>CM012449.1:19432406-20821781 GCA_003999625.1 Oryzias javanicus | reverse complement strand
TTTCAGTTGGTTGTCAATAGAGGTTCTTATCGGCAGGAGTCTGGCAATACACTGTATTACAAAACGTGTCTCACAGTACAATGCATATTGCAATTTATCCCAAGACGGTACCAAAACAATGTTTCACTTTCTTTTTTTTTTTTTTCAAAGAATATGACTTAGAAAAAAAACTCAACTTGACCTTTTACGGTAATAAAATGGTAACAGCGTTAAACACTGCAAATGTATCTCATAAACAAGCTGCTTTTATCCAGCAAATTCATAGTGCTCTTCTTATGGTAAATTAAGAAATATGAATGAAACATTTTAAGTATATATATAAGTATCACCAAATGAAATATTGCAATATATATCCAAAGCGATTTTTCCCTTTTCCCTTCCCTTTTAGTAATGGTGTTCCTGAAGGGTTTGTGCTTATATTACAAACTGTTTCAATTCTAAAGCTTTAAAGGGATGTTTTTAGGTCAACTTTAGTGAAAATGCAGTCATAGCTATTTATTTTAGGATCTTTGTGTAGGATCCTAAAAGTTATGTCCAGGTTTAATCTCATATGAGCTTCATATAGGAGTTACATAAAGGAACATTCGACTCAGTTTTTTCTTCAGCCATTCTGTTGTTTGTTTTATGCTTTGGTCTCAAGTTGTAGTTGTCAGGCAGATTGACTCATTCACCCCTGTTGTACTTAAGCACACAGTGGAGTTAATTAACTCAGCAACTGTAGGGATCTGGCTCATGTAGTAGCAAATAAACTTGGATCACTGTCGTATCCACCACTGTGACCATCACTTCAAGTGTTAGTACTGACAAAATGTTTTGGTTGAGGGAAATATTTGATTTACCAGCTACACTTTGGTCTTATCTGCCTAACAGACATTGTTGTCATTCTGGGATTTGCTGATACGTAACTCTGCAAGCTGTGCAGCCATGTTTTCTCTGGAGAGAAGAAGCTTTCTCCTTGCAACCTGTCCAAACAACCCATCCCTGCACAGCTTTTACACATATTGCTATTTCAATGACTCAGCCTTTCATTGTGGTTATGACGTTGAACGGTTCACATGTGCATATTCGTTTTATTTCAATGTAACTGTCAAAATGCTCCATAATTCCCTAAGTTTTAAACAACAGATTTCACACTTGAGAAATAACCAAAGGGGCCTCATTTATGAAGAAAAAGTTAAAGTCCCACTCCAATCATCTTTTGATCCATTGTAAAAGCGTTCCCACTAGTCTTTTAATTATGATTATGCAATTTTTAGGGTTAAATAGAAAAAAAGCAGTTGTTTTCTAGGGCATAGTTTCTGTAGAATAAGAGGTGCTGCTCCCGATTCACAATAATTTGAATAAATAAATACCCAGAAATGCAAATATGAGCTTAATTTTCTTAATATATGTCTTCCATCCTCAAAAAAAAAAAAAGCCAAAAGAATGCATTAAAAACACCAAAAACAGCATTTTCACCGAAGTGGGGTCTTTAAAGCAAACTACTGTTTGAAGGTCGTACTTAAAAATAAACAAAATTATCAGCAAAAATGAAAACATCTCATAGTTTGAGTCATTATTTTATCAAACGACTGATTAGTCTTTGAATTTTTCTTTATTACCAATAGTTTTATTTAACCTCATTCAAAGTAGGAAGCTGCCCATTTTTGTTACATTGGTTTTTATTTATTAAACTGACCAAATGTAAGTTATTACAAAAGAAAGTTTGCATAAATTGATGTAAAATCATAATGTATCATCATCATATTTGGCTAGTTGTTACCTATTGTGAAGCTTGCATGCTGCAGTTGCAGTGACAGCAGCAACTATACATGTAAATGGCGTAAGTCAACTTGAACTCGTACTTGTAAAAGGATGTTTATTGTTAAGACTGAGATACCAGCTATCATCCAGAAAATATGGTTCAGCATTTCTTTTCAACTGGCCCTTAAAATTTTCCAGTTCCTATCCCGATCCTTCTACTCTCCGTCTCTCAGCTGACCCTCCGGGGTTTTCTTTCCATCGCTGCATTCCCGGTTTGCTCCTCTACTGCTTTGCATCCATCCATTCCACCACTAAGTCATTCAAAGCCGATCCTCCCTGCCTCCCATCTTTCACCCACACTCGCCTGCAGTGACTCCTGCCTTTGTGAGCCCTGCTCTTGCTCTTGTCTTGGGCTGCTGTGTGAGAATGGGGTCATTGTTGCTGTGCTGCAGCATGTGTGGACATGTGGGATGCTGCGAGTGTGACATCTCTGTCCTCGCTCCAGAACGTCGGTCTGCACGACCTCCACGCGCACAGGCTTACACATTATGATCAAAGCCATGAGCTTTGAACTGCATTACCCAGAAAACCCTAAATTAACTCCACATCATTCAGTAAAGCTGAAGTTTGGAGGGAAATGTGGTTCAACAATGATGTTCATTAATTATGATTCAGAAAGATTAGACCGAGTTGAACTCCTCAGGTATATTAGGATGTTAAGTGCAGAGTAAGCTTTTATTAAATGTACTTTATTTAAAATAATGTGCAATCTCTCTGTTATGTTTTAAGTTTTCCTCATTACAAAATAATAATGCCTATAAGTGAATTCACATTAATTCTAATACAATTAACTCAAGGTTCAAGAACAATGTGAATCAGTAACAGTAGCCATGTTAAATTGTGCCACACCTGAGATGTTTGAACTTTTGCCAAAGATAAATTAGTTTATTTTCATGCAGCAATAATTCCAGCCTACTTTGATCTTGGACAAAACATACAGTTGATGTTGCCTCACAAGGTGAGTCCAGTGACAAGAAGTTGGCAGGAGATGAATTGCTCCCATTGTTATAGGTTTATGGCTTAACCCTTGATCTATCCTAGGCATGTTTACATTAAAAGTGGGGTCATCTGGACCCCAGAACTTTTTTTCCCATATTTTTTTTATCTTCACTGGTGTCCTAGCCACACATAAAATCCTGTCCACCTTTGTCATGGGAGGGATAACATATCAATGTAAGGGTTCTGGTTTTAAGCAAAAAAAAAAAAAAAAAAAAAAAAACAATTGTCTGAAACTTTCTGCAATTCTCATATAAACATTCAGCAGAGTCATACAATACAAAGGAGTTTGGGAACTGACATGTCATATTTGATGCAATCAGAGAATAAAAGTCGACACACAGGAGAAACCATAACGTGTTCAAGTTGGATTCTGCTAGAGAACGGTTAGCTAACAGTCTCTAGTTTAGTTACTTTAAAAGGTTTTCCCTGGCAATTGAAGGAAGCTGATTTTATCAAACGTGTACCTGCATTTATGTTTAATTAATTTCTGATTTGTTTCCACTCTGCAACCAAGAGACTGGTGTGATCCAGCATTCCCAGTATCTGGTACAGTTAGTCACAGTCTCTGCTCTGTCTCTCAGAGGGATTAGCAGCCAGCATTGGCCACCCCTCTAATCCTGTGCAGACTCACTCTCACGTTCACTCACACACACAGCCTCACTCACAGCTTTTCAATGACAGCGACAACATGTCATATCTTGGCTTGTTAATCTGTTAAGTAGCTATTTCAGCACTTGTGTTCAGCGGTGATCTTGATGTCATGGTGTCTGTAGCTTAATACATCAACCAAAACAAAAGCGTCTCATTAATGCATTTGGATTCATTGATCTAATATTCTTTCTGTGGTGGAAAGTGAGCTGCATGCCAGCAGCATACTTGACAAGCCAGCCTCCACGGGCAGTGCTCTCTGTATTCAGATGATTGTTAACTGTGTAAACATATCCTCCATTTGAAGATTGAACAGTCAAAATAGCAGCTAATGTCAATCAGACTGCCTTTAATAGGTGTGTGTTTATAGTTCTGGTCTCTGTGACTATCCTTTACCATGTCAGGACTCTTTATGTGGGCTATGCAACTAGCTGCCAAATTCTGTCTCATTACAAAATAAAAAGAAAATAATACATAGAATATATTTAAATTTAGCAACGAAACAACTCAGCATGAGCTGTTTTTACACCAGGTGATGGTGTCACCTGGGATGTGTTACCGGCAGCTTTCTTATTCCTTTAAAATGCTCTTTAAAGAATCAGTGATGTGCAGGTCCATGTGATTCTGGCTCAGTTCCACATACTCTAGGGGTGAAACAACTCATGGTCAATGCCTTTATTTGCTTTGGTGCTTTCCAAAAGTTATCAAACTTTTCTGAGCACACTAAGAACCCTTTACTGCCATGATTCAGACATAAACAGACACCAGGGAGCAAAGCAAAAACGCTGCTATTTGACTGATTCCTGACATTATAAAGATCATTGTGTTTTCATCATGTTCTTATTGCATTTTTCTCAGGAGTAGACGAAAAAATATTACTGGTGAAAGCCTGTAGTAGCGAAGTAGGTGCTACAACCGATGACTGTCATATTTTTAGATTCTGTTTGTTCTGATTCTATTTAACTTTATTTCCTGTTCTTGTAACACCTTCCTTTCTTTTCTCAAAGGATTTTGCCAGGCCACAGTTGTAAATAAGAATGTTGTTCTTAATCTGTCCTGTCTGGATAAATAAAGGTGAAACAAATAAAATAAAATAAGCGCTTATCACTGCTCCAATCCAATGCATCCACCTGCAGACAAATAAATCCATCAATGTCTTCGTTTTCCTCGTCTGAGCTGGTATCTGGAAAAAATACGTACAGCTGGATAGCTCCAATATTGCTCGCTATTTTTGTTGCACTGATATTATTAGTTTGGGTGTGTGAGTATCTGTACGCTAGCAGGAGAGAGTAAAAGCAAATGGGTGATGGGAAATGAGGGAAGGCTTACTTTGCGCTAAACAGCCACTCTGCAGAAACGTTCCAAGTTAATGAAACAAGTTTTTTGATTTAGCCAAAAAAACATCATGATCTTGATAATAATAAGAAGAAATAATAATTGATTATTAATTAATGAGAAGAAGCAAGCCATCAAACTTTGAGCAAATGAATAAAATAAGTAAAAATGATTGATTTAACATATCAGTTATTTTTTAAAGTAGTGAAGTTGTTTTCAGGAACGGAGAGGTTGATTGATACAGGATCAGAGCGAGAGGTGAGACGCGGCCAAAAGGGCACTAACCTGCCAGCCAACAAACCTGATGGGACACGGCTCCAAGAATAATCAGATTACCTTTGTTACACAGTGGCACGCTCAGCTGATGCAGAGGGACTTACCAACAGCAACACTGTGATGTAACACAATGTAACAACATCCATTCCCTCGCAAAAGTCAGCACACACCTCACATTTTTGTAAATATTGTTTTATGTCTTTATACAGGGAGACAATAAAGATATGGCACTTCAATGGCATGTATAGTAGTCAGTATACTGCTTGTTTTAAAGTGGAACTTTATTGTCCCTTTTAAATTCCTCAACACAAAGGTATTAATGTCTCATTTACCGTATCATAAGTGAGTGAACTTCTTTGTAAAAATTTGAAATCATGAAAATTAACCACTTCCTTTTCCTGGATCCCTGCTGGTTACAAGGACTCGGGTGTGAATGGGTCGGGTATGTGTTTAATTTAGTGTCATCCCTTTCGCACTATCTCATAATGATCACTGGAAGTTCAACAGGACAATTCATGGAAGAGAGCTTTCTGAGAAAAAATAGGATTTCTAGACAAAAGAAACCCAGCCTTTGACTAGACTGCCGACTCAAATGGAGCTGCAGCACCAAGGCCAAGACTTTTTAGCTCCTTACCAAGACATGTTCAAATAAGAAAAGGTCAATGAAAAAGCTGAGAAACATGGACTTATCGAGCTGCCAGTATTCTTGTACAGGCTAAAGGGGGTAAGACATCAGATTGGTCTGCATGGCTCTCACCATGAATAGATTTTGCTCAAGAAGCCTTCAGAACAGCAGACTAAGGACATGGATTAGTGAAACCAGGTGATGTGGACAGACCTGGTTCAAATAGTGTGAAGTTTGGGTTGTATCAACCAGGGAAGTAGTACAAAAACAAGTGTTTTTACAACAATCAAGTATGGTGGAGGGAATGTCTTAGTCTGCAGCTGATTGCTGTTGAGAATGGGAAGTTACAGTTCAGGAACACTGAATGCTAAAATGTACTACATCCTGAAGCAGGACAGGATGCCCTCTCTTGAAAAATTGGCCCACATAATAGAGATCCTCGACATGGCTCACTGTCTATCCATCCATCCATCCATCCATCCATCTACTAGACCCGTTTTGTCCCTTTTGGGGTCATGGGGCTACCAGAGTCTAACATGGTCACTCGTGGGCAAAGGCAGGATATCCCTGGAAGGTCGGTAGTCAGTCACACACCCATACACACTCACACACTCTACCTTAGAGTAACCGAATCACCCATTAAGCATGCATTTGGATGGTTGAAGGAAGCCGGAGTGTCAGCATCCACAGTAAGAACATGCAAACTCAACACAGAAAGGTATCCTATTGATGATTCCGTTTCAGGGACTTGAACCAGGGGCCTTCTTGCTGTGAGGTAAAAGCGCTAACCACTGCACCACCATGTCGCCCATGGTTCACTGTCTGGCTGAAAATACTAAAGGTGAAAGTGATGAACTGACTAAGCCTGTCTCCATACCTAAACTCTGTGGACTATCTTGCTAGTATCCATCAACTCCATGATGTGGTCATAGAGGAGTAAAATGAGGCTTCCAGTGGTAACCAGTTAAGTTCTCTTTTGCTAAAGAGAATTAAACCAAAATCTTAACTATGCCATTGTCCCTAAAGGGTGAACTAACTTTTGCTTCACACGATTGGGACATCAATGGTTGTGTGTGAAGTTACTTTGAGGGGATAGCATCCACATACTGAAACACAAACTGTATAATCTATCAGAGTCATCTCTTTATCCCTGATCAAAAACGTTAACATGTATGGGATAAATTTAGAACTATTTCTACGATGGAGCCAAAAATAAAGTACATATGTGCTGACAGTTACAAACAATAAAGCTTTTAATACTCTTGGGGTTTCTTCTTCTGAAAAGTGACAATTGTTATCCCGGCTGAGAGACTGGCTGATGGGACACACAGGAGAGGCTTCAGGGCCTGATCTGCTCTGTCACCGCAGTGATGCCAAGTGGTCGGCGGCTTGAAGAGGACACCTGAGACATGCGCACCTGGACAATGAGCTGAGGTGTAACCCTAAACTGAGATGAACCCACTGTTTATCCCCCACGCTCTCCTTCTCTTGTTCATTCCTATCAGTCTACACTCTGGTTTCACACAGCACCACTCACGCTGGTCCCCAAGCTTATTTTCTACCCAGAACCTGATCTATTCCACCCTCTTATTCCCTCCACCCCTCCAACTCTATCTCTTTCTTTCCACATATTTCCCTGGCAGGCATCACCATGCAAACATCACCAAGTACAGGTGTGAGTCATGAAATCATTATGATTAGTACCCCATGTTTTCTCTTCCAAGTTCATCATTTCGAGGGGGGGGGACGGGACGACACATTTGTGCATTTCTTCAGTTTTATACAACGCACAGTGTCTTAGGACTGACATTTTGTGCAACAACTGACATTATTTTAGCAGCTGGGTGACTCAGTGGCGCACAGACAGCAAGTGCTCGTGTCACCATGGAAAGGCAGCGCTGTGGTGCTGTTGCCAGCACACTCTGCTTCTCAATACGCTCATGAGGGAGAATTATTCAGTCCAGGAGGTGTTCCTGGAAAATGGAATACAGAAAATGTAAAGAACCAATTTAATGGGAGGTTTTAAACTGCCTTGAGAGATCTGTCGTCAGCAACAACGGGCACAAACCACCCATATTTGTACCAACACGCCGCCCTTGGTTCGCTCGTTTTATTTGGGATAACAACACGTTCTTTGACCTCCCCATTCACCCAATGCAAGTGCACTAAGATGCTTATTGCGTATCATGTCTTTGCTGCGCCAACAACTGCAACTGCGTCTTTAAACAGCAAGTAGCACAAAAGACCAAAAATAGCACAGTGAGTTGCAGAGCAGAACTGCTCTTCTTGAGGAGGGGAGGATGAAGGAGGAGGAGGAAGAGGAGGATGAACAGGAGAAGGAGAAACGCTAAATGACAGGAAGAAGATAGGAGCGAGAGACCGACTCTCCAGGTTGAGAGCTTTTTGTTGGTTTTAAGTTTCTACTGCAGTGTCAGAGCTGCCAAGCATGACTAAAATAAATAAATATATGACATCACAGTTTTAAGGCACACGTTCACGAGAAATGATGAGTCAGATGTTTGCACAGCAGGCAGCCATAACTTCAGGAGATCTGAAGAAAAATCCCTGAAATAAAAAAGGCATTTAAATACCTTAAGCATATGATGCTCTCACTGTTGATTTTCTGTTTCTCTCCTCTTAGTTTATAATTTTAATTTACCAGATGTTCCAAAATAATGAGTATTGCCTTTAAATCATATTTAAGTCACTACATGAAGGAAAATGTAAGTTAATGACAAAATAAATTACAAATATTGGAATCAGCAAGCTAAGAATTTATCAGCTTTTTTATTTAAATAACGTTCCTTATTTAAGAGTTGTAAACACATTTTCATCAAAAACTATCTATATAGATTTAGTTTGAGACTAGGGAAGTGAATGTCATTGCAAACTTTTATTAAACCTATATGGAACAATAAACACTGTTATATTTTTTAGAAAAATTCTGTCAAAATAGTTTGAATAAATCAAAAGTTGATCATGACTGTTCATTAATATCCACTTCAATTAAAACTATTGCACCCTTTTGTGTAATTTACATTTTCATTGTTCTCATAATGCCTGCATTTATTTGTAATAGTTTCCAGTTTCTTTTAAAAAATTCCAACCATTTGCTTAACTTGCTGTATCCTTTTTTGGGTCAAATTGGTTGCTGGAGCCTGTCCTGTCTGCTGTTTGGTGAGGATGGAGTACACCCTGGACAGGTCACCAGTTTTGCTGTATGATCTGTAAAGCCAAAATATTGACTCAACTCACTATTTTTATGAGCTACAACAATTAAAGCAATTTATGACAACTGATTAAGCTCAGCAAAAGAATAGTAAGATAAGCACATTAAGCATCAAACATAAATAAAAGTTTGAACAGGAACACCAATCTGAAGCTCAAAAAAGTACAGGATCCACGTATAAATGATTACACACAAAAGAAAACATGCAGAAAATGTTTGACTGCTGTAACTTAGCAACCAGATCAGGTTGATAATTATTTATTTCCAATAAATCAACACGTTGGGATTCAGAAAATAGATTTTTTTACTTGTTACCACTGATGTCAGTGGAAATTAAAGTCTTTTTTTGATTCACTTTTAAGAAGCTGGTGATTTAACATTAATTCTAAATATAGAATAGAATAGAATAGAATAGAATAGAATAGAATAGAATAGAATAGAATAGAATAGAATAGAATAGAATAGAACAGAATAGAATAGATGACCATAACCTTGTTTTATGTATGTTTTTGTAAGAGCAACCTGTTCACAATCACATTGTTTCACATTCAGATGCCCGCTGCAGCTGCAGATCCACCTGTGGCAGCTTCACCGGAGCAGCTGGGACAAAGGGTGTCGCTCATTGGCACTCTAGTGTGGTTAATGAGGAACACACATTCCTGGGTATTAGTCCTCCTATGATCCAACCATGAAGTCCAGAGATGGAATTTGTGACTCCTAGCCACTGAGTCAAATGCAAAACATAGCGGCAATGTCTTATTTTGAACTAAATTTGTCATGATTTTTCAACTGTAAACATTAATATTAACACATTAACCTTCTTAGTGAAGAATTTATATAATCACAGGAACTCCACCACGACTCAAAGGCAAAGAAATGAATAAAAGTACTTACTATTGTTGGACTTGAGGTCTCTGTGGATGATGGGCACGAATGCTTGGTTGTGCAGGTAGTCCATCCCTGTTGCAATCTGGACCGCCCAGTTCACCAGCACTCTTGGGGGTACTTTCTTTCCAGCTAGAGCCCGATTCAGAGCCCCTCCTCTGGCGTATTCCATCACCAAACACAGGTTAGGCTCCCGCAGGCAGACTCCTCGCAGAGCGATGATGTTGGGGTGCCGGAGCATCCAGAACAGCCGTGCCTCCTGCCGCACGCTCTCTGCCGTCACGCTTATGTCCTCATCTGGGTCCTGCCTGGCGGCCTTCACGGCCACCTCCTCTCCCCGCCAAACTCCTTTGTAGACTTTTCCAAAACCTCCAGCACCGATGACTTCTTCCAGGATCAGTTCTGTGAAGTCAATCTCCACGGGGCTCTCACCCACCCCGCCTGCAGTGAGCTGCTGGTAGCTAGCAGCGTCGCCCCTTGTGACATAGTTACAAGGAAAAATACCCACCTTGTCCTTGATCTTGCCTGTCCACCAGCCCTCATCCCCTGATACTTTTGAGTCTTTGGAGAGAACCTCAAGCAGGTCCCTCGTCGCAGTGTCAACTCCTCGTCGGCAGTGGCTTCATAGTCAAACACCGCCGTCCAGTAAGGGTTGCTGGTGCCACACCTGTGACCAGAATGGGAGTCTGGAGAACCAGATGAAGAGATAGTGGAGGAGTTCCAGCTACTACCATTCTCCACCTGCACAATCGGGGAGGGAAGCATCAGCGGAGGAGGAGGTGTCATATTCAAAGGCATGGAGGATTTAGAGGAGAACGGTGGCCCAGGGGGGATGAGACAAGGAGGAGGCGATGAGCAGCAACCCCCACAGCTGGTGCAGGACAGGGGGTCCGCTGTTGTGCTCGCTCTGCCGTATGGGTTCATTGCAGCCTAACTGCTGGTTGAAGCTGGAGGCCTGCCCTTTGTCAACTCAGGCACAAAATCCATGCAGCGCCCATCGAACGAGACGAGGTGTCCTGGAACACCACAGGGGGAGGCGGGGGTTAGAGGCTCAGAAGAGCCGCGTGGGCTCTCCTCCATCGCTGCATCCCACAGCTGAATCTGTGCCTAACTCTGCTTCATTCTCTGTAAGTAACATGTATCCCAAAGACAAGTTCATTCAAAGACTATTAACACCAGGTCAAACGGGAACTCTCATATCTGGGTTTGAAAACCTATTGAATCTTGAAAGAAGACTTTTACATGAAAAATGGTGTCTAACAAGTAAGCAGCAGGTGTTTAAAAAAAACTTTAGGTTCTCTCAGTGAGAAAATAATCACAAAATTTCTCTTTCAAAACATCATGTGCAGCAAAAATGTTTAAAAAGCTCCTTTTTATATTCTAAAATTCAAGATAGCTCTGGTACAAAAATGCAGATTAACTGAAATATGGCTGCTGTTTATTAATCTATTTCTATCTGTTTGTGTTTATTGGGAGTTCAATTAGAAAACAAAAAAACAGGGACGATTGTATATTCCGCATCAATGTTAGTCTGTTGGTAATAATCGCTCAGTGAATCCTTGATCCATGTTATTTCTCATCCAGCCCCCAATCGGTGCACCTCCCCCGCCGACCATCCCCGTCAATATAGGCCGTTATTTGTGTGTGATATCCTCGGATGTTCGCCCTACATCTCTCCGAGCCTTCCAGGCTAAATCCAACACATATAGGGCCACTGATGATCTCCGGATGAGCGTGCAGCCTTTGCACTAAAGGCCCGGCTCGGTTCGGGACAGCGGAGGCGTTTTTAGGGAGACGGGCGGCAAATATTCAATGCAATCATGATCAGCATCACAACGAGCACGCCTCCGAGGGCGCGCGGCGGCCTGGATCGGTCCGTGGGACCCGGAGGAGACGAACCTTCGACTCGGTGGAGGCAGATGAATGCCAGCGTGGATCATTCTCCAGATGCTCTTGTCTGAAAGGTTTCGCGGCGGCTTTCACACCCTCATTCACATCCGTGCGGGAGATCTGCTTGCGTGCGTGGGTTTAAATGTCCGGCAGAGGTTTCAGGCTGTCAGTTGCGGGGAAAACATTGTCAGCAAAAGATTGCGTGGAGGCAGTGCGGTGATTCTGGCGGTGTTATCCCAGAGGACGAGACAGGGAAGGCGATGGAGAGACCAAATATCTCCATGTTTTCTTTTGATTCTCCATCCCAATAATAATATAAACAATAATAATACTAATTTAAACTGTAACCATTTAACGCGTCGTTGTAGCCAAACCTGGACTCTGATGGGAGCAACATCCACTCACACCGTCAAATGGGCGTATGGTTTGCATCCAAACAGGAACCATTAAGATCCATAACTCAACTCCACAACACATCCAAAACGCTCCCGGGAATCCAGCTTTGTGCTGCTCAGCCGATCCTCCGGACATTCATGGTCTCCACGCGGGTTTTGACCTTTAAAGACCAGGTTCCTCCTGGAGCTCGGACGGCTCCGACCTGTCAGTCTGTTCCTGGGAGGACTTGGCATCCAAATACACCGGGATGCAGTCCTCGTCTGCCGGAGCGAGGGCTTCCTCTGTCGCTGATCTCCTAATCATACGGATGGCCGTCACTCGCAGCGCGTGCGCACTCTCGACATGTCAGCATGAATTATAGATCAAAGCCAGGCGCAGCGAGAAGGACAGTGGCAGCAAGGCTTGAGCGCTCGGATGCATTGTGGGTAATGTAGTCACATACGATTCTCCTCATGACCTACATCATGCTGGTGGCGAATTAAATTATTATCAATATGAGAATTCAAACCATAACTTTTATAAATTAAATTATTTAATCATTCTGAAGCGCGTTGTTATTACACTGTAATGCAGAAAATCAAACGTAACATATTTTTTAATACTCATTCAGTTACATTGATTAAAGGAAAATATATACATTTTTTTTTAGCTTATATCATATTTTAATTTATCATCCGAAAAATATTGATACTTAAAGGTTCTTCACACTCAGATTTAAATATTTAAATAAAGATAAATACATAAATTCACCTCAAAAAATATTATATTTTACTTCATTACTTGTTACTCTACTTTGAGAAAGGAGGTTGACTTCTAGGTCTATGATCTGCAAAAAATTGAAAGATACAGATGAAAGTAATCAAACCACATTAAGCACAAGTTAAAAGAAAAATAAATAAATAAATACTATACAGCTTAAAATACCTAAATACACAGTTTTTATCTAATGCTAATTTAATCATGAACAATGATTACCTATCAAATAGACTAAGTTAATCAATTAAATTATTAGTTTATCAACATTTTAGATTTTTTTAACTATACTGACCCCTGGTGTATGTTTACTAAAACTTACACAAACAAACTCGATTCCAGGTTGGTATAAAGAACTCATTTATTTAACACTTAATGCAACACTTTAATCTGGATTTTGGATTATTTACTGATCTTTGTCAAGCAATAAAAAAACAAGAGAAAAAACAGACAAAAATACATAATTTATTGATGATATTAAACAGCAGATCCTTGTCGCTACAATTTCTAGAATTCAAGTTATTTTTGTTTCTATCAATTTTCAATTTCATTTGACTTTGAAACATCATGGTAGTGAGACAGGTTTCAGTTTGGAAGAAATGTCTTTCTTGTTTTATTTTGCTTTTTTTCTATACAGCTCAATTTTTGGAAAACATTCAAGTTTGGTGTCAGAAAGATAGAACACACATGTTCAAGCATTTCCAGGAAAGAAAAGTATCCAGTTTTCTGCTATTCTTCAAGGCCTCACAATGGACCTGGGCTTACCTTCTCATTTAAGCAACTTCTTTAAAACCAAACAAACACAAACTAAAGTATATTTAAGGACATCACAGTTTTATTTCTACTGAATTTTCTTTCATTCTACTTTTATGGTCATTGCTGCCAGCTCAGCTTCACAATCAAAGAGTTCAGGACAGGAGGAAACACCGAGTCAATAAAGTCACTTTTGGTTCCCAGCGTGCAGACAGTCTTCCACTGCATCATGGCTGATCTGTAGGGTGGTGGCGTCTCAATGAGGAGGCAGAGGACACTGCAACACCCGCACATCTGAGCTCTTGAAGCAGCTGAAGATCCTCATGTGGAAGGAATGTTGAGCCGTGAGTCTCCATCAGCATCCTGAATGTCAGCTAAGGGAAAGCTGTGTGTGGGTGTGTGTGTGGGGGGGGGGGGTTGTCTGTGGAGTTGTTTTGTTTCTTTATCATCGCCACCATCTAGTACAAAATTACATCTTTGTAAAATTTTATTTTTTTATTATAATTTATTTAAAGTAACTAAAAGATGGTGCTTCTTTTCAGTATTCTGTGTCCACAATCAGTCATATCTCCTCCTCAGTGTCAGTCCCTCCACAAGCAGCAGAAACTAACTTGTAACAGTAAATGAGGGGAGGTTTTCCAGTTTATGTTTTTACACAAAACATGTAAACAGTGGGGAAGGGGGGGGGCATTCACCAAGTACTCAATGACAATATGACTGATTTGGTGACCTTTGGAAAAACAGCATCATTGTGTGTCTATAATGTACCTGAAGCACGAGTTTATTTATTTTTATTTGAATCTGGTTCATTTAATTTAACTTTACATTCCTAAAGCATACTTTGTAATAATAATAATAATAAAAAATTCTGAGAAAACTAAAAAATTGTATGTAAATGCGTAGCGTTTCAAATTTCAAGTCACAAAATAATGATTTTTAAACAATTTATCCTAATTGACTAGTTATGCTTATCAACCACAAGGGGGTGGTAGAGACTAGTTTATGAGCAACACATGGTTAAAACGAGAAACAAAATACAAACTCTTATTGCTCGTTGTAAAATGTGCTCAATTGTAATCTAAATGCACAAAATTACTTGGATTTGTTATGTACTTTATCTATTTTAAAGTTTTACCAAGTGACATTTCATAACATTAGGTGTTACAGAGACATTAACAGTTAAAACTTCAGGAGAAATAATGTTCCTTAAAAAAATGAAAGGGTGGCTAAAACATTTTTGAAAATGTAGTAGCTATAATTCTTACTTTATTTAGTGTTAAACAAGACTTTTATTTTTATTATGCCAAAATAACTTATTCTGCAACTTACTTTATTTGAAAACAATTGAATTTTAAATGCTTATGGAATCTATAGTTTCCATATTGAATTATTATATTTTTCTTAATCTGTGTGTGTTTTTGGACTAGTCTGGTTTATAGGTCAACTTTTCCTTGAAAACAAAGTTGTCTCATGCGTCCAGTTCTACTACTACCAGTGTTGCGCCAGTTGAGCCCGCGCAGGCGCAGTGGGATTGCGGGCGCAGTGCCGTGGTTTCGGTTGAGCATTCTTGGCAGCGTCTCCTCGGCGAACTAGCAGCCGACGGTCAGTCAACCCACGGCTCTCTTTTGGTGTTCGGGGAATTATATTTTAGGGATACTAAGGACCGCGGAGCATCTCTGGGTAAGGTTTGTGTGTATTTTTGGGGGGAGGGTTATTTTATTAGTTTTCTTTGAAGGTATTCAAAAACACGAAAAAGTGACGAGTGAAGTATACGTTAGCGAGCAAAGCAAACACAAGAGAGGCAAGCCGAACCGACCAACTTCACTTAGTGCAGAGAGAGCCGATGTCTGTACTGCGACTCAACCGTTTGAGTCCGGAATACCAAAACCTTTTTCTGTTCCGTCTGGACCTTCAGCCATTTAAGAGAACTCAAACGGAGGCTTCTAAATGTCACTACCCGCTAATTACATTCACTACTAAATATTCTACAACCTTCCTGATGATCGAGGTTCCAGTGCGCATGCGCTGTCTGGTTCGATTCTTTCGGATTTGTAGTTTTTTCACCTGAGTTAATCACTGTTGTGGGAGCTGGGAGAAAATGGCAAAACTACAAGTTCCATACAATGGGAGCTTTGTTGAGAGCGGGGCTAGTCAGCTAGTTAGCCTGTACGAGCTTTGAATTTCGAGTAGTTGTGCTGCAGTTATCGTGGCAGAGGAACTGATTTCAACACGGCCAGTATGATAAGTTGAGCGATAATTGTCAGGGAGGGAAGATACGTCAGTTGTGGATACCAGCGGCGTGTCTTGAACGAAATTGTGGTAGGAAAGGAGAAGCAAGTTTGGTGGAGCTCCCTGCTTGTGCGAAGTCTGCTCACCTGTCCGGAGACGTTTGTGTTCTTCGAGCTGCATTGTGTACATGACCTCACACGCAAACATGTCGTGTGGGGCTGTGCAGTCTAAAGCATGTGGCGACGGTTCCTCGGTGTGTCCTTTTTCCCTTTCACCGACATCCCCGTCTGTTGCTTTATTGACCAGCCCTCGGGAAGTGGCACGTTCCGATCAAGGTGATGGATCCGCAAAGATCCATACATGATCACCCCTGTATCATCATCATCATCATTTTACTACGTGGTATTAATGTCTTTATAACATTTATATGGCTTGGTTCTATTTGTGTATTGCGGTACAGGTTAAACATTTTTCACAATAAAGCAACATAATTCTACATTTTGAATATGTTGTTTCATTTATCCCTTAATTTGTTTTATTTAAGATTTTCCATCTATGTTTAGTTATTGTTTTTGTACCTCTAAAACACAACACAAAAACTATTAAAGGACAATTAAATGCAGTGCTGGGAGAGGAAAAACATATATACACAGGAATTTGCATATATATGATATTATATTACTTTAGGCACATTAAAGAAATGTTATTTTTGCTAGCACGTTTTCCTACCCAGAAATAAGACGTCTTAATCTGATGCTCCGCCTTTTGCTCCTTGTGCATGACGTCATCCTAGAGCCAGCAGCGCTGGGTCTTCGTTTTGCCCAGTAAACAAACAACATCTGAACTTTTGCAAAGAAGGATGGGTATGCAGAATGAAAGCGTTTTGCTGATCTCCGCTGGCTCCGCAGGGTAGGCTGGGGTTGTTCCCTACTTTGTGACATCACAATATAAGAATCCACTGTTTTGTGGATTGGGAAGGGCTGGTGCTCAGAGATCAAAGAAATGCCCAGAAATGAATGGAATGAAATGGAGCAAAATACCACTTAAGTGGGAGTCTTTTTGTCAGGAAAATAACATGATAACACTTAAAAGCTCAAAAAGTGGATTTTAATGAAATAGGCACTTTAATAAAAAGTAGTATCACAATAAATAAGACAAATTTCCAGTGACAAAAAACAAAGGAAGTTTTTAAAAAACCTAAGTTAATTGCCTTTAAAGCATCTTTTGCAACACTTTAAAGAATTACAGGTATTTGTCACTTGGAAAAAGTTTTGCTGCCCTAAATCTTATTGAATATTGACCTCGACAAGTAAGACACTTAGGAAGATGAAGAGCTAAAGAGGTTGAATGAGTATGTAACTTGCAATTAACCATTAAATATGAAGTGAATTGATCAAGAATATTCTCTTCACTTAAAAGTTTTTTATTTTAAAAAAAGAAAGATTGTGATGTTATAAATAGAGAGAATTAGAAGTCTGAAATAATGGGGTGAATGAAGAGTGCATCTCTGACCTTGTTGCAATTCTAACAAAGTTTTTCAGAAGAATAAAGATTTTTTGACAAGTAGTTGGAAATGTACTTGCCTTAACAATATTACAAAATGAGAGATACGAATAAAACAAGCTATAATATATAATTAAAAACAAAATACTCGCTTGTAATATCTCCAACTTATGCCAACAAATTTATGGATTTTTGTGTTTATGAATGTCATTGACCTTGAGTTATTTGTTTACACAGAAAGTTTTTTATCAGTCTGTATTGCTCTGATACTGCCCATGTAAACTAAACATCAATTAACAGTTATTTGGTGGAATGCATTTTTGTATCTCAAAGCCAAAATATGTTTTATTTTCTTCTGCTGTTGTCACTTTTTATATCTCATATATACTTTAAAAAGTTTTATTTGCTTATGAAAAATAAAATCATGTAGAAAACATGCAGATAGTCTGGGATAGGATCTGACCAGCAATTAAGCTTTAGCGTGAAGAGTAAATAATCTATAGAGAGACTTGCGTTTTTTATGCCTTTTTATAGTGCTTCAGATACAAGTATCATTAAATATATTTTATCAATGGGATTTTATCTTAAAGTCACAATTAGTGAACTATTGTAACCAAAATAACAAAGCCATATTTATTACTTGTTTTTGATATCTGTCTATGATATACCATTATTTTTGAATGATGTCACTTTTTCCACACCTATTTTCCCTGATTTTGTGTTTTTGACCCGCATCAGGTGAATGCAAAGACACTGAGTCATCTTTTAGCTGTCTCCTCTGGGTTCCAGATAACAACTGTTTACTGTCTGGGATCAGTATCTTATAGTGTCTTCCTCATAGCCTGGCATTTCATTGTGGGCAGCAGCAAGAACAAAGAATACAGTCTTCAAAAGAACCTGAATGTGGACCACCTGAGCGATTTTTGCCTGTGAGCGTTGCCTTGCCATAACTTGGCAGGGGTGACTCATAAGATCGTGTTTTCCCTTATTCCTTTGTTATTGTGAATATATATATTTTTTTTACTTACAAGATTTGTTTACCTGTATGAGTTAAAAAAAAAAAAAAACTCTACTGTAGTGTTTTTAATGGCTGCAGGGACAGGGTATGTTCCTCACACCAAAGTGTTTAGAGCAGGGGTTTCCAAATCCAGTCCTTGAGGGCTGATGTCCTACATGTTTTCCAGCAAACCTGCCATTGAAGCTTCTAATTGGTTCAACACATCTGAAATGGGTAATCAACAGCAGATAAGGCAGGGTTTCTGGAAAACCAGCTGGAGGCCGGCCCTCGAGGACTGACTTTGAACGCCCCTGGTTTAGAGGATAACCCGTGATAACCACATCTTATAAAATATATGTGTAAATAAATATCATTTATCAGATTTAAAGATTACATTTCATCCCGTTCATGAACTTTGTCTCCATAAGTATCACTAATGTGACACTGGTGTATCAGAGCAATGGTCAGATAGTTTTTTCAAATATCAGCAAAGAAAAAATACTTTTATCTTAAAAAGTTTTGCTAAAAGAGTTGTTCTGACATTTTACTGATGTGCTTTTCCAAAAGCTGCGTTTGAACTCAATGGGTTGCCCTATCCATCTTCATAGGCTTTGAAACATTGTGCTGACACTACACCCATGTTGGCTGTTATTTTTATCCTATATGCCCCAATATTCTCACACGTGGTGCTATAGTCTCTTTCCACCTGGGATGAGTTTTTAGGTTATGCGATAATAGTAAACAGGTGTTTTGTTTGGAGTGCAGTTTTATAGAAGCCCTGCTTTTGTTTTATCATTTATTATTTCAATACCAGGGCCAAGGTAAAGCCCTCACCCAGTCCCAGCCGCTGAAAGCTTTTGGACGCTTATTGTTCTTGCAGCGTCGTCTCTATGATAAATACAGCCTGTATTTAGTCAGTAGTGCTTGTTTTGAATGTATGCAAAGGATACTCTTAGACCGAAAGCAGAAAATCACGTGAGGTTTATTATCTGTTTGAACATTTGAGGTAGTGGTGATTTTAATTATTTTAAAAAACAAATGGAAACTAAACCCCCCAAAATGCTTTTTTTTTAAAATAGCTTCATACCAATTATATAGTTAATTTAATATTGCTATTGGAGTTGGTTTATTCTAAGCAACCAATAAAAAAATAAGAAGAAAAACAAAACATATCTATATCTATACATAGATTTTAAACTGAAAGAACTGATTAGAAAATGATAAAGTAAAGGAATGTTTATCGTGACGGTGCAGAAAGAAATAAAGGCTTCAGAGGTGATTAACATTGTTGATGCTTATACAAAACATGTCTCATCTATTGAGGCTGTCAGAGTGAATACAAATTCAGAATGCCTTGTGTGGGCGAGAGCAAGCGTCCATCTGGGAGAGAACAGAAAAATAACGATGTAAGGGCGCACATCTTTACATAACCGTGCCGTTTAACTGAAATGTGCTGGGCGTTGTAGTGGTAGGTTGAAACCGGTGTTGGCGGGATGTTGCTCGCCATGTATGTCACATATGCACTTCGTTACGCACAGCGCTGGATAATGTACACAGCATCTCTATAAAACCGACATCGTCCCACTCTTGTTGATGAATTCTCCCCCGTTGACGGTCTTCTCCATAAGTCAGCATGCACGGCTCTGTCAGAAGGGCAGAGATTTACTGACAGAGGGACAGACACAGTATTTTCATAATTGCATTAATTTATGGCACCTGTAACAGCTATAAAAACTTGTGCTTGGTTGGCATCTTCTTTTTTTTCTCACTCTTTTTTTTCTGTCCTCCTTAGGTTTACCTATCTGTAGTTTCTTTCTGCAGAAATCAATCAAAACAGTGAAAATCCTGCATATTAATGTCTGAAGAGGTCTTCTGTTTGTAAGAGTTTTTCAATCAGATATCAGTCCAAATATCTTTTCGAGTGTAGTGCAGGCTGTGGCACAAAATCCACATCTTTCTTTTCCCTCTACTCGCCTGCGATGGATATGTTTGACCAGGGTAAATATAGCCTGTTGGTTTTAGCTCCAGGATAAACACAGATGTTGAAGAGGTCTTTCTTGCCGCAACTTGGACAATGTCCTACCAGTGGTCACTCAGCATAGAAAGAGAGAAGCAAAGAATCTCTGAATTTATTCCACAATACTATTCTTTGTCTTAAGTATTTTCTTTGATTGGAAAAAAGAAGCTACAGTACAAAACATTTCGATTCCCTAATCCAAATTTTTTAAATATTTAATCTTTATTTGCACAATTGTTCTATTAAAATGTCAAACTATATGCTGATTTAGTTGTTAAACTCTAAGAGGAGAAAAGTTTCAATCTTTCAAAATTTATATGAAGTGCAAAAATATGAAAAATACATTTTCAGTATTTCTTAAGCTGCAGTTTTGAAATATTTAACAATACAGAGGTAAAATTGATGTAAACATTGAAAGGAGAAAACATTTTTCCTATTGTACATTGTGTGGAGTTCTCCCTGTTGTGTTGAGTCGTGGTGCTAACTTTTGTATTTGGAAATATTTTGGATTTCCGTGTTATTCATTTACTCTAAAGCAAATTCTATTTTCCTGAGTTTAAAACTATTCAGATTTGGTGGTTCATCTCTTTGGACCATTGACTGTATGTATTCACTCGACAGCTCAATCCCTTCCCTCTCGTGTTCCAAATAGGAAGAACTTTCTGGTTCCAAGAAGTCAAAGTCCCATAGACTTCTATTGAAAAATCAACAGTTTTAACTCAGTCATTCTATTCTTCAGAATAACCACTCTTGCGCTAATACATTCTTCTTAACATCTCTCTTCTATTCATATTTTTTTAAGATTTTTTAAAAAATTTTCCGCAAGTTCTTCAAGTTATAAACTGACCAATCAGATGCCTCGGTAAAACCATGTAGTGCCTGCTGGCCCTGTCTCCAGCATTTGATTGACAGTTTCTCCTGAGTGAGGGAGGGATGTGGACATCAAACAAGCTCACTCATGATTGGCCACTGTAGTTGTCCAAAAAACGTGACTCAGACCAACTCGAAACAATCACTGCCGACGGGTTGCAAAATGGTGGTGCCAGTTTCAGGAAGCAATGGTGACGGCTTTGCCCTGATTTCGTAATAGCTGGAGGTAAGGCATTTTGTATGGGTGACGTCGACACCTCTCTTTGTCCAGTGATAATATATATGTCCATGCTTTGGACCTACATGTCTGTCATTTGAGGCTTCTTGTCTCCACCTGGAGAACAATATACAGATTCCGGCCAATCAGACGTGGACTTGTGCCTTTCACACCGTAATTGGTTCATCCTATATACATTTCTTGTTTTTAACATAGCTAAACGCAGTGAATACAATCCTGTTAGTAAATTGGTGAGCCTACATCTTGGTTTTCCAACATACATCTTTTCCTGACCATTTCTACTCCCCGATAAGCAAATACCATGATATGAGTTTTAAGAGTATTTCTGTTGTTGGGAGATATTTTTTTTTTATACCTCAAACAGCTGGGCACACTGAGATTTTTAATGGTCGCACCATTGAGACATTTGGTCGCACTCAAGAACCCCCGTTGCTTTCCTCCGTTAAGTCTTTATATCCAGCAACTTTTGTGTCTCGGAAGATGTTTTCGTCTGCCGTTTATTGGTAACCACATGTTTTGACACCTGCTTCATTTTTATCCCCAGCTGATGGGGATGACAGGTGGTGGGCTTGTGGGGGTGTGTGTGTGTGTGTGTGTGAGCATGCTCCCACACAGAACTCTATCGTTTCCTCAGTAGTACAGAAGAAGCTTTCTGGAAACAGGAAATCCTGCATGACAGGATAAGAAACAGCTGATTGTGTCTCCATGTGTTTTTAATAGAGTGAAGAAGAGTAAATCAGCCCTTTGTGCAAAAATTTGCTTGAGCTCAACTGCTGCAAATGTGTAATGTGAAAAATGTACTTTGGGGGAATATGTGTATGCAGGACAAAAATAAGCTCTTAAAGTCTACTTTATGATTGGTCTTGTGTCTATCTGTGCCACCTGTAGGAGTAAAAATTGGTTTTGAAGTTTTGAACACGCAGGAAAAAAAATTGGTATAAACAGTAAAAACAGACACTTTTCCTTGAGGTGAAAGGAATGAGGGAGAAAACAGTTTTTTACAATTGATCCTGTCGAATTCTTGAATCTGAAAATATTACGTGAAGCAGACAATCCAAAATCAATTCATCACAGTCCATGACCTGAGGCCCTCATCAACAACAGTTGCTTTTCAGTCAGCACAGTTGCATATCTAACTTGCCATGCTGTTTTGTCATTTCCATTCTTTTGCACTGCAAGTGAGAGTCGACGCTGTTGGACAGGAAGTGAGTATGTGCTGAGGAGAATGCTATGACGTGACAGAAGTGCATGTCGCTGTGGATTATCAGGAACTGGGGAGAGAAGTAAAGGTACTTGGAGAAAAGATCTGTTAATAGGATGAGTAACCAAAGTTTGCTGGACATATATAGACCGATATGGTCAATTAGTGACAGTTTGACTGGCACTTGCTAGTTTTTGGATCTGAAGAACTACAGCTGGGTATTCTAACCATAATTGATTATGATTTCAATTCACAAGTTTATGAATTTATACTATTCTTACGGGACAGTTTAGTATCGACCCAATTTCAATTAAAAAAAAACATTGGCAATTAAAACTTAAACTTTTTATTTACAAAATTAACTTATTAATGAATTCGCTCTAAAATGTTTTGTGTCATTTTGCTTTCATTTGAACCTTGAGGCTGAGGGGTGACTTCCAACTTCAACCATCAAACCACACACAGCAGAATCAGTCTGAAGGCTGTTGCTACAAAAATTGCTCTGCTGAATGAGTTTAGTATTTCTCTTTATAGAACACCTGCTGCTTAGTTCTACAAACATTTTTTCAGTTTGTATTTAGTTGCACTTTGTCTTTGAGCCAATTTCCAAAAGACATGATAACCTTTTTGTTGTTAAAAATATTCTTTCATCTGTAACCTTTGTTAAAAATTAAAGAAGGGAGGGGAAAAAAATCGATTAAAATCGAAAATGTAATTTTGAAATTGGAAAGTGAGAGATTATTTTTTTTGACCATATCGCCTAGTTTCTACTTTTACGTTCAATACAATAAAGAGGACTTCTATTCATAAACAAATAAAACATTTTTTAAAATATTAAAATATATTTAAATAAATAATAAATAAATATTTAGTTAAATAATGACAAAATGAATGACACACTAAAGGTAAAATGTAAAAAAAAATATTTGATTTGATCAGACTTTATTTTATTTATTTATGTATTGTTTGTTTGATTTGTTTATTGATTTTTTTTTCCTTTATCGTGGGCATTTATTACTAAGCATTGGTTGTTTCTTCTGTTCATTAGTACAATAAAAGCATTTTTTGTTGTAGTTATTTAATGAACATAAATGATGTTTAAATGTCAGCATCTAGTTGCTTAACAATGATTTTTGAGGTCTGAAAGTTTCTTTATAGGAATATCAAGCTCATAGATTGGGGCATTTGGTATTGTATTGCATTCTTTTACATTTATTTAAATTTTGACAAAACACATTTACTCGAAATCTATCGCCTTTGAAACCACTTTTTCCAGCTGCCTGTTAAATAAAAGAAGGGTGTAACACTAAACACCACCAGGAAACTAAGAGATAGATTTGCACATTTCCCTTTACTTCGGACACAGCAGGATGTTTTTCTTGAAGAGGCCTACGTCTCACTGCCAAAGACAAGGACATGTTTTTTTTTCTTGTCTCAAGTTACCTTTCTGTCTCTGTCATACACAGTCAGAAAAATATTCATGCATGCAGGTTATATTCATAGATACTTCCATTGGATAAATGTCCCAGCGACGACAACACGTGTCAGGTTATTGCTTCTTACAGGGTAGCAATTTCCCTTTTTGCTAAATTAACATGGCCTGTAGTCTTTCAATGCATGCCCTTGTTTGGCATAACGCTGGACAAGCATTTATGTTGTTTTGCAGCTTTTCTGAAAACTAGATTTGAGACAGAAGTGGAGATAATTTCGTTGGCTACCTCCCCACAAGCTCATCTGGTCTCGTCAGCCTCAGGCAGGGTATGAATGGTGATGTGCTTGCCATTTTTGAACATTGCAGCAGACATTATGTCACATTTGACATAAGAAGATTTCTGACCAAAATATTGCATGGAGCTGTTTTGTGTTTGGAGTCTTTCAAAATGACATTGAGTGTGTCATTCATGTTTGTGTATATGTCAACACTGCGGGTGCATTAGTCTGCATTTGCAATGTTGGGTTTGGTGCATCATGGGATAGGTTTTAATTTGTTTGCTGTTGAAGCACCATACTTGAAAAAAAATTAATTTGAATCAACTGCATATTAGAAAGTGAATTGTCAACCACTGGTTCACAGCATTTCAAACAACTACTTACAACCAGGAAGTGCACAAAATGTGTTTGTCCACAGACCTTAGAGACTTTTATCATCATTGGAGAGGAGGAGACAGATGAGCTGATAACTCAGGGGGAGAAAGATGCCTTGAGAAAAAAGGAGACAGGGAGTGCTCCTGCAAGATGAAAGCCTCTCATTTCCTTATCCTTACAGTTCATGTCCTTGATTCCACCTTACTGGTGTTCCTCTGCTTTCCCAGTGGCAGCCGAGCTGTTGTTAAACAACTTACAAGTTCAGTGTCATAAAGATCTATCTTTCTAGCACATATTAATAAATCAAACAAATGAATATGAAGGTAAAAGCCGACAAAGTAGCAGGGATAGGATGATAATTCAGGGCTAGAAGTTTGGAGGTTCAAAAGCAATTGGGAATTCTGGGAAAATGAGGAAGAGGTCCCTGGAGGTGGAATGTGTGCTGTAGGTTTCCTGGTATAATAAGTTTGAATTGAAGCACTGGAAAATATTTAAAATACAAGAAAATCAATAAGGAAAAAATGTTTTGTGTTTGTGGGTGGACTAGAATCTGGCAGCAAGACTCTAGTAATACCTCACTTGTATCACTTGTATCTGATACAAGCTTGACCTACTTTGTTACAGTCATTACCTCTTTGTCCGTCTCAGACATGCACTCCAGCAACCTCTGTTGCTGGTATTCTCCTTGACGGTTCATAACTTAAAACACCTAAAAACACATGACTTCAACTTTTGTAAAAAACCTAGACATCCCCCAAATTCATCCTGGGCCCATCATCCGGTCTTTTAGTACTACAGTAACTTTTGGGCACATTAAAAAAAACAAAAAAAAAGTCCTATAAACATAATTTTATGTCTTAAAAAACATCAACTTTCAAAGATGCTTCGTAAGAAACAGTAAATAGGTTGGAATAGGTTCAAACTTGGGTCATATTAAGTCATCCATTTAGATGAAGCCTTTTATAATGCTTTGTTTTGAAATACTTCTGTGACATTAAAGCTCGGAAAGTAAAAGTATGGGTGTCAACTCAGTCTATTTTGGGAGTTATTTCTCTCGTTTCTTTACGTTTCTCTACATCTTTCCTACATGGTTTTCCCTTAGCTGTATGTATTACTTCACGCCGTAGTCGTCTGTGACTCGAAAACAAATATGCTTCCATGAGCATGTGCAAAGTTCAATTTATGTGGATATGCATGAGTTAGTTCACATTCAGCCACAGGGCCGCACCCAGGACTGGAGCTCTAAAACTCGTAGAAAAAACAGAACTACTGGATGGACACGGCATGCTGAGAATGCATTTGCATCAGCGTGATGACTTGGAAATGCACAGGGAACAGTAAGAGCAGTAGCTGCCCAGCTGGCCTAAATCGCAAATTTTTAATTTCTGCATCACTCTGGTTTCACACATTAAGTGGTGATCCTGTTGTGCAGCCTTTTTGTGTGACGAGTTGGAACAGACATGATTTTCACTTGGCTGTTATAGCTGGCCGATGCTGCTGTGGGTCCAGATGTTTGAGATAGTTCTTAGGCGCTGAGAACTTAAGTCATGCTATGACGCCCTTCACCCTCCCCCAAGTCATTGTTAGCTTCAGGTTGCAGTACTGTTGATGTTTTTTTGTTTTTTTTAACGATTACGGCCATTTCAACAGCAGAAGCGACTGCTGGTCCTGTCAGCAGTGAGTTGGTAAGTGATCCCTGTGTTTTAAAGCAAGGCATTAACAGGATTTCAGTCAGATTCTCAGGTCTCTCTTTAACTCTGGTTAATACGTGGTCTAAAGACACAGGTACACGCACAAACACATGCACATATTAGCAATGTGAGCTACAAGGAACCACACCTTACTCCTGTAATCCTCTTTCCCTAAGGACAAACCCGGCTCCATAATACCCTGTGAATAAACTGTGTTCACCTGTACTCACCACCTGCCTTTCTTTTGCAGAAGTGTGTGTGTGTGAGTGTTTTAGTTACAGTTAAGACTCCTTAAAAATATCCCATCCTCTATTATAACTGAATGTAAAACATCTAGGGACTGCTTAAGTTTGGTATGCATCAAGCATTTTGACAAATACTACCTGTGCCTTCACTCCCAGCTCTCTGGCTGCTTTCTCCTCCTTTTCTCACAGCTTTAGTTTGTATAGTGCCTTCCGCAGCTCTGCATTTCAGCCCGGTCTCAATAGGCCTACTGTACTGTGTTCGCAAAGTCCTGCAGGCTAAAGAGTGTCTGGCCTCTGTGCAGCTTGGAACCGCGGCAGACCGACTGAGCTAAAGTACTATGGTTTCACTACAGACTCATGTTACCACAATGTCTGGCTAGTGACATTGTGAGAGAAGTTAGGATAAATAAAAAATTGTTTGTTAATTTTTTTTAATCTTTTTGTTATGGTGTTACCACTTGATCATGTTTGTTTAATCCAAACGGGATATCATCAAAAATGTAAATATAAAATGAGAAGTCACAGTGCTGTAAAACCTATTATTTCCTGCATGTTTCATATCTATCGTTTTACCCAGACTGACGTGTAAATCTTTTGTTTTTATTGTGATTTATTAATAAGCTCCCTCGTGTTGACATCCTATAGTATTCAGTTTGTTAGAGTTCCTTTTGGCTTGGATTTTGCAAACAAGGGAGTAGGGTAGAGTGGGGGGCCTGGGGTGATTATGAGACTTGTGGTGTGCTTTAACCCACTTAGCACACCATCTCAGTGTCTCCTGCCAAAACGGTGAGCTTAGTGTTTTAAATCCTCTTCCCAGAGAGCGCTGATAGTTTGCTTACAGCTGTTTTTCGTCTGGAAGTCCTCAAATGATTTCTGAGTTTTCCCTCTGCATTTTCCACTTTGAGGATATTATTTTTTTTTTTTTTGTTCTAACCTGGTGCATTTAAAAGCAGATTTTTCAAGATAAGACATATTAGTGAAGTATCTCGGCTGGGTTTTAAACTGAGCTAGACATGTTTGTTTGCCCCCTCTGGACTGGTTTTTCTCCAGCCTGGCCGCTGCTGCCCCAGGCGTCAAGCTAGTTCATCTTCTCCCAGCATTCTGGCAGCATCACATGCCTAGTTACCCCCACATCATGTAAAGCCTCCTTTCTTAATAAAACTGGCTCATAAGACCACGTTCCTCAAATTCCTCTGTTTTGTTTTTTTTTTTTTCCTTTTCACATGCCTTTTACTTAACAATGTTGACCACAGCATTACTGAGCCCTTTTTTTTCAGTGAGTCAGAATTTTTTGTTTTTGCCACTATAGCACAACATAGCAGACAGACTCATCATTAAAGTTTCCTCCTTTAAGGAAGCACATGGAAGTTCTGGGTGAAGAACAGTAGTGGACAAGGGTGGGGAGTACATGGGCAATAACACCTAAAGGAGGAATTCAGTAGTGGGGGGCATGATGTTCAAAAAGCACCAACATTATAAGTTTATGTCTGTTACCACTCCCCCAACCCCCCTTCCACTTCCTCTAATCTTCCTCTCAGGACAGAGGAGTCATGGGCAGAATTGGGGTCAACCATGCTTCCCCATTTAACAGTAAATCCTTCATCTCTGTAGTATTCTCTTTGCCCTCCCTGTATTTGCCATCTCTCTATCTGACCTTCTCCCTCAGATAACTTGGTAGGATTTCCTGTCTCCGTTTTTTTTTTCTTCTTGCCGGGACGTCTTGTCTGTTAGGAGAAGCAGACAGAGCTTTTTAATCAACAAAGGGTGATTCAAGCACTGAAAAGGGAGAGTTGTCTTTAAGAATCTGTGAAGGAAGTCGATTGAGGGGCAACAAAATTGGCTTTTGTACAGCTTTACAGATAGCTTGAAAAGGACATTTCTCATCCTAAAATTATCCACTGAGACTGATCTGATCAAAAATTGACTACTTTTTATGTTATTTTGTGTTTTAACTTGATTTAAGCTCAGCCACGACTAAAATCCTCTTAAAGATAGTGAATAATTTGAGGACGGTTGAAAATCTTAAAGGTTCATTCATAAACTAATGAGTCTGGGAAATCAGGGGGATGAGTTTCCACGCTAGCTGAGATGGAGCGGGTCATATTTAACATTTCATTGTAATATGATTACCTGTTTGTATTTAGAGGATAATTTTGGAGAATAACACATTTTGAAGAAAAATGGTCTGGACTGGTAGTTTGGTTGATAAACAGATATATAATTTTGGGTTGACATGGTATACTAATATGTCTATTGTTTCCATCACTGTATGGTTGTTTTGTTTTGACTAATAACTATATTGTTTTGGCACAGATGGTTCCTTCCTTTCAGAAAAAAATAACACTTCCTCTGAAGGACAGATTAGAGAAGATCCTATGCCGCATTCTGAGCCATTGTCATTTTTATCAAGTAGTTCCAAGAACTCCATGGCTTTAAAAATGCCATGGAGAGAGGAAACACGTTTTTTTCTCTTGTATTAACACTACTACAAATTTCAGCTCATGTGATTAACATATTATTATTGTTGTTGAAGGTATTACAGATAAAAATCATGCTTTGGTGCTTTTAACATGTTCTTATAGTATTTCTTTCAGGATAGAGGACTATAAAAAGAAATGGATTTATTTATTCGGATAGTTGTGAATCTGGAGCAGATGCAAAAATGTATTGGAAAAGCTTTTAGGTGTGACGTACAAATTACTACATCAGGCCACAAATGCCCTGCTCCGCTTCATTCTGATGCATCCACTTGCAGACAAATAGATCCATGTACGTCATTATTTTCCTCATTCAAGCTGGCATCTGTCTCAAAACTGTACAGCTGCCATTGTTCTGATATTGTCGCCTTTTTTGTTGCACCAGTAATGTTATGTTGGGGTTGTCAGGGGCTGTAAGGTAGTGGGAGAGAGTGTAAACAAAGGAATGATGGGAAGTGGGGGAAGGCTTACTCCGTGCCAACAGTCTCTCCAACTCAGAGGCAATTTTCTACTACCACTCTGCAGAAACTATGTCTTTAAAATGGCATTATCATAATTAGAAGATGACTGGGAATGCTTTTATAGCAGATTAAAATATGATTGGAGTGTGTATTTAAGGAAAAGCCACAGTCTGAGTTGCTGCATCAGCACAAGTGTCTTAGATGCTAAAATTACCACTATATGTATCAATCTATTGGTTGCATTGATTTAAATTTTGCCTCGTGTTCTGCTGCTCTTCTGACACACCGTCAGAAAAACAGCTTGGACAGAGGCCACCCAGTGTGAACTGGACGCTCTGTCACATTTGTCATCTTTCTCTCTTTCTTCCTCTCTCCTCCCCAGCCATCTGGCAGGAGCGCTGATAAAGGAAGCGGAGCACATTGGTAGAGAAAAGCAGCCAATATTACACACTGCTCCCAATTATTGATATATTGGACAAATATGGAACTCAGTTGAAAATTGAAATGTTTAAAAACAACAAAAGTAATTTGTGTCATTGATCAGAACTGTACAGAGCTGGGAAAAGAAAGCTGCTGCACTTGCAATGACGTATCATGCCCACCTCATCACTCTGAGTTCACTATCAAAGTTTGCAGGAAGCTGTGGTCTGTTATGGCGGGGTTCAATGGGTTCCTGCGAGGAACAAATATTGTTAACAAGTAGGATGGGTGTGTCTTTTGTGATTATTAAATTAAAAATACACTTTTTTAGTTTTATCCCCCTTGTATTGGGAAAAAATGACTCAAAATGTATTCAGACAAACTCGCTTTCTATTTCTGTTTGGTCCTAGGTAATTTTTAAATGTAAACTGTAGAGTATGCATGTTTGCAACAACCTTTTGTTCGTGGAGGCGTGTATTGAGTGACACTAAACTTGATTGCCTGGTTTGTTAAGAAGATTCATCTTTGTGTTGTTTGTGCTTCTGTTATCGAGCTGTATTTCCTGTTTTGCCAGGGCTTTTGGCAGCTTTGCTTTGAAGGCTTTTTGCTCCCCTTTGAATTTTTTTATTATTAAATTCCTTAAATAGCACGACAGACATGGGAGAAGGCACATGGAAATAATGGGGTTATTTTTCTTTGACAAGTAAATACTGTGACTAAGACTAACTTTACTGTTTTAAAGCTAATAATCCTCAAAGAGAAAATGCACAGATTAAAGTTAGAGTAAAATCGATAGTTTTTTCAATGCTTAAAAAAAAAAATCGCTTTAGATGTATTTTAACTAGAAGTTTGTTGAAGCAAATTGAGTCAATAAATACAACCATGAAATTTCCAAAAAGAACTGGGTTAAGACATTGTAAGTCTAGAACTAGAAATGGTGAAATAATGATGTTTTGGTTTGAGAGTACTATTGGGAGACCAACCCATTTGACACCTTAAGCATGTGGTATTGATGAAAAATAAATAGATACGCATGTGGTGGCAACACGGTATAAACAGTCAAATACATATAAATGTTTACCCCTCTTAATTAAATTGTGCAATCGTGTTAACGTCAAGCTAGCATCAAGTGTACAAATATCTTGGTAATTACAGCATTAGGAGTGGCTTTTCGTCAGATTGTTCATGAGATTAAGAATTGCCAAAAGTGACTAAATAAAACTTTAGGACAGCGTGGCATTTAAACAAAAATGCTTTGTAGTAGATGTTATTTGAAAATGAATGATTGCGTGGAAGTATTGCATTACCTTAAAGCAACATAGTTTGCCCCAAATTTAGTGTTCACTTAATAAATAAATTCAAACTACGACTCTCATAGAGGGTTGATCTCTCAAACTTGAAAGAGGAATTTCTTTTTTTTGACCAAATGCTTGCAGACATTGTGTTACTGGCATTAGTTGAATTGCACTCCCAGCAGATGAACGTTAACTACCAATGAAAAATTTTTATATGTTAAATGTGTGTTTACCAGACACCCCATGCAAATGTAATACTCTGATGGAGTCAGAGACAAATTATCCAAACAATAAAACTCTTTATTACCATGTCATTAGATTTCAGTTTGTTCATTCACTGTCTGTGCGCTAAACAGATAATGTACAACAAATGTGAAGGAATCCGACTCACATGTATACAGGAAGTCAAGAGATTACAAACACACATCTCTGGAAACAGACAATGAAACTACACAGTAAAATAGGCAGAACAGATGCTTGTGATCTCCCCTTTAGAATGAGGGACTTATTTGTTAAAAGGGGGAATAAAAATGCTGAGATATTTCATCATGTTCATGAAAGATCCATTTGGATCCATCTCAGAATACATCGAGAATTTTATATTTCAAATGTGACTTTTTGTAACACTCCCGAACTGGACTGCCTTTGATCATAGTTAGTTGTTTACTGGGACCTTTGCTTTTGGGCTTTATCTCTGATTATTTAAAGAACTGTAGACCATAAACATGCCCTTTTTATTTGTGACCATTTGCTCTTTTCAAGTTGATGTTATTAACAAAACTATGTGTATTTTTGGTGTGTAAAATGTAAGCATTTCTGTCAACGTCACTTGTTTTATATAGTATGAGTAGATTCTCGCCTCCCCTAAGAAAATTTTGAATCCTTCGGTGTCTAAAAATGCAAGTTATTTATTTAAATTAAATAAAAATACTTAATCAGTTGACTAAATATCACATATTTTTCATTTTTCTAATAACTTGTACCTTAGACAATGCCCATAAACCAACTATGCTGATGTTATTTTTAATCGATTAAATCATACTTTTAAAAAAGTTTGAAAGTGAAGATGCAATGATGGCAGTAGTTTTTGTCAACAAACACTTATTTGCATTCATGTCTAAAAGCAGAGTTGGTAGAAAGCAACTACTTGTCTGTGATGCAAAACTATTCATACCATTTCCCTGTGACCAGCTCTCTCATTTTCAATATAATTCTCTTGGTGAGAAAGTGGACTCTAGCTCATGTTTTTATACATCTGCATTTTTATACATCTGCATTTTATACATCTGCATTTTGAAAACTGACAAGAGAGAAGTTAGTCAACCTGGAGTAATTTTCTAAGTTAAATGTGTGTCCTTCTGTAATAAATAAATCTGTTATAACTGCATTTACTGTTGCATGAACTCCCATAACTGGGCTTCATTTAACAGAATGGCCTTTTCTTTAAAATCTTGCTCTGCTAAGATATTTTTTAGCCAGATTAGAAAAAAGGGAACCTTTGCAACTGTATTTACATTCTTTCCTAATGGAATAAGGAAAAGGAAAAGATCAGACAAAGCAATTCCACGTTTGTCTCCAGTTAAGCCGTTTTCCTTGTTCCCAGATTAAATGACCCCTTCTGTATTACACCCTCAACTGGGCGAGTTCTTCCCACACTTTGTCTCAGCCCTCACCATTCACTGTGTACAAATCTAGTTACACTGCAAACTGTGTCGAGAATCCCCCAGGAGTTCATCATTTCACGAGCATCAGAAGATCTGGCTGGCACCATTATCTCTATCTGACCACTATCGTTCAGCCCTGCTGCATTCTTTCTCCACCAGCTGAGGTTGTCCAGCCCTTATAGCAATACCAACACTGGGTGGAGGCAGTTGGAATTGGAGCTTTGAAAAACACAATATTTGACAGAACAAAAATCATTTTTGTATTAGTTAGTGGAGAGATTTTCCTAAAAGTGTGAGATTCTTTCATTCTGGGAAAAGGGCCAAAGGGACAAATGATCTGCAGTAATCAGACTTGTCTTTGAGAGTGTGCTTTCCTTTGGGAGCCTGCAAGGTCTTTGTCAGATCGCTGCCTAACTGCCTTTTTTCCCCCTTTCAATGCCACTATTCAGGGGGTAAAGAATCAAACAGAGAGGGACTAAGAAAACGAAATAAGGAGGGAGAGACGAGCTGGATTTGTCAGAAACCTCTTTGTTTGACACACTGTAAACTCTCACGCACGCACACACCCCTTGACCCCGGGCTCCTTTACTATTGTCAGCACGCCTTTTCTGAAAGGAGGCCACTACTGTCACATCTCATTACTGTTGAGAGCGAAACGGAAGAAAATGTCAGTAAACATGCTCCTAAATTTTTGAGAGAGGGGTTTATTTAACCCCAGGGCAACAGGACAAATCAAAATCCGTTGATTCAATAAAGCAAGATTAGTTTGAGGAAATATCAACATTTCCAGTAGCATTTATTCACAATGTTGACATGTGCTATTAATGAAAATAACTCTATTATTTAGAATTACTGTTCTATATAGCCACCACTTGTGTCTTTCTTTTAAAATAAAAAGTGTTTCCAGATACTCCTTTAAGCCTACAATTCCAGCTTTGGCTCACTTCTATGCTTACACTCTTTAAATAATCTGTTTTGGATTTTTTTTTTTTTTTTTTTAAGTGAAGCTTATCACTTGTTTGAATTCTGCTAATCCAGTCCCTGGAATGGTAAAGTAATCAGTACATCAATTGCCTGGCCAAATGTTTGGATAGTCACTTGTTGAATAAGAACTTACGTCTGTTTACCAAGCACAAACCTCATGGATGACACGAGTGTTTAATAGTGAAACTTTTAGGAAGGATAATCTTTCTTATTAAAAAGTGATCATAGTATGGCTTATAAACACTGCGCATTCGAAAGTCTTGTGTTAATTATCCTCTATTATTCAGTAGCTCCAACATCATCTTGTACAGAAACCCTTTTTTTATATATTTGCTTCAAGATATAGTGCGAAATAAAATCTCTGAAAGCCTTCAGGCAGATGTCTGCCTCTTTCCCCATGTGTCCGTCACACCTTCTTCCTGCTGAGGACCTTATTTTCTTAAAGCCTCATCATCATTTATACTCATTAGCCTGTCACTGCTCTAGCTTGGTTACAGGAAGGACTTTGAAATTACCAGCAGTCGCTCAGACAGAGTTGATCCATTTCTCAAGAGCATCAGTGCAAATGTATCCATTGAGGATTTCAAAACAGTTTAAGTTTTGTAACTTGGTTTGTAATTCAACAAAATGACTGACATTTTAGATATGTTTATTCTTTACTGTTACAAGTTACAATAAAAATCACAAAAAACATCACAACTACCAATTTTCTAAATTCAAGAAAACAAACTTAAAAGCATATTCTATTTTAGATGAATATCAAATTTTATATACATTTTTGCTTCTACTGTTGTCTACTACTGTATTCTTCTTTTATTTCAGAGAGGAACATGAATGCATTCATACAGTTGTCAACACTTTGACAGCCTGTGTGGTTACAAACATGCAACTCTGTATTAACTTAATGCAGTGAAATAGTTCATTGATTATTACATGAAAATCTCACGAAAGTTTCTGTGTTGTGTTTTTAATTTAGAGAATCATTGTAGCTTGGGTTTGACCTAAAACAGCAGTTATTAACCTCCAACCCTTCCACTCTCCTTGGCTTGTTTACATTAAAAGTGGGGTCATCTGGACCCCACAAGACAGTGCGCTGAACTTCTTTTTATCTTTGATTTTTGAGTTTCACTAATGTCCATGGCAGAAATAAAATCCTGTCCACATTTGTCATGGAGGGAATCACACATCAATATATGGTTGGAGTCATCTGGACCCCGAAGAGAGCGGAAGGCTTTTAACGTCACGTTCCTTCTCCCCGTCCTTCTTTTAGCACTTTTTCTCAATTAGGTCAATTGTTATTGCAGATAAATAAAAATCTTCTAAGTGGAATAGTGAAAGAATTTTACAAATTAAATTTATTCTACAAGCTAGACATCAGCTTTGTGTTGAAAATGTTTGTAAAAATTTATTTTTTTTTTTGGTTAAAAAAAATCTGTAAACATTAATTTTATTAACTTTACATGAATATAGTGTCATGCAGCTAATGTACCACTGAGTTAATTATCACTCGTATGAAGTATATGATTCTTGTTCAAAAAGTCCTTATAGTTGTAGAGTTTGAAGTTGAATTTATTGATAAAAGTACATATTCTTAACTTAAAGCTGCAGCTGTTATAGGAAAATCTATAACAGTTGCCGTCAAATTTTTCAATAAACATCTGTTCGTTCCAGGAAAGCTTAGTCTACTTTGGAGACGACAAAACTTTACCGTTATGGATTTGTTACAGAAACAAGTCCGGTGACATATGGTGAAATTTTCCTGCGTGGTGTCATTTTATCACCCTCCGCTTTCTCTCGTCTTTGAATATTTTAAAGACTGTTCAGGCGTAACTTGATGCTTCCAGATCTGTTGGTTCTTGTGAGTGGCATGCGGTTCAAGTTCACAGTGATTAACCCATCGAGTAGGTCTTCACATCTTAGGAGAGATATGAAAGTAGGATTTGGGGTTTAACTAAAGAGCATTTGTAGAACAGAACCAGTACTCTTCTGTACTGTCTGGAAGCTTTGTTGCAGCTGAGCTGCTCCGAGAGTGCATATGAGGTGACCATGTGGTTGCTACGCATTTTGGATCACTGCATTTTGTATTAGTTTCTGCTACACTCTGAGGTTGTGTGTCCTGATTGCCTGTGGCCCACCGCCTACATCATACATCTTTTTGCCGGTGCACCTTTGCGTTCCTATGGTAACCATCACCATTATAGTGATCAAACAGCTACAACAGCATTTTCGAGTGCTCCTGCTAAAAGGACCTCTGTGTATTGAATTTTACTTTATTGCTTTATGTGGTCTTCAGATAAAACAGTTAACAGTACAGTGTCAGGTTCTAATATTAGAAAAATGAGCTGTAATGCTATTACTTTTAATATTGTATAAGGAAATAATTTATAAGAAAAAATGCATTATTACATATATGTTATATAGACTACAGATTAAACCATATTGGTGATTTTTAAGTTTATTTGCAGGCAAAAATATTTTAAAATATCGAATAAGAGACTTGGAATGTAAAAAAAATTCTCCTGTACCTAGATCAACTGTTCTGTTCATTCACTATCCATCGGTTTGCTTCATATAAATGTGTATTTAACTATACATAAAGAGCTTTTACAGTTTAGTTTTGAACTGATAAAAATGTTTAGAGTAATAATGTTTACCAAGTGATATTCTTCTGATTATACATTTGCATTCTTTTGTCTGTAACTGTTTTTGAATGAAATGTTGTTATTTATTTTCTAAGTGTAACTGATTTGTTTTTGTCGCCTCTTGGCCAGGACACTCTTGTAAAAGAGATTCCTTAATGTCAATGGGACTTCCTGGTTAAGGAAGGTTTAATACATAAAAAGACAAAAAAAATAGGATTTTTTGCTTAGTTTTATATATAAATTGGATGAAACAAGAAAGCCATGAAAAATTCCAGAGGAACAAATTAACACTTTGGACCACCTAACTTAACAAGCACACCTCTTTAGTCTCTTTTTCCACTCTCTAGTTCTTTACAGTGTTGGTCGCAAGTACTTAAACGTCTCCACCCACCTTACCTCCTCTCTATGACCTCATAGTTCCACTCAAATCTCCTTCATTCACAATTTGTCGTCATTTTTCTCTGTTTTATTTCTTTGTATTAGTTTCCTTATGTTTGATTTTTAAATGTTGTATAAGCAAACTTGTCCACTCCTCAATCAGATTTCCACTCTCTACAATCTTGTTGAATGAAACTGATAAAAACACTTCCATGTCTCCTCACATATGTTGACAAGGGACGAATTTGAATTATTCCCCTACAACTTCTCCCTACCCTCACAGCCCTCCAAACGGAGAGTTTTGGAAAAATAGTGTCTTCAAATTCAGATGTCACTCCTACTTGATGACATCATCAATAGTTGCCAGTCAGCTACCTTAGCACAGAGCTGCTAACGCTCGGAAATACATAACAACAACAGTTTTATAACTTTAAAAAGTCATGCTAAAACAAAAAATCATTACTTACAGTTAAATGTAAAGTTCTGTGCATCAGAGCCCACCCACGTGAAGAAATGTGCCTCTCCCCCGTGGCACAGCACAATGTGGAACACCTTTGTGGTATCCCTTCGCGGCAAAGGTTAGTCCTTAAAAAAAACTATTTCGGACAACTCTACCCCTTCAACTGCCCCTAAAGTTGAAGGGAGGAATTCTGATTCTGCCAAGGTGTTTCTATTCTCTATCTTCTATAATTTCTTGTTCACCTTTCATTTCCTTACTAAGCTGAGAAGAATTTAAGGTGGAAGAAAGACTCCTTTTACTTTCTCACAAGACTTTTATTGGTGCAATCTGTTTTGAAGAGGTTAAGAAATCCAGTCAGAGGAAAAACATTTGGAAAGTCCCTCACAAATAATTTTTAGAGTTTGTCATCAACAGTCTGAGCACAGTCCCATCCCAATGTATTTATTATCCTCTTTGTAAGAGATAAGTGAACCCTGATTGATTAGTATTGATTGAAATTGTAGACTGAATGAATGGTCTGTTTTGATGCCGTCAAGCCCTCGTTTTCATTGCTCTCTCCCCTTTGTATTTCCTTTTGTCCTGTAAGCAGACCAAAACAAATGTATTCTATTCCAGAACATGACGAGAAACTACAACATTCACAACTAGTCAAACCACCTTTATGATTGTGTTAGAATTAGGTAAATGTTTGACTTCCAAAAGCCTACTGTGAGTAATTGTTGTAGCTCTGTGTGCCGGGCACAGTGTGAATGTAGACGTGTTTACAGTGGAGATGCAGAGCAGATGATTGCCTCGGGACTCCTCACAAACACGTTATTGGTCTTTTGAATTATACAGCTGCTCTATCAAGAGAGACACATACCTTGATTATAATTACACATTACAGGAAATAAAGAGGCTTATCAACATTAACATATTGGTAGTTAATTATTTTTAAAAAAAGGTATATTCTTAGTAAACCTGTTGCAACCTGTTTAGGGTGTGACAGTAGCTGAGTTGCCTCCAGCAACCCCGTGACCCTAATAGGAATTGAGTGGGATCTAAAACTGGATGGTGCTCACCTGTGATGCATGTGAAGTTTTAGTTAAGTCATTTTGATGGGAAAAGCAGCACCCCGCTGTTGGGTTTGTTCTTTTCTGCATGGAAGCTTATGTGAAAAACACAGAGGTCAGTTTCACTTAAAAATATCTTTTGTCTTTCAGATTGAATTATCGATCCCTCTCTGCCTACACACCCACACCAAACTTCATCCCATCAGCTTCATCTGACTGGCTTTCTGCAAAAAAGGTAAAGTATAAGAACTGATGCATAGGAGTTGATCTAGATTCAGAGATTTCCCTTGGAGCTGGATTATCAGAATTCACTTGGCACACTAAGATGTATCTTGTCAGATTAAGAAACATCAAACCTGGAGTTTTTATTTTATTTTGGTTGTCACTACAATTATAAGACTTATAAATAATACATACCTTTCAATTGTTGTTTTAAAAACATTCTGAGCCATATTTGAATTATTTGTTTCTATCTTATTGTGACTGTGGTGATCCTCACAAAAATTAGGTTCCTTATTTTGTGACTAGCTTGTCATTTGTTACATGTAGTGGCTAAAGATGCCTGGAATATTCTCAGAATATTTTTTAATGATATGTAGGAAATAGTTGTAGACTGCAACATAATATTCTTTTTGAATTTTGTCTTTTCCTTCTGCTTCTGTTTTTGTGTTGCATTTTTAGAAGCGAGCTTATGTAATGTGACTCATGGATAGGAAAGTTGAGTGGCAACGACTTTTTACTGTCCATAGTTTTGAATATGAAAGGAAATCATTACAACTGAATTTAATTTCTCGTCACTATTCATCACTATTCTTGTAACAAAGATGTCTGGTTGTGTGTGTGAGTTTGAGAGCTGCGTAGGTCACAGTCTTATCACCCCCTACCGTAGTCTTCCACCTCATGAGCTGTGCTTGTGTGGTGGTGCTCCCGTTTGACGGACAAGCCGACTGAAGTGACACTTTCATCAACAGAATCGAACAAAGTGCTGGAGATAGAAATCATATGAGACGTGCCTTCAAATAACCCAAGCAGACTTCCAAGACTGATTTAGACCAAAGTCGCATGCTTGAGCTGTCTTTTTTCTTCCTAACCAAATGTTCTCGTGCCCAATTCTCAGGTCTCGCCTTCACTTACTATTGCGTGTGCAGTTTAACAGTTGAATTAGCAGACATTTTCTACCGTGTGTTTAATTCTCTCTTAATAGTTGTGACAGGGATCTTTCTGATCCCTATTTGTTCCTGTCTGTCATGAAAAGGGAGAAAATCAGCATCAAGTTCATTGTTGAGGGAAGAGTCATGTACAGAACTTTTATCTGAGATCTCAGGTAAACAAAGTGAGTAACAAGTACCGGTATTCAGGCCTGGCAAAAAAATTGATTCATCTTTACTTCAGCTGAAGTTTTTTTTTTTAAACATATCTATTTGTTTGCTGAAGTAATGTTTTATGAGATTAATCAATAATCAACAAGCACTTCACTTTGCTGTTGGGAATAAAAAAAAACAACAACGACTGGATTACATAATTATGCAAAACAGTTAAATGACGTAATTAAGTAGAGGTGGGATGATAGAAATTTGCTTCTTCCCACTCCTTTTCAAGCAATCAATCAAACTTTACTGACTTTAGTTAATTATCACAAAAATGAATGAACCAAATGTCACATAATTGTGTTTTATTTTTGTTTGTTTTCTATTTTCTAATCAATGCATTTAATTGTTTCTGTAATGAGTTTAAATAATTGTGTGTTTTGTCCTGTATTTTTTTCAATCTATGCTTGAAATAAACCAATCATTAATCGATCAGTCAAACAAACATTAAAGACTCACACTGATCAACTTTTGATCTACTGTAAAAGTGTTATTAGTGGTCTTTTAATTATGATTTTATAATTTTTAGCCAAAATAAAAAAAAAACACTTTAGGTTTCTGTGAAGTAGCAGGAGTTCTTTAGAAATTTCCCACTGAGTTTTGGACAACACCATTGGTACGAGTAACCCTACCACCACTTCCTGTCACCCATAACTGAGAGCTTTGTTAAGGTTACAGCCCCTCACACTCCCAATATAACATTATCAGTGCATCAATAATGAAGCTACTTAGCCGTTCAGTTTTGAGCCAGATGGCTTCTTAGATGAGGAAAATGAAGATGTACATGGATCTATTTGTCTGCAAGTGGATACATCAGAATGGAGCTTATGGCCTGCCTAGCGTATTTTCTCTGTATTACGTATTAGGTATTCTTTAACTAAGTAAAAACAAATTTTTCACAGCGCAGTTGCTCTCTAAATTTTCAAAAATTCTTTTATAGATTTAGTCAGAAACCCTGGAGCTACTGGTAGAAAAAAACGTGAACGACTGTTCAGTTTTGATCTTTGTTGAGTTGTTTCTTAGGTATTTTGGGCATGCATTTACAGAAAATTGAAATCAGATTGTTTTGTTGTTTTTTTTTATCTCAACAGGATCTCATTGCTGATGCGTACCGACAGATTTTTCAGAAGGAATTCCCCACTGCAAGAGAAGTAACGTGTTGTGAAAGAGAAGCACTGTTACCTAACCGACCGCTGTTGCATCCAGATCTGTCAACAAAATACATATAGGTCAGTGGAGATTATTTCATTTTTTTTTTTTCATTTGTTTCACAAGAGGGAACGGTGAACTTGAAAAGCATCTCCAGAGCGCAAAGTAAACAAGATAAGCCAGATAAAGATCTGAGGAAGTGGATGGAATATAGACATTAAAAAGGAAGTGTGAATGCATTCCCTCTGCCAATATACTCTTAGAAAAAGTGGGGAATTGAACAAAACTCTGTCATTTAATTAATTGCTATATATTCAAATGCCATTTAATTGTTTTTTCTAGTATAGGAGATATAATCGTGCAATTCTCCTAGTTATTGTTTTTTTTCTTGCAAATTCAACTGGAATTTTTTTTTTGCAGTTGTGTCTAGCTGTTTTTCTATTTTATTCCTTTTTTATCACTGTTTTTTTCTGAGGAATGTTTGGACATGGTGTATTCAAATTCACATTTAGACAGTTTATTTTTATTCTTTTGGGTTTCTTTTAAGAGATTGTAAATGCCAAAGAGTGAAAAAATGGCAGGTTTGTGAGCACATTGCAGACAAACTCAGGCACACTGCACACTGTTAGACACAGCGAACAAAATAAAGTTGGATAAAAGATTATATCTGAATTTTTACCATATTTTCACAAATTTCACAAATCATTAAAGTTTTTCTTCAAACAGATGTTCAAACCCTAATAATGTTTTTTCTTTTTTTTTTGCTAAAATACAATACAAGAAATACAAGTTAAATTTTTGCCAAAGAAAGTGAAAAAGCTTAGTTTGCGTTATGTAGTTATTGTTTTTGGTAGATTGAAAGCTTCTGACCTTTATTTTGAAGAGGCTTCTTTTCCATGCATCTATAGACACATGCATATCTGACTTGCAGCAGTTCTGTTGTCTTGCAGTTGTAAAAAAGTTTGCTTTAGCAAACTCCCTACTGATCTAAGCTCTGCTTGCTTCGCTGTTACAAACCAATGAGCACAGCGGTCGCACTTTCCTCCACAGTCATTACACTTATTCCTCTGGAATACTTTTCTTCTCGCTCTTTCATTGCTAACATCTAACCAGTGTAATTACCAGCTTTGGTGTATGTTTGCGGCGAGCGTCCCAAATCCTGCAGGCTAAATTTGAGTAGGAGTGCAGGAGGAGGAATCAGGGTGTAGAAAAGGAACAGGAAAATCTGCATGGTAATATGGGTGTGAATAATTTATCTTCTGAAACCTGTGACAAACCTGCTGTGTCGGGCTTGTTCCCCACTGCACAGTTCACACTCCAAAATCCTTCCTCAATTCTGAAAGGAGAAATCAAACGGTTGCAATATGCTTTGTTGGTCATTAAAAAGTCATGAAGCACCTGTAGAGAACCATGGTGGATTGCAATAGCAGCAGATAGGAATTATCTCCTGTATTTGTGAGGGTTTCAGTGACTCTGGGTATGTTTTTAACTGTTGTTTCATCACCTTTTATCCAGAGGACACAAACCATATGACATGATGATCTTTTCTGTGCCTTCTGCTGCAATGTTTTTCCTTGTAAATTTGCTTCCAACAGTTCTGGACTCATTTGCATCATAGAGCCAGCGTCTTTTAACAGCCGGTTTTCTGAGTTGTTAGTTCACCACTGATACACCCAACAGCTTCAGAGTCATTTAAGCATTTTCTGCAGATTAAATACTTGTGTTAGAGTGAAAGTCTGAGGAGGTCAGGATGTAGATTAAGATTTATAATTTTTCTTAGTCTTATACTTACTTTTTTATTCTAAATAAAACTAAACATGAGTTCATGTGTTCTCTCCAGCGTCTGTCATCGTGCAATAACAGGTTTGGTTAAAATTTAGTGGCATTTCTTCTTGTTGAGCCATCTAAAACCAACAACACTCTCCATTGGCTTCCGCGCATAATGAAGCCTTTCTTTGGCTCCTGCAGCTGGGGCGGATAATCTGGGATTGGCTCCCATAGTGGATCACAGAAAAGTCTTCTGAATGGAGTACAGACTTTCTCAGAAAACATGATCAGAGCTGGAGTCTTCGGTCCGGAAATGCCTGCCCTTTACTAAAAACAAAGACATGATACATTTGCATAGCCATTAGGCTATCAGGGAATTCTGTTTGCAGCTTAACCGAAGCTGAATCCAGCAAGGTTTCACCAAGACGTTATGCATACCAATCTTTCTAAGATGCCCTGATTATGAAAAGAAACCTCAAAAGTCATAATAATTCAACTTTTGAAATAAAAAAATGAAATAGTCAAAAATGATCTTAATTGTTGCTGCTTTATGATAATTTTTATAGTAAAATGTCGAATATTTTAAATCAGAATGACCAAAGTACCACGATTTTAATATTTTAAGACTTTAAATTGTGTTTAACCCTTTAAAAGATTGGCTGAAAGCTGCTTAAAGAAAATAAGGTTTTATGATTTAAAGTTAAGTCAAGGATAAAAATAAACGCTCCTTATTTTTAGACTTTTTTTTTTCCTTTATGAATGCCGCAGCTTTTCCAGAGACACTGTTAGAAAAACTACAGTGTGTAAAAAATAATCTGATTACCTCAAAATAGCTCATTATTGGTGGGTTTATGTAACCAACTCACTCTAGGCATTTTAGGAACTGCAACAGACCGAGGAGAGACAAACCTAGATTATAAAAAAAAAAAAAGCTTAAATCTGCGAATGGAGCGGCAGAGATGGATGGATTAGACTCATTTACATTTTACCCATTTATCCCAAGCTCTCATTCAAAGTAACCAACCCATTTCTATTAAAGCCTTGGATTTAGTCAGAAATGACATCTTATTTCGATTAGAAAAGCTAAAAATAAAGAAGTTATCAACATTTACTTTGAATAGTAAAAAAGATTAAAAATGTAATTGAAAAAATAGATTAAATAAGCTAAAACTAAAGAACTTATCGAATGTCTTATTTTAAATGACATATATTTTTCATAAAATAAAGAAATTAAAATAAAATTAAAGTTAAAAAATAAAAATTATTAAAAATACATAAATTAAAAGAAAAAAAATTACCTTTACAAAAAAGATTTTTTACTTTGCAGGCCACCTTTTGTTACACTGTGGTTGGATGCCCAGGGCATCCAACCCCGGGATGCCCAAAGCAATGTGACAAAGATGGAAACAATGTATAAATAAACAAATAAACAGGCAATTTTTTTAATGAACAGTCACAAAACTTTAATTTGAAATGTTTTACCTGTTTCTATTATTGGTAACTTAATGGAAATGTGCAGGTTTTGCTTTTGGGATTGTAATATTCTATAATAAGATTGTTCTGTCCAATAAACATTCATATAAACAAGCATCAATATGACTAAAATTATTATGCATTAGTAAAACCACACAACTGAATAAGCCTTACAAGCCTGTTAAAATTTTGAGATTTAATGTCGTGTGACTGTCATTTGAAATCATGCTGATGTGGTTCACTGAGTAATGTTCCGCTCTTTTCCAGTCACTCTATTTCTGGCTTTACCAACCTCACCCCTCTGGCTGATGCTGGGTCACTATGTGCTCATTCTCTTCTCTGCCTTTCCTTCAATCCCTATTCACTTCTCATCCTCACGATTTATTACTGCAGAGCTCATTCCTTCACCATTTTACCTTTCTGCAGAACTAAGAGACACAAAGGATTTCATTTTTGTTAGTTTCCTACCAGAACTGACAAACACTTTCTATACTTGTGAGTGAATAGCAATAGCTTTGGTGTCTAAATCGTCTTGTCTTTTTCAGTCTTTATGTTCTAATATCTTCTTGAACATTTAGAGGATTTATTATATGCAGAAACTGCAGCCCTCATGTCCTGTAGGCGTATGAATGTATGCAAGTGCTTGCACATGCTTGAGTGAGTGATAATAATATCCCTTGTCAGCCTCCTGAAGATTAGTCCCAACAGGAGAAATCCTCTGTCATGTGCCCTCATCTTATTCTCTCTGAGTCTCTCTTGCTTGTCAATATTGGTGTATTTTACATTTGACTCAGCTTTTGAGTCAAATCTAAGATTTCTTTTGAGACTGAAGTCAATAAATGTGGTATTACAAGCTGTTTTAAGGTAAAAGCAGGTTTATTTTACTGTGTAATTTAAGGTTATTCATTGCAGATGTGGTAATAAGTCTTTTTTTTTCTTTTGATTCTAGGAAAAACTGAGTATAATTCAAGTGGAAGCAGAAAAATTGGGTCATCTCTGATCCAGACGTGTCCATTATGCCTCAGCAGTATTTATTACAACCTGCCAGTTAAAGGCGATGTCTTGGGGCGCTGGAGGCCACAACACCACGAGCAGAGTGTGCATGGGGCCTCTCTGCTACCCATTTCCAGCAACCCTACTGTCATGTGAAGCCAACGCACTACTGCACTGCCCATAGCTAACCTGGGGCAAGATGAACAGCTACAGAGACAGAGGGGTAACTTGCACCTCCTCGGACCTACTGGGTGGAGGAGGAGGAGCGGCGGCCCAGCACACACCATTTCGTCATACTCCTAATGGACACCCAGCTCCCGACCCCACGGACCCAATGATCCAGCCCCGCATTTCAGTGCCCAAAATGGGTGTTCGTGCACGGATTGCAGAGTGGCCGCCACGTCGCGCGCAGTCTCGGGAGTCGCTGCTTGAAAACGGGCAAACGGGGAGCAATTACTACGATGACTGTTCCACTTCATCTTCGGTCGTGTCGTCTGATGTCAGACTGGTGCGAGGAGGAGTCGCCAGAATGCCCCAAAGGCGGTCGAAGGATGTGGAGTTGAGAGGAGGGGGATGTGGTGGTGAAAGGGGTTCACCTTTCAGCCTAAGAATGTTTCCACCTTTGAGACAGCGCTCCAACAGTGAAGTGACACTCAGTGAACAAGACGAAAACGAGGTATGTCCTCATGCTGGTTGTAGTTGATTTATGTTATTCCTCCCTGTTTCACTTCGAAATTCCTCAAATGTTTTGGTGGTTTTCCCCTCTTTGAATCTTTATTTTATGTCTACACAAAAAGTTTACCAACTTTATAAATGTAGATGTGTTTGAGTTAAAGAGATTGAACACGTAAAATTAATCATTTAAACAAGTTTATTGGATTTTTTGTATTGGAACACATGCAACAAATGTTTTCTAATGCCGTTTTGTAGGGGAGTAGGGAAAATTCTATTGGTGATATGCCGCAATATTTCACTTGGCAATACTTGTATCGATTTAAAATGCAGTCAAGACGATCGATATTTTATTAATTATTCATGAATGTCCTTCATCATTTTGCTTTTGTTTTCCACCTAAACCCCCAACCGCTAGTTGGCAGAACAGCACACTGAAACTATTTTAGTAGCTGTACATCATAGCCAAAACAACAACAAGATCTCACGAGATTCAGCTTGTGTCATATGTTTAATCAGCCTCGCAGTTTTGTTGTTATGAGACATGTACTACTTAGTTTTTACTTGAGATGGCTACCAAACTGAAACTCTGTGCCAGATTTCTGCCATTATCAATATACAGTTGTAGTGCTTAATATTGTGATTATTAAATAAAATCTATTTGACTATTTTGTTACGATGAAAGACGTATTAATATTTAAAAAAATATTTCTGACGCCCTCTTGTAATATATTGCGACATGTATCATATTGTGAGATATGTATCTGAATACATATCAGACTCTTGCCAATACACATCCCTGCTGTTTTGTAACACTTAAAACGACAAATGTCTCATTTTCTCCTCCAAGGTGGAGTGTCGGGGAGGTGGTGGATTGGTGAATCGGTTCAGAGAGTATGGCAGCACCTCATCCATTGACATCCAGGGCATTCCCGACCAGAGCATCCTTGAGATTTTCACCCAGCTCCAACAGGACAGGCCTGACCAGCGCATCTCAGGTCCCGTACATCTCGACTCACCACCTGACGTACCCGTTCCCTCTCCGCCCTCACCTAGTCCTATAGACGATCGAGGGACGGGAAGAAAAGACGGCACTGAGAGAGTGAGGAAGAAAAGTGGAGGGACGGAATCATCCTTGGGCACCTCCTCTCTGTTCCGGAAACTTCGGAGCTCTAGCAGAGGGGAGCTGGACGGAGGCAAAGGAGAGTCTAATGAGGACAGAGGATACCGGGGTTCAGCAGAGACCTCATACAAGCCGTGGGTTTGTCCAAAGAGTTTTGTCCACTTTGATTCTCAGAGCATTATATTTGACCTCCATGAGGCAGCAGCTCAGCGCGGCTTCGCCACCCAGAGGAGGAACACGACCACGGGGGCATCAGCTGCTTCTACGTCCCTTCCTAAATCCTCCACCGTTTGTGTGAACGATCCCATTTATTCCAGCATTGAAGATCTGACCCTGAGTCATGATCAAGGCTCCACTACGCCCTCCCTAGCCATGGAACCTTTAAATGGACCTGGAGCACACAGCTCCAGCCCGTTGCTCCGCTCCTGCCCTCACTTCCTGAATGAGATCGGGGGCCAGAAAGAACGAAACATCAGCTTTCTTGGCTCTTTAGCAGAACGAGAAGTAGATGGGGATAGGGAGAGTGGGAGGGGGTGTTTAAGAAAGAGTAATGCCAGTGTGTCAGTGCTGGAGGTATCATGTGAACAGCAGACGACAAGAATGGAGAAACTCCAGCTGTACAGCATAGAGCACGTCGACTTGGGGGCCCTGTACTACAGAGACTACTTCCATGGAAAAGGTAAAAATGAACAGAAACAAGGTTTGCATTACTCTGTCACAGTATCTATAGCTTCACACTTTGATTGTCAAAGTCAAATGTTAAAAGAAAATACATACAAAAATGTACAAATGCCCCCATGTGGAGGAGAACATGAATGAATCATTTGGAGTTCATTCGCATTTGTTAGATCTATTCAAAGTACACATTCAGTCTTTAATTATCTTTAATTATCAGAGCATAGAGCGATCAATCCAGAGCAGCTGACAACTGAATGATTAGTGGTTGTGTTTTGTTGCGGGAAGTTTGTCTCTGTCGCTCTGGCCAGCCTTTTCTAAACCAATTAAATATTCTATATTGACAAATATAAGAAACATATATACAAAGATGCACATATATTATAGATGAGGTTTTGGTTTAAGATTTAGACAAGCAATATCCATAAACATATTTCTGATTTTTTGTTTTCTGATTCTGGTTGGCCCCCTTTTCTCTTGTCAATTTTAATTACAGTTTCCTTTTATGACCAGCCAGAGTTTCTTTAGTGTCATCTCCCACATCCTAAGCCATAGCTTTTAATATCCAACCAGACCTGAGCAGAGCAAGCCAAACTTGGCAGGCCTCCAAAAGATTTTATTACCCGCGAAGCTGCTACTGGACAAACACACAGCTTTTGCTGCTTGTTTTTAGGGCCAGCAGTAACCTCAAACTTCAGAGGACTGGAGGTTGTAACGCCCGCCTCGCCTCTGCCTGTCCGCACACGTGTATGTCAAGATCACCTCTTCAGACGCATTTGATGAAACGTACCCTTCAGCGTGCATCATCTGGTTTCAGCCTAATTAGCGACAGATGTTAATGGGACTACATGTGTGCAGGCGAGCACGTGTCTGTGTGAAACACATGCCTGCAGCATGAGAGATAAAGGTTGCCATTTCAAATACATGCCCGTCCACTGATTCCAACTTAACTGTCCCTCATACTCCGACTGTGTACGTGTGTTTGCTAAAGGCTTAATCAAAACCTGACATTTGTGCTGTGAGCCTGAGCAAACAACGTCACCAGTAAAGCTTTTTGAAGAATTTTAACTTGATTCTTCAAGAAGAATCTTGTTAACCTGGGTTTGAACTCTTGCCTTTGGTGTTGACTTTTAATAGAAGAGCTATAAAAGAGTGTGAAGCATGTTGATCAATTTGTTTAATGGATGAATATGTTGTGTCAGAGATCCATTCGTTCAAAGAGCAGAGTAGACGACCTGTGTTTCTTTAAGGAAACTACTCCTGCTGATCCTTATTTTGTTCCAAACATTTTAAGTCTCATTTTAGCTAAACTAGTTTTGTAATTAACCAAGTATTGATTTCTGGATGATACTCAATTTTTTTGGCTCCGTCCTTGGCAGCACACACCCTCTGCTTCCATTTTACTACCTACACATAAATTACCTGGCGTCCGGCCCGTGCTTCTTTGTCAAACTGAAGGTTAAAGAACCTACTTCCCTTTTAACTACTGTTGTAAACAGACTCTGCAAAACAGCATTACGCTTAGTTTAGTTTTTTTTTTCCTATTGAGGCGTCTTAAGCTTTTTCGTTATTTGTCATTTGCCATGATTCATCTGTCATTCAAATGTCAAATTTGACTTAATTTTGTTGGATTTCAAACCAACATTTTATTTGTTTATAATCATTTGTTAATCTTTTGCGAAAACTTTGGGTAAATTCAGGTGTTTTCGGACTGTATAAATGATTTGCTTCAGACTGCTTCCGCTTAATTTGGTCCTAAACCTTGCATTTGGTCTGTATTCAGACTGGAATCTACCAAAGATTTCTGATCCAGACCAAAGCTTGTAAACAAAACCATGTGACTAAAGATCTCTTCGGACATTGGCCAACAGTTACGGAGCGGGTCAAAACAAAAAAAAGACAAAATGAAGATGCTACAGTTTGCAAATACTTGCAAAATAGAAAGTTTGAACAAGTGAACACAATGACTGAAGAGATCTTTAGTCACGTGGTTGTCTTTACAGGCTCTACGCTCTAAACTGAAATTTCCAGTAGACTGGAGTCTGAATAAAGACCAAATTCAAGGTTCAGGACTCTGTCCGGACCAACAGACATTTGGTCTAAAAGCACCCTTAAAGTCTTAATGAAAAAATCCCCTCCATATCACTCTAGAAACTTTAAAAGTACTCTGCTAATGTCAGTAATGAGCACTAAAAGAAAAGTTTGTTTTAAATTATTCATTAATCAACACTCAATGACAGTTTTTAAATAAAGACCCTCCCAATCTATCTGAAAATAACCAGTAATAGACACATTAGACAACAAGCTCAGACATCAACGACGTGATTGTTTCCTTCACCACTCAAGTGTAACCTTGGCTGAACTGTCCTTCACCAGAGCACTCAAACTACTTTGGGACAGACGATAAGCTGGGCCCCGTGGCTGTGAGCATCCGCAGGGAGAAGTTAGAAGACACCAAAGACCTGAAAGACCAGTACCAGTACCGGCTCATCGTCAGGACTAGTGAGGTATGCAGCTATGCCGGCTGTTTGTGTCCATTCACGGTGGGGATTTCCTGTTGACAATGTACCCGTGACTCAGCCGGAGTAAACGCTCGACTTTATTACTCACCTGCTTTTTGGTTTAACCTGCCTTACACGTGACACCTTTGACTCCCCGTGTCCTGACCCCCCTCCCACATTCACCCTTCAGCCTACCCCCCTCCATTGAAAAATTCCCCCTGCCCATTCCCGGCATATAAAAGCCTAACCAAACAGTGGTTAGGCTTTGGCCTCCCGCCCTCAGCATAAGCCCCATTTTCACTTGCATGAATCAACACTTGCAGAGAGTGAAATGATGCTCAGTGATTTAGGAGAAGTAATATTCACATCCTTTGAAGTCTTTGTCAGAAGTCATCAAAACTGAATTTCATGTTTTGGTGTTTTATCTGTCAAATTGTGAAACTTTGCTTTGGATGTACGATTCATTTGTTCCATACAATTATACAATTTAAAATAAAGATTTGTTTTATTGCTTGGGATGCTAATTATAATAGTGTTTATGAGAAATGTTTACTTTGTGGCCTTTTTTCTAATTTTATAATAGACTATCCTATAGTATTAGCTAAAATGCTCCTCCTTTCATTGTATTGGTGTCGTTTTAGCCTGGGTGTTGTCCTCTGCGTGTAGTTGGTATGTTGGTGGTGTTAGCAGGATTACATGGTTGCCTGGCCTCATCACTTTAGATCTGGAGCAACAATGGAGCCTCTTTACTATCCAAGCACACAGGAATAAGTTAACAGACCCAGCCAGCACATCCAGGCCCACTGTTTCCACACAGAAAGAAAAAATGCAGACATTTTTTTCTCTCCTACTTAAGCAGTGGCAGTTCTCAGATATCCTTCCCCTCATTTCATTCCGTGTGCAGCAACTGCTGACACAGCAAGGTGGAGGGATGACTTCCTTCTCCCCTCCTTCTCTGGCATAACTTTACACTCTAAACATTTCCAATTCCCTTCTGTTGAGAATTTCACTCATTCCACTCCAGCCCTGCAGAAACAGAAGCTCTGTAATAGCTCTGTTATAACCGTCAGACCTGAGACTCTGAGGTTCAGCTGGCCCCCTCCTCAGTTCCTCGCCAGCTCGGTTGTATACCATGCATTTTTAATGAACCCACATGTGAGTTATTGAAAAGGAGCAGCCCATCCTTTCTGACACTACCCAAATGATATGTAGCCTCACTGTTCAGTGAGTCTCTAAGCAGCAGGCGGAATATTAATTCACTAAGCAAACACAGAGAAAACTTTTCCCCTGAAGACTTTAAGTCTGTGTGTTCGTGGTCCTTGTTAGGAAAATTGACCTGTCCTAATGAGGCACTGTACTATTCTTTGTTTCTGGTGAGTTTAAAGGCTTGGGCATGAAAACTTGTTATTAAATAACTTGTAGACGAAAGCATTAGAGACAAAGTTGGGCTTTTCAAAATCAATGAAAATCATTAGGACATTGTTGTGCTCATACATTCCGTATTTAAAGCAGTGCTCATAACATCCAAAGTTTTAAAAAAGCTAAAAATTGTCATTATCGTTTTTAACTTAATAGATATAGCTTAAGCCAAAAAAAGTCTAACCACTTTTTTATAGTTTGAAGTTATGGTTGTAAGTAGTGCTGCACGATATTAGAATCAACAAATAAATCACTTCCATTTTACTTCATCAATTCAATTTTAAAATTCAACAGATGACCCACATCTACATAGGAACCAAGTATCTAAAATAAAAGAAGTCCATCCAATTGATCAAATGCAAAAATGACTCTATTTAATTTGTTAAATATGTGACTTTGACATAAGATTGTATAAGCATTTAAGGTAACCATTTAGGGCAATTTAAGTTGTCTTTTCGATACGTGTATTGTGCGGGCTGATATTGCGATGACGATAAATTTGTGATGTATTATGCTGGTTTAGCTGAAAGTTATTAGAACTCTTTCTAAGACATTCAATTCTATCAAAACTAACTAGACCTATTAATCTGTATAAAAAAAATGTAAAAAAAAAAACAATAAAAAAAATATTTTTTATTGTTAAAAGATCTTACATTAATTTTCATATTTAAATGTAAAGACAAAAATAAACTGGCCAATTTGAATCAAATTGTATAATTTGATAAGTGAAAAAACTTTAAATTTGGGTCAACATATTTGAGTTTGGAGGATAAAAAGGAGTAAATCAATGGGATGTTTCAATATTTAGTTGAAATTTGAAAATCTATTCAGTTGCCTCATAGTTACCAGAATCATTTGGTGCATCTACTATCCTGTACATTTTTTCCGCTTAAAATTTTTGTGAAACAAAATATCGTGTAAATAAAGTAATTTATGTATCTGTGATTTTCTGCTGAATTTGTGTCCTTTTGATCTATTCCCGTGTCCAGCTCGTGACCCTGCGAGGCATAATTTTAGAAGATTCTGTGGCAACTACAGGGAAACACGGCACAGTGAGAGGTCTGCCACTCAAGGAGGTCCTGGAGCAGGTCGTCCCCGAGCTCAGTGTGTCCTGCTTGAGACTGGCACTGAGCACAGCCAAAGTCACCGATCAGCTGCTTAAACTGGATGAACAAGCGGTAAGGTCTCACGCATCTCTTCATCTGTATTTTGTTTCATCTTAAAGCACAAATTTACAGTCAGATTTAATCTTTAGACCAAAAAAATTACCTGTCGTCTTTTTTTTTTTTTTTTTTTTTTTTTTAACAGCAAAAGACAAAATTCCAGCTGATAAACTGAAATATTGGTTCATAAAATATGCCTTAAAACTGCATAGCTAATTAAAAGTTAGGCCAAAGTACAAAATTGGAGCAGGGTGTGGTACATCTGTGTACGCATAGAAACTTTGTTTGGCTTCCTTATCTCGGTTTCTGTTTAATGGAGGGTAAAGTGTAAGCATGTAGGTGTTTTTTACTGCATTAAAAAAACGGCTGTGTGCATAACCATCCGCTCCAGGTGGATGCGGTACTAAACGCTCATCTGTAGACTTTTTATAGAAGCGAGCTGCAGTTTTTCAGCTGTTTGTTCTCGCTGTTTGCCTCGCAGTTGAGTCAGAAGCACAAGGTGGGTGTTCTGCTGTGCCGTTCCGACCAGAGCACAGAGGAGGAGATGTACAACAATGAGGAGGCGACGCCGGCCTTCTCCGCTTTCCTGGAGCTGCTCGGGGAGCAGGTGCTCCTCAAGGGATTTGGCAAATACGCCGCTCAGCTCGACACAAAGAGTGAGAGCTCCTTTGTTCTTACTGTAACACATGTGTCTTAGTTATTATTACCTGTAAACACACCCCGGTGAGGAGGCCTCTGAAAAGTTTTTTTTTTGTTCAAATTTTCTGTAAAAATCTACACAATTACACCATGAACAACAAAAAGAAGTGAAGACATTTCTACAACCAATCTGAAAATTTGATTTTATGAATTTTTCCAGCGGACTCAACGGGCACTCACTCCCTTTACACTACCTACCAGGGCTACGAGATCATGTTCCACGTTTCCACCATGCTTCCGTACATGCCCAGCAACCCCCAGCAGGTGAGAGCTGAAGAACACCCCCAGCCCTTCACAGAGCTCAGTCAGCACAAGCACTTACATTGTGTTAGGTTCAACTGGGCAGTCTCCATTGAGATCTCAGCCTTTTGCATCAGATGATATAATATCAGGAAGTTACGACTTCTCTATTTAGAGTTGCATTTCTGTTTGCAGCTTTTTGTATTTTATAGTCTCTGCTTTTGTGGCTTCTCTATTCACTCTCCCTCTTCCTGTTCTGTCTCTCTTTAATCCAATCATAGTTGGGTGGGGTTCAGTAGTAAGTAGTTATTAGGATATATTTTTCCTCTTTATTTAACTTTTATTTTAAATAGCACTCTTTTAAAAATGTGTAAGGTTGGCTTTGTTGTAAAGGCAGTGTCTGCATAATGACACTTAATTTGGGAGACGTTTGCTGAACTTTTTGCAAGAGAGGCTCACACGAGTACACATGTGCTCTGACAGGCCCGGTTGATGATCCGGATTAGTCTGCACATTTTCTATCAGCAGCCAGCTGCAGAAAAAGTCAGATGAAAAAAAAATGATGTGTTTTATTTTTTCATTAGAGCATTTCTCCAGGACCAACATCTCCTCGTAACCAAAAAAACCTCCGAGACTGTTATGCTGTTTTATTACAGAACTTTAAACAAATTAGTTTTTAAATTAGTTCTAAATTTTTTTTTGTTTTTAAAAATATTTTTTTCTTGCAGTTTAATAGATAATGCAAATTTACATGAATGGCACAACAACACCATCCAGAGGATTAGAGACTTCAGCATGAAGAGAGTTTTTTTTTGCTTCATCAATCCTCTAGATGGCAGCATTTCACAGTTAAAATAAAGCAGAGGACTTGGGGGAGTTTTGCCTTTAGAAAAGAGATATGTGATCACATTTAGATTTTTAAGCTTGCAGATGCATTACAACTAAATTCAAATTAAAATATGTAGTAGTGAAGAACATATTTAGAGCTGCAGTCAAGTGACTCAATGTTTGCAGACACAAATACCCACACAGAAAGTAAAAACATGTTTGATATGAAGAATTTTGGTTTTTCTCAAATATCTGACTTATCGCTTGAAGTTTACAGTTTGTTTACTCATTTTTAAATTCTGCTTTTCTCTTCATCAGCTCCTGAGAAAAAGGCACATAGGAAATGATATTGTTACCATAATCTTTCAAGAGCCGGGAGCGCTGCCTTTCACTCCTCAGAATATTCGGTCACAATTCCAGCACGTTTTTGTTATTGTTCGTGTGCACCACCCCTGCTCTGACAACACCTACTACAGGTAAATTCTAATGTTACATAAAAACATGTATTTTTTAATACGCTCTAATGATTTCACTTCTCTGTTTCTCTTCTATCTCAGTGTTGCTGTAACACGGATGAAGGACGTGCCTCTGTTTGGGCCTCCAATCCCGCTCGAAGTCACCTTCCGCGACCCAGAGGTGTTCCGCAACTTCCTCTTAGCCAAAGTCATCAATGCTGAAAACGCCGTGCACAAGTCGGAGAAGTTCCACACCATGGCGACACGGACGCGGCAGGAATACCTACGCGACCTGGCCGAGAACTACATCAGCAGCACGCCCCTGGACACAGCTGGCAAACTGAACAACCTGATCTCCCTCGCCTCCAAAAAGCGGGAGCGCTCCAAAGCGAGAGAGGGAGCCGAGCTGGGAGCCAGAGGAGCGGTCGCCTGGAGAGTCCAGGCTCAGGATTTTCGAGGTGGAGCCAAAGAGCTCCCCTGCGCCTTGGGCATATCAGCCGAGTTTGTCGTCCTCGTCGACTGCGTCGCCAAAGAAGTCGTGTTTAACTGTTTCTGTTCGGACGTGATCGGCTGGACTCCGGAGCGTCTTGCTCTTAAAATTTTCTTCGGTAGAGGAGATCACATTGCACTGCGGGTTCCAGAGGGCTGTGCACAGGACATAAGGGAAGTGGTCCAGCGGTTGAAGGTGAGAGGCGCAAGCTCAACTAACTATAAGGGAGAATTTGGTTAACTCTAACTCTCTTTAAAGCCCCCCCTCCAATGAAAATCTTGTTTTTTTTTAGTTTTAAACATGTATTTGTGGCATTTTTCTTATGAAAGAGAACATATAAGAAATCATTTTGTTTTTTGCATTTTCAAGTATTTGTCCTTTTAAATCGCTGTCAATCAAATTGTCGCAGAATTAATGAGACTTCTTAACGTCACAACAGCTAAGCTGCACATGCACAAAACCCCTCATCTGGCCCGGTAGCTCCGGCTGCAGAGCTCTGGTGAAGGTGAAGAGAAGATGGCATCTTCCCCTCGACTGCAGTCAAATGAGCCGCTGTTCACATTTTAATGGTCAAATTACCATCACTGGATTATTTGTGTGAGTTTAATGCAATACTGCAATAATGCTGGAAAATCTCCACCGGACTGCACGGAGCTTCTTGATATGACCACGGAAATGCAAACGGCGGCTCATTTGACCGCAGTTATAAAAGATTTAAAGGAGACCATTTTGATGTTAGCTTTCATTATTTTCCCAAGGATTCTGCTCTAAAAAACCAATGAATTGAAATATTGGTCACAGCAACGTCAATTAACATTCGATAATTAACTAAAAGAGTCTTTGGTGAACTGGAAGGAGAAAGAATCAGGCTTTTGGAAGAAGTTCGGTTCACTTCCTCGTCCGAGCTAACATCCAACTCATAATGATACAGCTGGACATTACAGAAATTGCTTGACATTTTTATGTTGCTGTGGTGAAGATTTATGCTAGTGAGACACAGCTATCATAATCAGACGGGGATGATCAGAAGTGGAGCTGCTCATCTCAGATCCTAAACCCACGCCCCTTCAGAGGAGATTTTGGAAGCAGAGGCTTCAGATCAACATGAAAAATAGCTTTTTAAGACATTTAGGTTTTGGGATTTCGATTAAAAGCGTCATAATCACAATTAAAACACTACTGGGAATGTTTTTTTTAAATAAAAAAAAATTGACACAGGGGGACTTTAGGTCCCATAAAGTTAGGCATTTTGTAAATGTTGTTTTAACTAATACTTCACCAGATTCACCTCAAACCCTTCGCATTCTGAAAAAATTTGGTTTCAAAATGTGAAAGGCATATTTAAAACATTTGAATTTATGGTGGAAACAAGCTCAAAAAGTAGAATTTTACAAATGAAATGAGTCAATTTAGACATGTTGTAACTCTGATCACTTTTTTGCCAGTTGTTGACGATTGGATGTGAGACGGTGGACATGACACTGAGGAGAAACGGGCTCGGACAATTGGGCTTTCATGTACGCATGGACGGCACAGTGGCTGAGGTACTATCACAAAGATTATTGGACGTAAAAAGAGTGGAAATTTTGCTTTTTAAAAAAAAATTTTTATTGAACAGGTGGAGGAGTATGGCTTTGCTTGGCAAGCGGGACTGAGGCAGGGCAGCCGATTAGTGGAGATCTGCAAGGTGGCGGCGGTGACGCTGAGTCACGAGCAGATGATTGACCTGCTGAGGACGTCGGTCACTGTCAAAGTGGTGATCATTCCTCCATTCGAAGACAGCAAGCCGCGCAGGTACGGCGCCACACCCTCTTATCTTTTACATAGAGGTTAAGATAAACACTAAATATTTGTTAGCAGCTGTCATAAATGCAGGTGCTGAGTAGAAGTGGGCAGTAAAGAAGAGAAGAGTTTGAATGAGGACAGGAAGCTCTCCAATCAAAAAGCACAAAAGCCGCGCTTCGGCTGTTTGCCAGATTGCACTTCTGAAAAGGATCTTCATGTGGGAGTGTGTGAAAAGAGGAAACACGCGGAAAACAGCCATGCATCGCTTCAAACTGGAGAAATGAGACATTAAGACCAAAGGATGAATGTATTTATTTAATTCAAATGAAGTAAATCTGCCGTTCTTTGTCTCACTGGCGCTCACCGACTCACGTCTGCTGTTGCTCTTCGCCCGGCTGGCATCCTCTTCCTTCTTCTCATTCGTACACGAGGCCTTGAGGGAGACGGAATGAAAAGGCTTTATGAAACCTTGATGTGGTATTACACAACAGTTACCGTTGTGAATAAAATTACCATTGCGTGTGTGTTCCTGACTGGGTACCAGAGCCCTTAAAGATAGTAATTGTGGTGGGCTGCGTGACCGCACGGCGGTTGGATTTCTTCAGTGTTGGAGGCCGTTTAATTACGCCAAGTTAAACCTCTTTGATACACTCGCAAACACACAAAAAAAGCACACACTGATAATTAGAGTCTTCACTCGTCCCTGAGCCGCTCTGACTCGTTAGCTGTTTTGCGCCAGTCGAGCAGATTGCATGAGATTAAAGCCTGGGATCTGCACGGATGGAAAAGAAGAAGAAAAAAATGCTGAAAAAAATAAATAAAGGTGTGGGAGCGATTAATTAAAAATGCATGCCCTGTGCAAATACAAAGAACAGACAGGAAAGAGGGAGGGATCGAGGCGGAGAGGGGAGGCAGGGAGGAGTGCGCTGAAAGGCAGCGGAGCTCCCTGTGAGGAGGACGTGTCTCAACACAGCTGAGGAGTGGGTGGAGAGGAGAAGGAGGCGAAAGTTGGAAGTGTTTGTCTTTGCTGTTCTGTCTGGGCTGCGAACGCACGCGGCGAATGGATCCAAACGGGGATGGGTGCGGGTCTGACCACGCGCGGGCTTTGGTGGCCTCCGGTTGGGTCAGAGCAGACATTGCAATGGAAACCGCGCTGCTTTTCAGATGTGGGCCGCGCTCTCTCTAAGGTTTGTGTTTACTCCCTGCTTCTGCACGTGCTCATGCCTGCTGCCATGGTTTTCTTTCACACCGACTCTTGATAATTATTCCATCATTGGTCAACATCAGGCATTCATGTACACTGAATTGAAGAATTGTAACGGTTTTTAAAGCATGTTTGTTTCTATTTGAAGCTTTCTTTCAGTTTCTATTTTCTCTGGAGCTTAGGCCTTTACTCATTCATTCATTATTTTTTCAATTATTTTCCAAAAATGTAAAAAAAAAAAATTAAAACTGTTGTTTTTGGTATATTTCCCAAAAAATATGCTGATGTCCTCACATTTTTCTGGAGAATCACAAAGGCCAAACCAAAAATTGATCATTTTTATTAGCTATCAGAAAAACACACAAGTAGACACTTTTCGGTTAAACACTGGGGGTGTGTATTGGCAAGAGTCTGGCAATATGATATGTATCGCGATACATACATCATGTTACGATACGTATCTCAATATATCCCAAGATAGTACGAGACAAAAAATTTTTTCTTTTTTTTTTTTATTTATGAGATAAGAATTATCTGTATATTAATGAATGTTTCACACAAGTCACATTGTAAAATACATGTTCTATAATGATCAGAATATTAAGCACTGCAACTGTATCTCATAAACAAGTTGGTTTTCATAGTGCTTTTCTTTTCTTTTGGTAATTAAGAAGCATTGAAGAGGAAAACAAAAGTAAGACTAAAGTACATGTTTGTTTTTAACTAACAATTAAAAATCACCTTTGCAGTATTTTAAATCAATACGAGTGTCACCAAATAAAGTATCGCGATTATTCACCGAATCGATATTTTCTTACATCCCTACTAAATATTGATATATGAACACTTAAAGTGGCTTTTTAAAAGTATTTACTATATTTCTTTGGAACTATTGTCTGATGTAAAAAAAAAATGGATACAGAAATATTACAAATAATTTATGTAATTTGTTATTTTATTAAAATAGTTAGACAATGTTTCAAATCTTAAAAGAAAAAAAATCAAGATCCATTATACTCATCTCTTTTTCCATCTTTTGGGAGTTCTTTTCATCCCTCCAAATTTCTTCCTCCATCAGCACGCTCGTCTCTTTTTTCTCTCCTTTTGTCTCATCTTAAGCCACACCGTCTGCATATTTGATGCCTCCTTTAATAGGGTGGTGAATGTAACGATGAAGGAAGGATGCTGGAGGAGGAAATTATTCTGAGGAACATGGAGTGGGACCAACAGATCTTTGCTCGGGCTGCGTTCGCTCTCAGGAATTAGCAATAAATGTCTGCTCTTCCAGAGAACTGAAGGGGTTTGGGACTTTGAGATAAGACAACTGGGGTCCTGTGCACTGCAACTGCACAAAGTATCTGCTGTGTAAATAAAGACTCTTGAAGAGATTAGGTGGCCTCTTTCCATCAAGAATCCACATGCACACCAATATGTTTGACCCCGGTCTCTCTGTGGGTAAGACAGAGTCTTGATGTGCCAATAATCAGTTTCCTTTCCCCCCTTTTCCCCTTGTGGGCCTTAGGGGAGCTCATTAGTGAGTTCATATCTGCCGTGCATTCAAGCATCCACGGAGAACAAATGCATGGACCGCTCACAAATTTATTTGGCTTTTTTTAACTTCACACAGACCCAAGTTATGGTTGTATTCCCGTTGTTTAGGTGTGAAACTCCTCCTGCTTGAAGTTCTGCTGTGCAGCTTTGTGTGAACGGCACTCGCTCCTCTCTCTCTGCAGGGGCTGCACGGAGGACCACGAGATGAAGACCATGGAGCAGAAGCCTGAGCCCGAGCCTCTGCCAGCGGGTTACCGGCCCTCCCCACGCCAAACGTGGCGGTGGGAAAGCTCTCCGGTCCCCTCAGGGCTCCACAGCACTCCCAACCCACAGCGGTGGGCCCCTGTGGGGCCCCCACCACCTCCTCTCCAGCGGCCACCCAAGGCCCTGCTGCCGGTTCCCTACAGAGAGCCTCAACACCTCCCCTCTAAAAGGTACGCCCTGCTTTTGCTCGTTCAGGGGGAACTTCAATAGTACATTCGATCTTCTCTTGAAATAACAAACCTTAGATTGTACAGAGTTCTCTTATTTATCTCGGGAGTTATATTTAAAAAAAAAAAAAAAAAAAAAGAATTATAGATGTTTTAAGGCTGTAAAACCCCTCACTACACACATTCTCAGACGCACATGAACATTTTCACTCTCTTCTTTAAACTCTCAAAGTTTAACCCTTAACAAAAAAGAAAAAGTAAGTTCAGTATTATAGAATGAAAACCAAGCTCTGCGGCGATTGAAGATTTTTGTGGATTTCCAGAGCTGCTGGTATCTGTGCATGTGACACAGCATGGACGAGACTGATTGACAGGGTCCCAAACTAATCAGGAAACAGAACGGGGTGCGCTGTTTAAAAAAAGTATATATATACAATTTAAAAAATAAATAAATTAAATCATGTAACATCGGCAAAACACCGTGACAGGAGAACCGCAAAATACAGTATAGTGAGAGAACACTGTACCAGGTATAGTTCATGTAATACATGAAAGCTTTTTTAAATCAATTGTGAAAAATGAAAATGTACTCAAAAAAGGTTTATGTGGCTTTTTCTATAATCAATCAACAATTTGTGGGTAAAGAGACAGTGACGAGCCCTGATCATTGGAGTCCCAAATTAGATCACTACAATCCAGATGTGCAAGTGCTTACACGTTTGTGTTGTATTAGGATAATTTATGGATTCCCGCTGGTAAATGTTGTGACTTACTTGTGTTATTAATTCTATCAACTTTTCTTTTTAAAAGAAAGTTTGATCTGAATAAGTAATGATTAAGTTCTAAAAGCAGACAGTTTTTGTACAGTTTTTAAAGCAGGGCATTTACAGACAAAATACGAGATTAGGATGGATAAAGGTTTGTACATTAGTATGGATACTACATGAAATTCAGGTGGTGTGAATGTTTATTCCTCAACTGTAGGTGTTCTGTAAACTCCTGATAAGTCTTCCTTAACTAGCCTGAACAAACATTGCACACAGAATAACTGACACTACAATTTCATTAGTTTTAAACTATAAAAACATTTGGAGTTTTTGTTTACAGAAAGAGAAAAGTTTAGAGAATTTATGTCTTAAACTTCTAGAAATTATTTTATTATTATACTTTAGAAACTTTTCAATAGTTGGTTGTATTTTAGTTTGTCAAGAGTTAATGCTGTCGTTAATGTTTTTTTGGTGATTATTTCATTATGACCTATATTTAATTAATCAAATTAATTCATTTCAATCTGACTCATAATGCTGTGCAAGGTTATATTCATTTAAATTTGGGACATTGTGGCACAGTAAAAGATCAAAACACAACAAAAAAAAGTGGCTTTATTACATTTTCCTAGTTTAACAGACTTCCTATCTTTAGTTTTATAACACCAAGGGGTATTTTTTTCCCAATCTCAAATTTTAAAAACACTTGGTCCAGAGTGCTTTAATTCAACACAAACACAGTTGGAACATTTTTTTGAGCAATCCAAAAAATATTAACCACAAACTACTTATTAATCCTATAATAATACATACCTGATCCCACAGTTTACTTTCCCATTCCACCAATTCATTAATTTATGATAATGATTGTAGTTATGGCGTTGTTTTGAGGTAATTCTGTTAAGAACTACAAAGTTGCACATTTATGACATCACAGCTGCGTACAGCGACACCCAGAGCTATACACTGAGAGCGATGCAAGACCTGAAAGTAAAATGTTCATGCAAATAAAAAGTTGAATCCTTGTTTTTATAGTTGAGAACATGACAATAGATATAGATTAAAAATTAGATTAACACATATTAAAACTATATTGTTCTGATCTGTCTGTAATTAATTATTTGGGATCAATGCGATAATTTGACACCACTAAATGTATGTACCCTTTAGATAGACTTTAACTGCTTCACACAATCCCTAGAGATTAAGTCTAACATGTGTGTTTATATTGTGTTCATGCTCCTCTGTACTCTACAGGCCCGTGAGTTACCCAGAGAACCACTATATCCTGTCCCCTGCTGGCGCCGACAGAATGATGCCCTACAGAAACCCCTCAGCCAGCTTCTCCTCGCCCCCCTCAGGCCTGGTCAGCCTCTCTGCTCTCGGACCTCCCGGAATCACGCCGGGCCCATTTGTGCGCTACAAACCTTCACCTGACAGGTGTGCATGGAGCCGTGACTAATCCTGCACGTGTTACTTATAGCTATCTTGTGATCTGTAGTCAGATTGTGTTGGTATGAAGGCTGGATAGCAGTCAGAAATGTAGGAACATGCTGTCCCCCCCAAAGGAAGACTCTGTTGTGTGGGAGGCTCTTCAGCAAAGTGCGGAGGCTGATAACATCTCACCCAACCAGAGAAACGTGTTTTATTCAACCGCAGCCAGGATGCAAAGCAGGAACCTCAAATCTCCTCCTGTTGTTTCATTAAAGCTCCTCTTTGTTAGAGGCGTATTTAAAGACATTTATCAGTGTTACTCTCAATCCTTTCTGCTCACATTTTAGTGATTTCATAAAGAAAAAAAAAGCTATAAATGGGTTCACTTATTGTCTGTTTTTTTCTCTCTCTCTTATGGGATAACTGCAGATTTGGAGCAGTACATCGCCCCCTGCTGTCTTTTGAGCCTCACCTCACTGTTGACATCATTTCTAGTGGAGAGTCTTCCTCAGGTTTCACCAGCCAGGACAGCACAATGGAGCGAAACAAAATAGGTACGTTTTCCCAAACATAGAGATTTCAAGAAGTTTATGGTCTCTTTAGAGTGACTATAAAAAGTGAATGACTCAGCTGTGGGTGTTTTAAGTTCCTATGAGGCACCAATGTGCTACAGCTTCCTCTTTTGTATTCTGTCTCTCTATCCTGGGTTTTTGGAATAAAAGGAGTTATGACAATACAGATTTCTGTTTTTGTGGGCTGATCATACAGGTGATGTTCAGGCACTAGGTGATGCGGAGCCTAGCATCTTCACTTCTGCTGGTTGTATTTGACGCTGGTACCAGCCCGCTCTGATTTAGACCAAGTTTTTGGGAAAGGATTAGAGATATAATAATTATTTTAACAACGATTTGGTTCACATCATAATTTGTGGTTGACAAGAAGATTCATTGTCTATATTGGGTCATGTTGAAAAATCTGATTCACTGACATAAAATCTATCAGGGACATTTTGGCCAAAATTCAACCAGTGTGACTCAGAGATAAATACCTGGTTCTGAAGAGTGCATGTGAAGTTTTCCAGATTCCTTGTATTTCCAGCAATAATAAATTAAATATGTGCAAAAGTAAACAAGAATGAATGACAAATCCATTCACATTTTAGTTTGATAAAGTTCAGTCCACTGTTGTTTTAATGATCAATTTCTCAATATGTGAGAAAAAAAAATATTCATTTCATGTTGTAATGATTTTACAACGTCCTCAGACAAATTTAATACGTTGATTCATTGTTACATCCTTAGCGAGAATACCTCTCTGATAGAGGAAGAGGATGTTTCATTGGTCAGACGTCTCCGATTTGTGTCTATGTTCAGTCAGCACGGGAGGGATGGCTGAATGTAAAGTCATGCTGTGTGGGGGGAGGTCAATGTTTCAAACGTGCCATAAGAATTTAATCCTCTTTGCCAAGCATGAGCGTTCAGTGTAATTTGATTTAATCCCATGTGTGCGTGTTTTCGGACTAGAACCCCTCTGGCATGTCCCAACGTCCTCTTCTCGAGGACCAGGTGGTGGAGGGGGGCAGAGGAGGCTCACCCGACAGGATGTCCCGGGGAAAGACTCTCCAAACAGACACTTGAAGGTCAGACTTGTCATCAGCCTGCCTCGCTTGTTCATCTGTCGCCTCGCCCTCCTTGTTGAGTCTGTGCGTTGTCCTCTCGCGCTCTGCAGGGGGAGTCTCAGTACTCCAGCCACTCCAGCAGCAACACTCTGTCCAGCAACGCCTCCAGCAGCCACAGCGACGAGCGCTGGTTCGAAGGAGGAGCCGGTGGAGACAGGGGGAGCGGAGGTTGCCTTGTGGACCCGACGGATCCTGACCCGAACCCTCTCAACAAGGGGGGCTCCAATGACAGCGGCATCGATGCGTCCTTGCACTACAAGAACACCCACCAGGGGAATATGTCCAGCAGCCACTTCCACAAGGCTCTGCTCGGCCCCGCCGCCTACAACAGTATCCACGAGCTAACTGTGGGGAGGAGCAACGGGGGAGAGGAAGCAAAAAGACGAGAACCCTCGCCTTTCTTACCCACTACAGCCAATCAGAACAAAGACTACCGAACCAAGACATTCCCGCCTCCAGGCTCTAGCGCAGAAAAAATGGAAGCCTTCAAACCCAGGTAAGAGGTCGAATGTTCAGGCTTATCTTAATGAGTCTTAATTAAAACCCATAGTTGGTGCTACTTTTTGAAATTCATTTGTTTTTCGGGAAAGTTTTGCAGTTTCAGATTCTACAAACCCACAGGTAGCAGCTTGAGTTTGTCAGAGGTCTTTGCAGGAAGCAGCACTTTATTTACCCTTCAAATCACTTTGATGTTCCATTAAAAAAAAAGTCTTTTAAAGGCTTCAGAAAGGATATTAGCCAAATCCTTGTGAAACATTAGATAGTCATTAAACCGGCGCTTGGAGTCAGACACGCTACTCCCACCCCCACATCATAAATGTCTGCCGGCTTCCCACACACCAGCATGAACAGGCTTTAACCAATCTGTGTGGGATTAAAACAATCTGTGTTTAAACCCCAAATGTCATCAATTCTGTAGCTGCACTTTGAGCCAACAAAAATCTATACATGTCCAACTCAGGGTCAGATCTGATCCTGCTTTGGAAAAAGATAATAATTTAAAGTTTTTTAGATGTAGAAGTTGTTAGTTCACTAACAGCGACGGTGGAGGTAGTTTTTGTGTTGCTGATGTCTGGGATTTCCCTCGTACCGCTTTGTTCTTGTAGGGCCTACACGCCACAGGGTTACAAGACCCCGACAGCAGAGAAAGTACGACCGGTCCGAGCCTCCACAACGACACCCACCTCTGCTCAAATGAACTCCTCTTTATCCAGCTCTGCTCCCAAGTCTTCGTCTGGAAGGGGCAAACCAGCCACCCGTCAGACGGAGGACACCGGCTCTGACAACAGCAGGAAGTAAGACTGCGGTCAATTATCCTAAAATAAAATTGTCCTAAATAGAAGTTTTTAAGCAGTTAATTGTAATCAGGAGGTGGCAGTCACATTTTTACACGTCATGCGTTGGCTGCAGAGGAAAAAATTGAAATTTTTTGGTGGCCTGAAGATTCTCTCTAAAATCTCTAAAAATTTACATCCGTCAGTAGCTGACCGGGCACATTTTAAGGTGGCAATCCAATTACAGGCAGGGGTGGCGGCCACAGGGTGGATTGTCCGCCAGCAGCAGCAGCTTCGAGTCTGGCAATAGGATACATTTTAGGGGTGTAAGGAAATATTGATTTGGCTATGTTTCATTTGGCATTTGTATCAACTTAAAATGTTGACTTGACGATTTAACTAATTATTTATCAGCAAACATAGTTCCATGTCTTACTTTTGTTTTCTACCTAAACCCCTGACCACAAGTTAGCAGCACAGCACACTGAGCCTGTTTGAAGAGTTCTACATCACCAAGATCGCTCTTCCAACATTTAGTAATGTTGGAAAAACACAGCCCATCATACTTTTAGAACCTTATTGGTTAAGTCATTCATCTTTTTTTTAGACTGAAAATATTTCGTTGCGAAAAACAGACAATACTTACTGTTCCCTTTGATATTTCTTAAATTATAGAAAAAAGAAAAGCACTGTAAATTTGTAAGTGAAAGCAACTTGTATATGCGATACAGCTGCAGTGCTTAATGTTGTGATCATTAAATAAAATACATTTTACCATTTTATTCCCATGAAAGATGCTTTCATATCCAAGTAGTTTTTTTCCTAAATCATACTCTTAAAAAAATGATAAAAAGTTGGTCTGGTACAGCCTTGGGATATATTGTGCATCAGATCTTAAGACGTGTATCGTGATACGTATCGTGATACGTATTGTATCGTCAGACTCTCGTCAATACACATCCCAAACACATATTGCAATACATGCGTCATGAAACAATACGTCTCCCGATATATTACAAATTAACACCAGACAATATTTCAGTATTTCTGTTAATTATGAATCAAGAGTTTTCTGAAAATGATACATTTTTCAGAAAAGTAAAATTGCAAAATTGTTGTTATTTAATATCAGAACATTAAGCGTTGTAGCTGTATCCTCTAAACAAGTGCAAATTCATGGTGGTTTTCTTTTTGTAATTTAGGAAATATTTAAGTGGAAAACAAAAGTAACACTGAACTACGTGTTTTCGTATAAACAATTAATTAAATATCCCCTTGGCAGTATTTTAAATCAGTACAAGTATCGTCAAAAAAAGTGTTGCGATATTTCACCAAATCGATATTTTCTTACACCCCTAAGATCAAGTGCTGCCAGACGGCAGTCGTCAACATTCATGTCCACGCCAACAATTTTTATAAAAATCAGGCGACGGCGTGAAATCTTGAATATCGTGCCGATGCTTCCCCCCATGCCGCGGTGGAGGTTGTCACACTCTGAGAAGCTGAGACCACCTATATGGCTTCTGAGTGTGATCACATTGTTGGCATTCCCCATCTAGAGAAAAACAAAACATTTCAATTGAACACAATGTCAATAAAAAAATCTAAAAGTTTCCATGTGGCCTGACAGAAAACTTTTCTCTTGCTTTTCCAGGCACATCGATACAAATTCAAAAAATGTTTTTGGACAGCCGCGGCTCAGAGCGTCACTGAGGGATCTGCGCTCTCCTCGACGGACTTACAAAAGCACCATAGAAGACGATCTAAAGAAGCTGATCATTATGGACAACCCCGGAGAATCACCTGCACGAGACCCGGTGAGGAGCGCTTTTATCTTCAGACTGCAGGTGCAGGAAACACTTCTCTGACCTGTGTGACGCTTCCTCCCTGTAGTCTCCCCGGCGCACCTTGCAGCGCACATTTTCAGACGAGTCACTATGCAGCGGGCGCAGGGATGCCAGCTTCGCCTGCTCTGAAGACCAGAGCACCCCCACCGATGTGCTGTTCACCTGCACGCTGCCCACTCGCAAACACGGCGCCTCCTCTAACCACTTTCAGGGCAAAAAGAGTGAGTTTCAGGGCCGGCATTGCAAGTTTTGTTTGTCTCAGGTTTGTCCAAATACTGAAGCAGCTCTCCCTCCCTCAGTGCCTCTCTCAGCATCAGAGTTGTCCCTGACAGAAATGAGGGATAAAGTCCCCCCATTGAGGAGGCTCGATCCCGGGTTGATGCCCCTCCCTGACACTGCTTGTGGTCTTGAGTGGTCCAGTCTAGTCAATGCTGCTAAAGCCTACGAAGGTGAGGACAGGAGAAGCTCCAGATTTTTATGGAAGTTTATTACAACCTGTTTTTTCTTTTTTCTTTATATATCCGTAACACTAGATTCATGGGAAAGAAACTGAGGTTCACCTGCAGCTCAGTTTCCCAACTTCTTTTCTGGGTCTCTGCAGTCCCTGGAGTTATCTGCTCACAAAGCAGAAGCCACAAGAGAAAAACACTTGATCTGTGGCTGACCTGCTCCTACCCGAGCATGCTCTTTGTGTCTTACACCCAGAGGAATTCTACAGTAAAATGACTCTTTCATGCAGCCTGTAAAACATGTCAATCTGTCCTCTCTGCAGCACAAAGAGCCGTTTCCCTCTTTTCGCTGGTCGAGCCACAAGTTGTGAGTCCAGAGACGAGGCCGGTCGCCAGCCCAGTCCAGTTTCAGACTCCTCAGACGCCGCGGACCACCCCAACCTTCAGCAGGTCAATCTTTTACACAATTTAAAACCCAAGATTACTGATTTAGCTGGGGAGAAACAGATATATCTTTCTTTAGCTGTCACTGCTGACACCTTGTGGTAGATTATTGAAGTTACAAGACTTCTTTAAGACCCACTCCAATGAAAACAGGGTTATTGCAGCATGTTATTGAAGCATTTTTCTCACAATTGAGGACATATGTAAAGAATTAAATCTGCATTTCTCTATTCAAAATGTGGTGCATTAGGAGCAGTTAAAAAATTCTGTTTAAAAAGATCTGAAATGTCCAGGGTAAAGTCTTCCTGCTCTACTTCATTCTGATGCATCCCTTACAGACAAATAGATCCATTATAGTCTTCTGAGCTGGCTCAAAACTGTACGGGTGGATAGCTCCAATATTTCTCGCCGTTTTTGTTGCATCTGTAATGTTAGGTTGGGGTTGTGAGTGGCTTTAAGCTAGCTGAGGAGAGTGTAGCAGGGGTCAGCAACGTTTATGACTTGAAGTGCCAATTCAAAATTTTCTCCCTAACAAGAGTACCATCACCAACTATAATGTGAACTCTGTTGTCGTTTACCTTTCTTATTATCCTGTCAGGGATCACCACAGTGAATCAGCTTTCACTGATTCACACAGGTGGTTATGCAGAGAGTTTTACACTGGATGATCTTCCTGATACAATCCTGTATTTTAAGGTGCAGAGAGATAAAGTTATGCAGCAGAATGAAGGGGTCTTGTCTAAGGACCCTCACTGGATTTTAGCTCATTGCCGGCCTGGGAACTGACCCCAGGTCCTAAACCAGCCAAATGATCTATCCAGCCACTTCTAATGTGAACTTTAATGCAAAAGAAATCAATATATCTGGTAAAAAAAAATGTAACTCACAAACAGCAAGTCAAATAGCTTTTTTAACATATTTTTTAACATATTATTTAAAGTTGTGCTTTCATCATAAAATTACAAAAAAAAAAAAAAATTGTTGAAATAGTATTGCCAATTATGTTTGTTTGAAAATCAAAAGTACTTGATTTGTTGTAATGTGATACCAACACCAATATGATTGATCCATCAGAACAAAATATCCAGAATTATTTCTAAGAACTTCACAGCTATTCATAAAAAATTAAAAACAGTGTTTGCTTTTGGCTTTTATTATTTTTGTTACCTGATGAGACAGGAACTGAGTAACTTGTTGATTCATTCTGTGATCATGCTTTTATTGCACGTAAAACTAAATGTTTTAACTTTTTTGTTAGTTTGATATTCATAGTGATTTAAATTTCCTGGAACTGGACAGCATCATTCTTCATTTTCACCCTCTGTAAATACAGTGGTGATCAGCTGTAATATTTATTTAAATACTTGTTCATATTGACATATAGCAGATCAGAAAGTAAGTCTGAGTATAATCTGACCTTATTTGGTAACAAACTGAACTTATCTATCAATCTTTATTTATTAAAAGCATTTTTCGTGTGTTGCAGCTCAGAGAGCTTTACAATGAAAAACGAGCATTAAATACAAAAAAAGAGAAAAATTAAAAGCAACAACCATTTGTTTCTGGAATCTCTTAAACCAGCAGCAGATCAACCGCAGATCATCATCACAGAGCCCACCAGAACCAGACAGTAACGGGCCCACTACAGCCACGAGGCTGCATGCCGGACCCGAGCCGCTCCAACAAGAACGAACCCCGCGAATATAAACACCAACTAAACCAGCAAATACCAATACAAAAGATCTCCATGTGGAAACAGAACTTCATTAATGTCAGTGACGCCAAAAAAGCTGTGCATCATAAACTTTTGCTTCACGCTCTTCCCAGTCATGAACCCGCTCACGTTCCATCCACAGACACGCGCACAAATCCCCAAACCTGTCATCTCAACATCTACAAACACAGAAATTATTACAGCTTTTTCATTTCACCACGCCAAACTTTTTTTTCTACGGTGTGCATTAATTTCAATCACCCGGTCATGAAGGCTGACACGGAGGGTAATGTACGTGTGTGAAACTATAAAGTTAAAAGAAAGGAGCTGCAGTATTTATATGGGTGGGCGGGGTCACAGTAGCAATGCGTGAATGCTTCTTGTCCCAAAATCACGTGGGAAAATTTCCTAAAAAAAATATAAAACTTAACACCAAAACCTAAAGTGTTTTTTTTTCCATTCTCATGAGTGCAAATATAAAAACTCTGTGGAAAATATAAAACTGCATAATCCTAATTTTAAAAAAATACTGGGAACCCTTTATAATAGATCAAAATGTAGTTAGAGGAGTGGGACTTAAATAACTTTTCTCTCTTGTAAACCACTTTTAGGGTATGTCCAAATTCCGTCACTGCTCCTTAACCATGACTTGAGCCATTTGCCGAAATCAAAACCTTATAATTGTGAACATTTTACGACTATTTATAAACCCACTGCGTTCTAATGATAGAAACTTTGATGATTAAAAAATATATATCCATTTAAAGAGATATATTTTTTTTATATTTCAAACCAATCCAGTGAGCTGTGAGGCATGCTGGTTTTTTGCAATGACTTCTGGGAAATTTTCAAGGTACAGGGTTTTGGATTTGTAGATTTCAAACACTGCTGCAAAATAATGGTAAACACCCTATAAACTGCACTGAGTGGTGAGTATTAAGAGAATTAGGAGAATTTATTATTAACATGAGATACCTGGAGAGTGAAACAGGCTTTCAGTTGTTGTATTTTCTGTCGTTTAGAGTATTTGTTAAATGAACTTGTACCACTTGTCTGTGCAGCGATGAAGGATCCAACGACTTGTCAGGACGATTAAACCAGCTGGAAGTGATGCTGAAACAGTTGAACAATGACCTGGAGAAGGTAAACATCCATTTTTTAAACTTTAAAATACTAAAGATAAATGTGTGGAGAGGTATTAAACATTAGTATGGTTCTCCTTTCTCACCAGGAGAAGCAGGATAAAGTCGTTCTGCTTGCAGAGATGGCTAACCTGAGGGAAAATAACCAGCGCTTACAAGAGGAGAGTCAGTCTGCCAGTGAGCAGCTGCGCAAGTTCAACGTGCTTTTTACCAACATCAGCAGGACAGGAAGTGATCAGGAGGCTTCCTGTGTAACGCCCGAGAGCCGCTCACAGAGGGAGTGAAGGTTCATACTGCCAGACTCAGGCTGAAGCGGGGAGACCCATTGGGACAGAAATATGCTTTGTAGTTCCCATGATTACTTGCACTCAGAGGCCAGCAGAGAACTCATTGATGTCAAGTCTTTTCGCTTCCAGTGGACTGCCTTAAACCAGACGAGGATTTTTTTTATTCCAGCGCCAGAACATCTCAACAGAGATCTCTTTTACTTAATTAACTGTAGAGGTCTCATGAACTTGTAATATAAAAAAAATAAGCGTGCTACTATGCGGGAGGAGTGAACAAGAGGAGATCCTGACTGTTTTAAAGAAAAACTACATCACCTGGAGAGGCCTAATACTGTTCCTGCAGCGAATCAGCCAAAAAAAGAAGAGAAAAAAAAACACAGACTTCATCTCCCAGAATGCACTACAAAAGAAAAAAAAAACTCTGCAGACATGTCGCTGTAGAGTGAAGCTTGTGTGGTACAATTCTGTATGAGTGTTCTTATACTGAAATGAACTCCAGCTTTGTACTGAAGAGGTGGGACAGTGCAAAGCTCAGCAGAAAGATGGCATCAAAGGAAGATGCATTTCATTATTTTGGTGTGAGTGGCTTACTGTGAGTTTGAGTGAGGGATGCGTGTGGAGTAAGGCAGAAACACAAACTCCTTTACTGTATTGGAGCTGCAGTCACATTGATCAGACTGATGTCTGAAAGCTCAGAGATTTGATCACATCATCCACACCACTGTAGGTTTTAGGTCCCAGTGTTGATGACACTGTCAGTTCCCAGAATCCAAGTGTTCTGGAACATAACTGGACCACCAGATGTTGAAGAAAATGTACTTAGCCCTGGACATGACGTTATAAGTAGTTCTCTCAAATTAGCATTTTGTGCGCATAAATTACTATTTTGTGGTCCCACATTAGGATGTTATTTGTGTTTTGTGCACACAATTTAGCATTTTGTCTGCACAAGTTCTGATTTTGTGTTCACAATTTAACATCTTATGTGCACAAATAAATATCTTGTGTGTGCACAAGTTAGCATTCTGTGTGCTAAAGTGAGCATTTTGTGTTCAGAAGTTAGTGTTTTTTGTGCAGAAATTTTAGATTTTGTGCACACAAGTTAGTATCTTGTGCACACATGTTAGCATTTTGTTCACACAAATTTGTATTTGTGCGCACAAGATAGCGTTTTGCGCACACAAGTTACAATCTTTGTGTACTCAAGTAAGCTTTTTGTGCGCACAAGTTAGCATTTTGTGTGCTAAATTTTATATTTTGTGTGCACATAATGCTAACTTGAGGGAAACTTTTTTTTTTTCAATCTCGCGTCCACGGCTACGTATAAACAAGGCAGAAGTGTTGACATTTTGAGAATTTTTATCTACAATTATCCTTTAAATATTGCATAATTATAAGACGTGTTTTTTGAAATTGGAACATTAATTAGAACATTTTTACTTGACTAAACTTTTGTAAGAAGTAGAAATTATGTTAGGGTTACAGTAACAGCAACAGTAATCCAAGTGTTTAACTTTTATTTGTTTTCATATTGAAATCAGTACTGCCTGCCTATTTATAACATTTAAATCTTATACTATCACGCTGGTCATTAAATCTACTTGAGTCTTAAATCTTCAGATAAATACAAAAAATGTTTATAGTCGAGCCTGCCGAGTAATATTTCCAGTTTTTGTGGAGGTAACATGAGTAGTTTTCTTTAGCGTCTTGTTGTTAATTTTCCATTTGTTGGGATTATCTGAAGTACCTTCTAAAAGCTGTTGACATATTAGGAGGAAAAACAAAGAACTGCTAGTTAGCAGTTTGGCTTAATAAAGCATCTTGTCTAAACCAATCCAGATGGTAAAAACCACCATTGAATTAAGTAAAGCTCCTCCGTTAAGATATATATATATATATATATATATATATATATATCTATATCTATATCTATATCTATATCTATATATATATATATATAAACAGTTAAGATATAAAACCAGCTTCAATGCTCTATTAAAATTATATGTGAAAGGACAGGACTGTAATTCTCAAAATGTCAACCTGTAAACAAAGCTGTCACCATTAACTTCACCTACAGGATGCATTTACTGCACAGTAAACTCAGTTAACAGTGAGGAACAAAATCAGACCCTGGTGTGTGTGTCTGTGTTTGTGTGTGTAGGATGAACCCAAACACTATTTATACAGCTAGCTTGCTCAATATTGTTTAGTGGGTTTTACTACAGGAAAAAAAGTGTATGTATTTTGGATGCTGGTACTTCCTGGACGCCACTTCTCTGCAGTGGATAAGATATATATATATATATTTGTAGCACAATCATTCATCTCTTTCAGTTCTCCACTGTTTTATAAGCTGTTTGATTGCAATTCTCCATCCTGCTCAGGTCCCTCAAGATGCTGTTGAGACAGCTAAACAGTGAACAAAGAGAATGAAGCAGTGAAGATGATTTTTTACGATTTTTGCAAGGCTGCTTCAAAGTTGCTATTATTTACCAAAACCAGAAGTACCTTAGTTTGAAAATTTATGATTCCCCATTTAGGTCAAACTTCTCCAAATAATTCTCCTTTTTTCCATTAACAGAGCAAAGGCTGTGAACATTTCTCCTTTCTCTCACAAACAGTTCCCTTCACTCACACTAGAGGTCGCAAGCTTCTTTTTTTGTATTGCAACTTGAAACTGGACTGTGTTTTCCACTAATCTGCAGGTTTTGCTTTTTGGATGTGCTAATATTTTTACGCTAACAACAATCATCTCCTCAGTAAACGTTTTTCCATTGTGACCACCTGTAGGTCCCTCCACCCTCAGCTCCACAGGTGCAGCTGTGATTCTACGTCTCATTCTGTTAGTGTTCCTCTGTAAAAGGGTGCGGTGTCCTTTTTATATAAATCATTTATGTATAATTTTAAGCTATTTAAACTGTACAACACATTGAACAAATCAGTAAGGAGTTATCAGTCATACTGTATTTCTGTTTCTTTTTTATTTTAAATGTCAACTATTTTTTATAATTTATTTTTTGACACAGTCACTGTTGCAAACAGCAGTGAAGACAAGAGGGTACTGTGTTTTATATGCTGTTTTACCTCTGATTCATGTAAAAACTGTATTCCTTTCTCTGTATTATTTTCTCTGCCTCAAACTTCTTGTGGTTGGGCCAGACGAAGTAAAAGATGAAACATTTTCAGTTCTCTGGGTTGTAATAACATGTACATTTTAAAGTGTAAATTGTGTTTTCATTATTTTTTAAGAAAAATATTAAACAATTTAATGAATTTTGTGCCTTTTCTCCAAAAAGAAACATTTTGGCTTAACTGGAGTTTTAATTCCAGTTGAAAAAAAAATCAAAAGCACCTAAAAAAAAAATTGAATTTTGTAAATTTGGAATGAAGGAAACTGCATCTCAGTGGCCTTGTGGTAGAGTGTCCCCCCTGAGTTTGGAAGGTTGAGGGTTCAATTCCCAGCCGAGTCATACCAAAGACTCTAAAAACGGACCCAGTGCCTCTCTCCTTGACACTCAGCACTAAGGAGTTGGATTGGGGGTTAAACCACCAATGGTTCCCGAGCGCGGCTGTGCCCCAGCCTCACCGCTCCTCCAGGGATGGTCAAATGCGGAGAACAAATTTCACACACCCAGGTGCGTGACAAATAATGGGACTTTAACTTTAACTTATCTGGTTTAATCTGCAACATTTATAAAGCCTAAAAAAACATGTCAAAGTTCAGACTCGGGGGGGCCCCCCAGATCATTTTATTTTATCATTATTAATGGCCTGATGTTATCTTGCGCTAATTTCTAACTTGTATAATTTTTACATTATATATTTGTATGAAGAGGAAAACTTTGAAAGTTTTTTAAGGTTTAATTGGATTTATTCTGGAATGATATTCCTTCCTTTTTATCATTCAAAAATATGTTAAAATTTTAAGGTTCAAACTATGGCACTCTGCTAGCCTTTTGGACAATTTTGGCATTTACTAAGATTTTTTAAGTCTGTTTTAGAGTCTAGTTAATATTTCAGCTACATGCTAGCTGTTTTGACTAATTTTGTCTTTTTTTTGGCATTTTGCTAATATTTTAACTGGCTATCAGCTTCAGTGTTTTCATGTATTAGCTTCAGTGTTTGTAGCCATCAATTTTAGTATCTTCAGCTTTTAGCAATAGCATCTTCAGCAGCCAAATTCAGCTTATAGCATTCACACTATTGCAGGTACTGCTATGTATCTAGTTCATAATTGTGTTAAAAGGTTAGTTTTAAAACATTTATTTTGAGTGTTGAATAAATGTTTGTCCTGTTCGGCCCGTGACCTAACCCGACCCCGTTTGGGATTTTGGCCTCTTGTGCGATTGAGTTTGACACTCCTGCTCTAAAACTATTCATCTGCATAAATTCTCTACTTCTTGCAGCACAATAATTTCCAAAACATATTTTGATAACAAAATCATTTTATTGTTTGCAGTTGAACAATTTTCTCATTGTCATTTTCCATTTGACATGTAGAAATAACATTTTATAAAATTGATTTAATTCTACAGCAGCTTTGAGGCTCCATCTTTAGGATCCACACATGAGACAGTCGTCTCTGTTCTCCAGAGAGCACACCATAGCCGCCGTGTTCCTCTCTTTAGTGTCCTGCTCTGGCGTTTTGCTGGGCTGGCCCTCCTTCAGCTTCTCCTTGTTCAGGGTGAACTGGATGGGGTTGGCGGCCGGCTTTGTCCTCAGATAATACATTCCCGTCTTCAGACCCTGAGTCAAAAAGAAGAGTTTATTTATTTGAGCTTTCCTTGTAGCTCGACCTGCTGCTGCTTCTGCGACTTACCTGTTTCCAGCCGAAGAAGTGCATGCTGGTCAGTTTGCCGTAGTTGGGCTCTGCGATGTGGATGTTCAGAGACTGGCTTTGGTCGATGAAAGCGCCGCGGTCGGCAGCCATCTTCAGCACGGTTTTCTGAGAGATCTCCCACACGGTTTTGTACAGCTGCTTCAGGTCGTTTGGAATCTCAGCGATATCCTGCATTTAAAAAGAAAAAATCATAATAAATATCTTGGTCTTTTAAATAAAGACAAAAACCTGAAACTTTTTCAAACACCTGAATGGATCCGTTGTTGGCGATCAGCTTGTTCTTCATCTCCTCGTTCCACAGCCCTCTCTCCGTCAGATCTTTCAGCAGATGCGGGTTGACGATCTGGAACTCCCCGGACAGGACCCTGCGGGTGTAGATGTTGCTGGTGTAGGCTTCAATGGACTCGTTGTTGCCCAGGATCTGGGCGGTGGAGGCCGTGGGCATGGGGGCGAGCAGCAGGCTGTTCCTCACGCCGTGCTTGGCGATTTTTTCCTTCAGCAGCTTCCAGTCCCACAGATCCGTCGGAGTCTTCTCCCACATGTCGTGCTGGAGGATGCCCTTACTTACGGGGGAGCCCTCGTACGTCTCGTACGCTCCCAGCTCGGCCGCCAGCTCGCAGCTGGCCTCCAGGGCGGCGTAGTAGATGGTTTCGAAGATCTGGGTGTTCAGCAGCTGCGCCTCCGGACTTTCAAAGGGGTAACGCATTAGGATGAAGGCGTCTGCTAGTCCTTGGACGCCGATTCCTATCGGCCTGTGGCGCTTGTTGGACCGCTCTGCTTCGGGGACGGGATAGTAATTGATGTCGATGATCTTGTTCAGGTTTTTGACGATTACTTTGGTGACGGACGCTAGTTTTTTAAAGTCAAAAGTCCGCTCCGGGGTGACGTACATGTTGAGTGCGATGGAGGCCAGATTGCAGACCGCACCACCTCATCTTTGCTGGTGTACTCCACGATTTCCGTGCAGAGGTTGCTGCATTTGATGGTGCCCAGGTTCTGCTGGTTGCTCTTCCTGTTGCAGGCATCTTTGTACAACATGTAGGGCGTTCCGGTTTCCGTCTGGGACTCGATGATGGCGTACCACACCTGCTGGGCTTTCACCACACGCTTCACCCTCCCCTCCTTCTCGTATTTAGTGTACAGCTTCTCAAACTCCTCCCCCCAGCACTCATCCAGACCGGGACACTCATTCGGGCACATGAGGGACCAGTCCTGGTTGCTCTCCACTCTCTTCATGAACAGGTCAGGAATCCACAGGGCGTAGAAGAGATCTCTGGCTCTCTGCTCTTCTTTTCCAGTGTTCTTCTTCAGCTCCAGGAAGTCAAACACGTCATAGTGCCAGGGCTCCAGGTACATGGCGAAGGCGCCTGGCCTCTTGTTTCCCCCCTGATCAACGTATCGCGCAGTGTTGTTGTAGACTCTCAGCATGGGGACCAGTCCGTTTGAGTTCCCGTTGGTCCCGGCAATGTAGCTCCCGGTTGATCTGATGCAGCTGACTGCCACGCCGATCCCCCCTGCAGATTTGGAGATGAGGGCGCATTGCTTCAGGGTGTCGTAGATCCCCTCGATGCTGTCGTCCTTCATGGCGAGCAGGAAGCAGCTGGAGAGCTGCGGCCGGTTGGTGCCGGCGTTGAAAAGCGTCGGGGAGGCGTGAGTGAACCACTTCTCTGACAGGAGGTTATAGGTCTCGATCGCTGCATCTATGTTCTTCCCGTGGATCCCAACTGCCACTCTCATGAGCATGTGCTGCGGGCGCTCGGCCACTTTACCGTTTATCTTTAAGAGGTAGGAGCGCTCCAGCGTCTTGAAGCCGAAAAAGTTGTAGGAGAAATCTCTGTCAAAAATGATGGCCGAGTTAAGGCGATCTTTGTTCTCTAGAACAATGTCGAGAGTCTCTTTGGAGATCATTGGGGAGTGGCGTTTGTTCAGGGGGTTGACATAGTTGTAGAGATCTTCCATCACCTCGCTAAACACTTTCTTTGTCTCCTTATGCAAGTTGGAGACGGCGATCCGCGCGGCGAGGATGGCGTAGTCGGGGTATTTAGTCGTCAGGGTGGCTGCGATCTCAGCTGCCAGAGTATCGAGCTCCACGGTGGTCACGCCGCTGTACAAACCCTGGATCACCTTCATGGTGATCTGAGCCGGATCCACAAACTCAGAGTTCAAGCCATAGCACAGCTTCTGGATCCGAGAGGTGATTTTGTCAAACATGACGCGCTCCTGGCGCCCATCTGGAAAAATAAAAACTCAAATTGAAACATCAGTAAACAATAAAAAAATATATATATATATATTTCCAGTATCTGAGTGACATACTTATGCCAATGTCTTTCAGTTTGTACAGACAATACATGAAAATAGAAGAACATCTTTGCTTCAAAACACAAATAAAACTAAGCCGGTGAAGGGATGTAATATAATCAAGTTTGCCCGCCCTAATTTGTTTTAAAGGCAAATATGAAAGTCATTTAAGGTTTTCTGTTTTGGGAAAAAAAAAAAAAGTCATTTGTCAAATTATTTAATGAAAATGGTGGGCAGGACAATAACAAAGTTAAAACTATTTTTTAAAGCCAAATAATTTAAATGCGTCACAAGTCAAACTTGGTCTTTTTTTTCCCAGTACAGTCCACTTACTAACCCATATCCCATTGGAAAACAATTTCCCTCCTTGTTAAATGTATGTTGCTGCCTCTGATCAAAACTAGTGTTGACATGCTGGAACACTTTTTTCGCGGAGTAATACAGTCGTAAAGCGGTCGAACAGGTTAGCGTATTACAGAATTTTTCAAACGACTCTGCGCGCTCAAAACAATTATAAACCTTGCTCCGGCGCCGCCTGAATTTAGTGCTGCAAAAGCGCATCTGAACCCAAACCCGTCATACAGATACAAAAGAGACTTCAAACATTAAATGTTGGATAAAGAACCAGCAGGCGCTCAACCGGAAGAGGACTCTCCGAGGCATCCTTTATTTATTTTTTTGGCGCCACAAGTGACAAAGACTTACACTGGAGTCCACAAACGTATGCGAAAACGTCAAGCTAATTTTAAAGTTTACATTGACTTATCCATTGGACGTTGAATATACTGCAAATAAGCAGCACGCGTTTTTAACCAACCAACCAACCAAGCTAACATTATGTTAAACATATTAAACCAAATAGTTAGAAGAGTCAGTTAGCTAAGAGCAATGTGGATCTATTTAACAGTAAATATCAACTTACCAACTCGTTTACGTGTGGATATGTTCTGTGTGGTAATACTACTAAACAACAAATAAACTTAATACGAAGCTAACAAAGTAACCAAAGAGTTAAAAGAGTCAGTTAGCTAGTAGCAACCTGTGCATTTGTATACAGCATTAATCAGATTAACAACTCATTTCTGTGTGGGAATTTTATGTGTGATTACACAATAAATAAACTCAATAAGCAACCTATTCTAATTAAGGCAGAGCAATCTAAGGCCTACGTTTCAGTCGTATTACTTGCAATATTACTCACCTCGCTTGATCACGTACATCATGCCGGACAATTAAGTTATTTTGTATTAAGAAACAATTAAATCAACCTTTAGACAGAAAATAAAAGTGCAGAATGGCGCAAACTCCCCACACTGCTGCAGGAGAAGCCGCGAATGATGGCTGAAACCCGCGCTGTCCTTACATTCCTGAAAGGCGTGACCAAACAGAGAAGACTGATTTAAGTTTAGACCAATCACAAGTACACTTATGGATTTCTAAACCAATCAAAACAGTGAATTGTTTCTGTTTCCGGGTTTTCAATCTGGCGGGACTGAAAAGTGGGTCGTTCCTTCTTTCATAATACATATATATTTTTTCTTTTATGTTTGACAAGTTATATTTAGATTTTTGCTGTCAGCTTTTTAAAATGAATTTAAGTAACATAAGCATTTAGTTTTAAACTGACGTTTACAAAGTGAATACTTATGTTTTTTGTTTAGTTTTGTTTTCATAATTTTTGCAGTTATACCTCTCCTCGCCGTGAGGTGGCAGTCATGCGCTGCTGGAGTTATGTTCAGCCACTGATGCAACCCCGAAGAAGAGGTATCCCGTGTCAACTCGTCTTCTAAATATTTAAAATAGTTGTTTTGAGAAAAGTTACTCTACAAAACGTTATCGAAGCTGTTTCTGTAGTTAGCTTACATTTATTTTGTATGCTTTTAACGCCGAAAATTGAAGGAAAAAATGAGTTAGTCGTCGCCAACTATTTATTTGCTAAATAGTTTTAAGTGAACCGTGTACATGTGTTCAGCAGCAGCAGAAATGCTCTCGGAGGCTGACGATGGATCCGGGTGTTAAAGCAGCTCGTCAGGCTGCTGTTGGAGGTGTCACGCCGCTGCATGCCGACCCCTTCCTGTGTGAAATTTCCTCCCACGTTGCTCCGTTGGACACGTAGCTGTTATCAGGACCGAAGGAGTCTCTGCCCGCTGCTGCCATGTCCAGAACCACTCGTCGATTCAAGGCTCTGCAGCAGAGCAATGGGGGTGGCTCGCTTCCCGGCTGCGACCGAGTTCGTCCAGCCTCGAGCTCGGGTGCTGCTGCTCTGCCTTCTCGGTGTTCTGGTGCTGTCCCTGGTGCTGGGGTTCTACCTGTCCAGTGTGGCTGACAGCAGAAGCGGGGACCGTGTGCCGCTTACAGATCTGACCAAAGACCGGGTAAGAGTGGAAAAAACCTGACAAGCTTGATGGTACTTGGCTGTAAATCAGACAGAATATGACAGAGATAAAAGACAATTTCACTGCATGCATGACTTGTACAATCTGTGTTTTATTCTGCATACACATATTAGAGGATTGTGCTGATCCAGAGAGAAAACACGCAGTGAATTGATTAGGTTTGGGCTTTTATGGAAAAAAAAATGTATCCAAATTTGTCTTTATCTTTACAACATCATTTGCTTGCTGTCCTTGTTATTACTTTTGCAAAGTTGAGCTGACACAAAATATTATGCATGTATTGTTGTTTACCATCTGAACAAATAAAGAAAAAAAAAAGTGATGGAATTTCAAGTTAAAAGTAGGCTGCTTATTCTAAATTTGGGATGATGTTTTCTTATTTTTCTTGTGTAAATGCATTTGTGTTTTTTTTTCTCATATCCAGTTGTCGCACAAACCCAGTAAGTGCCATCCAGCTCAAATCCGCCATCTGGCCTCTCAGGTGGACGGCACGCGCTTGTGGGAGGCTCATCTGCGTCCAATACTGATAGAGCGGCTTCCGGGTACACAAGGCAGTCTTGCTGTGCAGCAGGTGTGTGTACATATTCACACACTCACACACACACAAAACACTTCTATAACTATTTTCTAATCTGCTCTGATTCAGCACATCACCTCCTCTCTGTCTTCACTGTCTGCTGGCTGGTCGGTAGAGCTGGATTCCTTCCAGTCCCCGACCCCTCGTGGTCAGGTCACTTTCACCAACATTGTTGCAACTCTGGATCCCATGGCTCCACGGAAGCTCCTCCTGGCCTGCCACTACGACTCCAAGGTTTTGCCCAGAGACCCACGGGCCCCCGAGAAAGTCTTTCTTGGGGCGAGCGACTCAGCAGTACCGTGTGCCATGATCCTGGAGCTCGCCACCTCTCTGGATGCACAGCTTAAATTGTTTAAGCATCAGGTATGTTTTTTGTGATTTTTTTTTTTTTTTTTTTTGGGAGATTCTAAAAGTTTGCTGCATCAGAATCTCAGTGGAAGACAAAGCGGAGCTGGCATTTTTGCTCCTGTTTATGCTCCAGTGGCATTTAGAGATGTGAGATGCTGACAAGAGTCTTCTGTCCTGCTTACACTCTTTATTGCATTCCTGCAGACGCTGCAGTCTGCGTGCAGAAAAAGCTGACTCCAGCTCCCAGTTTGAGAGCAGCAGTCATCTGAATATAATGCTATCTCTAGAGGCTTTATTTTACTCACTGTGGAAACACAGCAGCAAAAAAGTCTGGTGATGTGCTGCTAGAATTAGATGCTGCTTTAAAAAGATGCAAAAAAAAAAAGCTTTCACTTGGGGTAATCAGTCAGGAATCATAACCTCTTCCTGTAGGCATCAGGAAATCCTCGAGTTGTTCAGAAAAGAGGAGCCAGAAGATAACTTCACATCCAACAGTTATTGTCTCCATGGAAAATTAATGGTAACGTTTGAATCAGAAATATCATACACTTCTTAAATGTAAAGACACAAAGTTAAATGTCCTTTAGAATAAAAAGGTTCATTTTGACATCACACAAACTCATCAAGAGCTTAAAAGCTCACCTCATTAGTTAGAAAAATAAAATTTTTTGTGTTTCTGTGGCCATTAATCCTTTTTTTTTTTTTAAGTCTGATGCTTTTCCATCTGAGCTGTAGATGTAGCTTTAAGCTTTAAGATGTAGCTTTTACATATTACAATAATTCTTTTTTTAGAAATGTTTAACCATTTTATATATCTTTCACTTTTGACAGCAGCACAAACAAGTATCTATCAAAATAAAACACATTCTGTCAAATAAAAATCCTCCTGCCGCAGCAGATTTACTTGCAATAAAATCCAATAAAGTCAAGTCAAACATTAGTGTACAACACAAATGCAATAAAAAAACCTTCAAGTTTATGCAATTATTTACTGTAAGAACTTTGTCTCTGAACAGCAATTAAACACTGTTGTACAGCAGGAGATACAAATCTTTAATCATATTCTAATAATAAACCACTTTGTCAGTAGATGAAAGCTTTTGAGAGCATTTTGATCAGCTCTCTGATATGTTAAAAATTGAAAAAACTCAATTAACTGAAACAAATTAATCCATAATTATTTTATTAGTAAGCATTTTTCCTTAGTTCATTAAGATAAGTGTGATGATAAAGTCATCAAGCTCACATGCAGAAAAAAACACACAACAAAACAACTTGAACATACAACAAAACTTTTAGTCTAAAAAGTTTGCATTCTGACATGATTCTCTTGTTCTCTTTACAGACATTTCCGGTCACTCTTCAGCTGGTGTTTTTCGATGGCGAGGAGGCGTTTGAGGAGTGGACCGACACAGACTCGCTGTACGGCTCTCGTCACTTGGCCGAGCTCATGGCTGACAGCGCCCACCCCGCTGCCTCCGTTCACGCCAGCATGCTGCAGGCCGTGGTGAGAAGAACCCTCTGTCATCTTATCAAGTTGTATTCCAGCATTCAATTCAGGTGGCAAAGGAACCATCTTAACTTTTTTTTTGTCTTATCCTTTGGAAAAACTACACATTTTAAGCCAAAGCATAACATTTCTCTTTAGTTTTTTTTACTTCAAAGTAAAATGTTTAAATATCCTAAGCTTTGGATTTTGCTTTTTTTTTTTTACATTTTCTGTTTTACATTTGTGAGATTAGAATCAAGATGACTATAAGGTGAAAACTAAAAAGCTGTAATGTTTAATGCAGTGTTACAACACAGAAGCTTCATCTATGTTGTCCTCCCAGGACCTGTTTGTGCTGCTTGACCTGCTTGGTGGTCCCGATCCGTTAATAGCCAATCACTTTGACAACACGGCACGCTGGTTCGATCGGCTGATTGCTGCAGGTAGGAAAATAAAGGCTACAACTACATCAACCAACAGCTGAAGCTCTCGTGTCTCAGCAAATGTCCTGCTTTTGCTTCTCAGAGAAGAGGCTCCATCGACAGGGTCTCCTGAAGTCTCACCCATCAGAGCAGACCTACTTTAGGAAGGATGTGTACCTGGGACCTGTGCAGGATGACCACATCCCCTTCCTTCACAGAGGTGAGTGGCTTAAGATGAAACTAAAGATTGTGGGGTTCTACTGTGCAGATTTAGGCTGATTTTCATTTTGTTAACTCTGGATGAGGGAAAAGAATGTTTGGAATTAAAATGTGAAAATTTATGACTATCAGTTCAATACAGCATCTTCCTTAATATGTTTGGAGGTAATGTGAAGATTGTGCATGCAAATAAATTCTAGTAGTTTTCTCTTTTCTGTGTTTTTTTTTCTCACATTTTAGAGAAGCAACAAAAATCTTTCTGAAACCATACTTTTTGGCCCTGATAAATAGTTGAAAATGTAGTTTTGATTCAATTTAACAAGGGCTAACAGCCTCCATAACAGATATTATCCAGGCTTTGAATCCCACTGAAACACAGAGAAAACCCCCACTGATATAATTTATCTTCTTAGCTCCTCTCTTCATTTAATTTACTCTGATGCTTGAAATTTAAAGACTCGCTCCAATGAAAATCACATTTTTGGTGTTTTAAACCAGTTTTGGGAACAATTTTCTCATGATGGAATACATATAAAAAAATAAATTAAGACTAAAAGCCATTTATGAATATATTTTTTCGTAATTGTTGTGAATCAGGATCAGATGAAAAATGAAAAAATGCTTGTAGTTGTTACGTACGAACTACAATCAGCAGGCTTCCCGCTCTGCTCCATTCTGATGCATCCACTTTGCAGACAAATACTGTAGATCCATGAACGTCTTCGTTTTCCTTGTCTGAGCTGACATCTTTCTCAAAACTGTACGGGTTGATCGCTTCTTAATTTGTTTTAACATTTTTCTTGCTCCAGTAACATTATGTTAGGTTTTTGTGAGGTTGTAAGCTAGAGGGAGAGAGTGTAAACAGAGGCATGATGGGAAATGAAAGCTGGCTTAGTCCACACCAACAGTCCTGCCTTTAAAGTAGATTCCTAGAAGGCGTTCAGATAGCTGATGCATCATCCACACCATTACTTCTAGATTTCATTAAAACTACATTAGATTGAATTTCTTGTTCAGTTCAATTAAAAGCTGTTTTGGCCTTTTTATTGATGGTTTCTTCTAACATCTAACTGTTTGTATATGCATTACACCCGCTGTGAGTTCTCCTCACTCTGTTCATCTTTCCTGTGCAGGTGTCCCTGTGCTTCACATCATCCCCACTCCCTTTCCTCAGTTCTGGCACACGCTGGACGACACCGAGGAGAACATGCACCGGCCGACAGTAGAGAACCTCACTAAGATCATGGCTGTGTTTGTGGCCGAGTATCTTGGCTTGACTACGTAAAGCACCCACAGAGATGCAGAGATATTGAAGAAGAAGAAGCTGTGACTTCTACATAAGCTGGATTGTCCTCACTCTAGTGGATGAGTTTGAACTCAAAGATGTGTGAAGTGGATACATACAGTCTTAAAAAATAATAACTATTTTTTTCCTTTGGTTTGGGGGAGGAAAAATGAGCCTTATTAGCTTTTTTTGAAAGATTTGTCTTCTTAAAGGAACAAAGATGCACTTTTGTAAGGCAGCTGTGCTCTGCAGATGTCTCTAACCTGACAACACTGAACATCAGCAGCATTCAGATCAGAGAAAGTCTTGGTCACCAGGGCTGCGTTCTGAACGCTTACAACTTTAAAGATGTTGTTAGAAACAAAATGTGATCACTTTTAACTTGTCAAAGAAAAAAAATCAAGTTTATTCATTCCTGTGAGGTCAAAAACACTGAAAATTGCTGTTACTACATGCAACCTCTGGATACAGAATGTGTTAAACAAGCCCCAAAAGAGATGTAGCAGCTGTGATTTGTGAATAATAGTGGAGTTTACTGTACAGGGAAGACCGGAATGTTCAATCCAATGGAAGCCTTTATATCATGTCATTGTGTATGTCCTGGATAATTGTTTGTTTTGTCAAATTTTAGTAATAAAACAAAAAGAAAAAGGATATAAAAAAAGAGCTGATAAAAGAGTCAAAAACTGGATTGGTCTCCAAATGTTTCTTGCAAGAAATAAGGTGGATGACAAAGGGGCGGAGGGGTATGGTGATGCGGCTGGGGTCGTGAGTTGTCTTGAGTTGACATCTCTGAAACCAGGTGAATCTCTCGAGGAGGTCCAGGAGAAAATCTTTCTGGTAAACTGCAACAAAGATGCAGCAAAGACATATCACTTCAGGTTTCTTGACTAAATCTGTATTTGAAACAAAATACTGCAATAACTATGAAATTCATTGACAAGTTGGTGCTTGAAGATCCACCTCAATGAAATGTGGGTTTTTGTGTTTTTAAACATGTATTAGTAGCATTTTTCACTTGGTAGAGGACATGTATAAAATAATTTAATATTAAAACTGAATTTATATGTATTTATTTTATTCAAATAAGAACATGCAGTTTGAAAACAATTACATTTGTGTCAGTAAGTGAAATGGGCGGACCCAAGTCGTTGAGATGTTCGTAATGTTTTGCATTGATAGATCTGTTTGTGATTTAACACTGGAACTAAACCCCAAGTGTTAAAGAATATTAATAGATTTTTTTTTCATTGGCACCACCAGCCACCAGCATCAGGCGTGTCTGCGCATGGAATTGACAGACGAAGTTGACAGAGTCAGATGTGCATTCTAATGAAATATAAATAACAATAATAACTGTTATTTGAACTTGGTACACCTGCACACATATACAGGAATGAGACTTTTGGAGTCATGGAGACTTTGTTTGTTTTTCTGCTCTGCCACACCATTGGCTCCGCCCCATCACAAACAGTTGGCCCCTCCCCCATCCCAAATACATGGCTACGACCTCGTCACAAATACATGGCTACGACCTTATTACAAATACACGGCTCTGCCATGTATTAAGAGACTTCTCTTTTTCATTCAAAACCACCTGCCGCCAGCATCAGGTGTGCATGTATATGGACTCAAACTGGAGGAGTCAGATGTTCATTCTAATGAAATATATATGAATTAAAAAATAAAAATATATATATTTGAGGTAGTTACACTGGAACACATACAGGAATGAGACTTTCTGAGTCATGGAGATTGATTTTTTTCCTTCTTTTCAAAACGGCTGGGTGAGCTGGTACGACCTAGAATTTTTTAGGCGTATCTTTGATAAATCCAGTCGCATGAGCCCTGCACTTTATGATTTTAGATCATTCTACAGTTTGTCCACAAGAGGGCGCTGCTGTTCAAGGGTATGTGACGTTTGTGACTTATCAGACATTTAAATGTCTGATAAGTTGTTTTGCAAAGCTTTACTAGTTACTTAACCTTTCCTACCTTGCTTTTTTTTTTTTTTTTCTAAAAGTAAAACTATACTTGAGGTTAAGAAATCAACATTAGGGTTCAGTGTAATAGTGAACTTGTGATTGTGATACTGACCTAACTGCCCGCTCTCGCTGCCGACGGTTCTTGAACCAGTTGCTGACCTGCGTGGCTGTGAGGCCGGTAGCCGCTGCGAGCTCCCTCTTCTCCCGCGTGGAGGGATACTGCGTACGCCTGTACCATTCCTTCAGGATACTCCGAGATTTCTCCTGTTTACAATATTATAAAAAACGTCCCATTCTTGATTCTCAGAATTCCCGAAGAAGTGTGTTAGTCTTTTTAAACAAGTATGATTTTTTCATGTATATATTTTTAGAACTACTAGAAAATATAGTTGTTATTTAAAAAAAAAAAAACACTTGAAATATTTTATGGTACTTAATAGCAGTAATAACAGATTTTAAGTCATGTTTCCAGCCCCACAACAACGCTAGAATTACTCTGAAAAAGATGCTTGGCCTTAATTTATTTATTTATTTCACATTTGGACAAAAATATTGCATGGTTAACAAAAAGCAGGAGTGAAGCTACCATTAGGCAAAGGGAGGTGACTGCCTGGGCCCCCCAACACTTTTGGGGCCCCGAGCTGAAGACTTAAAATTTTTTATTAAATAATTTTCATGGCCATTGTTAAATGGCTCAGTGATAATAAAAGAAAACAGAAAATCACTGAAATGGCATGAAGCAAATAATTTTCCATAACTCTGTCTGGAGGGCTAAATGTAGGGCTAGGGAGAAGGGAAGATTTCCGATTGCGCCCAAGAGTTTGAAAAAGAGGGGAAAACTGAAATTAACCAGCTGTGAAAAAAGGAAAAGCAAAGAGGAAGGAAAAAAATTCTGCTTCCAAAACTGAAGAATGAAAAGCAAAACAGGAAAAAGAACAAAATCTCAAAAAGAAGATAAGAGTCATAAATGAGAGGAGACAGAAAATGAGCCAAAAGGCAAAAAGAGTGATTAAAAAAGGTCATATTTTTAAAGTATTTTAGTGTATTTTGCCTTTTTTAATAAGACTTGACAAATTAAATAAATTACACAGGTTACTGACATTTTACCCTGGTTAAGGATTAAAAAAAGAAAAGATTAATACAACCACTGCAGAAGGCCCTACTTTATTCTTCCCTCAGTGCCCCCAGACTGACATGAAGAGTTCCCCAAGGTGCTCCTTTGTGTCCTCTACTTTCTCTATCTCAACTTTCCACATATTTCCATCAAGTATTTTCCAAAAAAGAGGTTATCACAACTGTGCTCGCCATTAATGGATTTATTCCAGATGGAGACTATAGTGTTACACAGAAGATCTGGGGAGACATTTGTTGGCAGATTTGCTTCCAAACATTAAGTGGAAACAGTCAAAGTTAAAGGCTATTCAAGAATATATGAGGGAAGATTTGAGGAGAGACTTGATGTATTTTTGTTTAAAATTATACCAATAAAACTTGTCAAATTATCTGAAATAATTAACTTTCTCTCCATGTAGAATTAACAACAAACTCCCAAAACTCTCTATCTTTACATGAATACTATAAATAAATGTATTTTGTAATCCATAGATCAAAGAAAGAAAACATTGAATTATCAAACACTTCAATTGTACCAACTTCCTGGATAATGTTTATTCCAAATGACGAAATAAAAATAATTCAAACGATACTCTCCTAAATTCTTAACTTTTACAGCTTTCAAAGTAAACATACAAGTAAACATTTGGACTCCAGACATACATGTTTAAGCTATGGATGAGATAGTGCTGAAACCTGAAACTGAGATTTCCTACCTTAAAGCAGTAAATCGTTTCCTCTCCATCCCAGATGGTTTGCGGGAGGGGAAACTTTCTCCTTACTCGATACTTCCCCACAGCTCCCAGGGCCCGGCCCCTCTGCCTTTCAGCCTCGATGTAGTGGGCTCTTAGCCAGAGCTGCTGCAGGAACCAATGGCTGCTTGAAGAGAAGCGAAAGCTCTCCAGCAAAGTGTAGAGCTCTGAGAAACGCCCGTGGTGGAAGGCCACGGCAGCCTTGGCCTTCAGGACACTCTCCAGCTCCTCAAGGCCTGAAGAGGAGGAGGAGGAGGAAGAGGGAGGAAGAGTGCGGAGGAAGCCAGCCAGCCGATCGATGCATCCAGCCTGCAGAAGGACCTCGCAAACACAAATGACCTGTTCTGGTGTGAAGATCATCGCTCTGGGATCTAAACCAGGGTCCTGGTTTCCTAGGTATAGATGCCCGTCCTTCAGACTTCTCTGAAGCCTCTACAGAGCATAATGGATGTTCAACAGCCCCTGAACCTGTATGTATCTTGAACATTACTCATTATCATAGCCTAACACAGGTAACCTGAGAGCATCAGGGTTAGAAAAACACACCATATATCCCTGTCTAAACACGTGCTTGAACACCTCCAGCTTTCCTAAAGCACATGAAGGTTTCACAGTGTCAGACAAAAACACATTTGAATAAAAAATTTCTTTGTCAAATTAGAAGCAAAATACCATGACAAAGAAATGTTTGTCACAAAAAATAAGCAGCTCCAGAGGGAGATATACAAAGACAGGCAAAAAAAACACCATATTTTTTGTAGTTGGAGTTTATTAGAATATCATGTAATATAAAAAAATAAAACATATTTGAACAAAAATAAAGAGAGGACAAATTTGAACAACACACAAATGATCCCTTTTAGAAATATTTCAACGTACAAATATCTTTGGTTAGGTCTGAGTCATATTTTTCAAAGAGTAAAAAAAGTATCCAGCTACAGAAGGAAGGTAGGACCTTCACTGGGTTTCAGCTAACAAGCTTTGGTAAGATAGATGGATTCATCACCATCTAAAGCTAAACGACCTTAAAGTCAGTTTGAGGTGGGAAGATTTTTTTTCCTAAGTCATTAAAATGATGTGACCTATTTAAAAATGTTTCATTGTTGACCCTTGACAGGTTTTTGGTAACTTCAGCTTGAAATGGTAAAACTTAGGGAACGTGAGGTTTTGCATCCAGCAAAATAACTAATTTTCATACAAAACTTAAAAAAAAAAACCAGTACGTACTTTAAATAGAATACATGAAAAAGAGGAAAAAAATTGTAAAACAAACACATGCAGGCCTTTACTGTATCTAGATAAGACACTCAGCTGTCTATTTGTGTACCATAAATAGCCAAAGATTTGACCACTACCTGTGTTATGACAGCAACAAACTCACATTTTGGGCTTTTAACAATTCATTTTCTTTTTTTTTTCCACCTATAAAAGAAAATATTTGAAATTTTAAAAGCATGCGAGTTGAACCACAGTCATAGCAACACGGCATCATATCGTAAACATAGTGGAAATGAAATGTGCAAAATATACAAAAACATTGACACATCGGGCGACAAATATGTGATCCACCGAGGACCAAACAAACACACAAATTCAACAAAAGTCTCTATGAAGTGAGTTCGGGAATTTGGTTAGCTATAGAAATGACTTGATTTTTTTCTGTAGAAATATATATATATAAACATTTTAATAGACCATCAATAAAAGTTTAAAATAAGGCACTTATCAGCATCAACATACTGAGATTTGGGATATCACTTTGTGGGATTACAGCAAATGTTTTAGTGTAATGCACTGCAAATGCTCCTTTTTTTTTTTTTTAAAGCTTCTCTTCATCTCCCAAGTATCCTAGCTGTAATATCAGCCGCAATTCCATATAGTGTCCTATGAGAAGCTACATTAGCATTGCATAGTTTGAAAACGACCATAACCCTTTATTTTCCTGTTTTTTTTTTATTTTACTTCCTCCTTTAGCATAAAAGACACCATTCAAGAAATATTCAGTAACTTACATGAAATCAGAAAATACTGCTGTGTAGCCTTTGAAGCTGAGATAATATGGTTTCACAAGCAACTCGAAGTCTACTTCTTCTGTCGACTAACTGGTTGCTAACGGTCTTCTAAAGGAGTGTTGTTGGAGTCATGTGATGCTCCAAACCAGCTCTGAAACTGGTTGAAGACTTTTGTCAGCCTTATATGGCGGAGACATGGCTCTACCTGCTCAAAAAAAAGCAAAAAAAAAAAAAAAAAAAAAAAAAAGAAATAAGTTGCGGTGTGTGTAAATTTACCCCCAAAATCCTCTAACAGAAGGAACATTTCTTGAGTGGGTGGAGGATACCTTTTCACATCAACTCCCCTGTCTTTATCTTAAAAATGAATGAATAGAAATCCTATAAAAGATGAGCGGATACTCCCATGGGGAAGCTGCTGCTGAACTTTACCAAGGATTCAGCCCATCAGGTGTAAAAGATGTTCTTTGCTGGGCAAAATCAAAGAATAATGGGTTTGTAATAATAGTGTAATTTTGTTCTCAGTCTTTAGTCCACTTTGTAAACAGACTACAAGCCCAGTTCATCATCTACAGGGACAGACTGGAGTTGAGTAAGGATCTTGGAGTCCCCGTCTTCTGGATTTGCCAGTGGTGAGCTGGCTTCTCCGTCTTGCTCCGGGGTCGGGCTTTCCAGAAGCAGCGACTCCCCCCCAGTGAGACCCAACAAAGCCGGGTCCACGGCTAAGTCCCCCTTGCCGCGAACGTCAAACATCGCAAGACTCGCCGAGGTGGAGAGCGGCACCGGGCTCCAAGCCGGCTGGGACAGTTGGACGTTTGTAGTGACTCCGCTGTACATGGGACTGAGGGTGAGCATGCTCTCTGGAGTCAGTGCGTTTGCCGTCTGGTCCAGCGGCTGTGGGGAGAGGACGGAAGGGGTTTGGCCGATTGAGATCGAAGTCTCCGGGGCGCAGTAGGGTGGGAGAGTTGTTGAAATTCAAGGGAGACGCCATGAGACCACTGGAGGTTAGGGCTGGGGTGACTGAAGCCTGGGGGCCAACAGAAAGGGTGGGGAGGTTTAGAGATGGACTCATTCCATTTGAAGAAACCGGTGCAGTGTCTGGGACTGGCTTCAGCGGCATGCTGGTCAGCTGAAGGCCTGCTGGGATGGTCAGAATCAGCTTGCCCTGCTGGACACTCAGGTAGGGACTTCCTCCAAAGAGAAGACCACCTAGATTAATGAAAAGAGCAGCAGTGAAGAACTGTGTTGATGACAAAAAAGCATCAATCGCAACTTGAAATTTGGCATGGATGTACTTTAGGATCCCCCTTCCTAAAAAAACTCATTAGCCACAAGAAAATCCAAGATTTTAATACATATAATAGTATTCTGTAGGTACCCGTCAAGTTTAAAGACTGCATTTTTGTGCATGAATAGCACATATTGTTGAGACTGGGGCAAACAGACATTGAATATTTTTGTAACAATTGAGTTTGCAGCCGCCATCTTTACAAATGGCTGCCATTTTGGATTTTTCTTGTGGCTGACATACTTTTCTGAAAGAGGGAATCCTAAAGTACCCATGCCAAATTTGGTGCTTGTGACACAAATTTGTCTGAAAATGTCAACTAAACCTGATCTATATAAAAAATGTATTAAGTTTCTTTATTAGAAGCTGTAAAAAAATTACATTTCCTTTAAACCCCAAATACGATTTACTGATTTGCACAAATATGAGTGTACCTTGGGAAGTGGGGGACAGTTGGATGATCCCAGGGTTCAGGAGCTGCACTGCAGGAGCCATGCTGCTGGAAGGGCTCTGAACGGGTCTCAGCTGGTTGATCCTCACAGAGCTCTGGGCGACGCCACTAACGGCTGGAGCTGAAGACAGAATTTGCAAGGGGACTCCACTAGAGGCGATGGGGAGATTGGAGCTGGTAGGTACAACTTGAGGGAAAGAGATGCTGGTTGAATTTTGAATAGAGGAGACTGGAATCAGCTGAGGCATGGAGACTGGAACCATTTGCGCTGCGGTGCTACCTTTACTCTGGGGGGCCGGAGCTTCTTGTGCAGGGGGGAAATGGAAATGATCTGCGGAGCCTGAATTTTGCTGGGCGTAAAGTCTGTGGTTTGCTCTCCAAGCGGGTGCACCATGTTCTGCAGGAGGTGGCTGCTATTGAGCTGTGAAACTGAAACGATGGTTCTGGGACTTTCCACCACAGTTGTGGAAGCATCTTGCTGCTGTGGCGCCAGCCTGGTTCCCTGTTAAAGTCTGGGGGCTTTGGAACTGCGGAGGCGGGGAGGTCAGGGGGGACACAGGGACCAGCTGAGGACACTGCGATGTCGGGACTCCGGAGGAGTGCTGCACCAGATGAGAAACCGGTGTTCCCTGGATGGAGGGCACGACCTGGGGCAAAGAAATGACTTGAGGGGTGGAGTTGGCAGAAGAATTGGCAGAACTTGGGGGGCTTAGCTGAGGCACGGTGGAGGTGGAAATGACCACACCCCCACATGATAGGCCGGCAGGGAGAGTGAAGGACTCCTGTTGTTGGGGGGGTTGTGCGAGGATGAGTGAAGGGAGACTGGTTGGAGTGGGTGAGGAGGGGGATAGTGATGAAGAAGAGGGGGATACAGTCTGGCTGGTGCCCTCTGATTTCGGAGCAATAATAAAATCCATTTCATTGCGGCTTTCAGTTTTGTTTTGCAAAGGAGGAGAAATGATAGTGGGAGTGTTGGAGATTGGTACGCCGTTGGCGTTCAGGACAACTGACTTGGTCTCCACAGATGAGGCTTGTGGTTCTGGTGCGGAAGCTGCAGGCTGCTGCACGCCGACCCCAGGTTTGGTTATCACCTGAGCTCCATTCACAATTAAAGGAGAATTGGTAGCAACCGGGCTCAGTGTGACCGTCTGACAGTCGCAGAAGCTCAGCCCGTTAATGATGACACCGGTCCCCGCATTGGAGATGAGGGAATTTCCGTTGAGGAGTAAAGGCTGGGAGGCTGTGAGGATGCCGCTGGAGCCGTTGAGGATGATCTGGCCTCCCGTGCTACAAGGAACCGCAGAGACGGAGATGACGGAAGCCGTGGAGCTGGGAGCCTCCTCCGGTTTGTCCGAAATATCATCCATCGCACTCGCCTCGTCCTCGGTACTGTGGTTCCCATCAGACTCGCTGGAGTGACGAGAAAAGCAAAACATGAAACGATCCAAAGAGGATATATGTATATAGCTATTTTCAGTTGTTTTTTTATTTTTACATTCTCTCAAACAAACTAAAACTTTGTCAAATTCTTGATTTTATAAGAAAAAAAATTGACCGCTAGTTGCCACAAATATGTGAAATGTGTCTGTTAGTGTCATGTCAGAGTGGAAACCGTCCAATTACACCACCAAGATTATCTATCAATCCATCCATCTCTTTTCTGAACATGATGTATGCCTTTCGGGGTTAATGGAGCCAACCTGGCTACTGTTGGGCGAAGGGTGGGTACACCTAAGCAGGTCACCAGTATGTTGCAAGCCTACACAATCACACACAATTAGACTCTCCAATTAATCTAGGAAGTATGCTTTTTGACTTTGGGAAGAAGCCAGAGTGTCCTAAGAAAACCCACATGGAGAACATGCAAACTCAACACAAAAAAGGTCCCAGCCAGAATTGGAACCACGGCCTTCTTGCTGTGAGACAGCAGTTCTAACTAACCAAGGCCAGAAATAGGCATGGACTAGTGCCCCCCCTACACCTTTTTGCTATGGAGAAATTGCAGACTACTTAAAAGTTTTTTAAAACTTTTTTGGACCAGAATGTCTTCAACTGGCTATAGTTTGGTGCAAGTATCTGGGTTACATTTGTAGTAGAGGTGTATATTTTACTCGTTTGTACTGTCTAATTGAAATTAGTATTAGGATTAGCTCCATAATCCAGCGTTGGTGAGCAGGACACAAATCTGCCTCTGGCTAAAAAGGTGTTGTTTCATTTGTGAACAAAAACAGTTATGACCCTGTAATGTAAGAGATTAATTTATTAGACATTTTAGATGAGAGTAGATCCAGAGAAAAAGCAAAACTACTAAAAAAAATATATAGAAATATCAAAACTTTGGAGAATGGTGGAACAGAACTTTGAAAATACATGCTTGTTGTGAGTCAGAAAAGTGTTTATAACCAAATAAACTATTGCATCCAATTTAAAGACATCAAACCAAACAACTCTAGATTTTTATGAGATGTCGGACTTATATTAAGTAACACATTTCCACATTTATTTTGAATATTTTTATCTCTCATTCTGGCTCTATATTTCTAAAAGTAACATATTGTCACATAGAGTAAATTTGGATTGTTTCTTTCAATAATTCTCCTGACTCACAACAAAACTGCTGTGACTTTAAAATTGCACTCGATTTATATCACCACACAAAGATGCCTCAGTTGGTTGGATGTAGGACTGGCACAGAAAACCTGTTTTACTTGCCAGGAGGTGAGGGTCCTTGAGAAAGACCCTTCACACTACTACCTAACTGTGTAGTCACAGGAGGACTCAGTCCTGTGCCAGTCCCCAGCCCAGATGAAATATAGGGTTGTGTCAAAAGGGGTACCAATAATAGAGCTTTGAAAGCAATTTCTTTGATTGGTATCTCCAACTTTACTGCAAAGACCACCACAAACCCATAGATAAGAGCTCCACTGTCTTATCTCCTCCTCACAAGCCCTGCCTTAGGGGAGAACTTTGATTCTTGGGCAGTGAAATGCTTTCAGCTTTGCAGGTGGCTGTGCAGCAGGCTCTCAGGAAACCTGAGCCATCGTGGGCCCTCTGGATCTCACATTTCATAACAAAGCAACACGCTCCTGGTTTCAGACTTGGAGCTGCACTGCTGTCAAAAGAGGTTCCCCTGACCTAAACTCATCCTAACATTCTGCACGGTTGCTGCAGGAGCATGCAGCAGCTGCAGACGAGGAGCATGCAGCAGCTGCATGCAGACGGTTATGAATCCTGTTTGCAGACAAACAAAAGGGTGACTTTTTGGGTGTTCTTGCCTTTTGCTGTGGGTCCCGGACGGCGTCCTGTCCCGCTGCCTGCGGTTCTTGAACCAGTTGCTGACCTGCGTGAGGGACAGTCCGGTTACCTTGGCCAGGTTCTTCTTCTCGTCCGGAGTGGGGTACCTGTTGCTCTTGTAGCACTCTTTCAGGGCGTTGCGGGACTTTTCCTTGAAGCAGTACACCGTCTCCTCTCCGTCCCAGATGGTTTTGGGCAGGGGGAACTTTTTCCTCAGCCGGTATTTGTCCACCGCTCCCAGGCTGCGGCCGCGGGACCTCTCCGCCTCCTTGTAACGGGCTTTGAGGTACAGGTCCTGCAGGAACCCATGGTTAGACGGGTGGAAGTCGTGGCTCTCCAGGATGGCGTAGAGCTCCTTGAATTCCTCCCGGTGGAAAGCCACCAGAGCCTGGGCCTTCAGCAGGGTCTCGTTGCCACGTAGCAGCTCGGACGAAGGAGGTATGGTGGAGAGAAATCTCCACAGGCGATCCACATTGCCCGCCTGCAGAAGGGCCTCGCACAGACATGAAACTTGGTCAGTGGAAAAACTCAGAGCCGACTTTTGAAAACTTTGGAGTAATTGTTCCGAAAGCTGGAGAGGATCTTTAGCTTCCTCGGATTCTGTGGCCGATGGCTCCTCTGGGCTGTTCTCAGATTGTTCTGTGGACTCTAAAGACAAGGAAGCCATTTTCACTTTAACTTTTTTTTCCACCACTGGTTCCTCCTCCTCCCCCTCCCGTCGCTCCCTCCCTCTCCATCCGCAGCCCAACGAACCCTGAGTGTGGCCGCGAGCCATCTCTGGCCACGCCCCTTCGACCAAAACACTGAAACACAAACCACGAAAGTTGGCCTTCTCGCACGTTTTTCCTTCTTCTTTCCTTTTTTAAAAATACATTATTCTCCAAATGTATACATTTATTTAAAAAGAAATTTATACAATTTATACTTGTGCTTAAGCGGTAAGTATTTCAGGTTCTTAAACAGTACTGACAGTTTAAAGTCTCACTACAGCCACAATTACTAAGGTAAAAAAACAGAAAAAAACAACTTTATTAAAAGGTCTGGAAATGTAAAAGCTAATAGAACCTGTATGTTATTTGAAAAATATGATCTGGATAATTGGTAAACCATCGGGTCCTACTTTATGTTTAATTTTGTGATTTATTCAGCATGCTCTGAACTCTGATCTTGTCTGTTTTCTCTTTTGCCATTTAATGCTCTTTTTTTTATTGGGCCCTTTGTTCCTTTTTTTTCTTTTCTTTTTGTTTATGAATGTATCATAAGTTTTTGCTAATAAAGTTTATTTTAAAAAAAAAAACTACAGCCACAATTTTAACTATTTTAAAAGTTTTACCAGTGGTCTTTTAATTACATTTATTATTTATCTAGCCGAATGAATAATATAAAATAATAAGTATTTTAAAAGCTGCATAGTTTGCTAAGCCATAGTTTCTTAAGAGCAGTAGTAGTTAATTTGAAATTTGAGCTTGTGGCTTGCCGTAGTAGCTTCTGCATCATCTTTTTTTGCCTTCTCAGCGACTTGAATAAAGAAATAACATTTTAAGATGAAAGGTATTTAAGGAAAAATGCCAAAGGAATATGTGAAAAAAGATCAAAAACAAATTTTTTAGAAAAGTGGTTCTTTGAGATGTAAATCTCAAATAAAATATCAGTAAATACAAGTATGCATGCCATTTTAGTTCTTTAAAACATTCTTTTAAAATGTTTTTATCCCAATATATTTAAAAATATATTTTCATACTTTTTTTTTCAAAAACGTTTTTTGAAATCACAGCAAATCAGTCATTTATGATGTCATGGACAGCACTCATCCATAGAGTCTAGAGATTAACCACTTTAAAAAATAATTAAGATATTTAGCACTATCATTATTCTTTTTATTTTGGGTCAGAAAAAGGTGCTACACACTTCATTTTATGTGTCCTCAGTCTTAGCAAGTTTGTTTTTACTTTTGCTTTTTACTTGTGAAAATTATTGAAAACTAACATTATCATCAGAACAGATATAGTTTTTTTCTGAGTTTCAGTCCCTTTAGAAATTAGTGAAATTTGACACAGTTCATTTTGTAATTGTGTTTTAATATGGTCAATTTTAATTTCTGAAATCAAATGGAATGTCATTGGGATACAATTCACAATATTTTCATTTGTAAAAAAAAAACAACAAAAAAAAAAAACAAGCTTTCTCACACACTAAGGTCAGCCATTACTCTATATTTTTTGAAATCTTAAATATACTGCCAATAAGTATACATCTTTGGCAAAACATTATGCATGTTCATTATTTATGACCCTCCCTGCTATTCTGAAAAACATAAATCGAGTTTCATGGAACTACTTTATGCTTTACTAAAATCAAGTTCATGCTGGCTGAGAGGGATGCAGAGAAAACCAGTTTATGTATTTGTTAGTTCGAGATTGGATTAGCTCTGCTAATGATGCTAAAGCCAGAGTCCTTTTTTTTTTTAATGCTTTTGTCTTTTTGCTGGCTGCCTGCCAAAACCTCCTTTTTAAATTCTATAAAGAGTTTAAAGGCCAAGCCTCATTATATTTAAAACATTTTACAACGTCACATTTTCAAAACAAAACTGCAGGGTTACTTGTTCCAATATCGTCTAAATGGCGAAGCAAAGCTTTCAGAAAGGTTTAAAGCTAAACCTGATACTTTCCTTTTGATTAAGCTTACACTCTGTGGTCAGTCTGAGCCATTGATTTTCAGTTACTTTGCTCTGGGCCCAGATTGCTGAAATCATTTTAGAATGGTTATTAATGCTGACCCGCCAATGTTTTGTATATCTACTTCTGTGTGTGTGTCCTCTTTTACCCTTGCAGTAAAGTCTGATGATTGACATCCCCAAGTTTAATTTTACCAAAGGTTACCTTTAACCTAAATATTTTTATGTAATTCAAATGTCTTTTTACTATTGAGGTTTTCTCAAATTTGTCTTAGTTAAATAATTTTGAAAAAATATTATTATTATTATTATTATTGTTATTATTATTATTATTATTATTTTCTACATTTTTATCAATTATTTAAGATTGCCATTGCACCAATAATTCACATTCACTTTAATGAGGCATACTTATTCTCTTATTCTCTCAAAATAGTTTGGCTTATACCAGGTTAGTTATAATTAAGATTCATTGTGGTGGATTTAATTTAAACATCTTCAAATGAAAGAAAATATTACTCTAACTTTTGACGTTTTCTCTGACATTCTCTAAGAAGTGGTTTTACATAACTGGTTCTACATTAGGGACTGACTACTTAACAAAATTGAGGCAAGAGAATTTATGAATAAAGTTTATTGTCCTCTATTATTAATAACTCATCATTATAATTTACAAAGTTCATTTGAGTGTCTTTAATGATCCTTAATGGTTAGATTATGAAATAAACATACTCAACACGAATTCTAATTAAGCAATTAATTTGCATAAAAGACATATTGTAAAGGGGTTTGAAAAAGAAGAATAATACCATTCACTGATATTTGGGTTGAAATATGTGATTGGCAAATTATTTAGAATGCTTTTTTGCTATACTCACAAAAATTAATATTGAACAAATAACTATTTCAGTTGAAATCATTAAAATTCAGCGCCACCATGTGGCGCTAAAACTGCCCCTGTGCAAATTGTATGATGATTAGCCGGAGTATCTATCAATCAAACAAGTGGGAGGACCTTTTACTTCATCTGCTGTAATTTCATTGGTTATATTCTTTAAACGTCAGAAATGATTGGTGCGTTCTAACAGAGGCGGGAAGAAGCTTTCTAAACAGGGCGTAACAGGAACTGAGGTTACAGATTCCACGGATTATCATAAAACGAGACTGCTTTATTTTCTAAGTAATAGTAATTTGTTTCAGATATTTATATATATCGCCCCTTCTCTCTGATTCTTGATTCGAGGAAATCCCACATTGGTAAGTAACGTTGTTTACCATCAACGTTGGTTGATCTTGCGTTTCTCAACGTGACTACCCCTGCTAACTCCCCATGCAGCTAGCTTAAAACGGTGCTTGCCTGTTTATTATGAACGAGTCCACTCAACTCAGACGCTACGAAGTGAAATGCGACTTATTATTGCACAAAGCAAGGTTCTAGTACGTCAACGCCTTTAAAAGTTATATCTGAAACGCTGAGGGTTAAGCATTTTTTGTTGGTAATAATAATAAACTTATCTTGGTGTCCCTTGCAAAAAACAACTTGTATAAATTCAAAGTTTATTTTTTACAGTTTTAAGCTTTTGTTTACGGTTCTACTTATGCATGCACGAACAAACAAAATCCCACCAATGTCAACTGCATAGATCATTTTATTTTATTAACACGGGTTCATGTTACAGCCGCCATTAGAAACTACCATCAGATTGATTCCCATGGAAAAATCTAAATACGCTTCAAAGAACAAATTGTTACTTCTTTTTTTTTTTTTTTTTTTTAATTCTTGTTGTTAAATATGTTAAATATTTTAAAGACCCATCAGAAATATCAGTAACTACAGAAATTCTTCCTTCTCTTATTTATTTATGAATAGCAACTGATGTTTTAAAAAATAAAAATGATATTTTCATTGCTTTTCCATTTCGTTTTTTCGTTTAAATATCTAAACTATAAAAAGCTAATCAGAAAATATAGATTCTACCATCTGATAAGAACACAACTAAATAATAAAAAAGACAAATAAAGTTTTAGAACTAGTACAATTAACTGTAGCATCATAGATAAATGAGTAAATTATGGAACTATTGTATTAAATATTTAAGATAGTTTTTTTTAAATATTCTTTGAATTTTGGACAGAGATACAAAATGTAAAAAGTGTAACTTAGTTTTCCTCTGCTGATGTTGTGAAAATGTTGCTCAACAGAAAAACTGCAAAAACAATTTTAATTGAGTTCTTTTTTTCTCCTAAGAATGAAGCCCCTAGTCCTAATTAAAGGCTTTATCTTTAGGAAAGTGTAAAATAACCCGTGTGCATTTATGTTATCTTTTCCAGCTCTTCACTTCCAACTCGTTGAAACATTAAAATGGGTACAGAGGTGACAATAATTTCCAAACCCGTTGTGGATGTATGCATAACAAGCACCCTCTCTGATGCTCAGTCGATCAAGAGGTTCAACCGAGGCCTTACTGTATCCGAACTGAAGGTGAGACTCCTTGTGTCTATATTAAAGCAGCCACAAAACTTTATTTCAAGGATTTTCTACATGTTATCTGCTATTTGTGGTGGGAAAAAAAAACAAACAAACCATCTTTTGTTTGTTTGCTTGTTTTGATTTCTTTTTTGCTTTATTTATAAATCTATGTGCTATTTTCTGTGGTGTGTTCAGGCTAGGTTGGAGACTATTGTAGGTGCACCAGCCTCCTCCATGGAACTGGAAATCTTCAGTGCTGGTGACCAGTTCCTACAGAAAATAGAGAATGATGATGCTTTGCTTGGATCCTATCCTGTGGATGACAACTGTCGAATACATGTGCGTGAATCCCAATTTTTTCTTAAAATCAACTGCATAACTGAAAAGGGAAACAATAACCTAGTTATTTGAAAATGAAATAAGTGATATAACTGATCATAAGAAGGAGTTGTGAAACACAAGAGCAGGCTCTTTTATGATTGCATCTATGTTGGAGGGACATATCTGATTACTTCATCCAACATGTGGTTTTCATGCCTAATCATTAATAATCTTCTATATTTAAGTAGACAATCAAAAAATAGGAGGTTTTTGCCTGCATTTAAGGCAACATTGGCAAAACCCAAGATATTTTCAACTTTTTATTTCATTAGAAGTACTTATTTACTCGTCTTTGTGAGTTAACTGTTTAATAATGTTCAAAATTAAGCACAATTCTTATCTTAAATAAGAATAAAGACATTTCCTGCCCCTGTATTATGTATTTGTTTGGTCTTCCCACTATGTATATATTTCTTTGATTAGATTTCTCCTTTCTGCTCAGGTTATTGATAGAAGTGGAGGTCAGATGGGAGAATTTTATGATGTTTCTAAAGTGGAAAAGTTTGAACTTCCAGATGAAGCTTATGGACAAAAATCAGGTACCATGTTTTTCTCACTTTATAATAGTTTTGGAATAAAAATATTCTGTACTCAAATTAATTCTTGTGCTCTATTTATACATGAGAAAGTTACTATTCTTACCATCATGAATTATTGTCTAAAACAAAGAGGCTGCTGAGGATATATTTGACTTGAATTATAACTTCCTAGCCTAGTCAGGTCTGTGGTATTTTTTGAGCTGCTTTGCTCATCACTGATCAATTTTTCAGTAAAGTTGGGTTATTTATGCTCTCTAGATTCAATGAGGGCGTTCTTGAAGAAACAGCGTTTGGGGCGGTATAACGAGCAGGAAATGGCCAAAAAGAAAGCTCAGCTTGCTGCTCATGAAGAAGAACAAACAACTGCTGCTAGTACGATTTCTGTTGGCAATCGTTGCAAAGTAGAAGTTCCAAAGCAGCCCACCAAACTTGGCACTGTGATGTATGTTGGTAAGTATTTACTTTTTATTTCTGGTCTTTTAATGTTTTGTTTTTAATATATAATGTTAGGACTAACCTTTTGTTCATGTGTTTGTTAAGTTGGAAGAAAGATGGATTTTCTTTCTGTTTGAATGAATACTATTTCAACTTTCTCATTCATATCAGAGCAAATCTAAACAGCAACACGCAACACAAAGTTTTTCTTGGCCTGTAAAAACACATTAAAGACCCACTCCAATAAAAAGTTCTTCTTTTTTTGATTTTGGCTAAAAACTACATAATCATAATATCAAAATAATTGGGAATGCTTTTACAATAGATAAAAGTATTTAGATTGGGACTTTTAAGTTGTTCATAGTTACTTAGATTTGGATGGCTCTGTGTTAAAAACAGTATTTTTCTTTCAGGGACAACAGACTTTAAGCAAGGCCACTGGGTGGGTGTGAAGTATGATGAGCCCTTGGGCAAACACAATGGAACGTAAGATACTTTTTTTTTTTTTACGTTTGATTTTCTAATGCCATGTCATAACATTTGTGATAATAACTGTTTCACATTTTAAAAACAAAAGTCTCATATTGCAGTTTCAAAAAATCTCTGGTCAGCTTTGGGTTATTTTTTAACACTTTTGTCAATTTGCTATTTCCTTAATATGTGTGTAATCACAAGCAGAGACTGGGATTGAACCTTTAATTCAAATTAACTGGACTGCAGTGCTGCACTTAGGTCTCTACCTGTGCAGTTCTACTAAATATGCCCTTAATACTTTTTTCTTTCACTTTTACTTTTTAGAATATTTAAAAGAAAAATACTGTAAAAATAAGAACAACTAATAAAAGTAATATATTAGTAACAGATCAACTTCCCTCTAGATAAATGGTTACTCTTTATTGATACAGCCTTGCCCTCAGGTTGGCAGCTCCCAGTTTAAAGTGCAAAATTTTGTTGGTGTGGAAAAGAGAAGATCTTTTCAGTGATATTTTTTCTATGAATAAAAAACAAAACATTGATAGGTATCACTACATTATTGTATTAAAATTTAAACAATATTGTGTTTTTTTTTTATTATGAAAGAACTTGATTTGTTGGTGTTTGAAAGAAAGGGTGTTAGTTAGTCCTAAAAAAACAAGAAAAATGTAGAATTCCTACAATACTGATAAAAATTTAAGTGTTTTATATGTAATGATAAATAATTTTGAAAGTAAAAATTTAATGTTTTTGGGTCATTTCACTCTTTATTAATAAGTACAGAACATGTCTGTGAAGTAACCTATATATGGACTTTTTTTTTTCTCTCCACTGTCTTCACAGTGTCGATGGGAGGAAATACTTTGAATGTGGAGACAAATACGGTGCATTTGTAAGGCCCCTGAATGTGATTGTTGGTGACTTCCCAGAGGAGGATTATGGCTTGGATGAGATTTAGGACAAAAAAAAAATCACTTGTCTTGTTTGCTTTGTTTATGTTTGACTGAAAATTAAAATATTAACCTCAAATCTGCTCAATAATCAGAGAAGATAAAGTCACTCTATTGTAACACTTATTTTGCGCCTCTGAAAGCACTTTAGTTTAAATTTCTCCATCACTGCTGCAGGACAGAGGGAACTCGCATGTCATCACACATACAATTTGCAAAAGAGAAATTCAGTTTAAAGGGTTTCATAAATATCTACAATAGACAATAACTATTTCATTGTTACCTGTAAAGAAAAGTGTTCATTTGTTTTATGATTTTGTCTGTTTGTTTTTTTTTTCTTTCTTGTAAATTAAATAGATCGTTATAATTTACCCATTCGGCCATCTTAACAGCAGTTAAAAAATCTGTTTGATTCCACGAATAAAAATTTTCTTTCTTAAAAAAAACTCCAAAAAGTAAAATAGTCTCTTCCTAGTTTTTCAGTAAAAGTTACCATAATTGGTTTTGGTTAAAAAGAAAAAAGACGGTGTCTGAATACTAATTCATTTTATTTACATCTGTTAGGCAGTGTGGAATTACATTCACTACTTGACTCAGGTCGTCATACATGAGAAATTGTTCTCAATTGACCTACCTGTATAAATAAAGGTTCAACTTAAAAAAAAACCAAACAATTTATAGTTTGTTGTCTGGGGATTAAGCTTCAGATCACCTTCCATGGGAATTGTTTAAAAAAATTGAAATTCTTGCTTTTCTTCTAGCAGTGAAGCCACTTTGAATTTCATTTTGGTAAACTACATTTATATTTATACTTCAAGTCAAATCCTTTTTATGTTCTTTGCTTTTGTTTTGCACAACTGTACGAAGTGTCTGTATTGCATATTCAAAACTATTTTTTTCTATCTAACGTCAATTGTTAATACTGATTGGAGATTGCATCAAAACTTTTTCAAGTCAGGTTTTATTGCTCACTCTCCAATTAAACTTGTTTTTGCTTTTGGGAAGTTTTTTTTTTTTTTTGTATCAGGAAGGCGTTTTTTGCTTGACACAGCATATATTTTCAACAATTTGCCTTATTTCTGTTTTTTTGTCATGGCGCAAATATCTCTCTTTTTTTTTTTTTTTCTTTTTTTGTCTTTTCAGTTTCACAGAAATGGGAATCATTATTACTTGTTGGTTTTGAGCAAATTGTTAGCAGAACACTCAAAGGTTTCATTGAACTTTTCAGTGCTGATCTTCAGACTGTGCCAAAAGCAAATCTAGAAAATAAAAGCTTTGTGACTGATGATGTGTTTTAGTCTGTACTTTGTATATTTCCTTGTTAACTTTTTAAGTCCATAACAAGCCTTCTTGATTTTCTTTTTAAAAAATTACAGTTGTGAAGAGAAGTATGTTTAAGTTCCATTTTTGTTGATGTTGGAAGAATAGTTATTAACTGATGCCTTATTTTACTCATAATTTAAATAAATGTCATTCTTCCTGATCTTAGCATGGAATACACACAAATATTTTCTAAAGAGTTGATACATATTTCTATACTTAACCATTTTTTTTGTGTTCCAACTGCTTTTGAAACATTGTTTAATATATGTTGCCAATGTTAGGTGTCTTTACTTTTCTTTTGAGTGGTTTTAACATTTAATGTTACGTTTCAAGCTACATTTCTTTACTTTACTTGGGGTATCAAATTTGTAACAAAGCCTACATTCCAGCAAAAATCTGTAAAAACTGATGTTTTTTCTTATAAGCAAAGAGGATTTTCTATTTAAAAAAAAAGAAACCTAATTGAAAATGAACACAATTACAGAATAGGTGGACAAGTGCATCCGAAACACACCAAGGACCGTAAAACCATTACAGGAAGAGACGTGAGAAAAGGGAATGTAAGTTAACTAACAGAGAATAAAAGAAAAAGAATACTCATCAAACATAGGTGCAAATTTCGACCATAAGGTGCACTTTGGGAGTAATAACATTTTAGAGTCGCATTGATTAAATTCAATATTAGGAAAATCTTTCTCACTTAACATTTATGTATAAAAAAATCTGGTTAAATAACAGCATTTTTTATGTTTTATCATAAAACTTAAAACTGATAATTATATGGAGTCTCGATAATATAATTATTGTTTAGCATTTTCTAATATGTTAGATAAATTACCCTGACTTGTCATGAATGGCTCGTCATCGCTATGACGCGACAACCAACTTATCGCGAGACGGTGCGCGATTTTGCAGCTGGCTGTGGAGTGTGTGCGCGATAGAGACAAGGAAAGATGGCGACACAGGGGAACGAGTCAACTAAGGCTTCTGCGAGCAACGGCGAGGTAAAATGAATGGCACTCTTGTGACTTTGTGTCTCTCTTACGTCCGGAAAGAAAATGACCTACAGCACAATTCGAACGTGGCCCGGGGCAGTTTTATTACCCGGACGATGTAGCATTCGTTTCACGAGCCTCACTGAGTCAGTGACGTTGTCAGTGCCGGTTGGTTTTAAAACGACCCCCTCTCGTCGTTTCCGATGTGTTGAGTAATCCTGATTGTTAACAAGAATAGGTTTGGAAGTCATGTTGCGTTCACATCGAATTTTTACCCTCAAAGGTTGGCAAAAAGGCTACTGGCAATTTAATTAGTTGACCGCAACTGTTAAAGTATAACCCCCTTGACTACCGCAGCGTGACAGTTACTCATTACAAGGCCTGAACGCTTGTCTTGCCTAACCGGGGCTTCTTTTAACCACTCGTTTTTATTTATTTATTATCAGTCTTTTTAAACATCTTGTGCTAAATCTTCTAATGTTATGAACTTAATCAACTCGCGTCTTCTTATTTATTCCCAGAAGAAGTGCGTTTGTCTGGCACAAGCACATCTTGTTCTGGAAGTATTTCTTCGTGAAAAACGCACTGATTTTTAAAGGGGAGACACTGGTGACACATTTTTCAAGGAAAGGGAGTTAAAGGAAACACTGGAGGATTTATGCATGACCACATTGCCCGTAAAGAAACATCAGTTTGATCACAATCTAAAAAAGGAAATACTAAACACTCACAGTTGTCAGAAAAACACCCAAAGCAGTCAAAAAATAAATGTAATATACTCAACCATAAGCAAATATTAGTCCTTCTGTTAAATATGTAGGTTTTTAGTAGTTTTTTTTTCCATCATATGCCAGTGTATGACAGTTATTTGCTAATCATTATTTATTTCTTTTTGACAAACGCTCACAAGGAGTTACCAGAGGTCATTATGAATCATCACTTTTTGAAGACTCATCTGATCCTCCACAAAAATTGCCAGTTAAAGAGAAAAAAAAAAAAACAGAAAAGGCTGTAAAACTATATTTACTGACGATGTACCAGTATTTTTTTTTTAATTGAAGTTGGGATGTCGTCCATAATTTCCTCATCCTTAATAGGGTCCTAGGGGTTGCTGGAGCCTGTCCCATTTACCTTGAGCAAAGGCAGGGTGCCAATCCATCACACCGCCACATTTACAGACAGCCAACCCCACATTTAATCACACTTAAATTCTAAAAGCCAAACATTACCAAGTCAGGCTTTTGAGGGGTAGTTTTAGGTGGTAGGAAGAAACTGGAAAGCACTGGGAAAACTTAGTTATACGATAACTTCATACAAACTCTACATTAAAAGGAACCAGCAAACAGTTGAACCAGAAAATCTTTTTGCAAAATTTATTTCTAAAATCTCCTTTAACTATGTTGATAGAAAATAGTGTATTTGTGTGAAACAACTCAGATTTAAGAACTATTTTATTTCTTTCTAGATGCAATTCTGTTTTCTCTAAACATATTTTTTATCATTTGAGTACTTCTCCATCACAAAAGATCATTTAAATTTTTGTTTGAAAGAAATAGAAATGTTAAAGTTTTATTATTTTCTAAATTTCTCTTTTGCTATGAAACAAATCTGTTTTTTTTTCCGAGATGAAACTTTTTTCCAAGTAACTTTGGTGTAAGGTATACTTTTTTGTGATTAATGACACCTCGTCTGTAAGTTTCCATAAGTGGTGAATTGGCAGATAAAATCTCTTGGTTTTTTGCCAGACTAAGAGGGCCAATTCCTTTAGTAATTTATGCCAAAAGAACTCCAGAAATGTGGGTTGTGTTGTTAACATTTAGTGTTATGTAGCGCTGGATAAGAGGCAGTTCTATCCTTATTTATTGGCTTTTACAATCAGCGCTAGCTTTAAATTTTACGTACATGATTAATTATTAATCTGTGTCCAAAGTATAATGTGCTGTCTTAGACCAGACGAGTTAACCTAATTTAATTGTGAAGCATATTTTAAATCTTTTTGCATGATTATTGGTATGATTTGCAATTGCAATAGAGGTCATTGTAACAAAAAAAAAAATGTTCCTTTCGTTTTAAAAGTGACTGACAGCGCATCTGTTTAAAAAAAGAACATGTTGAACCACTTTACTGACACACTGTCCAGTTTTCGAAGTCGTTAGGCCACTGTTGTGCAATGGATTGTATTCACTCATTTTAGAAGTTTTTATGAACTATACTATGTTTAAAGGAAAACATACTTCCTTTTTTACTCAAGTACTGTTTGTTTTGAAGGGGACAATTGCTGAACTCCCTTTTGTTGTTAACAACAGGGGCGATTAGATGTTTAGATAGTGAATGAGTCTCCTGACTTGGCATGTGCTTGTCCATTGTGTCACTTGAATAGATTGTGGGCTTGCCAGAGGGATGGTGTGGCGCTGAGGGGCTTACATGGACACGTTTAAGCCTGTTGGGGGGGCTACAATACCTTGACCGATTTTTATAATAGACTGCAAAAACATTTTTTGGACAGTTTGTATATCAGGACTTCTGTTACTCCTGTTATTCTGACTCATCGTGTTGTGTGAATTACACAAACCAAAGCTTTTGCTGCCTTTCATTTTCCACTTACCACATGCTTGTGGTCCCTACTTTTTTATTATAGCAGTCTTAAGTTTTTGGTTTTAAATAATCTGTGTTAAATATATATATACATTTCCACTTCTTACTTCACACTAAAAAGGAAAAAAAGTTTCCAGTCTTTTTTTTTTGTTGGTTAAATACCAGATTCACTTTTGCAAAACAAGTTGTGAAAATTTTTAACTCAATTTTACAACTTTTCTTTAGGTTTAGATTTCAAAGTTTTCCTTAAAAAAAACGTTTCATCGTTATTAGACTGAATAATGTTTAAGAAGTCTAATTAACATTATTTTTTTTGTAGTGCAAAGGCCTCTTTAACATTGGAGTAAAGTATCTGGTTTTATCGGTTCATTACTACTTTTCTGTTGTTGCCCTCTTGCCACACTGACCATAATTTTGTTGTTTATTGTAGGTGAGCAGCAATGGCACTCCTGCAACGACAGATGGCCAGACTGTGCAGACAGCTGGAAATGCACAGGATCCTCAGCAGCAGCAGCAGCAACAGCAAGCACCTAATGCATGGCAGGTCATTAAAGGAGTTCTCTTTAGGTAAGAATTTGTTAAAAAAAATAATTTCTTAATCCTTGTGCTATCTTATGGGCTCCAGATGACACCAGCCTTACATTGATGTGTTATCCTTCCCATGACAAATGTGGATGAAGGTGGACGGGATTTTGTGTCTGCCACAGACACCAGTGGAAATCAGAAATCACTAGGGAAAAAAAGTTTAGTGTGCTGTCTTATGGGGTCCAGATGATTCCACTCCCAACATCAACATACCTAGGATAGCACAGGGTTAAGGAGATTCAAACTTGTTTACATGCCTGCAGCAATCTGATTATTGGAAAAAAAACTGGACATTTTTAGCTACAAGACATTTTTCTTGTTGTCCTTAGAAATCGAGTCATGGGAAAATCCTGATTTTTAATTTAGAGAACAGTTGGATGTAATGAATTAAGTTAAAGCCCACTCCAATTCAAATTATGTTTTTGGTGTTTTTAACATGTTCTCTTTGCATTTTTCTCATGATGGAGGACATTTATAAGGAAATTGAAGATTAAATGCGTGCTCCTGAGTATTTCTCTGTTCAAATTGTAGTGAATCAGAAATAAATGGAAAATCCAGTTTGGAAAAAAAAAAAGGTTTTAGTTGTTACTTACTAACGTTAATTTGGCATGCCACAGGCTGTTTGCTCCTCTCCATTCCGAAACATCCACTTATTGACAATAACGTATTTATTTTTCTTTGAAGTTTTATGAGGCTATTAAAATGTCTCCTTTGGATTTACCATTATTGACTTCACTCATATGCCCAATTTGAATTCCTCCCTTCTCCTCCATTTGAAGGGGCAGTTTTAGTGCAAGGAAATGTATTTTTTTTAATTTCCCTATCTAAGCGGAGGTTAAACAAGTCCTTCGTTGCGAGGGTAAACCACGTCGCGCTGAGAAGCGCTTTTCCTCATGTGGATGTGCACTGAAGCACAGATGTTTACATTTAAATGTCAGTAATGATGTTTTCTTGTAGCATGACCTTTTTAAAGGTATTAAACCCCCATTGTTTTGTATATTCAAGCAATAGCTCAGGTGTGAAACATGGAAAAACACTTCTTTCTGCAATGTGCCTCTATTGCTATTTTCTGTTTGTGCTCCATAAAGAGAGACGCCTTTGTTTTATACACCTGCAGTTAAAAACAGAATTAATGGAAATCTCATATTTTAGTGGAAACATTCCTGGTCTATTTATCTTATTTCTCTTTATCAGATAACTGCTATTATTGGATAAATAATGCCTATAAGTATCAAGATTATCCTGTTTACTTGAGAAACGTGAACAATCTCCTAACCCAAGCATTTAGATAATTATCTGGTTTTCTGTGGTCATGTCAACAAGCTCACTACCTCCCATAATTCAATGCCCGTCTACCCCAGTCACATGTGGAAGTGTCCTTGGTCAAGACAAATGAAAAGATGAAACAAAATGACTTGCATGTTTTGAGAGCCAAGTATATAATAAGCTGTCCTCTGACAAAGCTGCTAAAAGCTTAATCTGGCTGAGGCAGCAAAATTAAGTTCAAGGCAGTAAGATAGGGAAAGGTTTGGCATGACCAAATACTTTAAAGAATTTGTCTGAAAAGGCTATCAATTGCAAAATTAATAATCGTTATAAATAATTCGTCGAAAACACATGAAAGTCCTAAATTTCTTGTTTAAATCCTGTACAAGACAGAAGTATTGTAATTTGGCAGGACGCATATCCAGAAAATTAAAAATTATGTAGCAGTTTATCATTTGAACATTGCAAAACTTTGATAAACTAATCATACTACGTTTGAACATTAATGCTAATAAAATGTATGTTTTCCACCCGTATTAAGATAAACAATAAAAGGATTGTGAATTTAGGAAGGTGTATGACAGAGAAGGGTGGGGTTACCAGTCAAATAATTTATTCAAATATACCTTTATTTATAAAAGACAATAGTCATCCATCAAAACTATTAAGCAAATTTTCTGAAAGCAATGTCTTTAAATTTTTTCAGGAAAAAAAACAGCTGTTCTATTAGTTTTTACAAGAGTCAAATTTTATTGTATAAAGAAAATCTACCTCTTTGTTCATTTTAAATCACTATCTATGTGAAGAAAAGTTCTTCAAAACTTGTTTTTCGAATGGAAATTTAAGAAAAAAAATCAAATCTATTTAATTTTGGGGTTTGAAATTGAATCAGCGTAGTTGTTGGGCCGCAATTATGTAGACTGATCAGTTTAGCTGGGTATGATGAAAAAATGTTGTAAAGCCTGAGCAAAAGAGGCTTATGTCCTGGAACAAATTCATAACGACCCTGACGATGTTTTTCACTGAAAACCGTAAAGACTTCATAATATTGAAAAAGATTTTTAAAAAATATAATTAATAAAAGTTCTGGTTTCAAAGATGCCACTATTTTGTGTTTGGATTCTTGGTATGCTTTCAACAGAGTTCCTTTATTTCTTTTGTGCAACTTGGTTGGGGTTTAAAAAAAATCTTGAATTCTACATTACTACAAAAATGTAAAAATAGTATTTTAGTATTTCATACATACATTTTAAACCCTGTATTTTATCTGGGATGGGGACCTTCCCAGGGAGACCCAGACTTGGGCCCCCTCGCGGCTACTTTGTGAGGTAGAAGTGTGAAGGCCCTTGCCCAAAATTAACCTCAACAGGTTAATTTTGAGAAAGTAGAACTCCAGATAAATGTTAGTAAATATGTTTGTACCAAATACTCTTTTGTACCTGACGTTTCCAAATCTTGAGGTCTTGAGCAATGAGGTCTTGTTTAGTCAACAATTCTGTTGAAGTTTGTATAAATTACACTAGTATTTTTAAAAAATCCTTGTATATCCTGCTTTTCCAGCTTTTGTTATTTTGAGGAAGTTATTTACAAGAAAATGGAATATTACTGACATGTCCAAAGCTTTGATAAAAAAAGATGACTGAAATTCCCCAATGAGTGTACAATTATGTTAGATCAATAGTGTAGTTATGCACCTGCAGCATTAAAACACTATCACAAAAATTTAACACTTAAGACACCACTTTCACATGAACATGTCATTACTAAACCATAACCTGATGATAAAGAAACAGATCTGAAAATGTGAAATTAATTTAGAAACAACTCATTAAATAAACTACGGAAGAGATGAGGCATTCGGACTCCTCAAAAACAGTCTGACTGAATCCTATACAATGCAAAAGTTCCATCATAATCACTGTTTAAGAAAAAAGACAGATACACTGTGTACAGGGACTGTGTCATGTAAAAATGGTGCAGAGAGAAGACTTCTGCAATTATAGTGTTGAAGTTTAAACTGGGTAATAAGGGCATACAACGCCCCAAAAAACATTTACCTCCTAATATTTTACAGTGACCTTTCATATGACTGTCACTGTAATTCATATTATTGAGTTTTCAAAATTGGAAGCTGGTCCTTTTGGGTGTATTCAAACTTGAACAGAATTTGTCTCCCCTGATGATACGAAACAAATTTTCAGTCTGAATACACCCAAGCGGACCAGGAGCCGCTCTCTGACCCATCTTTTGAGGTAGTCTCGGTGCATTTCCAATTGGACTGAGTTTCGGTTTGCTCTGAGTTGTCTCAGCCTGAATAGGCTTTGTGCTTAGAGCGGAACAACTATACTAAAACGACCATCATAACCAGCTTTACGGGATGAAAACAGAGAAGAATGGAAGCAACCGATGAGACGCAGCAACGCATTAAAATGTGATTGGATGAATGGAGGCTGATTAAAACAACGTTTAACGTGATGAACATTACTTCTCGCACTGTTTTTCCAACAATCTATGTTATAAACACTTAGTAGTTCAAAACAGAAATCTCTGGCAATCTGAATACAAATAAACGCAAGATTCAAGTCTTGATCCGGACCACATTAAGCGGACTTGGTTTGTAACAACAGTCTTTTCTTGGCGTAGCACTCCTAGTCGACTTGTAAAAAAGTACCACAAGTGGGCATTTTGGGGTATATTACCATAAATCCAAGGGTCATCAGATGTTGCCTGGAAGCAAGATTTGTCCCACTGAACGATATCATTTATTTTTTATTTTTTTTGGCTAATTCCAGGACAGTACATCATCTAAAGGCATTATAGTTTAATTCAAAGTACTTGTCTAATTGAATTGTGCTGTTAAAGCAGTTTGACTTTCATTTTAGGCTGAACTTGTGTTTTTTCTTTTCTTGGCAAACATCAAAACTACCATAAAATACTCTACACACACACATTTTTTCCAGGATCTTTATAATCTGGGCCATCAGCAGCTGGTTCCGCCGAGGGCCGTCCACTCCTGACCCAAACACACCTGCAGGAGCCCCCAGATTACCCAGCAGAAATCTCTTTCCTAAAGACACCCTTATGGTAAACCAACTCCTACATCTGTGATAAGAAAATTGGCATGTCTAACAGAAAATCTCTCCTTCTTTACTTTGAAAAACTTTTTTTTCTCTCCTTCCTTCACTAGCTTTAATTCATTCAGCAGCATTTCAATGCACTGCCTCTTATGTCTCCCGACTGTAATGTGATAAACACCTTTTATTTACTCACCATCCCTGCAGGACCTCTACGTGTTCATATCCCAGGAGGAGGTGTTCTCTGACTTCAACAATACAGATGCCCTGTTCTGGTTCCACAGAGACCTCGTCTATGGAGACTGGACCACAGGGGAGGAGGGAGATGGCTGTTACCAGCAGTATAAAGAGTTGGACATCCCTGAGGTGGGATTGACTGAAAGTAAAGGAAGGGAAAGTTTTTGGTGTATGGAACAGAAGGAAGTCAGAAGAAGAGATTCAATTCTAACTTGTTATAAAGTTTGGTTTTAAGCTAGCTTAGACTAACCCAGTCTGGTGTGTGATTGCAGAAAGTACAGCAGAACGGCTCCCTCTACATACACGTCTACTTCACAAAAAGTGGATTCCACCCAGATCCCAAGCGGAAGGGGCAGTATCGCAGACTAGCAACAGTTCACTCAACAAAAAGTATGGACCTGGTGATGGGGCAAATGTTCCAACTAATAAAGAAAATCAACTCAAGGTTTTTTTATTTCTTTCAGTGTTGAATAAGTTCAAACGGAGGAAGTTCCTCAAAACCAAGAATCTGCTCACAGGAGAGACGGAGGCTGATCCCGAGATGATTAAGGTTGATTTTGATTTCATGATTTGTGTTATTGAATCTGTTACTTTTTGATAAACCTTAAAGACCCACTCTAATGAAAATAAGATTTTTGGTGTTTTTAATGTGTTTTTGTAGCAGTTTTGTCATGATGGACATGTATCAAGAAAATTAAGATTACATTTACAATTCTAATTATTTCTTCATTTAAATTTTGATGGGTCAGGAGCAGATAAAAAACCCCAGTTTGAAAAAGCTCCAGTTTGTGATGCAGCAACTGTGATGGGTAGGCCTAAGTCTCCCTTCTCTGCTACAATTCTGATGCAGTCCCTTACAAGTATAGCTATTAACGTCTTCATTTTTCTCGTCATAGCTGGCAAATGGCCCAACACTGTTTATATGCTAATGTTATCATGGGGTTGTGAGGGACTGTAAGCTAGTGGGAGAGAGTGTAAACAAGAAAATGATGGGATATTATTGTAGTGTTCTTCCAAGCCAACAGTTCCGCCCACAAAGTGGGGACACATTTCTCATGAACTCCTGCTTCTCTGCAGAAAATTTGTCTTAAAAGCCGACAGGCTTTTTGTGATTTTGGTTAAAAACTGCATAAAAGACCACTGGAAAAGCTTTTACAGTTGGAGTGGGACTAATTGTTTCTACTTATACTATTGATCGGTTTAACAGTTTGCTATAAAGTTTCAAAGACTCATAATTCCGAGTTTGCTTTTTTTTTTTTTTTTTAAGTTAAAACCACAAAACATAAACCATCTTCTCAGATTATCGCAAAGCTTCAATTTTACTTTGTAAAACTTTTAAAACAATGTAATCTGGATCTTCTTTTTCTTTCTTTTTTGTTGTTTTAATTCTAATGGGTCTTATCTCCTTGCAGCGAGCAGAGAGCCATGGGCCAGTAGAGATAATCTCACACTGGCACCCCAATCTCACCATCAACATGGTGGATGATCACACTGCCTGGGTTAAGGGGTCTGTTCCACCCCCTCTAGACCAGTGTGAGTGTCTTCTAATATCTAATGTCAAAAATAATCAACTTTCTTTTCAAGTTTTCAGTTTTGTCTGAAACGATATTTTATATTTCGACTGTTTCTAGATGTTAAGTTCGATGCTGTCAGTGGTGACTACTACCCCATCGTGTACTTCAATGACTACTGGAACCTTCAGAAAGACTACTATCCCATCAACGAGACGCTGACCAAACTGCCGCTGCGCCTCAACTACTGCCCGCTCTCCCTGTGGCGCTGGCAGCTTTATGCCGCACAAAACGCACGCTCCCCGTGGAATTTCCTTCCCGAGGATACCTATGAGCAGTCGGATGAAGACCAGGACTCTGTTAAGGTGTGTGCTGCATGCAGAAAACTGAAGTCATGTTTAGCCTTAGTCACAATTGCCCTTTTGGGTGGGCAAATCTGCACAAGGCATGCAGGTGACCCACATCAAATACTAAGGTTGCAGACAACTTGGTGAATCTGTAGAGTGAAAATATTAATTCTCATTCAATAGTACCGGCATAACAAAAAATCTACTTTCACCCCTGCCAGCAGCTAGATTGCTGTGTAAAAGCCCTGTAGAACAGCATCAGCTGTACATCAGGTTGAGTCACTGCAACTTTTTTTTTACACATTTTTTCTGCTTTCTCTATAATTTTTTTTCTTATTTTTTTTATTTTTTTTTTTTGCATTAAAAATATTGGTTAATGCGAAGTTCAGATTCAAACATTTCACTAAAGTGGTAACTTTTCAATCGTAGGTTGCTCTTTTGGAAACCAACCCATACTTACTGGGGCTCACCATTGTTGTGTCCATTGTGCACAGCATCTTTGAATTTCTGGCCTTCAAGAACGGTGAGACCACAGCAAGTCCCTATGGATGACTAATATGGAGACACGGTTAAGACAGTTCTTCTGGAACTTACCTCTGCATCCTTCTCTCCTCAGATATCCAATTTTGGAACAGCAGACAGTCTCTTGAAGGTCTTTCTGTTCGTTCCATCATTTTTGGGGTGTTTCAGTCCCTAGTGGTCCTGCTCTACATTCTGGACAACGAAACCAATTTTGTGGTGCAGGTTAGCGTCTTCATTGGACTCCTTATTGACCTGTGGAAAATCACCAAGGTCATGGATGTCAGAGTAAGTAAACAAGCAATCAAACTGCGTTACAACCTGTTTTATCATGATAGGGAGCTTGTACAACGTTAAGTCAACATGAACACTGTTAGTGTCAATAAAATGGAAGGGCTCATGACAAGACATTTACTTTTTAAAAAATGTCTTATATTTAATTGATTCTATTTGTCACTCTTTAGTTGGACATAGAGAACAAAATTGCTGGAGTCATCCCAAGATTGGTATTCAAAGACAAGTCAACATACGTGGAGTCTTCAACCAAAATTTACGATGATGTAAGTTACTCTGTCTATCTGTTCTCTACAACTTCTGCGGGACACTTTTATGTTACAAATTATTAAACTTAAAATCATCATCTTATGATATTATATTGGGCTGGTTGATTAAGTCAGCTTATCCCCCCAAAAAAGATACTTGTTACAAATGAATAGATGGTTTTTCCAAGTCTTTATTTTTTTTGTCTTTCTCAGATGGCCTTCAAGTACTTGTCATGGCTGCTCTATCCTCTGTTTGGCTGCTACGCGGTCTACAGTTTATTGTATGTAGAGCACAAAGGGTGGTACTCGTGGGTACTCAGCATGCTTTATGGCTTCCTATTAACCTTTGGTAAGTTGTAAATTCCCTATAGTCTGTTTTTTTTTACGGATTGATGTTCAGATTTAACAGATTTCACTGTAATCTATCCTTAATAGTGTACAGAGTAGATGACTATTATTTATTTTTGAATGTAACATGCTGTTTTCTGTCTCTGATTTGGTTGTTAGGTTTCATTACAATGACGCCACAACTATTCATCAACTACAAAATGAAATCTGTAGCCCACCTCCCATGGAGGATGCTCACCTACAAGGCTCTGAATACTTTCATTGATGACCTCTTTGCCTTCGTCATCAAGATGCCCATGATGTACAGGATAGGATGCCTCAGAGATGGTGAGGTTTATTCAGATACCTCCAAAATATATTGTTTGAGCATCTTTAAAATATATTGGTATATGTAGCTATTTTTCAGTTGGATAATATTTATTTATTATTGGTTTGTATGAGTTTTCTTTCTTTCAAGTCATAGTAAGATGTATATATTTTTTTGCAATATGGGGGAAAAGCAGTTTGGGATTGGAAGAATTCCACACCAGTGATGCCCAAAGTAGATTATATATAATAAATAAGTCTGCCTTTCTTCTATTTTATGGCCAAGTTTTTATGTCTATTCCTCAAATTATAGTTTTCTAAATCAACCATTCCTACCTAATGGTCATTACTTATTTGCATAATGTAGGTCATGCTGCCGTTTTTTGTTGGCACAGCAGTTTAACTTCAGACCAGTAGATGGTAAAAATGTTTAAGTCAGTATGTTCATTTAGCAGTGTAATAATTCAAATATACTTATTATTTAAATATAATTATGCGTGTATAAAAATATCAAATTTATTTCTCCATTAAAGTACGATTTGGCAGACCTACTTTGAGATTTTTATTCAGTTCCATTCAATTCAATTTTATTTATATAGCCCAAAATCACAAAGAAATTTGATTCATTGGGCTGCATGCAAGCTTTACAGAAATGTGATTCATATTTAGTTGGATTTTTATATTGTTGGTAGTCTCTGTGAAGTGTTGCTGCTATGTCTCCAAATTTTAAACTGCTTTATTTTTAAGTTCTCATTTTAAATGACAACCTGGGTTGACTTTTTAGGATAGGATAATAATGCTGCACTTGCAAAACTTATGAATCAGTTGACAATATTTTCAGAAAGGTTATCAAAATATGTTAAGACATGAATTATTGTTGCTTTGTTTTGTAATTTGAGTTATTTGTTTCCTCTCTTGCAGATGTGGTGTTCTTCATCTATCTTTATCAGCGCTGGATCTATCGGGTTGATCCCAACAGAGTCAATGAGTTTGGCACCAGCGGATTGGACCATACTCAGAACAGCACAGCAGAGGCAGCTAATGCTGTAGCCGTCATAAACAAACCAGAGGAGGAGAAGAAAAATGATTAAGCAAGACTTCGCACTTATCTTCCTCCCAGTTCTCACTGCTGGGGTGAAGAGGACTTGTGGAAGTTCACCAGAGAGAGACGTGGTGGTTTAGTTGACATGAACGTTGCTACAAAAAATAAACAGAAGAAAGAAAAAAAAAATTCAGAATAACTGTCCTCTGATTTCTGTGTGGATCCACACAGTCACGTTCAGTGTGGACTTGGTCAATTCTTATGTCTGTTCCCCATCTATCCCAGCCCTCCCAACTTGCAATTCAAGTGAAGTAAAACAAAATGTAATGTACTGTACTCTGTAAGATTTTTTTTTTGTTATTTTTTCCAAAGGTAACAGTTAAAAGTAATTAAACTTTGGGAGGGGAACTCGGTCACAGTTATTATTTTCTTTCGGTTTTTTTCATGCATTGAAGAAAGAGGCCAAGAGCAACTTTTGATCTTCTTGTAGATTCCTTGTGAATTTTCTTTTCATTCCATGTGAGAGCCGTGTTTCAGGTTGCCTGGAAACTGGAAAGGCCCTGAGCCACACTGGAGGCTCGGAAAGAGACATGTTGACTGGCAATGTGATGACTACTACCCTGAATTTTTAAATGAATGGTTAATGTTCTAAACTTAAACAAGAAAAAAATAACAGCCTTGTTGGTATTAATATAAATATATTAATATTGTCAATGATCGAACTTTGGTTTGGTTTCGCAAGAACTTCTTTTTTTTTTTTATGTCCTCAAGCTGTACAGACTCACTAACAATGTCAAAAACATCTTGCAGTAGCTAATATGCAAGTCTGATCTTTATTTCCCTTAAAGATGGGTGTCCAGTTTTGAAATAACTTCACTTTCAGACTCCACATCAGATCACTGATGGACCGGAGGTTGTCAAACGGATTTGATCAGTGTATTTTTTTTATTTTTATTTTGCTGTAAATCCAGAAAGGAAAAGGCTTTCATGTTGGTAAATAATTTTTTGAGCATTCATGTTTATAGTAAAAAAAATAAGTGTGATTTAAAATGTCTGTTTTTTTTTTAACCACTATTTAAAATATTTTTATCTTGTTTAGCTAAATATACAATCCTTAATTAAATTTTATAAAACTAACTTTATAAACTAAACAAAAATATACACTTTTATAAATATAAACTAAACTTTATAATTTTATTTATATGTACATTATGAAATAGTGTTAATTTCTTTGATATTTAATACTCATTTTCCACTTAGTTTATTGCTCCCCCCACCCCAATATAGATACTTAGTTATCATAGCTGTCAGAATTTTTCCCACAGTAAAGTATAATTTTAGACAACTGGTCAAGTCTGCAGCAACAGTCCTTTTTTTCTGTCAGTCTGGTAAAGGATAAGCTAACAATAAATAACTCAATGCACACAAGCTGTCACGGGACATGCAGAGATCTTTGGTTTAATTAACCAGCTCACTGCAACACTGAGCACACTAAAAAAAAAAAATGAAATAAGTGCTCTTGTGAAATCAAAATAGTCACGCAAGCGCTAGACTGCCTGTAACCACAAATGTGGCGTTTTATCTCGTTTTGAATAGTTACAATTTCAGGGCTAAAAAAAAGACAAGACATCTGGATATTGTTGCCTGTTATATGAAATGTATGTTTCTTTTGTTTTGGTTTTTGTTTTTCATCCCCCATGGATGCACGAGTTTTGAACTGGCATATTTAAGGATAGCTAAATGTTATGACGGGGTCCTTGTGTAAGGCCCCCAGTTCTTGTTTCAAGAAAACAGAGTTAACTTACCGTCTGGTAAACCCCGAACTCGAGGTTGATATACTCCACGCTGAGTAAAATCTCTTTCTAAAACACCTGCTAAGTTTTAGTTCAATCTACCAGAGTGTGCGTGCAGGCTGAAGACATAAAAACTTTCTAAATTGATAACTGAATTCACGATACAACATGACGGAAGGAGAAAAAAAACGTGCATCATACTTTACGGAGGCAGAGTTAGGGGTTTTATTGTGCGCGTACGAGGAGTTCAAGCCAATTTTCGCAAAGAAAAGCAACACTGCTGCATCGCACAAAGAAAGAGCGTTGGCTTGGCAAAAAATAACCAACAAAGTCAATGCGTGAGTCTCTATATCATTCGCATTATGTTATAATGAACAGGGAAAAGGGCCCTTTAAAAAAAATGCTGTACATTTGTTCAAGAACAAATTCATCCTAAATCTATTCAAGCAGGATATGGTTAAAGTAATATTGTACATTGACTTAGAAATATATTGGGTTTTTGTTAAGATGCAAATCTGGCGCCAAAAGAACTCCATACCAAGTCAAGATGAAATACAAAAACATGCAACAAAAAGGTAATCATGAAATCAAATAATCACTGGAGCTATTCAATATGGAAGTTTTTTTTTTTGTCATTATTCAAAGTAATATGCAAATCTCAGTAGACAATTCAATTTACTATTTGATCATGCAATTTAAAAATACATCTTTGAATTGACAATTGAATTGCAATGGTTAATTGCACATTACTTTGAATTAATAACTAAAAAAAAAACCCTTCCATGATGTAGGAAACTATAAGTAATTCTTGTTTCCTGATCTCTGTCTGTCTCTTTTGTAGCTAATAGAAAGAAGGCTCGTCTAAGTGCTGGGGGGCCGCCACCACCTCCCCTCATCCCATCTGAGGAGTTGGCGCTTGCCTTAACAAAGAGCGACTACTAATAGATGACATTCCTGGGGATATTTCACCACTGAGTACCTCTAATGACACTAGTGAGTTAGTGATACTTGTAACCTTTTTGTTTAGAAATATTCTAAATTAAAGTAATTGATGTCACTTAAAGACTTTCAGAATGCATTAAACATACAGACTTGTCTTACACCACAGTTCACGGTTTATACTGTACTTTCATTTCTAATACTCTCACATGTATCTACTGTTTGCAAGTGTTGGTAAAATATAATGGGTTCTGTTGTCTTGCAGTTTCTGGTGGATCTATAATACTGTTGGAGCCTCCAGAAATCCCAGAGAGTATATCAATTGTAAGGGATAATATAGTCATAGCTTTCATTTTAGTTGCTTTTATTGTGGCCTGACAAAGTACATTTGTATATTCCATGGAAGGATGAAGATGAAGACACCATTTTGGATAACGCTGGGATGCCCACAGAGGTTTGATGCATAACATGTATACATTTCAACATAACAACAACGTAATAAATTGTCTTCGTCTTTTTCATAGAATTTGCCTGGAGATTTAAAGACAACTGAAACTCATTCTGCTTCAACATCTAACCTTTGCAGTGTAAGAACGTGTCCGCAGCTGTCCTTAGGTAAAAATATGTAAATGTGTAGCTGAATAATCTTTTCCTATCCTACCTAGTTGTCAGCAAAGGAGCTGCATAAGGTCCATCTTCAAAGGCAAATCAGAAAAAGTGAAATGGAGATGGACCTGATGCAGCTTGAAATGGAGAAGAAAAAAATGGCCATTCAAAAGGCCAAACTAGAAGTTGAAATACTGGAGTATCAACTTAAGGTGGGTCCTGAATGTGAAGATCAACCTGTTACATCATATACAGTGTAATCAATTTACCTCTATTTTTTTTTTTTTTTTGTCTTTCAGGAAATGAAAAAATGAGAATGTGTTTGTTAATAATGTAATTAAAGTAATTTTGGGGAATTAAGGTTTTTTGATCATCCTGCCATCTCAGTGTTCAGCCACACTAAAAGAGTCTTCCTCATCAGGGTTTGGGGTGGGATGGGATTGACACTCGCACCAAGGCAATGTTGTGGAGGACAACCAAGCAATTATGATGTCACAGGCCCTCTCACGGCTGACCGAGAAGCCACGCAGACACCGGAAGTGTGCCTTCAGGCTGCCAATTATCATCCCTGGTTTGGTTGTGAACCATGTTGAATCTGGTCTAGGTTCAGGTCTGGGGTAGAGCATCATCATATAGGGCTGACAAGAGTACCCTCTGTGCTCAAGCAAATAACCTTTGTAGTGTTCTGTAATTATTAAAATATGAATCAACAATAGAAAGACAAGAAAAATGCTGGAAAACTAAACTAACATTAAATAAGAGTCTTATAAAAGGAAATTGCTCTTTATACATAATCTTTTAAATAAGACAGCACACCCTCTCCCGGTTAGAAAAGCCTCATAATTTGTGCGTCTACGTCCACAGAATCATGGTTAAAAAGGCAAGCCACCTCTTGAAAACAAACGTACTCTCTGAACATAACCTGCTGCTGACTAGGTTATGTTCAGAGAGTATGTCGCTATGGTAACTTACATACCCTGTAGATAACTGCGGTTTGGGAACTGAAAGTTAGGTATATCACCTAACTTACCCTTAAACTTGCCCGGGTAAGTTAACCCGTGTAACATACTCTGCTTTCTTAAACAGAGCCTTCCCTGCACTATTACCAGGTATATATATCTTTGTGTATATTTCTTCATATAAATCACTGGTTGAATTTTTGGATAAAAATGTCCTGGATCAATTTTAGGTCAGTGAAATGGATCATTCAAAATAAACCAATATTGACTTTGATTAGGATCAACAACCACTAATCAAGATGTGAATTGCTACACCTGCAGAAAATTTGATTTGCTCTAAACATTTTAAGGTGTGCTCTTTTAAAATGTGTGCTATGGGCTATAGGAGTGGAGTGATCAGATTTTCTCCTCCTGCTTCCTAAACTCGATGCAATTCTTTAAAAATCATTGCTGTCAGATGCTATTAGTTTTTACTGTCTGTATTTTTAGGTAAACTGATAAACTCACCTGTTTCAAACCCAAGAGAACATTATAAAACAGTTTCTCAACTTTTAAAATTGTTCCATTAAATATTTCTTACAGTCTGAAACAGCCTGACAAAAACTGGCCAGTTTTTATATAAATGTGAAAAACAAATGAGACTTGCCATTAAACAGGAACAGAAGCATTTAATTTAACAAGAAGCTATCAATGAAAAACCAATTTAATGGCAGACTAAATTTGAGGAACAACACATCTGTCTTTAATTGTAATATTTATTTATCTCTATGATTGCAGTCTTTCTTCTAACCTAAATATTTTTTAAGTTTCTATGATTCAACTTCCTATTTTCTTCTTCTTTATGAACGTTTTTCTGCTCCATTAAATTCTGCATATTTTTTTAAAACTTTGAATTTTCTTTTTGATTTTCTTTTCAACCTTGATTTTTGATGGCCCGGAAATTAGATGGGAAAAACCTTGACTTTTCTTTCTCATTAGAATAACTAGTTGATCTAAGACTCTGGGATTTTATTCCATTTTGGACTGACCATTAATCAGATTGAGTTTCATCAGTTGTCACGCAGTTTTGTGTTTGTGAAATTTGTTTATCTGCATTTGACCCATCCACTGGGGGAGTGGTAAGGATTCTAAAAATAATTGCTTAATTGCGACTTTCAGCAACAGTTAAATTGTGGGTGGTCCACCAGCAGCAATGTACTGCGCAATAAAACAGAGAAAAAATTAAAAGTAAGATCAAATAAATAAAGTAAAATATAATCTATAATTACAGTAATAACAATAAGAAACTGTACATGCGTAAGGCAAAAAGGAAAAATATGAAAGACCTAATAATTGCAAACAGGAAGTACAATAATTAATACTATTAAAGTGTGGTGTGCGGTTTGTGCAAAATTGACTATTTTACAGCTTGTTCATTGGATGTTCAGCATTCGTATGGTCCATGGGAAGAAGCTGTTTGTGAGTCCGGTGGTATGTGACCTTATTGACCTGTAGCGGCGTCCTAATGGCAGCAGGTCAAACAGGTGGTGGGCGGGGTGGGTAGGGTCCTTCAGGATTGTTCTAGTTCTTTTTTGGCAGCAGGATCTTGATGAGGTTGATAAGGTGTGTTGATGACTCTCTGCACAGCCTTTCTGTCCAGTGTTATGGAGCCTGGTAGTGGTTACCACACATTCAGAGAGTAGGTTAGAATACTCTCCACAGAGCAGTGGTAGAAGTTCACCAGCAGCCTCTGGCCCAGATTACACCTCCTCAGGATGTGGAGGAGGTGCAGCCATTCCTGAGCCTTCTTCACCACGGCCCGCATGTTCGCTGACCAGGACCGGTCAGCTGAGATGGTGATCCGCAGGAATCTGATGGAGGTAACATAGTCTACCCGCTCTCCATTTATTAGTTGAGGGACATGGGCATGACTGTGTCTTCTAAAGTGCAAAATTAATTCTTTGATCTTCTTGACATTTAGAGAAAAGTTGTTCTCTGAGCACCACCTGGCCAGGTTGCTGATCTCTGCCCTGTACGCCGTCTCATCGCCATTTGAGATCAACCACACCACGGTGGTGAACTTGACATTTGAGGTGCAGACACAGCCACACTCTGTGACAAAGAGTGGTTTACCCCCCCTATCCAACCCCTTAATGCTGAGTGTCAAGCAGGGAGTCTATGAGTACCTTTTTTTTTTTTTTTTTAACTCTTTGGTATAACTCAGCCTGGATTTGAACTCATGACCTTCCAGTCGCAGTTTAAGAAAGACAGTTTCATGTCAGAGCAACAAAACAGTAAAGTCTCTCATGGACCAAAAAATGAGGTTTTAAGATGTTCTGTTGAACCTCTCACGACGAAGCACAAAGAAACCTTCAACATTGAGGATTGTGAAATCACAGTGGTAGGCCAAGGAAACTTAGTGTAGTAGATGAAAGTTTAGAACCCTTCAAAATGAGCTGCAGGACTGAGCAAACAGCAAAGTTTCACTTCCCTCATGATTCTTCAGAACAGAAAAGCCGTTGACATGACGTTGGCTGACAAAGGTGGTGTTTGTGTGACATTAGAAACTTCCTGCTGTCCGACATTACAGCTTTAGATGAGTCAGTCTCATCCTCTGGAAGTGTGACGACTTTGGTGAAAGGGATGTCTGATGACTTAGGGTTTTGAGATCCTTTTATAGATTAGCGCATAAAAAAATGGAAAGTCCATGACCTTTGTCATGTCATGTCTTCTGCTCCCATCTTCCTTGCCGTCTTAATGTTCTAAGGGTGCTGTTGTATCCGATTCCTGACAGTTGTGATTGAATGTTTGACTTGTTACTCCTTTCCCCCAAATAACAGAGCCCACTCTTGTTTTTAATAAAGTGTGGCTCAGACTCAGGAAACTTGTGCAATGAACACCTCATCACTCTCTGGTGGCCTTACATTACAGAAAAAAAACACTTTAGGTACTCATATTGAGGTACATTTTGTTTAATTTGCCCAAGATCCTTGTATCCTGATCAGTCATTTAACCTTGACTACTTGAAGGTTGAGTTGCATTCCAGCTCCTGTTGTGCTTTATTCTGTGGACGTAAACAAATAGCACTCTGTCAAATTAAAAAACCTACTCGGCATGATCCACATCACATTTATATGATGCTGGCTGGATGTTGGTTTGAAATGTTTTAAACTGCTAGCTAGACGACTACATCTGTGAATTGCTGCTCCCTTTTTTTTTGCGGGGTGTCGTCAGTGCATTTGGATTGATGGAGAATTTTCCTGTGCAAACAAAACCTGAGCTGCAAGAAGGACACAAGGTGGTGCTGCTTCTGAATGTTGGGCTTTTTGTTCCATCACCAGCATTCATTGTAGACATAAAAGAACCCCTCTTCGTAAATACAGAATCCAATTCTTGTTTTATTAATCCCATTCTATAATCTATACTTTTCCTCATACATATAGTGTTACACTTTCTTTCATTTACTGACTTACCAGATTAAATTGAAGTGATTTATTAGATATTGTTTGCACAAATTGAAGTTGGATTGTAGATTCTGTGTAATATTAGTTTTTTAAAATGTTGCTATGATTATTGGTGATGATATCTTTTGTCTCATGTACTTAAAATAGATTTAAATGAATTTGTGTTGTGTACACACAGCTTTGTTTTGTGTATGACAGATTTTAGCCGTGGTAGACATTAGCTGTGCTACATTAGGGATTTAAGCATCCTCGTGCTCACACATAGAGTTCTTGTTGCCTCACTGAATTCCTGCTATTATTTATTTATTTATTTTATACATTTAAGTCCAGATAAATGAATTTATGAATTGTGAATTGAATTTATATTTTGCGTTTTTCCTGCAGTTTTAAGTCCACTTTCATTTTATCTGGACAAAACTCCTCTTAAAATGTACTTACTATTTTAGTAGTCTGTGAATTGGTTAACTGAAGTTACCATTTGTTGGACTTTAGATTTTCATTTTCTAATTTTTGAAGCTTTAAGGGTGCAAAAGGAGGAAATTGTTGGTTTTAATGGCGCTGAACATTTTTGAGGTATGAAGGACCCACGGCACAAAACAATTTAAGACTACAGCAACGCAATGTCTTAAACTCTCTATTTTAGAAACCTGGTTAGGTGAATATGAATAAATGTCACTATGTTAGAAGAAACTGATTTGCTACGTTTAACCAATACAATCTCTTACAAAGTCAAATCAAACCCACCAATACCCAAACACACGCTCGCTCCGCTTTCATGACCATCTTTGCTGGCTAGTTTTGAAAGTTTACATAATCATTAATTCAGACTTGAAATAAGAAATAACAATATTATTATCAGCCACAATTACAAAAATCTAGATATTGTATTGTGTACGACATGCATATTTTGCATTGTGAAGAAAGGCCAGAACTCCAGCTTATAAATGAATAATTTTTCATCATTTTAGAATCCTGAGAATCAGCGAATCCACAGTATAGATTCATTCACAGCCCAAAAGTTAAAGTTTAGAATAAGAAAACCTGAAAACTATTTTGGCTGTTTATATATCAGTCACATGAATTATGCAGTATGTCTTATATTTGTGATATTGAAACCAAAGGTAATGAGATGTTCGAAGTGTTTCCAAACCAGGGTTCGGCAACCTTTTTAACACTACGAGCCATTTGGTTCATTGTCTTATAGACCTAAACCCAGTGAGCTGCAAAGTCCTACTTTGCTGTTTACAATTTATTAATTCATTTTCAAGCAATTCATTTATAAGGTACAGCTTTAAATATGCTAATATTTAGATTACAACAGTGTTATTAATAGTGTTATATAACTTTAGACAACAGCACATGCATGTTCCTTTCAACATTAAATGCATCTAGTGTCAAATAAGATCCTGCTGGTGTAGATTTGCAATTATACTTTGAAAACATTGTTTCTGGACAGTAGATATTAGGCAAATATGATTTTAAAATTATTACAATAATAAACCACTATGGGAAAAATAAACCTTTTACCGTCATTTTGCTTAGTGCTTTGATGAGTGCCTTTTGGATGAATGGTAAAGCTCTCAAGGCCTCTTAATTTCTTGACATATCAGCAGTGGTTAAGAAAAATAGTTATTTCTTATTTATGTAAGAGTTTAAAAATCTAAAAATAAATCACAAAACTAGCAAATCTATTATTACTGGTAATTTAAATCTTTAGTATTTTTCTTCTAAGCCAAACAACCACAATGAAGGGATAAGAGTGTGGTTTCAGAATCCCAGGTAGCAGACCCTAAACATATTTTATTTCATCATCTTTTTAAACATTTGAAATTCCCACTGATTTGATCATTTAGGCAAAAGTCTGTAGCTTTGAGTTGCATTGAGGGAAACAGTTGAGAAACGGATCTAATATAAGTCTACTGTTGTGCTGCTGAGTCACAGCTTCCTCTAAATGACTCAGCTTTCGGTTTCTGTTTTCTGTAAATGGTTTTACCTCTTAGGGACCGGCAAGTGTCGCTGCAGTGCTGTCCATTTAAAATAAAACTACAGACATGTAATGTGGATATTTGTACAAGGAGAAGAAAATCATTCCGCATCTAAAATATCGTAAAAAATACATCAGGTCCCTGTTGTAAGAGAAAGTGCTGGCAATAAAAAAGAAGAATATAAATATGGTCAAGAAAAACATATATAAACTATATAACCCCCACAAAAAGAACGAGGCTGATATCAATTTTTACTATCTCTATATCTTAAAATTAAACTTCAATCTCGTTACCCCTCTTCCGACGACATTATGCACTATTATGAACACAATAAACATTAATATATATATATAATATATATATATATATATATAATAATATTAATATATATATATATATATATATATATATTATATATATAAATATATATATATATATATATATATATATATATATATATATATATATATATATATATATATATATATATTTGACTCTAAAGTGAGATTGTCTTAAAACTTTAACCTTTTTTGTCAAACAATCTTATAATGCAAACTTTGTGATTGGCTCTATAACAATAAAAATAATATATATATATATTCTAAAATATTTTCGGCTTTTGATGTGCAATGAAAAATTCTTGTTGCCTTATAAAGTCTTACGAAAGGAAAGGTGTCTCAGGCTGCAGATTTTCTTTTTAAATTTCCTTTTATGGATCACAAACCTATTTGCATATTTAAATTTTACAGATTAGCTGGAGCTGTGACTGCTCAAGTCTCGTGGGAGTTTCCCCCTCACTGTAGGTGACGTAACAACTTTGGGGATTTCCGCTCATGAAAGCAGCCAATCAGAGCGGTCGAAGTCACGGCACACAAAAGCAAACAGCTCGTGTCTTCATTCTACTTATGGCTTCAAGACCATTCAGGGTCTCCGGTCTGACACTAACAGCTCTCACCGACAGTCCAACTCCCCGTACGGACGAATAATTGTGACATTCCCGCCAGAAGAAGTCAAACTCCTCACCCGCCATGAAAGATACGGACTATTTTAACGGCGCCTCCGGTAGGTTTCTATTCTGTGTACGTGTTTAGCTTTATCGTTTCACCTGACATAATTCTCAGACCTTTGGTTTCTTCTAGCGGAGGAGGCAACACCAAATCCTGGGAACACGGCCGTCCTGACCGGCTCTCATAACCACTTCTCTCCTTCCAACCGGGACTTCGGTGAGTCTGGTTAGCTTTAGCTTCCCACTGAAAATGGCTAACAAGGGCCTCCTGTGGGCTCGCGCGCACTTCCTTATTTTGTCTTAAAATATGTTGCAATATTTTATAAAGACAAAGCGACATTTCTCTTTTAATACTACAATATCCATTCAATTAAAAATATTTCAAGTGACCATACAAGTTGTCTAAGTTAGAAATAATATTCAGTTACCAAACATTGCACTATATTAAATAATTTGGTTTTTCTATTTAAGATAGATTCAGATAAGTTATATTTATATTTATTAAGTTATAAAAAGTGACTGTTGTTTCTTCTAATTACTTTACTTTGTTTACAAAAGCAGCATTGCATGAAAACATGTTTTTTTTAAGCGAACTTTATTAACAAAACCTATTGACAAACAGGAAACCATGTTTTTGACGAGTGTCAGGCAGAACAGACCTTAACCATCCCTTTAGATCACAATATAGGGGTGATGAACCAGTGGGAAAGAACAAAACAACAAAATCTGTCATATAATAACTACCACTGAAATCTGGATTGGCATAATCTAAAATTGCTTAGAAATCTGTTGTGCTTGCCTTATCGCTTGTTACTAAGTATTTTAGCTCTAATCAGGATTTTTTTGTCTTTGAAAGTAGAGTTTATTGAAGAATACATCAAGGAGCAAAAAGAAACGCAAAGGGGCCCCCTTCCTGGTCCACCTCCTCCTCCTCAGGACCTCCTCAGTCAGAGCCCCAGGAACGTTCGGCAAAGCGGCGGGTCTAATGCTGTTCTGGTGGCGAGAGGCGCCCCGTGCAAGGTAAGCATGTATGTGTTGTGTTTTTATCTGTGTTGTATGCAGAGTTTATGTAGGTAGATGTGGTTTTCAATAGTTTCCACCACATGCTGTGATTTTACAGGTTGCCCGAAAGAGAAGAGAGGTTCACCTTAGGTCGAGGTTTTGTTTTCATCCAGGGTTTTGAAAGATCACTTCAGATCATTATATTTTATATATATAAAATCACATCTGAAAAATGTTTTTCTCTTAACGTTTCTTGCACAGTGCTAATCACAGATATTTTTAGATAAATGTGTTTGTTTAACCACATAAACCGTCCCAGCGGGAGGATTTAAACCCAGACATGCACAGGGAGAACTCCTCTCAGAAACGGCCCACGTGGGATTTGGACCTGGAACCTGTTTGCAGTGTAGCTGCAGTGCTAACCGCAGTACCATCTTGCAGCCTTCGATACATGAAAATCATCAAGCGTTGTGTCGTTTGACCTACTTCCTGCACACATTACTGGCAATATTTTTTCTCTTGGTTTAGCTTTTATTTTTTTGTAATTAATGTCATTTAGGGAAACCAGTGAGTTTTCTTACATGAAGGGATCTCTAAGTGCTGTTCTGGTAGATGGTGTCTGAAAGTGTGGTTGTGCATCCTTGGCTGCTGTGCAGCCTGCCGATGGTTGCTTGTTTTGCTGCATCCGGGCATCTCTACAGGTCAGACTCTTTGGTGGAAAGCACGTGGTTCCCTCAGAGTGACGAGATTGCAGAGGTTGTAATCTGATAGGAGCACTACAGTGCTTTAGCTCGCTCAGACGTGATGTTGAAAAAGAGAAGACCATTGTCGGTCTGCTAAAATATCTCTCTATCTATCTTTCTTTGTTATTGTATCATGTTTAAAAGTCTTTGTGACACGCCTCCCTGGGAGTTTTCTTTGTGGGAGGAGGAAAAAGAAAAAAAGGGCAGAGGAAGGAGTGTAATTTGAACCCTGCTTTCAGTTTGCTGTCCTTGAATGTTTACTAGCCAAACCCACCAGAGGTTAAAGGTCGCATTTTTTCCGCCCCTCTTCTCTTCTGCTATTGGTGCATCAATGTTAGGTTGAGCTGACTTCCTGTTTCTTGTTCGCTGGCTCGGTCTGCCAGGCCTTTGTTTGGGATTGAAAGTTTTATGGTGGGCCGGCATGTCCACGTTTATGCGACAGTCGTTCAGGAAGACGTTTTGACAGACGATCCCATGGAGGGACGTCACCTGGATCTCTGGATTCAAGCTTTTGTGATCCCTCTGGCGGAGTAGCACAGCTGGGAAAGGAGTCTGCTTCTGGATCTGTCTTCCCAGCAGGTTTGCTCAGCATTCTGTCCCTGGATCCACACTTAGAGTTGAATAAACAAGTTCTGCAGAAACACATTTAATTTACTCTCGGTGAGTTCTTTTCAGCTGTGGGTTTAAAACTGTGTAGTTAAAAAAAAACATCACCTAAAGACCACGACTTTATCTTTGCTGCTTTTGCTTTCTCTCTGAAGTGTTTGAGGGAACGGAAAAGCTTAGTGGTCTGTGGTGTAACGGAAAATGTAAGACATCAAGTGCAGCAGGAGGAGCCGAGCAGCGCATGGTTAAAGACTGTGGTGTGATGGAAAGCACATGTATGAAGGGAAAACAAAGCCGTGAGGCTCTTGTGATGGTTTCACTTCACTCTTGTCACAAACCAAATCTCTAAATATGACGGCAGCTTACCGTATTTTCTAGAAAAAAACACAAGAGAACAGATGCTCTGCAGTATTACTGAGTGAAGAACCATTTGGTTCATGTTTCAAAAGTTTGTTTACAGGTTTGGATTCTGAAAGTTTCCTAAATTACTTTAGCAAAAACTCAAAGACTTTGGAATTAGAATGATTAAAATAAAACATAAATTTTCCCTAACATACGTAATGCTTTGGGAACTTTTCTTTCCCTTCTCATCCTCTTACCTTTTTTCGTTTTACATGTTTTGACTTTCAAACATGGTTTGGTCCTAAATGGACACTAACAGAAACCATTCAGTGTGCTTTAAAATGAACAATATGTCAGTTTTTTCCTGATTTACTTTAATTGTACGTGGTATTGTGTTCATGTTTTAAGGGAACTAACTGATTGAAATTTTTTAAACTTTTGTTTTTGTATTATTATTTTCAATTAAACAACTCATAAAATTAATTTAGAAGGAAAAAATTAGCGTAGCTTGCCTCGGTTTGTAAACATTGTTCAAACTTATATTGATCTTTTAATTTAATGATTCTGTCAAGCTGCTAATCTTGTTTAGCTCCTGTTTTCCTGCTGCAAAGTGTCACAGAAGGATGTATTGTTGCCCAAAATGTGAGGAACTAGTAAATCAATATAAAAATGGTTGTAACAATTTTATATGTGAGTTACTGTTTATGGTGGTTTTGTTTGTGAATCATCTCCACAGCCCAACTTCCACCAGCTGCAGGTGACGGCGGATCCTTCCAGAGAGATGACATCCCCCCGTACCTCGCGGGTCACCTGCTCCTCCGGACACAGTCGGGGGGGCTCGTCGTATCCAAGCGCCTCCTCCCAGAGCAAGAGCAGCACGGACCTACTGGAGCAAATCCTAGAGAAGCCCAGGCTGGTGGTGGTGGAGGAGCCCAAAGACAGAGGGATGCGCTTCCGCTATGAGTGTGAGGGTCGCTCCGCCGGCAGCATCCTGGGGGCGTCCAGCACAGATAATCACAAAACCCAGCCCGCCATCGAGGTGTGTGTCTGCTTTCCATTTTGGACTTGACTGGGGGGTTTACAAGCTGTTAGAGGCGGTTAGGGAAGCTCTAACCACAACTGACGGTGTCTGATCTGTACCCCTGAGCAGACGGGTGCAGTGAGGGTGGGGCCTGAGAAAATGTGGGTAGCTAGAATCAGTTAGAAAGTCCCCGTGAATCCCAGCCCAACTGTGGTCACACAGAAGCTTTGCTGCCTGTGTGCAAGCAAACACCAAAACTGATTTAACATCAGTGTTTGCTGATGAGATGGAGAAAGGAAAATAGATCAAATTAATGTGGAAGTAAGTGTTTAAATTTCATATTATTAGTGTATTTTTACAAAAAGAAAATTATTTATTAAAGAAAATGCAGGAATGTGGTGTTTCTTCTTTTAAAACTCTTCATTTTAACAGGGTTTCACCTCCTCATTGATCTGTTTTCTCTCAGATTCAAGGTCCTATTGATCATTTAAAGAGGGTCACTGTCACTGTTTCCTTGGTGACCAAAGATCTCCCACACCGGCCTCACCCTCACTGCCTTGTGGGTAAAGACTGCCCACCCGGATCAGGGATTTGTGTGGTTTCGTTCAATCCTCACAGCAACCGGTGTCACAGGTAATGCTTTTTATTTATTTATTTTTTTTTGTTTGTTATGGAAAATTATCTGGTGTTTGTATTTATTTTCCATCTAAATGCAGCATAAGTGTCACCAGAGATTCTTATTTCATCTTCACAGCTTTGCCAACCTCGGCATCCAGTGCGTGAGGAGAAAAGAGCTGGAAGTTTCGCTTCAGAAGAGGCGAAGCCATAACATCGACCCGTTTCAAAGTGAGAAGAACGTCCAGACCACCAAGCCACAAAAACGACGACACATGTGTTCCTGTCCTCCTGACTGACATTACGGTGTTTTGAAAACCCCTTAGCCGGTCACTCCAAGGGCATCGAGGACATGGACATGAACGTGGTGCGCCTGTGTTTCCAGTGCAGCCTGGAGTGGGACGATGGCAGGAAAGACTCGCTCAGCCCGGTCGTTTCCAAACCCATTTATGACAAGAGTAAGTTGCTGCCAAAAATAAATAAGTAAATCAACCTGTTTTTTGTAAAAACTAAAAGAGATTAAATTGAAAAATGTCTGGTTGTCATGCTTTGCCATCTTTATTTTTTTTTCATGTAGAGGCCACAACTACATCAGAACTGAGGATCTGCCACCTGAACCAGTACAGAGGCTCCTGCAGAGGCAAGACAGAGATCTACATGCTGTGCGACAAAGTACAGAAAGGTAAGAACTTGTTTTTAGTCTCTACAGACTGAAAAACATGTTACAGAAATGTTTATTCTAGTCATTTTTTGTGTATTTATCACTCTGATTTTCATATTTTTACAATTATTACATGCTTTTTACTCCTATTTTCATAAAGTTCAGCTTGACCTCCGAGTTTCCCTTTTATATGTTGGGAATAGAACAGAAAATGCATTTTTTAATTTTTAATAACACCTTTTGGCTTTAATCGACAGACGACATTGAGATCATCTTCCGGCACGGTCCGTGGAAGGCCAGCGGCGAGTTTGCGCAGACGGATGTACACCGCCAAATCGCCATCGTCTTTAAGACACCGCCCTACCAAGACCAAGACATCACCGGGGAGGTCGAAGTTCAAGTTTCGCTGCGCCGCGTCTCAGACCAGATGGAGAGCGAGCCGGTCACCTTTGTGTACTTTCCCCACAACCAGGGTCAGTCTGGAGCGCTTCTGTCTAAGTAAACGGGGTGGACGGGGGAAAGTCTGATGTTAATCAAAGTGGCTCTGGATTATTTTTAACTTCAGATCCATACGAGGTGAAGCGGAAGAGAGCCACTATCAAGAGGGACATCGGTTTCTCCGAGAAACCTTGTGGAACAGGTGAGGCTTTGATGTCTTCTCTGTAAGTTTTTACATCCAGAGGGGACGATATAATTAAAACAGATAAAGGCTTTTGCTTTGGACTTCTGCTTTTTTTAAAAATGCATTCTCGCCTCTCACTATAAACAAATGCTTGAAATACCCTCGGCCTCCGTCAGGTCATAGTCAAATTTAACCAAATGAACCACATCCTTTGATTAAAACTGCAGAGAGACGAGCAGTAGAAAACCTTTGGGTGATTCACCCTTAAAAAGAAAGTAAAATGAACCTTTGATCCCTTATGCACTACACATTTAAAATGATTAAATTAGATCCTAAATTATAATGTTTTTTGTTTTTTAACCACCATTTTAAAGGAACTATACCATGCAAAATCAACCTTTTGAGCTTTTAAGTGTATAATAATGTTCATTTCTCACTATAAACAACCAAGTGGCTTTTGATCCGTTCATGTATTCCTTTAAAGACCACCAGCCCCCCCAACTCATTAAAACCAGTGGGTTCTCACAGGCTGATGTCACAAAATGAGAACAACCCCTTCCAGGAAGAGTCTGCAATTCCAGAAACATCCCCAGGCCAACACAATCACACTCTCTCTCCGCAGAGCTAACATTGCTCAGCAGAACACTATTATTTTAAATGCACGATAATGTATGTCTTTACAAAAATAACTCATATTTTATATATTTCATTTAAAAAAATGGAGCTCAGTCAGCACTAACTCTCATATTCACACACTGACTTTTCTCCTCCTGTGAACAGAAATGTTTGTAGAATAAAAGTAATTTTTAAAGCCTTTTAAAAAAAAATCAACCATGGTTCAACACAATTGGAGAAGATTTTTTTTTATTTATTTTCTATTGGTTTTACTTTAAGTTTTCAATAGTCATAGTCATTTCCCTGTTTGAAAACCCTGGATTTATTTTGCATTTGCTCCCTTTGGACCTGAAAACATATCACACTCTGGATTAGGGTTAGGATTTATTCAACACCAAAATAAACGATTTTCCTTTTTGACGAGATGTTGTTTACAATGCTATGGTCATAAATACAACTGCCACTGCGTAATACGGCTGCATCGACAGAGTCTTCAAGATTCTATGCCACCGCCCTATTTAAAAAAAACATTTTTTTTAATTCTTGCCGTGGTTATGAATGTAGATGGTGGTCATCTGGTGGTCGCCTCTCGTGCAGAGTGGCTCGCTTTTTATACACCCCTGGTCTGATAGTGGCACTTGATATGGACGGTGCGCCTGGAGACATTTACACATCGACTAATCAGAGCTGCTTCCAGTCGGATAGCGATTCCGGCTGGCACCCGGCGCCAGATTTTATAAAGGCGTTATCCTCGCTTTGTCTCTAAACTGTCACAGCGTGACCTTAAAATATACCTCGACAGCCACTGACTGACTCAACTTTTAGAGAATAATTGTAAAAACCTAAAAACCTCTTTTTCCACCGCGGGGCATGTATAAGTCATTCCTGAAAAATGTGACTGCCCCCTCCCAATTACAAATACCATCATGTGGCCACCTGCTGAATTCACTAAATAGCTTTCATTTAGTTCACCGCGTGGTGGCATTGTGGGATATTTCACCATAGCCTGAATCTGACACATTCTATCAATAAAAGAATATTATTTCATTTGACAGTTTTTATTTTTCATCCTCTGTAATGAAATGAATCGTCCACATGAAGTCATGAGTCGAGAAAATGTATATCCGGTTCATTTAAGCAGCAAGAATGGATATCTGTCAGTGTAACATTGCATCAGGAGGAGCAGACTGCCTTCATTTCCACACTTAAAACAAACGTGATGAAACAAACCATTTAGTCAGACAGCTGCAATCCACAGAAACGTGAATGCAGAAGTCGTAAAACTCCACTCTTGGTCCATTCCTTTTTTCATGGTGCTCAAGTAAAACAACAAAAAAACCTTAGAACACACTAGTAGTCCAACAGCAATCAGCAGCATTTTAAAATTTGGTTAGCAAGTAGAAACTGAACAGTAAAGCAGTTTGAATCACTGTGAGAGGGAAGTGCAGACATGTGTTCCATTTCTCACTAAATTCCCAGGTTGTTGCATGCCTCTGGTTGCCTCTTTTGGGAAACTCCTGCACGTTTATTTATGCACACTCCAAGGATTACGAAATATGAAAGGAAGAAAAAAATCTGTGGGTTGGAGAATGACACAACTGTGTTTTTCTTGCATTGCAGTTTAGCCCCCAAAAAAAGAGAACTGCTTGAGGGTTTTGATTAAAGCGGATATATCTAAAAAGGGAATCATCATCTTCTGTATTTTATTTCTAAATGGGCTCTGTTTGTTCTCCAGCAGAGAGTGCAGCTGCGCCGGAGCAGGCGGCCTGCGCCCTCCTGGACAATCAGAGCATGCTGTTGCCGGATGCACCGTGTGGGGTGGACAGCTCGTACGAGACGCAGAACTCTGGGAGCATCTTAGATGAAGCGACGCTCATCAGTCAGCTGCTCGAGCTGCCCGAAATATCTCAAGCACTGTCCGATCCGCAGTTCTTCTCAACAATACCTTGTGGCTTCGACCCGGGGCTCGAAGCCATCTCCGCCACCGTGGATCTGAACTTCAACCCGAACTTTGGCGCATACCCACAGGACTTTGCCCACTTCAGTGACATGCAGTTCAACATGCTGGTCAACGAGAGCCAGGGCTCTCAGGCGGAGGTGCAGGAGGGCACGGTGCAGGTGAAGATGGAGGAGGACCTATGACGACGTCAGACCAATATCATAGCAAAACGGCTCTTTTCTCCACCTGTCCACCCCCGGGTTCCGGTGGTTTCTCCAAAGCCTTGCTGGTCAAGGCTGCAGCCACCAGGAGCATCTTAACATTCCTGAAGGTTTCCTAATAAATGCTGTAAGCATTAATCTTTAATCCTGCTGTTAGCTTCAGCGGTGAGTGCTGAAACCAACAGAGAAATCATCTGCCATGCTGTAAATGATTAAGCGCTGTATTTGTGACTGAGGAAAAGAAGACATTGCTATGATGAAACACTTTGATAAGCTTTTCTTAATATTTAATCCACCTACGTATCATAGAAACTACAGGTCCTGTGAGCTCTTTGTTCTGTGGTTTTACTGCTGGTCACATGCCTTCCCGCTGTCATGTAAATATGTCAAAAACAAACAATAAAACTTTAAAGTGAACGTGTTTCCTTTTTGTCAAGGACAGGAGAAGCGATCAAATGATTAAATGTGGTTGCTGCTGTTGCTGCCCACACACATTCCTGACCTCTTCCCTCATCGGTGATTTCAAAGGGTTCGTGGCAGCAGCTCTTTCACATCTAAGGTCAGTGCTTTAAGGAATTCCAACCTGACATAACTTGTTTGTCCAAAACCAGGAGGGAATGCTGGAGATCTGAAGATGTTTGCTCAACTAGACCTGCTGCAGATTTTATTACTTCAAAACCAAAAGTGTTTTTTTTTAAACATTTCTCCAACATTGTGCTCCAAATTTCCAATCTGTTGCAATTCATTCAGGAAACTTAGACTTTAAACTGCCAGGAGGAGACATTTTATGATGAAATAATTATAAACCCACTTATCTTAGACCCTTTGTTCCACTTTTAACATTTTTCCATTATCAAATGTTTAGCGATCGGTGAGCTCAGCTGCTGAAGTGCTGACAGCGCAACCGTTCTGCTTGCTTACCTGCCGTGTTATTAGAACAGGTGTTGCCTTTTAGCTGTCACTTTAGATGTCACATGAACACAATGCCACGCATCTGCGGGGAAACTCCACACCGGGCCGGTTTTCAGGACCTTTGATCTCACGTTGAGCAATCCTTTATTTCCTACCAAAATGGATTTTCCAGCTGTGGAGATGTGCCCGAACATGCCCACTTTGTCAACTTTCATTTCATTTAAAAAGCAAAAGACAAGAAAGCTGAAATGATAAGAAGTACAACCAAATCCCAACTCTGCTCCTTTTCCCTGCATTAGGCTATATTTCAGCTCACTATACAGAGGGGGTTGGAAAAATACCCCCATATCCTCATAATTTTATGTATATATTTTAGTTGGAATGAGGGTCAATAGTCCTTTTCTTTCCAGAGGGATCTGCATTAAACAGAAGGAATAAGAAGGAATTTTAGCAAAAAGAGGGAAACCACTTAGTCACAAGTTCCTGATTTATGAATGAGCTGTTAATATAATACCAGCAACACTGTGAAAGTCTATTTTGAGGAAAAGGTTACCAGTTAACCAAATGACTCATATGGAAAAGTGAGTGTTAAACCTGCAGGAAAGCTCAAGATCAATCACAATTCCACACAAAAAAAAAAAACTTTTGCAGACTTTACTGAAAGATCTACATTATTATTCATTTTTTGATAGATAAAATATATTTTGTTTTAAAGTCATATTTTTAATTACATAGTCACTATTCTTAGTCAAACTTGTTTTTATTTTGTCTTCAAAAATATCTATGTAGATTCAAACATACACTTTTCTTCATTAAATACGTGGCAGACACAAATAAAGAATTGTATTCTTCAAACTTATCCCTTACATTCATAAAATTGTAAAAAATTTAAACTTGTATGTATGTATGTTTTATTCACTCATTTATTGTAGTTTGGATGCTTCATGAAAGGAAAAAAATAAAGACAACATAATTTAAGTATTTTATTAAAGATTTAGTTGAATCTAAGATGAGCTATACAGTCAGTTCAGGCTATTTTGGCTGGATTATTGAATTGTAAAACAAAAATAAGGTGAGCCCCCCCCCCAAAAAAAGTATTTAATTTAATCTTTCACCAGGAGGAGTCAGATAAGGTAAATGTTTCTTCCTTTTTACCAAGCCAAAGCAAATATTGATATTTAAAAAAGGGACTTCTAAAAAAAATATTCAACCATTCTGAATGATAAAATTGTTTAAAATAATCCCCTCTAAAGCCACACATAGGAAACATGAGGCCCCACAAACAGCTTCTGAGGTCAGCAAACCCCTGAAAATGAGATCAATACAGTTTGTATGCTTGCTCATGCATATTCAAAAGATGTAGGGAAATTCCAGACACAGACTTCATCTAAATAAGGACTTCTACTGTTGTTTGCTGTATCCTTCAGGTGTTGTGCTGCTATGGGTTACACCACCCACGGGAGTCCCCGCAGCAGAAGGGACTCACCGCCGCAGGAGGACCGCAAACAGTCCACACACAACCGAAAGTGAAAATGCGGTTGTTTTTAAAGACACTAACATCTCTCTTTTACCTCCAGGCACTGCCTTATAAGAACATTTGCTGTGTCATTGCAGCTTTCATTCACAGACGTCGTTTTTTAAATAGGATAAAATTAACTGCCATTTTGGATTTGTTTCCTCCTAGTTGTAGGTCAAAAATAGTTTTAATATATTTCAGATATTCTATTTCGAAAATGGTCATGTTAAAATCTTTGCTTTCATAAATAAAATATCTGGCATCATGACTGCAGCAAGGTGTGTTGATTTTAATTGATGCTAAAACTATCTTCTTCATCATGAATTCTTTAAACACATTTGATTTATATTTTCTAATGAGAAAAAAATAACCTGAATATCCTTAGATTTAAAAGTAACCAATGAAAATAATCTGGATATATTCTCTGGGAAATTGCTACTTGATTTGTTGAGGTTGTTGTTAATCTTGATTATTGATTTGAATATGTTATGACAAAGTCTGAAATGGTGTCGATTTACATAGTCATGTGATTTATTGTTACTTAAGGATTTCTAATGACCTGAATATGTGTTGGTACGGTATAGCCTAAATATCTGATTATAAGTTATAAACCAGAAATTGATCATTCATGTAAAGAAAATGGTCAAATAGAGCTGGGGTGGGATTATTTAAGTTATGCTCCTCCCACTCCCTTTCAAGCAATATGTAATTTAAATGCCTTGTTATCCTATGTCTAACATAACTTTGTACGGCTGTGAACTTCTGTTGATTGTATTGGACATACATTATTCTTGCTTTGATTGCTTGAAACCAACTACTTCCAATCAAATAGAAAAAAAATCAAATCAAATCAATGGCGCTACCTAGTGTACAAATGTGTTCATAGCAATAGGAATAAAGTGACATGTTTTTTGAAAGAAGTTTCCTATTTTGAAGAAAATCCTTTTCTTTACATTTATGTTAGATTTAATATTAGAACATGTATTATAGCTTTTAAAAACATCTGCTGTTTTCCTACATGGTTTCGTTTGTTGTCTTGAGTTATTTAGTTGTTTCGAGTAAAAAAGAATCACAGGAAAAAAGTTTAGTTTTTAACTCAAATAATTAAAGACCCAATCCAATGAAATCATGTTTTTGGTTATTTAAAACATGTTCTTGTAGCATTTTTTTTATCACGATGGAGTTCCTAAATAAATTTAATATAAGATAAATAATTTAATTTAAGATAAAAACTGCTTTTCGGAGTATTTTTTTAGTCATGAATCACGAGCAAATTAAATAATACTGTTTGAAAAAGCTCCCAGTTGTGACATAGATATTGAAATAGGTAGGACAAAGTCTTCCTGTTCTGCTCCATTCTGATGTATCTTGCAGACAAACATCTAGCTCAAAAGTATATGGCTGGAAAGCTCCAATATGGCTCTACTTTTTTACCATGCAACTGTTAGCTTGGGGTTGTGAGGGGCTGTAAGCTAGCAGGAGAGACTGTAAACAGTGATGATGTGATATCAGGGGAGGCTTACTTCCACGCCACAACTCAGAGGTTAGTTTCTGATTAATTAATTTCGCTCTGCGGAAACCATGTCCCAGAAAACTACAGTTTTTTTTTTATTTTGGCTCAAAATTGAATTATTGTAATTCAAAGATCACAGGGAACGCTTTTACAATAAATCAAAAATGATTTTTCTTCAAAAATGAAGAAAAATAAATTGGGATTCATTTTTTGTTGGAATTTCTGAAAGATTTCTTCTTATGTCCATTAGTTACCTTCAGGTCTTCTACTTATCTAAATAATGATCCACTTAAAAATTGAGTGCATGTGTTTACTGTGTTAAATAAGCAGACAAATATCTATAAAAATCTGCTTTAATTGTTTTTGCTTTTTATGTTTTGTTTTACACCAGTCCTAAAATCACATTTACAGTGATGATGAAACCTTTGCGGTTTTATAAAATGTCTTGAATTGAAAATGAAACATTGCAGAAATAAATATGCACATGTGTTTTCCTGCTGCACTTCTCCCTTTTGTTATCCTCCCAGGTGGGAAGAAAAGCAGAAGTGGAGGAAGTGAGTGCTTTCGCTGCAGGAACAGATGTGATGAGGCAGAGTCCTTTGTCTTTTTGCTGAATCCAAGCAGCTGAACCCACCGCATATTTCAGTCTCTGCCCTGCTCCCATTGAACAGAGGATTACTTTTTCTCTGTAAGATGTGGCTCCAGTAGTTTCTTCATGCTTAGCTCCTTTACCAGCTTGTCCATGCACTCTCTGAACACAGGGTCCGGCTCCTGAGAAGATCAAACAATAATGACTTGAAGCTAAAAACCTTTCAATTTTATTGTTCAATATCATATGAGGGGAAAACTTAAACCTCTTTGGTATTTTTGTTTGATCTCACTCTCAGTTTATTTCTACAAAAACAATATTATTCAGTGTTTTAATACAGTTTTCTTTAATGAAAAAAAGATGGCAATAAGGGAATCCCTGGTGGAAGATCTTTATAGCCAATTATAACAAACATTTTTCCTCCAAGTTTTTGCTATGATGAACCTTAAAAAACAATTCATAACCATATTATAAATTGTAGGATGACGCGTCACCTTGTGCTCCAATTGCCTCTGTTTCTCCACAGCCTCCTCTAGACTCAGGCCCACCCACTCTGCTTCCTCCTCTGGGATCTCAAACTGCTGCTTAGAAGGAGCAGGAAAGAGACTCGACATTATGTATTTCCTTAATTTAGCAGAGAAAAATCCTAAAGTTGTTTCAGAAGATATTTCAGAGCTTTAAACATATTTTCTCAGCATTTTTTCACCTACCTTATATTTTGTAAAGATGGTTTCCCGTTTCACTGGGTCCTTGGGGTAAAGTTCTTTGTCTTTGCGTGCCAGTCGAAGCAGCATTGCTCTTTTCAAATCCATGCCCAGTTTGGAGTTGAGGTCCTCCTTTGGTGTCTGTCAAGGATGGGAGTCAGATGAAGTGCTAAGTATGAAAAGTATCTTGAATGCGGCATCCTTTTCACTTACTTTGAGGATATAAAAGTCAAAGCCGAATGCGGCATCAATGAGGTTTAGAGTGCGCGGCGTGACTGTGATGGTGAATTTGTGGTCGAGGATCTCGCTGTAGAGCTCTCTCTTTAAAAGCTGAGGTTTCCATGTCTTCTTCAGACGATTTGACATCTAAATAAAGATGAAATCATAACCAAAACACAAAGACAACTCAATTAAAATGTGTCTAAAAGGTAATTCTACAACTGGGTGTTATAACAGTAGTAGAAAACTGAAAACTCACCTTGTCATTGTTGGCATACCTGTAGCCAGAAACCCAACCCTCACCTCCCCACAGCCCATCCTGGGACTCAGGAGGATAGTAGATGGGGATGGGGACATCCTGCACGCGCTCTTTCACTCCTGTCTTAGGGTTGGCTCTGTACTGGACTCCCAGAGGCCTCCAGTGGACAGGCGTGGGCTCTTTCTTCTCAAGGGACTTGAGGTAGTGTTTAGGGAGGCGAGCGTAAATGCCTTGCTTCATCTTCATGGCCTCCCACAATTTGGGAGGGTATTTATGAAGCGGCATGGCAGTGCCCTTATTCTTCTATTGACAGCTAAATGAAAGAGGGGAAAAAGCACAGTAGAAACATGAAATTAGTAACGTGGAGATGGAAGTCCAAATGGTGAAAGCTTTAAAAATATATCAGGGATCTTGTCAGGTTTAACAAGAAATTATTAATATTTCCAAAAATATATTTTGACGAGCGGGCATGTTTTACGACTTGTCAACATTTAAGATTTAATTCAGAGAACAGTTTCAGAGAATATATAAATAAAGTCACAACCTACTTAAATGGGTTAAGTGCTTACTTATAAAAATATTTAGTCATTTTGAGATACAAACCATAGGGTACGTTATCTCATCAGTTTGAGACTTATTGATAACTACTCTGCATATCGGCATAATAAAAAGGCCAGATCCCTGTAAATTCATTGCACTTTGAAACGATTACAGATTATACTTACAGAGTAGAAATTTCTCTAGACAGAATCGTAAATTAAAACACAACTTTATCCCAGAATCAAGCACACAAGGACGCCGTGAAACCTTAACTGGCACGTCTTCCGGATGGGACGTACTAACCAGATACTCCGTGATGATTGGACAACACTACTGTCTATCAATCTCAGCATCCGGGTTAACAGGAAGTACTTGTGCGGCAAAACAAATGCGAGTTTGAACCACTCTTAACAAAAAACAAAATAGACCTAAAGGGTTATGTCACAACATAGGATTTTATGTCAGGTCTTTAACTTTAACAATAGGACACTTTCATATATTTGCAGTGAATACGTTTTATTTTAAAGTCTTGACAGGTAGCCATTTTGATAAGTAAGAATAGAGAACATTTGAACAAAGTGTAAACGAGTTTAATTCATAGAAACAACAATAAAAAAGCATGTTGTAAAATTTCGCCCGAAAGGTGGAATTGAACCACTCTGCCGCTAAGCAGCTACGGGTTTGAAGCCCGCACCCCGGACCACCGAAGCTCATCCGGGCACTTAGGGCAAAGCTGCCTCCCTCTTTAAATACCTTACCAAATGGTGAGTAATTTTAAGTCATGGTTTTGAGAGACAGTGCCTTGTTATTTCATTATTATGGATCATTCATTGTATACCAATAAGTCGACCATATTTTATATATTTTGTAACATTTTCGAGGGTGATAAACACAAAAAGACGATTTTTCAGAGTGAATCATGCGTCATGCAAATCACCAGTAACGTGATTGGTTGGATGAAAACACAAGGTGGAACCTGGTAGGTGAGACCCAATGGAGAAACCTTGCTTTCTTTCTGCACTCAGAAATCCGAACAAGCTCACCACATCTCGTGTTTGTGCAATTAATTACTTGATCTCGGTTTCCAAATGTCTCCACAATTTATATAATGATATGGGCGAAAAGGACAAGAGCGTGCGGAAGAAAGGGTTTACAATGCAGGCTGGGGCGACCCCTAAAGGATGCATCTGGAAACCAAAGCAACACAAAAAACTGAAAATTTGAGGCAGGCCAAAAGTTTAATGAAAAATTAAAGTGATTAAGAATAAGATCATTTAATAGTGCATACATTCCCTGCTGTCTGGCAACAGAACAAGCAGTTTATTTGATTATTTATGACAGTTCAGGTTCCCTTTTAAGGTTAATTTTATTGTATTTTAGTTTAGTACAGTTGTGCAAATAAACTCACAAACATTTAACATACGTACAAGCAATTATAGAATATCAGTATTGCAAAGACATGTTTTGAAGTAGCACTTTTCACAGTATTTGAATGGAAAAGTTCCTTCTGACATCTAGAGACAGGTGTTCTCCAGAACCAGAGGTAAAGGATCTCATTTGTTTCCCCAGTAGGTGGCTTCAGCAAACTCTGGATCTCCTCTTCTGGAGGTGAGCAGCACATGCTCCCAGCACAGGCCTTTCCGCAGGTGAGGATGCAGGGGGTGGGGGCACGTGGGGACGGGTCCTCTCTGTGGATGATGGGGGTGGCACCTCCCAGGGTGTTTGAGGAGGATCCAGGACAGGAAGTGAACTCTGGCTGGACAGTGCAGCAGCTCACACCTATACTTTTTAACACCTTTGAGACTCCTGACAACAGGTCACCACATCTGCATAGAGGAAAAATCCTATTAGGAGTGGAAATGGGATGTTTTCTGGATTTTTACAAAAATTCTGTTGACGTGCAGACAATCTTGATCTTTTTTGATGATTTCAGAAGGATGCTTTTCAGCTAAATCAGGCAAAAATCCTCGTAAACGAAGAAAATGTGATGTTACTTGACTTAAAAAATAATTATACATGAACCCTTTCCAAATCTTTTGAAGTAAAAGCAAAACAAGAAATGCAAATTATAGATTTTAAATATTATCTATCAATTTGAACATGCCATGCTCCAAGAAAACTGAGCATATTTTCAATACAGGTCTCAATAAATGTTTATGTTCTGCCCGTTTGTTCAACAAAACACTTTAATATTTGTTGTTGAGATGCCAACAAAACCTCTTTCTATTAAAAAAATTTTATCGCGTGAATGCTTTATAGGCACTATAGCGATTCTCGTACTCCAAGCGTAAAAACTCAATCACACTGTGATAGAGTTCAGTAATTTCAGCAATCTTGGTATCAAAATGTTTAACTTATTCGGGAAATTACTGCTTGTATTTTTGGTATTTATAAACTTTATAGTTTTTGAAATATTTAGCAAAATATGCTCCACATGAAATTAACGAGAAAGTAGATTAGCAACAAGTCTTTAATATGTATGGACTATGTTTTCATGTAATTTTTTAAAAAAAATATTGGAGTTTAGCTTCTTATAACATTTTTGGCTAATATATTATCTACAGGGGTTTTTAGGCTAATTTAGAGTTTAGCTTATATCTCAGGCTAATGTTTTTGACCAATGTAATTTACTGAAGAATTTTAGGCTATTTTGGAGTTAAGCAACAAGCTAGCTTTTTTGGCTAATTTGGGATCTACTTTAGTTTTGGGCTAATTTGAAGTTTATCTCCTCTTTAAGCAACACACTAAATATTTTCGCATAATTGACATGTATTAGGGATTTTAAAGCAATTTTACTAAAATCTTCTCAGAAATTTAGGTCACCTTCAGCATTCTTTCATAGTTTGTTAGCAAAACTTCCAGTCCATTATCAAATTTAACATTTTGCAAGTAGCTTTTGCATTTTCTTTAATTCCCTTAAGCACACAGCTTCAGCATGTTCAGAGACTGCTTTCAGCAAAAAGCACTCACACTAGCATTATTGCAGGTAATGCAACTTTTAGTTACTTCTTATAATGGATTTTTTGATATGTAGATAGTTTAAAAAATCTTTCAATTTGAACTTTCAAGTCCAACAATCTTAAAACTGAGTCATCCATTGAAATTTCAGTTTAGTTTTCAAAATTTGTTTAGGATTTTACTACTTAAAACTCAAGTCTCCAAAGGATCTGATTTAAGTTTTTCTGCAGAATTAAGCAGTGTCCATTAAAAAAAAAATACTGTTTTAGAAAATTTTAGAATCTAAATTTGACTTTTTCAACACTTCACCTGTGAACTTGAAAGCCAGAGCTGCAGTGCACATGGACTGAAGCCACTACAAGCCTCTCATTCAACTGCCAGATGTGCAGGTCGTGCACGGCCTGAACTCCTGGAACGCTCAAAATTCTGCGAGTCAGGTCAGTCACAGAAATGTGTGGAGGGGAAGCCTGGAGCAGCAGGAGCCCCAACCTGTACAGCTGCACAGGAACATCACCAGCTGTCACTTCAAGACATTAAATCAAAATGTATAACTACAAGACTATTTTTAAGGCAGACCTGTGGCACATTTGTGGCAATCATTGTGATCACAGCCAGCAGGGAGAGGCTGGGATCCAGATACACCAGGACGCTGCAGACTCCAGAATTGTGCTGTGGGAAGATCAGCAGAGTCACCAGGCTGCTGATCAGAGCCAGAAGAGATGTGAAGACTCCCTCAGTGATAAAGATGATGGGCAGGTGGCACATTGGCCAATAGCTTCTTGATATAGATGGGTCCAAACAAGGTGAGGATTTACAGTCGGTTAAGATTTGATTTTCTGAAAGAGAAAAACAGCACCAGAAGTGAAATAAACTGTCCATGCATAACAGGAAGTGTAATGCAGGAAGTGCATTTTAGACTTTTCTCACTATTTAAGACTGCTGAAGGGATCTGCTCCTCACACATGTTTTCTAGTGGCTTCTGCGAAGGTTTACAGTCGCTATCATGAATGCTGGAGGTCAGTGGATTACAGAGGACCAGCGCTCCGCTGTGGACAGTAGAAAGATCTCCTGATTGGACGATCTCTTCACACTCCTGTGTGTTTCTGGAGTCTTCCTCAGCTAAGACTGTGGGAGACGAAGATAGGAATGTAAAACAAAGAAAAGCAGAGTTTATTTCAGTGTCTCGTGGCAAGGGCAACCTTCTACAAAATACAAATTATTATTATTTTTTTCAAATTATTTAGCTTTTCAAGATAAACAATTTAACTGTAAAAATCAAGGAAATAAACTATTTTTTTCTTTTATGCATGTTTTTACAAGTTACCTTTGTGGTTTACTTCCAGGTGGAATTCAGCGTCAGCTTTCCTGCCACTCTGGGTCCAGTTCAGCACAAACGCGGCCAGCTTATAGAGCAGACTGACAGCTCCGATCACCGCGGGCAGCAGGGGGTGCTGCGCTGGGTGTGGGTCCAGAATAAAGCTGATGATTTCCATGAAGTAAGAGATGCACAGAGACACCAGGAGCAGAGAGGAAACAAACCTTCCCACAGTTTGTATCCTGCTGTTGGGGTAGGAAAGACTGCAGTTCCCATTTTGGTTCCCCTGATCTGACAAAACGGATTCTTCGATGGTGGCTTGGGCATCAGGTGGAGTCTTGACAGGTGACTTTGCACAAGGGGGGACATGTGGTGGAGTGGTAGACAATGCCGGTTTAATATTTGTAGTTTGAGGAAGAGGAAGCACCATGTGTATGAGGATGAAGAGTGTGTGGAACCCGTCCACCATAGTGATGAGGGACTTGCACAGCTGACTGATGGCGATCTGGCACAATAACAGCAGCAAGCTCCCTCCCAGCATGCAACAGTTTGGGACCCACATGCCTACAACCAAAGGCACGACACATATCAAGTTAGCTTTATAAAATGCACTTCAAAATAATCTTGGAAAACACAACCTCTAGAAGAAAAGCAGTGAATAAAAAAAACGGTACACAGAATCTTGATGTTTGCAGATGACATTGTGATCTATTGTGAGAGCAGGAGGAGGAGAGGTGGAGGTTTGTTCTGGAGATGAGAGGGAAACAGGGGCTCTAAGAAAGAGATATTTAGGCACATCTTTATGGAGTTCCATTTGTGCCAAAACGGATTGTCTATGTCTATAGAGCAAATTAACTGAGCATATGTTTATGTCTATGTTCTCTGTGGCCTTTTGTTTTAGATTTCACTTCAGAGTAGGGCTTGATTGATTACTTTAGAACACAAGACACTGAGAACAAAAACATGAAGATGCAACATTTTTTGATAGTAGTAGGTCTGCGATGCACGTGCGCTGCTTGTGATTTGGGATTGCAGTGTACCTTTTCCCAGAGATTAAATGGGTTAAAATTGATTCTTTTTTAAAGCGTGAAAATGAGTCAATTTTGACCCGAACACAAAAGGGTTATTAATACATATTTCAGAGTTCAGTGGCACAAAAACTCAACTTTGCCTCATGCTGATATTCAACAGAAAGGTAATCTGATAAAAAAAAAGACATTTTAACTAAACATGTGTTGCACAAATTCAGCTTTTGTGAGGAGATCGTCTTCAAGTTAACCAATGTCTTTTGCAAATTCTTTAAAAAATGACACTACATGTTTACCATTAATCCCCCTTTTTTAAAAATAAAAAACTTGAGGTAAAACAACAAAAAACTGTTTCAGCTTTTAGATTTGTCACTAAGAACACATTAAAGCTGCATTTTAATACCTTGAGATGTGCTCAGAAAACTTAATGTTCTCCTTTTTGTAGTTTTAAAGAAATAAATATTTTCTTAATAGTAACTTTACCAACATGTCAGTAATTTTTTGAAACATTTTTTCTTTATGACAGTTTTTTATCAACAGTAGTTGAAAGTACATCACTGCTGAGAAAAGAAGTTAAGAAAAAGTAAACATGCTCATAAAAAACAGAATTTATACCACTTTTTAATCTGCAGCTTTTGATCCTTTCTCAGATTTCTGTTTCGTTTTTTTTCTGTTGGAACTTAAAGCATCACATTCAGATCCTGCAAAACTGTAATAAAACTACACTTTATTCTGAAATGCCAGTCTCTGTTGTTTAGAATGTTGAGCAAAGCTTAGTTACCGCAGAGAAGTGGACGTTCCTCACTCAGCGATCAAAGGGAAGCTGGAGCGCTGCAGTGATATCAGACAAATGAACTTCATGATGTTTCCCATGGCTGTCCCACACTCCTCCTCTGCTCTGCCCTCATCATGTGAGCAGCCAGGAGGGTTTCGGTTTGCATTCTCTCCTCAGCATAGCGGTGGGACAGGATCCAGCCTGATGCAGCTCACCCCCTTTTCATGACTGAGCAAAACCAGTGAAGCTAATGTGCACTAATTAAATCCTCCCTGTATTATCAGGATTAAAACTGGATTACATTACGGGATTACACTGAAAAGTGAGATCTAAGACTTCTGAGGCTGCTCCATGAACCACTGATTCCTCCTTATAGTAAAATCAAACAAAAAGAGTAAAAGAAAATTTTTACATGGTGCATTAATTTCTTCAAGTATATAATAGTCACGTAAAGAGTCATTTTGTGTCAAAGATGAATCTTATGTAAATCTTACATTTGCTCCACATCTTAACGAAGGCATCAATACCAAATTCGTCTGTATCTTTTCAAAATAAGAGATATACATACATGTGGTTTAGATGTAGAACAAAGCCTAGTTGCTGCAGAGCACTTGCACAAGAACATACACAATAGGTGAACTACTTTGTGCAATAAGTTAAACATTTTGGGCAATAAGTGGAATATTTTGAGCAAAAAAAGATACATTTGTGCAATAAGTGGAGTATTTTGCCCAATAACTTGACTTTTTTTGTGCAAAAAAGGGAAAATTTGTGCAGTAAGTGGGACATTTTAAGCAATAAGTGGAATATTTTTTACAATAAGTTGACTTTTTGTGCAAAAAAAGGGGAAATTTGAGCAGGAAGTGGAAAATTTTGTGCAATAAATAATATATTTTTTGCAATAAGTGCAGCAATTTGTGCAACAGGAGAAATATTCTATGCAATAAATTGACTTTTTTGTAAAAAAAAAAAAGGGGACATTTTGTGCAATTTGTGTACTAAATGGAGATCAATATTTTTCTTTTTTTACATGCCTTAATCAATTAGGTTGTTATTTTTAACTTTTTTTTCGAACAAGTGATTGTAAGGACACTTCCTGAAAATTTGTTGTGCTTGTAACTTGTCACAATAAAAATAAAGCTTGTTCTATTTTTTTGTCATAAAACCAAATTATTTCAAAGAGATTTTAAAGGTGTTCCCCAAAAACAATGAAGACGTTCATATTACTTTTGACACATTTCAGGATAATTGTATCATCTCTCATCAGTTGTTTGTGTCTTTCTTGCAATTATTAATTTTAATTTGAGTTATAACAGGGGTCAAACCAAAAAAATAGTATATTTGCAATAGTAAAAAAATCCACTAAAGTTTTTTTTTTTCCATCTGAAATATAAACAAGTAAAAAAGTCACTCCACAGGCTTGGTTACATTTTGTGTTAACCATCTCATCTCTGCAGCTGCTTCTCAGTATTACTATGAAACTGTGCTGTGGTGGACCTTCACTGCAGGCTGATCATGACGCTGCTGCCCCTAGCTTGGCTCTCATGTGTGTTTCACTCCGATGGGCTGTGAATCAACAGGTCAGATATGGGCTGACACCCCAGCGTAATCCCTGTTCCAGCCGCTGGCCAGCACATTCCTGAGGCACAGCTAAACCCGAGGAAAGACCCAGCGAGGAGGAGACATTCAAATGCTGCAGCTGCCAAACGAAAAGAACGGACAAAAAAAATAAATCTGAAACCAAAAGAGTCTGTCTGTATCATCATATAGATGAACGAATACATCAGGGTATCACAGAGAAATCTGGTTTGGTTCCTAAAGAAAAAGAAAGAAGGGATGATTTGTCGGTCTGTGATAATCCACAATTTTTGTAAAAATGAAGCTTCACTTGATCACGGTTCCATTTATCTTAATTCTGTTTATTAATCTTCAAAAACAGCCTAACAGAGAACTTTATATATTTGATGTGTGTTAACGTAATACTCAAAATAAGATAAATTAATCACTTTCTAGAGTAAATTATTAAACTCCATCAAGCTTCCTTTTTGGGGTTTTTGTGGAAACCATGTGGAGCAACAATATTAATATCATACTTTTATTTTTTCAATATAGAATTAGTCATATGTTAAGATAATGTTATAATTTATTCAGAGAGAAGAATGATGTTTAGGAGATTTAGACATTTGTTAAGGTTTTCTTACAGTCAGGTTTTTGTTTTTTTAAAGCTGAGTTTGGTTCAAATACCTTGTTTTATTTTCTGTTCTGCTTCTGTAAGTGACTTTCCTTTTAATTTCCCTCCTCAGTTCCAGTTTTCTTCTTGTATGTAGTGCTTATCTCATGGGTTTTGTGGGTGTTTATTGAGTGTTTCATTGTTGCTTCACAGTTTTTTCCACCACATTTTTTTTATTTTGTTGGTTGTGTTTCATCTTAAATTGGCTCTTGGGTGCCTTTTTTTGAGGTTGTACCTGTAAAATGTTTAATTTTCAGCTTTTTAAGCGCTGCTGCCACTGTTTCTACCTTTGATCTGCTCTTCCTGTGGCCCATATAGGAACACAAATCTTCCAGAAAACAGACACTCACTACATAATGGATGAAGAGATCACATATAAACGTGCCTTTCTTCTCGTCTTCACAAAGCATCAGTAATTGCAACATGTACACAATAAAATGGAAAATAAAAGGAAAAAAAACAATTTAACACAAAAAAATGACTGGATCTGAATTTATTTGACTCATTCACAGTTTGCAACTTACCATAAAATCCACATAATTTAGCATCACCTTCAATAAAAAAAACAAAGAGGAATATTTTTTGTTAGACTACAGTCAGACATGAAAGGGTTAAAAACTGAGACAAATTTTTGAGAAATATTTACTTTTTAGATTCAAAATTAAAAAAAGGAAAGGGTCCAGATTTCTCTTGTAATTGAGTTTTAAATAAACAACCATATTTAAAGCTCTATTTTGGGGCTTCCTGTGAGGTAGATAGTTTTCATAAATAGTCAATATTTACCAAAGAACACATTTTTTAACTTTATTTATTTTAATCAAAATATTCTTGATTAAATTAGACTGAATTGCAGCTTTAAATTACACAGTTTTTCCTTAAATTAGGTTCAAAAGATGTTCAGAAAACTTTCTAGTGAACTTGATCACACTTTCATGTGTTTGCTTTATTTTTTTGTGCTTTTAAAGACCATTCCCTTTTATTGTTTATTATAAAGAGGAGGTGTTTCTTTGAGTGAATAAAAACTAAATTCTCATGACCGCGCTCCACTGTCAGAGGTCCCCACCCTTCAAATATTTACCACCAGCATGCCGTTCCCCATCCCGGTTACAGTCTTTTCTTCTTGTTGCTGCTACTGTAGTACTTACCAGGTGATTATCACCTTCTGTAATCTGTCATAAAAGCACAGATTGAAACTTTTTTTTTAGTGCAGATTTGTATTAGTGTGGACAGAAGCAGAGTCTGAAACGTTTCTGGTCATAAGACGAGTTTTGAAACAGCAGAACAGGAGGTCAACGAGGAAAACATGTTTCACCCTGAGCACAAAGTCCCTCCTGACTGAACAGAGTATCAGTTGTATGAAACCTAAAAACAAGCCTTCACTGATGAATAGATAGAGAAGAGAATAAACATTTGCTTGCAGGTTCACTGAAGTATTTTCATATGATAAGACTTTACATTGCAAACATGAACAGAGGAGAAAATGGAATGATAGAAAAATTTGAGTGGAGAACTGGATGTATTTACAATCAAATGATAACTTCTAAAATATGAGAATAAATTACTCCATTAAAAGAATGAATTCATATTTTTTGATGAAAATGTGTACAAGATCATGAAAAAAATCAAATAATCTTATTTATTTATTACTTCTAATCATGACTTGGCTGTAATGAAAACCTTTCCACTCATGACTCCTTTTTGCGACTTTAACCGAAACCAAAAAACTTATTTAATTGCATTTTTTTATGATCATTGGCTAATAAGAAAAAAATAGATCAAATTTGATCAAAAAATTTCTCCAAAACATGCCACATTTTCAGTTTGGAAAAAGTATTCTCGTTTTATTTTGTTTGTTTTCTCAAAAAAATCAAAATGAGAGCTCGTAGGGTGCGGCAGATTAAGACACTGGGAAATTCTTAGAGCAACAATTCTCAGTTTGAACTCCTCCACCCCACCTCGTGATGGGATGACTGAGAGGAGACTCCTGAGAGGGCAGGGAGATCTTCTCCTAAAGTGAACGGTCTTTGTTTTTTTTTTTGTTTTTATAAAAAAAAAAAACGCCAAAAAAGTGAGAATGGAAATAATCACCTCCAGAATCAAATGACTCCATCCAGAACATTTTTAATAATGATACTCCAAATTCAAATATTTTCACTAAAACTTAAAAATTTTCCTCCTTATTAGAAAATGCATGAACATCCAGGCCAAATAGATTAACCAAAACTGAAAATCATTGCCTTTATTGCATCATCTGCTTTGCCTGAAACCACTACAGGAAAGAAAGGTTTTTTTTTTTTTTTTTTAGGGAAAACGCAGAACAAATTCCCAACTGTTCATCTCTGGTTAGAAGCTCAAACAACATTTAGTTTGTTTGTTTTCCTCTAGGAAGAACATGCTGTCTGGTCTGTCCACAGCGGTCCAGTTCATATTTAAAACTTTCACTAGAAGCTCCAGAGTCACATCTTCTGCAGTCAGGTAAGAAACATTTCTGCAATTGTTAGGAAAAAGGCTACAAAGTTGCTCCAATCAATCCTTCAATCAGGTCTAGTCTTCCAGCTCTGTTGGGGTCCAGTCTTATTCTTATCACAAATAAATAAACTTCATTTGAACCCTTGTGTTCATATAAACAATATCATCCGCATAAAGCAGGATGTGCCACAGACCTAGGGAATCATATAAAGGCAGTGTGCTTGACATACTGCAGAATTGGAATTTTTGTGTTTTTGTGTTTGATATTAACACATTTCTAAAGTAAAAGTAATTAATTCTCATCCAAACTAGATCCAAAGACATTTTTCCTTTCGAACCGATCCCACCTCGAGTTCCTCACACACTGTGATTGAACACGGAGCCATCTCTTTCAGTTATTACATGCATTTATTTGAGAGCAACAATTTCCGCCATACATATCTGTGATTACCAGCACATTTCAATAAAGTTAACAAATCATTAATAAAAATTTCTAAAAATTAAAGCATTACAAAGAGCTGGGCAAACTATTTGTTGGAAGGGGAGGGGGTAAAGAGCAGATGAGGATGAAAAATGCTTTATTTCAGAGAAAATGCTGTATACTTTTGTGGCGAGGGAGGGATTTTTCCCATTTACAAACTTGCAGTAATTTAATGTAACATTCTTTTGCCTAACTTTGAAAAAAAAAAATTCAGTTATTATTTAGACTTCTTCAAGATGGAGGGAAAACAGCCCTAATACGCCCCCTTGTGGCCACAAACTCCTCTGGCAGTTTCAAAACAGCATCTTAGTATTTGCTTTTATGACTGCACCCCAGTCAGTAAAATTCCATTACTCTCCCCATACACCCCCCAACCCTAAAAAAAAAAAAGAAAGATAATTTTTCCTCTAATTTGAAAATGAAACATACATACATCAAAAGGGGAGGGCAGCTTTAAAAGCAGCTCCTACAAAAAAAGAGGTGGAGCAAAGAAAAATCAAAAGAAAGGTTGTGCAGGTTTACAAAAAAATAGATTTTCTCAAAGCAGCTAAGAGGAGATGCAGGAGGCTGCAAAGGCGGACTGAAGGCAACAAGCAGAAAATGAACGCTCCAGAGGAAGTATGAGGAGAGCAGGTGAAAGCTTAGAAAGCCCTGACGGTTTCTTCCTTAACGGTTCGTAAACCAAAAACAGCTTTAGTTTGGGGACGAAGAAAGAAAAAAATAAACAAAATACATTGGTTCGGGTCCGACTTTTTTTTTTTTGTAGCAGCAAAGGATCAACTCAAATCTACTTTTTGGAATTTGACTTCTTTTTGTCAGAAGTGAGAAAGTGGGGGTACACTGATTCCTGAGGGGCCAGAAGGAAACGGAGCAGGAGAAATCAAAGAGGAAGGAGGTCACTTTGGCAAAGGTCTCTTAAGAGTTTTATTTCCAGGGCGGAGAGAAAGAGTCCAGGAGAGGGTGGGAGACACACAGGGTTTACATTAAAAACAGACATCAACAACCTCAGCTTTATTGATAGAAAAGCCTTTCAGGGCGACACACTCAGCCTCTGAGTCTGCAGGTTTGGTCGACAGGAGCACAGATGTTTGTAGTCCTCACCTTTATAGCTCTGAGATAGGAACATTTTTTGATTGCTAGCTAATCAGCTGCAGTGGATCTAAAGGAGAGCGGGTGGGGGCGCTGAGATTGTATGTTCCGTCTTTGGTTAGTGTTTCATCCCGCCTCCCTCGTCTCTTCGGTCCTCTCACACAGGCGGCTGTTCGCCATCAGAGATCTTAGGCTGGAAAGATGTAGTGATACGAAGGTGGCTGCTTCTCTCCGCCCTTTCACGCAGAGGATGTAGTGTGGCTGTAAAGACTCCATATTGGGACGAAAGGTGAGCTCTTAAGGTTTGATTGTGTCCGTTCACCTTCATGAACACAACTGTTGACTGCTGTAACACTTGGTCTTCGGTTGTTTAAGGAAAAAGATGTTGGTGGTCCGGTCACAGAGAAGACAAAAACACTGTGGTCACGTAGCTGAGGATCCATCTGAGAGCTGTTTTCACCTGTGGAGGAGGAGCCAAACAATGCATCATCATTAGATATTGTTACATAGATGGTGATCCATGAATCAAGATCAATGATTCACAGATTGAACCACGATTCTTACCATTTAATCTAAATAAGTCTGAATGTTTGCTACATATGTCTTTTTACTGGATGAATAAAATAATTCAAATGTAATCTTTGGCATTATTTAGAACAGCAGGTCAGAATCAACAAAACACAACAGAATAAAACACAAACATTTTAAAAGAAAGAAATGATAATTATCACTTTTAATAAAAGTTTTTCTGTCAACTTCCTGGTTAACTTCAGGAATAAACAAAACATGAAAATCATTGTTGCTTTGGAACATTTTAGAGCAAATTCTGAAAATGTTCTCCATCCTCAAAGTTATACTGACTACAGTTACTATAAAGAAATTACAGTAAATGAAGACAGAAACACATAAATACAAATAACTTTAGAGGATATTGATCCAAGATTGTCCTAATATTCCAAAATTCATGTAATCTATTTATTATTACTTTCTATATACTCAAAACACGTTTTTTTTCTCCCCAGAACTGAACTTCAGACTCTTTCTCATGTTACACTTCAATAATTTTACTTTGATGACAGAAGCACTTGTGGTTTGTTTAGTTTATGTACAAAAAATCTGACATTACTCTGGATTTTAAATAAATAATCACATAGCCTGAGATTTTTTTTTTTTTTTGCTAAACTCCCTTAGAATTCTAAACATTGTAAATCAGTGATCACTGACTCATATTTTTGGAAATGGATGGAACATTTTGGAGTATCTGGATACTCGTTACAGCCCTAATCATTTCCTCTGAAGTGTTTTAGGTAGGGCTGTTAGCGTTAGTGCGTTAACGCACACGATTAATAATAATTTTTAAAAAAAATTGCGTTTATATTTATTGTTTTTGTTCAGAAGATGAAAGAAAACGTTTTAACGAAACGAGTGCAGTGATGTTGAACATTTGGCCCATGTGACTGTGTGAACCAAAACTTTTTTTAGTTTTAGCCGCATATTGTCTTATAAAATGTACCTAGTAAAACATTGTGATTAATAGTGATTAATCTGATTGAGCGCTCTAGTTTTAAGGTAATGTTTGTCTGTTAAAGTGTGATGATAAAACAGTGTTAGGGTGTGAGGTTCTTACATGGACAGTTCATGGTGCGTCTCTTCCAGACTCCAGGCTAGCCTCTCGGAGCAGTTCCTCTAGTTCCTGTCCACTGTCGCCGCTCACTGCAGAAGTAACACCCAACACAGCTTTGTTAACGATTTCTAAAAAAACAAAAAAAAAGAGCTGCGCCTGATCCAAATGATCTACAGGTACTCACCATGCTCCATCACGCAGTTCCCAGGCTTTGGACTTTCATTGCTTAAAAGGTGGATGGAGAACTCTGGTTTCAAACCATTCGGTAAACCCGAGCTCACCACGTTTTCCTCGAGAGCTTCGGCAAAGCCCTCATCTGCAGAGACCTCGTTACCGCACTCCACTGGTTCGACCGCTGAAACTGGACTCCCTTCAGCTTCAGATGGAGTGGAGGTCAGGTGGGGGTCCTGCGCTTCTTCATGAGGGACGGTCCCCTCTCTCTGCTCGGTCGGACTCGATTGAACAGACTCTCCTTCCTGTTGGCCTGCCTCTGCGGGCCGCTTTGGCCGTGACTCCTCTTGGCTGGACTCCTGGTTCTGTGTGGCTGAATGTGCTGGTGCTTCCTGCTCTGTTTGGTTTGGTGGAGAGGTCTCCTCTGATGCTTGATCGTTCTGAAGAGCAGATGTTAAAAGCTGCTGCTGCAGATCCTGAGGTTGGTTGAGTTCCTCTGATTGGGGCATCATGCTGCTAGGATCTTGTGCGGGACTCTCTTCCTCTTTAGTGTCATCAGGTCGGGGAGTCACAGGTGTAGCTGCTCCTCCCTCTGTCAGCTGAAGAGTCCCAGACTCTGAAGGCAGAGCTTGCGTTTTGAGACTTGGATCTAGTGTTCTGTCAGTCCCGTCCCGTGTGGATGGAGTTGCTGGCTGTGATTCTAGGTTGCTGGTGAGTGTAGTGTTTGACTCTGATCTACTCTCCGACACAGCAGCTGAGCCCTGGTTCACATCCTGCGTTTGCTCAGGTGTGGGGGACGCAGATGAAGGCGTCGCACACGAGTTCAGGTCTGCAGCTTTCTCTGAGGCCTCTTTGGTCAGGTTTGGAGCTGCAGGGACGTTCATCTGTTGAGGCTCAGGAGGGCTTTCCACCCTGGTGACCATAAAAATCTTGTGACCTCTGCCTGGACTAGAGACAGATATGCAGCGTCCTGGAGAGGGAGGGGTCCCAGTAGGAACTGTGGCTTCTGTGACAGTGATACCAGAAATGACACTCTGTCCTGCAGCGGGTGAAACAGCTGGGTGTGAAGACGTACTTGAGGCACTGGGGGGGAACTTTGCAGCTCCTGACTTTGACAGAGGAGCAGTCTGACTCGGGGCAGTGGAGGAGTTTGGAGCGGAAGAGGACTTCGTCACCACCTCTCCGTCATCCTCGTCCTCGGTGTCTGAGTCGGAGTCCAGATTTGGGGCAGGAAGGCTTTTCTCTGCGCTTTCTTCTGCCTGGCTGCTCGCCTGTCCCTCGTTTCCTGAGATTTCAGCCTCTTCACTTCTTTCCTCTCTTTCATCCGACGTTGGCAACTCCTCCTCCTCTTCTTCTTCTCTGGTTCCATCCTCAGTTGCGATTTCAGCCATAGAGTTGGACTGCCTCATCTTCTGATCGAGCTCCTCCTTCTCCTTGGCAAGGATGAAGTTTCTCTTGCAGCCATTTTGGATCTCAGCAAGCAGGGCGCGCTGCGTCTCTATGAAGCTCTTTACCTAACATGAAAACAAAAAAGGGAAAAAGTGACAGCCAGTTCCCCAACGTTTTATTTTGTGCTTATCAGTCTTAATTTTACAAATTTCAGGCAGTAATTGAAGGCTGTAAATGTTTTCACTCTAAGCAAAGTTTTTCTTTAATAAAAAAACTGTCCATGCTTTCACTTTGATATTTTATCTCTCTTTTTTGGGAGTGGATCATATACAGGGGATACTTCTGAACCAACTTTGCCTGCGCCAAGACTTCAGCAGTTCTCAATCTTTTTTACACCACCAACTGGTTTCATTAAAAAAGCATTAGGGTAAAATGTAATAACTCCCACAACTGAGGGCATTCAGTGGACAATGTATTTTATGAGAGTTTGCTTTTTGTAACTGATTATTTTTTTTTTTTTAGTTTCAGTTAAAATAGATAAAAGTAAATAAATAAACAGATAAAACAGACTCACAGTTTCCTTCTTCGGCTCTCGGTCTAAATCGAGACGCAGCAGAGACGTGTTGACTTTCAGGGCGAGTGACAAAGCCATCAGGCCACCAGTCTTTATCTCGTTTTCGCGAAGGTCCAACGCAGCAGCCTCGGGCTCTCAGCGATGAATTCAGCCACGGCCACGGCTCCTGCAGCACAGTAAACAGAGGCCAGAAACATTCAGTCAGCAAAAAGGCAGAAAAAGCACATTTGAACACACACACACCCACACACACACACAGTGAGTCCAACCTTCACAGGAGAGCTTGGTGGAGGCCAGGCCCAGTCTGAGCACAGAGCGGTTGGCAATCAGTCCATCTTTCAGTTTGTGAACTCCTTCATTGCCCACAGAATTGTGGCCGAGGTTCAGTGTCTCCAAACTTTGGGTGCACGGCTGAGAGGAGAGAAATTTGATTACAATCTGACTGATTATTTATAATTGTCATATATCTCTATGTGCACCACTAAAATGAAAAAAAAAAAAACAAAGAGCATTATCTGAAGAAATCTTAAGGAATTTTTTTGTGAAGAGCATAAAGTCTTTCAATAATCCCAAAGCATCACAGCACCAGGAGCTGCATTTCAGCAAACCACACACACACAAATAATCTTCAGAACAGTACAGAAACATTTTAGAAAAGGAAACAGACTAATACACCGATAGCAATATGCACAGAGGTTATTTAACTGTTTACCAGAAGGAAAGCTCATGTAAAGCCCATCCAGAGACAAAACAGACTTCTCTGGATTTAGACGCATCTGGGATTCATCACACAGATGAAACTTGAACTCCGGTCATACTAATTGGTTTTCCAGATCTGTTTGAGAAGAAGTGTTTCCCTGACAATATGTAAATAAAAAACCCAAACTTTTAATGGGTGATGGTTTGAACTCATTATCCAGCTATGCAACAACAGTCATTCATGTCTGTGAATAAAGGAAAATCCAGTTCTGCTAGTTTCTCTTTTTTAACAGGACAGCATTCAGGAACTAAGAGAACTTTAAAAGAAAAATTTACAGAATAAATTAACACTGTTAAGGTAAATTAAATGCCTGTTTTTTTTATAAAAGCAGTGCACATGAGCATCCTATTTGCTTCCCCCAACAGATTCTTGTGTGTGAAACAAAATTCCCCCTTTATTTAGAAGGAAAGTGACATCAGCTCACATATACTTCAGTGCAAAAATAAAGTTTAACATTAGAAATCAGAATCCTCAGGATAAATAAAAGTTTTAAGGTTGTAAACAATAATCATCCGTCCTGTTATAATACTCACATCAGTAAATAGGTTGATAATTGGGAAAATAAGATGACAGACGTGTTGCAGTTGCACTGTCCTGTTTTTTATAAGCTGTCAGTGAACCAAAACCAGATGTACTGTACCATCAGTTAAACCTGCAGATAACACTTATCATCCCCTGACAGAGCACAATTTAATTTACACGCTCAGCCAGACTTTTGGTGTAGAACTATAAGTACTTAGGGGCTAACAACTGAAATATTAAAAACAAACAACCCCCCAAAAAGAGCACATAGAGAAACCTCAGTTGATCATCACATTTTCCCCCTTAATCACCGTTTAGAAAATAAAACGTGTGCTGGTGGTGTGTGCTTTCACAAGCAATTGTGTTGTTATGCAACTAAACTTACTTCTAATATGCTTGCCAGTGTGTGATTTTTAGAGAAAGACATGATTGAAGCACGAGAACTAGCTCGTGGTAAAAACTTTGCTTTGCAGATCTGGGATGACATGATAGAGATAAATGAAAGCCTAAAACGCATAAAATGCTAATTCTTTTGAGCTTCACAGGCACGTACTGGATATTATCCATTTTGTAAATGTCCATGTTCATGTGATTTCTATGCTGATCTTCTCCACCTGGTGAGATCTCGTGTAGAGCCCCAGGTGGAAGAAGATTATCAGTGATCTTGTATTTCTTTTCTAATATTTACAGTTAATGTCTTCTCTCCAAGCTGCTTGTTTACTCTAAATTGGTTCATCAGTCTTGTTCAGTTAAACAATCTGATCCCTGGTGTCCTTAGACAGCTCTTTGATCTTGATCATGGTGTTGAGGTTGCAGTTTGACTGTTTAGGGGTGCAGACAGGTGTCTTTTATACAGATAACCAGTTCTAACTGAGGTCCTTAATACAGTTAATTCTTTAAAAAGTGTAACATATGACTTCCTAGATTCTATTTCTACAATTTGTATCTCACTGTCTGTGTTTCTATTAACTCTGAAATTGCACAAATTGGATTTTTGATAATAGATTATATCAATGAAAACATTACAATTTCTAAAAAAGGAATTTATTGAAAAAAGGTTTTTGTGCTTGGGAAAGTTGGTTTTTGTAGTGTATCGAAACTGACTTTTTTTTTAGCGAAACTGCAATCAAAACACTTTTTTCAAATTAAATGTGCTTCTTGGTAGGAGGTGGCTGCCCTGAGTGCTGCACAGCAGGCGCCACCAGAGGTCCAACAGCATCACAGCTCATTTTAAGTTTCACATCATACAGAATCGTGCAGCTTTTCCCTAAAATCATCAACCAAGATTTCCTCATCGCTTCATCTGTAGCCACACTTTTGTGGCTTGCAGCCTGAATAAATTGCAGAAGTCTCCTTTGACAGATAAGTATGAGCGCGAGTGCCATGGCAGAAACTTGAATGGATCTTGTTGTGTTTTCAAACAGAAAAAAGGGTCTAGCTGCTCACTTGTTAGAAGGTTTTTTTTTTTTAATACCATTGAACAGGCTTTTCATGTGCATCTGAGATTGTCAATGGACAAGCTGCGGGGCGAGCGCCACACTGCTTTAACATCACCCAAATGCTCCCTTTGAGCATATATGTAATGGATCTTTGTAGCACCACTGTCTACACTAATGTTGATAGTGACCGACTGACACATCAGCAATACGTTTTTCAAGCAAAAGTTGCTTAAGATACGAAAAAGTAAAACATGGTATACGTTGACAGCTGATCTTTAGACACTCAAATATAAAGAGAGGGTTTCCCTCTGAATATTTCACACACATTTGTTTTACTGTGCTTTTCCATGTTACAGAAACCCTGTGAGTGTGTGTAAATGAATACCAATGCAGCAGCAAGGTAGCCCATGCCATTGTGTGTGAGCTGGTTGTTCCATAGCACCAGAGTGACGAGGCCTTTCCTTTGCTCTTTTAGTCCTTCACACAAGTAGGCGAGACCTGTGACGACAAACCAAAAGCCTGCTATTCCTTTGTGTCAATCATTATTTATTAGAAGATGAATCTGCACAACTCTATTTTTTTCAAGTGTCAATAATTCCTACACTAGTTTTTAATAAACTATGTTACAAAACAAGAGCTGTGCACATGAAATATTACATCTACCCAAACTGAGCTGGTGGCTTATCACTGATACATACCAGAGTCTAAAATATGGTTATTGCGCAAGTCCAGAATCTGTATATTGTAGTTGAACTTAAGCAAGTTGCCGAGCTGAGCTGAGTCCTGAATGCCGTTGAGCTTGTTGTCTGCCAGATACAACTCTCGCAGATTCATGTTCATCTTTAGAGCAGTAGCTGAAAACAGAAAAACAATTAAAAAAAACAATTAAATCAATCATTCTCCCTCTTGCCTCTTTATCTGCACTTTATTGCCTTTATTTCTAGACTCACCAAGCAGCATGAGCGGCCTGCCAGACAGACCAGCATTCTCCAGGTGAAGGACTGCCAGGCTCCCACTGATCCTGAGGGCTCGTGCTACAAACGGGGCAGAGTGGTCCAGCAGGGGAGTGTTACGGGCATCCAGGTACTGCAGGGAGCTCGTCTGAGAGGAGGACACAAATGTCTAAATGAGTGACAATAATCTAGACTCACTTATGTCAAAATATTACCCACACGCTTAAAGCATATTTGATGTACATAAAAGAAGTATATTTTGTAATAACTCCGTCAAGTTTGAGGACAAGGTCATGTCACTATTAAAAAAATTAAAAAGGGACCTTTAAATTATATAGACAAATATTGTATTTACAATAATAATAATTGTATTCAGAAAATGTGAGCATAAAATAGGCTTAATTCAGCTTTGATTGCTAATTAAGGTCCTAGTATAGGTAGATTGGGGTAAGACATGGCAGAAAAAGGCAAAAACTGTAACCATTTAGCTGGGAGAACATCTAGAAACTATTAAAGTTATTCAATAGCAGGCCTGTAACATGATTAGCTATAAAAGGATGTCTTAGAGAGGCAAAATCCCTCAAAAGTCAAGATGGGCAGAGTTTCTTCAGTCTGTAAAAACATTTAAAAACTGTCCCTAACATCAACATCTAATCATTAACATTCAATAACGTAATCAAAAATTCCAAGAAACTGTAAAAAAAAAACTGTGTTTAAGGGATTAATGAGAGAAACTTAATAAGATGAGGTATCTTGGACAACAATAAACGCAATCAGGCTTTGAACGCTTCAGTAAGACAATAACCAGAGGCTGCGGTTTGAAGAAGAGCAGATCCGATGGTGAAATGAACTGCCTGAATTTATTTTTCTGCAGAGAACATTTGAAACATCATTAATAGAAAAAATTCAATGAACTCCACAACACCTGGAAATCTATAAGGCAATACCACAACTCAAAAAACTCACAACTTTTATACCCATTCATCTTTAAATTACTTTGAGAAAGAAAAGAAGGTGCTTCAACAAGGTAAACAAATATGTTCCAAATATTTCAAGGCCTCAAGCAGCCTTTATGAATAAAAAAAAGTCTTCAGTGAATGCAAGTGTCAAATACCTCAGCCTATGCCTTCTTTTGGTTCTTTTATGAATAAAACAGGTTCATGTGGTTTGAATTTCAAGTAAGTTTTTTTTTTTTTTCAATATAAAAGGTCCACTTCTTCCAAGGGCTGTAAATCTTTTAAATATATCTGGAAAAAAAAATCTTATTAAAATGAAAACCAAAGAAAGACATAAGTCCAGATAAATACATGAATGCATCAATGCTATGACTTGGGGTAATAATATTATTTTTATCATTTTTTTTTTTTTTTTAATCATGTCACTTTGGGCCTCATAAAAACAGGAGTTGTTAAAGATCTACTTGATTAGTGGAAATCAAACACAACTTTGTATTGGCAAACTCTGACATAAGCACAGTAAAAACACCCTCTGTGTGTGTGATGTCTCTAAGCAGTTGCTCATTAATCATCTGATGCCCAGTGCTTGTAGACAGCAGGGCTCCTTTCAGATGGGAAAAAAAATCCTGATTAGATGACAGAGTAAAGCTAATAAGATCGTCTCAGTCACGGTTAGACTGAAGCTTACAACATGCTTATGTTGGTTTTCTGCTCCGGTATGAATGCAATATCACGGGGCATTAGGGCTGCATCACTGTGCTAATCAAAATAGATTTTAAGGGAATTTACCAAACAGCTCAATAAATCCATGGATTTCATTTAAAGCCGTTTGAGCTTTTTTTTTTAGCGGGCGAGGATCAAAAACAGCTTTTTGCTTCATTTTGAAAATCATATTTATTCAAGCCTCTCCTGTTCAGGTCATCAGTCATTATGTGAAAACATTTTTTCAAAACTGGTTTTGAAACAAAAATGCAAAAAATTATGTCTAATTAATTCTGAAAAGAGAAACAATAACTATGTTAAAGAAAATATGAGTATAAAGTCATAAAAAGTTGCCGTCACTATCTGTGGGTGTGCATATGTGAATTGGGGGTCGCTTCTTATAAGAAGGCTCCACTGCTGAACACTTGAGTCAGCCTAAAACCATCAGGAGAAACGTGGGGTTCAATGTCTTTCCCAAGACACTTAGACATATGGGGGTGGACAGGACAGAAACCAAGTCTACAATCTTACAATCAAAAATCGGCTGCTTCCCTTCAGATTTCAAATGGAGTCTTTAATTAATCAAGATTAGAGAAAGTCACATTGGTGAAAAAGATTTTCCGGCAAATAACAACAGATATAAAAAAATGTATCACCCGCCTGACACAAGGTTGCACAGGCATAAAAAATATCTGCTCGGTTCTGCATTAAAAAACAACAAACACATTTATGTTTTTCTATCATTCGACTAAAACTCTTTCCCGAAGCACCTGTGCAAATCAGTGAGAAGTTGATGGGATATGCTAAAAGGTGACCAACAACAATTGGATTTTCTATCATAAATCCAGATTACCTGAAGAACCTGCAGACAGGAACAGACCATGCAAATTCAACCAAGAAATGCAAACTAGGACTTAAACGTGGAACTGTAACTTTCAAGTGATGATTGCAATGACCAGCTTTGTCCGAGTTGGAATAAAACAAACAAAAACCCAAATAATTTAATGAGTAACTAGTTATATTGACATAAGTTGATCATTCATTTCCCCCCAAACTTTAGTTAATCAATCAAAAGTGGCAGATTAACTAGTCAGTATATTAGTGTGATGGAACATTTCTGCAAAAAGAATACATCTACAAAGGTCCAATGATTGCAAACAGTTTTACACACTATACTGTTTATGCTAATGTGTAATATTGTGCCAGCTCACTTTAAATCTATCAAGAAAAATAAAAAACTGTTCCCACTAATCTTAATATACAATAAAATAAGTAAAAAAAAAAATATAACTCCTTTGATATAGGTCCCACTGCTCAGAAAGACTAGTAGTAAACCGGGGTAAATCACATTCAATTTTTTAATCAGAGAAAAGAGGTCATATGGAGACCTAACACTCAATTTATACAAAAATACACCAGAAAAATAACATTAAAATATTATCTGAAGTTAAAACTCCTAAGGATCTGGAGTTCAGATAATTCACTTCTATAAAAATCTAGAGTTGAGATTTAGAATAAAATTTGAGTTTTACAGAAATAAATTAAGACATAACTAAAGGATGATGTGCTTGATGCATTACAGTTTTAAACAACATCAAAGAGATAATTTCATGGATTTATGGTTAAGCGGGTTAAAGAAATCCAAAATCAAACAACTGAAGCCTCTGTTGCTTAAAGTTGAAACTGGTGTCAAATGTCATATGAACATTTTGACTGTAGATCTCATATTCACTATCAAATCAGAAGATGTCGCACTACCTTTGTCTTCTGCCAACAGTTTATTATCAGCTCTGAAATAGACAAACATCACTTCTATAAATAAGATACCCAAGAGAATTAAAATAAGTAATAAATCAAGATACGACCATGAATAAATCACTTGGGGACATCACATTTAACAAGAGAGAATGAAGAGCCATGTCTGAACACATCTTAACAGTGGGAATTATAAAAGAAATGTAAGGAGAACAGACTTTGTTGAACCGGTTTTGCTCTGACAGAAAGCTGGAGTGATCTTGGTTTGGATGCATCATCAGGACAGGAGAAAACAACATATGGATGGCCAGTTCCAACAGGACAAATGTATGTTAGGTGGTGAAGTGGGTGGTGAGTAATAGAAAGTGCGACAGTGGGGATGATTTATCTCTGACTAATTTGACTTTAAAACAAGATTAAACTTTGCAGTTTTTGTCGTTCTGAGAAAGAAAAAGACAGCTGAAATGCTGCTAACACAGAAGACCTACTCAGTGGAGCATTTGCTCTTTTCTATGCTTAATTTTCTTACAATCTGATCAAAAAGATTGGTGGTTGTTTTTCAGGATAAAGCTGTCCATCGCAGAAACAGAAAGAAAGCTTGTAAGTTTGCTGCTGACAAACAGGACTGGACTATGACCTTTGAACAGTGTGCGAACACTGGAATGCCTACCTCAGAGAAAATTTGGAAACAGGGAGTGGGGGGGCGCTGTGATTAGGTTTTAATAATAGTGTGCAGATGACAAACAACAAACAATTCTTTTTAGCTCAATAGTGGAGACTTAAACCGAGTAAGGCAAAACTCAGAGTTTATCTCATGTGTGAGAGACAACAAATGCAAGAATATTTGAGGTTTACAAAAACAGTAAATTAAAATTATTTTAAAAGCTACAAAAACCAAAAAAAAAATGTAACAAAGGAAAACTAATTCAGACGAAAGAGGTTCTATAGTTGTTTTGTTTTTTGGCCTCTTACAATTGTAAAAACAGCTTCTCATCACTTTATTAAAATAAATAATCAAGAACACAAGATCTGTACTGGATAGAAACAATGATTTAGGATGACATTTCATCATAAATTGCAGATTAATTTATTCTATTTTAATGAAAGTTGTGTAACTTTAAAGGTAGAAAAAATAGTAAATGTGTCTGAGAAAGGAATATCATTTTCATCATTTTCAGGAGATTGTGGCTTAGAGAAGTTCCTATTTACTTTCCAGGTGGTAAATAGGAGAACTGGAGCGTTGTTGCAATAAAAGAATAGTTTGAAACACAATGTAGATTTTATTTGTCAGAACAACATCAATATGGATTTAACTGCGTATCATTTTGATTAGGAGGTGAGGTGAAGACTAGACGTTTGGTTTGTCTTGTAAATGAGTTCACTCAGCATCGGGTTGAACCACAACCACAGCAGCCCGAAGGAACTGCTCATTTCTGCCCACAAATACTCCCCAGACGATCGGACCCTTTAGCCAAGACTTTTCATTGCAACCAATGCCTGAGCTCTGCCTCAATCGGAGCTTAACAGGAACCAAGCAGGAGAGGTGACAGAGTACAACTGGAGCCGGGAAAAGTCTCGAGGGGGTGACAAAACCAGTTTCAGACCTCGATACTTGCATGTGCAAAACATGCAGCCTGTCATTAAAGTTTAGATTATAAAGTGTCCTCAAAAATAAATGGCACGTGTTAAAAAATGCCAATTCCAATTTTACTGCCAGTTTGTTTGGAAACATGTCATGGAAGCAGTATGCCTTACCTTTCTCATCATGTGAGCAGCAGCTTGCCATCCTCGTGTGCCGATGTGCTTGTTGAAGGATATGTTGAGATGGGTGGCTGATTCATAGTACTCAATCATATCAAAGAGAGCTGAAGCACCCTGGGAGGGATGTAAAGAGACAAAAAGATGTAAAAAAAACAAAAAAAAACAACACCAATATTATATTTATTAATTTAATCTTTCACTTTGTCTAAACACAGAGAAACTTTATGGATTTCGATGACGTTAAAAATGCTCAGATTTCTGGTAAGAACAGTTTATCCTTTGTAGTAAGACTACAAACAGCTAATACAAAAAGTATTATACCATCAAATACAAATATTAATACTTTAAAAAGCAAGAAAAATATAAATAATAGATGCTGAAGAGTTCTGGAAGCTAATTTTTTAAAAGCTAAGCTGTTCATGAAGAGTCATGGCAGCATGGTGGCGGAAGTTGTGGTTTGTCTTGTTTTTATTTTCAATGTTAAAAATGGTTTTTCCGGTTTTCTTAACCAATGAAAGGCAGTTCTGCAAACACAAAAAACAACAACACTTTTCCAACCTTAACAAAACTAACTGCCGCATTAAATCAACAATAAAAATGTTTGAATTACAGAATTTGTGTGAATTGAAAAAGCCTTTGTCACAAAGAATAAAAAAGTGTTGTCTATTAAGTAATAATTTATCAGGTGTTGTCCAATTAAAAGTAAACTGAGAATTGCCTTTGATGAAAAGAGGTTTGTAGGAAACTGTGAATGCAGTCTTAATGAACAGCAACAAAAGCAGGCAATTCTTTAAATTTAGAGTGACTTAAATGACAAAATTGTGCTTCTTAGAGAATAAAGTATAGTTTTAATGTGGATCCCTCCTCTATTAATGTAGATTGATATTTATAATATCTAATAACCATATTAGGGTAAGGTAGTTATATTTATCAACCTATAAAACATAGCGGGATCATAGCTTAAGATGAAAGCAAAGAACTGCTGTAAAATAATAATGGAAGGATGTTTGCTTTTGTGCACCAAGGTACAGGAAGTGATTTAGTTTTTTTCTTTTTCTGAAGTTAAAACATAGTGACGTCCTCAGACAGGCTACTCGCTGCATGACATCTTTTAACCTGTCCTAAGCGTTTCTGTGTTAACGGAAAACACGACTGAAAATACACAAGCCTGTTTACTTAGCGGGCGTGGGGGATGATGAGTCACACTTAGTCCAATAAAAGCTCCATGTGATCGCGCTCTCAATGGCCGTCTCTCCACAGGCCTCTCAAAAAACACGTCCCAAAAACCTTTTTTTCTTCCCGTCTCGTTCCGAGATCGTTCCCAGCAAGATGCCATGAATGCAGACTGGAGTCGAATCATTCTGCTATTCTAACTCGACATGTGCTCTGCACCACGACCGGCTTTCAATTGAAGTGCTGCTTTCTAGTGAGTCATGCAGTGACTCATTTGGCTGCTTGATTTTAAGGGAAACACTCCAAATTGGTTTAAAAACAAGAGCGCATCTGTCACTATTTGCTTTGACTTTGTCATGCTTGCTTGCCTCTTCTGAAATATTCAGTAAAAAAGCAAAATTCCATAAAAAAAAAGCTAAAATGGCAAGCTATCTTCAGTACAAAGACTTGGAGATAATACCCCAGAAATGCAGTGTTTCTAAATGAGTCTGCAGTCCTGCTTACCCTGCAAGTTTTACTAGTTTTCCTGCTCCAACAGGAAAACTGTTGGAGCAGATTTACCTTAGACTTTGAAGATCTCCAGATACCAGCAGATTGATTACATTCTAGTCTGCAGGTTGGGAAGGACCACATTCCTGGTCGGAATGCATTTCTAGGAAAAGTTTAAACTCATCTTTGAAGGATCCAAACATGTTTGCATCACAAAGCCATGTTACAGTGAGTTTCTGAGATGCAAATAACAAATGAGTGTTCCCTGTTACCTTGATTTATAATGACTGTCAGTCTGTCAGGTGCAAAACAATTGTGGTCTACTATAGCAGCCTCAAATTCACCGACTTTAAGTCAAAGGTGGAGATAGAAACACCAACAATATTCAGAATTATCAAGAAGAAATTGAAATTTTAAAGCCAAGATTTTTCCCACTGCTCTCCAAAACCTTTGATCTGGTTCTGATGGAGTTCTGGACTACCAAAAAATTCCTAAGTAAGCCTAAATAAAACAAGAATGGGGTCTGCGAGTGTCTGAGGACAGAACAAACATTCTAGATGTGTACAGAATACAGCAGGAGACCGGAAGCATCATTTTAAAGTGTAAAGTTGAATGCATCAACAATGTCTTTTCACTGAGACATACCACCGTTATCAGGGAATACTTTCATTAAAATAAAAGGGATCCCAAAGGACCTCTTACTGTCAGGGGGAGACATTTGTGTATAGCATATCTGCAGTGTGACAGGAAGTGTCCAGGACTAGTATCCGTACACACCACACTGCAGCTCTGTGTGTGTTTGCATACAGCCAAACAGCACCAGTAGTTGTTTACACAAGTTAAACTCTGGGGTAATTTGAGCAAACCCATGACAAACACTCCACATCCTTCCAGAGAAGTAAAGGGATCAGAGGATGGCTGAAGGCAAAAATTAATTCTGGGAGAAAGAAAGAGTAGAAAAGCAATGACTAACTTACATCTTCATCCAGGCTGGTTTGCTCCAGGTCGACCGTTTTAAACTGGACTCTCTTCAAAATCTCCTCCAGAGACTCGCATGCTTTGTAGTCCAGTTTTTCACCTGTTAACATCAAACAAACATCAGGTAAAAATAATGTCAGATAAAAAAAATTAAACTCGGGAAATCAATCCTTTCTAGAGAAAGAACGAGTCTGCACCAAATGACCTTAGTTTCAATAGGACTTGCGTTCATTTTTGAAAAACCTTATATCTCATAAAATAGTCGTACTTCCTTGCAATGAAAAAACATAAATACATTTAAAAGCCTGAGCCCCACGCTTAGAATTCCTCATCACAGCAGAAAAAAGTGCAAATGTCAAGCATTTTGTGCAACTATTATGGTATTTCTATTTACTTACCTTTCAAATCCAAGCATTCATTTCGCAGGGTAAAGTCTTTGAGTTCCTATAAAGAAAACGAACAAAAACAAAAATCAGAAGTTCTTTCTGTGAAAGCAATTAAAAACTTCCTTTTTTTCTGTAATGAGAGTTTCAAACGAGTAAAACAGGTGGAACATAAACAGATATTGCAGTTAGTTTTTGGTAACACATTGATGCCTACTGATGCAAACATATATCAAACCACTTTGGCTCCAAAATTGCCTAATGTAGCATATACCTAAAAAAAAACAAAATTAATTTTGTTTTCAAAGCTTGAAATAAAACAGGCGTCAAGGAGGGGGAAAAAACCTTTTGTGGAATGACAAAGATAATTTTAGCATAATCTCAGTCGCTTTTTGTCGCACCTCTAAAAACCCCTCACATCCAATAGTGTCAGAGAACACCATGTGGTTTTGTGTGACCACACTGGAAACATAAAAAGTGTATAGTTTAAGGTAAATAGAATTTTATTTTCTTTAAACATATTAATTATCCAAGTTGTAGTATCAGCATCAGATAAGGAGAATTTTCAAGTGGTTCTTTAGGATCTTATCCCAGATAAAACCTCCACCCATATACATGAACAGTGTGGTGCCCTCTAAACTATGCAAAAGCAAATTCCTGCCCGGTCCATTCACCATGAACTCCATGACCTCTCCCTGACCACCTTACTGTTACAGCTGAATGTACTGTAATGGTGATGGATACAGACTGAGTTGATGGCCGCTGATATGACTCAACCGATCCCAAGATTGTTACGTGATTGGACAACTGCAAAGTCCGGAAAGGGTGATAATACCAGCATAGTGCTTATTGAATAAAGTAATAAATATAAAATATTTATGTAAAAAAAGTAGTTTATAAACATCTTTATGTTTTTTTTTTTGGTCAAAAAGTGTTGATAAAACCTCCAGTGTACTAGATTTTTATGAATGTTATTTTTGCTAGCACACATACGAGAATGTACATTTGTCACTGACAATTCAAAGCTTAAGAGACTGTAAGAAATTAAAATATTTGTTGAGTTAGAAACAGGTTTTTGGTGTAGAAAAGCACAAGACTGTCTTCTCTGGTTTTAAATTGTCTCCAAATGGATTAGTTGTGTGATCCTTGTTTGCTTAAGTTGGCAGAAACAAAAGGAGAAAGAGAACTAGAGTGATATTTTCAGCTTTTAGATTAAAACTTTATTGAAATATCAAATTAAATTCACATGTAGAGAGCAGCGACAAAAGATGAAGGATATAAAAAACTCAAATATTGATGTAAAAAAAGTCACTAGAATTACATAAATTGCAGTTACTTTAGGACCAAATGTAAACATTTGCTTAATGAAAGATGTTTTTAAGTGGAAACAAGCCATAATATATTTTTAGATACTTTATCTCATCAAGAAGACATGGCTGCTCAGAATAGTTTGAAGATTATTTAAAACTTGGTGCCACATACATGTGTAGGCCTAAACTGCAGATAGGACATGCGCTTGCATAAAGCTTAGGTGCATACAAATCTGAGATTTTTAAGGATACTCTCCTGGCCAAAGCAGAACTGCAGAAGCAGAAATGTTACACAAGCTTGCCAAGTGTCTAAGTTTTACGACTCTTGATTGGAGTTATTGTGGAGCAGGCATTCAACACAATGCCGCTAAATAGTGCTCCTGCTAAGCAAAAACAGCACCAGCACATGACAAAAAAGGTATATAGTCCATCTGACAATGGTAATTTAGAATATGTGGTATCTATTTTGAATTGTTAAAGAATGTAGTGGAGGGAAAAACAGGGAAAACAGCTCCTCAATACTCTTACTACACGTGGCCTGTAGTCAATTTAGAGGGCTAGTTTTCTAAGGATAACTACACACAAATAGATTTCTCTACTTCTAAACAATGATGCTGATAAGTCAGATTTTCAAGACCAGCGAATAGGATTAACCCATCTTAACCTTACTTTGGCTGAGGATGCAATCATATTATCTGCTTCAGCAAGCCCATTTTCATCTACAGTAAGATGTTCTTTAAACTTTTGTGTGCATTTAACCTGATTCAGCTTTATATTTCTTTTGTTGATAAGCTTTTACAACTGCTCAGTTGGTTTTCTCTGAAAATATCAAGAAAACTGAGGCTTTTAAGTTGAGTCAGCGGTGACAGTACATGTTTTAGTACATTTTATTTGGATATCTACAGGACAAATGTGGATTCAATTCTTAAAAAGTGCTTCATATAAAATAAAAAGACAAAAAAGGTAATTGGATAAAAAAGATCTAGCCCTAACCCAAATCACAGAGATTGATACAGGTTTTATGATATTCTTTTTTAAAAAGGAACTAAGAATTTGGGGGAGAATCACAAGGAGTAAACTACTGCTGTAGTCTGAGACTCATCAGCAGCCAACCACAGATGTATCCAGAACACAAGGTTCTTTTTTTTTTTAGTTATTCTTTAACCACAACATCAGAGGCATCTTACCTGAGCTAATGACAAATACAACTGGATTGTTGCTCAGTGGCTCAAAAGCTTTTTTTTTTTAAATTAAAACAAATGTAGCAAAAGAAGCAAAAGTCTAGAATCTGGCAGAGGAGAGAAGAGGCCTGAATTTGACGTTTTTTATGGTTCAGCGCGGTAGTTTGAGAGGCCATGTCATTTGATATGAGGTGTGAGACATGAGACCCAGCAACACAGAAGAGATACATGCCACTATCAGAGCTGCATGGACTTTGACATTACTTCAGCAGAATTCATCGCCTCAATACTGCACTGTATCAGCAGTTCAATAAATGCAAAGCCTCAATCACATATCGAGTGCTACATTTATCATAATATTTTTCAATTATCTAAAATTTCTGTTTTTAAAATACTTTAACTTTTCTGAGGTATTGAATGTTGGGTTTTCATTAGCTGCAAATTGTAATTAAAGACTAATCAAAACTCTTAATGTATCAGTCTGTGTGTATACTAGTAATCCTTTGTAAACTAAATTACTGAAGTGAATATTATTATAATAATATTATTTTTGTCTCCAACTAAAAATTACATTAATAATTAAAAAGACTGATACTAAAAATCAAGGGTTTAATAATCATTATTTTAAGCAGTTCTCTAAGTAGAGTACATAATTAAAGAATGAAAAAGGGAAGCTTAAAATAGTTTCAAATAAACGATAAAAAAAGAATAAAATGAATGCAAATTAACTTTATAATAATCTGTCTGAACATATTGTACAAAATGCAACATAATATTGTCATTGTCATGACAGAAGCAAGTTCTCAAAATAAAAAAAATAAAAAAATAAAAGAGACAACAATAAATAGGGCAAGAGTGCCGTCTCTTCTGAGAAGTCAAAATTGGGAAAACATCTCAAGAAAACCCAGGCTTTTCCCATGACTAGAAGATCTAGGCTATAAGTCAACAAATAATTTATAAAAGAAGAGTCAGGATTTCTCCTTGCATAGCTTGACATTTTTATTCCTACGTTGCTTGAAAAACACATCTGAGATTCAGGAAGAAAAAAGAAGCCAAAAAGGGTCCACATTTTTTTTACATTTAGTCTCCTTGCTATCGCGATAAACAAGGGACTACTGTACTAGAAACTTTCTTGGTGTGTGATTGCAAAAATCACTACATTTGCAGACTATACAGGAATAAGCCCAATAGCTTCCCTTTTCAGCTAAAGAATTGCTTATGTACAGGGAATACAGAGCACATGACTGTCCTGGTAACCCACAAGAGAGTAGAAAAGAAAGAGATAAAATTATTTCCTTTTTGTTAAAAAACTATAATAGTGATAAAAAAAGGTCAAACTTGTGATGAAACTGAATCCCTCATTTAATAACATCCACATGATTAATGAATTCTAGATTTAAGATTTAAAGATGCATATTTTGCTAAATAGTACATTTAAACATAGACACAATTTCATGACTTCTGGGTGACATCATTGACTTCCTTAAGGTGGCTGTGAATACTGTAGCTTCTCAAGTTTCAGTTGCTGAATATTTCAGTTTGTTTATTTATTTTTTAAAATAAGTTTATAATTTTAAATCAGAAGAACTAGAAATATAATTCAGAACACACATGCATCACAGAGGGAACCTCTTGTGTAATTCTTATTTACAAACTAGTGGACTAATTATGAATTCTGAACCGATTTAAAAAAAAAAAAAATCACCTGATTCAGTTAATCAGACTGATGACAGGCTACTTTTAATTGTATCAAGCGTGTAAAAGCAGAGGAAAATGACAAAATCTCAAGGAAGAAGTACTTGAGGACCAAGACTGAAAACCAAAACCATAATATTTCCCCACCTCAACCTTCAATTGATCTAAACACCCACAGGTAGCTTAGGAACACAGGTTTATCATCAGTGAACTTGATGAGTCCAGTAAAAAAAAAAAAAATGGAATAGCTGGAAGTTATCTGACATTTGCAATAAACAGATAGTTTGTGTTTACATGGACTTTGGAAACAGGATTATCAGAACATCATGGTACACATATGTGTAGTCTATTTTCTGATTTATTGAGGGGTTTTGTACCCAATGACACAAGTATTAAACTTGCTGTTACTTCCAAACTGTTTCCAGTAAACATGATAACGAGGGGACCAATTTGTCAGCAAAATAGGAAAACACTTTGCTGGGGTTCTTTGAACTCCTCGAGGAGGACACAGCAGTTGCCCTGGAGATACCATGCTACACTTAGTCTCATGTCTTGATTTCATGTTTTTCACTTCCTTTAAACATGCATTCATTCAGCTACAATTTAAATAAATAAAAGGGGAGACATGCTGAGAAACATCCACCTTTTTGGGAGATATCAACACGTGTTAACCCAATTACTTATTTTGAGATAACCGCTTTTATCTGAAAGAATGCCAGAAAGTTTAATTCACACAATCATATCAAAAATCTCATAAGTTAATGATGATTAGATTGATATGTGTATGTGAATGACTTTTCAGGTGATAAAATGAAACGTCTTTCAAAAACGTGAAGCCAAAGCCCTTTGAATTTGGAAAAAACAGGTTCAGCATAAACCAAGATGTGTTTTCTTCTTCTGCATAAACGTATGTGCTATCCAAAAACAAACTTTGCATTTGGATGTTCCTTACCTGTATCTGTTTGAGCACTTTGGGTATAGGTTTACAGTTGAGTTTCTGACAGGCCTGTTTATAGCAAGAGAGGATCTCCTCCACCGTCACATTTTGAGCTGCGAAGCACAGGAGAAAAGGTTTGAAAGATTAAGGATATTTCTTCTATAAACACTTCAAGAGATTAACACACAAACATGCAAACAACTCAAAGTGACAGAAAACGCTTAGTGACTGTGCAGCGCAGCAAAACTTGGAAAAAAAACATTAAGGAAATAAGTGAAAGATTTTTCTTGGTGCAGATAGTAAGAAAATGCCAGGGGACACATTTTGCTGTGTGTAGTCCTTAAACAACCTTGTGTTAATCCTTAGTGTGTCCACATGAAAGCAATTTAAAGCCTCAGCAATGTGTAGTGATAAAGATCAGCATATTCAGAGCCCTTAGCTTGTCCCAAGCAAAGACTTTTTATATTTTTATTTATTCAATGTATTTTGAACTAAACATATTAATATTCTCTGTCTAAAATGCAGTTACTATGATTTTTTTTAGCAATCTAAAGCCAGTGAGCAGGCAACATTCAGCATAAAAGAGCTGAATTTATCAACAAAGTTATTTATTCCTTTTATGAAATAGGTGTGATGACAGGTCTTGAAGCAAGAACTCCAGCAGGTCCCGTAGCATATACTGATTTTTTTATTACATTTAAGGGCTCCCACAATGGCCACTAGCCAAAATTGGCAGTAAAATAAAAAGTTACTCAAAAAACTTTTGATTAGTTGCTACACTGAGATCATTTTTAATGTATTTTTTTCTATGTGTTTTTGCTTGAGGTGGCACTTTACTGACAGTAGGATCATATATTTTAAACCCCTTTAGAAGCTGCACCACTGAAGTCTACAAAAAGGAGGTATTGTTCTTGGCTTTTGTGTGGTTTAGCTGGCCTCGCCTTCCCAGATTTTTTCAAAGGCTAACTCTAGTCAGCTGACTGGGCAATGTTCAAACCTAGAGCTCTGTTGTAAGACTGAAGGGGGAAGAAAAGTGAGGAACTTGTGCAGGAAAAAGAAAACCCTAAAACCACGCTAATACTAAAAGTATTTATTACAACTTATGACTTTAGCACTACTATAACAGCTCAACTGTCTTTGTGAAAGTTTGTTTCTCTCACACTCCTGAGTGAACTGTCGTGTTTTTTTCCTCCAATGAATAGTTGAATTAATTACTGCAGTCCTTTATCTTGTCTGGAGGTAATTCACATTCTCAAAATCCCAAATAACTTCTCAGAGGTGAAAGATTAAATAAAAAAAACAATACAAGAATACATCAAAACAAAGGCATGCTAAAATTGACCCTTTCTTCGGTCAAAGATTTTATAACATCCCAATTATCCAAGGAATTTATTCTAGTTCAAAGACATCAATGGATAATGTCCAATGAATAACTTGAAATTGTACAAGAATTACTTGTAATCTGCAGAGACTTTAATAAAGTAATGGTCATCTAAAGCTGAAATATTGCCATATTTAAAAAATTAAACAAAAAACTACTTCCATGAAACACTCAATGACTTTAAAGCTGTGTATTTGGAATAGAGGTTGATCAAGCCTTAGATGTCATGCTTACAACCCTCTCCCTTTATGTATATAAAAGCAGTGTTAGTACTGTGGTACCATACCTTTCCATATTGAGCTTTAACTGAACAATTTTGCAAAGCTGAAAGTGGTGTGTTATTTCAACAAGAAAAAGAAAATATAAACCATCATAACACTGACAATTTAAGACTTTTTTACGGAGACATTGCAAAATCGGTCAATATGTCAGTGAGTAAAGTTTGTTTAACAATCAAAGGCACTCAGGAACTATGAGAAACTGACAGGAAACAGTCATGTAGCCTTAATGGGCAAGTTTCAGTGTTAACAGTAAAGACTTCGAGCTGCAGGATAGGCAGGGCGAGTTGCAGCAAGAAAGGCATTGCTAAGATATTAGAATAAAGAAGCTTGTCTGGGCTAGGAAACACCAGCACTGAACTACTAAAGACTGGAGGAAGGGGTCACAGACCGGTGAATCAAAATTTTGAATCTTTGCCACATCATGGAAAACTTTATGAAAACAGTGAAAAGATGGCTTCACAGTGTTACATCAACTATTGAACAAGGAATTACAGTGGTATGGGATTGGCTCCATAGTCGATGATGTACAGTGCGAGAGGAGGCTTGAATCAATGACTACCACAGCAATCGGCAGCACCGTGCTATTCTTTTTGCTATGTGCTATTTGGTATGGGGCAGCAAGATAATTACCCAACACATTAATCAAAGGTATGCCAGTACTATCTAAGAAGAATAGAACAAGATGGGATACTTGAAAACAGAGTGGCCAACACAGTCTCCAGACTTGAATCCCATGAAATTGTTTTGGAATGAACTGAAAAGAAGAGTGAGAGGAAAGAAACCAACACGAGCCAAACATTTATGAAAACTTTAGCAGGAGACTTTTCATTTCACCTTGGAAAAAACTTTCTGATAAATACTTCATAATACTGTAGATGTAGGGCTATGGACTATGCAGTGGTTAGCACTCTTGCCTCACAGCATGAAGGCCCCAATTCAAGTCCTGGCTGGGGCCTTTCTGTGTGTATTCTCCTGTGTCCGTGCATGCGTGAATTTTTTTCGACGAGATCGGTTTCCTCCCACAGTCCAAAAACGTGCTTCATAAGTTAATTGGCTACTCTAAGTGTCCTTAGGTGTGACTGAGTGTGTATGGGTGTGCAACCAACTGGTGAATTGTCCAGGGTGAACCCTGCCTTTGCCTATCAGTAGCCAGGCCAGGCTCATCCAACCCTGTGACCCCATACGGAATAAATTGGGTTTAGATTATAGATGGATGGACCTGTACAAAGGCTGCAGTGATATGTACCATGAGGCTACTATGATCAATGAAAAATTTTGTCTATTTTGGTCAATAAATCGATTTAAAAACGTATTTAACATTGATAATATTACATTTACATTCTACTAAACTTTTATTGACAGAGCAAGAGATTATATTTATATTACTTGTCATACTTTTGGAAGTTTTTGTTAAAATCTCTGCTGTCTGACAACATTACTGAATTACAAGAAGTATATTGGTGATAAAAAAAAAAAAAAGTTAAATTTTTGCTTGAGAAAACGATTTGATGGTTACTAAATAACCAAACATACAAATGCCTAACAGAAAATGTAGTTACAAAGAATAGATTTATTAAATCTAATTCATGCAAACTACTTAAGGTTAATGGATTTGCCTACAAAACATGCCTGAAAACGGCCCTGTGGATTTACTTAAGAGCAGCTCACATGGGTATGCTGGAGAGCATAACAGAGAATAGTCTGTGCGTTTCAGAAAACTTGATGTCCTTGGAAAAATGTTATTATGCAGAGCTGCTGTGCCACAAGTGTGTATGTAAACATTTCCTGAGGGAAGGCGAGGTTTGGGGTGGGGAGGGTGCCATACTTAGACCACAGGATTTTCACAGAGACTATTAATTAGTGGGGAAAAAAGGCCGCAGAGCATTGACAAGAGAATTAGAGGAGAACAAGGATCAGTTTCCTTTTTAATTAAAAAATAATCTACTACTATTTGTCAAGGAGACTTAAAATTGACATATTCAATGAATGAAAGTTAAAAGTGTTTCAAAAACAAAGAGAAGCCAGTATAGAAGCAGTACGTGTTAAGAACTATCACATTCCACCTTTTTTGTTACTTGTTTTCTGCTTCCTCTGTTTTTGTTTTCGTGGATTTTGTCCAAAGCTGCTGCTACATGTAGTGATAATGAGGAGTTGTGTGAAAAGAACAGAAGGGAAAGGGAAGTAGTGGCTTTATAGTACTTCTCTGAAAATCAGGTTAACTGTTGGCAATACGCAGAATGTACCGGCTCCAGGGACAAAAACGCACACAAAAGGACACCACATAAACTTCACAGGAAATACGCTCGTTGTCTGGAAATGCAACACACAATAATCAAAACAGGATAGAAAAACACATTACTAGCAACTTAGATCATATCCAAAAAGTACGATTTAAAAATCGGGATAGCATATTTAAAATAGAAATAAAAACACAGACTTGTTAGAATTTAGGGTACAGTCAGAGTACCACACATTTATAAAAATGCTAAAAATCCTTATGTAGTCAAAGGTGAATGACAACTAACTTTAGTTCTACAAACAAAACAGGTTTCATTAAGCCCAACACTTCACCTGTACTAAATGATTTTCCAGAAAGGATTATGAGATTTTGGTTTTAGAGAAAGCTAAAGAATAAACAGCCTAAAATGGGGGTTTTGGTGAAGCTGACACTAGAATAGTCGTCCAGTGAACTTGGCAATTTTCCCTCCTTTGCCTGGTTTGGTTTGCTCTCACACATGACACTTTCATACGCTAACCAAAGTTTGAGGCAGGGAAAAAAAAAAATCACTATTCCAAATGCCACTGTTCTCAGCAAGATATGGAGGGAAAAGCACAAAGAAGAAAACCAGCTAGCCCAGCTAATATTTTACATTTTTAAGCAATAGTATTGTGCCTGTGCTTTCTCAATCCATTAGGTTTACACTCTTTGTCTGATTCCTGCTTCTACTTATCTTGCTGTATGAGCTGTTTTGTTCACAGCTAGTTTACTTTATGCACTTTGCTTTACCCTCATGTAGGAAAAAAACAACTTTAATTCCCTTGGGGACCAGGTTTTGCATGTCTGGTCTGTACCAGAGTTGAGGCGAGCTTTCACAATTGCCAAACGAAATCAACTATCTGAGGAAACAAAGCGTGGTGTTAATTAAACCTGCCAAAGTAAATTCCCCCCAAAACACCAACCCAAACACCTTAAGAGCAAGTTAAAAGCAAAGCAACCAGTGTTGACAAATGACTTGTTTCAAGAGGAAATCCTTCCCAGAGTGTAGTTAAAAGAAAAAGAAAAAAAAACAGCCACAATGAGGATTGGACACTGGGCGTGATTAGACACTTTGTATAGAGGCCAAGTGTCTCAACTGAGATTCTTCAGTTAAATCCAAAATGAATCCAAAATCTAAAGTTTTAGAAGTCATGCATGTACATGTCTGTTACCAGTACCAGGAGTTTAAAACGGGAATAAACATGACATGATAAAAAGTAAAAATATAATGATTCAGGAACATAAACCTGCTGTCAACTGTAACTGAATGTGCAAGGGGTAGTGTTAAAATATTATGGCTCTCTCCAGGGATATTTGCAGCTATTTCACATTGCAGTGCTGTACTATGGCAGAGACATGATTCCCACAACAGCTGTCTGCCTGATTTGTTTAAGGCAGGGCAATGGAGACCCTGTCAGACTGCCTTCAAGTGCATAAACATGAGCGACAACATGACAAAAAAACTTGTATGAAAACAAGTAATACCAGTCTTGGTTTGAGAGGAGTTGAGCCTTCTGCTTTAAAAAAAAAAAAAAAAAAAAAAAAGGATGTCAACCTTCAAACTAAGTGAAACGTGAAGAGGTTCTCAAACCCAACCAACTGCAATAAAATCAATAACTAAGCAACTGTTTCGCCAAAATACAAATAAATGATTTCGACATGAAACACTGCCTTTTCTAAGAGAAAGCTGTTAGACCAGAAAGTGATAAAACAAAAGAAGACCTTTTATGGCTTTGATTGTTACAAAGAGTGTATAATTGTATTGGTGAAACTGTGGTTGGAGCTTTTACTTTAGAAAAACCAAGGTTAACAAAATACATATATTTCAATAATGGAGTATTAAAGCACATTTAGTCCTTATGGTCAAATAAATAAATGTTATGTTTATGATTTTTAAAAACCTGGCCTTGTTGGATCCTGAAGTCTGGCACTGGTTAGCCAGTTGTGAATACACAACGAACTTCTAGGTTTTTAGAGCCTTTGTCTATACATAACACTAAAGCTTTGCTAATCAGTTTGTAACCTAGTCCACAGTGACAGCATGGGTCACAAGGCCACCAACAACCTGGTGCCAAGTGGACTCTGGGTCTGATGACATTGCACAGAGTCGCACGTAGGCCAAAGAGCTCGAGTTCTTTTAGTACCGGTGGCCTTAAAAATTTGCAGACTTAAAAAAATTACACTTATCTAATAAAATAACTTTAAAGATTAATTTATACCCAATTCTACTTATATTTTGAGACATGGAAATGCAATATGTTGAAAAGGCTAGAATCCTAGGAGTATGAGATGGTGTTAGTTCTAGACTGGAGACGGGATGTATCTCTACATCATAAAAGTAAGAGACAAAAAAAATAAGATGAATACAACATTAGGAAATTATGCAATTACCTTTATATATTATGCTATACAGTGGTCTCCTGCTATAATACAGTTCCCCTTTTGTGTTTTTGATGTTTGGAGATTTTTGTGTGATCATGTAATTTCAGTTTATTGGATCAGAATTGGATGTTTCAACCCGATCAGGGATTGGATATTTATTTTATTATTATTTTGGTGCTTTATATTTCAAGTTTATTATTACAAATAAATACTCTACAAGAAGTCTGTATATCATGAATGGATCACAAGACTTTATATAGGCACAACAGATGATGAAATTAGTTAGAGCAGGAAGCAGACAAAATTCAGTAAACGATAGCAAGATACTAAAAGATTCAGACCTTGGAGTTCAATAACTAAAGTTTTAAACTGAAAGCAAATGTTTTAACTCTTTTCAAAAGAAATAAGGCATTTCAAAAGAAATAATATTAGATTTTTGTTTCTTTTTCTGTTTCATTCTATTTATGTGCGGCCGACAGTGACAACCGCCAAGGTACCATCTACAAAGTACAAGCTCCGGGAAAAAGTTATTGAAAAAAGGGAATACATAATCTCTTTAAAAATAATAATAATAATAATAAAAATAAATGATTAGTCATGAATAGTCATTATATTAATGCTACAACGATTGTAAGAGTTGTTTTTAATCTTTTTAAATTTTTGATAGAGAAATGAATTGTTTTAATTGTTCTGAAGCTACAGTCAAACTTTCCCACACTATTTATTATCACCTACTTTTACAAGTTAATGGTTAATTTTTCAAGTTGATAGTTGCGCTAGTTTACTTGATTGCTTCAATCTACTTCAAATAATTACTCTTTTTAAGAGCTAAATGATAAAAGAAGGCCAGCAAACTAAAAATCAGGAACAACCTGGATTTTTTAAATGTGATACAAAAGTAATGGATCAGAAATCTGTATCAGAAAATATTAGAAAACAAATGACTTGGAATCAGTTTGAGGCCAGATAACCTGAGTAGGACTCAGTTGTAATACTACATAATGGGTTGGATTATTAATTGTCAGATGATGGAGTTTGCTGGACATAAATAATGCAAACGCTTCCTTTTCAGTCTGAATCTATGCATCCAGAACTTCTACTCAAACACTTCAGATGAATCTGTACATCAATGGTGTGCTAAAAAAACCTAATAACCCTAATTTCAACTAAATGTTAAACTATTTTTTTCTAGAAACAGCAATGTCAAAAACAAACTCAAAAAGCTCTCAAAAAAATGTAAATGCTATTTAAGTGCATTATAAATAAAGTCTATAAAAAGTAGCAGCTAGTTTGAGCGAGTATGCTTGGCAATGGAGTCCTCAGGAGTGAAATGAACAAGGAGTAGCAATGCAGTCAATAGATCTACCACAAAGGAGAACCAGGAAAAAAAAAAACTTTTCTTGCCTCTAATGTGAATAAATGAGACAATCTTAATATTAATTGTAAGGTTTAAGTTAAGTTAACTATACAAGAAAATTGGTGAACATGGGAATTATTTAATTACAGAGTTATCTCTATCCAGATTACAGAAAGATAAGGGTATTCTATTTATTGTAATTAACCTTGTAGCTATTAGCTGCCTGAGGGCCTCAAATCAAATAGCAAGACCTTTAAAACTTACATAATATACAACCTAAATAAGTTTACTTTTAAAACAATTTAAGTCACTCAGAGAGGCATTTCAGTTTGCCATGTGTTTTATAAGGCCCTGGACTTTGCTTCTATTGAATTTATCCACAAATAAGGAATGGACCAACAAACTGAAATCAGTTCAGCCACCTAGCTATACCTGGTCCTATAAAAATAGTTGCTTGTAAGGATTAAAGGTTTAATCGATATTCTAATTTTTTTCCAAATTAATTGAATTTAAAGTAACATTTATAAAGCGATCAAGTAGAACAGGTAAGATAATGCTTAAAGAAGTGAAGTTTATTCTTATTTTTCTTTACATAGGAATGTTCAGATGAAAATCCTGTATTTTGAGTTTTAACATGTATGCGTGGCATTTTTCTTATCAAAGAGAACAAACGTAATAAGAAATTATTTCGTTTTTGCATTTCCGAGTATTTCTCCTAATAAATTGCTGTCAATCAAACTGTTGCAGAAAAACTCTGTTTGAATTAATGAACCGTGCGTCCATCGCAAGAGCATTTGCACATGCGCAAACCTACTCATCTGGCATCTAGCGTGTCTAGTGCAGGTGCTGGAGAAGAGAAGATGGCATCTTCCCATTGACTGCATTTATATGAGCCGCCGTTCGCATTTTTGTGGTCAAATCGCCCGTCACAAGGTTTTTTGTGTGGGTTTCATACAATACGGGGCTGAGAAACAGAAAAACTCCACTGCGATTTTCTTGATATGACCACAGAAATGCGAACGGCGGCTCATTTCACGGCAGGTGTAAAGGATTGTAAATCCAAGAAGCTCCTCATTTCGTTGTCCGAGCTGAAATCCAGCTCAAAACGAAAATGCTGCGGTGATGATTTACGCTAGCGAGACACAGAGCTATCATAATCAGATGGGGAAATTCTTCAGGCTGAGGCTTCAGTCTTTAGATCATCATGAAAAATTACTTTATAAGACATTTTGGTTGTGGGATTTTGGTTAAAGATAGGGGTGAAACGGATGTAAAATCCGTGGTCCGTACGGATCAGAGGCCACGGGTCGGGACACGTGTGTACCGCGGACCACTCCAACGCCCACCCACAACACACACACACCTCGCACTAGCATAATTTAAACCAATTGTCCGTTCACATCGAATGGAATTCTCGTCAATTTCATGTAAATCCTCTTTGTCTTGACAAGCCCTAAAGTAGCTGCTTAACGGTTATCTTAAAGTCTGTTCACCTGAAGCTGCGTGTGGGAGGAGCTTCTGTCAAAAACTTTTCTCGACTTCATAATGAAGGACGTGGATCGATAGATATCAGGTTTATTTCATTTGAAGAGCTGAATAAAAGCATCGGTACACATTTCCATTACTGGGTTCAAAAAATCTCCCAGTTAAAAGCAGCAACTGTCCCGCACAGGAAAAAGCTGCTTCTCCGAAACCGACTTGCCGGTGCTGTCTCCGAACGATTGTATGGCAAGTCAAAGATGTCAAAAATCACCAGGAAAAGCGGGCGCCGAAGTGCCACGTTTTACAGATAATAATTATTTTAAAAATTTAAATGTTCCCACAGTTAGTTTCAATAAAGTAATTAATACCAAAAATAATTGTAACTGTTTTATTTATGAATTACTTTTAAGGGATAATCCAGATAGATATGGTATTTCCAGCACTATTTTTAAGCATTCTTTTCTCTCAATTTTTGTTGATTTGGTCTAAAAACATGTAAATGTAATCAGAAACTACATGTTTTAGCATTTTTTGTGTGTTCAAAGTTTAAATTTGTTTTGTTTTAATAAATAGGCTTCAATGACCAAATGTTTTGGTGTCGCATATATAAATATTGTGTGTGAAGTACTTTAAATGCTTATTGAATATATGATTTGAAGTGTTTCCAAAAAATTTTGAGCTTTTATATTGTTGTTTTTTGTCGCTTTTTTTTTTCCGATCCGAAAATAGATCCAAACCGTGACACGATCCGAACCTTAAGTTTTGTGATCCGTTACACCCCTAGTTACAAACTTCATAATCATATATAAAACATTACTCAGAACATTTTTTTTAATAAAAAATATTGTCATGGGAGACTTTAAAGGTTGTCAAATGTCAAATATTGAGTTTTGTTTTTCTGCTGAGCCAGGAGCTCAAATGTCCTCCATTAGTCCTGTTCTTCCTAACAGCTGCTCACTCAACCTGTTGGTTGTCTTTATTTACCTTAAGTGCGTGTTGTTACTCTTCCAGTATTTTGTTTAAAAAAAAAAAATAGAAAAATTAGGTGAATTACAGGGTGTATGATAGATAGAAGGCTGTACCACGACAGTCATCATTGCTGAGTCATCAATGAAGTTTATCAGCAAAACTTATTTGCAGATATTTTAATAAATCTTGTTTTTAATGCTGTGCTATTATTTTTTGTATCCCCAAAATGTATTAATAAATGAATACATGCACTACATATAGTAAAAAAACATATTGATCAACTAAAACTTTTCATTTTGACTAATCTAATTCAAAGTTAATCCCCAATAATAGCAAATTTATTCCATGTTCTTAGCGGTTTATCATTGTATTATAAAATCTTAATTTAAATTTTAATTATAAAGCAAAAGTGGCATAAAATTATACGTTTTTTTTGGCGATCTGAATAAACATAACATTGCATATTAAATTGATACAACATTGTGCCCATCCCCAAACTGAAAGGTAAACTTGGTAGAGAGTAACAAACCTCTTTGTAGTGCTGGCCATTTAAGATCAAACTCACTAAACTTAAAAATTATTTTTTATTTTAAGATTCATTGTAATCTACTTAATTTACATTTTAAATGTGAAAAAACAACAAACCAACATAAGAATATGTTGATGCTTACGTTCAAATATAAAGAAAGAAGTAGTTAGTAGTTTTTAATGCTTAAGTGCTGTTGTGGAAAAAGGATGCAATCAAGTTCCATCTTAGGTTGTTTCATAGTGACCTCCAGGAGCCATATATGTACTGCCCATCTGTGATCATTCATTGTGGGTTACATGTATATATATTTAAGAAAGAATCTGAGGGGTACCCTTTGGCAAAAGGCAGAAAGACTAAATAGCAGACATGTTGCAAGTGTATTTATGATTCATATTTGCTAAACTATGCAAAAAAATGTTTTTTTTCGAGATGATTGAATGTTTTTCATGTCCATGATAATTTCAAAGAAGAGAATAATGGTGAAAAAAAACTGCAGGTGAGCACATCTAAGCATGGGGGCAAGAACCTGAGGTTATTTTGACAAAAAGTCTGAAATTTGATCCAATAAGCTTCTACAATAAATTTACAGTCTTTCATGCGATTGACCAAGAAGTCACATTGTTTAAATATTGATTTTTTAAGGCTTTTTTTTTTTTTTTAAACCCTTGCTAAAAATCATAATTACTGCCAAATAAAAATCAGTTCTAGTTCTGTTTTTTTTTTTTTTTGGTCAAAAAATGTAGTCCCTACAAACAATTTCAGTTTATGATTTAAAAACATGATAACATTGACATTTATAATCAATAGAAATGTAATCTAACGTTGTCTGTTCTGTAAAAACAGTAAATGAATGTTCTTATTAATATACAGAAAAAATTAAAAGGAATTCAAAGTCAATTTAGAATAAATCTGGATCTGGAATGTTAACTTTGCTGTAACTTATAATCCAGAACTCCCAATAATAAAGTTAAGGCAGTGCCACATCCCCCATCTGCTTCCTCAGACATGTTTTCGTTGAACAAACAGGAACCTACTGTGTTAAAATGGCACACCTTAAGGAGGAGTGGAATTCACTCACAATACTGCCTACAGGACTGGTTTGGGCCTAAATTTTTTTAAATATACTTTTGCACTTTCGGGGTTGAGTGTGTTTAAAAGAAATCCTATTATCTTATTTATTTAACTACCACCACATGTGTTTGTCAAGGGCCACAGGTGCTGACTCCGTGCTAAGTCGAGAGCAGTATGACTATCAGCGGATAACAAGCTTAAAAGAGAGAGAAAAGAAAATTTCCACTGAATGATCCGCATCACATTTAGCTGAATGTTACCGCCTCAATTGATGGCAGGTGGTAAAAGTAAAGATGTGTAATGCTAATGAAAGTCTAAATAGTTGCCAGATCTTTAAATTATATAACCTTTTTCATGTATTTTGTTCCGGAACATCCGAATTATCCAACATGTTCACACAGGTGAGGTAGACAATTCCAATGAAAAGAAAATAATAAACTCAAATGAACACATAACAAACAAAGAGGTATTACCATGTCTCCAGGGGTCCTTTGGCTCCACTGCTCCAGAAACTATATCCTCGTCTGAGGGAAACGTGACCCTTTTGCCACTTGGTTTGTTTTTATCGTCTTCCTCCTCGTTTGACAGACATGGTCCAACTTGATCAGAGGAAGAAGAATCTGTCTGCTTTGCATCAGACTGACTTGCTGCAGTTTCACCAGCTGGGAAATCCTGAAGAGTGGACTCCGAAATAGAGTCCGAAATAGCATCGGATATTGAACTAAGATTTGCGGATTCAGTCTCCAATAGCCCACTCTCACCCAGAGTCAGGTCTACACCTATGTCCATGTCCCCACCATCATCCACTACTTCCACAACAGGACTTGCAGGATCGCAACTCTTATCATCCTTCATCTTCTCCTTTTCAGCGTCCTCTTTGTACTGTCCGTCATTGGGAAAGATTAGGCCAGTGACGTTAACTACAGCAGGCATATCTTGGACACAGTTCTTTCGATTTCCATTAACTTCATCAATTTCCAGTGTGTCTTGCGCCTTCTGGTTATCCTCGTCAGCACCCTGAAGGTTGTCGGTAAGCTGTGGCATCAGGTACGTTTCCGACGCCTCTGTGGGAACAATGTTTTGTTTCTCTGCCTCACTGTCCGTCATGAGCTCAGAGATGAGAGTGACCCCTTCTGTGATGTTTGTAGGATTATAATCATTGTCGACATTGCTTTTCGTCTTGACATTACACAGATCTAGACACTGCTCTTGGATATTCATGTTTACATCTCTAGTGACCAAGCCTCTACTACCATGTCACAAAGGTAGGAAAGTAGATAACACGGTCACTAGGAAAAAAGTGACATATGGTTGTCTATGCTCCCTGTATAGCAACCATGTACTCAAATGAGCACAAACTTACTTGTTTTTTTTTTTAACCTGGAAAAATTCTTTTTAGTTTACGACAAAGAAAATTCTACTTGCTGTCCGATTTTAATCAAAGTATTCAAACCCCCCACGTCACAAGTGACTTTGGTGCATCCCATTCCATTAACTAAAGTGCTATTTCTTAGAAACATCAATTTCACAAAATACGTGAAATATGTGCAAATTAGAAGGTATTTCAGTGATTTCTCATACACCTCAATATACAATTTAACTTTATGCCAATCAAGTAAACTCCACTTAATTTGTTTTTTTACTAGCTTGGCCGTATTGCTTTAAATGGGAACCGTTCAATTGCTCCCTAGTCGTCAACACATTGCAAGCAGTACTTAAAAAAAAAAACGAAATACGACGATCCACTAAAACAAATAAGTCACTATAGGCGCCTTCAAAAATTGTTGAACTCCGACATTCAAACAACTCGATAGGAATTAAAGCGAGCTAACGTTTGCTAGCTTGCTGAAGTTGTCCTACGGTGACATGCAGGCCCCAGAGCGGTCGTGTGTCTGCTTCTATACGCGAACCCATCCGTTTCTCCCCAACACAGTACATTCTCCCAAGGGAAGAAATATTTAATACCAGTGCAGGTCTGGTCTCTCACTCGTGCTGCAACTACGCTCGCAACACACACCACAAGGAGCAACGGCGGCGAAAAAAACAAGCGTCACACTCTGAGCAAATGGGCATTTTTCGGCCGTTATCCCTTTGCGCTACATAACCGTGTCAGGGCTACACGATGCTGGCCTCCACATTCATTAATTTCTTAAAAAAGAAGAAGATTATAGCTGCGACGTGCCCACCGCTGAGGTCTGATGGAAATATCTGTCTCCGGGAGATGTCAGCTGTGCCTGTTTTTGTCCAGCGCTACCCTTCGCTAGCTTGTTGAAGTCGAGTCCAACAACTGTTTGTTGTTCATACGTCTTACGTCAGCACGTCGTTGCCCTCTGGTGAGGAAGCACGCTGAAAAGACGTAAAGTTACGCTGCGCAACCTGAACATAAAGTACAACCATAAAATGTAAAGTTAAATACATATTTTGAATTAGGGTAATGTGACAGTTCCCCATTAAACTGTATAAAAGGTCAACAATTATTTAAATATTGAAGAAGAAGAAAAAAGTCACAAGGTAAAGAGCTTTTCAAAATAAATTCACTTGTATGTTCATGCCCTTACCCAAAATAAGCATACTTGAAGTATATATTTAAAAGCATACGTAAGTATAAAAAAGTAAATACCAAGTATACTTAAAAAAATGTACTGGGAGTTTACTAATAAGTGTTCTTAGTACAAAATAGGCCCACTTTTAGTTAAAGTTAAACTTAAAGTTTATTGCCAGTTAACTAGTAGTATACCAGGAAGTTTACTTTAGGTAACCTATACTTCTAAAAAACTAAGAGTGGGCCAATCATTGACTGTATAAGGGAGAGTTTTTACAGTCAATGGGGCCAACTTGGTACCAAGGAGTGTACTTGTTTGTAAACTTCCAGTTTTAAAACATACACTTGAAGTATAGTTATTTTTTATAAGGGCAGAATAGACTGTACAAGTATGTTCTCTTGTCCAATCGATTGGATCAAATTGAGAATACTCAAGTCATTTAAACCTGAACTCAGTTAAGCTCATCAAGGAGCAAAAAAAAAAAAAAAAAAACTTTTTTGTGGAAAGAAAAAAAAAGTAACTTAACTCAGACTTAGCTTTAGTTGTGTTCCACTGGTAAAAGACTTTGATTCTACATCAAGCCATGTTCAATGTAATGTACCAAATTAAAAACAGCACTGAAATCTGAAGCTGCATTTAAAAAAAAAAAAAAAGGTTTACTCCAGATTGCAATTTGTATACAATGACTAATCTTGTTAAAACACAATCACATTAAAAAAAATAACTTGAAGCTGCACAGACCTAATGTGCTTGAAAGTTTAAGCTGATTACATTAAAAATCAAGTACAGAAATTTTTGTAAGACCGTCACACCAATTCACAATGCAGAGACTAGTAATTTAAAAACACTTTATTAGAATTGATTTTAAAGAAAACAAAAACACAAAACAGTTAAAACTCTTGAGACTGGACATCTTTAGCAGAGTCATCTTCCTTTGAAAGTTTGGTCTTCTTTGGGAGTAGACTTGCATGGATGTTGGGAATTACGCCACCATCTGAGATTGTAACCCCCACAAGCAATTGGCTGAGTTCCTCGTCATTCTTGACAGCCAGCAAGATGTGCCGTGGCGCTATACGCAGTTTTTTGTTGTCACGGCTTGCATTTCCAGCCAGCTCCAGGATTTCTGCACAAAGGTACTCGAGGACAGCAGAGAGGTACACTGCAGCTCCATTGCCAACACGCTCCGCGTAGTTTCCTCTTCTTAGCAGCCTGTGGATACGGCCTACTGGGAAGGAGATTCCTGCTCTGGAGGAACGGGACACTGAAGGTTTTTGTTGAGGGGCTGCTTTTTTTCCCCGGCCAGACATATTCTCAAAAACCTGAGTAGAAACAAAAAGATGCATGTGGAGGACAAGAAATTTACTAATTAAATCAGAACACCAAATACAGGTAATCCATAAGAACCTCTGTGGACTCACCAAAACTCCCAGCTTTCACTAAAACCACACCAATGCTCTGAACAGACAACGGTTTTGTACGAATCACACACTGATGTTAATCAAGGACACCTGGTCTCACTGCTGCACCTATGAAAGCTAATTGGAACTAACAATAAAGGAAAATAAAAAATTCTATCTGCGCTTCAAAACTCCAATATATTTTATTCTAACTGTGGCTTATCTGCTTCTTTTTGGGACAAAAGTTTAAGTTAACAAACTAAATTTATACAAAAGCTTTTTTGCACTTAACCATATTTTCTGTACTTTAAGCTCTATTTGGACTTCTGTTTCAATCATTTCTGGCTATTACAAGGCAGAGCCTGCACTTTTACACTCACAGTTAACTGATAATCTTTAAAAAAAGAGTTTGCAGGTCATGAACCAGAGCTGCAGTCAAAAGGAAAACCATCAACAGCAGATGGCAGCACATACCATCTGTTGTGCTGCACCCTGTGCCTTTGTGTCACATCCTGACCTCGTTTGGTGTTTATAATGATAGTACACTTACAAATGCACAAGCGGAAATGTCGCAAACCTTTACTTTATGATTAGCTGGTTTATGGTTCTGTTTCCAGGAGCACCTGATGTTTTAGTTTTGGGCCATGTTGACTCACCTTCAACTGTAAAACATATAATTTCAAATGTATATATTTTAAAATGACACCAATAGAAAGAGCTAGCAGTTATTATTGCTTAAATGTTTCATAGATTGTGATCCAAAACTTATATTTGGGTTGCAATGACAGTTTTGGAGTCCAGGACCACTTGCTGGCTCTTTCAAAGGGTTCTCAGTATTATTAAATGGTTATCAGTCTTCCTCTTTGAAGGTAATTAACCGTTTTTGTTGGACATTTGAAGAAACAAAGCTTAATAAATCCCACTTCAAGTCACGATTGCTACATTATGTCCAGTATGGCAAAAAAGATGCAGTGGAAGCATATTGTCTTCAGAAATGTAGCCTGTAAAAAATTAACAAACAATGGGAGTTACACCCTTTTCAGAACTCTTATTTATGATCTGCTTAATTTTCACTGTTAAAAGAATAGGTTCTTCTCTGTGTGCTGTTTGTCTTCTTATGCTTTTTACTGATGGAGAGAAATGAAGAAGTGAACAGGAGAGACGTTTGGACTGTTCGGGTTCACTTTAAAAGTGTGGCAAAAAGCCAGAAGCGGAGCAGTGAGAAGACAAATTAAGCAGAGACCTTCCCAGCAAGTTGTCCTTGGGAAGATTGAATGTGATTCTGCTCAACCTCTCAACATCCTTTTCATGCGAGGGGAACAGGATGCACCTCACAAGCTGCTGGTTACTAGTTTGTTTCTGTGCAGCTTGGCTTTCAAAGTTGTTAAATGTGAACAACGTCACACACAGCTTTTGTCTGACAAATGATTAACTCTGAAAATTGACCATGAAACAGTAAGTTGTAGTTTTTCATCACATCAGTTGCCATAAAAATAGCAAGTCAGTTGTTTTTGCCTCTCTTGAGGATCTTTGTCTGGTTAAAAGATGAAGGCCCCACTATTTATTAGCAACAGTATCTAATAACACTGAAGTTTGCCATTTCCTGCACATTTACACTCTGTGTACTACTTCCAATGTATATACCTCATTTTGCACAATTTTATTTCTTCAGTGTCTTTTTTCTTTTTCTTTGAGTTGCTCAAATCTCATTACAATGTATAATGTAATGACAATAAACAATTCTGATTCTGAAAACAGGTAAAATTGAGAAACAAAAAACTCTGTTGACATCTGATTTTGAATGCCCGGTAAAAAGAAAATCTTTGCCAAAGATGATCATTTTAGGAAACTTTATATGTTAACTACAGTGATTAATATCAAGGTGTATTTTACTCTGACAAGAAACACCTAGACAGGTAAATATCTGAAGAGAGTCCCTTTCCATTTAGCTGCAAGATCTCTTGCTGTTTTTCCATTGGAGCAATAAATCTGTGAGATGTGGCTTTTAGAAGAATTGTGCTGTTCCTTTGACGTCTTGTTTTCCCCACTTTTCCTAACTTTATGGAGATGTCAGCAACAACCTTGAGGCGATTGTGTCTGATCTTTAGAAAGCAGTTAATCTGCCAAAGAAATTTCCAACAGTCAATAACTTCTTCACACGAGCAGTCACAGTTATCTAATTATAAACGAGTTCACTCATGTGCAAAGAGTGGGGAGTAGAGGTCAATTACAACCATTATATTGAAACTTAAAAGGAAGATATTGCAAAACCATTTTCAACGTCAAGTTTCACCTCCTTGAGGACTTGGGAGCATCTGCTTCTGAGGAGATTCTTAAATAGAAGTTTGTAACATCTCCTTTTCTGATAGCATTTAACTGATGTTGTGGATTTATTTTATTTTTTTATTATTTTAGTAATTTAATGATTTTACTTGGTGTTTTTTCAATCTTACCACGCTTTTTTTTATTTTCTAACTTTAAATGATATTTTATGTGCTGATTTTTTAATGAAAATAACTTGCTCCTTTTATTAACATGCATTATATGTTACACTTTCATTATTTTCCTTATACATGTTATTCATTTCAAAAAATATTCTTATTTTTTATCATTTTGTCTTAGTGTCTTGGGAGATTGTCCTTCATCAATACTAATTTCATGAAAAGAATAGGTAATGAATCAATCAAGTAAACTTTTCTTGGTTTCATCTCTTCTCCAAGAGGTTTGTTTTTAAGGTTTTCATCATTTTAGTCATTATTCTTAACCCCTTTTATCTCTTGTGTTTTATTGTTCTATGATGATTTTATTTCAAACCATCTGAAAATGTTTAAATTTGTAACATTTCATGATAGCGTTTTCTCGTTTCTCTCTTTTTCTCACTTTACAACATTTTCATTTTCCATTATTTTACTCTGTGTGTTTGTATTATTGGAGAACTTGGGACACATAAAGTGAGTTGTGCCGTATATGTTTGATGGCCCTGTGACAGACTGGCGACCTGTATCCTGCTTTCGGCCAACAGAGGATTGACTCCAGCAGCCCTGTGACCCTGAAAGAGATCCAACAGGTTTAGAAAATAGTTTATGTGATCAGCTTTAATTTTGACTGTCAATCATTTTCTTAAATGTTTTGATTAAAAAAAAAAAAAAACAGCAGTGGTATTATTCAATGTGGAATGAGGATACTTTATGTTTTAGCTGTAGGTGTCCAGCTGTAATCATTAGAAGGGATTTATGTTATTCATGCTTTAGGTCACCTTGGAATTGCTCAATCTATTATTTTGAATAATAATGTAAAACTGATTATTTTAGAGTAAACTTTCAGTGCTAAAACCTCAGAAGCCCAATTTCAGATCAATTCAAACTAAAGTGCAACTCTTCACTCTAAAACTCTATTATTGTTTTTTTTTTTGATGATTGAGAAGACCTTTATCTGATGTTGCTGTTTAATCTTGTCATTTAAACAAACCAAAAAAAGGTATTATTTTACCTTTCTTGTTCTAAAGTTTTTTACAAGTCTGTGCTGTAGTCTTCAGAAGCTTCATTGATGGCCAGTCAGTACATTTATATCTTCTATTAAGTTGAGCTATTGCCTTGACAAAGTCATTTAATCTGACTGCTGTCTTCGATCTGGCTTAGAAGCACAAGAGGGGAATCATTTATTGATCAAAATATGTCAGACTTGATATAGCGACGCTATGCTTACCCTCAGTTTTTCATCTTTGGACATCTTTATAAAGAGAACTGTTATAGTTTTTATGTTTTTAGGGTGAAAAAAATCCTTCCTCTTTTTCTTTTGTTTTATTAGAATATAGACATTTAGCACAGTTTAGAGGTCAAAATTGAAGTTGCAGTATTTCTAATGAGGACATTTCAGCACAAAGTATAGTGGTCGGCTTTTGCGTAGGTGAAAAGTTCAAATCCCAGCTCTTTCTGTGTGGAGTTTGCATGTTCTCACCATGCATGCCGGTTCTCTTCAGGGATTCCAGCTTCCTCCCACAGTCCAAAAGTATGCTTACTAAGTTAATGGGGGGTTCTAAATTGTTACTCATAAGATGTGACTGTGTTTTTCTGTCTTTGTGTGGCCCTTCGATAGACTGACAATCTGTTTAGAATGCATCCCATCTTTGCCCAACAGTAGCCGGGTAGGCTCCAGCTTCCCTGTGACCGTAAACAGATAGTAACCAAATTGATTAAGAAGTTAAGTGTATCCAGGATCTAGTTTATTTGTTGGCCAGATTTGCATCTGTAAGGTTTTGTTTGTTTATATTACGTTATAAAGATCAACTTTATGGACAAAACTTACAATGTAGCTGGATGTAATGGAATGCTTCAACTGACCAAGATCCTGCCCAACAGCTGGTGAAACTACAAGTGCTGTGCCTGTGTTTGCAACTGAATAATTATTGATTTGTTTGTGGTTGTCATTCAGTGTTCTTAATTTCATTCAGACTAAAGATTTACAAACTGAACAAGATAAGCAATATGTATAAAACTAGCACAAAATGTGATTCCAAACAAATACTTTTTTTCTTTATAGCAAAAAAAAAATAATTTTACACTCTTTCCTGTTTACAGCCCTTCAAAACCACAACTAACATTACCAGTGCAACAAAAATGGCAAGCAATATTGGGCCTATAGTTTTGAACCAGATGCCAGCTTGGACGAGGAAAACAAAGTCGGACATGAATCTATTTTTCTGCAAGCAGATGAATCAGTATGGAAAGGAGCAGACTTGTGGTTAGCCATAGTTGTTTTACTGTCAAACTTTAATTTTTCATCTGTTTCATGATTCAAATAAATATTTATAAATTAAATTTGAAGCATAATTTTCTTTCACTATGTCCTCCATCGTGAGGAAATGCCACAAGAACATGTTAAAAACATCCCAAAACACAATTTTAATTAGAGTTGGTCCTGTATCTAAAAATAACAAGTTGCAATTTAAATATACCTGTTGGATAACACGAACTGAGCAATACTTTTTAAAATCATCTTCACTTTTCTGCTTCCTTCCATATGTACATATTCCTTCCCTTGTCCTAAAGCAGCTGGGATGGCCATCTTACTGTATGTCCAAACTTTTTCCCCACCGGAAAAAGGTCTCCTTTTTTTAAGTAAAATGAAAGCCTGGAGTAAACCTTGGGGGATATAAAAGGGAAAGGATTTTATCTTGCACCAAACCCCTATGTGAGAAGATTAACTAAAGAAGATTGTCACTGCAAATCATGTGCCACGTCATTAGAGGAAGAGGGAAGAAGGAAGGACAAAAGATTTTCCAGCATCCACCCAGCTACCCATTCGTCCATCCCACCTGTACAGAACTCCCATTCCTTCCTACTCTTAATTCCTCCATCTGTTTTTCCTCTTTCCTTTCTGCCTCTTTTTTTCTTTCTGCTATAACTTGTTTTGGCTCTATGTCACACTATATCCCCCTCTGTTAAACTCTTTTGAAAATCTATTTCACTCTCCGTCTCTGCTCTTTGTACCCTTGGTACCCCATCATCCATTACATATACATACGCAGAGAGAAAGAGAAGGAGACATTAATTTACCCAGTTTCTTTAAATATTCATTTCCGTCTGTCTGTGAAGTGTTTAGAAGGGTTTCCTGTTCCCAGCCCTCCAGCTTCCTTTAGAACCACCATGTAGGAAGTGACAATCCTGGCAATAGTTCCTGACTGACCAAATTGAAAAAAAGTACAAAAAAAGATGTGAAAAGAGAAGATTCATTCATTTCTTGATTTAGTTCCAAGTTAGATAAAATTGTTATTTTGTCTATATTTTATTTATTAAAAATAAAATATTGTCAGACACTGTACATTGTTTTAGGCAATGTGAGTGTGTCATTTTCCAAAAAGTTTCCACAAGTTTCACAGATGAACACTTTAATGGTTTTTAAAAAAAAAAACTTTTTCTTTACATTTTTGGGATTGTCACTGGGATTTATGTAATCCATCTAAAAACAATTACAAAATATTGGGTTGGAAATATTTTAACTCCCCTTTCAAATTCTGAAGAACTCTTAAGAGTTACAGCTGTGTTCTTAAAGTTGCTAAATCATCCCAGTTTTCTTAGCCAGAGGTTATTTCCAGTTTGTGAAGGAATGCAAGTAGAACAATGATCTCGCTGTCAAAAGCCAACCAAGATTGCACAAAAAAGGCTTCATCTGCCAACCTTGGAGAAGTATTCTTGACTATGTTAAAGTAAAACTTCTTCCATTTTCTTAACCTGCTACCTTTTCGGGATCTCCAGGAAGAATAGTTGCAATCTATTCGGTTGCAACTAATGGGGATCCCTAATAAAATACAAATACAAATACAAATACAAATACCTTTTGGGATCACAGGGATGCTGGAGCCTATCCCATCTGCTGTTGATTGAAGGCGGGGTACACCCTAGACAGGTTGCCAGTTTGTTGCAGGGCCACACAAACACACACACATACACTCCTGGATAATTTGGAGGAATCAATTAACCTTTAAAGCATGTTTTTGGAATGTGGTAGGAAACAGGAGAAACTTACACATGCGCAAGGAGAATACTCAAACTCCACAAAGAAAGGACACAGCCTGGATTTGAACCAGGATCGTCTTGCTGTGAGGTTGTCAGTCTTTGGATACTCATTCTGTCAATCCTATAGAATTAACATAACATTTTCTACTAGTTTAGAACAGCTGTCCTATGAGCTGTAAGGCGTGCTGCACCAGAACATTTGTCTGTTTAAGCAACCATGTTTTGATATTTTAATTTTTAGAATAAATTTAACTACAAAGAATTTAAAACAAATACAAAAAAGCAAAACAACAAAACAATCTTACTCTCAGAAGCAAACCTCAGGATATTTTTCAGCAGCCCCCATGTGTTTTCAAAATCTTTAATTTGAAAATTTGTGTGTTTATTTGTCTCTGTTGCTTAGTGATGGAATGATGAACTGTCAAGGATGCACCCTGCTTTACCCAGTTGCTGGGTAGGCTCCAGCATCCTCGAGGAACCTGAACAGCAGGTTTAAAAATGGATGAATGGCCATTGTGGACAAGACACTATGTAAACAATATATTTACGAGTTAGCATAGCGTGGCCCTTAAATGAACGTAACTTCACAAATTTCCGTTTGTCGCAACTTCGCCTGTAACAGGCTGGCGACCTGTACAGCATGTACCTCACCCGACAGTGGCTTGGTCTGGCAGCTCAAAGGGGACAAAGCAGGCTAGTGGGTAAAGGTAGAATATATATAAGAATATATATATATAATAATCAGTAATGATTTGTTGTTTTGCTTCTTGACTTTTTAAAGTTTTAAAAACAGATGTTACGTATTCTCAGAGCTCTGGCAACTATTGAAGATGTAATCAAGGGTTAGTAATGTCTAAAACTGAAGACACTAGTATTCTACAGCTCTCTTCTTGGAGGACAAGGGATAGGGAGAAGCCACAGGAGAAACATTTAGATTCTGCCATAGATTCACGCTCCAATATCGCTCACCATTTTTGTTGCACCAGTAATGTGATGTTGAGGTTGTGAAGAGCTCTAAGCCAGGGGGAGAGTGTGTAAGTAGATGAATAACAGGAAATGAGGGCAGCCTTACTCCATGCCAACAGTTATAACCACTTCTGACGAACTTCTGCCGCTCTGCAGAACCTATGTCCTAGAAAACAACACAGAATTTTTGATTTTGGATAAAAACGGCATAATCATGATTAAAAGACAGCCGGGAACACTTTCACAATAGATCAAAGATGATTGGAGTGGGCCTTCATGGTTGTAAGATGATCTACAATTGAATGATAGCATCCATATGCCATAAAATATAATTGTAAGCACCTGATCATTATTCACCTGTTATTGGGTCAATTACCTTGTTCAAATAGAATCTGTGTCCACCTCAGACTGTAGTTTCCCACGACAAAGCCCGCAGTTAGTAAAGTAAATAAAGCCAACAAAAGCTGGATGCTCTCTAACAATGGAGCTTATACTATGAAACAGGGCTTGGTTTCAATCTTTGATTTTTTTTTGCTGAGGGGGGTTGATATGAGGTTCAATTCATTTTTGGTTTTTTTGAACAAAGGCAATCCTCTAATCACTGCCCCTAACAGTACATGTCCTCCTTAGTGGGTCATTTTTGTACACAAACTTGTGTACAACAAAGTGAACCAGCAAAAGCTTCAAGCTCAAACAAAGGGAGTAAATGACAAGAGTGCCAAGAAGAAAAGAATACGGCAAATTGTAAAGAAAAGATGGAAAAATATTGCCTCATTAAATCAAGAGTCCTAGTTACATTCAAAAACACAATGAAGCTGATTTGACCTCAGCAACAGTCAGACATGTGATTTAGAGATGGTTCGGTCCGTTATTGGTAGGGGTGTGTGTATCTTTTCCTCTCACATGATTCTATACACCTTTTGATACGCGGTCCATGAATCAATACATGAAGGATTCAACAAACTTTTCGGCGAAATGATATAGTCCAATTCTTTTACCAAAAATGCTAAAATCTAGATATTTGCCAGAAATCGATTATTAACTTCTTGATTGGTGTTATACCTTTTAACCTACATAATCTTGTTTATATCTGTGGTTTTGAAACGATACTGCAGTTGCTCGATCTAAATTCGTATAGAAAAATATCTTTTACAATGCTAGTTATTAGGTTCCCCTAAGTGTTTTGTTGTGTGTGTGAAAGCCAACAAAACCAAATAAATGTGTACATTTATGAACATTTACCCCTTTCTTAAAGTCTACAGGGTTATATGTAAGACTACTGAGATGTTACTTATTCTATTCTTATTATAATAACATGACAAAAAAAAACTCTAAATCAGTCAACATACGATTGAAATGTTTCATTTTCTGTATTAGGCTCTTTAACTAACTTCTAGTTTCTTTAGGTTCTCTGCATTTTCCTTGTTGTATATGTTGATATAGTGGATATATTCACCCTTCCTCCTGCTGTTGAAACCATTGTTGGTGATTTAATAGAATGAACCCTCCCAGCATTGAGTTCCTGAACAGCTTCCTAAATAAATGAATTCAAATGGATTGTGAGGGATGTTTATAAGACATGTTCTTAATGTTTTCATCCTGTTACCCAGACACAATCAGGAGGTCTCTCACCCTTCAACTCTTAAACATGATACTGTTTCATGATAATTGAAAATTTGAAGTAATGTTCATTGAGTTCTGTCTGCCAGGCAGCTTCAAATGAATGTGGACACCTGCAATAGTGCTCAACAGACTTTCTTGATGTCCCTTAAGTGATCATTTGAAAACGCTCCATGGCCTTTTGGCTGGCTTTTCTCTCCTTCCTTCCTACTAGCTGTTGTTGCAATTCTCCAAATGTGAGGTACATAGAATCTCCAATCACTCATAGGATGTTCACACAAAAACACCTGATTCTGACTCACACCAGGTTTTTGGGAACCTGCTCCTACATGTGGGGGCTTTCTTCTTTGATTTAAGGAAAGACCGTGCTTCCACTTAGACACTGAAGTCAGTTGGACATCTGGTTGTCTGTAAATTATTTGAAAAAGCTGCATTTTGAATTAAAGTTGAATTTGTGTTACTGTATAACCAGAGAAAAGTAAACGTGAACAACGGGGAGAGGAAACACATCTGCTAAAAGAATAAAAGTGGTTCTATAGCAGGTCGTAAGGAATATTGTGTTTCAAGAAAAACATATTTTCTAAAAGTGTCAAACCACAAGATGCCAGAACTGCACACTTATGAACCTAGAAAATATGAAAGAACATGAGTTCCACTTAGTCAAAACCTTTTTTTTCTTTTTTATAATGTATAACCACAAAAAAGATTCTTATTTTTCTTTTTACATTTCTGACTTCAGTTGGTTTTAAAAGACAAATGACTATGCTCTCTTCATGTTTTGTTCTAATCTAACAGTCACAAAACACAGGTGCTTATGGTAATAATTTGTAATTTTTTCCTTGTTTCACAGCATAAGAGAGGACTTTTCAGCAAGGTAAACTAATCCCCCTGATCCCTCAAGAAATTTATGATACCTCAGTTCCTCAGCCTCTGGGGAAGTTGTAAAGAAAGCTCCAAAAAGAAAAAGAAGGAACATGAATGATTTACAAATAATTGTCTAGTGGCTCAGATGTACGTGTTTGTGTAGTAAAAAAACTACATATAAAAAATAAAAGTGCTTGAACTCATGACATGAAATCTCCACCCCTGTAAGATAATTTACTTGAAATTTCACCAATGAACTGTTGTGACATAAACATATGTGTTCCTCAAAGATGCAACAAAGTTACTTGATTTTTTTGGGAAAACTTTTAGTTTGTAATAAATTGTAAAATTCTCCATGCCTTGTTTAAAGTGAAAAGTTGGTTATTTTTTGAGTGAGCTCTTGGTCATCCATTGTTATGTTTAATAATTTACAGACTAGAGTTTAAAACATGAATATTGCTTGATTTGTGTGGTGAGAGGTCTCTTCTGAACATGTCTCTCGTTTTGAGGACATCTGGGATGAACTGCAGGTTTTTACTGAGCTTTTTGGGGTAACTGTAACTGTGTGTCAAGAAAACCCTGGAAAAAATAAAACTGCATTGCCAGACCCTATCCACCAGCGATGAGGAGATAGTACGGATCATAAAGGACTGTACCTATTGAATATTTCGTTTTAAAGTAGCAAAGAAAGAGTGATCAGTCTTAAAGCTATAATCTACAAAATAGAAGTGTGTCCCAAACCGTGTGAAATATATGAAAGTTGTGTTTAAAGTCTCATGCCGATCATCGTTTGATTTACTGTCAAAGCATTCCCAGTGGTCTTTTAATGATGATTATGACATTTTTTGTCATTTTCTAGTTTCTGCAGAGATCCAATAGAAATTTGAGTTGTAGGTGGAAATGTAAACCTCTCTCATTTCCCATCATCCATCTGTTTACACACTCTTCTGCTAACTTACAGCCCCTCACAACCCCAACCTTACAATATTGGTGCAACAAAGATGGCGAGCATTACGTCACAACTACAGTGTTATTTGTCTGCTTTGATTCACAATGTTTTGAATAAAGAGATACTCAATTAGAACTTTGAATTTTTTTTTAACATTTTGGGTCTTGAGCATTTGCTGTTAATCATTTCTATCAGGTGGTAAACAGAATTAAAGGAGCATTACTGCCAATTACCTTGAATGATTTTATAAACGATGTGTTTTTCATGAAGAAATTTCTACGTTTCAGAGTAGTTTGTCTTCTGAAGATTTTTTCTGTCAACTACAACAGAGCTGCTTTGCAAAGCTTTCCAATCCAAAAGATTAGTCTCCTATAAGGTCAAGCTTCCTGATCTGCATTAAATCCCTTTTTTCTTATTAAAAACACAACAGTGGTCTAACACACCCCAATATTTTGATTCAATGCTTTTAGACAGAAGGGAAAAAAGCAGAGGAGGGAGAAGGAGGTGAAGAACAGTAAGTGGTGTGGAAGAGAGAAATTGTTAGATCTGGCTCAGATCTGAGGGGAAACGGTAGCTCGGGCTGGACAAAGTCACAGATGTTTTAAAATATTATTCTAATCTAATAGCCAGGCTTTCTATGTCCTCTCATTTTTCTTTTATTTATTTTCTTTTCCTCCTCTCACTTTTTCAGGAGGGAAACTGGAAAGGGTCCAGAGTGTATTAATGCATCTCAGGAGCATCATGTTCCGTAACTGCTCAGCAATGATCCTACCACCTTCATATACTTGTTATCAGCCCTGTTTACGAGAAGAAATTAAAATCCCCCAAAGTAAATAAACACATTAGGATTAATCATCTTCAGGACTGCACAATATGATTTAGTCTTCCTGAGTCTCTCTGGATATTCTGCTACAATTGTTCCACATGTGTAGACAAAATACTGCACAAAATTAGCAATAAATAAATAAATAAAGGAGGCTTTCAATTTGTAGGAGGATCCTCCTTCTTTTGTTAGCATATTTTTCAAAAGTTTGTTGCACCAGGAATATACAGTAACAGGTGGCAACAGAGGACACGTTTTAGGCCACACTTCAGTTCTCAAGTGCTTTACTTGTTATTCTCTTCCTCGATCAGACATCCTGTCTCCCTCCCTTTTGTTGCATGACATGAGGAAGGTTTAGTACCAGGCAAAACAGCTTCTGCAGATTAAATTGATGCACAGGAATTTATCTTGTTCCACAAAATGAAACAGACGTTACAATCGTCTGATTGAGCCTTTTCTCTTTTTACACAGCAGACAAGAAACCAAGGCCACTTCCTGTAAAATCCCCCAAACACAAAAGCTGGAAATGTATCAGAAGATTAGAAGAACATGTCGAAGCTCAAGAAGAAGTAAATCACTTCCAGTGTTTTAAAATGCCACAAGCTCTTAATTGCTTTCACGTGATCTTACATTCTTTAATATATATTTTTCTGTCGAAGAGCCAGTGGATGTGATGTACGCTCTTAGTTTCAATTGAATTTTTAATTTGTCCCATAGGCTAACATACATTTGTAGAGCAAATTTCAGGTTGTAAACAATATTACACATTGAGGAAAGAGAGAACTGAGGCCAACTTGGCTACAGGTTCTAAAACTCCGATCACTGATGTCCTTCTGCTCTCTCCCTCATCTTCTGTTCTTTTCAGTGTTCCTTTTCCTCCATGCAGCTGAACATCTGGAGAAAAGTGATATCCTAGGAGTAAACACTTCCCTTGCCATCTCTGTTTCTCTTCACTCAATTCTTCCTTCTTGTCCCTCTACAACCACATTTGCGACCCTCGTTTTAGTGATTCCATTCTCTTTTTTTAATTAGTTCTTCATGCCATGGACAGCATAGCATTAGAAAACTGTAAGCAGATGGGTTTGTTTATCTTTTAGGTACAGATAGATTTTATTTCCTGATTTTAGAGTTCCCTAGAAGTTTGTGTGATCCACAGGGAAAACAGAACAAACAACCTTTGGATTGCGACATTCTCTTCGTGCAACATTAAAGGAAATTTAACCTTGTTAATCAATAAATTCTTCTGCTGTTTTTTTTTACTGTTGGAAAGTCACTGTACCTCTGTTTGGTTGAATCTAAATTGAAAGGGCTTCTCTTTTTTCCGTACATTTAACCCTCCATGCAGAGAAACAAAATGGTGTCTTTGCATTTAGATGTTAAAGAATCTATTTATATTATGCAAAATGAACAGTTGAGATTTTAAGTGTATTATATGTTAATTCCTCACAAAAACAACCCCAAAGTGAAGTTCTGCTCCATTCACGCATCTCTGTGAATTTCTCTAAAACCCTTCGCTCTGAGCACCGCCCCCTCCCAATCCACGAAAAAAGTGGGTCCTCACAATGTGACATAGATAAGTGACATGAACAGCCCCTTCCAGGAAGCTTTTTTTTTCAGAACTGCCTCCAGGCTAACACAAACATCCAGTTTCTTTGTGGAGTCACCACTGACATGAATATCAGTGGACACCTCAACCCCTCCCCTTTGCTCCAAATAGGAGGTACCTGCTGGTTGCAAGACGGCCAAAGTCCCACTGAATTCCATTGAGAAATAGACAGTTATTTCTCTATTTTTGTCAGAATAATCATTCTTGCTCCGATGCTTCCTTCTTTCTAATTTTTCTTAAAGCTATTTTTTCTAGCGAGCAAAAATAACTAACATTTCAAAAAGATGTATTCTTTAATGTGCCAAAGGTAATATCTGATCATACATAAGGATGTAGTTTACTCTAAAAGGCTCAAGAAAAGCATAGTTTATGATTTTTATCATTCGGTGAAGTCTTTAATAGTCCTTGGTCATCTACGTTAGCGCGCAGCTCAGCTACCGTAAATTCACAACATCTGTTTTTAAACTTTAAACTTTAAAAAGTTGTGTAAAAACAAAAGTCATTACTTACATTTAAATGTACACTTCTGTGCTTCGGGGCGTACCCACGTGATTTCTGATGCAGATCACCCTACTGGTGAAGGGATGGCCAGATCGAAGTCACTATGGCTCCTACAGCATCAAATGCACTTACAGCAATAGGGAGGAGTCAGCGAGGGGTGGGGAAGGTATTCAGATTAAACTTAAAATGGTGCTACATTTACAAGGAGTGTGCATTTGTAGGAAGAATGGTAGCTGGACTGGTTGCTTGGAATCTAATGATTCCTTTTAGCAACGATTTGATTCATATCATAAATTGTGGGTTCTGAAATGATTCAAAGCTAATATTGAGAATGATTCAATTTACTGGCCTAAACTTGATCTAGGACATCTTTAGCCAAAAATTTCAACCAGCACGACTCAGAGATAAATTCCTCGGTATTCCTTGTATTTTTTGCAAAATATAGTAATCAAGTGTAAAATAAAGATTTGTGCAAACAAAAAAGTAAACAAGAATGAATGGCAAATCCATTCAAATTTTTGTTTCCTAAAGTTGTTGATTTTCCACATCAAAATAATACAAAAAGGAGATTGTATGACACTATGTAGTCATACAAGTCTTTGTTGACAGGAAGTTTGTATTATCTGCTGTGATCGCTCTCGGTCTTTTGACATCGTACTCAAATAAACCTACTGTTTCTCAATCTAAATGGTATTTTCCAATCTAAATTTATTCCATTTTGAAATTATTATATAATGGTATAGGTCAATTTGATTTGATTAACAACTTGCCTCAGATGGATTGATCTGGTTGGATTGGAGGAACAAAAATCGATTAATTGATTAGTGTTACATCCCTACTGGTTGCAAACACTTCTGCATACTAGATCTTTACAGCCAGCTCATGTTTCTTTTGCCACTTGTTTATCACTGTTAGGTAGGATGTAAGACTGACGCCTGGAAAAACAAGATAAAACCAGTCATTGTTCTAGAATTTGTCACAAGTCAGCCAACCTGTTTTTATTTTCCTGTAAGATGATCCTACTTAAGTGTCAATCTGTAATATTAATAGACTGTATTTTACTGGGGAGGAAAATGCCACCTCGCCCCTATCACTACACTGTCTCCATCAAGAGATGCTTTCCAGCCAGAACATTGGTCAAAAACTCCAACCTTGTATACTGTACAACAAAACAAAGTTGCAATAGCGTTTTAGCTTTGGTTGTTAATAAAATTTTCGTCCTTTTTGAAGAGTTTGGTTATTAAGGTGTAAACAAACGTGGACGCACTCTCCATCTGCATTGAGAGACACCTGTAAAAACAAAATTTTTCATCCTTAGGCTGTGAAGAAACAGTAGGAGGGAGGACTGGGAGGAAACTTTAAATAAAGACATTACATAAAAAAGAGAAAGAAACAAGCACAGTTGGTTCACAGACTGTTTAAATTGGAAGCTCATTTGATTAAGATGGAATCTGGAGCACACTTTCTGCAACTGAAAAAACAAAAAAAAACTTTGGCAACATGTGTTTGAGAAAACATTTGGTAGTCAAGCAACTTTTAGTCTGCAACATTAAACACATATGCAGGCTGAGACACAGATGGTCCGAGAGGACCTAGCTGAGTTTAGGGGTCATTGTCCTGGTTTGGGATTTGCCTGTGTTTGGCAGGCCTTCCTGGTGTTGCACCTGCTTCACTCCGTGACCCAGACATAAATTTCTGCTGATTCAGTCTTAGCCAGTATCTTTGAAGCTCAGAGAGGAAATCCAAAACTTTTGCTATCTGTTTTTTGAATTCCAGACCAACAAAAAAGAAGCACCACAGCCCACAACTGGAGGATCCATTCACATCTGTTACAGTGATTTGGGACGCTATCATTTTATTGTCTGACACACACTATATGTATCAAATTGCAGTTTAGTGTACATAAGGGGCTAGTATGATTAAACACTGTTTCCTTGTCCAGAAGGGAGTGTTTCATGGCCATTAAGGCGTCTTTGACCCTGATAGTGGAAGTGATGCCCTGCATTTTCTGCTGCAGGTAACTCTTAGGTTCTCGAATGTTCAAAAATTCACTTTTTTGTCGATTTTAGCTTCACCTGTTTGAGATTTGGCAAAACAATAAATTTCACATTTACTGACCACATGACAAACATGTTAAGCTTGGTTTTTAGCCTTATATCATATCGGCATGCTAAATTGTTTTTGCATCTAATTTACTATAAAGGGTCTGAATCTTTCAGTTTTTATAAAGTAAACTTTACCTAGAAGGACGGATTCAGCTCAACCTTTTTGACAAGTTGTGGTTTTTGCACCACGATCGTCCAAACTTTGACTCGGTGCATCTAATTCATAAAACATCTTGGGGTATTTGAAGTCTAAAAGCCAAATGCTCCCCATCCACTGCTGTATATGAACTGCGTGTGGGCTGCAGAGATGGTTTAGTGGCAGGTAAGAAAACAGTCTGCCGGGGACACCAGGGAGCATGCGGGCTGCCTGCATCTCTGCTAGTGTGGGTGGGTGGGAAGAACAGCGGCCCAGGTCCTGCCACTGCTGTCAACAATCAATCTGCACCGCACTCAACCAGGAAGCAGCTTTACACCTCCATCACATTGCTCATTTTTGACAGTTACAATAAACTAAAATGTTTTTAATACTCCAAAGTCCAGCTGCAGACACATTTTACAGCATCTGTGTTCTTATCTGAGGAGATATTTGTAATTGGGATTTATTTTCTTAAGCACAACTTTGACACCTGCTTTATCAAAGTTTGATTTTATTTACAGCAGCTGTAACCGTTCCTTTAAAAGTCACAGTGACTGAATTAATTTTCTTAAAATTAAATTTTTTCTGATTGGAGATTATTACTGATTGGTGTAATTGTTGTTGAAAGTTTAAGTGTAAAAATACAATAAAGAAACTCAGACTTTACAGAGGTGTTGCACCTGAAACCTGTTTAGCTAATCAGTTTTTTTCTTTACAGCTGGACACACCTTGACATATTTTTATTTATTATTTTGTTTCCTCTCCATAGCGACCCTCATGACCCCACCCAAAATGAAATAAGTATCATTAATGAATCATAGATAGACCTACAATTTTGGATCTTAAACTGTTGCAAGTCTTGCAGTTTTTTACAGGAAGTGTAATATATTTAAATATATATAGTTTTATTAATGTTGTTGTGCTACTGCTTACTGTAGTTTAATGAACACTGAAACTTTAAGAAGGAAAATTTACCTTAAGAACTTTCCCTTTATGTCTTTATATACCAACTTCATTTTAACTTTGCTTCATTTTTGTTTTTTTTAATGCTTATTCATTTTTGCTCATTTTAATTGCAGCAGTTTTTTTTAATCACTTGTCAACATATTCTAGTCTGTATGGGTAACCATATGTGGCTGAAAAGCACTGGCAGCATGTGAAGGTTTTAAAGGCTGTTAAAATATAGGACGAGAGGAAGTTAGTTTTTATTTGTATTTATTCTGGGAAACATTTTATGCTTACATGCTGTATAAAAACCATTTTTTATGCTTTTTATCAGTGACTAAATTCTCAGAGATCTACGTCATCTTTCTTTGGAGTCCTTTAAAAACATTGGAATTATAACAAAAAAAACAGAGCAAAAGACAAGAAAAGTTTTAAACAACTTTTACCATAAGATTTTATGTATGTTTTATACAAAATTTGAGTTAAAACATATTTCATTCACGTTTGTCTTATATTTGTTGTTTTAGAAAAAGACTTTTGCTGTTTTGACATCTCTAAAAAAAAAAAAAAAAGTCCACTTGAGTTTTATTGAACATAAAAAAAAGATTAGACACATATTCTCTGAAACAAAAGTACCTTTGCACCTTTTTTGCAATTATGTTGGTTTTTTTTTACAAAGTAAAAACTTTAAATCTTCCATTTTGGAAAAATGTACTTTGGTAAAGTTTAGCAAAGTTTTGTTCAATTTCCCCTAGCTGCACCCAGGCTTGGTTACTGTCACACCTGCTCTTAGTCATGACCTAAATAAGACCTGCCATAGTCAGACCAAAAGATCTTCATCATATAGAAATAATTCTGCAAATTAAACATTTAGAAGCAGAATAGAAGGTGAACAATATTTGTCTGAATCTGGAAATGAAAATTATATGAAATATTGCTAAAACAAACCAGGAGTGGTCAGTTGGACCAAATTACATAAAGAGTGTAGCAATGACCAATCTTAAAAGTTTCAAAAGACTTCCTATAGCCTTAAAAAAAAAAAAATTTTTTTAACGTTCCACTAGATATTTAAAACTCTAACTTTGAAAGTTGTATTATATTGTCTTGCATACTTTAAATAGGGTCAGTGTCATGGTTGGGACAATGGAAACCTCTATCACTGGAAACCAATAGGTCTGCAAAGTTTTTTTCAACCTTTAAAAAAAACAAACTATAATTAATTATGTCAAAACACATGTTTTCTGAAATATATGTAAAAAAAGCACATCTGATTTTTCAACAAAAAAATTATTAATGTGTAACGTTTACCAACGTTTGTGTAATAAAATATAAGATTTTAGCAACAGCTGAACTGAGATGAGCCACATCATCACTTGGTTGAAAGTGCATTCCAGAAGGTTGTAACCAACTGTAGCTCCGTGTCTTTTTGCACGATTTATAGATTGAAATGTGTTTCAGTGGCTTGGCTGGGTCAAGGCCAATGTTAGCCTCAACCAAACTGCACATGCAAGACAAGATAAGGGAATACCTTGTCATCGTGTTTAACTGCATCACCTCCAAAGCTTTACAATCCGAGCCCTTGTGCAAGGGACAAGGGAGCAGAGATCATCCTGTTAAAACATGACAGTTGCAGGACAAAACAGAAATCATTAGGTAGCTGTGGAAAAGACAAGCAAGAAACAATATTGTAGCATGTCTTGTCATTCTGATTGAAGCAAGATCTGGTTTGCTTGGCAAACCACCTTGAACAGCAGGTGTTTTCATCAATCAGTTATCATTTTTTGATCACAGTCCTTTAATTGAGTTATATTTGCCAATGAGAAAAAGATCTCTCTGCAGAATTTTAGGATTACTTTCATAAGTATCTGTGCGACCTTGGTTGAACATTTGTGTGCTGTCTAGGTTCTCTGCAAGCACTTTGACCCTTGCAAAGATTGAAAATCTTGTTTTTAGACATTCTAGATATTTTACCCAGTTTTGTTTTAACTTGTGTTTGCTCTATCGTTCCAAGCTATTCCTAAAGTCAGAACAGTGGTTAATTTTTGTCTAATAGCTAGGATCTTGAAATAAGGAATAATTTTAAAATAAGTCAAAATTATATTGCTCCGAACTTTTGACAATATGAAAACATGTTAGTCAAAAAACTTAAAATGACAAAATGACCTATATAAAAACAAAAAAAAAAATACAAAACATTTGCTTAGAACTAGAATAAAGTATTCGTTATTGGCAGTATAGAATTTAATTTTAAGTAATTCCATCTATTTTCTTTTAGCTTGTTTTCCCTTTTTGAGCACGTTGTTTCTAGATTGTAATATAATATTTCTTGTTAAGTAAAACTGACTTGCTGCATGGACACACCATTTTACTATTTTCTAATGATTTAACTTCTCAGAAAAGGTTGGTCAATGTTCATTTGAATTTCAATGTTCTAGTGACACAATAAATATCTATGAATCTAAAGAATTTGATGATGCAGTTTGTTTGCTGCATTGGTTGGAGCGATCTAGGAATATTTTGGTATCATTATGATGATTAAAGAGTGACGTTTTTTAAAAGTTGTTTTTGTGATGGTTATTTTTCACATATGACATAGACTTATTCTTTCCTCTGTTATCTGTTGTTAATCAAGCATCCCCTTGTTCGCTGCTTTATTCCTTTAAAGTATAATATTCTGCAACATAATTTCAATTTGTTGAATTATAAACTTGCCTATTATGACATTTTTTCTTTATTATTGAAGAGGCAGTAGATAGATTTGCTTCAGTTGACAGCACCCATGGGAGAGCAAAACATTACAGATTGTTAACAGTTAAGAGTTAAATTGTGTCATGTTCTAAATTCAAAAATACTTAATATGCTTATTTTCAAGTATGAAAACTAACTGAAATAATTACTAAAGTATTTTCCAATCAATTTTATTCCTAATTATTCAGTTTGATATGTCTTTGAATAGATATTAACTTTGATGGTTGTCTTTTTTATGCATTATTCTTGCTTTGATTGCTTGGAATAAATATTCCCCATCCAATCTAATCCATTCCAGATGTAATACGGGTGTGGATCATACAATGTTGGCCTTCAAACTAAAGGTGAGATGTATATCTTAAAGAGTCACTCTGTTGTGGTATTTTAACATGTTCTTGTAGCATTCAATAGAGATCATAATTAAAGGAAATTAAGCTTAAAAATGCATTTCTGAGTAGTTCTTTATTTAAATCATTGTGAATCAAGAGCAGGTACTAAATGCTGTTAGAAAAACTTGTAGCAAATTTCAAATTAATTATCTTTCCTCTGGAAAAAACACAGGTTTCTTGACTTTGGCTAAAATAATCATGATTAAAAGACTACTGCTAATGCTTTACAAAAGATTCAAGTGGGACTTTAAGGGCTGCACAAAATAAAATCTCTCTCAACTCCCAATGACCAACTGAAATGGACCCAAAATATTTTCTGCTGAAGCTATACATGCAAAGCAGCAAAGACACGTAGAATATCTCAATATTTTATTTTAAAATTCATATTATGGGTACGTTTTTGGCTACCTGTTAGTATGTTCATTGGTGCTGTCACTTCTAATCAACCGCTCCGTGTTAGTTACAGCTAGATTTGTTGGTAAAGAAAAGAATCATGCATGCAAGGAGAAACACGAGAGTCATCTGATGCAGTTTGCTTTGTTTATTAGAGGTATATTGTCAGACATTTTACAAGCTGATGCTTAAATCTTTAAATGTTTCCATTCAGACATAAAAATGCAACACTGATAGAAACTAAGCTCACCAGAGAACACTTTTAAAGCCTCTGTCTGAAAGGCACTAAAGTGCCAATTTTATTATCAGCCTTCCTGTTTTTTATTTTTATTTATTTTTTCTGGACACACGCAGACAAAACTAGAGCAAAAACACCTGTTGTTAAACACTTCAGTAGCTACGAGACGTTTAGTTTCCAACTGACGTGTTAGTTGAGCTTCTAGGAGGTAATACCACTTATGTCTGCCGTCATGTGTTTTACACCAAAATACAGAAAGTGACACATTGAAAAACACAGAACACCAATATTGTTGGAAGGCTACTACAACCGGTTTGTTGTGGGGCAGCAGGCTTTCAGTTTGCTGTATGCTCTGATGAGTGCAGGTATTTTAAATATTGTCAAGATTAAATACAACATATTGCTGCGTTTTTAAATACATTGTGTGTCTTTTAAGTTAGAATTCAGTGAAATTATGTTGAATCACAAGACAACCATTACATGAATTTTTTTTCACATCTGCAAAAGAAATTTACAAAAAAAGTTTCCTTTTTTAAATAATAATGATAGTAATACATTCAAATAATAGCATAATATTCCATCAACATTATTGTTGTTTTAAATAGATTGCGATGTAGTGGTTGCTCATGAGGGACAGTCTGTCGTTACATTAGCTGTCACAAAAAGAGACAAACCCTTATTGTCAGTTCAAATATTGCAGAAACAACACTGTCTTAGAAAGTTTGGCCTCCGTGCTGGTCCCATAATGTCCATCAGAACAACACAGATTTGCCTAAACTCTGAGCCTATAATATGTCCATATGATGCTTTCAAGTGTTTACCACTTTAGGTGCAAGTCCGATAGAGCCTGAGGAACAAAAAACATGAAAGTACATGAGTGTCTGCCCTGTTTTTTTTTATGCTTTTTGGGGGCATCTGATGTTAAAGAGCTGGCCTCTCATGAAAGAATAAGCAGCCTGTGGGATGATGATGTAAACAGCTGCAGCCTCACCAAATGGGAAAAATAAAACAACTCTTGGCAGTTTACTTAAGTTAACACTATTTCAGCTTCCTCATCTCTCCATGTCCTTCTGTCTGGTCCTTTATCTTCCTCTGTGCCAGCTTTGTGATTTATCTAAATCATTTTTCTTTTTTTTTTGTTTGACTGACCTTTTGCTCCTAATATTGGTGATTTAACTGCTTTATCTACTCCCTTGCCTCGTTCCTCTCTGCTGATATTTCTCATGGTGGTACATTTGTCTCCATCAGTCTCCGCCTGTTTGCAGTTTTCTGGCCGCTACTGACTCCTCTGCGTCCGCTTCCCTCAGCCCTCTACAAGCAGCCGCAGCCCTCCACCACCATATCCTGGTAATTTTTCAGCACAACTCGGTCTTGAGAGTCCATGTAAAGCAGGGCGATGGGGCTGAGGCTGGTGGGGACGCAGCAGGGACGGGGCACTGCTCCGTTCACGGAGTTTACCATGGTTTGAACCACGGCGTGGCTGGAGGCGTTCATGTGGTCGGCCAGGGGATAACGGCACTCTCCCAGGCAGAAGAAGGCGTCATAGCCGCTGGGAGCAATGATCCACTTCTGCCAACCCACATCTCTAAAATCTACATGTAGAGGATGACGGCGGCATCTGCCACGAGAAAGACGCCTCAATTTTGCGGAGTGCCCACCATTTCTTTTCACCCGTCCTCGTTCGCTCCAGCTGACCCCTCCTGTATTAGTCGCCCAGTCCTGCACAGAATACCCTTTTTTTTTGGCCCTACCCCAGGCTTTGGCTGTATCGTGACCTTTACTGCTGTTTCTGGCCCTCACTTTTGACCCCTTTTTCCCCCTAATCCTCTGACTTTTACCAGAGGTTTTCCTGCCATGTTTAATCAAAGGCTCTCCCCGCCCGTCGTGACTGTAGGTCACCAGCAGGGGTCTTTCTCTGGCCCAGCTGTGATCGTCTTGGCCCACAGACCTGCACACTCTCAGGTGTCTCTCATTTTGTCCATCTGTCTTGTCTTCATATGACGCAGAGGCAAGCATCTGGTAAGGAAGTGGGTTGGTAATATTTTCAGGTTTGATTTCAAGGAGGAAGCCCAGGCTTCCAGAACTTTCTTGAATCTTTTGCAGAAGCTCTGCACTTAAAGTAAAGGCTTCCCAGAAACCACTTGGTTTATAGCTATGGAGGTTGTTGGTGAGTAACCTTGTCTCCAGCAAAGCCTGCTCGGGATCCTCGCGATGCTTTGAGAGGTATAGGTTTAGTCTGTGTGGTCCAGGACCCAGGGACGCTCTGTCACTGCGGAGCAGCCGGAGCTCAGCCGAGAGCACCCTTTCCTCTTGAGGAATGGACGAGATGTCGAATGAGATGTGTACTCTAGTGTGATCCTTCTCTGTATGACTGTCTTCACGGGACTCTGAGAATAAAGCAGAAAAAATAGAATTTGGGTGATTTAGTCTGCATCAGATTTAACATTCTCATTTCTTCAAACATGAAATATATCCACCATATTTTGAGAATTCAATTGTAAAAAATTGTTTTGTTTGTTTAATGAAAAAAAAGCACAATTTCCTTTAACCTGATTAGGGGTGTGTATTGGCAAGAGTCTGGACAATACAATGCATATCACGATACATGTCTCATGATACAATACATATCGTGATATATCCTGAGACTTTACTTCTGCAATTCTGAACCTTTTGCTGTTAAGTTTAGAAAAACTTTTGCTGGCTTTGCTCACAGCCTTTTGACTGATTCTATGTGTATGAGGTGCTGCATAGCTGCACTGCTTCACTCGTTCTTATCTGAGCTGCTACAAAGCACCACAATCTTTGTCTTTTAATGATACTGGCAGTAACTTGGCAGAGTTTCGGTTTGGTACCAATCCCTAATAAAAACTAAGCAATACATGTCTCATAACAACCAAAACTGATTGAACATTTAACGTATGATGGTTCTAACGAAATCTTTTTGTAGTTTTGGTTGTGGTGTAGAGATGTTCAAAGAGGCTCGGTGTGCTGCCAACTAGTGGTCGGGGGCTTAAGTTGCTTGTGGTCGTTCATAAACAATTAATTAATATTATCTTGTCAGCATTAAATTGGTAAAAGTATCCCCAAATAAAATACTGCGATATACTGACACATCGATTTTTCCCTGCACCCCTCATTTATATGATCCGCTTTATTTCTCGGCCCATTAATCACCTCATGAGACACTGCTTATTTGATTCAAGATAATAAAAAAAAAAAAAAAAAAAAGCAAAAATGCAAAGACTTGACAACATGGCTGATAAAACAAAACTGCTTTGAAATTTTATTTGGTCTAATTTTTTTAAGAACAAAAACTGCTATTTCAGTGACACTTTTATTTTAAGTAATTTAAAAGTAACACAGTTGAAGGCTATACAGGGTAAGGTGTTTTAGCAAAGGACGCTCTTGGTGTCATGACTGGGATTTGACACCAAACAACTAATTGGTAGACAGTTATTATGTAGAGATTGGTGCAACTCTAAAAGCAGATATTTTACCCCTGAATGTATTTCAACTTTTGTTAAAAAACAGTTTTTGCATTTTGTTTTAATACTCTGCATTTTTAAACATTAATTTTATGCAATTTGATTAATTTCCATTGTAATTTTTTGTTGTATTTCATTTGTGTGAGTTTTAATGGTTGATTGGACTTCTAGTCCCTAATAAGTTCAATTTTTCAATGAATGTCAAAAATATCAAATTCTTTTTGAGTTTATTTGAAAGTATTTACTTCAATGGAATAGGATTCCTTTGTCAAAAAAGTAAGCGATATTAATGGTACTACATGGTACTATTTTCTTTGATAGTAATTCAACAATCTAACAATATAAAGTTTTTTTGGAGAAAATTGCTTGGGTGTTATTGTTAGGAGTCAGAGCTCTGTCTCCCCTCTGGTCATCGGTGGGAGTTGTCTTCAGAGTACTAAACGCACTTCATCTCCCAGCAACCCCAGCGCACAGCACCTGGATGCTGCTCACCTGACTCTCATCTGCTAATTAACCATAGTACACCTAGGCTATGCATGGAGCCTGGATCAGTGTGAAGTATTGTTTTTGCCACCCTGCCTGCATTACTGAGCATTTCTATCTGGACCCAAACTTCTTTCTCTGCTCCGTCGCTGTTTACCTGCCGGCTGCTTTGACCCTCGTCTGGACTCTGACACTTCTAGTCTCTTCTTGGATGATCAAATGCTCTTGACTCATCTCTGTCCTTCTGACCTTAATCTAGCTTGGTAGACTTTTTTTAGCTGTGCTTCATTGCTGTCTGATCTAATAAAACTGCTGCATATGGAACCAGCTGTCTGCCTGTTTGTGACAGTTATAAGTGAGAGATCAATGATTACATTTTTAAGATTAAAGTTTCATTGTAGTTTATGTGTAATGTATTTTTGTTCATATAAAAAATAAGTTGTACTTACTTTTGCAATTTACCACAGTTATCTGACAAGTTCGGGAAAAAAAGGTGCTCCTTTGACGAGTCTTATTTGTTTTGATTTATTTATTGCAAACTTTTTCATGTGAGGTTCATAAGGGATATATTTTCATTCCCACTTGCTTAGAAATAACCAGTGATTCTGCTATATGTTACAGAATGCAATTTTGCTTTATGGTCTAGACTTGAACTATTGGAAATTATGTCAGAAATTAGTAGCTCAAACCTGATGGCAAAGGCTTTATTTTAAGGATTTCTTGAAAATTTAAGAGGCATAATAAAACATTACCTTTCTTTCATGAGAAGTATGTTTAGTTTTTACTTAATTTACTGTACTTGTCAGTTCTGATGAAGTACAGACTAAAAAATACAAAACTTGGTGTCCAAAATAGCTGGATTTGGTCTGGATTCTTACTTTTACATACTAAAAAAAGTGTTCTTAAAAAAAAAAAAAAGATTTTGAGACATTCATATTTTTCAAAGAGGTATCACTTGATATGCCCTAGCTCAGGAGAATAGTGCAATTCTAAATGGTTTCAGTTAAATATTAAATAGATAAATTTGCTGGATACTTTTAGAGTCAGATAATTTAAAGATATTTAATCTTTGACATGGTAAAAACACAAATAAAAGCCAGTTATAAAAACAAGCAAGATCAATAGGCAAAGAAGCCAAAAAAAGAGAGAAAATATAAACATTTAAAAACAATTTGGACAATACTACAGAGACAATCAGGATAATTTAGATTTTCTTTTCTTTGTCAGAAAGTCTAAACGTCCTATTTTAGTTCTCACTTAGCCAAGGAATAACCTTGTGCCCTCAACTTGGTTTTGTACTTTCATCAATTCATCAATTTGCTCCATGTTATATTGGATTACAAAAAAAACTTTTTGCTCTGATGTTTGGAGCTTTTAGAGATCGATTCATGATTCCTCGAATATGCAAATTAAAGAGTTGGGTAACACTTTATTAGATTCCTTAACAAGCTTCATTAACACATTAACATACATTATAAATGTGTTTATAAGGTGTTAATAAGACATTTATTTGTATAATAAGCCAAAATAAGGTTTATTAACATACTTAAGAATTATTAACATCTACAGTGAGATCCTTGTCTACAAAGGCTATATAAATACACTTCTAACAAGTTTAACAAATGTATTAACTATCTTTGTCAACATTTTATTGAGTGTTTTGCAGCACCTCTTCTAGAGTGTTACCAAGAGCTGATCTCTTGTAGAGACACAAATTACACTCATTCTGTTATATCTCAAAATCTATTGCTTGTCAATAAACATCCACTATTAGCTATTTTACAGCAATGTTACTTTTTTTTTTAAAGTGGAAAAGCAATCCATGAAGGTAGTGATCAAGCCCTCTAACATAGTAATTTCTAAGTTTTATGAAGTTAATGAAGGTAAAACATCACAATTTTGTATACAACTATTTCAAAAATTTAACTTTTTTGCTATTTCAAAGTGCTTTCTTTTGAAGCTGTTTAATATCCATTGCACTGACTAAACAATCAGAATTTATTGTATTAAAGCTTTCTCTGACAAATTGAGACAATAAGGAATTTTTCCAAACACCCAAGAATCATCATTACTGCAGCTGGGAGCTTACCACTATGATGAAAACTGCGTACTGTGTTGGCCTGCTGAATGTGCTGGCTGGGGAAGCTAAATGACGGATCTTCCACTAGATGGTACTGCTTTTGGTGGAAGCGATAAAGATCAAGCAGGTACTGTGGCACTGGTACTCCAGACTGTGGGTTGGGCTGAGACTGCAGGCCCAGTCGGCTCAAGAGGAGAGTCTGAATGGTTTGAGAAAGGTTGGAATCCGGCGGCGATGGCGTGGGTGTCGAGGATGAAGACGTGGGCGGCCCCCTGCCATGGTCAATCTCGCTGGTGTCTTCACCCTGGCGACCAGACGAGACTTGAGGTAGCAGCAAGAACATGAGGAGCAGGATGTTAGCAGGGAGCATGGTGGATCTGGAGGGAGGAGAGGAAAAAATGCTTTTTTGTTGAAAAATATTCAACGACGTAGTGCAAGACTTTAAGAGTGTTGCAAATGAAAAGAAGTTTTTCATGTAAATCACACAACATAGAGACAGTACAAAGTATTGCCATAGAAATCTGTAAAACAGATAGCCCCTACGAGATGCTTCTGGACTCTGTATATCATGCACATGTCTTCTCCTTCCTGGACACACTAGTTTCTCATTAGTCTTCTGCCTTCACGTGGCATATGCTCAAGAAATTTACAGTTCACAAAACATTACCAAATTGTTTCCTTGTTACTACTGGCCATTGAAACTGTGCTACTTTGTTTTTTCTTTAATAATTTATGGTCAGCTTGTTACCCTCAAGGCCCCTATTCCTCAATAGATCCTTACACCAAAGTCAGTGAGCAGCAGTTATGTGTTATCTAATTATGTTGTGATTGTGAGTAAAGGAAATCAAGCTGAGCTATGTCCAAAAATATTGGTGTTTTCTTATGAAATACTCTAGTGACTTCTTAAGGTGACAGAAGTATCAGTTAAGTCAGAATACTGTTTAGCATTTGTCCTTGTGATGCAGGAAGATACTTTTCTTTTTTATGTTTTGCAATTTGGACTGTGATCTTGCTGACTTGAATACAAAAGCAAAATTGATTTTTTGGAATGCTCATAAGCACAAAAAAAGCACATTTATTACAATTTTCTGTCTGTCTATCATTTAACCCTTTAACTGGTGGAGGACATTTTAAAAGTGTAACTTAGAAAACATTGATTGTGTGTATTACTCACTCAAGCAATAAGAAAAAAAAAGAAATGCGCCCATTTTTTTTTCTTGGTTGTCAAAAGGTTGAAAGTAACAATTTCTATAAGTTTAAGATGTAAACGATAAAAAAAAATCTTAAATGCAGAAGAAGAGACAAACTTCCTGTCTGTAAGTTCTAGTTTGGTGGATAGAATCATAGAGTTGCCAGGGACTGAAGATTTCCCATAATCCAACAGTTGAAGTCATACTATAGGTACATTTTGTACACTGTTGAGACATTGAAAAAAAGGAAGCAACACATTAAAAGTTCTCCACTGCAGTTTGTATTTCTCACAAAAAGGGAGGTTTGAATGGAACTAATGTTAAATCTATAACTATATTCAAATATTGTGTTATCTAAGACTGCTAATGTGATAGAGTAACTGTAGTCTGTTACTCATTTCTGGGAATTTTTTATGAACTTAACTTCAAAATAATTAAGATATTTTTACTTTAAAGTTGACAGCTTTCTTCCCCTTTATAGTTTTTGCACTATATGTAATTTATCAGATTTCTTCAAAGTGAATAAAATTAGAAAAAAAAAGAAAACTTAAAAAATGGTGTCAAACTCACTCTTTCTCTTCTTGCTACACTTTCTTCCTGAGCTCAATACAGCCCTGAGATTACAGGCTTTATTTGAATCATTCAACTCTAATTATGCTCAGGGTTATCTAAAACTTAGATAAACTTGACTTTGCCAATGGTGTTAAATCTTCCTCAGTCATCCGTAGGCAAACCCACGCATGATCCTGTGTGCTGCAGACAGGTGTAACACGATTACCACAATGGCCTGCATTTTTTTGGAGTGCAGGTGTTAATAATAAAGGCAGCAATTACAAGGCAGCAATGTTAAGTGCTCTTTTGACCTGTCAAAGGTGAGGTGTGGTATTAAAGGGTCAGCGTAAATGAAGTTGCAAAAAAAAAAAAAAAAAAAAGAACCTTCTCTGCCCCAGTTGATACGACAAAAAAAGCCTTTCCCAGAATGTGTTTCTGCTGGAGGCAAGGTGTAATTGTTGTTTTTTGTTTTTATATGAGAGCTGTATCTCTGTCTTTCTCGCCTCTATCTCTTTATCTAATCTCTGTTAGGGACAGAGAATCGATTAGGGCCTCTGCAGAAAGATAACGGCGAGGTTTATGGCTGAGTGAACACATAATGACGCTGTAATGACCGCTAATCTCGCCACTCTGTATGACAAGGGGTTGAAAGGAGGTCACAGGTGTGAAGATGTGCATATTTTTTTATGCGCACTCAATTTGTGTTGTTTGTTGATCTCATGGTTTGCAGTCCAAAGAACAGGCCTGGGAAAATAAGCCACCTTGGAGCGTGGGATTGTGACTAGCTATCCATTAAACTCCTGCAACCCCACCCAGGACTGTTTCACCTGAGGCAGCTCTGCAGAGGACAATTACAGATTAGGCACTTTGCTGGATGGCCTCTCCCATATACTGTGGAGGCTTGTAAAGCTGATTAAAGACAACAACACCACCTCCCTCCTGTACTTTCCTCACCTACAAAACCACCCAGAGACTCGGAGGTACAAAGGTTCAGTCGTCGCTCGGATGGGTGTGCCTCAGCCCGTGAGGCAGAGGAGCTAAAGAAAAACAAAGAATGTGGCCTTCTTGTCCTTCATTACTTCACATATGCAGCTATTATCTTCTCTGCAGGTGTCCGTGGTATGACTTTTCAACTCAAACTGGGCAGAGTGGATTCAGGTCTTCAGTACCAGCTCTGTGAGTCATTGGAAGAAAGGCGCCTCCCACTCTGACGTCGAGGGCTTCAACTCGGCCAAGAAACCTGACATTTTTATGAGTACATCCTCACTGTTGCTCATTTTATCTATAATGTATTTTTATTATTTTCCTGTCTGGCATGAGGGTGGCTTGACCACAGACTATTAAAAGGTTGAGAAGATCATTTGTGTAATTATTGGGACCTAGATAAGGTGAAGTGAAGGTTTAAAGTTCAGCTTGTGTTTGGACGGCCTTTCTCCGTGTGCAAGCACGCAACTTGGTCTGTTAGGCATGTTGGAAGCCCCTCAACTACGGAGAAAAATGACCCTTGCGTGTGGCAGGCCATTTCTCTCTGAACCCACTGATTAAAACCTCCGACGTCCATCTTTCTTTTTATCTGCACATTTCAAACTCTGTACCCTTTCCCCTTCCTCCTTCCTCCTTCCTCTTTGCATTCCTTGAACTTTGTCCTGTTGCTTTGTCTGTTGTCATACAACTGGGAAAAGACGCTTTCTCTTCTCTACTTGGCATCTTTTCTCTTCTCAAGCCCTCTTCTTTCTACAATATTTTCTTTCTCTTCATTAAAAATGTTTTTTTTAATCATTGCATTCTCTCTGCCCCATCAATCTTGCTGCCTTCCCCTCTCCTCTCTCAGAGTTGCTCCTAGGTCTCAAATGAATGGTGTTTTTGCGGAAGAGCGCGGCAGACTGTTGCCGGGCCTGGGGGCCGGAGTGTCACCGCCTCCGGCTGATTTATCCACTGCCGCTGTCTTCATGTTACGCCTGGTCCCTAAACTTTCCCTTCCTGTTGTTCTTCCCGTGTTTCTTTTCCCAAATTCCTCCTTTCACTCTTCCCTGATTTTCCCCCACGTCCCAGCTCTCATTTATCTATGTAGCTGTTCCATTATTTCAGAAACTGAAACGCATGCCGCGGATGCCTCGGGCTTTCATCTGTACTTTCTGAGAAAATACTTAAAAATACTCACACACACCTGTGAACACTTTAGGAATTGTTAGACTGCCCACACAGGATGTCATTATATATGTTTGCCCTGAATACATAATCTTAGGAACAAGGTGTAAATGTCTAACTGTTTGTCCTACTTTAATCATTCTTTTCATGCATCACCTGTCAAAGTTCTATCTTTACATGCCGGCTACCGTTTGCCTACATTTGGGACTCCAATAGAGGCAAACTCACATCATCCCTGATTGGACCATCTACGTGAGCCAGCTGCCCAGAGGTTGCTGGTTTTCCCAAGGGATGGTTCTAAAGCAGGGAACAACTTTCACACACTTTTTGAGATGCAAAACCTTAACCAGAATATTACAGATCAGCAAGCAATTTGTCTGTACAAACTCACACACACAGAAAGCCATGAAAGTGTGAGCAAATGAATGCACAAATGTGCCAAAAAAACAAAAACCTTATTAAAAATAAGTTGAATGCAATTACAGAATGTATTTTCAGCAGCTAAGTTGACCTGGTGAAAATATTTTCACTTATTTGAGTAGCTTTGAAAAGGGAATCATGAGCTCTCATCCTCAATTCTATCACTGGAGCATTGAGGTTCACAGCTTCTGAGTTTCCAACATCAGTAGAAACACTGACTGTTCCAAAGCTTCGCAGAACGCTCGTCTGGCCAATCTGACAGCTAAACATATGTGAATCAACACACACCTCTGCTTTTTGCATTACAGCTGCTGTGTGTGTTCACACTGCTGAAGCAGCGCAGAGTCGTGCTCTTTGAACTCATAATGTGCACATTATTCCGGGACATGCTGCTTACAGAATGAGATTTTGATTGAGCAACACTGTGCCAGCAGTATATGGACGTGTGCGTGTAATCCCCGGAGTGACTAATGGTTTCAGCAGCACAATTCCTGTGGCCTGTTACCTGACTCACACGTTTGTGTGTGTTTTTGTGTGTGTGTGTGATATAGAGGGATGTAGTACTCACGTCCAGGTGTGGTGGGATGTATGCAGAGTCCATGGTTTATCCTTGAGCTCCAGTGTTACGATCCCTTGGCTCGTACTCTTGCTCCTTTAGACAGAATGGACAAAATGGACTTTTTGCCTCTTTCCCTCTCAGAGCAGCCTTCACATGCTTCTCCTAAGCCTCCTATGTTACTATAGGTAATGCTGCTTGCTCCATGGCTCTTTTTTTCTGCTTCCTCACTCAGCTTCTCATCCTGTCAGATAAAGAAACACCTATAAACATCCACAGGCTTCCTTCTCGTCTGCCTGACCTCTGCTTGTAAGTGCCACCAAACCTCTCTTCTCTGCACTTTAGCCCTGGTTGTTTGACACAAGCTGGTGCCACCAAAGAGACGAAGATGAGCTGCGTGTCCGTCTGGACTGGGCTACCGGCAACAAACTCCCTCTTATTTCTAAACCTCCTCACTATATCTCTCTCCTTTCCTCTCTACTCTGTTCCTCCCTTTTTTTTCTCCTCCCCTTTTCCTCTCTCTGTCTTTTTCTGGCTCTCTCTCAAACGCACATGACTCCACACACACACACTTTTTCCCCTTCATACTCGTCGCCCAGCTGGTAAACTCGGCTTAACTTTAAGTGACTTTCCTGGTTGCTCTGATCTTCAAAACACTGATGTCACTAAGACTGCCTCTAGTGCATTTCCAGACTCTTATCTCAATCCCACACACGTATTGTCCTATTCGAATGTAAACACAATTCCTTTACCATATAACCAAGTTTACCATCAAACCTTCACGTGTAATCTTGTTTAGATAATCCTCGAGGTCAGCAAACGTAAAGCAGACTGATTGTCATCCACATTTCCTCCTTTAGCAAACTCACCTGCTGCATTCCGTTGGCCACATTTTACTTCAGCCAACATGCTCACAAACGGTTGCTTTGTCAATATAAATACCCATGACAGTCAATAGCTGCTCACAGATTGAGCTGAAAAAGAGGTATGAATGGATGACTCATAGGAGCTGTCATGAAGTCACCACAGTTGAGTTTTGTGATTGGACCAAAGTAAATGTTGAGGTTGAAAAAAGGAAAAAGGAAAGGCAGGCTGTACTTCTCCACCACGGGTTGAAGCAAGGTGCATCCGTCCTTCCTGTGCAGGGTGGGTGGTGGAGCGAATTTGTATTCATGGTGTGGGCCCATGAGAAAATGTCTCTTTAGGATGCATCGTCTCACATATTAGATTTCATCTGGAGAATCATTCACCCACGTCTCTCTGCTCCTCCTCCCTGTCTCCTCCACTCCCTCTGCCACTATGCTCTTGTACAAACACACACACACACAAATACTCATCACAGACCTCATTCATCCCAAAGGCTGAGTAAATGTCCCGCTGCAGAGCAACTTAACGCACTAAGCACACATGGGCTCTTCTCTGGCGACATGCGTACTTGTATTAAGGTCTTTTGATACTTAAGTAAAACTGAATTAATTTCAAAACAGAGTAAATTCAAGATAAACATTAATTTGTCCTTAATACACTTGCCAGTTTAGCAGCTGATATAAAAGTCACCCAAACTAACTTTGTTTGGTTAAAACTTTGAACCCAATCACAGATTTTTGTTAAAAATCCAAATGAGGATAATTCACAAGGGTCTGCATGGTGTTGTTAGTATCTAAGGGATTAAGATTTGATCTGCAAGTGTCTAAGAGGATATAACTCAGGACATCCATCCATCCATCCATCCATCCATCCATCCATCCATCCATCCATCCATCCATCCATCCATCCATCTTCTGCTTATCCATGGGACCAGATTGTGGGGCAGCAGTCTAAGCAGAGGCCCAGATTTCCTTCTCCCAGCCACTCACTCCGGCCACAGCTTCTCTGTTGGTTCCCCGAGACCATTCGAGGCTATCTGAGAGATGTAGTCTCTCAAGGATGTCCCCAGGGTCTCTGCCCAGTGGTACATAGCTCGAACACCTCCCAGGGAGGCATCCAGGAGGCATCCGGACCAGATGCTGGAGCCACTTTGCTCCTTTCAATGTGTAGGAGCTGCGGCTCTACTCCAAACTCTCTCTGGGTGACCGAGCTTTTTACCTTATCTCTAAGGTAGCCTCCAGCCACCCTCTGGAGGAAGCTCATTTCAACTGCTTGAATCCACGACTATGTTCTATTAGTCATGACCCAGAGCTCATGACTAGATGAGTATTGGAATGAATATCGATCAGTAAATGGAGAGCTTTGCCTTCTCTCTTCACCACAAAGGACTGGTACAGCGACCGCATAACAACGGACACCGCAACAATCCACTCATGGATCTCACGCTCCAATCCTACCTCACTTATGAACAAGACCGCAAGATACTTAAACTCCTCCACCTGGGGTAGGAGCACTCCATCCACCCATAGATGGCAAACTACCTTATCTTTCTCCTGTTGAGAACCATAGTCTTAGATTTAGCTTTGCTGACCCTCATCCTAGTTGCTACACACTCTGCCACAAACCCCTTCAATACGTCCTGGCTCAATGAAACTAACAGGACAACATCATCTGCAAAGAGCAGATAGGAAATTCTGTGTTCTCCAAACCAGGCCCCTTTACACAATGAGCCTGGAAAACAAGAGTGAAAAAGGATGGAAGCAAAAGAGACATTATTGGTGAGATGGCAAACCACAAACTGGTACATAAGTAATTTAGCTTGTATTCGATGCCTTCAGGTGGCTGTAATTGGTTTGGCAGTGTGTAGTCCACCAACAAAGGTAGCTGTTGAAGGTATAATTCTTTTGTTGTTATCCAGTGTCTGGTGTTATTGAAAAAAAGTCTGTTTCTAATAATATTTATTTTTTACTTTTTTCTAAGTTTTTTTTATTATATTTTTTGTCAAAGATGGAATTCAGTTTTTACATGTAAATTTTCTCATGATTTTCAAAAGAAAAGTGTGTGCTACTTCCAGACCAAAACAATTACTAGCAAGGACTATTCTGTTCATCAAGTTCAACTTAGAGAACTTTAAAAATAATAATAAGTAAAAAATCAAATAAAACAATGTAAATATAATTTAATTAGTGATAAATTGAGCATCATCAGGTCTGTTTGAATGATGAGACTAATGCCACTATCTTTTTATGGTTTAATGTTTTGTTGAAACTGTAATGGAAAAGTATGCACAAAAATAACAAGTGTGAAATTCCACAGTAATTCATTCTTAAATTGTATACATACAGAAAAGTACACACAGAATTTACAGACAAGGCACTCATGATTCACTGAGTCTCGTCCCAAAGTAAGCTTTGATCCCAGCCTCCACCTTTCCCATCCTCTGGAAAAGCTCTTGGCTGTCTATTACGCTGACTTCCGACGGGGGTGGAAGAAACTTTTAAAGTCATACCTCACCTCCCTCTTAACAAGCTGTCCAGCCCGATTCCCGGCATTCCCACCTCTGTACTGCTCCATCTTTCCATGAATACAGGAAGTGATCGACCATGGAGGACAGATTTTGGACTTATTCTGTTTTTTTAGTACTATTTTGACAAATTTCAAGACACAACAAAACCCCAGTCAGCAACAATATGTCATGATGGCAGCATAGACTAGGTTTTCATAAATTAGAACTACAGAGAGATCATATGAAAACATTTAAGATTGCTCAGATTAAGGAGTGTTTCATCGATCTCTTTTGGCAGATGTGGAAATGACATGGCCGTTTATGATGCATTCTCTCTGTGATCCATGACTGGTTAAAAAACATATATTTAATAATCTACTTATCTGTTTTTCTTAATATTTGTATTTTATCAAGCACTGATGAATTAATCGAGGAATTTTATATACTGACAATGACCTAAAACCTCCTGTTTTACTTTATATCAACAATATATTTTTTGGTTGGTAGATATTATAGGGGAGGAGGGGGTAGGATTAGTCTGAGACTTGACACTGCCAACGGAAACCCCCTTTTTATGCAGTTTAGCCTCATGGTCTTTCAGGGTGTAGAGTGTAGATTGGAAAAGTCTGTTAGTCTGGACTGAGTCCACTTAATTTGGTCTCGTTCGATTCCTGAACCTTTGGTTTGACTATAAGACTGCCATCAACCAGACTTTTCTATTTTGAACTAAAGCTTGTAAAGAAAACCACGTGACTAAAGATCTCTTTGGTCTTTGGCCAGGAATTACAAGGTGGGGAAAAGCAACTAAAGAAAGAATAATGTAAATCCTATACTTTGCGATCCTTGTCGGGATAGTTCACTTAGATACTTTACTGAAACCTGAATTAACTGAAACAAGACACTTAAATAGACTGAGGGTAATTGACTGAAATCAAGACAGCTGTGGATCATGACAAACCTGAAACTGATATGACTGAGGGACAATTCAAAACAGAAGATGACCATAAGCCATAACTAAACTGATAAAAATCAAGCCAAAGTCTACAATTTTCACTGTACCCCTCCCTAAATAGGCTGATCCCAGATGCCCCAAAACAAACATTTGGCAGGAGGGGACATAGAGAAACAGAAGAAAAATATTCAAGAAAACACTCAGGGTTCCTGCAGCCAGATGGATGTGAGGGGTCTCAGGACCCCTCTTCAGGATCAGGCGTGAAGAGGAGCAGACAAGGCGATGGATGTGGTATGACATGACTTGAATATGGCTGCAGGAAACCTGTGGACTACTGTGGCAGAAATCCTTGCCACTGCAGCAAAAAATTCCCCGGCTGGGTTTCAAAGTGATCAGGTCATTTTATCAGGAAGAGGTGGTGTAGGACCCAAACAGAAACTTAAAATATGACAAGAACCCATGGAGAACCAAAACAGTGACTTAACAGAGCAGATGACCCGACGAGGAAGAACTGAAAAGCAGACTCTCATGGAGAAAACAAACAGGACAGTTGGAGGTTGATTCCACTCTGATTCCACTGCAAAAAGGGGGTGGGACTAGGGGAGGTGGGCTGAGCGGAATGAAAGTGACAGTGAGTTTAGCTTGAGGTAACTAAAGGATCTTTTTGTAACTGTCTCGATGAAAAAGAAAAAAAAAAAAATCATAAAATCAGTAGGCCAAAGCAGGCTGCCTCCCCATCCCACAGGGGCTCTTTGTCTGCCTGTCAGCCATCTTTTTAAGGGCCGGATTAGCTAGCCCGTCAGTTTTGCCATTCCCAGCGTAGCAGAAACGACCTCTCCCACTCTCTGCGTCGCGGGGTGTTACAAGGAGAGCTCAAATAGTTGGGTTATGAGCTTCAACTTGTGAGCGTGTGAGTGTTCAAAGATGGGCGGGGCTTTTATACTGTTCCTCAGAGCATGATGACATGAAACTTCTGGGACTTACACCAGTTGACCAATCCCAAAATTCAACTGAAATACCTCGTTTCTACCTATAGGAGGCAGCACATGCATGATTTTAAACAATAAATTCAGGAATTATATAAAAAAAAAATAGCAAAGACCAACATATACCACTTTTCAATTCATATCTATACAGGTCAACAGCCAAAAAAAGTTGATTTAGGGTTTGGTTACCCTTTAAATAGACTGAGGGTAATTAACTGAAATAAAGACAGCTGTGAATCAACAATTCAAAACAGAACATGACCAAAACCCTTAACATTATAACAGAAACCAAACCAAAGTCCCCAATCATCACAGAAAGAGAGGACCACAATACAGCATGTCCAGTGAACATTTTGAAGATAGCTTAAGAATGCAAAAACTCAAGAAGCATTCAGTCCCTTTTTCATTCTCAGACATTGAGTGGACTTTAGCAGAGCTATGACTCAGTCAGTCTTTTAAGGTGGAATGATTTGTGAGTATTGAGAATAAGGAAAGGACAAATAGATGTCAGGAGCAAAGAAAGTAGATGGACACAGACCTGAGATTGCATTAGCCAATTTTATGAACGAGTCCACTCCACTGATGTGGCCACTCGCTCTGCTCGCACACAACCACTCACACTGACAGATTATACACAGATCCCCTCACACAAGCACTGGTTTGAACTTTTTCGTTCACCATTGAGGAATTCCAGGTCTTTGCAGTGATTGGACTTCATTCTTCTGTCCTCAGATCAATGTTTTTGAGGAGATATGTGCATGTTAGTTAGATTCTCATTCCTTCACTTTTTAAAGGGGAGTTCAGATTCACCATAAAACAATTAAAATATTCACACAAGTGGTTTTATTTACACTCCAAGAAGAGTTCATGGTAAAGCAGTAATAGAGAAAATCCTGTTCAATCTAATATTTTTTTAGAATTGGCTGGAAAACCAAGTGTGAAAAATGGTATTGTTTGAGGAATCTGAATCAAACCACATCAGTGCAACCATCCTTTGTTATATTTGATTCCATACAAATCAGCTCGGAGCTGCTGAATCCTTACAAGGGATAATTAATTCAAGAGAAAAAGACAAAACATGATTGATTTTGTTTTGATTTATTAGACTATAAAGGTATTTTTATGATTCAATTTATTTCATTTTTTTTTTAAATAGCCCAATATCACAAAAAATGCCTCACTGGGCTTCATGCCGGTTATTTGTTTTTTAAATAAAAAAACTTCATTAAAAATGTTTTTTCTTTTTTTTTCAATTCAGAGGAATTTTTTAAGTTTATTATTTTTAACAACTCTTGAAGTAAACCTTTCACTTTTGCTGAAAATCAAAAGAAAAAAAATGACAGAAACTTGTTGTCAAAGCTGACAGAGTTGTGGTATCGACTGTTCATCCTAAATTAAGCAATCTTGGAATAAGTGATGTGTAAATAAATATAAAAAAATATTATTTTGAATTTAAAAAACATACGTTTCGTCATTAAAAATATAAGAGCCAGAGCCTATTCAAAGTCCCTGCCCTTTAAATTACAACGGACGTAAAGAATGAATGGAAACAGGAAGCCTTGCGGCCACAGTGCACCTCCACAGGACGTTTAACAACAAGGTCAGAAAAGAAGCAGAGATGTGGACGCATAGATGGATGCGTGTGTTTGTGTGTGTGAGACAGCATCTTATAAGCCGGTATGAATTCATTGTCTGGCTCAAGGACAAACCTCCACCTACTCACTCTGGAAACTACTACAAACAGAGCACAGATTCATTCAGTAATTCAGGATGATGCTGAGAAGCAGAAGGGGGGGTGGGGGTGGGGGGAGGGGACCCTCGCACAAACACACAAAGATGCACACACAGACTTGTAGATCACTTTAAATGGCTTCTTGGAGCAGACTGGAAAATCCTTAATGCTTATTGGTTCACCGTAGCGATTTCTTTCTTTTATCTGTCTCTCTTCAGGACAACCTCAGGTCCGTCCGATTAATATCCAGAACTTGGAAATCAAAAATACAATAAAATGGCGTTGCTTCTTTTTGATAATTGATTATTTTCTCCTATCTTTCCTCACATTAATGTATCAAATGTATCCAAATAAAATTTTTGCCTGATTTTGTGAACTCTTTGGTTTATAATAAATAAAAATCTTTTTACCAATGCTAAAAAAAATAATTAGACATTTTTGAAGAACAGGAATTGCATTTTGCATTGAGGAACATGTATAAAGTGACAAAGTTTTTTGCATGTCTCTAAGTTGCATGCCCATAAACATGTTCAATTTAAGTTTCAAAATTTCTTCTATTGTCAGTCATTTACTAACATGTTACTATGTAGTTATAGCTACTGTTAAAAATATCTAAAATCTAACGTATTTGGGTAACATGTTACTGTTTTAAATACAAAGCATTACTAGTCCATTATCTTACTCACTATATGTTCATTAGAAGACTTAACAGGGTGTTTTTTAAATTTTTTTAAATGGTTGGCCTTAAATGCTGAATGACCCACGGCTACTCAGACCCAAACAATTATTATTATTTTTTTTTTACATAGAATCATTTCTTTTGGCAGCTCTTTTGATTTAGTATTTTTCAAGCAACTAAACCTCATATTCAGTATTTAATCCTCTACTTCCCTTTGTTCACAGTGGAAAGGTTATGCTTAGCCTGTAAATTTATTTTTATGGACTAAGCTGACTAAAGAGCAGCTTAGTCGTTGGTCCATCTCCAATGAAACAACGAAATGAAACCAATGAAATGAAAGTATAAGATTTACATGATATTCCCTTTTTGCATGACCATATTATGTTTCGACCATGTTAAATTCAAAGAGAAGAAACAAGTGAGCATTTCAATAAACATTCGTGATGAAGTAAATGATCATTTTTAACACTGTGAGACTGTAACATTGTAACTGATGACTAACAGTAACAATAGTAAGCTGCAGCATATTACAGCTTGGAGGTAACTTGCACAAGACTACTTATAGATCATTACATCCAGAATATGAGAGGTTTGTGCACACATGAGGTACGAAATAACAGGAAACTTGCTCTTCATGTTGATACAAACCTGTTCATTCAATTGGCTCTTTGAAATAAACACTTAGCCCATTTTTTTCTGCAAGCAGAAGTGTTTCTGTACAACTAAAAATAAAATAAAGAAAAGCCCTGAGAACTCTGCGACTTTAAACCTAAACAGGAACACCTGCGGCTCACTCCCCGGCCTGCTTGATCGTCATGATGAGCAGCTGCTCTGCATGCAAACTGTTTACACTGGAATAAAGATGGGTGGGAGAGATTCTGCTGATGGAGGAGGACTTGAGGGGCGAAGATAAGGCTAATACAAGATACCATTTATGAAATGACGAGTAAGCAGAAGAACAGTCGAGGAGCGTGAAGCAAGAGAGACAAAGAAAGGACAAAGACTGAGGAATTGGTGACAAAAAGTTTTTGTCTTTACTTCAGAGACCCAATTTTAACTTTGCACAACCAAAACCTCAAAACTCACAAATCCAGTGCAACTTCAGTCTAACAAAACATTATTCATCTTTTTCAGACATATGGACAAATACAGTTATTTCCAGATACATCTCTAAATTATATTTGTGAACATTTCCCCAAATTTAATCAAATAAAAGGACCTTTTTGAGTTCATCCATCCATCCATCCATCCATCTTCTTCCGCTTCATCCGGGACCGGGTCGCGGGGGCAGCAGTCTAAGCAAAGATGCCCAGACTTCCCTTTCCCCGGCCTCTTCCTCCAGCTCCTCTGGGGGGACCCCGAGGCGTTCCCAGGCCAGCCAAGAAACATAGTCTCTCCAACGTGTCCTGGGTCTTCCCCGGGGCCTCCGCCCAGTGGGACATGCCCGGAACACCTCTCCAGGGAGGCGTCCAGGAAGCATCCGAACCAGATGCCCAAGCCACCTCAACTGGCTCCTTTCGATGCGGAGGAGAAGCGGCTCTACTCCGAGCTCTCTCCGGGTGACTGAACTCCTCACCCTATCTCTAAGGGAGCGCCCAGCCACCCTCCGGAGAAAACTCATTTCAGCCGCTTGTAGTCGGGATCTCGTTCTTTCGGTCACGACCCAAAGTTCATGACCATAGGTGAGTACTGGAACGAAGATCGACCGGTAAATCGAGAGCTTTGCTTTCTGGCTCAGCTCTCTTTTCACCACAACGGACCGGTACAGCGACCGCAAAATGGCGGACGCCGCTCCAATCCGCCTGTCAATCTCACGCTCCGATCTTCCCTTACTCGTGAACAAGACCCCAAGATATTTAAACTCCTCCACCTGAGGCAGGAGCACTCCACCCACCGAGAGAGGGCAGACTACCTTTCTCCGGTCGAGAGTAGAGTTCAATAATGTATTTTTTAAAGTAATATTTCAATTCCACTTCCATGACGCCTTGACACAAAAAAAGTTAATTCTGACTTTGACTTGTCAATTTTCCATTTTGGTGATTTTTTTTTCAAATCTTCACTGTAATTATTTGATCTCTTATTAAACGGTATTAACATATAGACTGGGGGCTTGAGCACACATGTCGAAAAGAAATTGGATTAAAAAAAACACAATTGAGCCCAGTTTTACCTGTAAAGGTGTAAATAGGAGCATGAATAACTCCAAACTTGACAGTGCAAAGAAAGATCATAAGCATAGAGCAAATCAGAAAAGTGAAAAGACAGTGGAAAATATTATTTTCTCATTAGCTTGTGATCCTTATGTGGACAAATTGAAATTGACCATCATCTAAAGTGGAACTACGCATGAATGTTGGCCTTTTTAATATGATTATTAACTAGTAACATTTAGCATAACTTTATACTACTGCTCACATCAACTACAAAATTCATTTTTGATCTTCAACCTCCTTCCACAAATCATGGAACGGCCATGTCATGAGCTCAATTTTTGGGATTCAGGAGTGCAGCTTGAGTTACAATGAATGAACTCAAAGTAAAATCCGGAAACTGTGCAGCACAGAGGTGTGGACTTTCCCCTACACAGATGATTTTGTTTGGATCCCACGAGAAGGTTAGCTTTGATTTGAGATGTTCTGTGGACTGCTCCTTGCTGGCTCATCTGGGAGGTTAAAATGTCCTCAAGCAGCTGCAGAACTTGCTCGTATTTCTTTTTTGAGACAGTGTGATAAAACACAAGTGTTCTTTCACACATAAAATACAAACATGGGCCCACAATTCTTGACATGGCAGGACAGACCAGCTGCATCCAAACTCTGTGGGTGATAATACAACCTAGCATACCTTTGTTTTAATGCATACATCTGCATTTGTACGGACTGAAACGGTTGATGTGCAATTTGGGAATTGCTTCTCTCTGTAAGAGATTTTTCTTGCCTGCGTATGTTAGAATTTTTTTTTATTCTTCTCTGAGTTTCTGTTTGTCAGATGTGCAGGGATCAAACCACTGCTGACCTACACAATCCACATGGGTCCAACACTGTGCGGTTCAGACTTTCCTTAGAGCATGGAACAGGTTATTGGGCTACACATACATTCCACTTCACCTCCAGCCTAAGTGCAGATATTCAGTAGATAAATAAATAAATCCGATATGACTCATCATGTATGCTTTCCTTGGTGTCATTGCTCATTTGTGCTGCTATGACTTAGATAAATGACTCCTTGTCACTATCTCTGGCAGGATTTTCCTGTCTAAACCTACTGTACAGCTGTGTCCGTTGATATCTGCCGTGAGCAGAATGGGACCAAGAATGCAAAACTGGAATTTTTACAACAGGAAAATAGCACTTGTGTCCTTTGCTTTCTTCTGTGTTTCGTCTTCTCTCACAGTCTTTACCAGTGCTGGATGGAAAGAAATGATGAAATCAAATTTAAAAACGCTTTTAACTAAGATTAAAAAAATAAATATGACATAAATGATCAACCTGGTGTTGAACTGAGGTTTAGGAGGAGTACACTAAATGAAGAAGGAAAAACAGCTTTATGTGTTATCTAGCCTCACTGTTTACCCAGATTCCTACTCCTAGATAGCATCAGCAAATAAGCTGCGACGTGCTTTGGACTGAGCCAAAACTGACCCTTTGCCTCTGTGAACATACACACATGTGTAACATATACACATGCACACAATTCTGCTGTTCTCTGCATTCCTCTCTGCTATAAACACACCATTGGTGGGGCCATAGAAAGACAAAAGCTTGATTCAGCTAAATAATACAAATGTATAGTTTATATTTGTCTGATTGCTGAAAGCAATCAGAGTATGTTATCCACCTTCTTTATTATATTTGTCTGATTGCTGAAAGCAATCAGAGTATGTTATCCTAATTCTTTATTATATTTTATTATTATTCTTCTTCTTCCTTCTTCTTATTATTATATTTTATTCCGTCACTTTTTGGATCGTCACTCCTCCTACAGTATTAAAGATATTTAAATGCTTTCAATAGTAGTTTATAAAGCTTGACTCTGAGAAGTGTGGCATTACTTTTGGTATGTGTCAGAATTATGAATGATTTTATATGAATATTTTTATGAATTATTTTTCCCATAGACTTTGCATTGTGAGCACCTTTAAATGTTCATATCTTGAAAAATACTAAAGATATTTTAATGAAACTTTCCAATATCATAGAGTATGGTAAACTACACGTTCTATTAAAATTGTGGCCCAATGCTGCTCTATAGCGCCACCAGGTGGTCATTTTAGTAAGCAATTCGTTTTTAGCCTCTATCTCGAATACCGTAAGTCGGAATTTTGTGCTTTCTTTTTCTGTGTGTTCCTTGGATGCTAATGAACGTTTTTCAAATTGGGACCATAGACTTCCGTCTAACTAGATTTTTCGCAATTTGCGATTTTTCGTAAAACACGTTTTTGGCTCCCTATTCAACATAGTTTGACCAAACTCGACAAAAAATGGTACATACCCTATTTAGACTACCCCAAATTCAATGGTACCACTCAATTTGCGAAATTCCTTACCGTTTTCAAAATAATCGTAATGCTAATGAGGTGGGTGTGGTCACTGATTTTTAACATGCTCTAAATCCTACAAAGATAGCCAAAACTTCACAAGTTTTGTAATATAACTTCATCCTACAGTGATAAAGAAGTATATGAAAAGTTTTATGAAAATATTCCAATAGGTGGCGCTATAATATAGGAAATTGCGTTGAAGCCTCTATCTCAAAAACTACTCAACCTAGCTATATAAAATTCAACGCATAGGTTGCAGGAGGGGACTTGTATAACATACTAGAAAAAGGACTCTGCTGCGCCACCTAGTGGTGACTTAAGAAGGATAAGCTAACCTTAGATGGGTCCTGTTATCTTCCAACTAGTTGCAGGTTTCAACTTGCAACCACTTGTATTTTGTTAGGTTGATAAAGGAGGTATTTGGTTTAAAATTTCGTACCATTTGGGTTTATGGTTGATTTTATATGAATTTAAAAAAAAAAATCCCCCTATCAAAATACATGGTACAAACCTTAAACCCCTATTATCTTGAAAAGTAGTTGTTCAACTGGTACGAAACTTTGTAAGTAGATACTTCAGACCAATCTTTAAATGCTCAATCAATTTTGGCCCTATTGCGCCACCAGGTGGTCAGTTTTAAAACTGAAGTTTATAGGCATTATTCTCCAAGTGCATTAGTCTTAAGCACTACCTTTTACTGCTTTGTGATCATTGGATAGTAAAATAATAGCCTGTATCATCAGCGATCTCTATTATGTAAGACTTTTTCGCAATTCACGATTTTTCGCAAAACAGTTTTTTGACTCCCAGTGTCACATACTTTGATGAATCTTTACAGTATTCTGCACATACCATATTGGACTACCACAAATCCAATGTAATATCCGTTTGCATAGTTCCGTACGTTTTTTGCATAACACGTTATGCAAATTAGACAGTCTGAGAGTAATGTTTGCAACGCTGCAGCCTCTGAAAGTTTCACATAACTTCACCAAACTTTCAAAACTTATTTCACTGTGTAGATGAACAAGCGCAACAACTTTCACGACGGTGCTCCCGTAGGTGCGCTACAGCCAATCCTGACGGCTGTTTCTTCTAATATCTCCAAAAGTGCTTGACCTACGCGGACGAAAACTCGCCATGCTCGTCGAATGGAAGGTCTTGAACGCTTGCGGCTGCAGGATGTTTCAGATCGGTATTGCTTTCAGCAATCAGACGCAATTTCTTCAAGGAATTGCAAATCTAGTTTATTATTCTTTTTCTTATTATTATTATATTTTATTCCGTCCCTTTTTTTGGATCGCTACTCCTCCTACAGTTTTAAAGATATCAAAATGCTTTCAAAAGTAGTTTGTAAAGCTCCATTGGGAGAATTGTGCTATTACTTTTGGTATGCTTCAGAATTATGAATGATTTTATATTAATATTTTTATGAATTATTTTTCCCATTGACTTAACATTGAGAGCAACTTTAAATGCTTATATCTTAAAAAGTATTAAAGATAAACTCACGAAACTTTCCAATATTGTAGCCTATAGTAAACTACACGTTATAATAAAATTGTAGCTCAATGGTACTCTATAGCGCCACCAGGCGGTCGTTTAAGTAAGCAATTCGTTTTTGGCCTCTATCTCGAATACCGTAAGTCGGAATTTTGTGCTTTCTTTTTCTGTGTGTTCCTTGGATGCTAATGAACGTTTTTCAAAATGGGACCATGGACTTCCGTCTAACTAGATTTTTCGCAATTTGCGATTTTTCGTAAAACACGATTTTTGCTCCCTATTCAACACAGTTTCACTAAACTCGACAAAAATTGGTATATACCCTATTTAGACTACCCCGAATTCAATGGTACCACTCAATTGGCCAAATTCTTTACCGTTTTTGAAATAATCGTAAAGCTAATGAGGTGGGTGTGGTCACTGATTTCTAACATCAGAAATCAACGTACAACCACTTGTTGTTTGTTAAGCTAACAAAGGAGATGTTAAGTCTAAAATTTCGTACCATTTGGTCTTATCGTTGATTTTATATGATTTTTTTTTAAATCCTTAGGATTCTGTAGAAGAGCAATGCTGCCGTCTATTGGAATTGAGAAAACATGGCACACATTTGCATTGTGAGCATTTTTAAATGCTGATATCTTAAAAAATACTAAAGATAATTTCATGAAACTTTCCAATATCATAGGGTACAGTAGACTACAAGTTCTATTAAAATTACAGGTCAATGCTCCTCTATAGCGCCACCAGGCGGTCGTTTGAAAAACACATTAGTTTTTGGCCTCTATCTCTAATACCGTAAATCAGAATTTTGTGCTTTTTTTTCTTGTGTGTTCCTTGGATGCTAATGGTTGTTTTTCAAACTGGGACCATGGACTTCTGTCTAACTAGATTTTTCGCTATTTGCATTTTTTTGTAAAACACATTTTTTTGCTCCCTTTTCAACATAGTTTCTTCAAACTTGACAAAAATTGGTACATACCCTATTTAGACTACCCCGAATTTAATGGTACCACTCAATTGGAGAAATTCTTTACCGTTTTCGTCATAATCGTAATGTTAATGAGGTGGGTGTGGTCCCAGATTTTAACATGCTCTAGATCCTACAAAGATTGACAAAACTTAACAAATATTGAAATATAACTTCATCCTACATTTATAAACACTCACCTAAAATATTGTAGAAATATTCCAATAGGTGGCGCTATAATTAAGGCAATTGTGTTTAAGGCTCTATCTCAAAAACTACTTAACCTAGCTAAATAAAATTTAACATATAGGTTGTAAGAGGTGTGTTGTATAACATACTAGAAATACAGCATTGCTGCGCCACCTAGTGATGACTTAAGAAGGATAAGCTAACTTTGGATGAGTCCTCGTATCTTGTAGATAATTGCAGATATCAACATCCAACCAACTGTAGTTTGTTAAGCTGATCAAGGAGATGTTTGGTTTAAAATCTCGTACCATTTGGGTTTACAGTTGATTTAATATGAATTTTTAAAAATATTTTCCTCCTATACATGGGACAAACTTAAAATCCCTGTTGAGATTCCACAGGATTCTTTGAAAGAGCAATGCTGCCATCTAGTGGAAATAAAAAACCATGGCACACAGTTGCATTGAGAGCAACTTTAAATGCTGATATCCTAAAAAATACTAAAGATAATTTCATGAAACTTTCCAATATCATAGGGTACAGTAGACTACAAGTTCTATTAAAATTACAGGTCAATGCTCCTCTATAGCGCCACCAGGCGGTCGTTTAAAACACATTTGTTTTTGCCTCTATCTCTAATACCGTAAATCAGAATTTTGTGCTTTCTTTTTCTGTGTGTTCCTTAGATGATAATGGACGTTTTTCAAATGGGACTATGGACTTCTGTCTAACTAGATTTTTCGCTATTTGCAATTTTTCGTAAAACACATTTTTGCTCCCTATTCGACATAGTTTCTTCAAACTTGACAAAAATTTGTACATACCCTATTAAGACTACCCCGAATTTAATGGTACCAATCAATTGGTCAAAGTCCTTACCGTTTTCGAAATAATTGTAATGTTAATGAGGTGGGTGTGGTCACAGACTTTTAACATGCTCTTATTCCTTTCTTTGTGAACAATGTTTTAGATCGGTGTTGCTTTCAGCAATCAGACGCAATTTCTTCAGGGAATTGCAAATCTAGTTAGTGTGTGAGGTTCTGTACTTATGATGGAAAGAAACATGTCCATCTGTGAAGTATCTCATTCATGAAATGTGAAAAGCGTTTCAAATCCCTCTGTCTTATGTGAGCTGCTCAACTTACTGCGCCTCTACCATTTGAATAAAATGGTAAATGAAGTATATTTGTATAGCACTTTTCTACCCTTCTACCTGTAAAGTCCAAAGCGCTTTACAGTCACAGACCCATTCACACACTGGTGGTGGCTAAGCTGTCAAACACTGGCACCAACTTCCCTCCAGAAGCAACGTGGGGTTCAGTGTGTTGCCCAAGGACACTTTGACACATGGGTGGGCAAGGTGGGAATCAAACCCGCAATCTTCTGATCAGGAGTTGACAGACAGACAGACAGATATACTTTATTAATCCTTCTGGAAATTAAGTGGCTGTCCTTGCTCCATACACACAACACAGTTCAAACAGTGACAGACACAAAGTAAAAACTAATAAGTTACATACCATAAAAACAGCTAAAAGTCAGATAAAAATTCAGAGATAAAATAAAATAAAACGTAGTAAAATCCTCATGATCAGTGTCCTCGTCTAATCCTACCCTTCCCAGCAGCATTGTGGAGTCTTATTGCACTGGGCACAAAGGTTTGACTGCCCTACCGCTACACCACGGCCGCCAAAACACAAAAATTCCAATTGTAATTCAGTTTGATTTTAATTACCACTGCAAGTATAAAGCGTTTGTCAAACTGGTAAAGGATGAGAATGAAGAAAACTCATAAATGGAGACAATGAGGTTTTTCAAATATATGTATTTCAATGCTTTAATTGTAGTTGTAGTTTACAATAAACATTGTGTAAAAACCAAATCTTGAATTTGCTGTATTTTTCTTATACTTCTTGCATCTCTTGAATTCTTGAGTTGCAAACACTGTATAGACTTTGATTGTGAGCTATAAGGCCACAAAAAGCAAGGCAGCACGAGATTTTGATTATATTTATAAGTTGAACCTTTATTTATACAGGTAGGTTGAGAACAATTTCTCATTTACAAGAACAACCTGAGTACGCATCAGCAATAAAGGAACAACACAACAGAGCAATAAATTACATACAGATAAAAAAAATGACATCTTCTCACTTCAATGGTTTAAATATTTGCATTTAAAGAAGTTTCATTAAGTGTAGCAACTGTGATGCTTAATAGGAGTTCTATAAGTTGCAAACCCTTCCAGATCAAGGAATCACAGTAGTATCGTTTAAGCTTTGACCAACAATAGTGGGCCACATGTTTACTTGCTTGATATACAGACATTGACTAAAGTTTATCAACCTTTCTGTTAATTAGAAAAAAAGACCAATAATAAAAGACAATAAGCTAATACAAATGTTTTAAAAAATATATATTTTTTTTATTTATTTAATTGAAACTTATTAGTCAGGTTGTTGTTCACCTTTCGGCGTATCAGTCGTCACTGATTAGCACAGGTGGTTTGGCACCTTTCTGACAACTTTTTTTTTTATCCAAGCTGGAGGTTTAGACGAGAATGATTGTATTACTTCAGGTAAACATTGGCTATGAAGGACATTTTGGACTATGGATTGTCTTTTAATAAACACAAGTCCCTGTGTTTGAGGACCACGAGGAAAAAAATCACAGAAAAGGAAAAAGTGTCTCACAAGATTAGAAAATCAGAGGAGAGGATGTTAAAGGATGTTTTAAGACAAGAGAGTCAAACTCCAGCCCTTGAGGACCGGCCTGCTGGTTTTCCAGAAACTCTGCCTCATCTGCTGCTGATGACTACCTGGATCAGGTGTGTTTAGCCGATAAAGAGCTTTAATGGCAAGTTGGTTGGACGACAGCATTCAAAGCCTGGGTTTGGACACCCCTCCTATAAGATCTCAGAGTAAATGCATCTTCCTGTGACAACAGTTGCACATTTTTGGTCCAAAAAACTATAAGGCTCACACACACAATAAACTCCATTGACATAATGTTCATTGATACAAAAATTAAGTACGAAGGAGACATGGTGATGGTCTGGGGTTCTTTTACTGGATCCATGCTGGTACAACAACAGATCACCAATTCCTTGACATTCTGGAGTGAAATTACTTAGTCTCAGTCGCATGGATCTACCAACAGGAAAATTACTCAAAAAACAACAAAAAAAAGGGTAACATCAATAGTTTGGCCTTGTTTAAGCGTTGACTTGTGTGGTGAAACATCTGCATAGGCCAGCTGTTAAACCAGAAGAAACTGGAACAGTTTCCTCACGACTGGACCAAAGTACTGGCCGACAGGTGGAGAAGTAAGATTTGATTGAGAATACATTATCTTCTTTGTGGTGTACAGTATCACTGTTGCCTCACAGTGAAAAATGTCCTGGTTCAAATCCCAGCTGGGATGCATGGTTTTCATCTTCCGGGAACTCCAGTTTCCTCCTACAACCCAAAAACATGCTTCATCGGTTGATGGGTGTATCAGAGTTGCTCCTAAGAAGTGAATGTGAGTGTGTGGTTGTCTGTCTCTGTGTGGCCCTGCAATGGTCTTTTGCCTTGTCCCACTTCTGGCCTAAACAGCTAGGACAAGCTCCAGCAACCTACATCCACAGGACTAAACAGGATAGAAGATAGATGAATGAACTGAAAAAAAGTGAAATATTGGATCAATTAACAAATGTTTTGTAAGTTGTTACTTTTAAAGTGATTAGTTTTCTATAAATCAAAATTTTATGTTGATGGTTTACTCAACTTAAAAATGCAATTTGCTAATAATAATAATATTACAGAGCTTTTGTTAATTGATCCAATATTTCACTTTTTACAGTCCAGTTTTATTTATTTTAAATAAACTTTAACTTAATTTAGTGAATACAAGGGTAATTCTTCAATCAAAGGGCAGACGTTAACAACTTTGACCGTAGATGTGAGAAATGGTCTGTAAACATCAACAGACAGATCAGAAATGGATATAACCAGAACCCAAACACCTAAAAACATTCACTCTCCGTCTTTTAATCAGTAGGTGTGGTGGGGGTCGACTGTTAATAAAACGTGCCCAGAGGAGAGGAAAGACTCCACCCTGCCACACTTAATATTGTCCACAATTTGTATCTTCCTGGTATAATTTAGGCACGGTAAAAAATGAAATCCTGTCCTCCTTCTGAGATAAATTTGGCTAAAATGAAGACCCATTATGATCAGCTGATTTCTGTCTGTCGTGGTTTTACACACACAGAGGTTCGGTCACACACACACACACACTCTAGATAAAGCAGGAGGATCCAATTTTGCAAATGGCTTCAGATAAGGAGCCTGCATATTGATAAATGAGGGGATACCTCCTGCATCATGATATGACACCACCAAGACTCAAGAAGCAGAGAGAGGGCAACTTTGAGAAGCCGAGTTAATACTAATGTAATGACTGCATTATAATAATGCAATAGCTGTCTGATGAGAAAAGAAAAAGGCTCTGATCATTGACATCATGATGTAGCCACTATGAGACACACGTCCTTCATTCATCTTTTTTGTCTCTTTTTCCGCTCCTCTCTTTGTGTGACAGAAAAGAGCAGACAAAGTCGGGTTACCCTAGTAATTTAGGAGGACGGAAGAATCTTGGACGGGCAGTCCCTCCCTCCCAGTGCAACGAGAGTCCCACTTATGATTCACCAGCCAGCACGAATAAAGGTTGGTGACCCCAATTTGAGTAAGCCAGGAGGAGGAGCAGGAGAAGAAGGCTGATGAAGAATGGGGGATAAAAAGGAGGAGGGTACGGTGATGCCTGCGTCAGTGGCACTTGCTAATAGGCAGATGTCCTTGTCTCTGTACAAGTGAAACTATGTCTCTCGGGAAAAAAAGAATAAGAGGAGAAGACGAAGGAAAGAAAATAAATGAAGTAAATATTGAGATTGCAGTCTGGAGAGGGGTTTTGTGTTGGATGCGACGCCATTTCTAAGTGATGCTTAAAGCAATCAGCTGCAGGATCCCAAGCCCATTGTGGAAATTATGTTTTGATGAAGACTAAAAGAAATACAGAGTGAGAACAGTGAGTGCCAAATGGCTTAGTCTTAAATTGATTGAGCAGGTTGGGGAAGCAGAGTTATGAAATATAAAAAATCTGAATATTAGAATTGTGAGTAAAACTTTTCGTTTGGATTCAAATTTCTGACTTTATAAGCCTAAAAGTACAAATATAAAATTTTAAACAGTTCTAAAATTATGTCCCAATTAACTATGACATATCCACTTTTAACTTCAAACGTATCTCTGAGTTGTGACAGTTGTCCACGTTTATTTAAATTTTAGATTTGATTAAAAAACAAAAAAAGCAAAACAGGGATTTCTCTAAAATGTTTTTGTACTGTAGGTTATTGCTCAGTCTTTTTGGTTTCTCATCTACATGTCCTTCACTGCTTTTGTTGTAAAGCAGGCAACCCAGGCCACCTGGTGGAGTATTTAGCTGATTAGATCAACCAATTATTAAAACCAATTAAAGAGGCACTGAGAGGAGAGAGAATTATATTTGTTAAGGTCCCACTCCAACTAAATTATGTTGTATTGCAAAATCGTTCCCAGTGTACTTTTAATTATGACAGTTTTTAGCCAAAGTAAAACAAAAAAAAAAAAAAACAAAAAAAAAAAAAAAAAAAAAAAAAAGATTTTTTGAGACATATTTTCACCAGAGCAGCAGGAGCTCATTATAAATTCCCCTGAGTTGTTTCCCATCAACCATTTGTTTACACTCTCTCCTGCTAGCTTATAGCCCCTCACTTGGCCAAGTTGACACAAGCGTATCAAAAAACTGAAGCTATGTAGCTGTGCAGTTTTGAGCCAGATGGGAGCTCAGACGAAGAAAATGAGGGAAGGTTTCTTAGCTCTGAGGTCCCAAGCTAAACACTTAAAAGGATGTTAAACATTTTTATGCATTTTATTATTTAATTCTGTCATAAAGAAGTGCACTCAATAATTTATTTAATTTAATGTTAAAAAGTAAAAATAATGTATATGAAACTTATTTCTTTAACATTTAAGTGAATTTTCAGTTTTTTAATGCTTATCAAAACACTTGAATTCTTGATATTTATGCCGTCAAAAAATGAACACAAGCTGAATAAAGAATTACTCAGAAATGCAGTTTTTAATCCTAAATAATTATGTCATCCATCATGAGAGAAATGCTGTATAGCTTTTATAAAGGTTTTATTTAGATAAGAGGCCAACTTGCAGCTATAGAAACAAAAAAAAAAAGGCTCCACGTCAACACACTACATTAGAATAGGCTGTCGCCACACATGGTGTGCATTTATTACACCTCCATTTTGACAGATTTTTTAAAAGCCATTGCCCTCATAAAACAGAATGAAATCATATTTTGTATCTGAACGGAACGGTTTTTATGCTTGAAAACCAAGTTCCTCCTAATAATACAATATTCCCTTTACAAAGTGACCTAAGAATAATGAGGAAGTGAGCCTGCAGCTTTTTTCTCATAACCTTTCAAAAACTGCATGACCACCTCCTACCTATTTCCTAATAGAAAATAATCATCAACTTTATGAAATCCTAACATTTCCCTTCAATTCTAAAGAAATTTCATAAGTTAAGTTAACATTAAGTTAAATAAACAAAAAGGCAAACATTGCTCAAATATATTTTTAAGACCCTAATGGGCTGCAACATAAAAGTGAGTGGTTTAAAAAAAAAAAAAAAATCAGAAACGGTTAAATCAAGTAGAATTTCATAAACCTAAACCTAGACAAAAAGAAAAGACAGTGAGCTTCCTGCATTGAGAAAAAAAAGGTCCACGAAGGCCACACCAGGCAGTTTTATGTGGTTTTCACAAGATGCACCCAATCAAACTAATTACCCGGGGAACCAACAGGACCAAAGAGGCAAAAGGTTCTAGCAGATTTGTAGCAAGAAGGATGTGGTAATTTCCTACAGCTGCTAAAAACTGTTTACTGAGAACTAACGTTAGTGCGAAATTGGAGGAAAATTGTCACAATTTTATGCAACCAAGTTTTCAAATGAACATGTGTTTGGCCCCAATGATTGGCCACCTTTGGTGAATCTGTCCAATCAAGACCAACCATCAGGCTGCCCTCTGGCTCATAGACAATAATTAGTCGCATCTTCCTGTGTTTATTCCTTCAGGAAAGGGAGTGGAGCATAATGGAGTCCGAAAGCGTATACATAAAAGAAGATAACTTTAATCTTTACTTTAATTAGCACTTCCCTTCTCCTCCCAAATCCTCAAATGTCTTCCTGTCTAGACTTCTGTTGCACACTGTAAGTGTCCTCTTTCCCATGTGATGCTCCGCCAGCAACTCGATCACATGATCACCTCTTGTGTCTATCTTTGTTGGTAAGTCATGGGAAAAGGACGGCAATAAAGCAATAATAGAGCTGCAATAAAGCACATGTGCAAAGTTTTTTTTTTTTTTTTTTTTAATTAAACTTTCTAACTCTCAACATTTTTTTCAGACACTTACGTTTGTTAAAAGTATCTCCCAGCATTTTGAGTTCTACTCCACAGATTCCTAACACAGTTTTGCTTAAATTAAATTTATATTGAGAACAGTACTCTTTCTCAGATACATGGGGCTATTTTCTTCTCTCATTTCCACATATAACATCTGTAGCCTTGTAGTTTTTAAAAAGATGGAAAAACAGTGTTTCTCCTTTTTAAATCTATTTATTCAAATCTTTATTTGAATATAAAAAACATACAAATATGCTAATTCATTTTTAAAGTACTTTTTGTCTGCATTCGTTTATTAGGTAAATTAGCCTTTTTAGAAAAAATAAATAAATTCAATTATGACAACAAATGTACTTATTTTTCTATTTTGCTTTGTATCAATATTTTTATGTATCTTTGAGACATTGTAAAATGGATCTGAATGAACAAACTGATTATAAAAATGACACATCAAGATAATTTCTCATACTTTATGTAAAAATAATACTCAGGAGCAACTTATATATATTCTCCTTTGCGACTTGTACTCCACTGGAAAATAATTATTTCACTAATTCACTAATTACCTTATAAGGACTTTAATCTACTACTTAAAACTATAGTGACATAATGGTACTCTGACTATAGTCAAATTATTGGCTCTTCTCCCTGCATCTGGGAGAACAATAACGTACTGGCACGTGTGTCTGTAAAGATTCTTATTCATTTAGATCCTGTCATCAGAGGAAATTGACTTTAAAGTTTAGAATTTCAGTTGCTTATAGAACAGAAACCCAGTGATTTTGATCCATGAATTAAGAAATTTTGAATCACTGCTATTTCAAAAGATAATACCTAATGCTTAGATATATGTTCATTTTTTTACATTTTTGAAAATAGCATTTTAATCTTATGATTAGTATCTTACAGGTCTTATTTTACTCATACATTCCCATGTTTGTAGATAAAAGTTATTCAGAGATTTACGCAAAACTTGGGATAGTCGAGTCTAAAGTCCAGCAAAGCATGCTCCCACCACATAAATCTCAATCAACAGTGACACATTTTACATGAAACAAAATAAACTGTAAATCTTCCCAGAAGTTAAGGGTTAGGGTTAAAAAAATTACATTTTGTAAACCTGCTTTAACAGTCTGTCTGTACAAAGCCTTCAGTTGTAAGGTTTAAAGCAGGTGGGTTGATTTTTGAACTGTCTTCATCCACTGGACCTGAGCACTCACACCTCACCACACTAAATATTATTTTAGTTATTACTACAACATCTGTTATTCCAGCCTGACTGCTGTAACTCGTCATAAACTGACTTGTTTAATAGGAAAAAGATAGAAACCACACCATCAAATCAACAGCAGAATGGATTCTCTTTGACTTACAGTCCCCCTATGACAATTTTTTATTTAAAAAAACGTTGTCAGTAATGTTTTAATTATGATTATGAAGTTTTTAACTAAAATCCCACAACCTAAATGTCTTAAAACAATATTTTTCATGTTAATCTGAAGCTTCAGTCAGAAAAATATTATCTGGGTAGGCGTGGCTTTTGGAGCTGAGGGGAGCTCCTCTATCCCAGACCCCCTCTCCTGGCCTTATTATTGTGGCTCTGTGTCTTACTAGCGTGAATCATCACCGCTGCTCCACAAAAATGTCTAGCAGTTTTGTTTTGCGCTGGTTGTCAGCTCGGACAAGGAAGTTGAGAGCTTTACTGACTGAACTTTCACCGATCATTTACAACTGCGGTAAAATGAGCTACCGCTCGCATTTCCGTTGTCACATGAGGAAGATCCGTGGTGTCTTTGTGTAAAACTCACATACAAAAAAAAAATATCCAGTGACTGCTGATTTGAACACGGAAATGTGAATAGCAGCTTATTTCATCGCAGTCAATGGGAAGATTATCTTCTCTGAGCTTGGCACGCTTGCTGGGCCAGATGAGGAGATTTGCACATGTGCAGTACAGGAATCGTGACAAATTAACTCATGAATTCAAACAGAGATTTTCTGAGACAGTTTGATTGACAGCAATTTAAAAGTAGAAATACTTGGAAATGCAAAAACGAAATGATTTCTTACTACATTTGTTCTCTTTCATAAGAAAAATGCCACACATACATGTTAAAACTCATAAAACATGATTTTCATCAGAGGCTTTAAGGCTCCCTTGTAAATCATTTGCTACAATCTAACCCTCTGGATCCTTCTCATTCACGCCTGCCACCCTTACAAGATCCAAGAACTTGGATCTTGATCTTCCTCCATGCCCCTTGTTTTGGTAGCTCCATAGACTGTAGAATCACTGGACAGCTCAACTCCATAGACTTCTAGTGAGAAATGGACATTTACTACTCAGTGAATCTTTTTATCAGAATAACCATTCTTACTTTTGAACATTTTTCTTAACATCTTCTTGACAGATGATTTTTTTTTCCTTTTTTGGAAGTTTTTCAAGTTATAAACTGATGAATCAGGTGCCTCAGTAAAAGCATGTGATGCCCGCTGGCCCCACCTTGAACATTTGAGTAACAGATTCTCCTGAGCTCACTTTCAGTTGAAAGGATTGTGAACTTCCAACAAGCTTACTCCTTTTTGGTGACTGCAGTGACAGACCGATCACTGTCGTCTGACTTCAAATGGCGGCGCCTGTAATGCGGAAAAATTGTGACAGATTTGGTCTTGTTTTGTGAGATCCAGAGGTAACGCATTTTCCAAGGATAATGTCACATTCCCCTTTGTCCAAAGATAATATACGTCTATTGGTGGCTCCAACCTCATCATCTATTTGGTAAAGTTCTGCACTCAAAATGTCCAAACAAACCACAGCTCTTCTCTCTGTATCCTGCTTTCTCTAGATCTACAAAAGTAAATGCAGCTCAATGCTAACTAAATGTATTCTTCCAAACCTCCAGAGGTGCCTTTGCACTCCTATGGTGGGTGCTATTCCTTGCACAAAACCTATTGTCTTATATTTGTGGTTACATTTAACAGATGAAGAAATAAATTAAGATATCACAATGGCTCAGTCAAAGTTCTGCCAAAAAATCAATGTTGAAGAAGAAAAAGAAGATTCCATGCCCTGACTTTTCCTGTTGTTTTCATTTTAATAAACTTTGTAGTAAGTAATCCAACCAAAATTGAGTACAAAACCTCACATTCATTTCCATTTATTAATGTGGGTCCATGTGTGAAGTCCAGCTTTCATGCTGTGCTGCTGGTTTCTTTATCTCTTTGGCCACTTGAGGAGGGGAAGTGAGGCTACCACACAGCGCCTGGCCCTCACAATCGCTGGATCTCCTCCAACATTCCCTTCTGAGGCAACTCAAACAAACCTGGGGACAGAGTGTGACTCAGCCATTCCTTCGGTGTCTGGATGCTTGAACAACACCTCCAGGACACACTTGACAACATACCCCCTGTTATTATGACTTAGGTGATGAATTCATCGGTGACTGCTTTTCTAACATGAAGGATAATGGAAAGTGTTGATTTTTCTCATGCAGCCTTTTAGGAGGTGTGAAAAAAACATCTGGACATTAAATTAATTTAAAAAAAAGTCTGATTTAACTGAAGATGATGTGATCTATTCACATTTGACTCTTAAATGTTTTGCTTCATTTCTATTTAAGTTCATTTTAAATGAACTAATAGAGCTCCATTTTTTTCGGTTTACCAGAAATATTTTGTAAGCATTCATCTAAAGCTACTTACATGAGAAAATTCACAAATAATAAAGGTTAGTTAAAGAATTTTTATTCAAACCAAATTCCTTATGAATAATTTTACAAAAACTGACAATTTTTAAACTGAAGTGGTGGCACCTCACAACCGTGAAGCAATACTTCAATGGTCAAGTAAGTTTTTTTTTTTAGTTCAGATTTGGGATTGGGATTTTAGTTCAGATCTTACTTTCTTCAAAAAACCTTTTATTTTCATTTTACTGGTTTTACATGAACTTATTTGCTTATTTTTATTTCTCTGTAAACAAATGCAGAGACATTCAAACCTGATGTTACCTATTGACGGAGTTGCAATGACACATTTTTTAAAGTTTGGCTCTATTCAGGTTGTGACACCCAGTTCCACAGCAGTATTATTATTACTGTGCTGTTAAAAAGAGCTAGTATGTGTCCATCATCCCTGAATAGGATATCTCTATCATCCCTAGAGTCAGGTTAGACCCCCTTTGGCCTTCAGAACTGCCTTAATTCTTCATGATGTAGATTAAAACAAGGTACTAGAAACATTCCTCACAAATTTTGGTCCATACTGACATGACGTGTCCATGGCACACAAAATCCTGTCCACCTTTGTCCATCCGTTAGGAATTGTCTGGGCAGTCAAGACATTTTCGCCCACAGAACTGTTTGTCATTGAATATTTTCCCTTTTTCTGAGCTTTCTCTGTAAACCTTAGAGATGGTTGTGTGTAAAAATTCAAATTGTAGTATTAAAAATCAACAGTTGCTGAAATACTTAAACCAGCTCATCTGCCACCAGCATCCATTCCATGTTCACCTATGTGTTGCACTGCATGAGCCGAATGGTGGTCACACCAGATACTCACTAGTTTTTTGAGGCCCCGGAGCCCATAATGAAACCATTTCAGAGCAGCCTTTTATAGTGGCCAGTCTAAGGCACACCTGTGCCATAATCTGCCTTATCAGCATCTTGATAAGGCACACCTGTGAGGTGGGATGGATTATATCAGAAAAAGGATAAGTGCTCCCTATCACAGATTTGTGAGTTTGAAAGTGTTTCTGATCTTTGACAAATGGGAACAAAACACATTTTGTGAGTGTGTAATTTGTTAATCAGTCATCCTGCATGATGTCTAATTTGGCATAAAGAGCAAATCTAAATATTTTAGAGTTTTTTTTTTTTTATTTTAATGATCAACTTTTCTGATGTACCTATATGCCACATGCTAAAAATAAACACGTGAAGTCATCGGCCCAAATATTTTTAGTCTGGAGGCAGGAGGGCAAAACGCTGATTGATTGGTCTTGTAAGTTATCAGACACTTGCCAGGAAGCGAGAGAGAACTGCAAACAGGAAGGAGAGGAATGTGCTTCCTGTTGGCCGCTGGTGTTATACAGGGCAGATTCCATGTACCATCATGACTGAAGTATTGACACAACAGCACACACACACATGCAGACATGCGTATTAGGAGTCAGGGATGTTTTTCCACACACTATCAGGAGAAACAAGCGGCAGAAGAAGATAATATTGAGACAGTGTGTCCCTGTGTCCTGCTGGAAATAAAGACACACAAACACAGCTGAAGCTATTCTGAAGAAACCATTATAGTTAAATACTGTCTGAACGGCTCATTCTCATTAAAGTGTTTCTGTGTTCTGCCTATCTAAACTTTAGCATTTTTTTTCCCATATTTTTTATTTATTTTTAGTGTTTGCCATGAGGTGAAGCTTAACAGTACAACAGTAATACAGTCAGCTATTAATCTGGAAGGATTGTTCTTGAATTATTTTTTTCTATTTTTTCTCCAACAGCTTCAGTTTGTTGCTGCCTTTAATAACAAAATCTGGACTCCCTGTCTTAATAAATGCACAAAGAAGTGCTTTTTTTGCTTTGAATAGAACACAAGACTCAAAGCATAGTGTGGACAGATTTTATGAGGTAATTTTGGTTTACTTTTGAAGCTATAACATCAAGGGGGGTGTATTGGCAAGAATCTGGAAATGTGATATGTATCGTGATCCACGTGTCATGATACAATACATACCCCGATATGTCCCAAGACAATGCAAGACAATATTTGACTATTTTTTTTAATTATGATTTAAAAATTATCTGAATATTAATGTTTTTTGTTTTTTTTTACAAAAGTAAAATGTTAACATGTTATCTAATGATTGGAACATTAAGTACTGCAACTGTATCTCTTAAACAAGTTGCTTTTACCCAAGAAAATTCATGGTGCTTTTCTTTTGTTAATTTATAATATATTTAAGTGGAAAACAAAAGTAAGACTGAACTACATGTTTGCTTTTAGAAAATAATAAAATATTGCCTTGTCAGCATTTTAAATCAATACAAGTATCGAAATATTTCACTGAATCAATATTTTCTTACACCCTTTAGCATCTGGGCACAATTGAATCTCTCAGTAGTCAGATAAACTTCCATCCATCCTATCTCCAAATCCACCTCATTGTTTTTTGCTGAAGCCTATCCCAGCTACTGTTAGGCAAAGACAGGGTTCGCGCTGGACAGGTTGCCAGTTACAGGGTTACACCACCACACACTTACAACAATATAGATTCACCAATTAAGCGTAAAATTAAACTGTGGGAGGAGGCCAGAGTGCCTGCAGAAAACTGACACATGCAAGAAGAGCCAGGGATTGTTTTTTCATGACGTTTTTTGCTGTGAGGCAAGAGTGCTAACCACTATACCACCGTGTAAACCTTAAGGAAGCTGAGTGGTAAAAGGTAAACATGTGAAGCGAAACTGAAGAATTAAAAATAAGAGTCAAACTTTCTAAAAATGTGTGGACAAATTCAACTTAAATGAGTGAGGAGCTTCAGTAAATGACGAGTAAGCTCAGGATATATATATATATATATATATATATATATATATATATATATATATATTATAACAAAAGGATGCCAAGTCTTTTAATGGAAGTATAAGTTTTCAGCCCACAGAGGGTTCGGTTGTGTAGACATCATAAAATCCGAGTGAAATGAAGATGTGGCAGGCTATTCCATTTTCTCCAAAAATGCTTTTCAGTATCTCGTGTGGCCCCCACGAGCTTGTATGCATGCTTGACAACGTCGCGGCATGCTCCTAATGAGACGACGAATGGTGTCTTGTGGCGTTTCCTCCCAGATCTGTGTGAGGGCATCCCTGAGCTGATGTAGAGTCTGAGGAGCAAACTGGCGGCGCCTAATGGACCCAAACATAATGTCCTAGAGATGTTCTATTGGGTTTAAGTCAGGGGATCGTGAAGGCCATTCAGTTGTTTCAATTCCTTCATCCTCCAGGTACTGCCTGCATACTCTTGCCACGTGAGGCCGGCATTGTCGTGCATTAGGAGGAAACCAGGACCTACTGCACCAGCGTAGGGTCTGACATTGGGTTCAAGGATTTTATCTGGATACCTTATGGGAGTCAGAGCACCATTTCCTAGTCAGTAGAGGTCTGTGCGTCCCTCCATGGATATGCATCCCCAGACCATCACTGACCCACCACCAAACCTGTCATGTTGAACCACGTTGCAGGCAGCAGAACGTTCTCCTTGTCTTCTCCAGACTCTTTCACGTCTATCACAGGTGCTCAGGGTGAACCTGCTCTCGTCTGTGAAAAGTACAGGGCGCCAGTGGTGGACTTGCCAATTCTGGTGTTCTTGAGCAGATGCCAGTGGAGCTCCACGGTGCTGGGCAGTGAGCACAGGGCCCACTACAGGACGTCCGGCCCTCAGGCCACCTTCATGAAGAATGTTCCTGATTGTTTGGGTAGAGACATTCACACCAGTGGCCCTCTGGAGGTCATTCTGTAGGGCACGAGCAGTGCTCAGTCTGTTCCTCCTTGAACAAAGGAGCAGGTATCGGTCCCGCTGAGGGGTTGAGGACTTTCTACGGCCCTGTCCAGCTCTCCCAGAATAACCACCAGTCTCCTGAAATCTCCTCCATGTTCTGGAGATTGTGCTGGGAGACACATTAAACCTTCTTGCTGCAGCGCGTGTGGATGTGCCATCCTAGAGAAGTTGGATAACCTGTGCAACTTCTGTAGGGTCAAGGAATCTCCTCATACTGCCAGTAGAGAGAATTACACAAGCCAAAATCAGCACGAGTGGAAAACCAGCCAAAAAAGATCAAGAGGGAGAAACTTGAAATGACCTCCACATGTAACACCAGTCGTGGCATCGCAGTGATCAATCAGGAGATGTCCTGTCAAGGCCCTACTCACCAATTTTAACTGCACCCTTAAGTGCACACACCTCTACCACCTCAAAATATACACTCTAAAACACACACACACATACATCACACAAGGAAGGTCCCCTACCCCATCCCTGGTGGGGGGTTGGGGGTGGGGGCTTGTCTCTTAAGTGCTGGTCTCCTGGGCCCGGTTATGAACTCCTCACGCAGAGAGAGGGATCCCTGAGGTTTAAGACCTAGAGCAGGGGATCAAATTACATCGGAGCATGGGGGTGCACATGTCAATGGGATGATGGTTCTGGTCCTCGCTCTCGAGAACTGGGCCTCTCCAAAAATTCCATCAGTAGGTGAGCCTGGTTGGGCCTTGTTTATAATACTCCTCCTGGCCCCCTGCTTCTTTTGGGGTGGTGGATGCTCGGTGCCGTTGAGTGGTGGTGGGCTGCTCTTCTGGGGCTGGGGGGCTCTCCGGGGTTGGGCCCTCACGCTGGCCCTCCTGGTACGATGGGAGGGCTATCACTAACTCTCTGGTGTGGGGGGCCTCTACGGCGGTCCCGCGTGCCCTGGTCTGGGTGCTTGGCAGGATTGCCCAGCAGGCGGACTCCCTCTACAGCCCAATGGTGGGTGTGGGGGGTCCTGCCGTGGGAATGGCTGGGCGCTCTCCCCCTCTGTACATTCCATCATCATCCACCTCAGCAAAACATAAACACTCACCTGAGTACAGGTGTCAGCTCACATTTGCACTAATGTGTGAGAGAATGAAACGGTTTATTTGTGTGTCAGTTTGTATGATTAAGTGAGTGTGAGCTGCAGTGTGTGTACATTTGTGTACATTTTGACTGGTTTGAATGTGGAGATTATTTTGGCCAACAGGCATGTGTGTAACTAATGAGTATGTGTGTAGACAGGCCCCGCCCATTCCAGATAGTTGGGAATTGTTAAAAAAGAAAAAAAAGGAATACATACATATATATACATACATGATCAGCACTTGACCTTTTTTTTTACATCATTTTCAAAGAACAGCTTTGGGTTTTCTGTCAGAGGTTGATTTTTTTTAAGTTTCATTCATAAGAAAGAAAGCTAAAGGAGAACACTCTGAGTTTTGTGCTCCTGCACAGCAGCATGCTCGCTGTAGATATGAAATTAACATTGGTTGTCCTTGAGGGCTTCCTGATTGAATCACACCGACTCGATGACGTCACTGGAAGTTTAAGTCATATTTTGAAAGAGGGAGGGTACGAGTGAGAGAGAGAAAACAGGGGGGATGAGTCACCGCCTCTCTGATGACTGCCTCCACTGAGTGGGCAGATAATTCAGGTACAAAAAAAAGACGCAGGCACAACATGACCGCCTAATGGCACTCAAATAAAATGACTTATTGGGAACTCGCAAAATACACCTTTTAAGAAGATTAAATAGTATAGATGGCCCCGCTTTACCTCCAAACAATGTCTCTGGTGCTAAACAGAGATTAATCCTGTTCTTCTGAATTTCCATTATGATTGGAGTAAACAGCTAAAGCTTTCAAGACTGTCATGTGTTCTCTCGGGAAGATTCTTGCAAAATCATGTTATGTGATTCATCCAATAACTTATTATTTTTTAGTTGAAGGAAAACTGAGGTCAGTGCATATTTTATGAGTTAGTTTATTTAATAAAGTTAACTCCATTATGGTTTTTTTTGTTCATTTGATTAAAGTTTTTTTTTTTCTGAATTTGTATCCAAATTATCAAAAGTAAATTGACACACAGAGAAAATGATCAACAATGTAAATGCTTCATTGCAAAAACTTAAAAATTTCAAGAATAGATTTAGAAAACACAAAATAGAAATGAAAGCAATTAGTAAAAAACATGTAATAGCGACACGGCACTCTAATATTATTGTTGTGACAATTGAAACAAAAAAAAAAAGAAAGAAATATTCAACCTTTTAAAGTAAGCAAATAAAAACTAAACCTTCAATAAAAGATACACATAAAATGCAAATATCCATTGTCCTTCACAAGTAGGACATGAGATGATAACTATGCATATGTTGGAACTGCAGTAAGTCATCTTCATGTTCCAACATGTTGATCCAGTTGACAGTCACATTGGTTTTTAAAAGATTTTTGCCTCAGTTCTTATTTCTCACACCATTCAGATCATCAAATTATAGCTAAATTTTTAATTTAGATAATGATAACACACAAAAAAAAACATTTCTGCACACCTCCCGGGAAGTCATCTAATGCCTGGAAGTTGAGTGCTATGTTGAAATCCACACAGAGGCCTGACTGCTGTCATGCCTGTTCTCAATCATAACCTTAACAGGATCTGCTTGACAGAGTAAAGACACACGTCACCCTGTGATCCAAAGGACCTCAGGAAAAAATTTTTTTTTTTTAAAGTTTAATCTCTCAGTCTAGAAAAGGTTTTAAAATAAGGATTAAAGTTATGGAGCTCCAGCAGATCACAGTGAGAACCTTTTTCTCACAAATGGAGAAAATAACAATAAATAACCATATAACCAAACTTAACCCAAGAGCTCAGCCACAGCTTATCTGGTGAAATGGCCTGCATGGCAGAACTCCAACAGAAAAACCGTAAATGTTTTTATTTTTTAATATTAAATATTACAAAAACATATTATTAAAAAAAAATAATAATAAAAAACGGGTTTTCAGTTTTTTACCCTTCAAGAGCCACCAGTAAATCATTCCACAATTGACCATTTTTTGGTAGGTTCCCTTCCTGATCCAATCTTCTGCATGTACATTGACTTGGAACTTGAAGGTCTCCACCATTTGGTTGCAGATGGTTAACAATCCAACCCTGCTTAGCTTCCAAAAGTCAGATGTGATTGGGTGTGACCAGGGTGACATCTTGTGAAAAGTGTGTCAAAATTCAAAACTAAAAGTGTAAAAGTACTAGCATTACTGAGAAAGAACATCATACCCACAAACACAGATGGTGGAGGCAGTATGACGGACTGGGGCTGTTTTACTGCTTCAGGACCTAGAGGACTTGCTGTGGTAAATAAACCATGAGATGTGTAGTACACCAAAAGTCCCAAATGTCCTTCATCTGTTCTAAAGCTCAAGCTTAAAAAAGTTATGAAGTTCTGCAGGACAACAATTCCCAACCCAGCAGGTGGTCCATCTCTTAGTAGCTATTGGACAAAGTAAAGACTTTGGACTGACCTCAAAGTCCAAACCTCAATCTCAATTTTGGCTGATGATGCAGTGTGACCTTAAAAAGGCAAATCTAATTTAAAGTCTCTTTATTACAGAACATCAAGAATTCCACAAAAAAAAAAAAAAAAAATAATAGCAGGCTAGTTTCTCCACAGATACATAGACTGTCAGTTAGCACTTGAAGATGCTGAAGCTGTAATTTAAGGGGACAAACACTTTGCATCTATAGGTCACTAAACTTATATTTATTGTCCCTTAATAATGAAAAGCTTTAATTAAAAATAACGTTTTGAGTTTACTTTTATTATTTTCCTTTAAATTTAATCTCTGAAAACAATGAGTGACTTTTAAGGATAGCGTGGAGACAAATAAAAACTCCAGATGAGAGCAAAAAAAATTGCAAAGCAAATTTTAACACAAAAATCAATCAAGACTAATTCTTATAACATAATAAACCAAAAATATATGTTTTATTAGAAAAAACAACTTCAAAAAAGTGTTTAGTCCATCAGAAAACAAAATGGAATAAATAAATGAAGATGGATGCTTCAATTGAAGAGCAGTTTGATAAGGCCGTTTCAAGGAAGCTCAGAGTGAACAAAATGATTCTCTAGATTTCAGGTGAAAACAGCATTGTTTACATCTTTGTAAACTGAAATGGGAAAGAAATGAACACACAAATCCTTCAACCTGAATCAACTGCATTTAGCACGTTTAAAACCAGAAAACAAAAAAAGTCAGAGGAATGATTTTTTTTTTGCTTGTAAACTTTCCATAAACATGGACACATGCTGCCCTCTTGTGGTGAAAAAGCACATTTGTCGGTTGAGTATTTTTTCTACTGATTCACATCAGTTTTCTTTATGGTTGATGTGTTAAGACAGGCTGAAAAAAATCTAAACACATGAACAACAACATGTTTGAAAACATCTTCATAGTACAAAAATATATTTACATCAAGAAACTCCTGAGTGCTTTTGCTCACAAACATCCTAGTTTTCATGCATCAAACGTGAATGAAATCACATCCTGAGACCTGATCAACGCCTCTTTTTGAACTCCAATCGGTGTGTGCAGGTCAGACACCTGGAAGTTCAAAACATCAATGTCCGATGAACCAAACGTGGCCTCGACTGTCACATTTTCGTGCATGTTGAAGCGGACCTTCTTGTTGGTCATAGCAAGCAGACACCGCAGGAAACGCTCCCTCAGCAGAGAGCGGGCGTGCTGCTCCTGCTGCAGCTCCTCTCCATCTGCGCCCGCCGCCTCTGAAGTGGCAACAGTGGTGCGGCAGAGGGCAATGTAGCGAGGCGAGTTAGGGTCAAATCCCCGGCTGTTCAGGTCAGGGCCTTTAGGCAGGCGGAGAACGGGCACCGGTGTCGCCATGTTTAGTTTTTCCCAAAGGAAAACAGCAACCCTTCAAAGACACAAAAGCAGATGCACTTCAAACTACTTTGCTTTAAACAGAGACAATTGAGAGTAAAAGAAGATGCAAAAATACTCCTCACAGGAAAGCCCAAAAAGGATTTTAAATGTAAAATATTTAAGACTTCTCATACGATGTAGAAACATTTTTAATGAGTCAGCAATGACAAAAAAGAAGCCTGACTTCTTATTATGACATCCAACAGTTAGAACAACACACAGGGCTTTAAAATAAGAAGTGTGTGTAGAAATAAACTGTATATTTCCATTGGTTTCTCTGTTAAATCAATGTTTACGGGTGGTAAATCTGGCATGATAAACTCATCTGGGTGCATTAAAGGTTCTGTGGGGAAGTTATGACAAAATATTCCCTCACAGTTGGGAGAATATAGTTCTAATATAAATTGGTGTAAGGTTTGATGCGTTTGCAGCTAAAATATAATCAATGAAGATGCTTTAGTTTGCGTTCCTAATCCAAATCCCACATGAAGCTGTCTGTTGTGTAAAGTTGGCCCACCGTGTGCTCATTTAACTTTTTAACTAATCTGAACAAAGTGAAAATAAAAGATGAATGGGATTAGAAGCGTAGAAATGAAAGACTGATTGGCACAAATAGTCATTGTTGAACGCTGGAAACGACAACTCCAGTGAACGATCCATGAGTTTGCACACACACGCTCGTGGAAGTGATAGGGACACATTAAATACATAGTTATATTTGTACTTATTAATTTTAGGGGAAAAAAAACGATAGACTGCTGCTCTCACCGGCAAAAGCTTTAGGTCGTATAAGAAGGAATATTTGTAGTTGTTGCTAATGCTAGCTCCGGGCTAACTAGTGTAAACGCATAACGAGACAGTCTTTGCAAGATTGTCTCTACTCGACACTTTCTCTACACCGAACAATTTTGAGTTTACTCTGAGTTCATGTGAGTAAAAAACACTAAACTCAAATAAACACAGTTCGAAGGCTTTACTTCATACCGACACAGATCGTTCTTCTGCTCGAGTTGACTTCTTCTTCGTTGGTGGATAGGTGCATATATGTCAACAAAAGATGCATTATCGCCGTCTATTGAGCAAAAGCGGTAGTGCAGTACATCAACAGAAAACCCCTTTGGGGAAGATTTCTTGGACTTGCAGCAAACCACAAGAATTATTACACCAATTAGTTTGGAATATATATATATATATATATATATATATATATATATAATATATATATATTATATATATATATATATATATATATATATAATATTTTTTTTTTTTTTTTTTTCCTGGGTTATTGTGAAATTATCCACACATAAACATACAACCAAACAAATGTTTAAACTATATTTAAAATATTATGCTCTACTTGTGAATTAGTTTTGTGGAACCATCTATTTATATAGACTTTTTGGGCTTTAGTTTTTCTAATAATATAGTTTGACAGGATAAACATCAGCCAAGGAAGACTGAGCTGAAGTATTATGCACAAACTCACACCACCCATCCCTTCTCATTACGGGCAACTCCAGAGTGGAGGAGCATTCAGCCCTTAACCAGACGGGTTTTAAATCTTAAACTTTGTGTGGAGGAAACTAAACAATTTCAAGTCAATACTGCTCTGCCTTCCTCACAAGCATTCCTTTCTTGCCAATTCAAGGAGGAGGTGAAAAATTCCATTCCAAAATTAAAAAAATCATAGCCATTTGCATAAACTGGGCTGCAAAGGCCACATGGGACATGTGTTTGTGTGGCCAACAGGAAAATGACTCTTTGACGGCTCCACAGGCTGGGCCTACCTGGGTCAAGAGGGCAAGAGACAGGCCGACTGGTTTCCACCAGCAAGCTCAAACCCTGGGAAGATTAGACCTTTTTCATCAAGCCTTCCTAAAAGAGCCACACAATTCTGCAGTTTTTAGATTTTAACCCCTTAAGTGTCAGTTTTATTGTGACAAATTCTAAGAATGTTTACCCCCTTAAATAAGTCCAGCAAGGAACCATGTATTATTACAGAATCATGTTCTATTTCGAAAACCAACCCTGGCCAAGCAGTAGTTATTTGAAATACCTTAAATTTATTGTTTGTTTGTTTGAGGGGTTTGTTTGCATTTTTTGTGTTATGTTTATCATATTTAGAATCTTTTGATATTTCCAGTTTTACTTTTATTTTGAGATTTGTGGAGTTTTATTAACTTGTGATTTATGACTCCTACATGAAACTGAAGTTAAATTTTATTACCAGTACCTAGAGCTGTTGTTCCCTGTAACTTAATAAGTGTATCGTTCATTCATTCATTCATTCATTCATTCATTCATTCATTCATTCATTCATTCATTCATTCATTCATTCATTCATTCATTCATTCATTCATTCTTTCATATATATATATGTGTGTGCGTGTGTTTTTTCTTGTTTGATTATACATGTAACACCAAAACCCATTAATAGGCAAATTCGCACGGAATTTTCAAGTAAAATATATCAAATAAATATCAAATAACAGTAAATATAATAAAGTAAAATAAAAAGATAGAACAGAAAAATTAATTCTTTCAAATGATCCATTTGAATGCGTTCTAATTGAACGTCAAGATTCTTATGTTGGGACGGTGAAATATTTAAAAAGATGTTGATAATCTGAAGATAAAGCTGCAGTCAAAGCTGTAACTGTGCCTGGGATTCCACCAGCAACCCACATAAGGAATTTGTGTTGTACCTTTTCCAAGAGTTTTATTGTGGGCTGGCAGCCCTCGGCCAGATGACGCTGCCGCATGCCAGACGAATAACGTTGGCATAATTTGCAGTTGTAAGGAGATTTTTTTTCCTTTTGATCTGTACAGAAGCCCAAGTGCCCCAGTTTATGTTTCCAATTGTGCTGTTGACAGTTCATCTACCTTTTTCTCATGAAAATGTTTACTGCCCCACATCTATGCATTGTTAATGATGTCCATTTAAATGCTGTTTTCGCATCATTTTTGCGTTTAAAAAAAAAAAAAAACTTTTTCTGTGTGACCAAAAAACTTTCTTGAACAACTTTTTTTTTCAAATTTCAGTTACAGAGGAGCAAAAATTGGTAAAATTAGAAAATTCCCGATGACAATCTGCTTAACGCTATTTTGGGTTTGAAGAGTTTGGATTTATGTCATTATTATGTCATTCCGCCAAACAATTCCACACAAAGACAAGTCTTTATATTTTCTCACAACAGTGAATCCAGTTACATTATCAACATTTACAATCAAAGTAAATACAAAAATTATCTTATGTTGTTGCTATGTTATCTTTTCAGAGGTTTTTTTCCCACCAGGGATTCAGACTATTCTTTAACCTTAAAACCGCTGATGTGTGAAATGTTAAACTACACAATTAAGTGGGTTGTTGACAGACCTACAGCAAGCTAGGTTGGATTAAAACCAGAAAGGACTTTGAGGTAAATGTTTGGACTGGTTGCATACCTTGGCGCCAGTGTTCGGCAGCAAACCAGCGCCAGTGTGTGAGTGTGTGTGCATGAATGAATGGGACTGTAAAGCATTTTGAGCCTTTTTGGAAGCTCAACACTATAAAAATATTCACCATTTACCATTTGAATCCATAGCTTTCAAAGAAACAAATCAAAGTTTTTAAGCAAGTCCATTAAATAAAAAATGAAACTTTAAATCCTATCTGCAGGTATAAATACGAAGATTTTAGCCTCACTGACACACATCCACAGCGTGAAAGGAGAATGACAAGATCTTCATAGAATTTGAAGCTCTGCATGTTTATGTAAAAAAGCATAGAGTTTGTTTGGGGCATTTAATGTTTAAGAAAAGAAGAGCAAGAGACAAACAATCAAATGTTTCAATTACATTAATAGAATCATATTAAAACAGGGTTAAAAAGAAATAAAGACTTTTTGCTGAACTAAAAAGAAAAGTTTTGAGCCTGGACTGGTCTAGAAGATTGTCAGAGTAGAAATGTACCCCAGATCAACAAGAAGACTAACTATGAAGACATCAAAAAGTCTGATCATAGTGAAAGATGTTTCCATATTTCAGGGAACGTTTGGCATACCTGTTCTTGGACTTGCTCTAATTTAACCAATATGCTGGAAAATTTCTTTTGGTACCATACTAAAGATAGACTTTTTTTTTTTTTTTTTTTAGAAAAGCTGTTCTAAGGGAATTTTCTGAGTGTCAGGTAGGTAGTGTTTAACTGATGTGGTTGTTCTTTTTGGTCTAAGTGAGCAGCAGCATTCTAAATGATCCGCTGTTGCCTTTCAGCATATTTATTCATCATCATCATATCAGCGAGCAGATCATTATAATGGTCCAACTTGTGAAGAAGTAAATCTGGATCTGGTCTAGACAGAATGAATTTGTTTATGGTAATTATGACATTATTGTAGTGCTATATATTTACTGTTACTGTTAACACATGATTAAATCCATAACTGCACCATAGATTCCCAACCTGACATGGGTTTTGGATTGTTTACTTCCTATGTAAATGGAAGGTTATTGCGTGAACGTACGTGAGTTCAGAGTTTTGCAGCAGAGCCTGTGGCTGCAGCCATCCAGGAGATAATATGAGCCATCTGCTCCCGCATTGCACCTGAGCCGTAACGCTAGCTGAGTGAGCCCGGGGTTAAAATAACCATTCATGGTTGGCTGAGAAGAAGAAGTAGTCTGAGGCCTGAGAAGCCATGCTTGCCACCACCCAGGTGGATCCTTTTGAGGCTACTGAAGGGAAAAGAATAGGGGCCTGAGGTAACACGTGGAGCTGCAGATGGGAGAAATTGTCCTGCAGCCACTTGTAGTGGCAAAAGGCTTTTTCATTTCTCCTTTGGTGGTCTGGAGTCTACAAGACAAAGCTTATGAGTATGCCGAACACGCTCTGTTTGACACGACAGAGACTACCAGAGACTTAGTCTTATGTACAGGCTTTGGCTCTTTTTTTGATCAACTGTGTGCCTATGAGCGGAAATTCTGAGGACCTTGAACTTCTACATGGCGCAATTGCTCAACAAGAAACAGGTGCACATCTGACAGTTGTGGCTTCTTAAAAGCATTAAAGGGGCCATACTATGAAAATTCTACTTTTTCAGGTCTAAATTGCATTATACTGTTCATTCCTCTCAAACGGTATTTTGATCCGTTCATGCATTTAAGAGTAATCCTCTAAAAACCTGCGCTGTCTGCAGCAGCCCTTCTATACCCATGAAAACGAGCGGGTCGTATCGTGCTAACTTAAGCACGATGTGAACTGCTCCGTTAATTTGTGATTGATTGATAGGAGTAGACATTATTATAAGATGAATTTCTTCTGTCTGACTCCAATTGTTCATGCCTTTCTTCTTCTTGTTTGTCATTTTTAGAATGTTGTTTGAGTTGGCATGAGCAATAAACAATAACAGCAATGTTGGTTTTGGACCCCGTCCACTGGTGACATCAGGGCCAAAGTTGAGTTCCTGAGATAAAGCAAAGTCTTCGTCACATTTTCAGATGTTTGAACTTGCACTGCACCACCCTACCCACCATGCAAGACGTTTTATTCAGCCGCATGACCTCTGATCTCATTTGTACATTTACTTAACATTGACATTGATCTGCCGCGTAAATCTTGTTCTGTGTGAACGCAACTTTTCCCCCTGGATGAATGAGAACCTTCACTGAGACATTGGAATGTTAGAGATTGGGGATAAGGGTTAACAAGAAAAGGAAAAAAAAGAAGGTTTAAAAGTGTGTGAGTGCTTTTTTTGAGAGGAGTAGAATCACAAGTTGCTGTAGGTTTTGATCGGGGGTCTGGAATATATTCAGATGATTATAGATATCATCAGTTATGCTCTGGATTTCTGATGCTGGTTGGTGCGGGAGATTTTTTCTGGTGATGATGGTCTGAATATGCTTGGGCTTCTGGTATTGATTGATGTGGATGGTGCTTTCCTGATGATAATCGATTGAGTATATCTAGATTTTTGGTACTGATTAATATAAATGACTTGTCAGTGGATGTTTGAAATTTGATTACATGGGGAGGGCAGGACTTTAGTTTTTAAACTCAAGAACATGTATCATGACATTAAATACACCTTCCATGCTGTTAAGATTCAAAACACACTGATAGTACCTGTAAATAGTCTGGTAGGTTAAAGTTTTGGGCCACAGCTCTTTCACTATGTCTGCTCTCCTCTGTTTATGTCGCTGAGCTGAAAGTTAGGGTTAGTGCTGCATTTTCTAGCTGGCTTTATCTGGCCCATGCAACCAAGAAAGAAGCTCAACACTGGTGGCACATATTTCAAAAATTAAATGTGAACTCACTTTCACTGTCTTACCAAAAAAAAACAAACAAAAAAAGAGTGCGACTGACAATACCATTCAGCCTCATAGGCTCTTAAAGTAGCGATATGTGTGCTACTACCAGCACAGGCAATATGCATCTTGGCTGCACATTTATTACCCACATGAATTTCCGTCAGTTTTTGTGCTGGAATAACATCAGCCATGTTTTAAAACATCAAACGTTAATAAAAACATACATTGAAGAATCAAGCTAGCTTGCTCCTTGCGAGTTCCTCGTACCCACTTTAGCACACTTCACACTTCCCAGCCTGATTTTTCGCTCTTTTAAAATACGATTGCTGCCCTGTGATAATTCCTCTTGATTTTATTTTTTTGTTGTCAAGGTTTTTGAAGTTGAAAAACATTGCATCCCCTTTTTTGGTTCTTTTCGCACTTATTTGTACCACGCCGTTCATCACTTGGGAAGACTCAATGCATCATTACACCCCATCTCACGGGATTTTTCATTTACCTTAATTTCATCAGGCAAAAACATTAAGAACAATTTCTTATTTACAATGTTGGCCTGGAATTCCAATCTAATAATAAATATCAATTGTGACAACAAACTACTCAGGAAGCGTTTAGGAAAATGAGTGAGTTCTATTTTGAGGCAACACATGGATAAACTTATACTACATGTGGATTCTTTGACTCGGCTGTGAATCTTGCCATGTTCTAGGCGTCTCCCTTGGCTCAGAATTGCTACCAGTAATTGCAAGTTTAAACCCTTTGTTCCAGTCATGAAAAACTGTCGTTGAATGATTGGAATTCAATGTAGGAGTGACTTCGTAGAGTCAAAGGAGACCATTTTTTTTAAACTATTCACAGTATCAGCCAGGCCCTGTTGGCTGTTATTGCGCCATGTCATGTTTTTCATTTGGAATATCTTTCCCTGTTCCACAAACATCGGATCGGCTATTTGTCGCTTTGTTTACTTGGTAGATATACTGGGACTAAATCACTGTGCACATTCCTGGAATTTCTTCCTGCAGACACATGAGGTAAAGCAGCTATTTTTAGCAACTTACCATAAAAGACATGATCCACATATGTTTGGCCTTCTATCATGCTCAACAAAAGGCCAAACATCCTGTCTTAATCTGTTTTCTCAAGAGCTTTCATCACAACACATTATCCCATGCAGGTCCCGTGATTCTCTCCATTATGTCATTTTTCCTGTTAAGTCATGCAGATATTGCAAGCTCCACCAAAAAAAAAAAAAAAAAATTCCTCTACTTTTCCCAGATCTCGTGTTGGAAATCTAAACAGTCAGGGATGATGAAATTGCTGTGTTTAACTGAAACATTTGGGAGTTGGTTTTTGTTTGAAAGTGAGCTGCCACTAAGATATTGTAATGTGTGTCAGCTGAATAAAGTCAGAAGAATAACTGTGTTGATTCAAAGCATAATAGTACAATGTATTCTGGTGTCATGTCTCTCAGCATTGATTACATCATCTGCCCAATACTTTTTGTGGTTCATGAAAACTAATATTTTAAGATTTAAATCCCATCTGCAGAGATTATATGGAATATTTTTCTCTGACATGAGTTTTCTTGTTTTTTGTGCTTCTTTATTGTGAAGTTGCCTTTCATTTAATGTTTGTTGTTTTCCTTTTGTTTTCCTTTTTTGCATCTTACCTTAACAGAAATAACATAAAAATTGTTTTTAGTGTTTCCTGAACCGGAGAATCTTAAACAGAGACAGTCTAATAGTGCATTCACACCGAACGCGGCCGAGGCTTCAAATTCTCTCCTGCTGCCTTTCTTTGAGACAGTTACTGCTTTAACACCTTGACGCTTTGATGTCCCGGCCGCGGGCCGACCGCCGAAGAGCTTAATAAGCTTAATACGTTGACAACATCAGTGGAAAGCATGAATGTTACAGAGCGCGTCACTTGGGTTTACATGTTTTTTGCGAGCTCTACAGAGGCACCAGGAAGCACGTCGCGGTTCCTGGGTTCACCAGATCCCTCCTTTCTGAGTCTCTCTCGGTGCGGTGTGCCGCACTCCTGCAGCAGAGTTCCGTCTGTCTGTGGTACTTCTGTCTGTGGCCCGGTTTGAGCATTAACTTGAGAGAGGGGAAATAAAAATAAAACTGGGGCATCTGAAAATAAGAAAAATCCTTGCATCGTCCAGCTATTTCCAATTCCTTTTTCTACTCTTTGATCTAGTCACTGAAAACGTCACGTGCCCAAAGCTGAGTCTCTGATTGGTTGACGTGGTGCACCAAGAAAACAGCAAAGAGACGGAGGACAGCAGCTCACACTTGACTGCATGAATATGGCAACACGTTCATCACATTCCTGTTTTAATATGCCTTGTTGCCCTTGTTTAAATCCATAGTGTTAATTTTCCTGGGGTACAATTCCATGGTTCACAAGCTCTACTACTCTGCATCTTTTTTTACCATCCACTTCTTACTCATTGTTAATTACCTGGAGACCAATTTCTGAATTGCTGAAAATATCTGATACATGTAATTAGTTGGTACTGGGTAGTGACAAACCATCAAACTGTTTTCTATAAATGCACTGTATATCAGGGGATTTTTTTTTATGTTAATTGTCGGGCCATATCTTTTTTATAAAAGTGGGAAAAATTTCAAGTTTTCACCAGAAATTATTTACAATTTAAGTTCAAAGCAGCTGATAAGAAAACTCGGAGCCTTAAGATTTGTGTCTGTATCTCTTCCTTTGGCTATCTTATTACTCCTGCAAGGTATCTGATGAGTGGCTGTACATAACTGTTTATTGCCCTGGTCTTGCCATTAAGCTGGTTTCTCAAGACTTGCCTTACTCATTGGAGGTATTTGGCTGTTGCGGCTTTCCTTGTTGCCTGTTCCAGGTTGCTATTTGCCTGTGGAATTCCAAGGTACTTGTAACTGTCTTCAATGTATGCTATTGTTCCTTCTGGTAGTGAGACCCCTTCTGTGTGGACAACCTTGCCTCCTTGTCACTATCCGACTGCAAACAATAATTCTAAATCATTTTCTACAAGCAAACATTACATGTAAATAAATTAAATAACACTGTCAACCAAAAATATCAGTAATGTAGATCCTGGTAGTGTGGATCAGGGAGTCAATGTCACGCTCGCTCTTAGCGTATAGCTTGATGTTATCCATGTAGAGGAGGTGACTGATGGTGGCCCCATTTGTGAGTCGGTATCCATTGCCAGTCTTGCTGGTTATATGGCTGAGGGGGTTCAGACCTATGCAGAACAGAAGTGAGGACAGAGCATCACATTGGCATATGCCACATTTTATGGACACTTGTACAAATGGCTTGCCATTGGTTTCAAGGGTGGTTTTCCACAGCTTCATTGAGTTTCCTATGAAGGCTCTAGAGCAGGGGTGGGCAAACTACGGCCCGGGGGCCACATGCGGCCCCTTAAGCTACTTAATGTGGCCCTCCAAATTAAAATACATTGAATCAGAAATCCTAATTATTGTTTTATTTTCATTGTATTCCTGGTTTCTTCCCATAAATGGTGTTTTTTCTCTGACGTTCGTGTGTGTTCTTTTCTGAGTCAGATGGTGATCTTTCGGATTATTCCTACACCACATAAATGCAGCATTTCTTTGAGTTCACATTTTCCTCTGAAGAACATCAACCCATTGGATCACCCAAAAGAGAACAAAAATCAAAATTTTGAAATTAAAACTCCCATTTTCTGTTTTTAAATTAATATATGTGAATTAGAATACAAATTAAAGCATGTTTTTATCTAAATTCCATATTATTTTTTTAGTTTATGAGGTTCATTACCAAATCTCTCCTTCCATCTGCTCCTTGTCCGGCCTTATGCCAATTTTAGAACCTTGTGGCCCACGAGTCAAAACAATTGCCCACCCCTGCTCTAGAGTCATGTTGATGTTGTACAGATCCAAGCATTCAGCAACTCAGGTGTGTGGCCTTGAGTCATTGGATTTCTTGTAATCAATCCATGCTGTGCACAGGTTGATGCGTCGTGACCTACAGTCTTGTGTAACTGTTCTGTCAACCAGGAGTTCGTGTTTGACTCCTCTGGAGTCTCTAATAATGCCTTCTGTGTGTTGCTCATAAATTGATTGGTGTGTCTATGTATTTTGGTTACAGGTTATTGGTCGGTAGATGGATGGGACTGCACCCTTATGCCTCGTTTCCACCGAGTGGGCCAGACCCGACTGGACCGGGCCGGACTGGACTTTTTAGCGTTTCCATTACAAAATGAACCTGGTAAGCAGGTCCGACTGGTACCATTTTTAGACCCGCATTGGTCGTAGGAAAACGGAATGGGCCTATGAGGGCGGAGCTTCCGTCATCACACGACGAAGAAGCAAATAAAATTTGATCGAAGGTGAACGTGTATCCTGAGATTTTACTGGTGAAAACGTTTTACGACAACATGAAGCGTCCGACCAGCGCTTTTCCCGACTCAAGATCCAAATTGAAAGTTCTGTCCTCTTTTCGGCTGGATTTTTCTTCACCCCGGTGTTGACCTTTTCCTGCTTTGATTCCCGACCGTGGTTGCAGGGGAGATTTATAAATATTTATTATTCTTTTGAAGACCGGGGGTGTTGTGAAATTAGTGCACCTGACTAGATATTTTCTGAGCCATAAGTTACGTCAGTCTATATTTGCTCTAACAATAGTTATAACTGCATGAAAATACTTCATGAATCATCTGAACAGCAGACATTCAAAAATTATCCACATTTTTAAAATCCTGAATGTAAAGTAACCTCAGGTATGTATACTTCATCAAAGGAGACATGAAAGTCCAACATGTGAGAGCAAAGGAGATCATCTTATTGTACATTTCTTTGTGGCCTGTGTCAAAGAGCTATATCTATGTGTGGCCTGAACAACATTCATTTAAAATTCATGTAAGTTAAAAGACCCACTCCAATGACACTTGTGTTTTGGGTGTTTTTAACATGTTCTTGTAGCATTTTTCTCATAATGGCGAACATATATGAGGAAAATTAGGCTTAAAATTGCATAGCTGAGTTTCTTTATTCAAATCAGTAGGAATCAGGGGCAGATGCAAAAATGCAGTTTGAAAAAGCTTGTAGGTGGGATGTAGAACTTACAATGATAAGTCCCAAGCTCCCTGCTCGCTCTGTTATGAGGCCTCCGCTTGCAAAGACGTACCTCTTTGTTTTCAACGTCCAAGCTGGAATCAGGCTCCAGAGTACACAGCTGGATAGGTCCAATACTGCTTACATCTTTGTTGCATCAGTAAGGTTAAGTTGGGGTTGTAAGGGGATGCGAGCTAGTGGGAGAGAGTGTAAACGGAGGAATAACAGGAATTTGGGTTGGGCTTTCTCTGCTTAGATTCTTACCAACAACTCAGAAGAAAATTTCTGATGAACTTCCATAGATACAGAAATATGTTATAAAAAATGACAGGATTTTTTATTTAGCCTAAAAGCAGCACAATCATAATTAATAGACCACTTGGAACACTTTTAAAAATGATGCTCGGAGTGGGACTTTAAACATTTTTTATGTACAATATGTATTTTCAAACATTTACGATCCCTGTTTTTTTGTGTTTTTCATCATTTGTTTTCCATCCAAGAAATCAATAATCTCACAGGGTTAACAAAAAGAAGCTTAAGTATTAAGTTTTAATAAAATTGTGCAATTAGTACCTGTTTTCCCAATTCTCCTAGTTCCCAGGAGCTAAAACAGAACGTGCAATCCATTTCCTGTCTGCACAGACAGGATGACAGCAGTGATGATGTCACCAGATCACATGGAAGGATTAGAATGACGTAACTTGGTTTATTTTGTTTTGGTTGACAGTGCTATCTAATTTGACTTACATGTATTGTTTGTTTGTCGTAAATGAATTATAATCATTGTTTGCTTCTGTTTCACTGTGCTATCCTAGGCATGTTTACAATAAAGTAGGGTATCTGGGCCCCACAAGAGAGGGCGCTGAACTTTTTTTCAAGGATTTTTTATCTTCACTGGTGTCCATGGAAGACACACAATCCTATCTATCTTTGTCATGGGAGGGTTCACACATCAATCGAAGGGTGGGGTCATCTGGACCCCAAAAGGGTTAATCTGATGCAGGATGCTTTACTTCCTTTTAATCTCCAAAGATTAAAAAGAAAAATTAAAATAAAAACATAAAAGAGTGCTCCAGATGTCAGTGAGACAGATGATTTTGCTGTGTACATGTATGCTAAAGTGAATTGATTACTTTGATTTTTTTGTCTTAAAATCTACCTTATTCTTTTTCCCAAAAGATGTAAGTTTCCTTTTTGCCTTCGACCACAATCGAACCACTCTGGTCAGCCTACTTTGAGACATGTTCATACCTTTTACAGCAGCACATCAGTGACTCATGAAGACAGAAGAAGTTGGTATGGTGAATATGGTCACATTAATTGTGGGAACAAATATTTACAGAACAGAGAATGAAAAAAGAGGTATACCAAAGAGTTTTGTGTGGTTTTTGTGAGTCTACCATTCTAAGTTTCTTCCTGACAATGCAGCATGCCAGGAGAAAACATCTGTTGTGGTTTAAAACCCCGATACATTTCATCTCCAGTAAAATCTGCTGATCTTCCCTCCGGTCATGTGTATGTAAATACTGTGGCAAATTTTATGAGAATGTATGTCATCAATTATGTGTCATTTGTGGTTTCACATCACCTTCCCTTTTGTCCTCAAGATTTACTGGAACTTTTTTGAGATTACTTCAAATTGTTGTGACAATGCCTAGTAACAGAAAAACAAAAGTAGGCGAAACTGCAAACTAAATACCCTTTTGTAGCCTTGCCAGAAGGGATATAGTAGCAGGATGGATTGCTGCATGTGTAGCTGGGAGGCTAATTGCAGGCGATGGGCTCTAGAGGCACTATAAAAAGATTAAGGTGCCCACTGGTTGTCATGGGCATCTTCTGGTCTTTGGAACCGCCCACTTCTTGGTTGCACACTTCCGGTTAGCCTCACAGGTAGTGTAGCGGTGGCAGGGTGTCTACGGGGAGCAGGCTTCACATTACTCTTGTTTTATTTTGTAGCTCCGGATAACAAAAATAAAACTGGAACTGAGCTTAAATCAAGCTCCTGCATTTTGCTTGCCATTATTTTGTCCTTCTCAGGATTCTGTCACCCACCGTCCACCAGCAGAGGAATAGCAGCGGTTTTTACCTCCAGACTTTTAACCTTAAACGTTTTAGCTGCCTGCTTTTAAAGTTGTCGTTTTAATGATTGGATGAGAGCTGCGTTGTTCATGAATTTTGTAGAGCTGCATGAGCCGTTCAGCTCAGCTCCCATTTATGCCTATTTTGTTTGCCCCACTCTCTCAGTGCTTAGGACCCAGGTGCCAGTCTTGTACCCAGGTGGGGGCTTTTCCCCAATTGGAGTGTGTTGTCCTGGTGAAAAGATTCACATGTGTGAGTGTGCAGAATTATATTTTAGTTGTTTTGTTTTGTGGACCTCCACCTCCAATAGCTAAACCGGGCCTCATCATGCTGACACTTTGATCCCTGTGAATCCTTGTGTTTTTATTGAACTCTTTTAATCGTGTTTTTTGAATTTTTGCAATAAAAATTAATTTTAAGTCTGTGCCACGCCTCCTGCCTTTGTGTGCAATTGACCTAGTGCATGGTCCTAATTTCCCAGCACCCAAATTAAACAAATGCAAAAAGAAACAGGTTATCCTGAACTCTGTAATCTAACAAAACCAGAAAAAAATGGTTCAAACAGAAACAACACCTCGACTTCTTCTCTGGTTACTACAGACCGGATAGACGAAGCGCAGAAGACGAAGCGCAGAGTTTAGGCCACTAATTGAGTTCAGTTTCCGATGTTGGAGCCAGCCAGTCCGTGCTCAAGAATAATCTTGCAACAGATGAAATCCATTAAGCATTCAATAGGTTAAAGCATCTTGGATTTAACCAGGTATTCTGAATGTTTGAGTGCAGCAGCCACACTTGACAGCAGCAGTACCTTGGTTCATTTCTGAACGAGCTCACTAGCACGCTACAGCGGAGCTCGCTAGCTTGCGGAGACCGGCCTGATCTGGCTAGCAAATAGACCCCAGCAAGCTGCGATCCACGGCTCAGGGACGGCATCCAGTTCAGCACAAATAATCTTTCCAGCGTCCAGACCCACCAGAAAGAGGACAAGGAGGTCCACTTTCAACACTAACCATCATACCACTCGGCGAGCAGCAACTTCCAAGCCCGGAAAACCTTTCCTACACCGGACGCTATTCTGCGTGAGCGTAAACCAGTGATTGTCGTGGCATAATGTCTTCTTCCTCTCCGGCTCTCACCTCTGTTTCCTGCCCCACGTGTCATATGTTTAGTCGGGATCCTGCCTCTTTTAGTGAGGATAATGGTAGCTGTATTAACTGTAGCCTGATCTCAGACCTGTCATTCAGGCTGGAACAGCTGGAAGCGTGTCTTAGCACAATGGAAGCTAAACCACCTAGCAAGGTTATTAATCGGAGCGCTAGCCGCGCCAGTAAAGATAACTCTCCAAAACCGGGGAACCCAGCATGAGTTTGTACTGGTGGGGAAGAAGCAAAGAGCTAAACAGAGGCGCCCGCAGCAACAGGTGTAACAGGTTTTTCCCCCTAAGTAACGCACCCACTGAACCGAAAACCCTAGTCATTGGCTCCTCGGAGGTTAGACACGTAAAGCTTAGGGGAACTACAGTCTGTCCTCTCTGGAGAGCGGGAGCAATTTCAGATCCCAGGTGGATCGCCCACGCTCCTGTTCCTGGCTGCTTCATCTGACTGAGGATTTCATCACCACTCGTCCCTCAGCTCTGTCGGAATGAACTCTATTTAAATACGTAGTTGTAGAAGCTAATTTTTCTTTACGAGTTCTGGTATCGTCTGTCTGTCCTGGGATAGGATCTCTTCCTTGTGTGGGAATCCCTAAGGTTTTTTTACCGGGAGGGAGGGTCAAAGGGCAGGGATATCCAGTTTATTTAGTCTGTTTGGTCTTTAGCTATTTTTTTCATATTTCATGACTAATTTCTGCATCTATAAATTTACGTGCATTAAGCCCAATGAGGCAAATTTCTTTGTGATTTTAAAATTGAATTGATAACGTTAAAAATGTTTGGAATCTCCTTTGTTTGATTTACAGTTTAATAATGTTTTTTCATTGATGGGTGGCCTACAAGATCTCTGCAGTTCCCATTGATGACGTTATCGATATCCCCACAGCTGTCTTCTTTTACATATGAAACTCAGCGTTACAGGAAACAGTTTTGATGTGACAATGTTTTACAAAGACATGAGATTTATCTGGATTTCTCTTTACTGACTAGATCGCCTAAAAGAATAATGCCAAAAATGGAAGCTCCTTCAAATAAATGCACACCTAACGTGAGTGGTTTTTAAGTGCAGGTTATGTGTGTGTTTCTTTATTAGAAATGCTTTTGGCGATAGTGAATTCATTGCACTTCCTGTCTAATGCCCATGTTGCACAGCGGACTAAAAAAATCTCAGAATTGAATACTTCTACTTTTGTGTACCTGTACCACATGCATGAGATTCCTCTCTCAAGTGCTCTTTTGGAGAAATCACTCATTCATAACAAAGTCTCTCTCAAGTTTTGTTAATTTCAGACCAATAATAATGAGTTGCACTTTGTTGAATAGTTGACCCTCCTTTAACACTTTTTTTTTTTTTTCCCAAAGTTGACTTTGCCTGTTTTTTTGGGGGATTCAGTGTCTACCCAGACCGTCAGAACATTTTCCCCACCATTACTTCTTGTTTCTAGTCCTACACATAAAATTCCTTTATTTGTGCATAACTGTGTGCACAGCTGAATGGCTTTATCAGTGTCTGTATGCACAGCACCCGCAGGAAGATGTGTCTTTACATGTTATTAGAAGTAGACAGTTAAAGATTTGTTTAGAGGGCATTATCAGTTGGCTCTGGATTAAAGCTGACAACAGCTTTTTTGACTTTCACTTCTGTGAATCATCTGATCTATGTGGGAGATTAAACTGTTTAGACAACATAAAAGCAGTTGATGTTACAAAATGTGTGTGATATGTTTATGTTGTCACAAGTCTATATTTCACCAGTTCCACTTGTTCAGTTACCACAATCTTCCCTTTCATTCCCAAAAAGAAATATTGGTCAATAAATGCTTAACTCTGTAATTATGCTTTTCCTTTAAAAACCAAACCCCAAACTTGTATTCCGGTATTGAACGTTCCACTCCAACTATATCTTTTTTTCTACTGTAATAGTGTTCTTTTAAGTAGGGCTGCACGGTGGCGCAGTGGTTAGCGCTCTTGCGTCACAGCAAGAAGGTCCCGGTTCAAATCCTGACTGGGGGATCAGAAACACCAACTGGAACTTTTCTGCGTGGAGTTTGAATGTTCTCCCCATGGATGCGTGGGTTCCCACCAGGTACTCAAGCTTCCTCCCATCATCCTAAAAAATGCTTCATAGGTTAATTGGTTACTCTAAATTGCCCCTAGGTATGAATGTGTGCGCAAATGTGGCCCTGTGACAGACTTGCGAACTGTCCAGGGTAAACCCTGCCTTCGCCCATCAGCAGCCGGGATAGGCTCCGGCATCCCTGCGACCCCAAAAGGGATAAAGTGGCAAGGAAAATGAATGAATAGTTATTAGCCATTTTAAAAAAGCATGTGTCACTTTTTTCAGACATTTTTTTGTTTGTGAGGGGGACTTGCACCACAGTAGTTAGCTGCGCTAATTTGGTGCAAATTTTTCAGCATTCCTTTGTTTACACTCTCTCCCTCTAACATATAACATCTCACAAATCCAAGCTAACATTAGCGTAGCTTTAAAAAAAAAAAAAACAATTTCAGAAGCAATCCATCCTGCTATTTATTCCATTCTATGCATCAGAATTATAGCGGAGAAAGGACCTTGAGAAAGGTCACTTGCTCAGTCAAAAACCTGAGCCTTTTCAAATCTTCTGTTTTCATTTGCACCCATCCAACACGATTTGAATAAACAAATACTTAAAAAATGCAGTTTTAATCTTACTGTAAATTATTCCATATATGTCCCCCATCATGACAAAAATGCTACAAGAACATGTTAAAAACACAAATAAATATGAAGAATTACTCAGAAACCCAGCTTTAATAGAAGTTCTAGATTTTTTAAACCCACTATTTTGATCATAATAACAATGAAATAGTACATGGACAGACTCTCAGGTGTAGTAAAGAAAAAAACTAAAAAAAAAAAAAAAAAAACTTGCAGGACCATTTCACTATTCTTTTTTTTCCAGATAATCTTCAGTGAGAGGAACCAGAGATTATTGCTCCCTCCTTCACTGCCTTTTTGTTATTTTTGTTTTTAAACAGTGAACTTTATTCTGCATCCTGATTGGTTGCAAATCTTGTGTCCTATACAGAATGAGTTCATAAATCTCTACTCGGGACCAGATCCATAATACTGGACTTAGAGAGTGTTCACACAAGAAAGAAATTGTGAAAATGGTGATGTGTGTCTGATAAAAATGCATCAAAGAGGATCAAGTGTGTAGTAAGATTTTGGACATCATTAAGACATCTGTAATTCTATTTTGCCAATTTTAACTATCGCAGATCCCTTCAATTCAATTTTATTTATTGTAGCCCAATATCACCAAAACAATAACCTCATTGGGCTTCATGCTGGTAAATTTAACATTTTAAAAAGTTGCTCTTGCGAGAAACAAGGGAATACTGTGAGTAAATTTTTTTCATAAGACCGTAGAACTTCTATGAATGTGTGAAATATTCACCCTTTTTCCTAAATTAACCTCTTTAAGTGACATGTGAGATCAAAAGCCAGTAAAAACTTTGTGTACAAACTGCTTCTGACAATATGATTGCAAAACACAGACAAATGAACAAGAAGTATTCCTCAAACTCCTTACTCTGCAGTTTGGACGCTTAAGGTAACCACAAGCAGAAGAGTTTGAAGAGAGATTTAAACATGGCATATTGGTCAGAAAGTGCAAAGCTGGAATTTTCCTGTTCAAACCAAGCTATATACTACCGGATTTAAAGCAACACAAAAAGATATAATACCACAGTTTCTCAAAAGACCACCCTTTTAAAGGAGCAAGTGAAATCAGATACAGGTCAATTGCTGTATCCCAGTTCACCTTTCCGGTTTTGCAGTTTTACCTGATTATTTAATTGCAATTTAACATGCCTTTGTTGTATAGCACATTGTGTTTTGTGTCATCATTGTTTATAGACCTTGCCAATCACTCTCCTTCATGCCATGACTCCTGTGCAGACTTGCTTTCAAATTTGCAGACTTGCCTAACATCTACAGGTCATTGGAGATGACATTAGAAAAAAATGGTCCACTAAAAGTACTCTTTAGCATGTTTTTGTTCTATAATGCTCTAAGACTTATTTTTCTGCAAGGGTTTGAACTTTGAGATTTTTAATAAGCAAACAAAAAAATGATATGTTCATATCTGTTTAAGAGAAGTGTAAAATGCACAACCATTGGTTTTCATCTTATACAGCTCCTGTTGGCTGAAAAGTTTCAGGAAAAGTGTGTGACAAAAAATGGGAAGGGTGCAATCAACTGGTGGTGCCTTCCACCAGTTGATTCCATTGTCACATAATTTAAAGAAAGCAACTGATTTCAAATTGAATTCATGCTTTTGTTATACTTTTTAGAAGACATTTTCCGACAATCTTAGAAACGTTCAAGAAATTAACATGAGAAAATCCATCAATGGGAACATGGGTGACTGCATGGTCATTTATTGACATAATTTTTACAAGTTGCACAAAATCAAAAACATCCTTAAGTCTATTCAAAAGGGCACTCATTTTACATTTAACAGACAAATACAAGTGCTACCACTAAACCACATTTCAAGTTCCTCTTATACTGCTTCCTATGGACTTGTGTTTGAAAACTATGAGTTTTCTGTACTCCAAAACAGAAACCTGCTGAAAAAGAGTTTCCAAACGGAGTCCGGACAGGATACATTTTCTTGTTCAATAAATCCAATCCAAGCACAAAGGTCTCCAATGAAAGAAGAGTTAGAAGAATGAAAACCAAAAAGAGCTAAAAAGAAAGTTGATTGAAAAGTTCCCATTTAATGCTCAGCAGAACTGTGTGGAAGCCTGGGTAAAATGTGATCACATCTGCCCAGTTCCAAACAGGAAGAGACTCGTTCCACAGGAGAGCCACCCGGAGTTTATATATCGAGACAAAAATAGACGCGCATTCAAATGGAATGATGTAATCCACCCACGTGTTTGATCTGACATTCCAAACTCTCCCTAAAAAAAAACATATTGCACTTAGAGTAGTCCTTTGCACCACCAATGAAAACACATGTGATGCATCATCACATGACGTGATTGTCTGACGTGATTTCATCAACGAGGACACATGTGGCCGTCAGTGGCGCGACACCTGACCACCCCAGTGCCTACCCCACGGCCAAACCACTGGTCACTATAAGCTGTGCTTGCATCTAAGCATTTCATCCCTAAACCACCAGAAGGGGTTGGATAAGTCCCCAGGAGGGGAGAGAAGATGAGGAGCACGTCAGCCTGTCCGCTACGCACATACAGGCGCACGGGTGCAGGCGCGGGAACACAGCGAGTCTAAATGGAGAACTTTCATCAGCGGACTCAGAAGCAACTCAAAAATATCCTAATATTTTAGGAGGATAACTATCATCCAGAGCAGGTGTTTGTTAAACTGGTAAATTCTGGATAGATGTCCTCTCACATTTCACACAGGCCGTGATTGACAACATGGTCCACAATTGTAGCCCTTATTTCATGAGGAATCCACTTATATTTGCCTCTTCTCCCTCTTCCCCTTCCCCTTCCTCCCTGCACCCTCACCACTCTTCCACAATGCTGACCTTCTATTTTGTGTCACAGTGTTACGTCCCCTGGGGTACCACACAGCTCGAGTCTAGGGGAAGGGGGGGAAACGAAGGGGACAGTACTGAAGACAACTTACAAAGAAACATAGTTTATTAAATTAATCACCTGTGTCCTGAAATGAAGATCAAATAGTGAGTTGACCAGCCAAAAAGACAAACCAAAACAGAGTTGGAACCATGGCCAAAATTAAAATAAGTCAGGGAGACTGCTGACCCAGCCATGACGACCGTCCGAGTCAGCAGCTCCCTGCTAAAGGCTGCCTAACGGTACTGACTAATCAAAAGAAATGAAATAAAGCCCGCAAATCAGAACTACCATGGTCCAACTCCAAACTAACACAACAAAACCCAACAATCTAAGATTGTTGAGGACAAAAGAAAGAAGCAAAACCAAACCAGCACCAACCACCCTAAAGCCCAGCCTGCTGCTCTGCTCCCTGCCTGGCTCGGTGTGGCCTCCTCTGCCTTAAATAGGCAGCTTGTGGCGATCAGGGGACATTGGCCACACCTGCCAGGTGAGTCAAAGGAAGTGGAAGGGATGGCAGCAGCAGCAGGACGTAACACACAGAAGTGTAGAAATGGTACACACCAGCTCCTGCGCAGTTTATATATGCTTGCCAATTGAGGATTCACAGGATTCATCCATAATTGACAGTGAACAAGTTGTTTGTTGTTGGTTACAACTAAAATTGCACACACCTCCTCATGAGTGACAGCTGAAATTCACCTGAGATCAATTGTTCAATGTAGGAGACATTTCCAGGAAAAAAATGATAAAGAAAGGGACAGAATTTTCTTGACAGATAGCTAATATTAGACATTTGATAACTAGTTCAACAATTTTGTGTGTAATGACTCAAGCAATGAAGTAAGACTATTAGTTTTATTGAGAACGACTTTTCAGCATCCATGACATAAGCAAATGGAAATGTCAAAAACAGCAGAGAAATGTATGAAAGCAACTGATTCATGTCCAAAATCATTTGCTGTTTGTTCAGAGAGAGAAGAAATTGCTACTATGATGTGCACAAATGACTAAGTGTTGTGGAGGTTGAACTAATAGTTATGAGAATTTCAATTCTGATCTGAGAAAACGCACCAAAGCGATTGAGGAAAACTGTACGGTAACTGATTTTGGAGGAAGCGCTCTCATGGTTTGAAGGCGTAGAGACCAACTGACAGTCCTCATGAAAAGTTCACCATCTAGTGTTCTGCATTTGAAGATAAAGCTCTTTATGTTGAGCAATGCCCCAAAGTTTTTTAATAAATGTTTACAAAGCATGAAGTGATATTGATGAGTATAGATCAGGGGGGTGGGTGGGGTTTCTCCAACTGGCGGAAGTTCCCGGTCCCTATCCCCACAAATTTATGTATCTCCTTCATGGGAGCATGTTCTTGCATTATAATTATTATTTATTATTATTTAATCTTTCTGTAGGCTTTGTTTGCTAATGTACTTCAAAAAAATATTATTACTTTTTAGTTTATAACTTTTCCCTGGAGAATTTAATTTTTCTCCTAATTGTGTTTAAGTCATGTTCACCTTTTGGGCTTTCCCTTCAGGATCCCCACAGTCAATGAGTTTCCTCCATCTAACCCTCGTCTGCATCCTCTCCTCTAACACCAGATGCCTTTATGTCATTAACTGCATCCATAAACCTCCTCTTTGCTCTTCCTCTAGACCTCTTTGCGGCAGCTCTAGACTCAGCATCCCTCTACCAATATATTCACTGTCTCTCCTCTGAACATGTCCAAATCATGTCAGTCTGGACTTGATCTCTAGAACCTCTTACATGTGCTGTACTTCTGATGGATTCATTCCTGATTCCTATCCATCCTGCTCCCAGGGAGAATCTCAGCATCTTCATCTCTGCTACCTCCAGCTCTGCTTCCTGCTTCTCCTCAGTCCCACTTTTTCCTGTCTGAACAACATTGCTGCTCTCACAAAAAATCACAATATCATCTGCAAATATCACAGTCCATGGTGATTCTTCTCTAATTGGAAAATAAAACACATTTTTTATGCAACTCAAAAAGTTGACTGTACTTTTGTTTGTCTATGTACATTAGTAGCATGAAATATAGACACTTGTTCAAAGTATCAGCAGACACTTAATGTTCTAATATTTTTCTACAGGGTGTTTAGTAGAATAACTTTAGAAAATATAGTTCATGTTTTTGGTGCGCCACCCCAAGATTTAAAGTGCCCCCCCAGCGGCCACGGCCACATTTACTGCCACCACTAAGCGATGAAGTTGACAGGTTTTACTATAATGTGTGAATAGTGATCAGAAAAAAGAACGAGATCTTGTTTTTTTTTTTTTTTTTGCTTAGAGCACCAACAATAAGTGATCCTTCTAAACATGTAAGCCGCTGTCAGGTTGTGCACATGACTCGACAAACACATCCAAGTTTTTAATCCAAACGGCTGCGCGCAATCGTTCTCAGACTGAGACAGTCGGAGACATCACAAGGAAGAAGGATGCCTTTGGGACTAGCTGTGTCTAGACGGTATTCATTTTTTAGGATGTTCTGCCAACTTAAAAAAAAAAAAATGAAGCCGTTTTTTTTCCAGGAGACATGAATGGAGCCAAAAACACAAAAGACGTTATAATTAAATTCAGACAAAACGGAAACAAGTCAAAAAGAGGATTTCACATTGGAAAACTGAGAAATTCTCATTCTATTAAATTGCAGGAGTAAACTTTTGTCTTGTTCTTTTCTTCACCTGATGCTCTAAAGTCCTGCACTATAAGGAAAAAAAAAAACTTCTTAAAAAAATAAAATTGTTATAGCAAGAACTTCGCAGTGTGTGTGTTTGCCCAAAACGTGTATAGCCTACAATCAATTAAAACAATAAATCAGAAAACATAATCCGTGCTTTGGCAGGGACGACTTTTTCTTTATGTCACAGAGGTGTGGTTGCAAATGCAGTCGCCTCAGATAGACTTGAAGGTGATCAAGACCTGTGGATCCAGTCTGGATCGAATAAGCTGTTTTCACAAGCACCACCGCTCGCGCACAAGTTCACGCGCTATTTTATGAGGCGTCAGACAGGTTTAAACAACCTGGGGGCATCCTTTAGTGAGGGCCAAAATCACAGCACAATTATACAACAAAACATTTCTTTTTTTACAGTAAGGATGTTTAAAAAAAAAAAAAAAAAAAAAGAAACGGAAATGAATAGACTTAAGTCATGAAGATTGTTCCTGATAGACACTTTACGCACACCGCGGGTTTAAGATTTAAAGATGAAATGCTACGTCCTATCACGTGGGAGGTGGGACTTATTTTCCTCTTCTACTTTTTTTTTTCTTGAAGCTAAAATATTGCCTGAGCTCGTTTGTTTGCACATGTCCCAGAAGCAAAGGAGATGCGCGCAAAAATGGTCAGGGACCAGTGGATGCGTAAGTGCTACTAAACTCTTAAATAATTCCGGGGGAAAAAAAAGACAAAATAAATGCCATATTAAAAAATGAAGTCTTTAATTTACTTTATTTTGTTCCAGTGTGCCTGGTTTGCGGATTCTTCACGCTTTGTGGTAGGTGGATAATTTATTTGGTCCTCCATCCAGACTGGTTCACTACAAATCCCAGAGAGCTGAATCATTGGGGGTGTCGTGTGCTGATGAGTTGAACTCATGTTTGCTACTGAGTTCCACACAGACAGACAGACAGACAGATAGATAGATAGATAGATAGATAGATAGATAGATAGATAGATAGATAGATAGATAGATAGATAGATAGATAGATAGATAGATAGATAGATAGATAGATAGATAGATAGATAGATAGATAGATAGATAGATAGATAGATAGATAGATAGATAGATAGATAGAATTGCGTGAATCAATTTCTCTTTTTGCTGCAGTAAAGGTATGATCTGTCTTAATCTGATCATGGGATAAGTTGATCTTAAATGATAGTGAAAGATTTGCAATTGTATCTCCAAAAACCCCTCAACATGTTCCGATGCTGTAGAACAGGTTTAATCTGGTGAACCGCGGAGTGCAGCGATCCCACGGACAAACGAGGAGCAGAGAGGGTGGCTGAAGGGATGGGAGCAACTCAGAGCAGGAAGGAGTGATGATTTGTGGAGGAGGAGACATGTAGGGTGGATTTAGTTCTGCTTGCAGCTGCTGATGTCCCTCAAGTTTATCTTTGTTGTTTCTTAACAAAAAATGTTCAGAACAAATACCAAATTTAAAGAAATGGTTCACTCTTTTATGGGACTTTTATCCTGATATTAATCTAAGATATTCATTAATGTCATTTTTTTTTTTTTTTTTAACAAAGTTGAATTGGCTGCACGGTGGCGCAGTGGTTAGCGCTCTTGCCTCACAGCAAGAAGGCCCCGGTTCAAATCCCGGCTGGGGGATCAGAAACACCAACTGGGACCTTTCTGTGTGGAGTTTGCATGTTCTCCCCGTGCATGCGTGGGTTCCCACCGGGCACTCCGGCTTCCTCCCACCGTCCAAAAACATGCTTCATAGGTTGATTGGTTACTCTAAATTGACCCTAGGTATGAATGTGTGAGTGACTGTGTGCGCGAATGTGGCCCTGCGACAGACTGGCGAACTGTCCAGGGTAAACCCTGCCTTCGCCCATCAGCAGCCGGGATAGGCTCCGGCATCCCCGCGACCCCGAAAGGGATAAAGCGGCATGGAAAATGAATGAATGAATGAGTTGAATTGATTATGAAATCAGAAAGCAATAGCAGAGGTTGTGCTTTGCTGCAGAGAAAATTCTTTTCCTACAAAATATCATAAAAGGCTTAAGTAACCAATTTGAAGAACTCCAATTTTTTTGGTGAAAGCAGTTGACAGATAATCCAAACAGTGATTGAGGGTTAACCCTCTAATGTCGTCCTTGTTTTCCCTCTCCAAGTATCTCATTACCTTCTGAGTTGGTACTTGAACAATTCTTCTTACAAACAGCTTTTGTTGCGCATTATACAAGTAAATGTGTTTCATTCTGAGACACATGGAGTTTTTCTTTTTTTCTAAATGTTTTCTTCCAAGCTGGATTTGGGTGATTTGGAGAAACAGCTGATCCACTTCTCTGCTTTGTGGTTTGTGCTGGCTGTGTAAATGTGTTGACAGGACACTGTTGAGCTATAAGCATTGGGTAGTTTTCAAGATTGGGATATTAGCCAGTTCAGCTGCTTTGTCTAATATAATTGTAAGTCATACATATTTATGGACGGTGAAGTTTTTTTTTTTTTTGTGAAGGGTCAGTTTTATGTCTGTTTTTTTAATTTATTTATTTTTTTTTTTGAGCTTAAGAATCACTTTTTCTTTGTTCCTCCAAGTCTCTTTTTTGCAACACTTCACGCCACTGTTTATTGTTTATAGCAGGGGTCTCCAACCTTTTCTGCTCAATGAGCTACTTTTACATACTGAAGCAGCCGGTGAGCTACTCGTGTTTGAAAACTTTATTTACACTTAAAATTTTCACACTTAATTATTAAAAACATTAAAGTCAGAACAAAAACATTTTGTGCTGAAAACTTTCACATATTATTCTGTCATTGAGAAGTCTGGCACTGCATTAAAAACCAGAGAGCTATAAGGAGGAGTGTATCCACTGAGATTGACTCTGATGGAGTCATTAAAATGCTCATCTGTCAGTCTGGTTCTGAACTTTGACTTGAGATTCATGTCAGAAAAAGCAGATTCACATATGTCGACCCAGATAATGCTGCCATTTTCAGAGCAGCCTGGTGGAGATAGGTCACTGGTGGAACCAGTCTCCAGAGTACTGACTGCACTTTATCTCCCAGCAGCCCCAGCATTCAGTTCTAGGATGCCACTCAGCTGACTCTAATTTGCTAATCACCCAGAGGACACTTAAGCACTGAGCTGTGTAACCCCACCCCTTATCCCCCCTAGACATGCTAGTGAGACATACATTGAAAAGCCCATGAAAAAATAAAAATAAAAAAAAAAACTTGACAATTCAGGCTGCATTGCACCAGTAGCAGCACTAGCTGGGATTCATAAATGATTTGATGCTAGCACATGCTGAATTGTTGAAATAACTTGAACAAGAAATCTAATGAAATGAAATGCCATAATACAGAGAGGGTTTAATCGCTCGTCGTGTTCTAAATGCGTGCAGCCAGTCCTGACGTTTTTAGTTGCAGACGAAGGGTTACGTTTAGGAGAACGGTTCCAGTGTCCGGTTAAACCACCCGGTGGATCCTGAGTGGAGCTGCTATAAACAAAGCAACGGCGCTCCTTACAATTGACGCAATTAAAATACGAGCGAGCAAAAAACCCACACATACATGTTAAAAACTCAAAAAACATGATTTTCATGGAAGAGGATTTTAAGCTATTTACCAGCATCGAGTTGTTGATGAAAAACTGTAAAGGAGGCGAGTCATTTAACCAACTTGTAACTTTATTTTCTTGGCAGGCATCCTTCTTGAAGCACAAGCATCCTGCGAAAGCAGACACCAAGCGTGAGTTTTCTTCTTTAATCTTCTTTTTGAAAATGTGTTCAAAGGGCATTTGGCAAAAAATTGAAAAACAGAGAAGTCTGTGGCCGGGATCAGGAATGGCAGCCAAATCTCTGGGCAAACAACCTTTTCAGTAGGTATTTCAGTGAAACCATATATGTGTGTACCAGCTGCTCATCTCTTTAGACTCAATTGGGCACTTTAATGTGGTCAACCACTTTCCCGTCATGTAAAACACAGAAGTAAAGTAAACATTACATTACAAAAGTAGCTCCACTTATCAGAAAAACAATCTTATTATGGAGTGTCTGGGAGCAGCTGCAGTTGAGGAAGTCATGACAGGAATGCATTCATGGGTGAGATGCAGGCTCAGATAAGAAAAAGAAACCAGTTGTAGATGCAGGCAACAGATTGTTGGATGTTACTGCTAATGAGCAACTTCCCAGGTAAACAAAATATGTACAAGGAGAAGGTTTCCATGGTTGGTTGCTCACACATACCGTAACATTTCCTCAGCTACTTTTCTGTTTGTCTATTTGTTTTTTTTAGTCAGTTGACCAAATGTCAACTTGTTCATGATAAAGATCAGAAATGTTAGATTTGTAGATAATTTAGAGGAATGTTCAACAACTACATCATTTTTCCAGAAGAATATAAAAAATGGTGTCTACCTGATGGCTATTTCTATTTTTATTTGAATGTATAAATATTTGTATGACTGGTTTTGTGACATATCCTTAAATGTTAGCCAGAGTTTGCATTTTGCAAAACAAGGTTCTAACTTTAAAATACAAAAAAGAACAAGAGAACAATTATTTTTTTCATTCATTCATTCATTCATTCATCACTGGCTGTTTACATTATGACTTTTAAGAAAACGTCATGGTAGCACCCCGACCGTGTGCCGCGAGACACAGAAAAGAGAGTTATAGGTTTTTCATTGGTGTTGAAATAAATTTTCCACCTAGTAAACAGTTAGACCAATTATTTCCTTTTGGCTAACATGATAATTTAAAACTCTACATTTGTCCGCGGCTCACCGGTCGCCTCATTTCTCTTTTTAGAGCTGTCACACAAATCATCCAGATTGAAGCTATCTAAGCCTTTTCTACTCTAACCTCCGACACCAAACAACTCCATTGGTTAGTTGAGTCTTTAATATTTTTAATTGGTTAAAAGGAAGTGGAGGCAGGATTTAGTAAATGTTGGGAGGTGGAAGGCCCCGCCTTGATGAGAGTCTGACAGAATGCAAAACAATTTGAATATTGACTGTCTTGAAGCGCCTGGATAAAACTGAGAATGTATTACTGCAGGGGGCGCTGTTTTGCAAGTTGGAATGAGTTTTGTCACAAACAGCGTATTAAAATCATGTATTAAAATGTCATTTTTGAAATATTGAATTGTCAACTGCAAAATACATTGTCATTTGAATTATGACTTCAAAAACCCATAACAATTGACAATGCAATTGATTTTGTTTTTATCCAGTATTTTATTTTTAAAACTGTGATATTGAATAGTAAATTTTAATATTGAATTGTAAATTGCAAAATGAATTGTCAATTTGCAAGCCTGAAATGAATAATGAATTGCAAATTGAAAAATGCATTTTCAAATTGCATGATGAATTTAAAAACTGAATTGTCAATTGAATAATGCATAATACTTAGAATTATGAGTTAAAAAACTTCAATACCTTAAAGTTTTCAATCAACTTTTGAATAAAGTCAGAATAAGCCGTGACATTGATCAGTTTACTTAATGAAGGAAAATGTGTGCAGTCCTCCATCTTCAGAATGACCAGTTTCCTCTGAAAGTAACACGCAAAATTATTTTCCTTCGTCCATGTTCTTTTTGTGCAGTTTGGGACAAAATACGAGTGTTAAAAAACAGGATAGCCTGAGAGCAGAAATGCAGATTCTGGCAGGATGAATGTTTGTGTATTTTCCGTGCCGGCGTCGCTGACTGGCGGATAATTTGACAAGCAAGAGACTCCATGCTTATAATACACAGTGGCCTTGTAGAACTCGCTGCTTGTAAAATGAAAGTGAAAGTTTCTGTAAACTTTAGGCAGTACCATTGTTCACTCAATTACTTGATAACTTTACATCCTAACTTTGTAAACATTATCGCGTGCCTGTTCAACAATCCCAGCGGGTAAAGATGAATCTAATATCAAACTTTTTATTTAAAATACTTGGAAGTCCGGATAAAAGGGTCTCGGGGTCCAAACCCTGACCGCGGTCCGCCAGTTGGAGACCCCTGGCGTAAAGGGTTTATTTCCGCAATGGTTCTAAACTTGTGATCAGGTGATGAACAGCCTACATCAGATACATCGTTTGAAAGACATTTCTCGCTCAAAATGTTTTGCTTCTTGTACTTATTTATTTTTATTTTTAAATGTTGAAGCTCTACTTAGAACCTTGTTCAAATCTATTCATGCAATTAAGTCTTAAGATCTGGAGTGAAGAAAACAACGTTACACTCCAACATAATAAATGTTGACCTTATTTTAATTTTTTTTAGTATCACAGAACGATTTATTAACTCAGTATTTAATTTATTTTACTAAAGGCTGCTGTGTTGTGCTAACAGAAAGGTCTTTCTCTGAAACTGTGACTGGATCAATGACATTTAGACTATTCGATTATTCTGGAGACCAAACGGTACACATGAAATACTAATTACATATATTTTATAACCAAACCATTATTTATTTTTAGGATTTCTTTATCAATTTGTGTTACTTTGGTTCCTATTTAGTTCCATTTCAAATCTTTAATTCCATTCAACTGCAGAGTCAAATGTAAGTGTTTTCACATTTTAGTCCATCAGAGGGCACTACAGTAAAACTCAGCAATGTGAAAAAAATGAGCTTATTTCTTGGAGAAATGTTTGATATCGCAGGTGAACAGAGTCTAAGATTGGGTTCTTTTTTTTTCCTCAGACTCTGCTTAAATGGGAGAAAAGGTAGCCTCCATCCAGCAAGTAAGTTCCTCTATGGACATGATGCTAGCAAGCAGCCGTGAAAAAATGAACCATTGAATGAATGGTTCATGAAAAAACAACCATTCATCTTCCTCTTTGGAAAAATCTTGAGACTAAATCCAACTGTCAAATTTTTGTTCACTGTTATTACAAAATTGCAAAGCATCCTCATCCAGTTTGGAATAAAATGTACAAAGCCTGTTTCTTCATATGATCATTCCATTATCAATAAGGTGTTTCTTTTGTCTGACTTGGTATTTCTCTCCTCAGACCAATTCACAAACTGTGTGAGTGAAGAGTTTGCATACTGTGGAGGATGTGTGTACAGCCGACTCAATGAAATATGCTGTAACAACAGTATTAGGAACAAGCCTGCAGCCATGGCCCAGTGTTGTGGCAAAGGTAAGCTTACATATGGAAGCTTATGAGGAACAAAACATGATGAATCACATCCTCACCACCCACAACAACAGTTTCTACCCCATTCTTTTTCTTTTTTTCTATATTTGAGGGCATAGAGTACACAACATTTACGATTTTCCGATCAAAGAGAAGAACAGTTATTTTGTGAAAATATTATGAATACTCAAACATGAAAAATGTTCTTGTTACTTAAGGTAAAAAGTTCTTTTCAGCCACTTATTTTCATGTTAAAGCTCCTTAGCAGGTCAACCCGCATCAACTTGGCTTCCGTCCACTCGGATCCCAGGATGCTTCCTGAAAAGGAAACTCATATCAGACATTTATATTCATTATCTCCTGCTTTCCTTATTACACACAAAGCTAGAGACTGTAGATTTAAGGAAGAATGTAAACATTAAAGCAGACTGAAAATAAATTCCTTTTGCCTGACCCAGAAATCATGCAACATCCTAGTTATGTTCTTCTGGAGTTTGTAACATTTTTTTTGATCAACATTTCGGTCATAGAGGAACGTATAACCAAAAACACAAAAGCAAACTGATAATAAACTGGTAGGTTGTCAGGCAGTGCAGCGGTTTTCAGTCCATAACTACCTGTTTTATGATTTTTCTTACAGATCCATTTGATGTCAGTTCTCAGCTGTGTTGTGGTCCAGTAAATGACAAAAAGATCCTGAATAGGATTTCTGTTCACCACTTATGTTGTGGTCATGAACAGTTCAACAAGCAGACTCAGTGCTGCTCCGACGACCTTAAAGTGGAAAATCATACAAACTGTGACAACAAGACAACAGGTCAGCCCCAAGATTGTGTGTTAACAGTTTTACTATTGGCAGCTGATGACTTTATGAAAGAATATTGATGCTGTTGTAAATATTTTTTTGCTTGTAGGGAAGACTTCAGTGAAGAAACAATGTGGAACAAGTGAGTGGAGCAAATAAAAAATTATGCCTTTTTTTGTGTTAAACTACGTTCACACTGCCCTCGGCAACAATTGTTTAAGTGGGCACTTCCAATGTCAAATCGATGTAAACGTGCGTTTTGGAGTGCCAACCATTTGAAAACTGATCAGGTTTGTGGTTCGTTTCTGGCCAGAATTCTGTGACATCAAGTCTTTCATATATCGGAATAGAGCTGTGAAAGAAAAAGCCTGGAGGAATATTTGGCTAATTTGAACCTGTTACAAATGGACAGACAGCTGGATCCAAGTGCAGCAGGTTTTATTGGTACAAACAGGAGAACAGGAGAGTTCACAAAACTAAATCATGGTCAGAGGTCAAACACAAGCATGAGGGAATAAGAGAACAACTACAGTGGTCAGGGTCCAGGGCAGGGTAGCAGGTCAGTTTGAGAATGATCAGTGATAACAGACAGTGGCACAATCGAGGCCCAATCTGAATTCTTCCCTTCTCTCCACCCCTTCTCCTTTCCCTTTCATTTAGCTCTCCAAACAGAGAGTTATGTAAAAATAGTGTCTCATAATTTGGACTTCACTTTTGTTCGAAACGTCACCAATAATTGCCGGTCGGCTAGCGATAGCGCAGAGCTTCTGTGAGGTTAGCCCCTGCCAACTCCTGCGTGTTCATTGACGAGGAAGAAAGCGATCAAAATACTCAATTGGAGTTTATTTAATTCATTAAAAGTTTTGCCAAGCTTGTAGAGACGTCTCTGGGTCTCGGATCATGCAAAGACAAAGAGTAATAAAACAGGATTGGTCATATATGTTAAAGGTGGGCTTTATTTGGCTCCAGGCCAATGTCCTATCGGGAAAGGGGGAAAGCCCCAAAGACCTTAGCACCTTGTATAGTCACGTTTACCAAATCTAAGGGCCCGTTTACATTACAACGTTTTCGCGTGCGTTCCGACAACTTGGTTATCGTTTGGGCCTCTCGTTTAGACCAAAACGGCGTTTTAGGGCCCCCAGAACGACAACTTTGGAGAACGCCTTCCAGAGTGGAGCGTTGCGAAACGTTCCCGTTCCCACCACCCTCCCATTCTAGTGTGTACGGTCAGGAACGGTGTCAGGGTGTAAAGCGCAGTACTTCTCCTATTGTTCTTTTCCATCCGGTGGGAGTAGGGTTGGGCACCGAAGTTCGGTTCCAAGTAGGAACCGTTATGATTTGCGCGGTTCTACCGAAACCGAAAGATGCGGCTGCAAACGGTGCCGGATTTCGGTTCCAAATTTCATTGAAGTTTCATTTGTCTGTGGACATGTCAATCACTTGTACTCCCTTCTGATTTTTTACGATTCAGCCTATCTATTTACTTTCTTGTTGTTGTGAGATGAGTGTGTGCTCCAACTTCTGCATCTCAGCTTGTTACGAAGCTGGGGGGGCGTGTGCATGTGAGGAGCAGCGAGCTCGAGGAGCGAGAGAGAGAGAGAGAGCGTGCCGCAGAGAGAGAGCGCGTGCTGCGGAGAGAGAGAAAAAGGAGAGAGAAAAGAAAGGGGAGGGGCGCGCGCGCACGTTAGCGTGCTGAGAGTTGTTCTCGAGTTTGTCTGCAAGTTAAAGTAATAAAAGTTCAGTTCCTCTACAATAGCTAAGTGTAATTATTCGGCTTCGCATGATCCAAAGAATCTGATGATCCAAAGAAGGGAAGTGAACCCCGGAGGAAAAGCAACCCTCAGCCCTGGAGAAGATCTCCCCTGCTCCTCGACTACAGTTGAGGGGGAAATAGAGCAGGAACGGTTCAACATTGTGCGCACATAGCGCATAGCAGCGTGGCGTGTGAATTACATCGTTTTCCGTCAGCATTCGTTTTAACCGTGAATGCAATATCATTCAGGAACGTTCTGGTGTGTACCCGATATCTTGCTTACCGGATCAGAGAGCAAAACGCGTTCCCGTTCCAGTGTAAACGGGCCCTAAGCTTGAGTGGTCAGTGCCTCTGACCCTGACCTGGCCCCTGCCAATAGAGAAATCCATGGCCTTGTTTACTAGCGGAGGGCACTGATTAAACCCTTGAAACTTCAAGGTACTGAATAGGTCCTTGAACAATGGATTTATCAGTTTGTCAATGACAAGGTCTTAAGTGTAATCATGTTAAACAAACCTTCATGTAACACAGTATAAGAATGTAAAACTCATTCATGTAGTATACAAACAATCGTAATATAAAAGAGTTAAAAACATTCATTTAACATAAAAAGCCATCATTTTTAATGCTCCAAAAAAAGGCATTCCTTACATGTAAATGTAACCTTCTGTGGGTTAGAGCACACCTTCGAGAAGAAAAGCGCTAGTTAACAAAAGAAACCTTTCCCTTCTTGTCAAGTGTTAACAGCATGGGCTAAACTTGGACTCACACTGCCCTCAGCAATGTGCATTCAAACAGCCACTTCCAATAAAAAACTGATGTGCATAAATGTGTGTTTAGGGCTTCCAATTAGTTCAAAACTCCTGCTTTCATGTGTAGCTACATACAGTATGTTTTAACAACTGTTTTTGAGCTCTATGTACAAAACACAATGAATGGGCGTTGTAAGTTAAACCAATCAGGGGCTTTGACCAATCAGTGGCCTGGATTTGATAGTGACCTATTGATGTTGTCCCTTTTAATTGGCGGAAGTGCCAACCATGTAAAAATTGGTCATAGAGGGGAAATTAATAAATGTGGTTTGTGCCTGGCTGAAATTCTATGACACTAAGTCTGTCATATATTGGAGTGTATTGCACCAAGCCTCTTACAATTGTAAGTGGCAAGCATGAAGAAGCCCCTCCCTACTTGTCAAGTGTGAACACCATTTGCTAAATGTGCATTTAAGTGAAGTTTAAAGGAAGATTTATTTTTTTGCTGTCTTTCTACTTTTTCAAATAATTTCACCAAAAAACACAAAACCAAACTGATGATAAACTGGTAGGTTGTCAGGCAGTGCAGCGGTTTTCAGTCCATAACTACCTGTTTTATGATTTTTCTTACAGATGCATTTGATGAGAGCTCTCAGCTGTGTTGTGGTCCAGTAAATGACAAAAAGATCCTGAATAGGATTTCTGTTCACCACTTATGTTGTGGTCATGAACAGTTCAACAATCAGACTCAGTGCTGCTCCGACGACCTTAAAGTGGAAAATCATACAAACTGTGACAACAAGACAACAGGTCAGCCCCAAGATTGTGTGATAACAGTTTTACTATTGGCAGCTGATGACTTTATGAAAGAATTTCAATTTTGTTGTAAATATGTTTGTGCCTATAGGGAGAACTTCAGTGAAGAAACAATGTGGAACAAGTGAGTGGAGCAAATAAAAAATTATGCCTTTTTTTGTGTTAAACTACGTTCACACATTGTTTAAGTGGGCACTTCCAATGTCAAAGCGATGTAAACGTGCGTTTTGGAGTGCCAACCATTTGAAAACTGATCAGGTTTGTGGTTCGTTTCTGGCCAGAATTCTGTGACATCAAGTCTTTCATATATCGGAATAGAGCTGTGAAAGAAAAAGCCTGGAGGAATATTTGGCTGATTTGAACCTGTTACAAATGGACAGACAGCTGGATACAAGTGCAGCAGGTTTTATTGGTACAAACAGGAGAACAGGAGAGTTCACAAAACTAAATCAGGGTCAGAGGTCAAACACAAGCATGAGGGAATGAGAGAACAACTACAGTGGTCAGGGTCCAGGGAAGGGTAGGAGTGGGCAGCAAACAATCAGAGTTGAAGATGAAACAGAAGAGCAGGTCAGTTTGAGAACTATCAGTGATAACAGACAGTGGCACAATCGAGGCCCAATCTGAATTCTTCCCTTCTCTCCACCCCTTCTCCTTTCCCTTTCATTTAGCCCTCCAAACAGAGAGTTATGTAAAAATAGTGTCTCATAATTTGGACTTCACTTTTGTTCGATAACGTCACCAATAATTGCCGGTCGGCTAGCGATAGCGCAGAGCTTCTGTGAGGTTAGCCCCTGCCAACTCCTGCGTGTTCATTGACGAGGAAGAAAGCGATCAAAATACTCAATTGGAGTTTATTTAATTCATTAAAAGTTTTGCCAAGCTTGTAGAGACGTCTCTGGGTCTCGGATCATGCAAAGACAAAGAATAATAAAACAGGATTGGTCATATATGTTAAAGGTGGGCTTCATTTGGCTCCAGGCCAATGTCCTATCAGGAAAGGGGGAAAGCCCCAAAGACCTTAGCACCTTGTATAGTCACGTTTACCAAATCTAAGCTTGAGTGGTCAGTGCCTCTGACCCTGACCTGGCCCCTGCCAATAGGGAAATCCATGGCCTTGTTTACTAGCGGAGGGCACTGATTAAACCCTTGAAACTTCAAGGTACTAAATAGGTCCTTGAACAATGGATTTATCAGTTTGTCAATGACAAGGTCTAAAGTGTAATCATGTTAAACAAACCTTCATGTAACACAGTATAAGAATGTAAAACTCATTCATGTAGTATACAAACAATCATAATATAAAAGTATTAAAAACCTTCATTTAACATAAAAAGCCATAATTTTTAATGCTCTAATATACATAACAACATTGGTTTTATAACTTTAAAAAGGTTATGCTACAAAGAAAAGGCATTCCTTACATGTAAATGTAATCTTCTTTGTGTTAGAGCAGAGGTTCTTAACCTTTTTGACACTGGGGCCCAATTTTCCCGGTACAAAGTGATTCGAGGCCCATTCAAATATAAGCATGTTAATGTAAATTGATCCACATCTTGTTTGATTTGTATTTGATAATTAAATCGAGTCATTTTATGGTTTATCATAGTAAAATCTTGTGGGGAAAAATGATACAACGTGATCATCTCAGACATTTATATTCATACTGAACAGGTAAAACACAGTGGTCAACCTCAACACAAATTAGAATTCCAAAAATATCTATAAGGCATTTTGATCAATAAAATTGTGTTGTAATAAAACAAGAACACTTCAAATAAGTTTCAAATTAAACAAACTGTAAATGACATTTAAATAAAATGCTAATTAAAAGATTATTTTATAACCTGCTGATGAACTTGACAAATTATAAGTTTTAATTTAGTACTAGATATTTCTCTCCAAATCTGTGACAAATTAACAACAGTCACAACAGTCTGTTTAAAAAAAAAAAAAAAAAAAAAAACTAAACATGAACTGAGGCAAAGAGCCCCGGAATAAAGAAAATATGATGAGGGGCCGATAGCCGCATACTATTGGCTCATGCCACAACGTAGAACAGAGGCCGCTCCTATTTGGCGCCCATGTTAACCTATGGCAGCGTTCACACCAGGCGCGGAGCGGTGCAGTCCTCTGCGGAGGACTCGCGCCGTGCAAGCGGATCATTTCGGCGTCTGCTTTAGTTTGAGCGCGAGCCGCGAGCGTTCTGCATCAATTCTGGCAGAAAGTTACATAAAGTTACAAGAGAAAATACGGTTTATTTTTAAAATAAAGTGTGTATTCACACGTAATTTTGGAAAACCGTGCGTCCAGTGCTAAACTTTGTTCTTAGTCGCTCAGACCCAGAGGAAAGGGGTTAAGGTTAGGATTATGGTTCCGGTTCCTGAGGTCAGCTGTCTCTGCAGCTCACGGTTCCACCAGGGGATGGGTCAAATGTGGAGAACACATTTACACATTTAGGAGTGGGACAGTTAATGGAACTTTAACTTTAAGTTGAATTTTAAATACGTGCGTCTAACAAAAACATCCAGCCTTGGACACACTTACAATATCGTGGGAATAACATCAGTCTTTTTAAAATATAACCAATTTTTTACAATAAAATGCCGCGATTGACAAAAGTTATCATGTTTTTATATCTAAACAAACTGTATACATACAATTACAACACGCACGTGCGTGCACGAGCACAGACACATACAGATCAACGTAGTGAGCAGACTCCACTGCGGGGTTCAGGAGTAAACAACAACAGAGAGGCAGAGAACAGAGACATGGGTAAAAGTTTTAGTTTATGAATGTACTCACGCACACACATGCGAGCGCGTGCGCACAGACACAAACAAAACAGACAGGGACGCGCGCACACAGTGAGCCGGCTCCGGAGCGGGTGGGCGGGGCTGGATTTTGGGTGTAAAACAGCAGCAGAGGAGTTCCTCTTAGCAGAAACACGTGGTAATATCTTTAGGTTGTATGATGGCAAAAACAACAAAATCTCTCGCTGAAACCCCTGTGGACCGCCGCGGAAAAATGCGCGTCTGGTCTGTAAACCACAGAGCGGGGGGGAAGCCGCGCACAATCTGCTTCGTGGTGCTTTCGGGTCAGTGTGAACCCGGCGTGACGCTTACTGCCACCAAGTGGTAGGAGGCTGTATTCAGGTCCCGCGGCCCTCGCGGCCCTCAGGTTTAGCACAGATTTTTTTTCGCGGCCCACTAGAGAGCGCTCGCGGACCGAGATTGGGCCGCGGCCCTATGGTTAAGAAACACTGTGTTAGAGCACACCCTCGTGAAGAAAAGCGCTAGTTAACACAAGAAACCTTTCCCTTCTTGTCAATTGTTAACAGCATGGGCTAAACTTCAACTCTCGACCGGAGAATGGTAGTTTGCCCTCTCTCGGTGGGTGGAGTGTTCCTGCCTCAGGTGGAGGAGTTTAAATATCTTGGGGTCTTGTTCACGAGTGAGGGAAGATCGGAGCGTCAGATTGACAGGCGGATTGGATCGGCGTCCGCAATTTTGCGGTCTCTGTACCGGTCCATTGTGGTGAAGAGAGAGCTGAGCCAGAAAGCAAAGCTCTCGATTTACCGGTCGATCTTCGTTCCAGTACTCACCTATGGTCATGAGTTTTGGGTCGTGACCGAAAGAACGAGATCCTGACTACAAGCGGCTGAAATGAGTTTTCTCCGGAGGGTGGCTGGGCGCTCCCTTAGAGATAGGGTGAGGAGCTCAGTCACCCGGAGAGAGCTCGGAGTAGAGCCGCTTCTCCTTCGAGAGGAGCCAGTTGAGGTGGCTTGGGCATCTGATCCGGATGCTTCCTGGACGCCTCCCTGGAGAGGTGTTCCGGGCATGTCCCACTGGGCGGAGGCCCTGGGGAAGACCCAGGACATGCTGGAGAGACTATGTTTCTCGGCTGGCCTGGGAACGCCTCGGGGTCCCCCCAGAGGAGTGGCCGGGGAGAGAGAAGTCTGGGCATCTTTGCTTAGACTGCTGCCCCCGCGACCCGGTCCCGGATGAAGCGGAAGAAGATGGATAGGCTAAACTTGGACTCACACTGCCCTCAGCAATGTGCATTCAAACAGCCACTTCCAATAAAAAACTGATGTGCATAAATGTGTGTTTAGGGCTTCCAATTAGTTCAAAACTCCTGCTTTCATGTGTAGCTACATACAGTATGTTTTAACAACTGTTTTCGAGCTCTATGTACAAAATACATTGAATGGGCGTTGTAAGTTAAACCAATCAGGGGCTTTGACCAATCAGGGGCCTGGATTTGATAGCGACCTATTGATGTTGTCCCTTTTAATTGACGGAAGTGCCAACCATGTAAAAATTGGTCATAGAGGGGAAATTAATAAATGTGGTTTGTGCCTGGCTGAAATTCTATGACACTAAGTCTGTCATATATTGGAGTATGTTGCACCAAACCTCTTACAATTGTAAGTGGCAAGCATGAAGAAGCCCCTCCCTACTTGTCAAGTGTGAACACCATTTGCTAAATGTGCATTTAAGTGATGTTTAAAGGAAGATTTTGAAGTGTTTATTTTTTTGCTGTCTTTCTACTTTTTCCAAATAATTTCACCAAAAAACACAGAACCAAACTGATGATAAACTGGTAGGTTGTCAGGCAGTGCAGCGGTTTTCTGTCCATAACTACCTGTTTTATGATTTTTCTTACAGATCCATTTGATGAGAGCTCTCAGCTGTGTTGTGGTCCAGTAAATGACAAAAAGATCCTGAATAGGATTTCTGTTCACCACTTATGTTGTGGTCATGAACAGTTCAACAAGCAGACTCAGTGCTGCTCCGACGACCTTAAAGTGGAAAATCATACAAACTGTGACAACAAGACAACAGGTCAGCCCCAAGATTGTGTGTTAACAGTTTTACTATTGGCAGCTGATGACTTTATAAAAGAATATTGATGCTGTTGTAAATATTTTTTTGCTTGTAGGGAGAACTTCAGTGATGGAACAGTGTGACAGTGGTGAGTGCAGTGAGTTTGATTTGTCACTTTAGAAATCAACGGCAATAAAAAAAACTGAGTTTAATTTTAAAAACCCCACCAACCCACTTAAAGAACCACTCCAATGAAAAGTAGTGTTCGTAACATATTCAAGTGGCATTTTTATTAATTGGAGGACATAAAAAAAACAAAAAAGCTTAAATTTGAGTATCTAATTATTTATAATAATGTGATTCATTTTATTAATGTAAATTTATAGCAGAAATAAATGGCACCGGAAAAGCTTGTACTCCAAAACTCAGAGGTGAATTTTCAGACTGCTGCCTGTCTGTAGACACTACGTCCTGGAAAATGACACAGGTTTTTTATTTTAAATAAAAGGAACATCATCATAATTTAAAGACCACTAGGGATACTTTTACAACAGATCAAAAGATGATTGGAGTGAGACTTTAAGACTGACTATGTGCCGTAGTTTAAAGAGTTTTCATATTTTTTTACAGGTTTGTATAATAAGACGAAGGAGCTGTGCTGTGGTCCGCATGGTAGCAAGATAATTTTGAACAAAATATCCAAAAACCATTCGTGTTGTGGTCACAACCAGTACAACACCAAGACTCAGCGCTGCACCGATGAGCTCAAAGTCTATAATTTTTCTTCAGAGAACCTTTCCCAAAATGCATGTAAGTTACTAAGTTTTAGTTCCAAGTTCAAGACTCTTACATTACTGTCACAATTTGTCGTCATACATTCTTTTTGCAAACATTTTGTTTTTGTTCTGCCTCTCATTGTGACGTTTAAATCTTTCCATTAAAAATATAGACTGATCATTTTTTTGTCTATGTAAATTTGTGTATAAAATGTCTTTTTACCTAAAACTGTTCATCTTTACGTTCATAGGTGTGCCATTAGAGGTAAGAAACTTTCCCTAAATTATTGGTTTGATTGATGATTTAGCATGTTTATTGTGAATTATAAGTTCTATAAGTTGCATAAAACTACAACAACAAAGAAAGAATCAAATTCAACAAAAGCACGAAAGAAATGATAGCATTATGATGCAATCCTGAATCCTCTTGTAGAGCAGACTGTCTTATAGCTCTCCTTCTTTTATTTTTGTCATTTTTACAATGCATTTCATGTACTATTGAACAATGAATGATTGTTAGTTGATAAGTTGAATGGTCTGATTTTATATAGCTTTTATTTTTATTTTTAAACACTATCAATTTTTTTAAAACGTGTCTTTTGTCTTTTTCTATTTCATACAACCATTCGAAAGATAAAGAGGTAAGTTCAAATTATTTAATTTCTGTGCAATCACTCAGCCATTCAAAATTCCTTTCTAACACAGTGAGAATATGAAAGCCACTCAATAAAAATTGTGTTTAATATGTTCTTGCAGCCTTTTCTCATGATGGATGACATTTAAAGATAATTAAGATTAAAACTGTGTTTCTTTATTGAAAATGTAGTGAATCAAGAGCAGAAAAGGAAAAAAAAACCATTGAAAATACAGTACCGCCCACCTCTCAGAGGCAAAGATCACTGCAAACTCAAAAGCTGATTAGAGTGTGACTATAAAATCCCAGTATTAGATAAACATTTGACAAAGCTCCTCATCAGACCCTGCAGAAGCCTTAAGACGACAATTACTGCAGGTTGAACTTGAGAAAGTCTGGAGGAGTTTGCCCCGAAGACCAGAGTTGGGAAACACAGATTAAGATCAACCAGATAAAGTTGGAGCCACTCTTTAAATCTTTTTTTCAAACTTGTTGGCCCCAAAAAGATTTACTGATGCTCATCTGCTGAATTTTGACATTTAACAGTAAGTGGCATAACTCCTACGTCTTTTTCTGACAGACTCCAAATTACTGTGCCTTGAATGTGCTCAATTCATCCTTTATTTACAACATTTAATAATTAGATGCATACAAGTGATTCAGAGTGTGTTTTTCCCCTGTTTAAATTACAACAAGACTTGTGTTATAACTTATATTGCTCATTTTTGTTTATTTAAGATAGGGACATCGTATATTAATATAATATTTAGAAATCAGAATCAGAATCAGAATCAGAATGATCTTTAATGTCATTGTTTCACAAGGATTTGTGTTACAACGAAAAAACAGTGGCTCTCCAGACAAGTGAATTAAGATACGATAAATAAAAGTCTAAAAACTCTGTAGAATAAAAATAAGAATAAAGAATATTATTTACAAATATTGTACATGGAGGATAAGTTAAGACAGTACCAATATCAAACTGTTATTGCACATAGGAAGATTGCACGACTGAATATTGCACATTTATGAATGCAGGTTATCAGTTCCCTCTTTTATTTAGTATGAATGCTGCTCTTGGAAAAAAACTGTTTTTGAGTCTATTGGTGCGGGCTTTGTGTGATCTGTACCGCCGGCCTGAAGGCAGCAGCTGGAAGAGGTGGTGGTTGGGATGGTGGGGGTCCTTTATTATGCGGTCTGCTCTGCTTTTGTAGCGGGAGGTGGATATATCCTCTAGGCTGGGCAGGGGAGAGTCGGTGATCTTCTGTGCCGTGTTGATCACCCTCTGCAGCGCTTTCCTTTCAGCGGCTGAGCATCCTGCGTACCACGTTGTGATGCAGTACGTCAGGATGCTCTCTATGGTGGCTCTGTAGAAGGCCACCAGCAGCTCCCTCTCCAGATTGCTCCTCCGGAGAATTCTTAGGAAGTGGAGACGTTGCTGGGCCTTCCCGACTGCCGCTGTGGTGTTTTCCATCCAGGAGAGGTCATCGGCGATGTGCAGTCCCAGGTAGCGGATGGAGTGGACCCTTTCCACGCTGTCTCCATGTATGTGCAGTGGGGGGGGGGGGTCCACTGTGCTTTCTTCTGAAGTCCACAATGATTTTTCTTTTTTTGTGGTGTTCAGGTGGAGGTTGTTGCCTGAACACCAGCGCTCAAGTTTGCTGACCTCATCCCTGTAGACTGACTCATCTCCCCCTGAGATGAGTCCGACCACCGTGGTGTCGTCTGCGAACTTGATGATGGAGTTTGACGGGTGGTTTGATGTGCAGTCGGATGTGTAGAGCGTGAAGAGGAGCGGGCTCAGAACACATCCTTGCGGTGATCCGGTGCTGAGGGTGATAGTAGAGGAGAGGTGGGGTCCAAGTCTGACAGATTGTGGGCGTTCTGTCAGGAAGTCTTTAATCCATGTGAAGATGGGGGAGGGGAGGCCCAGATGTAGCAGCTTTTCTTCCAGGATGTCAGGGAGGATGTGGTTAAAGGCTGGGCTGAAATCCAGGAAGAGCAGCCTGACGTAGTTCCCTGGGTGATCCAGATGACTCAGCGCAGAGTGCAGTGTGGTGGATATGGCGTCTTCTGTGGAACGGTTTGGTCTGTATGCGAACTGAAGTGGGTCCAGAGTGGGAGGCAGACAGGCTTTGGTGTGTTTTGCGACCAACCTTTCAAAACACTTCATTACCACCGGTGTTAGGGCGACTGGCCTGTAGTCATTCAGACTCTCTGCTGCCTGCTTTTTCCAAAATCCAAAGATGATATCCTTTTAAACCAATTTCCATCTTTAGCTCCTAAACATGTTGATGGTCCCTAATTAAAAAGTTCAATCAACAAAGAAAGTTGCACAGAAAACAAACAACAGAAAATACAGAACAATGTTAACCCTTTAACAATGGAGCTCCAGGGTTTATGTTTCAATTCTTAACACTATCAATGTAATTTCAGTAGATTCTGAGGGGGAAAAGCGCTTCGTGACACCTTTTTCCTTCAGAATCAGGAGGAGATGTATGGCTTGTTAATCGACAAAAAACATACTTTATTTCAAATTTAATATTAAAACATAAATTTAACAATCGTAAATTTTTTATTTTTTTAATTTAGAAAAAAAAACTGTTTTTGTTCTTATTTTAGTGACAATTACATCAATGGATTGATGTCCCTCTGCAAAAAATGAATAGTTAGATAAATTCTCCATTCATGTGTTGTTGGATTACGGTAATATGAAAATGACTCAAATGATTGTCTGAAAAACAACAAATCTTCCCATGAACATCACATGAATGCAAAATAACTTCCTGCACCTAAACAAAGATCAATTATTTTTTTATTAAAAGCATTTGTCCGTGCAAACCACATGCGAACATTATGGTTAAAGAAAATAGTTATTTGGGCAACAACAACATCCACTTTGAAAAAGGTATTTCAGTATAGTTAATCGTATGTGATCTTGTGTTTGTTTTTTTTGCATTTCCACAGATCAAATCCAAACTGCTTTCGGATTGGCCTTTTTGGCTCAAATTGCAACAAACCAAATAGATGTTCCTGCTGTGAAAGACTCCAGACAAAGTTGCTCCACTGCCTCTCAGGTATATATTCTTAGTGTATTTTTCATTCAAATGGAAATGTAATCACATTCTGTTCATGTGGTGGCACTATAAAAGATAGATATGGTAAAAACATGCTGGAACAGATAGCTCACATTCTAATAAACACAGTTTATATATATATATTATATATATATATAATATATATATATATATATATATATATGCTGCAACATACTGTATATGCTGCTGCAACTTGTGCTTCTTTGGATTCAAACACTGTACAAGTTAACAGCTAAAGTGAAGGGGTTTTCCAAGAGGAAGAGCACAAAAAACACACCTATTTCTCCCACGAGGCTCTGACTTTCCCAGCACTTTTGCTGAACTTTCTTTTTTACTATTTCCTGATTGTCATCTCTTTATAGAAACACTGTCAGTGGATGACAAAAATAAATGATTATTTAGTACTTTTTTCCCACACACACACACAAAGAAAATAATACAATGAATACAGTTTTGAGAGGGACACAAACATTGCTTTTCACAAAGCCTTCTGCTTCCGTTTTTATTCATAGAAATTTGAGTATTAGCCTGAATGTCATGAGGAAAGATCAGCTCAATTGCAATTATTGGAAAGTCCCTGTTTGCTTTTTAATTTTCCACTGTGCAACAAAAAAGGCCAGCGGACATAATTTCAATGATTCCTCCAGTAACACAGGCATATGTTGATTTGGAAATGCTGGAGATCAATCTGAGATAGGATAGCAGACTGGGCACTTCAAAAGAAGAATCATGCTTGGTATTGAGCAAATAAACACTTTAGATTGTAGAGCAAAGGGCATTACGGTAGAGTTTATAGGAGATGTAGTAAGATTTCAGCTCAATCAAGCAAGGAAATAGATATAATTGTTGCTCAACAGCCTTTAGGGCACCAATGCAGAACTTGCCCAGGAGTTGCAATAGGCGCCAGGTGTGGGTGGAGGTGAAGGCTTTCAGTCTAGTCGCTGGTGTTGAGTTTTTTTTTCCAAGAAAAAAAATAAATAAAACATTATGAAAACATTGACATTCTGTAAAATGTTAGGAAACTCCATACATGGAGGGCAGCAGTGTCTGCATGATTTCCAGATATCCAAGCTCACTCATGACCAATTACCTGGTCCAAGTGTGGGAAGACATGCAGGAATGTGGCCCTCAGGGACTGGAGTTAGACTATTGAGGACTGGTGAAGTCCTTTTTTTTCTTTTCCGACTGTTTGAGGTCTCTGGAAAAAAAGCTTGCTCAGTGAAGACGGGGTGTGCGCTGTCATCAGTCCTGTCTCTTGCTAACATTCATTTGTGGTGTTAGTTCGTACAGGGAGAAGGCTCCCTCTACACCTTGCCTAAAGAACAGTGACACAATGTCCTCAGAGAGCAACTCCTCCTAATCATCCGAGCAATTTGATGATGAATACGTTATTTTCCAGCATAATGGAGCACCTTGTCATAAAACAAAAGGATAAATTATAAAGATTTTGGTTCAGTTGCCTCTCCAGGTTTTAACCCCATTTGGAACTCTTGGACAATCTTCAAGAGGAGGGTGGTCAAACAAAAACTTGACAAATTCTGCGATGCAGTAAAGGACTGCTGTCAGTCAGCGTTCAGTCCTGAAGTTGATTTACAGCATGCCTGGCTGAGAGAATTGAAAAAGTCTTGAAAAAGAAGGGTCAACACTGAACTGTTGCATGAACTCAGTGTGATTGCCAGTAAAAGCTTTTGATTAATATGAAATACTTGTAACTAGATTTTGATGTACCATAAAAAAAACAGCTGACAAACACCTTAAAAACCCTGAAGAGAATTGTAAATTAATATTTTTCACTCTCAAAACATTTGTGGTAAATGGGTAGGGTCAGAAATGAAGCTTAACATTTCAAAAATTCTTGATTTTAATCTTGAACATGTGGAACTCCTGGTTTTATTTGTGCAAAAATGTTTCCCACCTATTTCCCCTGCTCTATTGGAGTATTTTACCACAATAATCTTGGTTCTCACACCCTTCATAGTGTTTGCACTCCCCTCTCCTACATGCTTTATCCACCCTCCTGACATTCTGACATTTTTTCCTGCTTAGGTCGACAGTGTAAATCCACCGGTTACAACCCAAAACAGAAAATCTGCCGGAAGCCCTGGATGGATCAAGTAAATTATTATTTCTGTTCATGCTGTGTTACAGTTTTTCTCAAATGCTAAAACACTAAGTGCCATTCTCCAAACCAGCTGACCAACTGCTTTAACTCTTTTCTCAAAAACATGACTCTTTGGTCAAAACCTAAAACACAATTTGCAGTTAACACACAATTTGCAAAACTCTTATTCACTCTTTGCAGAACACAAGACACATTCTCACTTTTTAAACACAGCTGGCATTCACAACACACCAGAGGCAAAACATTGACACAAAGAGTCAAAACTCAAACTCTGTTCCAACACAATGATCACCATCAACACACAACTGGTCAAAACTGAAAACACTTGTTGCAAATCAACTGCAACGAATATAAGGAAAGTTTTGGAACAACAGAGAGGTTTTTCAAAGACTGATAACAGAGAAAGACTCAGACCAAGACCTAGACCCAGATAAAAAACAAGGTTCTGATGAGATCCAGGTCATAGTTATTGACCGTATGTTGATTTATGGAATGACCATGAGGGAAGCAGGTCAAAAAGTCAACCCTCAACTCAGCAGCTTCAAGTTATTACTATAATCTGTATCATTCATATACTGTAGAATTTCAACAAGAAAATAACAGAGAAGACTTTCTTGCCGTCTGAGACAATATCAGTTTTCACAAAAGTTTACCCATCAGACAGTTCAACACAAATCCCAAATTTGTATCAGTTTTCTTCCACCTTGTTCTTCATAACCCAATTAAATATTTTTTTCTATTTGGTATTTGAAGAAGAGACAACCATACACTTGACAAAATCTGTTGCAGGCCTTAGACATGGCTTGTGATGACATTTCAGTTGGGTCATTTCATGAGTAGATCACGCAAAAAATGTTATTTTTTCCTGCTGTGTGGTTAGAGTGAACATATAAGTGATGTGGATGAAATCTTCTGGTCTGACCCACAGAGAAAAGATGGTGAAGTGCAATAAATGTGAACCTGGATTTACAGTAAGAATGAACTAAATAAAACAAAATCCTGAATATTGTTTTACTCTATTTTTTATTGGGGGGGTGTTACATTTTTTTTACAAACCATTTTGTGAACAGTGTCAATGTTTGTTGTTGTAGTGTGTTTGTGATTGCTGCAGGTTTGTTAGTTTTGACGATTGAGTCTTCATCATGAACTCAAAGGGAGCTTTTGACTGAAGAGTCAAGAATTTTGTACATTTAGCTCACATTTTGAAAGTTGTGTTTGGTGTTTTGATGTGTAGTGTGTAGTGTTTGCTGTGTGTGTGTAAGTTTTGACAATAGAGTCTTCATTTTGACCTCAAAGTGAGCTTTTGACTCAAAAGTCAAGAATTTTGTATATTTAGCTTATATTTTGAAAATTGTGTTTGATGTTTGGTTAAATTGGTTAAATGTTTCAGAAAATGTGTTTTAGCATTTGGGAAAAACTGTAACATTTCTCTCTGTGTTATGTTAACTGTTTGAAAAAAATCAATATATGATAAAACTACTGCACTCTTTATTTTTAAGACATTTATGGGCAATAATGTCAGAATCAGGTGAGATGTCAATTGGACATTTTTGCGTTTTCAGTGACGCTTAAAAAGACAGGAGCCGCTTTGGTGCAGATTTGTCCAAACCTTTTCGAGCCCCACCTTCTCTGAATACAGCAGACTTTTTTTTATCTGAAACACTGACGCAGTCTAGCAGTACCACCAATTCGAAAGGAGACTGTGACTTTCCTCTGTTAAGAAGGCACAAAATAAATGACATGCATTTGATTTACTTTAAGTTTTTTTCTTGATTCAATCCCTTTTTTGATCAACAAGCCAAGTAATTTTCAAGAATTGTGTTTTTAAAAGGTTTTCTCTGATTCTTCAAGTGTTGTGGAGACACTCCGTTTGGTTCGGAACAGCCTGGAGTTCTCTGCTGCGACAAGACCTTGCACAAGGATGTGCAAGGACAACATTGCTGTGGCTCATCCGTCTATGATCCTGAAAAGCAGATCTGCTGCAATGGACACAGGTAATTGCTTTAACTGGCTTCTTTGTGATGCTTAGGAAATCCTGTGGGCTGCGTAGAGGGTTAGTGGTTAGGACTCTCGTTTCACAGAGTGGTTTGCATAGTCTCCCTGTGCATGTGTGGTTTTCTCTGGGCACTCCAGCTTCCTCCCAGCCCAAAATCATGCATCATGGGTTATATTGGCCAAAATTTGGCCTGTGGGCCAAATACAACCTTCATTTAATATTTCACCAGCTCGCAGATTCCCATGCCGAAAAAAAAAAGGGGGGGGGGGGGATTCTAGGAGTCCCGGAGGGACTCAAAGGCCCCTTTGTCACAAAGATGAAAATGATAGTGTAAATAAAAAACCATCATAGTGCTTAGTTGTTTGCGAAAATGCAATAAAAAAAAGAGCTGTACGGTGGCACAGTGGTTAGCGCTCTTGCCTCACAGCAAGAAGGCCCCGGTTCAAATCCTGGCTGGTGGATCAGAAACACCAACTGGGACCTTTCTGTGTGGAGTTTGCATGTTCTCCCCGTGCATGCGTGGGTTCTCACCGGATACTCTGGCTTCCTCCCACTATCCAAAAACATGCTTCATAGGTTAATTGGTTACTCTAAATTGCCCCTAGGTATGAATGTGTGAGTGACTGTGCGCAAATGTGGCCCTGCGACAGACTGGCGAACTGTCCAGGGTAAACCCTGCCTTCACCCATCAGCTGCCAGGATAGGCTCCGGCATCCCCACAACCCCAAAAGGGATAAAGCAGCATGGAAAATGAATGATGAACAATAAAAAAAATCTGTTTTGGGGATCCTGTGTAAAGGATTTTCTTGGGGCCCAAAATCCCCAGCAATTTCCCAGGTTCCTGTCATAAAATTAATCATTTGCAACCCCTAGAACTTTCTGACATTTTTATGTACCATTTTTATTTAAATTTTGATTGGGTATATCATGTACTTTATATCATCTAAGGTTTACAGGGACCACTCAATAATGAATGAGATTCATTTAATGATTTAATGTTTTTTTTTTCCTAAACAGACATGTGTACTATTTTTGTTTCACATAAATTTATAGAAATTTTGGTCAAATGTATTTAAATGTATTTCTGTTATTTGTGAAGAAATGAAAAGTATCCCATTGCAATAGAATTTTCTTAAAGTAGTTCATCTACATTCAATGTTATTATGCTACACAGTCTCACTCCCAACTTGACATATATGAACATGTGGTTCGGACCCCCTCTGCGTCACTTTTTGACATTTGGGATGTCCTCAACTCGTCGTTATTTGACGTGGCTGTTCCCATTAAATTACGGGTTCCCAACACCCACAGCAAAAAAAAAAAAAAAAAAAAAGGGGGAAAATAAACCAGATGAACCAAGTACCTCAGAATTTGTTTTTAAATTTAACTGATTCCCAATGACCTCATAATCCATATTGTGTGAGCATTTGTTTTTTCACATTTTTTTTTAATAGTAATAGTTTAACCAGTCTCTTTTATTGATTTTTCAACTGATACTCTGCACCGGAATACTTTTTTCCTTCAGTTTTGTTCTGAATTGTGAGGGCTGTGGAAGAAATGCAGACAGGAGTGGTCTAGACGCATTCCTTGAAAGTTTTAGAAAAAAATGTGTACCCTGATGATTCCCCTCCTCCCAAATTTTTACGTGTTGTTTAAATTATTGGCGATTACAACCTCAAAGCTGTCTGAGCTTGTAGTTGAGAAGAATTCTTAACTGTTTCCATCTGTCTATGTTTGTCTTTCGTCTGCATAGACTGGCTGTTAGGCAGCATCTCCAAACATGATCTGAGAATACATTTAATGAGCATGTGGCCAAAAAGAGAAGAAATACAAATTTTATTGTGAGTTTTTTTACAAAAATGAACTATTAGAACTTTTGTGTTAATTTATTAAAAAGCTGACGCAGTGTTACAACTACATTACTTGAGTTCTCTTTTTGGACTGACCAACTTTCTTTTAATTTTCATTTAATAAAATGAATGTATCCTTTTTTTCCCGATAGTGAGTGACTCTCAGTTTTTTGCTTTAACTCCAGAATCTTCTTATTAATGTGATCATTTTCCTTCTTCAAACGGACATTCTACAAATTGCAATACTGTTCGACTTTATAGCAGACTTTGCCAAATCTTTTAGGGACAAGATAAAAAATGTTAGACAAAAAATATTTCATCAACTACAAGTTCAGGATATGAACCCTGTCCTCTAGAAACCAGTGTAAACCTCATGGCTCAGTTTCAACCCATTAATAGCATGGATCTGCAGGACATCCTATGTTAACTGAACTCCTCCTCCAGCTGGCAGGACATTCTACCCACAAGCTTTTTCAAAAAAGTTTCATAGATCCTGGAGCCAGTCCTGCTCCAGATGGTTAACTTGTCTTTAACATCTGGTTTTTTCCCAGAACCACTGAAAACAGCTGTAACCAAAGCTCTCATAAAAAAGGACAATCTGGACAAAACACAAATGAGCAATTATAGACCGATATCAAACCTGCTATGAAAAAGCTGTTTTACATCAGCTAAATGAATTCTTAATAAAAAAAAAAAAACTACTGCTGTGATGTCTTCCAGTCAGGCTTCAGACAGAACCACAGCACTGAGACGGCTTTGACCAAAGTGACTAATGACATATGTTTGAATTCAGACAGAGGAAATATGTCAGTGCTAGTTTTACTGGATGTCAGTGCTGCGTTTGATACAGTTGACCACGCAATACTACTTAGACGACTGGAATACTGTGTGGATCTTACTGGGCCAGTACTAAACTGGTTCAAAACGTACTTAGAAAGTAGGAAATATTTTGTGTCAGTTGGTAACTTCACATCTGAGCCAACAGAAATTACATGTGGAGTCCCCCAAGGCTCCATCCTGGGACCACTTCTATTTAACATCTACATGATCCCACTGGCCCAGGTTATAAAGAGCAAAAACATTAGTTACCATAGCTATGCAGATGACACACGGATATATTACACTGAGACCAGGAGACCGAGGCCCTGTACTGGCTCTTGGTCAATGTATTGAGGACATTAATAACCGGATGTGCCACAACTTACTTCAGTTAAACAAAAACAAAACTGAGGTTATTGTCTTTGGGCTAAAGAAAAAAGGTTGGATGTCATTACAGGGCTTCAACCTAGTCATCTAAAAACTATGAACCAGGTCAGAAACTTGGGTGTAGTCATGGACACAGACCTAAATTTTGATAAACACATTAAAGGGGCGCTATCATGATTGTCTTAAGTCATTCAGAGTGAACTATATCTATATATAAGAATCATATATTACCTTTGGACCACTAAAAATGAATTATGAAATATTAGTTATATTTCATGAGTTTTTCCCTACCCAGAAGTAAAATGGCTCGATTCCCGAAGCTCCACCTGCTGCTGTGTGTTGGTGCTGTCTGCTTCATGACGTCATCCTAGAGTTTGTGGCAGTATCTTTGTATTTCTCCCATGAAAATAATCCAAACTTCTTCAAAGATGGATGGATATATCTGCCCTTAGAAGCCCCGGCTCTCTTTACACTGCTTCACAACACACACACACATCTGTGCTGACCGGGTTTTCTTTTTTTTTTTTTTTTTTTTTTTTTTGGATGGGAGTGTTTAAAAGGAGTAGCGTGCAAAAAGTGACAAACACCTATTTGAGCTGGAATTTATTGAAGACAGGATGCGATTTGAAGATTTACGATAAACTGCATTTAAAATGAAAGTTTTTTTTTTTGCTGATAATCACTGAATAAGGGAGTAAATTGAAGGTTGTGTTAGTCTGGGGGCAGAGCTGTCAGAGCAGATTCTTCCTGGAGGGAGCTGTTGGCATCAATCTTACGTCAGCACGTTTCCAACCGCTCGTCTTTGTGGGTATGGGAGGGCCTACTATCATCTCTAAAATATCTCAAGGATTAAAGATCTGCTGTCTAAGCAGGACTTGGAAAAAACTAGTGCATGCTTTCATCTTTAACCAACTTGATTACTGTAACAGTGTTTTTACAGGACTAAAAATAGACTTTAAAGTTCTGTTACTGGTTTATAAAGCTTTGAATGGTTTAGCACCAAAATACATGACGGTCCTCTTGACCCAGTATGTACCAGCCAGACCTCTCTGATCATGTAGATCAGGTCCTGGAGTCAGAACTAAACATGGAGAAGCTGCTTTAGCTACTATGCTCCACAGATCTAGATTAGAACAAACTTCCAGAAAACCTTAGAACAGCTGAAATACTCTGTATTTAAATCCAGGTTAAAGACTCACCTGTTCTCAGCTGCATTTGACTAGTATGTATTCAAAAGTTTACATCTGCATTGTTTATCTATGCTTGTTTTAAATTAAGTTCTATTTACTTCCTTTTAATTTAGTTTTAATGATCACACCTTTACTATTTCTTTTGATTGTTTCCTTTCATGTTTTATGTAAAGCACTTCTAATTGTCTCTGTGCATGAAATGTCCTATACAAGCAAACCTTATAGCACTGTTTGAAAAATATCTTATATTAAAAACTAACTAGGTGAAAATGTGCTAATCCTCACCATCATCCTAACAACAAACGATTGCAGTGGCAGACACTAATCTCAAGAGCCAAAAATGTAATTCTAGACAATCTGCTTGATTTTTCTTGTGGTTTCTCCCTTTATGAGTAACTGCAACAAACAACCCACTTTGCAAATATGATTTGTTTTCTTTTCACTGACGCATGACTCTATATTTACCAAGACTTGACCCATTCATTTTGCTGAGTCGACTTTCGCGGTCCCAAGAGATCATTACATAATTTGTAGTCACATCCAAAGAGGTTACAAATATTAGCTCTTCATAATAAATAATAATAATTGTTCTAAAACTACCAAAAATTAAACTGTGAGCTGTTCAGGGTGATAACAGTAACAAATTATGCTGACGTTCACTGAAATTCCACACCACCCACCCACTTTCAAGACAAGACAATCCTTTGACAATGTTAATTTGTCTGCCCACATGTTCCCCAGATGTGCCAGCACAAACGCGTAAGAGATCAAAATCCAGATAAACATATGGCAAAACACTCAACAACTGTGCCAAAACCGTTTTGGCTGAACCCTTGAAAAATCTGGGGCGTTCTCTCTTCATGTTTTAAAGTGTTTCCTGGGGCTCCAGTCAAGAGGTGGTTTTTTTTGGCTGACCCAGCAGTCCACTTGAAAGCACAAAGTTATTTAAATTGTTGACTTTTTAAGATTGTTTTTATAAGCTGTTTAAAATAATAAACACAGTTACGGTAACTCTTTAACACAACCGCAGCTGTGTTGTCTTTTCCCACGCTAAGCTTCCACTGGGCAAGTTTTCTGTCGGGAAGAAAACAGTGTCAGTTTAATACTGTGCTACTGTCTTTGACAGATTTTACCCTGAGGCATTCTGTCAATCTTAAGCTTTACTTCCTCAAGCCTGTTTTTTGCTCGGGTTGCAGTTACATTCATATAACTTGGGAAGTGTGTTGACACGTGCGTCAACAAAAGTTGGGTCATTCCTTGTATGCAATTTATTATTTTGCACTTTCTAAAACAATTAAAAAGTAAAAAAAAAATAAAAAAACATAAAAAATATCAATAACGTGTTCTAAAATTAATGTACTGCCATGCTTCCCGTGTTCTAAATTTAACAAAAAGACACAGCAGCGTCCAAAATGCATTTAACCAATAGGAGGCCAGAACAGCTGCATGAGCAGAGAATGAAAAGCACATGCATGTATGAAATGCAACAAACAACACAATTTCAATCAAATGGCTCCAATGATGTTTTTATAGGAGATTGTCTTTAAATCATTTGAATATTGAATTAGGACACTGTTATGTATTGAATCAACAAATAAAGTAAATTAACATCCAAAAACACAAAATGCACTTGTGGTCTTTAATAAAAAAAAATAATACATCAAAGCACTTATTTACACATTAGTGCAGTCTGCCAGATGCAGTGAATACCATTGAGAAAACAGAACATTAACTGGTAGTTTGTTTTCAGCTCCAGAGCGGCTCATCTAACAAATTTGTTAAGGCATCATCAAGTTCAAAGGTCATCAATGTAGCTGGAGCGTGGAGTCATGTCACCTTGCTCTTATAAACAGTCTGCACATGCAGTTTTCCTAAGGCTGGTTTTCTAGACAGTTCATGGTTGTTAACTTTTTGCCGACTTGCCCGGATTAACTGCACACTGGAGTGGATGGGTCTGTCTTTGTAAACACATGAACAACTCTTTCTAGCGTTTGCAAGTCATCAACATCCATTCAAGAGGAAGGTCTGTGATTTTTGGTGCATTTTCTTTTACTGCAGGCCTAAATAGACTTGGACTGAAATTAATTAAAAGACAGTGTCCGGATTTTCAAATAGCAATACGTGGACTCAAGATTTACCATGCTGCCTATTTTCTGGCTCTCCCTTCTCTTTCACAGCAAAAAACAGGACTCAGAGAAATAAGTTAAAAATCCTTACCCAATTGTCAGATTTTATTGTTAAATGTAAAAAATCTGACAATTGCATAAGAAACATTTTCCTAATTTACCAATTCTTATATCGAGAAAAAAATTCTAATCACTAAGACTAGTTTGATCAAATTATTATTTTGCCATTGAAAAACCTTTATTGACAAGATTGTTTAAAACAGAAATACAACATTTTTTTCTTTAAACAAGAATATTTTTACTTCTGTAAGATTCCGTTTTTTCAGTGTTGCTGCCTAATACCTGTATCAGGTGTTTCTTCAACCTGATTCTTTGAATGAACATGATTCAGGTAACCTGCAGCGGAGAGCTGTAAAACTGAAATGGTTGTAGATCTTGAGGACCAGAGTTTGGCAGCCCTTCTTCAGAGGATTATTGTTTTAACCAATAGAGGGCAGCATCAGCTTTGGGGATATGAAACAACTTTTTGAAACAAGAAAATGCAGGAAAAGTTACTAAAAAACAGTTTATTTTCGCAGCTGACTTTTTACTGTTGGATTATTAGAGAATAAGCTGAATCATATTGTGCGCAATGGTGTAAAAGGGGAAACTTAATCACAGATGAGACAGACTGGACCTGGAAAAAGCTTATGACGTGGGAGAAGAGCAGCATAACATCTTCTGTTTTAGCAATGAAATGTAATTTTCTTCAGAATAAACTATACAGGCACAGCAATTCCATTCACACAAAAATACATTCAATTCTGTTATGTAAAGGACTCAGGCAGACTCAGGATAACTCGGACACAGGACTGTTGCAGTTCAACTCCACGTTTTTATCTCCATTCATTCACTAGTGTTACATACACATAGTTCCCCAGGAACCCTTGAACCGTAACTATGGTTCCGCGTACACAACACCTCCCCCCTTAAGTAAGCTACTCCCTTCTTAACTTATATTGTTCTCAAACATCAACAGAAAGATTCTATCATCTTAAACTCAAACATTTCTTCTTCTTTTTTCCCTTTTAACAGTTCAACATAAACATTTTACTTTTAACTCTTCTTGTACTTTATGTCTTCTTTCACAAGTCCAAACGTGCAGGTGGTCGTGATACTCTCCCTGACGCAGTAACATAAAACGTGTTGGTGTTGTTGGTGTTACTATCCTTACTTGTATGTGTGTGTTTGTCAGTAGAATCTTTCTCTCTGTTGTCTGCACCTGTAGTAGAAGGAAGTTGCATCTGTGTGTTGCCTACAGTGCGCATTGAATAACTGTTCCACCTTTCTTAGCATCAGGTAACCAGATTTTCTGCCCTGGCACACATGGCTGCAGAAGTCGTGCTCTGTGACGCACATTGTAGTTCTGCCGTTGTTTTTCTTTGGCTTTCCTCTCCCGCATCCTGAATCTTGTCATCTTGGGCCAGGACGGTTGTAGTAGCCCTGGGAGTTGTGGTACACTTGTGCGTAGCTGTCGTCCCATGAGGAGCTGGGAGGGAGAATAACCCCCTTCCAGTGGAGTCGCTCTATAAGCCAGCAATGCTTGCAGCTTATCCTCTCCTCCTTTCCACAAGTTCTTGACAGTGGCAACAGCTCGCTCTGCTTCTCCATTAGCCTGTGGATATCCTGGGCTGCTTGTGACATGTGAAAACCCATAGTCTCTGGAGAAGTCTTTGAATAAGTCGCTGCTGTATTGTGGACCATTATCCGACACTACAGTCTCTGGTACTCTATGGCGACCAAAGACATCTTCCAGAGCAGCAATAACTGTGCCTGCTGAAGCAACATTAAGGTGTGCCACCTCAATGTACCTTGAAAAGTAGTCCACCACCAGCAGGTAAATCTTCTTTTCCCAGAAGAATAAGTCTGTTCCTACTCTTTGCCAGGGTCTTTGTTGCACTGGTGTGGTCAGTAGTGGCTCTCTCTGTGCTTTTTTATGCCGTGAGCATGTGTTGCAGTTTTCCACCAGCTTGTTGATGTGCACAGAGATCCCTGGCCACCACACTGCTTGTCGTGCCCTTGCTCTGCATTTCACGATTCCTTGATGACCTCTATGGATCTGTGTGAGGATTTCTTGTCTCATGCTGGATGGGATCACAATTCTCTGACCTCTCAGAAGTAACTCTCCAGCCAAAGTGAGGTTTTCTTTCTCTGAGCTGTAAATAACTAAGTCTGGTGAGAGGGTTTGTTTTTCCGGCCATCCTGTTTTGCAGAAATTAATTAGTTGGGCACACACAGGGTCTGTTTTCTGTCTCTCTTGGATCTCCTTAAGCCTTTCCTCTGTAGCAGGTAGACTCTGGGTGACTGCGTCCACAAACACTTTAACCTCTGCTTCTTTTTCTCTCTCTTCCTCTGTGAGGCTGTGCTTGATTGGAGCTCGTGATAACGTGTCTGCTATTATCAAACTCTTCCCCGGCACATGCACAATGTTGAATGTAAACTTCATGAGTCTGAGTCTGAACCTCAGCACTCTTGGAGGAAGCTCATCCAAGGCTTTGGTGCTCAGCAGTGGTACTAAGGGTTTATGGTCAGTTTCCAACCTGAAGACCAGTCCCTGCAAGTAAGGAGCCAACCTCTCACAAGCCCATGTTGCTGCTAAGGCCTCCTTTTCTATCTGAGCATAATGTTTCTCAGTCTCTGTCAGTCCTCTTGAGATGTAAACAACAGGTCTCCACGATTTATCTGCTTGTTTCTGGGTGAGGACCGCACCCATCCCAAAAGATGAGGCATCTGCTGCCACGCATGTTTCTGCTGAAACTGAATATGGAGCCAAGACTCTGGATGAGCTCAGTTCAGTTTTCAGTCTCTGAAATGCTTCTCTCTGTGGTGTACCCCAAAACCATTCGTTTTTCTCACTGAGCAGATCTTTGATGGGACGTGTGTATGAGGCGAGGTGAGGGAGGAACTTGCCTAGGTAGTTTGCCATACCCATCACCCGTCTCACGTCCTCGACACCTGTTGGCTCGGGCATCTCCATTATGGCCTTGACTTTGTCCGGATCTGGTGTGACCCCGTCTGCAGAAATATAGTGTCCAACAAACATAACAGCATCTTTTGCAAACTCACACTTTTCGTTTAATGTTAGTTCAACCTCTTTAAGTCTTCTCAAGACCTGATGCAGTCTGGTGTTGTGCTGCTGCATGTTCTGACCATGGACCACAATGTCATCTGCATGACAAACTACTCCTTCGCAGCCCTCCAGCATCTGTGACATGCGGCGTTGAAAATGTTCTGGCGTAGATGAGATCCCAAATGGTAGGCGATTAAACGCATATCTCCCAAATGGAGTGATAAAAGTTGTTAGGAGCTTACTCTCCTCCGACAATGGGATCTGCCAGAATCCAGAAGTCGCATTATAAGGAACAATATTTTCTCATCGTGATGACCAGTTCTATATTTGAGCTCTACAAAAATTTTTTTTCAGTGAAGAGAAAAAAATTTTTGCTCTTTAGTTATAGAGACATTGTTTGTGTCCCACATTGGAGGGGGGTTCTATTTTTTAAAATTACATTCAATTTGATCACTAAACTAAAGTTTAGTGATCTGGTTCTGTTGATGGTTGCAGTTTATAGGTGCCTACTAAATGTGAGGACACATGACTTGTTGGATGGCAATGGGCCAATTTCAAGCTATTTTTTCCACTCCAGGATTGTTGGATGGATTTGCCACAACCAAACATTGGCTTTTCCAAATTACTTTGAAAAGCTGAGGGAAAAAAAATCAGCCTGACACTTGTTTTAACAGTTATAGGATTTGATCATTATCTATTAATCAAAAGACCCTATCCTTGGCAATTAGAAAGCTAAAAGGTAAAACATTAAGTTACACTTAAAAAAATCATCTGAAACCAGACTAAACACATTTTGATCAAATAAAAATGTGAAATTTTATATTTGAGTAAATTGGAACTGTATTTTTGTTTAATGAGCAACCTTGCAGTTTAGCTGACAAACTAACCTGCAGAAAGTCTGTATCTTTTCCGGTTAAATATTCAGCAGGAATCAGGTTACCACAACTCTATTATCTCAAAGAGGGCAAATTACCCTTTTCTTTCAGGTAATTATCTTTTAAAAGTTGAGTTCGAAGTGTCAGCAAACTATGTCATAGCAGAAATTTGCCTTAAAAACAGGACTCCCTCATATCCAACCCTAGTTATGAAACGTTTGTGGTTTCTGGTTCAAAAGTCAATTTCCATTTCCTGCCTGCACGTGAAAACACCCACTAAAAGTCTGGTCCCATTCATGTTCTTTCCATGGTTTGTGTTGATGCAGAGATGGTAAAAGCATGAATATGTGTCTCATTTCACCTGTACCCCTCTCTAATAACTGCTGTGTCTGTGTTTATTTACTACCCAGCTACCCCAAAACCTTTTTTCACTGCTGTGGGGAGAGCGCCTACAATATTTCTGACCCACTGAAAAAATGCTGTGGAGGAACTTTGTACAACTTGACAAAAGAGCAGAGCAATGACACACAGTGCTGTGGATCCCTCCTTAAAAGCAAGGAGGTAGGATTTGTATGAAAACTAACATCAACCAACATAAATACATGCAAAAATGGTTTTATTGGCCTAAAAAAAACAAGTTTTTTCTCCATAACTAGGAGGTTTGCTGCTCAAGTGAAGACAAGGTGATGATGTACTGTGCAGGGGAGGATTTCAAGTGCTGTGGTCACCACTACTACAACACTTCACTTTGGTCATGCCACAGAGGAAGACTGAGCCCTGGTCAGAGCGCCAACTCAGCAGGTCAGTAGAGTCCATTTATGTTTCATGAATCTTGTTTTTTTTTTGTAATGGCTGCTACATATGAGGTAATGTCAAGAAAAATACATTTTTTAAGTTAAAAAAAATAGTTTTGAAAGCTGGAAGACAGTCCAGCTGCAGCAAAAATTGCTTGACGTCTTCCCGAGTTTTCAAAACCCAAAAGCGCTTTACATAAGAATAATTTAAACAAGAATCAAAAATGTGTTTCAGAACAAAACCAGAACATAAAACAGGCACCACTTCCTCCCCAGCTCCCCCAATATCAAAACTGAACAAAGACTTTATAACTAGAGGTCTAAAGAAACAGTCTGGCTTGGTAAAGGAGAGAAACCTGAAATCAAAGCATCAAATGAACATTTCTGATTATCTTGATTCTTAAATTCCTAACTGACATATTTTCTTAAGCAGTTGCTTCAAATAAATGAATTATCTGTTCAATTATTTCTATGTCTTTATAATGTTTATGGTTCTACTAAGTATATGCACTCACTGACCACTTTATTAGGTACACCTTGTAAGTACCAGGTTTACAGGAGTGGCATCTGTTGTGTTCTTCTGCTGCAGTAGGCCATCTGCCTCAAGGCTAGATGTGTTGAGTGTTCAGAGATGCTCTTCTGCATACATCAGTTGCAACCAGTGGATATTTGAGTCTGACCACTGACATCAAAAAGGCATTTCCACTCATAGAACTGTCACTCACTTTCTCTTTTTCAGACCATTCTCCTCTGTAAACTCTAGAGGTGGTTGTTGGTGAAAATCCCAGTAGATCAGCAGATTCTGTAATATTCACACCAGTCTGTCTGGAACAAACAACCATACCACATTCAAAGTCACTTTAATGACCTTTCTTTCACATTCTCATGCTCGGTTTGAACTGCAGCAGATCGTCTTGACCGTATCTACATGTCTAAATATATGGAGTTGCTGCCATGTGATTGGCTGATTAGAAATCGAGCAGTTGGACAGGTGTGTCTAATAAAGTGGCCACTGAATAATCAGGATTTCAATACAATAACTATAATATTTATGAATGAGAACTGTTTGGGTTTTCATTTCAGCTGCTTTTGGGTATAATGTATATTTTATTCTTTTACAGAATCCACCCTTCTGTCAATTAACAATCTGGACGAAACACAACTTTGCAAGCAGAGTAAGAATTCAGTTTAAGTATTATGTGATCAAATTAAATTTTGTCTTTTTGACAGATTTACATTTTTTTTTCTAGTTTACTTTGGAGCAGTGCAAAGTGTGTCCCCGAACAGCACAGTTTTCAGCAGCGTGCTGAAAATCCATGGGGAGAGAGCAACAGTGCACCATCACGTGGGGCCCTTCATCGTGACGAACAATGGCATGATTCTTAGATTAACCCTCGGAAAGTGGCATTTCTTCAACAATTCCCATGTCTTCACCGATTTCAACCATGAGTCGTTGCAGCAGTCTCTCTTTTTTATTCTGTCGAAGTGTTCAAAAAATCAGGTTGAAGAAACACCTGATACAGGTATTAGGCAGCAACACTGAAAAACTGAATCTCACGGAAGTAAAAATATTCTTGTTTAAAGAAAAAAAAAGTCATATTTCTGTTTTACACGAAAAACAATCTTGTCAAGTGTTCTCAATGACTGAAGCCAGCCTGCTGGTTTGTCTTAGCACACAAGATCACACTGCAGTTTTAAAGCCTGTGTTCTCACATAACTTTGCTAACTTTCTTTTATTGTATACTTGACAGCCCTTGTTGTGTTTGTCCATCCCTCTCTGTTATGTCAGTATGTTTAAAGATCAGCTCAAAATGTATACTATCCAACAAAAAAGTGACTAGATTCTACAGAATCCACAGTGATTTCTTTTATCTAGTACTGTTGGATAGGGAGGTCTGACATAATGATGAATCAGAGTCTTGAATCTACAACAAGTCATCTCTTGTTTACAGTTTACATATTGACTCCGAGTAAGAGACAGGAGGCACAACTGGAGGTAGAATTAGAAGAGTTCAGGAATGGGACAATTTAGGGAAGAAGCTGTTCCGAAAACTGGAGATTTTTAGTTTGGAGGTTCCTGTAGCGCCACCCAGAGGACAGGAGGGTGCAGTGGAGTCTTTGATGCATTTACCAGCCCTTTTCAGGTAGCAGAGGTGAGGATGTTGAGGTTCTCTTTGGGAGTGATGAGGATGAATAGAATCAGGAATAAAAATATCAGAGGAGCAGCTTATGTTTGATGTTTTAGAGATAAAGCCATATGAGGAGATAGATTCAGAACACGTTCAGAGGAGAGACACCTAGTGAAATGATGCTATCTAAACTTTTGACAATTTGAAAGTAAACTGAAGGTTTTCTACTGTGAAAGCCTCTATCAAAGGTAATATTAGAAGCTAAAAGTTCTCTTCAGCTAAAAGCTACCAGTGAACACTATATAGCTAAAGAATTCCTGAATTCTGAAAGTTATGCTACTTTGACTTTTGCATGGTTCATCAAGCTAATCCATGTTTGAATGTAGATTATTTATCACAACTTTATTCAGTAATATTACATACAGGTTTCTTAGCAAATCAAATTCTAATCTATAAAATTTTTGTCATGTTTCTATGCTGTGGAGATTTTTATTGTATTTAGAATGTAGTTACACTACTGGGCATCAAAAATGGTTGATTCTCTGTATTTCCTTAATCATTTATTTCTGCACTGTTGGCATACATATTTTTGCCTACTGTACATCTGACGTTGATTGTGCAACAGTCTTTGGTGCATGCAAAATGTTTGTAATCTACTGCAAGCTCAGGAAACACTGTACCGAAACAAATAAATAAACTTCATGCTCTTAAGTAGCTTGTGATGGTTTTCTAGAACCAGAATAATAACACAGAAAAATGAGTTGATTTTGGAGTTCTGTCTGCTGTTAGTAATAACTTTTTTTTTTTCATTCTGCACAGAGAGGAATCATAAAGGAACATTTGCCACAGAAAAAAATCAGTTTTCATGACACTCACAAAAACGAAACCTAAAACGTACGAAACAATCATCTCACCTCCCCAGTGACCAAACGGTACTGGAGAGATGTGGTTTTTTTTTTCTCATTAAAAATAATTTATGTCTGGTATTTCCTCTGTTTATTTGATCAATTGGGCCACAAATACTTCCAGAACCCTCTTGGATTCTGTTTTAGTACAACTGTCTGCCCAGCTCAGTGACTCACAGCTTAGGATGTTTCCAAATGTGTTCCCAAACTAAATGCAGACTCCTCCACCCAGACCAGTCCAGACAGAAAATCTCATGTCTGCTCATTTCTGAAAGGTGGTCTCTTTAAAAGTGAAAAAATTCATGGGTTTTGGTTTTAGGAGGAGTTTTTTTTGGCACAGGATTCACAGAAAGTGTACACAGAAAACACAGAAAAGGTGTCAACTCCTGCTGACACCTTTTCAGAGGTTTCACCATAATGTGTCATGTGCCGAGAAATATCTTGCCTTGAATGACCTTTCTTTCACCAGCACAGATATATCTGATAATTACACGTGCAACAAGTCTGGTCCCGCGCTACCCACAGAGCCCTTTTTGATAAAACTTGTGCTATCCGAGGCATGTTTACATTTAAAGTGGAGTCATCTGGACCCCACAGCACAAGAATTAAGCATATACAGTGTGTAGATCAAGAACTTCAGTTGTTTTGCTGGTTTTATTCTACTCGTGTTGTTGTGTTTTGAGACTATATTCACTTTTAGCAATTTCTTAGAGTCACTTTTACACCCAGTTGAAGCTAAGTGTTTCTGTTTCAGCTTAATGTTGCATGTCAATGTGTAACAGAGTGTGAGTTCGGTTGCTCAGTTCCCAGTTTTATTACCATTTTAATTCTTGTATTTCAATGTTTTTTTTCTATCTCAGTCTTCAGTCATCTTGTAGTATACCTCCTTATTACTTTTCCATCATGTGTAAATGCATTTAATAAATCATTTATATTTTTTCTAAATTATTTTCCTGTGGCTTGGAGTTGGGTCCTCCACAAACCGCGTTTCCTAACAAAGAGAGCTTAACGTGGTGTCAAGAGGCAGAACATAAACACTCATACTCTGTTACAAAAGAATATAAACTATCTGCAAAAGGAGTTTAAATGTGGATTTTTTTGGGAAAAAAAAACCAAATAGAGGACTCTGCTTTGAAAAGATTATTCAGATATATGCTCATTTATGTTGTCATTTGCCAGTCTGAAAATCTTTTTGAATCATTCCTAGATCTAATATCGCAAAAGATGGGAAAACTCTGTTTTTTTCAATTATTATTAATAATCCTACCCATGGTGTATGACTCAAATTTACATGGGACTAGGCTTGAACAAGTTTTCACAAACTTTGACAAGAAGCTAAGAATGTAACAGAGCAGATGACCTGAAAACTAAACACTTAATTAGACCGATGCAGTTAACATCCTGATACCAGACCAGTACTGGTTCGCAGCCCGGAGGTTGGGGACCCCTGATTTAGTTGGAACAGCCAGCATGTCAAAAAAGCAACAAGTTGGAGACACACAAAACATCAAATTTTGACGTGGAGGGGTCCTTTACCAAATGTCAATATGTGACGAGTTGGGCATTAGAATGTGTTGCAATATATTACTAGCGTAAAATAACATTGGACAGTTAACATATAAATAAAAAAATGATCTGGCGAGCCAAATATAACTACCCAGCGGGCAGGATCTGTCCCCGGGCCTCGACTTTGACACATGCTTTGTGGTGTTCCAAAACTCTATACTTTCAGCCTCCGGGTGGCACTGTTAGCACTTTCTTTGCCTCAGCTATGGGTGAAACAATCCCTGGGTTTTTTTGTGTTAAATATTCCCAAGAGCCTTCAGGGTCACTTTCGATGCTTTTGGCAGCTTTTTTCAGCTAGTCAAGATGGAGCAACAACGGCAGTTGCAAACGGATAAAGTCAAAAGACCAGCCCCACGTCTTTCATTAGGTTTCCAGTTTGCTGTTTTTTATTGGAATGAAACTTTGCTTTAGCTTTCTCTTATTTTTTAGTTAAAAATGAAAAGTAAGGGCTTGTTGTTAAAGGTTTCAAAGACAATTGTTATTTGCTTTTTAGTCTTACTAATGTGTGATACCTTAATGAACACAGCATCAAAATCAATAATTAGACCGTATTCTTTATTTTCTACTTTTGTTTCATGACGTTCAATAAAATATTATATTTGCATTTAGATTTTGGCCCAAAAGATTTGAGCACCCCTGGTCTACATTGTGGCATAAGGCCATTTTACGACAGCACCCCCCTTACATCAAAATTGTTTGTAACTTAATTTATTCTTGCAAATACTTCACAATACACACAATTATCCAACTTACTTTTTACGACGTCCGTTAAGGTGGCTACATGAGCCACAAGGAAACTGCAAAATGCACCTGCACTCTTTTTAAGATGCAGACGTTCCAGTCTACGAACCTCTACACTTCCAGAGGGTTCAAATCACATTTACACAGGAAGCTAGATGGGACCAAAAAAAAAACATTGGGTGAGAATCAGTCCCTCTGGTGATAACTCTTTTGACTTGCATTATAAAAAAATATTATAAAGGAATATAGAAGTGTTAGCTAATATTTTTCCAAAATATGGGTCATCAACAGTAATAATTACAGTAAAATATTATGCTCTAAAAGCCCGCATTTTTATAACTGTTAAAATTCCTGAGTGCAAATAAAGCAGACAGGAGTCAGGGTTCTTGGGAAGCGCTAGTAAAAGAACACAATGAGATGCATTACAGAATGGTTCATGTATGCAAAGATGAACCAGAAAAAAATAGATCCCTGTGCAAAAGAGACTAGAGTGAGCATGTTGGTCAAAAATACACACAAAAAATATTTAACACTTTGCCATGCATCTTTAAGCTAAAACATGACAAAAAAAAAAAAAACAAAGCTAACTTCTACAAAATGCATAAAATGACAGGCTGATGGTCAGACTTCTCTGGTCAAAAAGCAGGTTTTTTTCTTTGACATTTTCTGTCTTGCTCATTGGAGATTTCTGGTACCAAACACTCTATGACTCATTCAGTTCTCACCAATATGTCTGACCATCTTTCTTCCTTCCTTTCAGAGCATTGCTTCAATAAAGGTGGGTGTTGGGTAAACAGGATCTGTGTCCGAGCCAAGGCATGGGGTTCTTACAGAGTTCATTTAAGATTTAACCTTTTCCAGTCTGCAGCACAGTGGTTGTCATAATATACTGTAATTGAAAAGTAATTTTTAAGTTCAATTTTGAACAAAGATATTGAGATTTCTTTTCCTGATGTTTTAGTTCTTAGATTATTATGTGATAACTACTTTCCTTACCAGGATTACAAATGAGACAGTTGTTTTAGAGCGACATTGCCTCCATTTTTAAATGCTTTGGTTTTCATATAGGTCGCAATCTGTTTTCTCAATCGGCCTGTGCAGGCAAAACTTCTTAGAGCTTAATCACCAAAGCATCACATCGTTAACACTTTTCAAGCTGTGTTGACCTCTGTTAGCGATTATCTCTTTTTACAGCTTCTTGACTCTTTTCACTCACTTGTGCTGAATTAAGACTTGCCACTGCACTGGAAGACTTTTTTTTTTTCATTCATTTATTTGTTTATCATTTTTTTTCTTTGTAAAATTCTTTGCTTTCATTCAGTAAAATCATGTATCCTTGAAAAAAAAATTATCAATTTACTGAAACTGTGAATGAGTTATACTCTCTCCAGGCAAAAGCTGCAAATCTACAACACTTCATTGTGATTTTCATTCTCTGAAAACATGGATGGTGAGGGAAATGCAAGGCTGGCTCAGGACAAAAATTGCTTTTGAATCACGATCTAACATAGAAGCCTATTTAAAATGGCCACTAAACTGCAACAATTCTAGTTGAGGATGCAATAATTTGAGGAGAAAGAAAGAAAACCCATCAAGCTGTTTCCTCATTGAGAGCTTTTACTCGAATGAGTGAAACAAACTTTGTGCGCCCCCTTCTGGCCGTTTTAGGCATAAATCATTGAAGGAATGAAAAGTAAGAAAATTACAGATTTTGAGAAAGAAAGTATTCATAAGGATATTGGGCTATTTTTCTGCGATATTGAAATAAAATTTAACTTTTTATGTACCACACGGACTAATTGTGCTGTAAACAGTGGACCACCCTGTAAAAACTTTTAGACCACCCTGGAGAAAAATGGAAATAAAATGACATGAGCTGCAGCTCCCACCTCCACTGCTCTTCCTCCCCATACAACCATAAGTCAGCCTCCTAAAAACAAGATTTGACAAGTGGAGGTTAAACCAAACCTGAACCGTCATTTAAAAACATTTAATTAATAAATGATTCTTGTTTGTGGACTTTAGTGAAGAAGATCAGGAGGCAGGCTGAAGATAAGTCAACTCTTTTCTTAGCTATTTAACAAAGGTCATGAAAATTACAAAAGGGCTTGCAGATACAGACCATTAAAAAAAAGAAAGAAAGAAAAGGAACTGACACCATACCTCTCAGGGATCAAAGAAACCATCAATATATGAACAGAAATCCTGCAAATCTTAAAAGGAAATGCGAGTCATTGACATAGAGGAAGCGAATGACAAATGTGTAAAAGATAAGGTGATGACACCACTACCAGATGTAAAATACAAAGTCAGCCAAACCACAAACTTTGATAAAAGAAACCAAAAACAAAACAGAAGATTAAAGTACAAAAATGGGCTATAAAAGTGGGATATAAATGCAGACGGAACTGATGGATACAAAGAAGCTGGCACAATAATAGACTACAGTGAAGTATAGCAATTTAAAGGCAAATTTCAATTGAAATTATTGGAAAAAGAACATTTGAGGGAAAAAAAATAGCAACAAAAAAGGGGGACGACAAACTTTATCACTAAAAACATTAGGAATGAGGAATGTGAAGCCCATACAAAAAGCTTATTTAAGGATTATGGCAGATGGCTAAAAGTCAGTTCTTAAAAAAAAAGACCTTTTGTTACCCCCAGTCTCCTTTTTTAAAATAACAAGAGGGTTCAATTCATTAAAAAGTTATTTGGTTTCCTGCACCTGAATAAACACGAAGTATATTTAAGGACAGTGATGTCATTGACCTGCAAGGAAACAGACAAAGGAAAAGCCAGGGGAACTTTACGGAGATGCTACTCACAAGATAAAAATATGGGCTGTCATTAATCTTGCCTTTTAGGTCTGTGTCAGGACATTGTTGAAATGACTAATTCTCTTGACTTCAACAGGATTTTATATCAAGGGAAACTGCACTGTGCACAAGCAAAAAAAAAAAAAAATGTTTGGGAACAGAAAGGTCATCCAGAGACTAAGTATTCATCCAAATGCTTCTGAAAGTGTATTTCACTGATTAGAAGTGAATGTATTAATCCCTATAGAACTTAACTACCGGTAGATCGTTTTTGGGATGTTGCACAAAAGTAAGTTGTGCTATTGTGGTGTCAATGACAGTATGATAAAGAGTAAAAATAATCATTAAAAAAACATGGCCCAGGTGTATTGCTCCCTATAGAAGAACTCTAACATGACTAAACTCAACAATATGTGGACTGGACACATTTGTTTAAATTGCACCAGAATTTCTTTTAATAATCCTGAACAAATTTTCATCTGTACAGGACCAGGAATCGCTGTCTGACCCATCTGGCTAGTTGATCTCAGTTCATTTTTAATCAGATTGAGCTCCAGTTCATTTCCTGAGTCTGAATAGACTCCAAGCTCTGAGTGAAGCAACTGGACCAAAACGGCCACAAGATGTAAACAGAGAAGGAATGAAGCAACCGATGAGCCGCAGACAAATCTAAAGCAACGACGAGACTCACTTCAATTCATTAAAATGTGATTGGATGAATGCTTTTCTCCCGACAATCTTCATTTCATAAACACTTAGTGTATCTTCTTCGTCCTCTCCTCAGTAACCGTCTTGCAGAATGCCTCCACTGTACCAAAGTAACAGTAAAAAGTGTTGCATCTGACATTGATACAGACGTTGTGCAAAATGTAAAGTCAGTGAACTATCTCTACAAGGATTGCAAAGCGTAGGGACTGTGTATCTCTTTCTCTCATTGCTTTGCCCCACCCTTGTAATTCCTGGCCAATGAATTAAGACATCTTTAGTCACATGATTTTGTTTACAGGCTTTAGTTTGAAATAAAAAGTCCAGTAGACAAAATTCTGAATACAGACCAAACGCAACGTCCAGGACGAACTGACTTAGACCGTCTAATAAGAACTGGACATATGAAGCACTGAGGTCCTCCATAGGAAATGCATTACCTTCCACCCTCGTGAAATCAGGGTAGAGCCTTTGCCATCACTTCCTGGTATGTCTGCCTGTGATTGCATCCCATCAACAGGGATTAGTCCAAGTTTGTCTCATTTTTAGAGGAAGTACTGTCAACCAATCAAAAGTGAGCTTGTTCAAAGCCCACGCCCCTCCTACTGAAAGCAGCTCGGAGGAATCTGTCAATCAAACGTTCAAGGCGGGGCGAGTGGGCGCCACAAGCTTGTACTGGGGCCTCTGATTGGTCAGTTTATAACTTGAAAAATGTCGATAAAGAAAAGAGTATTAAAAAAAATAAAAAGATTAGACAAGAACATGTTAAGAAGGAAGCATCCGAGCAAGAACGATTATTCTGACTAATAAAATGACTGAGAAATAACTGCCTGTTTCTCAATGGAAGTATATGGGACTTTGGCCTTCTTACAACCCACAGGTACTTCCTATTTGAAACACAGAAGGGGATACTGTTGAGCTGTCTAGTGTTATTTGCGTCAATGATCTGGGGACTTTTCTGTGAGGATATTGTATGTTCTCCCTGAGCATGAATGGGTTTTCTCTGGTTACTACAGCTTCCTCCCACTGACCAAAAACCTGTTTATAGGTTCATTGGTTACTCTAAATTGGCCCTAGGTGTGAATGGGTGTTTGAATGAGGCCCTGCAACGGACTGGCGACCTGTCCAAGTTATACTCTGCCTTTGCCCATCAGTAGCTGGGCTCTGGCACCTCTTTGAAGGGACAAGAGGCTAAGAAGATGAATGTGTGCATTAGTTTATTTGAAAGGGACAAAGTGCAAAAACATTAAAGATGCTTCATACCAGATAAAAGCAGTAGCTCATTTCTGTCTGTAGTCCCTGAACAGGGGAAAATACAATTCAAATCTTTTTTAAATTGTACACATTTTAGCTAATTGATTGTAAATGAAATTTTAATCATTGGTTGTATATGTTTAACATTTGTTCTATTTTATTCTTGCCCATGGCTCCCTTGAAAAAGGTTTTAAATCTCAATGAGATCCACCCCTGTTAAATAAAGGTTAACAATAATAATAAATGTAAACAGTCATACAAATACCCCAGCTGCTAACATTAAGTCAAACAGAAAACGAAAACCATTCTTTTCAAGGGGAAAGTATGCCTTTAGAACTCACCCTCTGAACACCCTGGCAGTTTTTTTTGTTTGTTGACTGGATCTTCCTTTTTTAATTGAATGTAGTCCTGATAAACACTTATTTATATAAAATGCAAAGTTTTAAAAAAGAAGCATTAAGTAAAAACACTTGGGGTGTTCACTCTTTCTGTCTATGTGACTTTAGGTTGAGTGGTTGTGTGGAGATAAAGGGTTGAAATGATAACTACTGCCAGTGAAACATCATTCAATGCTTCCCTCTGCTGGACTGTTTGTGTTACCAGAAGACACAAGGCAGCGTAGTGCGCCCAGACACCATAACACCTTTATACACGTTTTCTCTTGACAAAAATCCTTTGTGCTTAAATTAAACAGAACTATGCACATATAGCACATTTAGGCAATTTTTTTAGTTAGTTGGTCATAAATATTATTTTTGCAAAATGTGCCTCTGTCATCCACAATTTCATTCACCTCTCAATAAGCACAGCCTGAATACTGCTTTACAGAGACTGACCGTGAAGTATGAGACAACTATAATATCTTTGCAAGTAGCATGAAAAACATTATGTGCTAAAGTAGTTTTTTGAGATTCTCTGGAGCCTTCGATAAAACATGTGATGGGTGTGTAAACTCAAAAAATTCCTAGGAAGGTCACAACTTGGGATGGCTGTGAAAATCCCTCTCCGGTGACATGGTCTTAGATCTGGAAAGAACATTAGGTGGTGTATTTATGATGATGGCTTAATCCTGTGGGGTATTGCTTTGATTTAATAAGTAAGGAAAGCCATCCCAACTATTTTATTGATTATGATGCCAAATTTAGTACAACATAGATTGCATCATCAAGAATGAATCTATAAAATTTTCTTGTCTTGTCATTATTATTTATTTCTTGAATGACTGATTGTGTTTTGTACCAAGATAACATCATGAGGCCTGAGACTGATTCTCTGGAAACTTCTCTGCTTCCCAAACAACGCCCAACATGTGCAGACAGCTTTGATGTTCTTTTGTCAGCTCTGTTAATTCAGTAGATGGAAAATGTTGCACTCCCACCATAAAAAAACATTATTTTACTGGCAGAAACAACAGTTGACAATCAGTTACATGCTCGTGGTCATGCAGGAATGAAGGAGGAGAAAGGACATATTTAACCACAGAAAACACTTTTTTTTCCTCAAGCACAACATGGTTCCTGCCCTTATTCTGAAGACTTGGACAACTAAAAAACAAACAAACAAAAAACACATACAGTGTTGTTAGAAGAATTCATCAAGTGGAAGGCTTATGCTGCTAATAGGTATCTAGTTTATAATAAAAGAGATTAGATTTACTTGTGCTAAACCAAACTGAGACAATGCCTCTGTTTTAACTGTTTTCCCAATTCTTTCTGATTTGTGTACATTTTATTAAAAATGTGTGATTGCATGCTTTTTTTCCCCCCTTTTTCTTTTTTGGTGCTGCTGTTTGTCAAATTTTATGTGATTTGTCATACCGGTATTTGTAGTTTTCATGGTTGATCTTAAAGTGTTGAAAGTTTCTAATTTTTCACAGAAAACAATGTTTTTATTTAAGCTTTAAATGTTTAAAAAGAAAACAAAAAATATTAATTAGTTATTATTATTATTATATTATTATTATTATTATTATTATTATTATTATTATTATTATTATTATTATTATTATTCGACGGATTAAAGGTGTAACGGCCATTGGCGGAGGGATATACCGTTGTCAAACCAAACCACAGGTTGGCTTCGCTGGATTGAGGCTTCCGGTGGCTGTCAGCATTAGGATCCAGTCCATACAGATTTCCTTAGTCCTTAGAAAAGAGCAGTATAATTTAAGTTATTCGCTGTAACGGTGTTTAAATTCAACATCAACAACAAAGGTTTTTTTCAACGTTAAAGAGCCTGAAACGACAACGGGATAATGGTGAGTAGTATGCTAACAACGCGGTTAGCATTCCTAGCAAAAGGCTTTGCTAATGTCGCATTTCTCGTGGCTAAATTGGATTTTTAGGCTCAATATCATGTTGAAGTAATTCTTCCTGGTGGTATTGAAAATATTCAGTGTTTTAAAGTTAGCCTTTTATTCCGGAACGCCCAGATAGCAGCGAGTCAAATGCATTTTTGTGTTAATATATCTTAATTTGTCCTCATCAGTTTGGGCTGGAGAACCGTTTTTTTCTTCGTATTTGGTAGCTGCGCAGGAAAAAAATAACGCACTTGCTTTCAGACAAAAGCACACCATCCTCGCGTGAAATTCGGTGTTTGCTCCTTTCGTTGTTTCAACAAACGTTGTAGTTAACATTTACAGCATTCTCGTCTCGGGCTGTAACTCGAATGTGGGCGTGGGGGTGTTGAAAGGCAAAAATAGACCGTCCAGTGTGAATCCTGGAACCCATGTTGTTAATCTCTTAGGAAGGGATCGACTAAATGACTTGTTAACAAGCGTTTTGTCATTCCACATGAAAGCTAATGCAGCACCTCTCGCAGGCACATCAGCGCGGTAGTCTGGATGGAGTTTGACATGCGCAACAAGCAAGAAAAGGTTGTGATCGCTGCCATCCTCGATTACATAAGAATACAGCTTGCAGGTAGCAGCCTGCTTCTTGTCTTTTAGCCACAATTATCTGTCACATTTGATTCGGCTTGATGAAGACTCCATCGCGTCGTTTTCACGCTGTAACTTCATGACAGCATCTCCTCTGTTACGTATTGCGCCACAACAGCTCGACCGCATTCTGCTTCTGCTGAATGATCCTCTTTGCCACCCCTCCTCTCCTCGTCTCCCTTCCCCCCGCATTGAACCAAAACATGCTTGGTGCAATAGGCTGACAGGACCTGCAATGCACCCTTAACAATTTGAAGAATATGGAGTTGTGCCATTGTTGCGCTCCTGTAAATCTTTTCTCGTTTTCAAATCTTTATGTAACACCTTTAATCCACATGTTAAGAAGCTGATCTGATTTGCTACTGCCTTTTTAAGGGAAACAAGCATGCTTCATAGAGGCCTGCACTTAATTGCAGCGTTGAACATGCAGAAAATCACATTGTATGCTTTTCAAAAAATGTAATTGTATAGAGGAGCAGAATGTAGGCATCAATCCCTTAAAAACAAGCAAAAATTCAGTTCCTTCCAGACTTTTTACTTCCTCTTTAAGAAGCTTCGATCAAACTGCCTGTATTAATGAGACCTGTTTGAGCTAGTTATCTGTATAAGACACCTGTCCACACCCTTAAATAGTCAGACTGCAACCTCACCACCATGACCAAGAGCAAAGAGCTGTCTAAGGACACCAGGGATGAGATCGTTCACCTCAACATTACTGGGATCAACCAATCTACAACAAGCAAGCAGCTTGATGAGAAGACATCAAGTGTTGGACCAACTATTAGAAAATGGAAGAAATACAAGATCACTGATAATCTCAGCCCAGAACTACACAGGGAAACTGATCAATGACATGAAAAGATCTGGAGCCACTGTAACAAGACACAACATCATCATGGGTTCAAATCCTGCAGAACTTCTGTGGTCCCCTTGCTTAATTTAGCACATATCCATGACCTTCTAAAGTTTGCCAGAGACCATCTGGAGGATTGGGAGAAGGTCAAATGGTCCCGTGAGAGAAAAATTTAACACTTGCTATGTTGGAAGGGTAGAATAATGATCCCCAGAACATCTTATCCACTGTGAAGCACGAGGGTGGGTACATCATGGTTTGGTACTGGATGACTGATCTTTTATTAAGGAAAAGATAAATTGAGCCACGTATGGATAGATTTAAGGCTTAAAGTTTCTCTCAGTGAGAGTATTGAGGATGAAATCTGACAGAATTTTCCAGCGTGATGACAATTCCAAACACAACACTCAAAGCAGTGGTTAGTTTGTTCTGGAGTGACCTAGTCAGTCTCTGGACCTTAATCCATTAGAGAATCTGAGAATCTTTGATTGTCTAAATATTTTCTTCACCATTACACAAATGTTATTTCCTGGATAACTTTTTTTCAATTCTGTCTCTTACAGTTTAACAGTTGAAGTTTATCAGTGACGAACATTACATTCCTCTACCATCCTTTTAGAGGGGCAACTTTCAGGATCTGTGATTTTAGGCCCTCTGTAAAGTGTAACAGTATAACTGTCACATGCTGCATGAGAGTAAAGGCAATGCAACACAGCTGTTTGGCAGAGCTATCTAAATAATCTGAAAGTGTTTTGATTATGGTTAAGCTGACCATAATTTGAAAATGTGAAAGGCATTTTTGTAGCTGAATTAATTTCAGTGCTTCAAGCCAGTTCATTATAAGTGCTCAATTAGAGGAAGTAAAAGTTGTAAGTGATGTAAAACCCAGAACTCAACAAATCACTCAAATAAGCACTGCTGGAACACTCGTGAAACAAATCTGAATTGTACAACAGAGTTGGAAAATATTCTAATCACTGTCATGAATATGGAAACGAGACCTGTAGCAGTCTACTGCCGCCCAAACAATGTCATTGTTTCAACACAAAAGAGCTGAACTGCAGAACCTGATATGTAAGCTAATTTGTGTTCTGCATGCGTAACAATTAGAAGAAGCACATCTCTTGATTTAGGTCAGGCTATGTATGCAGTTTGAATAGGTGAAAAAGGGACTCGTGTTTCTGACCTGTTGGCATCTGGCTGAGCTCAGCTGGTGACCTGTTGACTGTTCTTTATTTTTACGACAAAAGGTCAGATGCTAAAGCTTTGTATAACTGGACAGACTGCTTTGGTTGCCTGTAACTTGATAAATATTATGGACTAATTAAACTGTCTGCTTTGGGAATCATATCATTATAGTAACATTAAAAGTTTGTGATACAAGTTTTATGTCATAACGCTCCCTCATACTTTTGTTTTAAAGAGAGAATATTTTTCCCCAAACAGATATTAACTAGATTAGATTGTGTTGTTTTCCCTTTCTAATGTTGTTCCTCCGCGGTTTCCCACCTCAGCCACCTTAGTGACTCACTAAATGTGACACAGCAGACCTAAAAATGCAGGGCATTGCCTGAAGTCCATTCTAAAGAAAAGTTGACATTTTTTTTTGGTTCCGAGTAGGCAAAGAATTATAACTATACTTTGAATACATCATAGGCAAGGCAAATAAAAAAAAGAAAAGATTTATTTTTTCCATTTTTGATTTATGAATTCTCCAGCGCTTAAGTTTCAGATTTAGATTTAGCTATAAGCTCACATGCCCTAATTAGCTATTTTTATGACAGAATGATATAATTTCATCATTCTGCTGCATTTATGGTAAAACAAACTCCTAATTAGATTTAAAATTGTTCATTTCTGTCATATTCTTTGTGCTACATTCGCGACCGTGTTCATGTTGCACTAATTATAGTAGGCATGTGTATTTCAGGCTGTAGTGTATTTATATCAATCCCTCATCACATTTTCTTTGCCTGAGGGGTGGGCATGTTCACTGAATTAGATTGGACTTCACATGCAGGGCAGAATGCCTAAGATCTTGAAAGAATAAAATTAGTGTAATATCTCCAAATATATATTTATTTTCTGCTGTTTTTAGTGTTTCCATACAATCCAAGAGCAATGAGTGTGAATATATTTTTTCTTGGTGTGGATTCAAACATGGTTTTGGGTTGGTCGAGTAATGGAAACCTTGTTGGTACATGCTGCCAATAGTGTGTTTTGAATATATTTGTCTAAAGCAAATTTGCTCTGCCTGATTAGTTTAGCTTTTGTTGTCAGTGAAGCCTGTTGCAGGCGTTTGTCATTAGAGCTGCAGGAAGTTTGATTTTTATCTGGGATCGTCCTAATATTTGCAATCAGATTTTGGCAATGTTATTGTTTGACATGAATGGCTAAATGGTCATTTCCATGCTGCAAGTTATTGTTTTTTATAGGCTGGGTCTTTTTTTTTTGTTTTTTGCTTGTAACTGTTCCACCTTTCTATTTGGATCCTGGTCTCTTTCACAGTTGTAATCCTTAGATACTGTTAAGCTGTTGTTCTTGTGCAGTCTCAGTAATTACTTTTGTATTGTGCATGAATTACTGTGCTGTACATTTAGATCACTAATACAAGTCTTAGGAGTAATCAATCGTCAGCAAGTAGATATAAGAGATGTTTTAAAAATGGCTGGCTCTGATTAATAGTTTGTTTTTGTATTTTTTGATAACAGGCTGATCAGCTGACTGAAGAGCAGATTGCTGGTGAGTGTGTGCTTGTTTTAACCATTTCTGCCTGCATTTCTTTTACCTCCAGCAGGACATTCATCTTTCATTCATTTATGACTCTGCTCAATAATTAAAACAGGTGTCTTAGAGATCAAAGGAGCCAGAGTGCTTGCTGCTTTTTAAGCACTATTTTTGTATTCCCAGTATAAGAGCACATAGCTGCATTGCTAAAAGTCAGATCTGTGATGAAAATACAAATTACTGATGATTTCTGGTTCCAACATGGCAACATTCGCGGTATTAGAAAGAAAAAACGGCAACTAAATTGACTTCATTTTGTTGGATCCAAAAGTAAGCCATTTTCTATGGATGACATCACACTCACGTGGTCCAGCTCTCATATACAGTCAATGGTTATATCTCATGTGTTTTAATTGAAATGTAGAATATTTTGTTCCTCTGATATACTGGATTCCTTTCCATGTTGGCAATTGACATATTATTTTCTTAAAACACAATGCACTAGAGGTAGCTTTCTCATAAGAGCCAGTGGCGTCGTTATTGACGGAGACTAAATCTCGGAGTATTGTAGTAAGTCTTGGTGTTTTTAATAAAGTATTAGGTAATCCCTTAAGTATTGTTTAGAGCATAAATAGTCCTGATGTTATAGGGTAGAGCTACAACTAAAATATGTTTATTTCAACAAATTTACACCTATTTAGCTGTTACAGCCAATACAATATTAAAAACATTTCTGATGATTATACCACAGGACTGCTTTGCTAAACAAAGTGACAGCAAAACAAAGAAGTTTAGTTGTCATCAAAGCAGTGATTCCTACGCTGGTCTTCACCTGCCTCTAATGCTTCTGCAGAGCTTGGTAAATCAAGGAATGTGGAAAACATGCAGGACGGTGTGCTCTAAAGTCTAGGGCCGGGAATCACTGGTTGAATAATTCACTGTCAATGTCTACTAGAACAGAGCAAGCCGTCTGCTCACACATTCGTCTCTGTTCTGCCGTTCTTGTGATGTGCAGAGTTCAAAGAAGCATTTTCGCTGTTTGACAAGGATGGTGACGGTACAATTACAACCAAAGAGCTGGGGACAGTGATGCGCTCTCTGGGACAGAACCCCACTGAGGCGGAGCTGCAGGACATGATCAATGAAGTGGATGCTGATGGTGAGGAAACATAACTCAAAATCAAAAGAGCAGAAATTTCACGTTATAAGAAATTTCCTTTTTGCCAATGTTTTCCAGTTTATACTTTTCTATTAAACTATATGAAAACTACATTAGTATAAGATTTCTAAGTTTTGTTTTTGTAGGTAATGGGACTATTGATTTTCCTGAGTTCCTGACGATGATGGCCAGAAAGATGAAGGATACAGATAGTGAAGAGGAAATCCGAGAAGCTTTCAGAGTTTTTGACAAGGTACTTTGAGTTGCACTTCACCTGAAATGAACTAAAATTTTGAGCTCAAATCTTAGTAGTTGTATTTGATAGTTTTAGTGTTTGTTTGTATTGCTCTTCTTTCTCTCACCTAAAAATTCATTGAATGTTTGCAGATTCGTCAAATGTTCCTCACTTTCTTTTGGGTTGCTGCTATTGTATTTTTGTGACAGAAGTGTTTTATTTTTTAAAGCTTGATGAACAGTTTAGAATTGTAGGTGTTATCCTGAGTCATTTAGCATTTAACTGGTTTGGTTTAATGAGGTCATGAACAGCAAAAACAGAGAGGTTGATATGACCCTTTTTGACACTGCAGACAAATGCTGTGAGCTTTGAAGTGAATCTTAGCTTGAGTGGAAATGTCTTTTTGTACCCAGCTCTCACCTCTTTGTTTGGGTACATAACTAAAGCCAATGTAGTAGGATAACTTCCGTGATGCCCTGTGATGTGATGTGATGGGAAAAGTAAAGTCTTTCTGAACCTTGATTGTAGAGCCTCTAAAACGGGCTTCATGGTGAAAAGCTTGGTGCTGGCTGTAAGTGTGTTTTATACGCAGGATGGGAACGGGTACATCAGCGCAGCTGAGCTACGACACGTCATGACCAACTTGGGTGAGAAGCTCACTGATGAGGAGGTGGACGAGATGATCCGTGAGGCTGACATTGATGGAGATGGCCAGGTCAACTATGAGGGTGAGCTCTCTTTCTGGTATTATGCCTGGCTGCAGTCTTCCTCCTGTAGCAAAATGTTTATGCCTTAAAAAATATGATTTTTTTTTTCTTTCTTACTGAGGCTTACCTCAGAGTGCATTGTTTTTTTTTTGCATTAAATCTTTTAGTTGTTGAAGCCAAGTCTCACTCTGTTTAATGGCAATATCCTGTGATTTAAACCAGTTTTGTGTTTCAATGAGAAACGGTAATTATTGTATCAGTGTGTAAAACGTGGATGACCAAAGTAGAATAGTCAAATTGTGGTTTTAATTGCTAAATTATTGTTTTGTATCTCTCATCATTCATCGATGTGGAGCAGAATTCAGAATAAACTATTATGGGATGTTTTACATCTACTTGACCCACTTGTTACATAGCTTGTACATTACACTGAGTCATATTCAGTTCTCACGTGTGGGAGAAATAATTAAACTATTAATGCATGTTATTTGAACTTGATCAATGCAGTATAACTTATACATGACTTTTTTTCTTCATTTTAAACGGTAATTTTGTATGGTGTATTTTTTACATTTTTGCCAACCAACTGTTAATGTTGTATTCATTCAATAAAATTTTGTGATTGTGCTATTTTAAAAGGATAGTTAAAGAAAGGGTTTGACTTCTTCTACTTCAAGGAATTTTAGTAGTTAAAAATGACAACTTAAAATGTGTCCAGCTTTATTTAGGCTGGACTGTTTCTCTTCAACAACACATCCTGTTGTCTTCCACCTGATTCCTGTTAATCTGTAAGGTTGTTTTATGTTCATAATTTGATTGGCATTTCTTCTTCTTCTTACAGAGTTTGTCCAGATGATGACTGCCAAGTGAAGAGAGCTCCAATCTTTCTCTGTGTTACTTGTCCTCTTGAGATTTGTCTTTAAGATTAAACAAAAAAGGAACAATAATCAAACGGTAAACAAGCCCCCAAAATCACTAATCTGTAGGATTTTGCGATTTGTGCTTCGGTGCATCTAACTACTTCTAAGGTCTCTGTTTAGTTGACACCAACAGTATAATCCCTAAAGAAGTTAAGGACCAACATTTAAGAAGGCAAAGCCCTCCTCCATCAGACCATGGTTCTGCTGAGTCACCCAGCCCTGATTAATTTAGAGGAAAGATCAACACTGAAAAGGCAGAAGGGACAGCAGTCAGGATGCAGTTGGCTTAGGAAAGTAGGTGTTTTTTTTTATTTACATTTTTTTTTTATAAATCTTTCCAGTCAATCCTCTCAGCAGCGGAAAATGTCTTGCACCCGTGGTGACTCTGTAATTATTGAATTCAGTACTCCTCTTGCATGCACCCTTTCTGTGACCATCTCTCGTGACAACAGGGATGCTCTGATCCCGTCGGAGGTCGCGGTCAGACCGTGTTCCCACTGGGAGGCACGTACATAAACATATATCTATAAATGTGTAAAATGTGTGTCACTTTTAATTATTGCAAGAGCAATTAGTTGAGATTGTAGGGTGTTCATTGGTGCTTGGCTGGAGGTGAGTGTTTTTATACCTCGAAAAGGTTCAGAAGAAAAATCCGTCTGACGGGATAAATGGAGGTTTTCTCCCTGATGGGATGCAGTTTTTGTCGTGGGTTTTGAGCGGCCAACAGCTCTGTTTGGATACAGTAGAGTGTTGTGCTGCTTCCGGTTCGTTATTGTGAAAAAAAAAAAAAAAAAAAGAAACACTTGAGGCAGTTGAGCAAAACTGCAGTTGATACATTAGTTCTGCAATCAGATATAATACAATATTGATGTAATGCTTTTTAAATGTTTTCAAATATTAATGTATTGATGACAAACTTTGGTTACAAAATATGACTATATATATATATAAATATATATAATAGTGTATTGTAAAGTTTGCATTGCTTAATGTTGTAGTAAATCACATGTGACATGTTTTTTTTTTCCTTCAGTTTTGAAATGTGCCAAACGCCTCGAACTTCTTGCAAGTCTTGTAGTTCAGAATATAATAAATCTGCATAATATAACAAAAAAATGCATTTGGAACATATTTGCACTTTGATATAAACTATATGGATGTTGGAGAGTTAAATAAAGTAGTGCTAAAAGATTAAAAAAAAAAAAAAAAAAAAGAAATACCAAATGTCACTGTTACTGCTGCTATAACAATGTGTCTGACTCATTTCCTGTCCTTGTTGGTGTGTGATCTTCAGTTTGTAGTTCAGTGAATAAACTTAAGTCTGCTTGCTGTTTTTATTTAACAGAATAATCTATTGTATATTCACTAAAGCTATTTTTGAGGGTTAGATGGATTTGGCTCAATGTGGAACTTTATGAAAGGGGGCGGGGTTAAATGTGCAACAGTGTTGAGCTTTGCTGAGTCAAAGAAGGTTAGAAGCAGGGTTTTTTTTTTTTTTTTTTTGCAAAAAAGTGAACGTTAAATGTTGCTTTAAGGCATTTCCGGTTGTCAGGCGTTTGGGAGTTAATGGACTATTACTGTCAGAAGGAATGTCACAATTGTAAAGATGTGATATATTTTCCATAAATCAATAAATTGACTGAGCTTTCATCTGCATATTTTCTGACTTTTCTTTAAGTGGCTGTCGTAGCAAACACATTCTTTTCCCTGCAAGTGTCCCTGTGTTGGAGCTTTAATCTCATCCATGTAGCCCATAGACTGGGTCAGCGCAGGTCACCCTAGCCTGTCACTGGAGGAACTATCCCAGGCACAGGCTATATTTAGCGGCTCAAGAGATTGAAGAACCCGTGGTAGTCCAGAGGCGACGCACTAAACCCACATGAGCCGTATCGCTGACTGGCAATATCGAGAGCTAATAGAAGGAGACTTTATCTGGGCCCTTTAAATCTGACCGTCACAATGTTTGTGTACTTTTTACAATGTAAACAAGTTTAAAAAAAAAATATGAAGCTCACTTGTGCTTCATGCATTTTATATAGCCAGGTGTAGTCTGGAAAAAATGGTTCCAAAGTTCATCAAAAAAAGTGAGGAAAGTTTAAAAAAAATGATAAAGAGATTTACTATCCCGTTCTTTTAGGAATAAATCTGCAGAGCTTTGTGCTTGATCCACGCGATAAACATGGAGAGTGACAATGAATCAAAGCAAACAAATGAGACTACGGTCCCCCACAGCATCATTGACGGCATGTGCTCAACAAGTAGAAATGATTCTATATTGACGGAGAAGCTGTGTGCATCATCTGGAGTTTGGAGTGATGCAAAGACTGCTCCTTCAGCAGTGAGCCAAATTGTTGAAAAAAGAATAATTAGTGAAGAAGAGAAAATCAGAAAAAAGATTTTCCAGTGATGGAGATTTTCAGGTTTAATTTTCATCTTTGATTTGTTGTCTTCCTGTCAGTGATCCATGGGAAAATATTCCGAACTTTGTGGTAACTTTTATGGATGCTCCTTTTCCTTTGGTTCCACTGCTGTCACATGGTCTTTAAAGACATATATAGATCAGTCATCACCCAAACCTCAAACCCACTGAGCACATTTGGAATGATTTTGGATAGGGGGTTGAGTCCTCTTCAACTTCTGAGAATCCTCTGTAGAACAAATGGCAATGCATTCCCAGAGAATCTCTTTCTTTATACTCCAAATCAAAAACATCTTTTCCCACAATGACATTCTGAGGAGCTTTGGTAAAGCGAAAAACAGTGCAAAGTTCTTCGATTATGACAAGACCACAAAATACAAAAAAACATTAGATTTTTTTTTCTTTACACAAAAATGAAACAACATATATATAAATTAAAAGAAAAAAGCCCTAGTGGCATTAAAATCCTTTCATGAATAAATATTTTTACTCAAAAAATTGTATTAAGGGGTGAAAAAATAAACTATGGTAAAATTTTAAATCAAAAGTATCAATTAAAACATTTGAAAAATGGTACAAACATTTTTTTTGCAATATTCAACAAATATTTTCTTTCTCTTTAATTATCCATTATCAATATGCACCACATCTTTTAAAATGTTGCTTGATGAAAAAAATCGCATAAGTAACTTACTGTTATAAAAAAAATTATGTGACACTAAAATCAACATTTTTAATGACCTTCTCATAAAAAAGTATATTTCACACTGATGAAATTGATTTAAAACTCCATCTGTGCACTCATTACCTGCTATAACAAGTAAATGTATCATTTTTGATGGTGCAGTGTTGTTAGTTTTAAGGGAGAAACTAATGGAACTAACATTGACTGAAATTTGTTTTCCCTTTTTTCCAATAACTTAAAAACTTATAACACAATAGTTTTTTATGGATTTGGTCATGAAAAGTTTCAATCCTTCGTACTTCCCTGAAAAAGTAAAATATAGTGTGGAAAGGATGGTGTCTTTCCTGATTTTAAGCACTAGATGGTGCTGTTTCATTCAAACCCAACACTTCCTGTGTGATCTTAAGAGGAACAGTAGAGCAAAAAAAAAAAAAAATCAGTCACCAATTTTGCAAGATGTCTCACTTAAACCGACTAGAGGTCTGTAATGTTCTTCATAGTTTAGCTGTGTCTAGGGGATTTTTTTTTCTGAACAAGATGACGGAGAAAAAGATGGAATAAGAGAATAAGACCTATTCAGGCATCTAGATAAATTGTTTTAAAAATGCAGGACTAAAACTCTCACTTCTGTGTGAATTGAATCCTGAGGAAATCCCAAACTGTGCGCTTTACTGTTAAATAGTCTCACTTCTTACGAGAAAGCCTGCCTTGCTCTTTCTTCATCTTTAGTTTTTGCTCAAAAGATTTACAGACATTTTAACCACAAACTTCAAATCTGCATGTGTTTTATATTTAATTCCATATCAATCCTTCTTAGAAGTGAAAAGTTTCGTCCATCCTGGCATCTTGTCTTGATCAAACTTTAACACCTCATTTTTTTTCCCATATTGTGTCAAAAGGGAAGAAAGAATTCTTAAGCCGTCACCTTGGAAAGTCTGTGCTTTCTTAGCACCTGCTTGTTGTGAAATCTAATTAGAAAACAGAGAGAAGTTGTTGAGAAACGAGATTGCTCTTGGAAACACACTCCTTAATGTTTTGTGGTTCCTTTTTAATTAAATCTTCAGCTTAGTAGAAACCAGACAGACAGTCCAACAATCTTGTTTGGTTTATATTTTGACAAAAAGGATTCATATAAAAATCAATGCATTAGAAACTTTGCGTTTAATTCAGTGATATAATTGTAAAAATATTCCAATTATTTCTGACCATAGTGAATCTTAAACTTACAAATGTGATTTAAAAAGGAAAAATTAATGATTTTCTACATGGTTTTCCCAAAATTTGATTACTTTCTGTGTTATGTTCATGATCAATGAACAATTTTAATGAAGCAATGTGTTGATGTAACCCATATATTCAGGTTAAAATTGACCAGTTTTCAATTGTGAAAATCGATCAATTTTGACTCGAACATAATATAAGGGCTAATTTTTTAAATAAAGTTAAGGATTTTTATGCTTGACTTTGAAACTGCTCCGTAAAAATGCCTTTAACTATATCGAACTTATTTACTCAGGGAGAAAAAGTGTGTGGCATTACTAGATGTTTCCTTTTCCCCTCAATTATACCACTTGAAATATATTTTTTTTAATCATCATGTTTTCTATGTTTCAAAGTCTCAATTAGAAACAGCAGCTGTGTTCATTTCCTGTTCTCACGTCCTGTTCAGTGTAAATTCCAGTATTCCAGTTGTCATCATGCTGCACTGATGGTTCATGGTGTGCATCACCATCACCCTGGCGCTGGGTCATTTGCAGGAGTTTTTCAGCAACAGCTATCCACTGACAGCAGGGAAAACCGCAAACAAACCAGATGTCCAAGTAGATCATTCTTTTCTAAACTTTAAAGTCCCAATAACACAAGTTCCTAGTTCCTTTTTTTCCCGTTTTACAAGAAATCATTTACATAAGGTTTCTTCATGTGTTTTTGACCGTCATTGTAACCTTTGATTTTTCAGTTGAGTTCCTGTAAAAAGACAAAAGTTGTGTTTCATTTTGCACAAATGTTAATATTACTGTAATATTACATTATAGCAAAAGTTGGACACCATTCCAGCTGTGACAATCAACCCACAAAAACCCTTTAAAATGATTAATATGAGCTGCTTTTAAAGAATTCTCACTTGCTCCAAGATGGAAAAGATTCCAATTAAACCCTGTTTTGAGTAATTGGCCACAATGGTTTTCTTTTGTTTTCCTGACTGTATTAATGTGATTTGTGTCTATTAACCTTTCAACCATCAATTTAATCCTGTTACATCCATCTCAAAATTGAATTATAACAAAGAAAATGAAATCCAGAGAAAAATAAAACGTCACCATATCACTGTTAAACCGATTATCAAAGTGCTTCTAATGGAGTTCCCTGCACTTAAAAAAGCAATGCAAAATCAGTGTGAGCAAGAAGGAACTGTGTGTATTGTATAATGTACTGTCTGTGCTATTGTTAGGTTTAAGCTCTAACATTTGTAAAGAAAAACAACCTGCACAGAAAGAGACACAGAGAATTGATTAAAGTTTAAAACTTGCAAGGAGAGTGGGCCAAAAGCCTGTTCGGTCACAATCTTTCAACCAACTCCGACCAGGCTTTTTCTCTCCGTGCATTTTATTGAGTCAGACACGCCCCTAGTTACAGGTTGGTCTCAGTTGCTAAGGGGAAGGGAAGCAAAAGAACGTCAGCTGAGACCGGTCCAAATCAGTTTCTTATACAAGGTCAAAAACAACATTTAAAGTTTGTGTGTGCATGTTTTGACTAGGTGATCATCGTCAGGCCTTGTAACTTCTACTGGCTCCTGCTAATCTCTGGCTCAGCCGCTGCATCTTCCTTATCAGCAGCGCAGGGTTGTCCACTTCCAGCTTAGATCAAGACATTTCAGCACACAATGAAGAGAACTAAAACGCATCTAATAAGAGGTAAAGGAAATAAGTAAGAATAGGATAACATATATTTACGACCCCAACAACGCCCCCCTGTTTTTCCGTTTTCTGCTTATTTTATTTCAGCACATGACCCCTTCACTTTTGGAGATTTTCAGCCACAGCATCATTGTCATAACTTAAAATGCTACACTCAGAGGGGTGGTTAGCTGGGTTCTGGAGCTGAAAACAAATCTGGAAAGTTATAATTATCAACATCATCCTCGTCATCATTGTTGTTGTCATTTTCACCATGAGGTTTGTCAGTCTGAGGCAGGAGAGCATACATCTCGGACACCTGTGGTTTAATGGCTTTTTTCAATCATCCTGGTGCACAGAGCTCTTATACAAGGGATACAACAACATCCACACAAGGTCAGGGTGGCTGCAAAGACAGCAAAAGAGAGTAAAATAGGCATGACCAATTATTTATTTTTACCAAACATCTCACCAAACCCGTCCCAGGGCGATGTATCAACTCCTGAGTGGTCTTTCATCATTTTGTTCAAAGTTCGGAGGCCCTCCAGGGCCCTGGTGAGACTCCCGTCCGCTGCAGTGTTGTTTGGGATGAAGGTACAACACTGATCACCAAATATTGAACAAACTCCTCCATGCTGTGACAGCACCGTGTCGACAGCCATTCTGCTTTGGAAAGCCATAAGTGAGGTAGCTGAAAATCGCCCGGGACGGCAGTGTTCTGCCTTCGTTTAATTGCCTAATCTCTGAACATTGTAGTGAACGTTGTTCTATCTCATCAACATTTTTATTAATGGTGCACCACGGACAGATGGATGACTCGAAACCTGCAAGAACCTGGTTAGTTAATTTCTTGTCGTCAGGTCAGAAAGTCTGCAACAGAAAGTGGGGTTATAGAAACAGGAAGTAATAAATTCACAGAGGCACAATGTCCTGTGGTGTTGTCAGGCAGTCTGTCATACAGCTTGTTTTCTCCACACCACCACCAGTTGTCACTGCGGGACAGAGGTTTGAAAGTTATGTTTACTTCAAGAGTTTCAACATACATATTTTAATTTAATTTCCCCAGTTTAGGTCCTGTGCCTTTTCTATAAATACATGTGTAATTTGCTTTAGGTATCTTACTGGAGAAGAGTGGTTTCTGCTTTTCAGCTGTTGTGAGCTGATAAACCTCATCCCTCACAGAACAATTATCTGAAGGTACAGATTGAGTCATAACATTTAAAAGACAGTCTGGAGGTAATATGGATGGTATTACTTTAAGAAGTGGTCTTGGTCCTAAACACACAACACAATCTGCTTTGACTACTTGAGCTGCTTCCTCTGCCATCAGTAACCAATTATTATCTGTTTTAGTGATTCCTGTAGTAATCCTGAACCAATCATCTGTGGTCAGATTGTCATCAACCACCAGAATGTCTTTAACCTTAGGCAGACCTCCCACAAGTTTCAAAGTTCCTCCCGTTGCATTTATTACTTGTGTCATGTTCTTTTTGTCCTTTAACACCTCGGCTATAGCTCGACTCCAGCTAGTGCAACATGCGGCTGCTCGTCTTTTAACCAGAACACATAAATATGATCATATCTCCCCGGTTTTAGTTTCACTGCACTGGTTACCTGTTTATTTTAGAATTAATTTTAAGATCCTTTTATGTTTTTAAATCCTTACATGGCTCGGCACCTGTTTAAATCTCTGAGCTGCTGCAGCCTCATGGCATAATAATAATAATAATATTATTATTATTATTATTATTATTATTATTATTTATGTTGGTATGTGTCACATCTTCCATCAGTTCTTTTTGTTCAAACCAATATAGTAAAGGAACTATTATTACCATTCCTAAAAGAACTACTCCCATCACCACCATTTGCTGCTTTGGGGTCAACATCCTGCCTAGGGTCCTGAAGCCTCTCCCTATCACCTGCACAGAGTTGTGGACAATCTTCACCGGGTTTGAGACGACTGTAACCTATGGTTTCACAGCCCCCTTTGTAGTCGGCCTTGCTCTGGAGGCGCTGTCGGAGAGCTTCAGATTTCTGTGGCCTTCCACTAATCTGTGGTGGTGACGTATTTTTACTCTGTTTTAATAATAACCCAGTCTCCTGGCTCGACTAATTTGGCTATCCTGTGAAAACACAGAAGATGTGACATCATCATTAGTCTGGTCTGATTTTTGTTTTTGCTGTTGAAGCATCTTTCTCATATAGTCTGCTAGTGTACTTTCATCATCAGTTTCCCATTCGTTTGTAAAATAAGGTAATCTATAGGGCTTCCAAACAAGGTTTCATATGGAACCAATCCATTCGTGCTTGTTATATTTATATATAATTTTACCAAATCCAAACATTTTGTCCATGGTCTCTTTGTTACTTCCATACATTTCCTTAATCTGTTTTTTCTTTTTATTGTTCCATTCATTCTTTCAACCAGTCCTGCACTTTGTGGATGATAAGCACTGTAATTCTTTTTTAAATTAATATGAAGGCATGTCCTATTTTAAAAACTACATCATTCACAAAATGAGATCCGTTATTACTGTAGATTATTTCAGGTATACCATTTCTTGGAATCATATCTTACATAAGGCTTTGGCTACCGTTAATGCATCTGGATGAGCAGTAGCAAAGAGCTCTATCCTTTTAGAGAATGAATCTATTATCACCAAACAATATTTCTTTCCTTTATTTTTGTTTAATTCTATAAAATCCATATGTATGTTGAAAAGGATACTCTGCTTTTGGGTATATCCTCATTTAAATCAGTTCCTTTTACTTGCAGTACATCATTTTCCCCTTGTGCTGCTGCTTTAGCTGTTTTGTCTACAAGGGCTTCACAGTGATGTGATAAGCCTTCACCTTCTGTTGGTACTAATGTGGCTGGGCTCAAAACCGTACAGCGTTCTATTTTTAGATGTGGCTGTGATTTTAGTGGATTAATAAGCTATTGGTCTGAGTTTACTACTATGCATTTTGAGTTAACACAGAGGTCATAAAATGACCTTTGCAATCAACCATTCGTATCAACCCTTTTTTTTTTTTTCTTTCTTCTTTTTTTTAGTCGGGTAAGGCCAGAGTACTGCTGTTTACCATAATTTGTTTTATGTCACAGACTGCTTCTTCCGCTTCAGGGGTCCAGTCTAATTTATCTGACTTTTTTAATTCTTTCGTATACACTAATGCTTGTAATGGAGCTGTTATTTCTGCATAATTTGGAACCCAGCTTCTACAATAGTTTGTTAATCCTAAGAATGACATCATTTGTTTCTTGGTTAAGGGTTTGGGAGCTTGTAGGATAGCAACTTTCTTTCTTCTAGAATAGTTCTTCCTCTGCACTTAGTTGGTGTAAATATTTCACTTTCTCTTGACATAATTGCAACTTATGTTTACTTCCTTAAATAATTATTCTTTAACTGCTTTAGCAGTGCTAATGTATCTTTAAGACATTCATCTTCTCTTTTGATGCTACTAATATGTCATCCACGTAGGTGAGTAACTGGCTGTTACACGGCGGCTCGAAGGATGACAGACTAGAAGCCATGACTTGGGAATAAATAGTAGGGCTTTCACAATAGCCCTGGGGCAATCTGGAATAGGTGTATCTTTTACCCTTAAAAGTAAATGCAAACTAGTACTGACTATCTTTATGTACTGGTATAGAAAAGAAGGTGCTGCTTATATCAATTACTGTGAAATATTTGGCCTCTGGGTCTAAAGAATTAAGCAAGGTGTGAGGATCAGCCACACAGGGTGACCTCTGAATAACAGCATTATTTACAGCAATCAAGTCCTGCACCATCCTCCATCCTGTGGATGGGGGTGCCTTTTCTTTTAACTGGGAATATTAGTGTATTTACAGGAGAGTCAGCTCACTCTATCAGTACACGGGCTTTTAATAGATCATTGATTACAGGTGCTGTGCGTCCACAGCATCTGGCTTCAATAGATATTGTTTAATTCTCGGTCTGTGCTCTGTTATGATGTCTCTAATTGTAGTTCTACATGCACCAGTGTCACAGAGAAACTTCACAGCTACACCTTGTACTAGAAGAACGATTTCTGGTCTGTATTTTTCTTCAAAGAACAGTAATTCTAATTTTAGATTCTCGTCATCCTCTGCAGCTGTGTCTGGACTGGAATCTGCTTTAGCCCAAACAGATTCTCTGTTTTGTCCTGCACGAGCTAGTCATGCAGATTGCTGTTGATTGTGAGGGGTGGGATTGCGGCTGCAGTCCCTTGCCATATGCCCCTCTTTCCCACAGGACCAACAGGCCTGGAGTTCTCACCATGAGGCCCAAAGCGACCTCTCCGATCTCTGCCTCTACCACGGCCTCTGCCTCTAGAGTACAATGGAATATCATATCTTCCTCATCTATATCCTGGAAAAAACACCTCTGTTTGTTATTTAAGCTCTTTCTTTTTTTATTTGTAGACATTCTCCTACAGATCCTGCTCCTAGTTACTATGCCTGTATACTGTGGAGGGGATCTTCTAATCTAACGTCCACTGCCGCTACTACACCATCTCCCTCTTTCTCTGGGCCTGCTACTTCTGCTCGGTCCAACATTCTGCGTACACGCTCATAAGGCCCTGAATTTGTTGTCTTCTCTCTTTATGAAACATCACATTCTTTTCCGTATTGTCACTTTCTTTCTCTTTTCCCTTCTCTCTTTCCTGCCTCTCCTTTTCTCTTTTCCTATTTTCATCCCTTTCCTGTCTGGCCTTCCTCTCTCTCTCTCTCTTCCTCTATCTTGCTATTTTTATCCATACTTTTGTTTCTTCAAATCCTTCTTTATCCATTTGTTTTCGTTTATTTTTGCATTTTTGTTTTATCTTGTTTTGTAATTCTACTATTCTTACAGTTGAAAGCTTACCATTAAAGTTATATTGATCAATCCAATATGGAAGTTGTTTTATCGCATTTGGGTTTTCATTTTTCTACTATTCTGTAATCTTTGTAATGTCTCAAGGACTTATTGTTTTAGTTTACTTTGCCCCTTCCCCATTTTGAATAAAATTTGGTTCCAGTAGTTTGTTAATACCTAGGGTATTCTAATACTGGAAGCTTTTCTTTCAACAAGATAGTGATTAATACCCCCTTCTGTGGTAAAACTCACTTCAACCTTAGAGGTGGAGTTTTCTTGCCTAGTGCATCCACAAAAGGTTCACTATTTCCATCCTTGTTGATTTGGTATGAAATCCAAATACCTAATGGTATCTGTATTTCCAATCACACTCACAGTCTCACACTTTCACACTTTTGCGCGCTGTTTTACTTTATTTCTCTTATTACTTCTTATTTCAACACAGAGGACGCCGCCGCCCTTCGTAGAATTTAACTAGGTAAGCTAGGGGAGTCTACTCCTCCCGCGGACTTTAACTGTTTGAAATAATTCTTCTTTTCACAGAGGCACAGAGGACGCCGCCGCCCTTCGTAGAATTTAACTAGTTCGTAAACTAGGGGAGTCTACTCCTCCCGCGGACTTTAACTGTTTGCTCTATTTTACCTGATAGTGTCTAGAATTGTCAGGGTTTTGTTTTAATTCTCCTTCTGAGAATCTCTCATTCTGTCATTCCTTTTAAATAAGACTCTACTCACAATTCTCTGTGTCCGTGGATCCTCCGTCAACCTTCAGGTCCCAGCCCGCGAGTGAGGGCCAGCCCTGGAAACGGATCGTATGCTGTGGCCACAGACTTTCTGGGTCTCACTCTCGCGCTGGAACCATCAGGTGTCTTGGAGATCCGGCTCGAAGGACCAATTAAATGTTAGGTTTAAGCTCTAACATTTTGTAAAGAAAAACAACCTGCACAGAAAGAGACACAGAGAATTGATTAAAGTTTAAAACTTGCAAGGAGAGTGGGCCAAAAGCCTGTTCGGTCACAATCTTTCAACCAACTCCGACCAGGCTTTTTCTCTCCGTGCATTTTATTGAGTCAGACACGCCCCTAGTTACAGGTTGGTCTCAGTTGCTAAGGGGAAGGGAAGCAAAAGAACGTCAGCTGAGACCGGTCCAAATCAGTTTCTTATACAAGGTCAAAAACAACATTTAAAGTTTGTGTGTGCATGTTTTGACTAGGTGATCATCGTCAGGCCTTGTAACTTCTACTGGCTCCTGCTAATCTCTGGCTCAGCCGCTGCATCTTCCTTATCAGCAGCGCAGGGTTGTCCACTTCCAGCTTAGATCAAGACATTTCAGCACACAAATAAAGAGAACTAAAACGCATCTAATAAGAGGTAAAGGAAATAAGTAAGAATAGGATAACATATATTTACGACCCCAACAGCTATATGTTAATAAAGATGACATACTAGTGGCATTTGGTGCACTGCAGCAATATTGGACTCAGACCAGCGTTTCTTATTCATTTTTTCAGCTCATTCAGTTGCTGGTTTCTCTACTGCTGATCAACACAAAGGAAGACCACCAATATAAAATGTCAGTCAATTTTGATCTATTTTAAAAGCGTTCCCAGTGGTCTTTTATTAAACCGTTTTTAACCAAAACCAAATAACCCGTCGTTTTCCAGGACATAGTTGCTGTAGAGCATCTTTGAGTTGTGGGCAGGACCGTTGACGTGGAAGTAAGCCTCTGCTGATACTCCATCATCCCTTCACTAGCTAGCTTACATCTGTTCACAACATCAAGCTAACATTAGCGGTGCAATAAAATTGGCTTGCAATGTCGGAGCTATCCAAACGCACAGTTTTTAGCTCAGGCGAGTAAAACGAAGACGATAATGGATCTATTTGCCAGCAAGTAGATGTATCAGAATGAAGCTGAGCAGGGAGGCTCTGGCCCGCTCATTTCAGTGTCTATGTCAAAAATGGGAGCTTTTCAAACCAGAATTTTAAAACTTGCTCCTGATCCACCATGATTTTGAATAAAAAATACTCATAAATACATTTTTTGTGTATTTGTCTACCATCATGAGAAAAATGCTACAAAAATGTTAAAAACACAATTTTGATTGGAGTGAGTCTTTAAGTCATAGTTAGAACATGAGTTTATCCAGCATTTCCAAAAAATGCAGATGACTGGTAAAGTTTTTTGAGACCGCAAACAAAGCAGTAGTAACTGTCTGCAACTCTGAAGTAAAGCTGTCATTGGTGGCAATTTAAACCACATCATTGTGCATTAAGAAAAAAACATTGCATGACAGTGTATAGAGAACTGGACTGAGTGATCCTAACAGGAAGTACCTGCTTTGTTGCAAGTCATTCAAGTTAGCTGACCAATCAGATGGCTCAGTAAAAGCATCTGGTACCTGCTAGTCCCCAGCTTGAACATTTTAGAGGAAAAGGTGTGGATTTTGAGCAAGCTTACTCCAGATTGTAGTTGCCATAGAAACAGACCAGTCATTGTCGTCTGGCCCTAACATGGTGACGTCCACATTGCAGAAAATTGCCAACCATTACCGTATTGGCTTTGTTTTGTTGGAGCCAGAGGTAAAGGATTTTCTATGAGCAACATCACACTCAATCTATCCAGTTCTCTATATACAGTCAATGGGTTTAGCAAGTCTGTGCTCAAAGAGTCTCAATGGAGTTCTTTTTCAAGATGCTTCTTGTCTTCCATCTGTCTCTGTGTAACTGCTTTGTTGAAAATCCTCCATAATTTTTGGAGGAAGGCTTATCTGTGCAGGAAATTAGAAGCCAAAGAAAAATTAAATTATTCTGAAGTACTGCAAATGATTGATTTGTCAGCTTTGCATGAATAGATGCAGCACATTGTTTGTGACACAAAAATTGATAGTAAAACTTTAAGTCAGAAATTAGAAAGCGTCAAAGTCAAATCTGTAAAAGTAAAAACTGCAGGGACAATCATGGGTCAACGAGAGAAATGTTTGTCATATTTCATAACTCCTCAATGTTGAAAAACCTGAAAATGTCCACGTGCTCGCACGTGGCAGGACATAAACAGTTGCTAGAAGAATGCAGCTATTCCCTGCCGTACTGATTTTACAGATAAATGTAATTCTGACATGTTCTCACGGCTTAACAAACTTCATCTTTCAGTTTCAGTGAGCTTGAAACAAACAAACCTTACAATGATGGTTCCCTCTTCAGGGGCCACTCTGGTGTATTTGTGATCCCGCGCAGGCGGGATCTTGCCGTCTGTGAAGCCTCAGGTACTGTTAATGTTAAGGTAAAGTGATAGGCACCAGAAACAGTCTTACAGTCTTAATTTCACCCTAGAGAGAAGCTGCTCTGTAGTTTTCCTGTAAGTTCATGACGTACAAATGAAGCTTCTGTGTTTTCTCAGGGATTTACAAGAGGAGTGCCATTAAGCACTGATGATGTATATGAAATACTTAAATCTAGAATCGATTATTTGTTTTTCTGATGAACAAAAAAGTTTTCTCCATTTGCTCATAGGTCGCTTATATAGTTTTCAACAACACATGCACAGTTTGCGTAAGGAAATCAGTTAACATCTTCAGATCTTGGGTTTGAAAACCAACTCTCTGCCAAAGAAAACTGAAAACATGACCTCTTGTGTCCTAAGTGTGCTGCACCAAGCTGTTTTTCCCCGCAGGTGCATCACAAAACAAATGCTTCATTGCTGAGTCCTACTTTAGTCATCATTTCTTACCAATACTTTTATATTTGTGTGCACCTTGAAGGCATAAATGAAAAAAAAAATGGAAAAAACATCATGAAGCATTTTGTTTCATAAACATTTCAATTTTTCATGGCTTTTAAATAATAAAACAATGACAAAAGTCCAAAAACGTTCTCTGTTTTGTTGTTCCGGTTCATGATTTTTGCATTGATAACAGTCAAAACACATTCTTACATTTGTAACTTTTAAAAGAAAAGACAAAAGCTAAAGTTATTGTTGTAAAAGTTGTTCAATGCAATTCCCACCTTTGTTTCTTACTTCTTACTGTGCACTGAGAGACCTCCAAACCAGTCCAGGCCTGTTCAGGTTTAAGCTCAATTAAAGCTGCTACAAGAAAAAAAAAAAAAGTCAGAAAACATCTTTAACTTTCATTAAAGTATGAATTACATGAAACGCGCTGAGCCAGGGCAGAGGCCTGTGGGTTTTTGCGCTAGAACCTGCCGAAGCCTGACACTTGTAGGTGTGTCACAGAAAGTGTTGAAACGTGATGGAACCCAAATTGTATTTTATCAGTTTAGAGTTCTATAAGTAACTAAACAGATAAAATACTTGAAAGTTATTTCTTGCTTCAAAAGAGGATTTTAAAATTCATAAAAACTGCTTTTAGAAGTGTAAACACCTATTGCAGTAACATCTAAAATAGATTTACTATTAATTTCAAAATCTCTTGGTAATCAAATTGCTTTCTAAATGTAAGTTTTCATTTAAAAATGTATGATCTCATTTATTAAACAGCCTTAATATGAAAAATACAATTAAAAATAAAATCAAATCTAATTATTCAACGACTGAAATGTACAATCTCTTCCCGACAGCAGGAATTAGCATCACCACAATATATCAAAAAAACATGTTTTAAAGCAATTTCAAATCTCTCCTGATTTCAATGTCTCCTTTCAAACTGTGGGACACTGAAGAAATCTGCTTCCAATTAAGGGAGCGGACAGGCAAACAAAAGTCTGAAACCCCTTCAACTCAACATACTTTGTAATTCTGGTCGAGGCTTTGATGCTGGATCCCACCACTCTCTGGTGAATCATGTTTTTGTTTGATTGTGGGTCTCTTCTTGCTGCATTTGTGTAGAAAAATGCCCTCTCAGTAACCCCCATCCAGTGAAATTTCAGAGTAAAAGCTCATGTTTTTGACTGAAAGAAAAGAATAAAGAGAATTTTGCAGCAACACCTGAGCCTCATCTTGAAATGCTGCTGTGTGTGGGTGTATAGATCCTAATTTGTATGGTCAGTATTCATTTTTAAACTCTGCTCTCCATAGTCTAATTAACTTGTTTACTTAAACCAGAAAAAAAAGAGAAAAAATAAGAACAAGTTTGCCTTGTTTGCACAGTAGCATAGCTTTCCATGGCTCATTATCAAACCTGTGTGATTTTACAGACAGCATCAACACTGGTCTTCACATACGGCTCTATTGACATGAACCACATGCTCACACGTGTCAGAGTTTGTTCTGAGCATTGTGTTTGCGGTTTGTTTTAATCAGACAGCTGGCTTTTGCATCTCTCCTGCTGTAGCGCTTTGACATTAGAAACATCACCATTTTTTTTATTTAGCATCACCGTATTTTTAGCATTTTCAGGCCAACATTGTAAGTAAAAAAGTGTTCTTAATGTTTTGTCAGTGCTGACGTGGGAAAATAGCTGCAGCATCAGAGCTGTGGTGCACGAGCGGCTTGACTCCAGTAGACACGGTTCTGTCTGTTGTTACAAAATCTGCAACAGCAAACCAGAGTAGCTGAATTATAAAGAATGACTCATAAAACATAATTATGTGATGATGGTTAATGATAATTTTATTAATGAGGCTTAATGTTGTGGAGGAAACTGAAAGGAAGCAATACAGTCTGCCACAAAATCTAATCTTAGCAGTCTTTTGAATAATTTTAAGGGGTTCCTTTGCTAACTAAATGCCTAATTATAATCACATGATTTTTGCAGGTCTAAATTTTATCTAAATGGATCTTAGAAATGTATAAAAGTTATAAATTAGTTAGTTAGTTAGTCCTTTATTTTGAACAATACATACATAGTACATGGTTAAAAACAAGAAAACAACGGAAAATTTTTATATAAATTATAAATAAAAATATTACACCTCAATTGTGTGGTTTGAAATGGAGTAGGAAGAAGTTTAAAACATTTTTTTAATCCAACTCCCTAACAATAAATCTTAAGTTTAAACATCAATATAAACTATGTCAGAAACGGAAACTAAGTACCATTTTTTCTTTTTTTTTCATCAAACATCTGTCCATATAATCAACACACACAAAGATCTATACACAAACAGGTATATGTATACAGAAATACCAGCTTTACCCTTCACATGCTTTCCCTCCCCATAAATCTTTCCCCTGTGACCTAAACACTCAGCCTCTGTCAACCTCGTCAATAATAAATACACTCAAAACTATAAAAATAACGTATTTTGTTTTAAAATCGATTTATCAATCTTAATCAATCAATAATCGATTCATAAAAGTAGATCGATGTAATGAATAATGCTATCCTCTCACTAGATGCTAACATACAATGGAATTTCCCATAGGACGGCTAATGCTACCTATCCGTCGACCTAAACACACATATATACTCACATGCAAGGAAATACATTTTAAAGTAACCATTTGTGGTCTAACACACACTTTTTTGCTTATACTTTCTTCTTCTTCTGGAATAAGGTGTAATGCTATAGTGCTAACGCCACCTAGTGGCCAAACTAAAACACCCTCCAGGAGAGGTAGAACAATTGTTGGAGCTTCTCTATTTAAGAATCCATGTAACACTGCATGCTATTAACAATATAATTATAATTTCACTAATACATTTTACAAAATGTTAGCTGAATCAGGTTAATATGATATATATATATATTATTAATGGATTTCTAAACAAATGTGTCTGAATGTGTAAACTCAAAATTGGATCGAATCAAACAGAGGATCAAATGAATAAAAAAAAAAAAAAAAAACTTGAAATTGAATTGATCCAGGCTCTGGTGAATCCAATCAAATTGATTCTGGAAATGATACCCGGCCCTAGTGGTTTTAAATCCTGAAGGTATTTACATCTGGACAGCTATCTTCTGGGGCACAAATATTCTAAACTTTTCCAGACCAGAATGGTCCAGCATACTCGATTAAATCATGTGAGTAATTCTCAAAAACCGTCTCTCCTTTTCTCTAATTGTGACCATCTACTACTTCACACAGTGACATGAACGGTTTGTTGGATCAAAGAAAGCACTTATTACCAGAAATAAAAGCGTGACAAAGAAAAAACAACTAAAAATCCCTATTGTGAGCCTGTCCTTAAAACAATTTTCTTACTCTTTTGCTTTGAAGGCTGAAAAGTTGAACGGTCACTAAAGTCTATGTGTATTTTTCCAGAATACCCTTGAATGAGACAGTTGACTACAATAAGCGTCTAGGTCTTGTGGCTGTGAAACAAGCCCAGACTAACTCCTCCAAGGCTCTATTTGACAGATGACAGGAAAAGTGTCTGGTGAAATGTTGTCCTTAGGTTTTTGGTGCTGCATGGGCACGAAAGCCAAACAACTGCACCTAGAAAACGACACCAACAATGGAGCCATAGTTCATTTGCCTTCCCTCTTAAATTGCAATCGCATTTTTATTTAACATCGATTTATGTCAGCTCCAAAAAGAGTGAACTTTAATCAACATCTTTCGCATACTTTATTTGACCTGAAACTTGTGAACCTTGAGCTGCAAAGTGTTTCTTCTGTGGCTTTCGGTGATAATCACGGAGCAAAAAAACCAACAAAAATAGGTCATTTAACCACATCCTCCACTCATCGCTTTTGCTGTCATGGCAGACTAAATATGCAGTTTTTCCCCATTACAATTAAATGACCCACACAAAAATCCCACACATTAGATTTTATCATCATTTTTGTTAAACAAATATAGACTTGGTTTTAAAAAAACTCATGAGTGTAAAAGCATAGAATTGAATAGCAGAGAATGTTGAAAAACTTGATATAAAAACAGCTCTGAACTCGATTCCCTTGTTAAGTTTCGCTGCTATGAACAAAACTAATCTAAAAAAAAAAATCAGCTGATGGATGTTTTCCTTTTTTATCTACCAAAATAAAACTCCACTCTTCCTTAGGCCTCTTTTGGACCTTCTACTAACTGAATAAGTAAAGAAACAGAAATGTGTGTTTCTTCAAACCAGTTCAGCATTGCTTTTTGTCATTTAGCTTCCAGTTTCAGCCCAAAATCTCCTTTGTTGACATGAGCTGTCCAGCTTCATTAGCTCAATTCTCTTCACGTGCCAGCGGTTTAAACATGGTGGCTGACCAATGGCTGTCTTTCCTTGTTTTTCCATCCAATCATTTATCAAAAGGTTTGTTTGCACAAGCAGAAGGAGAAGCCAGGCTGAATTTGCAGATGGTCAAACTATTCAGAGAAAAATATTTAACAAAAAAAAAAAACATTAAATTGTCTATAAAGTACAATTAGAACAGTTTCAGCCAAGACAGTTTTATTTACTGAATAAAAATGTATCATTTAAAAGAATAATGTCTATCCCTTTTGTCTCAACACCAAAAAAGTTCAAATTAAAGCTGTGAAAAAACAACTTTTGAGATTTACAGGCGCAGTCAAAGCAAACACTTCTGCAAAAGAAACACAGTCGTGAAGGATCTTGATGCGAGCAAACAGGAGCCTTTCTTAAGAGATGGGTCCTGTGTTGGCGTTGCAGTGGGCGGAGCCGTGAATCAATCGCGGACCAAACTGGGAGGTGGCCAGAAACACAGAGGTAGTGAGTGGAGCTGCGCTCCAGCAGTTGCGCTCTGACCGTGGATTTACGCAGCGCGCTCTTGCAGACGCGCCGCCTCCTCTGCCACTTTAGAAACCTCAGAGTTCAAATACTTCCACATATTTTGTTTGGGGAAACGCCAAATAAAAGCCTAAGAAAGGTAAGAATTCTTTTTAAGTCATGTTTGTTGCCAGTAGGAGGAGGTGAGTCACTATGTATGTAATCTTGAGATTTATGGATGACAAGTTGTTTGACTCTTTTTAATTTTGGTAGAAAAATACATTTAAATAGTGAAATGAATGTTCTCTTGAGAGTAAGTTAGCAGCTGAAAGTTCCTGGTTTTTTTTTACAGAAATACATGACATTTCTCTGCAAGAAGAAAAAGAAGGAGGGGAGCTGAACTTGAATTTAAAACAGCTTTATGGGTCCCAAACACCCTTAATAACCCCGCTGGAGAAGAGGAGTTCTTTTGCTGTTCTGGGGCTATTTATTATTTCCACATTGATCAGTCTCTTTTAGTGCCATAAATATGAGCAACAGCAGCAACTGCACCGTGGGTCATGATGGCAACCCGGCAGTGAGCATCATCATGTTCTTAGCAGGGGTGGTGGGAAACCTTGTGGCCCTCTTCATCCTTGGAGTTCACCAGAAGGAGCACAGATCCAGGTCCTCGCTGTTCTGCATCCTAGTTACTGGTCTGGCCCTCACGGACCTGCTGGGCACCTGCCTCCTCAGCCCACCTGTGTTCATCTGCTACGCTCAAAGCATGTCCCTGATAAAACTGGGAGGTGAGAGACTGTGCAACCTCTTTGGCTTCGTCATGAGTTTCTTCGGCCTGGCCCCCATGCTGATCCTGTGTGCCATGGCGGTGGAGCGCTGCCTGGCCATCAGCCACCCGTACTTCTACTCAGTCCACATCCGCCGCAGCTTTGCCAAGTTCACACTCTTCTTCATATACCTCTTTTCTTTGGGGTTTTGTCTCCTGCCGTACAGTGGCTACGGCAAATTCCGACAGTACTGCCCCGGGACATGGTGCTTCATTGATATGGATGCTGAAGAGGAGGACAAGTCACTGCTGGTCTTTTCCTTGTCCTACTCCTCCATCATGGCACTGCTGATCCTCGTGGTGTTTGTTTGCAACGGGTCGGTGATTTTTAGCCTGTGCCAGATGCGCCGCAGCCAGCTGATCCGACGTGGCTCGGTGGCATCGACAGGGAGGAAGAGGAGGATGAGCATGGCATGGTTCAAACAAGGAGAAGAGGAGATCGACCACCTGGTTCTGCTGGCCGTCATCACTGTCATCTTTGTGGTGTGCTCCGTGCCGCTCACTGTAAGTTGACATTTGACCTTCCTCTGTGCACATTTCTCTTTTTTGAACTGAATTGTGATTCCTCAACATGTCAGGTGCTAACTTGGATGCTGAAACATTCACCAGGTGAAGGAGGAGTTTTTAAAGGTTATCTGGAGCAGGTCTATTTTTATAACTTGGGTGTGCTTCCCCATGAGTAAATGATATGAATTCCTTACCCTCATTCTTTGATCCCTACATGTAAACAAAAAGCTTAGCAAGCATGGCGACCGTTAATGTTTTTGTGCGTCCTGCTCGGAGGCTTTTTACCAGCAAGGTTTTGCAAGTTTCACTCCAAGGTGTGTCTGAGAGCAGCCCTTACCACACAGCAGGCAGCCACTGTGTGTGGGTTGAGCATTTGTGTACTTTACCTCACTTAGTGGGTTTTTTTTTTTATTTCGGAGGTGTGAGTTTAACCTGACAGCCCAGGTTGACTGGTCTGTTCCCGCCATACGCGGTTTTTCTGTAAAGAGTTTGAAGTCATTGAATCCTCAATCTGTGCTCCAGCTTGGAGATGTCTGAGGGAAAAAAAAGCTCTTTTTGGGGGATGTGGACAATGATTTAAAGTAGTTCTGACAATCCTACGGGAAAGTGTAATTTTCGTGACACATTTTGTCTTCTCCCTTTTTACTCATCGTCTCTGCCCGGTTATTTTGTGGCAAAAATGAAGCCAGAAAGTGTGAGTAACATCTCCTGCACTTGGTGGTTGTATTCTGGCGTAGCTGCAGCTGAGAGCAACTGAAGGGAATTTTAAGAAATGACGTTATGGTCTGAGTTAGACTAAAAACACTCTTTTTTTATTGCGCATGTGAACACAGTTATTCCCGGATATTTTCCATCCTCTTTTTTTTACCATTAATTTGTTTTAAAATTCTCACATTAAAAGTCATTTGATACTTGTTACTTAAATCAGGCAGGCCTTCATGAAAGCAGTTTGGGCAGTTTGCTGCTCTGCAACTCTGAAAGAAGTGTCAACGGCACCTCGAGGGAAAAACACGGATAATGATATAGGAGAGAGACAGCAATTTTATGTTTTATTACGATTACAAAGATTGTTCACACACGGATACATTCAAGAAGGCTGCCACTCATGCTCAGGCAGATACAAAATGATCCCCTGCAGATACACCATGATCTGAGAAGGCCTAACGGAAGCCAACCAAGTTTATCAAAGCACTCAGCAATAAACAAGGAAAACATATATGTATGATATATATATATATATAATAATTATATTTTGGTTTGGTTTGATGTATTTTTACGGCCTTTGTGAAAGCCCCTATTGGTTAGTGAACAAACTGGCTTGAGTTAGAGCAAACCGAGCTGTGCACGAGTGAAACCCCAGAAAATTATATTAATTAAGTCAAGATGAGTGGATAATACTTGATACTAGTTTTGTAGAAGCCTCCTAATTGGATGTGACAAATTAACAGTGTCTTTTGCTAGTCTGTGCTGCATTTCCTTTAGAATTATGTAAGTGCCCCGAAAGATTCATGTGTCTTCTCGTAGACGTTTGTTTGTACTTCTTTGTGGTTGCAACCCAAAGGACCGAGACGGTCACGGTGAAATGGGTCTAAGCAGACCTGCGATCTTTCCACACATATCTGGGCGAGCAGGTTTGCTTCACAGCAGATTAGACCTCTGCGAAAACAACCCACTATGTCTTGTTGCATTGGACAACCTCATTTTGGCCCTCTGCGCACTGACACAAACAGATCCATTCTTAATGACATTGTCATGTACATACTTGTATAGTGGACGCTTCAACCATATATTTCCGGTTTGGCTTCATTTACTAAACGCGTGCTTCTTACTGAATCAGCCGGGAGCAGCGTTTTGTTTTGAAACTGTCTCCATTTTTTTTAAATATTCAGAGGCACCACAGGGGTTATGCAATGACAGAGTAAGGAGAAAAAAATCCCTTTAATCTATTTGGCAGATCAATATTTGTAAAATCGTATTTGGTGTTCTGTTAATTACAGCTATCAATAACGCTTGCAGTTCTCTGTATTTATAGATTAGGTTTCACAGTACTCTGTTTCCTGCCTTTGAACAGGCGATATATTACTAAAGTTATTGTTTCAACCAGTCAAACAAGATTTGTCTTATTGAAATGACAAAGTTTGGGTGTTGTGGTGGTGCAGCGGAGGATGTGGTGAAGACTAGCCAAAAGTGGAATTTCTCAGGGAAAGTAATGTCTGCATTTGAGGTTGTTTGTGGAGGAGGGTTGTTTTTGAGCTCTGGTTGTTCCAGTGACAGTTTTTTTTTTTCTTTCTGTTCAGTCATGCTCAAATCACTCTTTGAAACATCTGAAATTGGAACTGAGTCACTTGGCATCTGAAGTGGGCTTCACGAGTGTTTTGACTGCATCTCAGATTCATCCGATTTGTCCGAGCAGCTTGAAATCTCGTTTCTTGTTGTGGTTAGATAGTTGGTACGTCTTGAGGAATTTTGTACCAGATGGAATTTACTGCCATTACTCAGTAAATATTTTAAAGTTGAGCAATAATAATCTCTAGTTGTAGCGTTTTCTCTTAGAAGGGGAAACAAATGAAGCAATGATATGTGGTAAGACGAACCACTGAGATGAGTAAAGAAAAAAAATCTGAAACAGCCAACTGAATAAAACAAGTTTATTTATTATACACTTTTGTTACATACTCAAACATAAATTAAATGTTGTATTATCTCATTTTATTTTTATGAAAAACTGAACAAGTTACAGCTTCTACCAACGATGTGCTTTTCTTCCTGGACACTCCTTTAAAGTAACCATGGAAACCACAAAAAGCCCTCTCGGACTCCTGGGTTGCCGGTCAATCTCTTGATCTATGCAGGCCTGTTTCCCCGCTTGTTGGCAAAAATCAGCAAAGGAGGCTCCAACTGCCTTCCATTAAAGACATTATTGATGCGATTGTTGGGAAAACGGTGCGTGGGTTTCTTCTCTCTGTTGCAGTTTCATATTTAATAAATGTTCCTTTATGGGATTTGAAAGTCCCATGAGACCCACCTGCTTTAGTGCTGAGAAGGAGTAATGTTGTGGTTTGGGCATAAAAGGTTTCCATCAGCGTAGAAACTGCATCTTAGTCGGCAGATCTAAATTGGTCTAAAGCACATGTACAGAAATAAAATAGTCAAATTTGCCTCATTTTAAAGACTTTATTTCTAGTGTATTGTCTTTATTTTGTTGTTTTTAAAGTTTTTTCTTTTTACATTGGAGCTTGACTTCAGTCGGCCATTAAGAGGGCTGCAGATTTGGAGGTTCAGAGCTTATCATTCTGCTGAGAGAACAAAGCAAAAGAAATTACAGGCCGAAAATGTCAGCTGTAATTTCTTACCTTCTTTTCTTTTCCTTGTCTTTTATGGCAGCTGGTAATTTTTGAGACCTGGACTCATGAAAACATATGCACGTCCTTGGTCAAGTTCAGACTTGATTCTATAGAAACTGGTAAGTTTGGGAAGACTGATTATTTGTTTCTTCAGTATGCCCCCTTACATAGCCTTTTAGTTATAAGAAAAACATATCCTATATAAAATTTTAATCCAATGGGTTTTTACAAAACGCGCTCGGATTAATTTTTTTACTTCCATTTAAAATTTTAACATATTTTTTCAAATCAATGTCAATCAAAATCTTTATAAATGTGATAATCTCTTGAATGAAAAAGTTCATGATAGATATTAATATTATTCATACTTTACAGTCTTCACAGTTATGATCCAAAAGCATTTCACTAAAACTCAGAGAAGCTGTACACTGCAGAGAAAGCAATTGAAAAGTTTGCATTGATTTATATTGCAACCATATCTTAAAAGTTTTTGTTTTGTTACTTGGATCTAAGTGAAATTTTTGAATCAGTTGTAGGATCTCAGATTTGAACAGATGGATGGACATCTGTCAAAGAGATTAGTTAATTAAAAAAAAAAAAAAGAGGTGACTTTGACTCATTTACAGCCATAGAATTCCAGGCATCAAAGGCTTCAAGAGTCTTCCAAAGGAGTTTCTGAAAAACTTACCAGATGAACAGAAATTAAAGATGTCAAAAACAATCCATATTTAGTTACATGCACCCGTTGACGAGGTTGCAGGTTTTTTGGTCGTCTTGGTCCGTGGAGGGCTATAAAGAGGAGCAGGTGTGTTTTGCAGATTTTTTTTTTTTTAATACACAAAATTAAGATAAACACAGAAGTTACAGATAGACAAAATAAAATAAACAATGTTCTCGAAAAGGAGTGGGTTAAAGAAAATCTTGTGTGTTCCCACCCCCTTTTACCATGCGACCACCTTATGGGACGCCATAAAAAACGTCATGAAAGTTCAGGAAAATAGAACGTACCATTGTTGTGTGTGTGTGTGTGCTAATTGTATTGTGAAGTATCTGTAAGGATAATGTAATAAACACGCACTTATGACGTCTGGGTGAGTCTGTTGTACAGTGCCCAACGCCGCACTTTAGTCTTTAGGGAGGTGTGAGTACTGGCCTCCATCTAACCAAATGATAATGTTGCATGCAGGGGGTGTCAAGGTAATAGTAAGTGCCTGTGGGATGTCCATACAAGCTACGTTTGATTGTCAAATTTCTTCATTTTCAACTGTCGGGGGGGTACAAGAGGACACCAGGAGCAAGCACTTATCACTTAGCCCTATTAGCCCATGCATAGAGTTAAAAACAGCAAAAAATCCGTACGACGTGCCTGCATCTCCCTTACTTCCTCTCTTGCATGTTGCTTAAGGGTTCACTATGACCTGTCGCTTGCACCATGCTTGCAGAAAAATATGTGTGCGAACATTGTTCCACTTCAAGCTCAGCGGGTTGCACACAATCTTAAAATTCACACAGGCTAACTGTGTACCCCATGGCATGCAGGCTTGGCTGTTTTTTTCCTCCCACTCACAGCCCGTGTCCCCCAATAAGGGCAATTGTGACTAAGTTAGATGGGAGTCGTTAGAAACTTTTCTTCTCCCAGTTGGCATTCCTCTCTCTTCCTCTTTCCTCTTCTTTTCCATCCGGTCCAAAAAAAAAAAAAATAAGCAAACATTATCAAAATAAATGAAGTTTAGCCTCAAATACCAAAGAGGTTTATACAGATATATTCCTCGTGTGTCAGAAGATTTATAACCCCCTATTTTACCAGTAAACCCTGTCAGGATATATTTTACTGTATTAACTAACTTTACTGTACTTACTAACTTGAAAATCAGGGCAAGGTAGAAAAAAAGAAACTTCTAGACCAGTACTGCCTCCTGATGCACACTCCCTTAACACAAAGTAGGTCACCATGATTTCACTAAGCAAATGAGTCAGCCTTTGGTGGGTTCTGCTGTGGTGAATGTGTTTAACCTTTAGCTGCTTTGTTGACCACCTGTATATTTTTAATGGCACTGTCAGGAGTTTGTCAGACTTGGCAGCTGTGAATTAAAAAGAAAAACATAAAATATATATATATATATTTTTTTTTTCAAAAGATGTCTTACAACTGTTGTTGCAATTCAATGAGCTGACTCGCCCTGTTCTATGTTCAAGTGAAGTAGAAACAGAGGCTGCCAAAACTAAGAATCAAACCACTGTTGAGCAGATTTTGCTGTTTTCTTTTCCTCAACAAATCTGCAAATACGTAAGTTTGAAAAACCCACACTGGTGGCTAAAAAAATCATCAAAGCAAAATTTAATACTTCTATTTTTGGTTTTCTGGGGCGATACTGAAGACTCTTGTGTTTCTCTGTTAACCATCTAAAAAAATAAAACAACAAACTCATAAGAAAGGGTTGACTGCCAACATCAGGTCAATAGAATTATTGTTCAGTAGTTATTTAATATTCTTGATGATCACCACACGACTTTCATAATAAAGTGATGGAACACTAAACGTTTCCTGACTGCCTGCTGTTGAGATCAGCCTCTTTGAATACAGTTGTGTATTTTCTCAGACCAAGCAGAGATTTTATTTTGTTTTATTTATTTTTTTATTTTTACTGAAAAAAATTTCTTTGCAAACAAAATTTGCCCAACAATAGAGACCTCATGCAAAGCTCAAGTCAAGAAAAATAAATGAATAAAAGGTCCTGGAGCAGTATTTTCTCTGACACCGAGCCATAATCATTTATGTGTTGCAGCTTTTCTTGGGGGCCTGTGCAGTGAGAAGATGTCAGTTCAAATCCTTGCTGGGTTCTTTCTGTGTGGAGTTTGCATGTCCTTGCTGTGCCTGTGCTTTCTCCAGGCACACTGGCTTCCTCTCAGTCAGAAAACATGCTTCATAGGTGATTAATTTCTCTAAATTGCCCCTCGCCTGCAACAGGCCGGCAAACTGTCCGGGACGTACTCCACCTCCATTCAACAGTAGGCAGGTTTGGTTGTCATGACCCTGAAAAGAACAAAAAGAATTGATGGATGCTTTTTTTAGCGAAACAGAGAAAGCATGAAACGAATCTCCCTTTTTGTTGAAAGAAAGAAATTGTAAAGACACGTCTGGAGCGATCGCTTAGGATAAACGATTTGGGTTTCACTCTCCTACCCACAGATCAGGTGATGCTGCTCATTAAAAACCACAGCCTGCTCTGTCCACACCTCCTTCCTTAATGTGTTTAACCCTGGCAGACCAGAAGCCCCATAATAATGAAGCCTCCGCAGAAGCCAGAATGAGAGGATGAGCACAATAAAGTCACCTGTTGTCACATCAGGGCACTTCAATAAACTCTTTGCATTGGAGGTATCAGATGAATCCACACGATGGGAGTGGTACAGTTAGAAATGGAAAAACACTCCTGTTGTGACAGCTTTGTCCCCGCGAGCGGCTTTTTTTCCTGATGCTGGAATTTGACCCCTTCCCCTTCCAGGCTTGTAAGGAAAGATGATGCTTTGTAATCAACAGTTCGCTTTGTTGGAGGTACAATGGGGGTTTTCTCTCTGGACGGATGCCCAGACCTCAAACGCATTTGCACGCTTACAGGTTCGCATGTTTAGTCGTGAAAACATCTTTATTACAACACACAGTCGTGGTTGATGTTTGGCCTCTCTGAGCATGTCAATTTTTGTTTACATTGGCTCTAAATTTTTGCAGCACATTGCTGTAACAGACCCTGTAGAAATGAGTCAAAAATTCTTATCACATTGGCAGATTTTCTTTAAATAAGCAGAAGAAGAAGGAAAAAAAAGTGGCCAGTGGTGTAAAAAAAAAAAGGTCTTCCCTAGGGATGTAAGGAAACATCGTTTACGGGATATATTGCGGTAGTTTGTTTGGCGATACTTGTATTGATTTAAAATGCTGATAAGGCGATATTTAATTAAAAATCCCAAGTGTTCTTTAGCATCGTTTTCAACTTAAACCCCCAACCGCTAGTTGGCAGCACAGTACACCGCAACCAAAATAACAAGATCTCACGAGAACCAGCTTGTGGTAAATGTTCAGTCAGTTTTGGTTACATGTACTACTTAGTTTTTACTTGTGATTGGTACCTAATCAAAACTCTGGACTACATTGTAGCCAGTATCATTGAAAAATGTAGGTTGCAGTGCTTTGTAGCAGGCTCAGATGAGATTACAATGAAAAGCGTAATAATATTCAAGTAGAGGTTTTTTTCTAAGTCACACTCTTAAAAGGAAAATTCTTCTTGTACAGCAGGGGTGTCAAACTCAATCGCACAGGGGGCCAAAATCCAAAACAAACTTTAGGTTGTGGGCCAAACAGGATAAACATTTATTGAACACACTAAAACTAAATTTCTTACTAAAAAATTAAAAATATATATTTTTATAACATAAACATGCAGGAATATTATTCCAGAATAAATCAATTTCAACCCTAAATAACTTTCAATATTTGACTCTCCATAAAAATGTATTTTGTCAAAATTAAACAAGTTATAAGCGCAATATAACAATGGGCCATTAATAACAATAAAATAAAATGATCTCATGGCTTAGATATAATTACCCACAAAGACGGGTCTGTATCATGAGGCACATATGGCCGGAGTCTTTCCAAAACATGTCCCTAGTCTTACCAAGAACTCTTATTTAAAAAAAAAAAATCCAATTCTTAAGAAATATTTTCTCAAACTAGCAATATTTTGGTATAGGAAAAACTATTAGACAGTTGTTAGACAGAAAACTCCCCACTAATTTTCTTTCAGTTTCAGTTTTTGCAGCACAACTTTCTGGGAAGGAATTTTGCTTTTTCTCAAGGTGTGAGAACATTTTCATTTAACTGCTGAGTTTTTTCCTTTAAACCTTCATACATTCTTTACTATTATAATTTTCTGCATCTTTTTGATCTTTTACATTTAATTTTATTTTTACAAAGCCTGGAAGGTCAGCCACAAACATGAGCCTGACTCCATGCTCTCTGCCTCAGGTTGTTTTCACCAGCTTGCTGCCTGTTCAAAAACATTGTTCATTTCTCGTTATTTGATTTTACTCTCCCATTTCCTTGTTTTGGTCCATACAGATGAATCTAAACAGCAAACTGTGTGTGCAGAGAAAATGGCAGAAACCAGTGACAGCAGGTGCTGGGAAACATGGTGATTGGGGGATAAACCGGAACATCATTTTTAATGGTTATGTAACAAAATGACAACAAGAGAGAGTAAAAGATGACTGGAAGAGAGTGCAGGGGCAGAAAGCAAGCCGCAGGTCCAGTTTTATGAATAGAGATCAGATAACAAAGAAAAAAGTAGAAAAAAAAGTTATACACTTTTCTTTATGACAGTTTCCACCATTGAGGAATGAATACATCTTATTTTTTGATTGGGTTTGTGTGAGCAGCTCCTTTTATTAAGCTTCAACTTATATCCAAAAGTAACAGTAATGTTTATTATTGAATGTTTTTATGTTTTTCAATGTGTTCTTCGATGGATCTCTGTCTGCTCTCAGTCAGACTGCTTACACATTCCCTCTGCAATGAAGAGACCACGTATGTTTTAAAACCATCCAGAATGGGAGAAAAAAAAGCATAAATCAGGCCAGCGTAGCTGTTCTCTTGCATTCAGAGTAAACCTTTGAATTACTGGACTCTTAACTGTGCAGTAATTTCTTCAAATGATGTTAGTTAAATAGAAGCATAATTTATGGCTGTTGTAACATTTAGCAGAACAGATGGTTGTCGTTAGAGTGAATTTACATTTCTGTGTGGCAAAAAAAAAAGAATGTAAAACAGCATTGTAACCACGCACCCATAAAGCCTGAATAGATGAGAAAATGGAGGGATAATAGGATAAACTTATAACTTTATTTTGTTTGTTGAGACTTTCTTTTTCAGCTAGATCTGCCTCATCAAAGGTCTTATGATCAATAGGTCTGTCCTCTTCAATCAATGTCTGCCTCGAGATTGAGTTGTTGGCCGTATTTGTTACCAGTAACTCAAGATGGCTGGCCTCCAGCTGTTGTTGTTGAAGACCTACTCCAAAGAAAATTGTGTTATTGGTGTTTTTAACTCAGTTTTGTAGCATTTTTACTCATGATGGTGGAAATTTATAAAGAAAATTAAGAATAAAACAGCATTTCTTAGTTTTTCTTTATTAGAAAAGCTTACAGTTGTGACTTTGAAGCTACTGCATCACAAGCCCCCTCCTCCACTCCATGCATCCACTAGTAGATGACTAGATCGTGATAAAACTCAGTCTAAAGTAAACCTAAGCTTTTTTTATAATCTGTAGAAATCCAACAATGAGGAGACCGATCAATGTTTTATTTTGGCATGAATTTTTCTACAATAACAAGCACCAGGGTTGTCCAAAAATTGTGGAAACTCTGTGGTTCATCGCAAAAGTCTCACCCGCCGTCTAATGGGGTTTTATGGGTTCTTATGAGTTAAAATAGATCAAAATATAATCAGACTGGGACTGTAATCTGTAATATAAATTTAGAGCACTGAGCAGCATTCTGCTAAGCCTTCGGGTCGAGGGTTTGCGTCCCAGGCTTGCTGCTTCTCGAGCAAGACGTTTAACCTCGCATTGACCTAAATTAAAAGAAATGCGTAGGTATTGAAAGAGAAGGAGTCTGCTGTATGTAAATGTAAGGCTGCATGCTGGTAATCTGCACGGCATGATGCAAAAGGCTAGCCGTGGAAATTTCCTTTGTTTTCTTAAGCAACACTGAGGCATTAAACTGTATCACAACATTTTTTTTGTTTTAATATGTCAAAAATCGTACTCAGTTCTACTTTAGTTGACATAAAAACAAAAGTACGGGCTGTCAGAAGAGCAAAGTTCATTTGTCAAATTTGCTGTAGGGTTAACTGCTGTTTTCACACACTCATATTGTTAAATCTTTAAAGATTTTGCCAAGGAGCAAGTGGGAAGGATTTTACAAGTCAAGGCTTGTAGTGGCAGACTTTAACACCTACCTATCCTTGCATTCTTTGAAAACATTCATAACAGCAGTGTCATTGGTGAACGATGTGGGTTTGTAGGGTTTTTCATCAGGAGACAGTTCAAACAACTGCAGCGCCTGGAAAGACATTCGCTTACTTTGCTAATTTTAGTTTTGTCCCAGGAGTCTGTAGAAGTGTCCACCACCACCTTTTCATTTTCCCAAAGACTTTAAAGCTCAAACACTCCACTCCTATCCATGGGGTTTTTCAATCTTTGGGCTGGGACCCTCAGAATGAGTCACTTTGAATTGATACAAATGTTATGTTGCTGCAAAGGAGGTTTTGAAAAGGTTTTTGAATAAAAATGTCTGGATGGGAGTACTTGCTCTTTCAAAGAGCATTCCAGCAAGGACAACAGGCTAAAAGACAGTTTGAGAACTATAATTTATTAAAAACCAACACATTAACAAATGGGCCATGTCCATTTCACTGTTGTTCTTGTTTAAACTTGTATGCATTTTCATTTAGGTCCACATTCAATCAGAATCCCCTCAAGGGCACTTCTTCCTTGCTGTTTTGCTTGGCAGTGAGTTAGAAGCTGCAGGGCTTGCTTTGTTTGCATTTGCATGTTCTTTCTATGTTTGCATGGGTTTCCTCTTAAATTTGATTGTGTTTCCAAAGGCATGCGTAGCTTCTCCTGGCTTTTTTCCTGGTGTTTACGTTTGTTGTTGTGAGTGTTGACCTGGGGTTCAAGTTCCCCCCATTATCTCCACAAAAGCACCTCGCTCTGGTGTTTCTGTCTGGCCAAACAAGTGAAAGACACACTAAAACCCAGAGCTACAAGAGAGGTTGAATTAAACATTGTAATGTTGGTTTTTGGAGCTAGTCAAACAAAACTCAGAGGTTAAGGTTTAATGACTTACAACATGATTTAGAGTTTCTGAACATCTGCCATCTGGCAGTTCTTGCTGTAGTGTAAAAGCTATGAGGGTGTAAAAACTCCTATCTTTGCTTTTAAAAGGATTCCTCAATATCAGAGCCCAATAAAACCAGCCACTGTGCCAACTTTGAGACGGATCTGAACAGCTTTCCCAACCGGGCATTTGTGTTAACACTAGTCACATGTGGAGGGAAAGAACATGAAAGAACAATGAGGTGTTTGTTTCTCCACCGTCTCTGGAGATACTCAAGCAAGGTGAAGACAAAACTATGTAAAACAACACCCTCACATCAAACGGGTCAGTGGATGGTGATTAGTCCTTGGAAGTCTTGGTGGACGCAGGAAAATGGGGAAGCAGCAACATTGCAGTGCTGCAGCACTCAGAACCTTTACAAAATGATTCGTGGATATTTTGTGATTGCTGCTTCAAAAGAAAAACAGTTCTTGTGTAATCCCTTGCTCAGTTTTCTTCCTAAAGATCGCACACAGTTTATTCATGGTGTGACATAATCTCAGAGAAAAAAAAGAAGCGTGGAGTAAGGCTGGCACAATCGGTTATTTCAATAGTTGCCTTATCGCCGATTATTTTTCTTAGTTAGTTGACTAATTGGATCTAATCTGGATGTAAAACACACATCTAAACCATCATTAGCTTTAAACTTGAATTGTTTAAGCTATATGCTTACTAAAAATGAAGACAATTAGGATGAAAGTTTATTAAACATTTAATAAATCATGAAGCTTCTTTCCTTCATTTTTTTCTGGCAATAAAACAAGATTTAAATCAAGTGAGGTCAGCATCTGAAACAAAGGAACTATTTTTCACTGGCTCAAATATAGCTTAAGTACATTTTGTGGTGCTGAGCGATGAGCGCTCGCTCCCAACTATATTCAATTTTACTACTCTCTGACTCTATATGAATCCAAACTGTACGATGCTCTTGCTTGTTGCCAGGAAAGTTAGCATTTCTACATGTCTGGCAGAAGATTTGATCTCTTTTGAGAGCAGATGTTCCCTTCAGCAGAGACATTTCACTCTGATGAGGTAGAGGATTCAGGGATGCACGGAAAACATTTAGATAATAAGTTTGCTCTCTGTTTGTGCTAATGTTAACTTAGCTTACCTAGATGATGGTCCTACAGCGTTATCATACTCAGCCACAATGTGTTTCCTCTTCAGGTTGTCATGCATTGCCGTAGTGCTAAGGTCAAAGCGAAACACAAGTTCTGTCTTGCAGATATTATATTGGACACTTTTGTCTTTTTTTTTTACAACTTTAACAACACATTCTCTCTCCCAAGTTGTCAGATATTGACGTTTGGTAAAGGACCCATCCACGTCACTTTTTAACATTTTGGGTATCAAGTTCTCGTTTTTCAACCTGCTGGCTGTTCCCATTAAATTGCAGGTCCCCAACCTCCCAGCTACAAACCAGAACCAGTCATAGCGCACGCTACCCAAACCCGGTATCCTACCAGATGCGGTACCAGGCGCTAACTAGACGTGGTACCAGACGCAAACCAGTCCAGACCAGTGCGCATCCGGTACCGCATCTGAGAAATTTCCACATCCAGATGCGGACTCTTGAGCACGGTGAAAGATGGCGAGTTGGGGACACCCAAAGTGACGCAGAAGGGGCCTTAACCAAATGTCAATATGTGACGACTTTGGGATGAGAATGTGTTGACTTTCACACTCCGTTGGCGTGTTGTTATGGTACCAGAGTCTTCCTAGAACTTTCTGTGACATCACTACTGACCTGGATTAGCATTACTGCGCATGTGTGTCAAAGACGATGGGCAGACACGGCATTATAAGCATTCACCATAGCTTTGAGATGAAAAAACAAACAAACAAAAAAGACTAATATGATGTAGTCGTGACTAATCAACTACTCGTGGCAGCCCAAGTGTGAAAATTTTATTCTTAAATATTTCCCTTTTTCTTCCATGCAGTTGAGCTGACATCAGTTTTTGATACGCAGCATTTAGCATGTTAGATGAGTTTGGCTTGATTGGAATGTTTACCTATAAGACAAAAACTAATTCATCAGCTGAACAAGGCTTCTTCCTTCAAAGACTGAAACAATGGGAAACATTACAGGGATAAGTGCCAGCAGACTGCCGGGCAGAGTTTGGAATTTTAGTGACTATCAAAACACTCAACAGTGTTTAGTGTTTATTATGGGAAGAAATGTTTTTCTTCTCTTCGCTGCCCCTAGTGACATCCTAAAATAGATGAGAGAACTTTAAGAGAGTTCAGTCTTTAAATAAGCATCTACACTGAATCTTTATTGACTAAGAAACAAAAAATGTTATTTTTGATTACTTTCTTGGTGATTTCTTTGGATGCTGTGACTGTCTAAAGTGTTCAAATGCATGGGGTTGCTGCCTGCCCTGATGCATGCCCTTATGCAGTCATTCATCCTGGTTATGACTTGTTGTTTGTCTCCGATGTTTTTTGGTGCTGAGCCCACAGCTGATGCCCACCCACGCGGCACTGGCACACACGTCTGTGATCCCAGCAGGACGGCAGCACAAATTCAGTCAAATAAAGCCTTGAAAAATGGTCAAAAGTGGCTCTAAAATGAGAGAGAGAGAGAAAAAAAAAACAATTAGACGTTTTTAACATGTTTTTAAAATACAGTTTTTCTTTCATTTATCTTCATTACAGAAGTCTTGTAGCATTTTGTGGCTGATTTGCATTTGCATAAAGAGCACATGCAGAAATTCTGACATTCAAATTGAGTCTTCACAACAAGTGAAACTATGCATTTCCTCACCCAGCTGATGCCCTCATATCATGCTTTGTTTACTAGAGCTAGTTTCAAAATTTTACTAATAAACATGTTTACTCCTGCTTTAAAGGTCTCATGTAACCAGAAAAGCAGTCTTCTTGTTGAAATGTATATAAAAGGGCTTTGCAGGTCTAATTGTGAAGTAAATATGGCTAGACGAGCCTTTTGTCCAGATGTTATCCACGGCAACATCGATAACTCAATGAACACCATTAAAAAGCAAACTAATACATAACTTTGTTACCTCCTGATGTCATTCCCAAAAATACTGTAAGTGGATGAATTTGCATTCCTTTACAGAAAAACCTGACGCATCAGAATGAAACTTTAATCACATACACCCGTACGGGGTGTTTAGGAGTTTTTGGGGTTGTCCAGTCCCATTGAGCATCATAGAGAGAAGTGGCTGCATTTTAAAAGAAGCACAGGCTTGTATGCAGTTCTTTTGTGGCTTGAGCTGCCGACTTAAACTTCATGAAAATGAAACGTACGATTGTTCCACATGAGGTGTGTAATGTGAAGTATTTGTGAGGATACAGTCACACATACTTATGACGCACGCTGCATGCTTTACCTATTGGATGTACATAAGTGTCTCTGAGTGTCTAATTCTTGCATTTCTAACAACCAGGGTGTGTGCAATGCCTGTATGAAGAGTACACACCTTTCCAGTGAAGAGCACTAACAGGTTCCTTAGTGTGCAGAATTTTGGGGGGGATAGAAAAAATCCCTAAGACACACCTGGTTCTCATCTCCCCACCTCCTGTACTTACACTTGCGTGGTTCTTAAGTGTTCACTACTGTTGCACCTCAGTCTTTTATTCAGAAGAAGATTGAGCTCAACAAAATTAAGAAAAAACAAATTGTGAGCTTAACAATATTTAATATAGTTTCACATTCAACAATTTAGGTTACACAGAGAATTAGTTTACTTTCAGCGCGCTAGACCAAACCAAAGTCTCTCTTAAGTAACAGACATGGAGTGGCTCTGAGTGGTAGCAATTTCTATGCCAATTTTGTTCTCTCAAGAAGATTGCTACACCCCTTAGGACGTCCCCGTGTGGATCAGTAATCAATGTGTTTGAACCCTGCTGCAGATGCTTCTAATTGGCTTATCAGAAGTAAAATGTGAGCTGCAGTGGTGTATCTGCAGCTGGATGCAGGAAAACATTAGAGAGGGGTCAGAATGTCAACCTTTGAGGACTACAAGTTGAAACAAATATTCAAAAAATAAATTATTTCAATCAATTCTACTCTATAAAATCAGATTCCCTCAATATAGCCAAAGAAAAATGTTTATGAACTATTTAACTTTACAGGCTCGCCAGGTTTTCCCTGTTTATTAAAGTGTACCCTGATACGTACCCCACACAGATTTACCAATTTTCCTCTCGCAGACAGCCCGTATCCACCCGAAAGACAGTTGTGACATCCTTTTAATCATCCTTTTAGACCGGATAACCAGAATTCAGCTACACGATTAGGTGGTCAGGGTTAACTAGACTTAGATGTCACCAAAAAGTTTCTCTGAATATTTTCAACTGCCTGAAAAGTGGTAGTTTTAAAATGACTTTGAAGCTCCACTTGTTTCACTCGATTAAAGCTGTCTGAATCCTTCAATGTTTGACAGTTACCTGCTACTTTTCTTTTCATGATAAAGATTCATGGTTTAAATGAATTCCTTGACCATTAAATATGTCTGGTTTGTCTAAAAAATGGGTGGAAAGATGGATTAACAAGTCCAGTTTTATAAAGTAAAGGGAGGGATTGTGTTGTTTTTGGGAGTTGTTTTTTTTGGACTTTGGTGTTTGACCTTTACATGCTCTGTCTGAGTCAGCTCATTCACACATGGTTTCATATCAGTGTCACCAAATCACCGTGGACCATCTGACTTGTTCTGCTGCTGGTTCGAGAAAAATTGATTTCTGGAGGAGTAAAGATAAAAACATGACCACAAGTCACGTTAGAAAATTTGGCTGACACTTGAGTTTCAGTCTTGCATGAGAGCCACAAAGGGCATTAAGGATAAATCAGGTTTTTTCCATCTCAACCAGTGAGACTCACAAGATCTCATGTCCAGACAAGAATTAGAGAAGCTGATTCATATCTTCATATCCTGTATTGAGACAGTCCACTCTGGCAAAAAAAAAAAAACGTTAGAAAGCTGCAGCTCATTGAAAAAACTCTTTTCAGAGACCCACTACTAAATAGGCAAATTAAAAAAGAAACGTGTTGTTTTCTTGGATAAAGTTTGTTCAGGATTGACCTCTGAGTTGTGGGTGACACTCTTGGCACAGAAGTGAGCTTCTACAGATATCCCATCATTCCTTTTGTTTAAACTCTCTCTCGCTATTTTCAAATCCTCTCACAAACCTCAATCTAACATTATTGGTACAACAAAGCTGGCAAGTAAAATCAGAGCTATCCAGCCGGACAGTTCTGAGCCACATGCCAGACCAAACGAGGAAAATAAAGACGTAAATGGATCTATTTTCTGCAAGTGGATGTTTCAGAATAGAGCAGAGGAGGGAGGTTATGTTTGGTTCAGTTGCTGGAGCTTTTTTTCAACTGCTCCTTATTCACCACAATTTGAACAAGAAATACTCAGAAATTGTTTTATGCTTAAATTATTTTATATATGTTCTCCATCATGAGGAAAATGCTGAAGGAACAAGTTAAAAACACCAAAAACACAATTTTCACTGGAGTTGGTCTTAAAGGAAAACTGGGGAAATCCAACCACATCACTGCTGTTCTCTGGGTTTTACACTGACTATAGATTTGAGTTGCTGCCAAAGGTTAGTAACTAGCTTGTGGTTTGGGATCAGATTTAGTTGTGATACATAGACCCAGCAGGAACTGACAGAACCCAGAGTCAGAGGAAACAGGGTGGAGCTGCTTTTAGCTGCTATTCTGCACATATGGAACTGCTTCCTGATGAACTCAGATGTTCCCCAATTATTTATGCTCAAGTTCAAACTGAATATTTCCATTCTTACTCTAATCTTCCATATGATTAATCTTTTCTCCAAACTTTGACCTCAGAAGTAATGCAATACTTGAAGATTTTCAGACTTGGGACAGTTTTGCTTCAGTTATGGTCTATACTAAGGCTGTGTATTGGTAAGAGTCTGGCGATATGATAAATATCGTGATACACGTGTCACGATACAATATATATCGCAATATATCCTGAGACAATATTTTACTTTTTTTTGTCTGAATACTAAAACAAATTTCACATATAAAATGTTAAACTACATTTAATTTAATAATCCAAACAAGGAGCTCTGCAACTGTATCTCATGTATAAGTTGCGTTTAACCAAACAAACATTTGATTACTTGCTTGAACAGGTGCTTTCCTGAAACATTTCGTGTGATAAAGCAATGTGACAGGAAATTTACATGGAAAACAAAAGTAAGACACTGAACTAATTAAAAAAAATATCACCTTATGAGCATTTTGAATCGATACCAGTATTGCCAAATGAAGTGTTGTGATATTTAACTGAATTGATATTTTCTTACACAACTAATTTTTACGTTATAAATTAATTACAATTAATCACAAGCAGTGACCATTTTTTTTCACCTACTAGCAATTAGCTTAGAAGGAACCACAATCTTTTACATAAGTTCTGAGCCTCAATACAGGTATACATGTGTTGCTCCACAGTTATCAAAGGCTCATTTCAAAAAGTAGTTCAGCGGTGGAGCGGTCGACCTCAAATCAGAAGATCGTAGGTTCCGTTTCTGCCTTACCCTGTGTGTCGAAGTGTCCTTGGGCAAAACACTGAACCCAACATTGCCTCGGATGGTTATAGATTGGTGCCAGTGTTCAGCAGCAAAATGTGTGTAAATGTGTGTGTGAATGGGACTGTGACTGTAACGTGCTTTGGGCCTTAAAGACGGTAGAAAAATGCTATACAAGTCAACACCATTTACCGTTTTTATGGGTTTGATCTGTTCAAAATGTGTGACTCCACTGGTTTTAAGTGCATAAAGTACCATCAAACCCCAGTGTTAAATAAAAACATGACTTCTTCATAAAGCGGAACTCTACTCTGTTGCAAGAGAGCTTGCGAAACAGCCACATGACCTCTTTTTTTGTCATCTCTAGGTGTTATCCTGCTTCACTTTTGTCATCCCCCAATGTGAAAGTCTCTTCTTTTTTTTAACAGTATGCAACTTCCTCCTCATGTTTTCTAGTTCTTGGCAGTTTCGTCTGTGCTTGATAAGTATAAACTCCTCCCGCAGTTTTTCAACCCACATGTAAGACGGTTGACTCACTGGAGAGTTCTTATGCGTTGACCTAATTGTTCAGACATAAAAAAGGGGAAGGGTATGACTGTTTTCTTTAAGTGTTTAAAGATGTAAGTGTCCAGAAAAATCCTTCTCCAAGGCAGTTTGTATAGAGATCTACGAGCTGAATTTTAATTTCAAAAAATGAAATCCTAGAACCTCTTTGAAAAACATTCTTTACTCAGATTTCTGTGTCCAAAGATTACATAACCCCTGATGTAACGATAAAATCTGTCAAACACAGAAGTGCTCTGCTTCTGTTTGATCAGCGACTAAAGAAAATAGAAAACTAAAATTGCGTTAAACATTTAGTTTAAGTAATGTGTGCACTTTAAAGGATTAGTTGTTTTAGTAATCAACTTTTGAGTAATGTACAACCATTAAAAAGCATTTCTTCAGAGACATAATAGCTGACTTAAAAACATTTGCATTCCTTTGTTATAGTCTGTTGTTTCTTTGTCAACAAAAAAAGTGTTTTTGTAGGTCAGCACCTCGTCATTCTTCTTGCCTGTGGAACTTTTTTTTATTATTAGTTCTCCAAATGGGGATAAGTGTCTGCTTTTTCCGGTTTTTCCTGTTCTCATGTAAAGGTGCTCATAAAAAAAAATTTAAATCAGAATAAAAGTGACCAAAGAGCTCGGTCTGAGGCAATGAGTATTTATTTAATTGAATATAAATCTCTGGTTCCGACAGAAGCAACACCGTTCAGCTATTTAAATATTTAGCTTCTTCTGTTTCTGGACTATGGCTTTAATTGGTCCTGATTTCAGATTAATCACAAATTCTTTTACTTGTCCTTCTGTGCTCACAAGTTTTTTGTTTTATTTAAAAAAAAAAAGCTTTAAGTGGTGCTTTTCAGGTGGTTAAAGTAAAAATATTGTGATGTTTGTACTGTAGATTTATATATGTATTTTGCTGAGATTTGCCATATAGGACTTCTTTTACACGTTTTTTATACAAAATTTGTTGAGTTATTTATTGTCTTTCAAACTGTAAGAGGTGAGTAATTTAGGATGTTCAGGCTGATCTTTTTTGAATGCACATTAGCCATTTTTGATGATAAATTTGATCAATTTGTTCATGGCTTCCAATATCTGAATTTTCAATTTTTCGAAAAGGAATAAAGAAATAAATAAAGATATGACTATTTATCATTTAATATGATATCCTTGTAAACTGGAAAGGTAAATATTATCAGTAAGTCAGTAAACTACATTAGCTTGAAGCTGATGTTTCATGGTGATAATACTTTGTTTCCTCTGTGGATAAAAAACAGAGAGTAGACACATTCATTTCTGCTTAAACAAATTCACATGAGATTGATTCTGATCTCTTATACTTGAAACAAATGGTATTAAACTCCATAAATGCTGAAACTCCTTTAGAGCGTCTCGACACTGCAGCAATGTTCTCCCGACTCGGTGGTGTAAGCATTCTGCTCTGAAAGGCCAGTAATCACTTGCACTGCTTCTGCTCATCCCTGCATAATAATGGGAGCTCTGAAACAGGATCAGGAAGAGTACACCAGGACCATAAGATGGAAAATAATGGGATGCTGAGTGGAGACATCCATTACGCAGTCCGTTTCCTGAAGCATGCAGCAGCCATCTGTTTTGAGCAGCTTCTTACGTGTCGCAGACAGGATGCAGTGGCAGAAATACTCGACCAGGTATTGACGTTTTCTCAGTCGTCCAAAGGTCAAAGAGATGAGGTCACTGTAATACGCTTACAACTGACCAAAGGAACATTTTACTGATTATCAAACACTGCTTTTGAATTGCTTTTCAACAGATTAATCTTAATTACATTTTCATTACTGTTGCAATTACCCGTTTCAAGTTAATTCAGAATCAGAACCAGCTTTTTTGACAAAGTATGAGTGCAAACACACGGAGAATTTGGCTTATGCTGTTATGTAAAAGGACAAGGCTAACAAAGACAAAGTAAATAAGTGTGAAAAAAAATGGGAAGAAAAGAAATACAACATTTAGGCAGTTCGAAAATTCTCTCAATCCAACAAGTTTTCTCTTTAGTTGCAAGAATATAGAGTATATGCATCCAATTGAAAAGAAAAATTTTTATTTTATGTGGAATTTCTAAAAGCAGATATAACATCTTTGGACTATTCCCAATAAATAATGAAAACCTTTAGTTCAACGTCAAGCAGAATTTGAATATCAAAATATAAAAAAATGATGTTTTTGGGATATGCAAATTGCTTTGCACTCCAAGCTTGATTAGTTCCCCTTTTGCATGAATTGCTGCATAGATGTGCTAAAGCATTGTGACACTGCGTTGGTATGATGGGGTCCAGATGACTCTATGTCCTCCAGGTCATCTGCATGGTTGGATATGGGGTCTCTTGTCTCCTTCTCTATGGCTCGTGGATTTTCTATCAGGTTCAAATCAGGCGAGTTTGTTGGTCGGTCAAGCACACCTTGACTCCACAGTCGTTAAACCAGCTTTTGGTACTGGGATGTAAAAACCTACATAGTTTTTCATCTACATATTTAACTAATCTAAATTAAATAAAAATGCTAATTAAGTAACCGTTAATTAAAAAAAAAAGTTTTTCTTCTATTTATTATTTTTGTTCTTTTTACCGTTTTTGTCCTCAGCAGTCTTACACTGCTGGGTTTTGTTATTTTAGTTTGGGGCTGAACCTTGGTAGTCTTAGTTTTCAGGCTTTACTTGTTTTCTTTTAGTAGTTTCGGTTAGGCAGCCCTTAGCAGGAAGCTTCTGAGCCCGACTGTCAACATGGCTGGGTCAGCAGTCTTCCTGAGACACCATGGAGAGATAAGAGCCTCATGTGGCTCTAGAGCTGCAGGTTGCAGACCTGTCTTAGACCAAGAGACCATTTTAAGGCCCAGAAAACATTTTCAGTTTTTTAAAGTAAATTAGCTGATTAAGAAGAGACACAAGTTCCCAATATTAAAGTTTGGATGCACTTTTTTCGTTTTGATTACATGTAACGTTTTCATTGGTGATAAATGATTGCATAGTGTGTGTTTGTGGCTGTCTTAAACATAGTGTATAGTCTATTTACATAGTGCATGTGAAAAATTGGATTTCACAAGATTTATGTGTCTGTGTGCTGGGAGGCCTGTACTTGTACTTTATGCTCCCAGGCTTGCATTTAGCACATGTGCATGACCCCATTCTCTTAACCAGAATCCTCCTTTATTGTAAACGTGCTCTGTCATGCTCCTTAGCCACTCGCTGATACATTAATATGCTCCTGTTTAAGCAGACGCTGACAAGTCATAAGTTTCGCCTCTCAGGCCAGGGTGCTTACAGACCACGGTTTATGATTTGTTTCCCTTTCTGTTGGGCTTAACGTCTGCTCCGAGTACCATAAGAGGCAGGGTGGCATGCAGGAGCAGGAGCAGGAGGGAGGCTGGTGATGAGGACGGCACAGAACCCGCGTCTGTTTGTTATGTTTCTAACGACTGCTTGTCATAAATTAAATGAAAGATAACTGCAATGAAATAACAAATTTGTGCTGTTATGAGGCAGGTTTCTTGGTCTGGAGCAAAAATATTTTAAGGATCACAGTTGGTTAAAACTTCAATTTCTGTTTTGTTCTGTTGTAATCTTTCAAAATTTGTTTTACAACCTTTGTACATTTGTAAAGATAATTGAGAACTCAGACTTTTATCAGAGCGCTTGTTTCATAGTAGCTTTTTTTAAAAAAAATTAGTTCTGCCTCCTGCTGTGGTTAAAAACTGATTTAAAGTTTAGAGAAGACAAAAAACAAATATAAAAGTGATCTAAGCCATTCTGGGCTGTTTACAATAAACAGACAAGTCAGTTGATTATATCATTCCATATCTCAGAATGAGATGAGTCTACATTGGGGGAAAAAACTTGCATCAGATAAAATATGAAAAATAGTTTTGTTGCTGCCTCTGTTACAGTATGCGTTAGGAAAGAAACGGCTACAACCACATCTGATTGTGTGTGAAGAACTTTCTCATTTTGCAGTTGGAATATTTAACACCTGCAAAGCATGCATTAAGAATGAATTAGAAATTGGAACGATTATAGGGTTCAGAATGCCACACGCCTTTATCATGCTTCCACTGCTAACAGATATGTGCATATTTCATTGTTTTCAGCAAATGAACAGGAAACCAAACAGCGTGAAAACACTACAACATTTTTAAACATTCTTGTTTAACATTTTTAAGATAAAATCTTCTGTGTTATGCTATGTGGTCTGGAGCCTGAATGCTTTAGCCCCACCCCTTCCACACACACAACACGCATTTGTGCTCAAGTCCCATTAGCTGTCATGCACCTATAGGTGTGTGAAATTTTGTTTTCAGCATTTGGCCCATTCATGCAACTCGTATTTGATGAACTGTAGATCGAAATTTAGAAAAAACAAGACTAATTGGCAGTTTTTAGTTAAAAAAGCAGAATACTTAGTAAAATATGCAACAAACACAAACCTCTGTCCTGTTAAGTTTTTATCAGTAACGCGCCCAGGAGGAAGCAAGAAAAATGGCAGCCCACACCATCACACTGCCGTCATCTAAAAACATTATCAGTCCAGGAGTCAACTCAAAGATTTCTGGGCTTATCCCATATTTTGATCCAGAGATTTAACTCTTTTAGACAGAATCTGGACCCACAGAGGCAAAAGTGTCAATGCATAAATAAAAACTAAAGTATTAATATGACAAAAAAAATAAATAAAACAATTTGGCTATGAAGGAGAAATTCATTTTTTGAAAATTTTCCAGCACTTCTTCAAAACAGTAAAATATGCAATCACAACAAAATCATCTGCCAAGAAACGCTTTCCTTTAGTTTTTCTTTTTTACATCTTTATACATGTGCTTTTTGTGCAAGCAAACTTCAGCACACAGTCACACACCAGGCTCCTCCTTCTGGTGCTTTCACACATTCTGTATCTGCGCTTGTTTCTTGTGGCCCTTTTGATATTGTCGCTGTCGTACTAGCTTTCTGCCCGAGCCCTAGCAACAGGAAAACATTTACACCGCATTAAACTCCCTTCAATCAGCAGAGCCCATTAATTAAGCCACTGTTTGTTGGATATTTTGTGCAGGAAATGGGGAATTGTTGATAGAGAAGTGGAGACAACAAAAGAGCGTCCTGGGGCAGCTGCTGCTTCTTCCTCTGCCTAGATTAAAAAAAGAAAAACAGCTGATTCTGTCTGAGCTGCCTGTCTGCAGTGTGTCAGACCTAAAGGTCAATGCAAGAAAACATAGTTCCGTTGTGCAGGTCTTTATCACATCCTGTAGAAGAGTAAAAAAAAAGCAGATGCGTGTTTTATTGGAGGCGTATGCTTTAATGTAATGATGCTCAGCTCCATATAAAGAAGATAAACCACACTCTCAGCTGACACTGATAGTGAACATGCAGCTTTGTTGTCACAAAGATTTAACACCAAAAGCGCTATTGGACGTGCTACTAAAGAGCTTTAATTTGGGCCTATCCAAGAAACAGAAAGTATGATCTGCTGTCAGTTTGATCACATTTAAACAGCACTCGGAGATTCGGCTTAGAGCATTTTCTGGAGTTACCCTTTCAGACACATTTCCTTTACTGGATATATTTAGCATCAAGCACTTACTTTCAAGTAAAATTTAGGTACAAGAAAAAATTAGCAAGAACCAACACCAAGCACATTTAGTATAGTTGATTAAATAAGAACTATTTAGTTTCTTTAGTTATTTAATAAAGAATCACTGTGTTTTTAGCATGTTCTTGTGACATTTTTCTTATGATAGAAGACTTAAAGAAAATTAAACTAAAAAACTGCATTTCGGAGTATTTCTTTATTCAAATCATTGTGAATCAGGAGCAGAAAATAAATTGCTGCTTTAAAAAACTACTATCGGCATGCTGCAGGCTTCCCACTCTGTTCATCCTGATGCATTCACTTGCAGATAATTAGATCTGTGAACGTCTTTGTTTTGCTCATCCAAGATGACATCCGGCTCAAAACTGCACAGCTGGATAGTTCCAATATTGTTCTTTATTTTTGTTGTACTACTCATGTTAGCTTGGTGTTGCCAGGAGCTGTAGGTAGCAGGAATGTGAGTGGGTTGATGGGAAATGAAGGCAGGCTCACTCCACACTAACAATCCCACCTGTAATTCAAAGCTGAATGTCTGATGAACAACTGCTGCTCTACAGAATTCATAGTTAAATATTAAAATACCACTGAGAACAATTTTACTATAGATCAAAATATGATCGGAGTGGGAAATTAATGTGTTATCTCTTGACATGTCTGAAGCATGTCTCTTTTTTGGACTTACAAAAAACCTTTACTTTCTCGTCCCTCCTTTCTAATCCATTCATTTTTCTTTGATTTCAGATTGCTGGCTTCATCAACGCCTTTAATCCGTTCAAAGACGACGAGCAGAATTTGACCGCCTTCCGATTCTACGCCTTTAACCCCATCGTGGATCCCTGGGTGTTCATCATCTGCCGCAAGTCTGTGTTTCGCCACCTGTGCTCTATTCTGAGCTGCCACTTCAGCAAAGGAGCCGTGAAGGCAACAGCCCACTGCGCTTTGTCTCTACCGCTTGATAACACCATGACATGCAGCCCCTCGGCGTGACACGGACTAACAAGTCACAGAAACCCTTGGCTGTGAAGGACGAAGGATTTGAGGAAGCAGGTCTCCCTTGTCTACATCTGAGGCATTGCAGCATTGAAATACGACACACTCCACTTACAAGTTGAGGGAACAAAGGATAAACATTTATTTGCGACACCCCTGGAATAAATGACTCCACTCTGTGTTGCTTTCCACTGATCCATGGGACCTTTTTTGGTGTTGAAAGGATAATTGTGTCATCAAACAGATACTTTATGAATATGAAATATTCAACCATATATAGCCAATAGAAATATTCAAACAAGTCTGATGACGTTGGATGAAGCTATATGGACATGCATGAATGTATATTGTGTTTTTCTCTCTGTCAGTGAACATTTCTTAAGGACACAGCAAACTGTTTCTCTTCTGTGCAGCTTTCAAGTGTGAGCCGTCTGCTCCTCTCGATGCAAAGATCCATTACACTTCTCTGTGAAAAATGACGACATTCAAAGAAGGAGAAGGAGCTTCATCTAATGCATGTCCTCCACTGGTCACCTCGGCATTCTGTAAACAATCCCAAACTAAAGCAGGCCTTAATCCAAAAGCATGACTGCGGTGATGCGAGTGGTCCATGTAAGGCTCGACTTTGGCACAGCTTTGCTTCAAGTGAAGTGCCTTTGTCAGCAAGTCAATGAAGCTTAACAGAATGTGTGCTAACAATCCACAACATTTCACAAAATACATATTCCTTCTGATCTAATACACGCTTAGGATTTGTACATTTTCCTCTGTATCTAGACGGTAAAATTAATCACTAAATAATGTGTGAAAGCTTTAATACTGAACTTTCAAAATATAAAACTTTTAAAATGGACTACACAGTATAATACAGTATTCTGTTCAGTATGTGTGATTTGAAAAGTTTGCAAAGTTTCTAACTTACCAGTAAGTGCAAGTTAAAGATTATAATTGTCTACTTACTCTGTCTAATAACTTGCAAAACAGTCATTATTTTGGAAAAAACAAAAATGATCCAGACTGAACCTTCTTTTAAGGTTAAATTGTATCCAGTCTGAGATATAGTTGTCTAAAATGATTTTGTGTTTAGTATAAAAAAACAACACTCTGCTGTAGATGAAACTGCTTGAAAATGTTCCAACAGTATCTTGTTTGGGGTCAGTTTTATCAAAAATGAGTACTACCTTGATTTATCAGGTACTGCACTAAACCATAATTACCCATGAGACATTTTCAAGCTTCTTATGATTTTTCAGTTTTTGAGATTCATGCTAGGGACAGCTTTTTTCTGATGGAAATGCAGCAGGAAGGCCTTTGTCCATTCCATGTTTCTGTCTATTGCTGCTCTTTGATCATCAGAATTTTCTTTATGTGACCCACCAGGCTTAATTTACAAAATACCAAATGCCTTTGATTTTAGGTGAACAGGAGTTTGCCTGTTTGGTCTTCACCTGAATTTAAGGTTAACTTTAATTTACCAAGCAAAGTAGATTGTCTGAAAAAACTCTAGTTTGAATCAAATGGGCTATATGCACGACCTATTTTCCCGATCGGTACTTGGCTGCTCAATCATTTCCGGTTGGGGCGGTGTTGTTGTCTGGTACCGAAATCTTTGGGGTTTACAAGATGTAGTTTGGAGCTACCAAAAGTCACTATGAATGATGTTAGGTGTATTGTTCGTCTTTCTAGCAAAACACTCCAAAATGAAAATGTTTACATTTTATGTGTTGTCCTACATATCAAACTTCAAAGATAATTTGCTAAGGTGGATGTTATTCAGAAGTATTTAAATGTGACCAGCTCAAAAACTGATGGAAATTCATGTTGGCGACAACGTAATCTGTGCTGTCAAATGCAGTCTGCTGAATTGCCACATGTATTTGAAGTGGATCCAAGGCAAAATGTTTTTACTAGTAGCATATATTTAATGTTAAAGTCCCATTAGGTGCACTCGAGAACCATTTAGTATGTTTACCATAACCATAAACCTAACCTTAACCGTTTTCTTGCAGCCAAGAAAAAAAGCTTAGTACTGGCTGCATGTATTTCCAAAAATTATGTACGAATAGTACTGTTGTCACTTTAATTTGGGCTAATGCTAACTAGCATGAAAGGCATATCTAGTTATTGCTGTTTTTATCTTTATGAGCAGTTGGCTTTGTTGCAATTTACCCCATAGCAGAGTTTCTCATTTTTTGTCAATTTAATTTTCAGTGTCAAATAAGAGATCTGACAGACAAGGTTAGAGCATGCTCGTCATTGTGTATATACATACATAATGACAAACTAACATACAATGTAAGAAATAACAATTAGGCAATACAAGGAATAATACATGGAAATTTGTTAAGTCGATGTGTAGAGTTTACCATAACCGGAAATAATCAAGCGGTCTTATTTTAAACCCGGAAATACGTCACACAGCTTTGTGCTTACAGTCCCAAGCCCAGTGTTGAAGTATTTCAAGATGAAGTTGAAACTTTTACTTTAATTATGTAAATCAAAACATTGTCTGTAAAAGAGCCTTTTTCACACGGGTCATTCCACTTGACAGCTCTCCATTCAACACCTGCGGGCCAGTTTTACTCGGTCGGTGACTCAAAGGTAAAGAATCTTGTTCCGTCTGTATCCGACAAACACAACAGGGATGGGTAGCTCAGACACTTGAGGACTGTTTGAATGTGTTCTGTGTGAAAGAGGCTCAAGTTTATATGACATCAGAGTTGGTTTTAGTTCTTCTTGGACTCTGAGACAAATTTTTGTTCAAATATCCTCAGAGGCAATCAAACTATGACCACTTTGTTTCTTTCTCCTCAATCTTTCAGTGATTTACCCCTCAGACAAAACAGTTTTCTTTTGCTGTTCTGGCTTTAACGAGCATGTGATGAGTTGGCTGTGACATACAGTGTGATTGAAAACACACTTAACCACTGGTCTCACTGTTCAGAATGATTTTTTTTTGTACTGAAAAAGTATTCCTGGTAGATTCTTCTGACTTGGCCATTTTGCTTCCTTAGTTTGTGTGCTTGAATTAGTTTTATTTTGAAAACAAATCTGATGTTTCAGCATGCTGGCTGCCATTTCGACAGGCCAACATCTTTTAAATTTGCCCGTCAATGCACCTGCAGCACAGACTGACAACAGACTAAAACAACTGTGAAGTGAGTCGTGACTTTCTTATACTTGTTTTTGTTGCTATGGTTTAATCCTGTGGTAAAAAAAAAAATTATTTTGAAAAATGGGCAAAAATGTGGAATATAAAGGCTTTTATTGTGAGAACTTCTTTACTGTAGGGATTCATTAAAAACACCTTTTGCTTATTCTACGTCATTATCTAAGGAAAATAAATTAAAAACAAAAAATGTCAAATATAAAACTATTATTTTGAAATAACCTGATGTGCCACTTTTACTCATTGAGAGAATGTAACCTGATTCTACTGCACATTTGCACTGCATGAACATGAGATTCTACTTCTTCACCTCATTCTCACTGATTTATAAAGCTATTGAAGATGTTTGTGAATGTTTTTCCAAAACCTTTTGCTTCACTTCACTGCAAATGTGATATTTTTCCTCCCTCTTTTTGTTAAAATGTAAAATTGTAAAAAGTGTGACATTATTTTGTTTCATATTTTTGCTTAGTTAGCTATTTGCTGAAGTTTGTACATTCTTGACTTTCTATAAACATCCTTTGGTCGTCATATTAACTGTAAATATATCAAACGTTTTATTCAAAATTATGTCTGTTTTTATTCCTGTGAAATAAATGTTGTGAACAAAAATGTCACGCCTGCTGTGATCCCACTTGTTGATCTATTGTTCAAACCGTCAGAGACAGGCCAACATGAAGCTGTTTTAGAGTACTTCCACATCAAGATACTATTTTTTTGTTACAATCTTGTAAAACTAAAGCAGCTGTACTAGATGTGATGAAGACACTGGTGTGGGGAGGTGGGACCATCATCTTACATGAAGAAAGTCCTGGTTTGATCCTGGCTAGAAAAAAACACATAGAAACTCAAAGAGCTTTGCCACAAACTTTTAGATGTTGAGCTCAATAATTGCCTTAAGTATTGCAGTCATGGTGCAGAAATATTTTTATTTTACAAAAACTGTTCACTTCTTACATGGGAGCACATCCTAAACATAAACGCTGGACTGGTTGTTTCTTTAGGATGGAGTAGCTGTGTTGTGTTATAGCGCCTTCATCTGGTTAACTGATGCAAAAGCAGATTTCTGTAAATAAAAAAACCCAAACCAAAGAAATCGATTTGCTGCAAATTAGAACTACGTGTCGCTTTTTTTTAAGGGTTAAATTATCACCAAAGGGATTCTATCTGTAAGCTTTTCGAATCAGATGGTATCAGTTCAAGATTTGCCATGTTTTTATAAACAAGTGAAGAAGCCGATTCAAAATCACAACCGCGGCGAGCCAACGCCCCACCAGATACGGCTGCAGTTTTATTTGCACAAATCCTGAAGAAAAATAAACTTCTCCTCTTTTTCAGTGCAAGCTTGTGACAACTTAAAATCCTTGAATCTCTACAGATGACTAAAAAATAGTAGAAAACTGCAGAATACATGATTCACCAGCTGATTAGTTCATTTTTTTAATATAAGCAATTTATATAAGGACAAACTCCCAAAATTACAAAGCAGCACAAATTAGTCACAAAATCATGCAATACATGCATGATCTGTATTTTATTTCCACCGACTCAGTCTCAACGAAGAAAAAAAAAAACAGAAAAAACAAAACATCACAGGCCTCAACTCTTACAGCTAACCTTTACGAGTACCTCCCTGCTTTAAAGAGTTTCAGAACAACCGCTTCATGAGGATGGACCTCCACTGAATGTAGAGACGTGGTTCCAAAGCGGTTCATCCGTGAGCTGGCCACAAACACGCCGGAATCTGGCAGGCTGGGAGACCATGCGGGGTTCAGAAAGTGAGGCTCAGCTCCGACGTTGAGCAAAACAAGGAAGTGTACGCAACCCCAAGAGCGCAAAAACGCCAGGAGAGGAGGAGATGAGGAAGGAGGGGACACGGTGGAGTTGGAAGAAGAGTTTGAGGAGGCGTTGAAGGGAAGGAAAGTGAAGCTACCGTACATGAGAGCTTCTTCTATGGCTTTGGAGTGGCTGAGGATGCTGAACAGAGCGACGTTTGCCCGCTTGGTCTTGTCGATGTCCTTAAATGTGTGGGAATTAAGAGGAAACATGAGAAAATAAATGTACAGCTTTTTAAAGAAAAACTGCTGGAATCCTGACTTACCTTGTATGTATATGACCTAATAATTCCTTTGTTTGATGAGTTTTTCTTCATCAACTCCCTCTGTGTAAAGAAAAAGTATTGAAAAGCATTAGGGATTCACACCAGCCTCGGCAACGGACATTCAAGCGACCAAGCGACATATCAGAGTCTCAGGCTCCATCTCGCATTCACGTCACATCTCTACATACAAAACATTGACAACACCATTGAAAACCCATTTGAACTTTGACCAATCAGGGACACAGCTTTGGCAGTTACATATAGATAATGTCCCTTTTTTTTAACTTATTCATCACAACAATATTTAACATCAAAATAATACAAAATGAAATTATAACAGTTAATAAATGAAAAGGAGCAGAAAGAAAAAAATTATTTTATTTGCCCCCATCGCAAAAGTACATTAAACAGAAACAAAAGAGTCCGGTGATCCCAGTATCTGTGATTCCATTCTTTGGCTCCATAAGTTTTGGACGATAAATCTGTTTTACTCTAAACAGAGGCAATTAAAATGATCTTTACATAAATATTAAGCTTAGTCTACATCTTAAATGAACATATAAAATAAATACATACACATTTACATAAACAGTTATCTACACAAATCCTCATTTAATCATATTTACCTACTCAAGGTTACGTGGCACTTGGACTTTTTAAGTGATAAATGTACAACTTTATTCTTATAATTTAATTATTTATAATCATGGAGGAGAAATTAGGATTTGTGGTTTGTGATTTGTGTCTGGATGGAATTCTATGACACCAAGTCTTTCATATATTGGAATAGAGCTGTGAAAAAAAAAAAGCATGGAGCAAGGGAGATTTGTACCAAACTCCTTCCAACTATGAGTACATGTGCTAGTTTTATGTTCAAGGCGACAGTCCAGTGTGATAACTATATCCTAAAAGTGTGTTCAAGTATTAGCTGGATGTGAGTTATTGATCATGCATCACTCCCTCGGAGTGCATGTAACACTAGACAGAGTTTTACCTGAAATCTCTCAAAGTCTTCATCATGCTGGATTGCTGGTGAGCCTGGCATGGTTATCAGCAACACAAAGAGTAACCTCTTTAACTCATGAGATGCTTCACCTCCAACCTGCAGGTAACATTACAAGTATTAAGTATTACACGTGTTTTTCTGCCTCTTATAAAAAGTGAAACACTTTCAGAGTAAATGGTGCTTGCGAATGCTTTCAAAAAGCAGAAGTAACGTCAGTTTTGGAAAATGCTGACACTAATCCACCCACAAAAGATTTCCCTTCGACCACATGCACACTTCTCTCTTACAGTCCAACAGGGCCATGCGTCTTCCTCTTTTCTCTGCAGCCGTTTCTCTATGGCTTCAGCCACTTCCTGAAAGGACGGAGGGCTGCGCGAATTCGGCAAAATGGAGCGCAGGACCACATTCACCAGAGTAACGTTGCTCTGGCTGGAGACGTTAAGTGGACGAGGAATGTCCAACGTCTGTTTCACCATCACAATCCTGAATGAACAGAGACACAAACCATTTACCCAACAATTTTAAAACAAATAAGCAGGAAAGTCCATCTATGTTTACCACCCAGAGTGTACCTCTCCTCCCCAGAGTGCTGAATTCCTGAAGCACACCTCTCCACTCAAGCAAAGCCTGAAACGTTCAGAAATTCAATCAGAGAAAATCAGGTTAGAAAAAAGAACATTAGTAAAATTAACACATTTGCTGGATAAATGTATATACCTCCTCTGAATATGCCACATCTGTGTCACATATTAGAAAACCCGCTACTCCTTGCCCCAACCAGAAACGCAATCCATCCTGAAGATTGAAAAAAAATCTGCATTTAAAGAAATTTGTGTTTTAAACATTTTCTTGTAAGATTTTTCTCATAATGGAGGATGTGTATGATGAAATTAAGATGAAAATAGCTTTTATGAATAGTTCTTTATTGAAATCATTGTGATTCCGCTTGTGGCCTGTGTATTGGCACTACATCCGTTTGCACACTAATAGATCCATGTACATCTTTGTTTTCCTTGTCCGAACAGGCCGAGGTACTGAGGGGCAGTACGTGAGTGTAAACAAAGGGATGTTGGAAAATGAGGGCAGGCTTACTCCATCCCACAACTCAGAGTTAATTTCTAATGAACTGCTCTGCAGAAACTATATCCAAGAAAACAACACAGGACCTTTGATTTTGCCCAAAAAAATTATAATCATAACTAAAAGACACCTGAACAGGAGTCGAATGGTTTGACAGTACGTCCGCGTGTCCTGTTGCTTCATGACGCTCCAGATCTGCGTCACAAAGATCCATTACTACTTTGAGATCTGCAAGACAAAATAATACTTCGAGATCTGCAGGACAAAAAAACAATCTGCATGAATCTACTCACACATTCAAACTGTGACAGAATTCCTGTTTTAACTCACTTGCTTTGTTAGTCTCCATGAGCAGAAGTTGGATCTGAGTGGGTTCATCCGTGAGGTTAGAAATAGACATCCCTTTGTGAATCACACCTTCCAGGATGAGAGCTCCAATGCCCAAAGATCTGAGGTGAGCCAGCTGCTCACTCACCTCTTCAAAAAAAAAAAAAAAAAAAAAAAAAGATTCAAAAGTTTAAAAATCATTTATTTGCTTACATTTGGAGTACACATCAACTCCGTTTGTAAATGTGCAAACTTAAGCAAAGATGATTTTTTTTTTGTGCAACTAAACAGATACAGACTGCCTCAAAAAACCCTGAGGTTCAACCGTAATGAAAAAAAGGATTATCCTCTCCTAAAGTTGTTTACATGACCAGATAAATCTGATAGAGTAATCGGATTACGGCAAAAAAGTGCATTTTTAAAAATCTGATAAAATCCTGGTTTACATGTTTCAGGTCATCATCTGGTTTCTCTTTAGAGTTTTTGAGCTTTTAGATGTTACAAATATTTTTCAGAGACATTCTCTGAATTAGGTGTTCTTTGAGAAATCTAGTTCCAAAAAAAAAAAAAAATAAATAGATTAAAAAGGTAAGCCTTCAAAGATTGGATCAAATTAGTCACTATTTGAACCTCTCAAAAATGTGTTTTCCCACCAACTTAGGCATGAAATCCCAAAATTCAAAAAAATTCAATCCTACCACAGGACAATCTTACTTCTGCGTGATTAGAATTCATAAAATTATTGAAACAAAATATTTAAGTTATCACTTGTGCAATACAAGTTATTTTAAGTACTTCTTTTTTAATTCTAAACTATTATTGGTTTAATTTCAACCTTCAGCCCCTTAATGATTCAGCCACATAGCAGGGTTTTTTTGTTTGCTTGTGTGTGGGGGGGTGAAGATTTAAAGCTAAAAGTAGCCCCCATATCTACCTAAGAATGCAGCACATCATTTGGCATGACGAAACTGATCAATATATTTTTCCATAAAAATTGTTCAAGTAGTCAATATTATTTCTGCATGTAACAGAATGAAAGGTTAATCTTTGTGGTATACATTTGACAAGAGAAATAATTAAATGTAAGAAAGAATAAATGTCAGTTCCTGGGTCCTGAAGAAGTTGGACTAATCCACCATTAATAAAGATGGGATGTTGATAAGCATCCGGTTAAACAAAATGACAGGATGTAATGAAATTGTGTCATATAAATAATTGATGTATTTTTCTCATATAATTTTTTTATATTAAATGAAAGAAAGCTAGGGTCAGCAATAAAATTTTTCTAAACATATTTTTTGAAATAGGCTGTGTTTGATAATGCAGAGATGTATTAATCTTTCAATTTCCTGTTTTAAATGTGTTTTTAGGTTTATTCACAATTTAATGCATTTTTAGACTATTTTATCTTTACTTTACTTTTCTTTATTTACAAAACTTAAGTTTTATTCTTGTGGCTATAATTTGTTTACTCTAATTTAGAACTAATGGGATTGGATTAAAAGGTGTCATTATCTAATAAAGGAAAATATAGTTGCTTGAGAATTCTGATAACTACAGAATTTAGATGCTGCAGAGTCAGATGTTTGGTGTGAGTAGACGGGCAGGAGTTGAGGTGGTGCGCTCACCCGTGGCCCCCTGTGGCCCCCGGGCCTGCGCCTCCATGTACAGGTCGGCCTGCAGCTGGTAGAACAGAGACTTCTGCCACCACCGCAGACATGTCGCAGAAGGCCGCGGGCTCATCACGATGGTCCCGATGGCGACGGAGAAAATGACAATACATGCGAGCCAGAACAGCAGCACCAGGTAATGGCGCGCCTTCCTCCAGCCGGGGCCCCCGGCGGCGGCCTCCAGCTGCTGCTTGCTCAGGGGCTGCCAGTGCTGAACGGGCTCGGGGTCCGGCTCGAGCAGAGGGGACGTCTCCGTGGAGCCAGCGCCGCCAAACAGCCCGCTGCCCGGGACGCTGCCGTAGCCGGTGTCTGCTGCGTTCACGGGCATCTGGAAGGAGGGTCGCACAGTCACGATGAAACAGACGCTCGCGGTGTTCTCCGCGTGCTCCCGCGCACGTGCACGCTGCAGGTAAATTAGCCGCCTTGTTCTGATACTTGCTCACGAGATTAGGTCACGCGGGAAAGTGGTGTCAGGAGCATGTTGCACGTTTCTGTCACATTAAAAGATACCAGTGGCGTCTGGAGAAACTTAGTTTCATATTTAGGTAAGTTATTGTGAAATTAATGTGAACACTTTCTCTTTTTTCTTATACATACTTATATGGTTAAACTAGAACTCCTTTTCTCACATTTTCAAGAACTAATTTGGACTATTTTACTTGTATGTACCATTGACTTTAAAGATACAACAATATCAAATCAACAAACATTTTTGTTAAAAAGGCATCAACCAGGAAAAAAAATAAATGTTCAGCTTTGATGGAAAAATAAGTAACATGCTGCTTTTAAAATTAAATTACTCAGAAATGGCCCCCATCATGTACCTGAAACCCTTGAGGTTACCAAAAACATTATGGAAAATATCCTTTTAATTCAATCATTTTTTTCCCTTCCAACGTCCGGTGATCCCAGTATCTGTGATTCTGTTCTTGGGATCTGTTCTTTTCGACGATAAATCTGTTTTATATACTCTGACAGACAGTTGTATACATGCAAGCAGTTTCAGCAATTTTGTACTCATTGTCAAGTAAATATTTACATAAATGTGTTAGATTTGCATAACTAAAATAAAGTTAATATTATAGTTTTTTGTGTTGTCAAAACAACTTTAAATGATTCCATCTTGAAGTTCCACTCTAATCTAGGTATTTGTATCTATTTTAAAAGTGTTCCTTGTGGGTTTTTTTAAATTATGATTATGACTTTTTAAACCAAAATTTTACGTTTCTGCAGAATGGCAGGAATTATTCCGAAACTGGTCTCTTAAGTTTTGGGTGGAACTGTTAGCCCGGAGTATGCCTGATTTCCCATCATCAATCTCTTGCACGCTCTCCCGCTAGCTTACAGACAGATAAAATAAGATGACTCATTATTCGTCCCACCGTGGGGAAACATCTATGTTGCAGCATTACAGATTGAAACAATACAGCAGAATAGGTTTGTGCAGTTAAATAAGAGCAATAAATATATGTATTGTGTATTTACAAATCCTGACGGACAAGGAGAAAAAAAGGGATGGGGGTGTCATAATATGTATTGGAAGTGGTTAAAAATTACACAAAATATTTTAAAGTGATGCAGAGAAAAGTGACTGAGAAAGCAAATTAATATGTGAGACGTTAATGGATCAATTTGTCTGCAAGCTGATGTATCAGAATGAAGCGGAGCAGGGAGCTTGTAGCCAGCCGATTTCAGCTTTTACATCACAGCTACAAGCTTTTTAAAACAGCATTTTTGTGTCTGCTCCTGATTCACAACAACTTGAAAAAAGAAATACTCAAAGAAGGTATTTTAATTTTCTTAATTAATGTCCCCCATCAAGAGAAAATATTACAAGAACATGTTAAAAACACCAAAAACACAATTTTCACTGGAGTGGGTCTTAAAGCAAACACGGATTATAGACCTACTCTAATGAAAATCACGATTAAGGTGTTTTTAGCATGTTCTTGCATTTTTCTCATGATGGTGGACATGTATAAAACAATTAAAGATTAAAACTGCATTTCAAAGTATTTCTTTATTAAAATCATGATAAATCAGGAGCAGATAAAAACCTGCAGGGTGAAAAAGCTGAAGTTTTTTTTTTTTTTTTTGCTGTGCTATAATGTTAATTTGGGTTGTGAGAGGCTGTAAGCTAGCAGAAGAGTGTAAACAAAGGAATACTGGGATATCAAAGTAGAGTTACTTCTACACCAGCAGTCCCGCCCACAACCCAGAGGCGAATTTGTGACGAACTTGTGCTTCAGAAAATATATCTTAAAAGATGACACAGGCTCTTTGATTTTGGCTTTAAAAAAAGGGCAAAATCACAATTTTGGGAGAGCAGATGATGGCTGCGCCTTTAAAACAGATTAAGAAAAATAGTTGGAGTTGGACTTTCTAACTAAATGATGTTTATTGTGGCCTGTAATTCTGATGAGAATACAGTCAGTTTGTATTGTTTACATTGACTTTGTGGTTTTGTTTTTGTTTTCATTAAATGTTTCTTTAAACTGTGCGATTCTCTGTTGTAACTCCTACTACTTCATAACTGTTCTGGTTAATGTTGCCCTTCTCTCAAACTTAACACTTTTGAATGATTCCTAATTTTACATGCTCCTATTTTCTGAAAATAGGATTTCTTGATTTTCAACAATCACCAAAGTGTTTGTGTTCTTATTTCTTGATCCATCTTTTTGTCTTTAAATGGATGTCGCGTCACAAAACAATAGTAAAAATAAGTTTTCTTTAGATAACCATTACTTTATTGTTGACAAATGTTAAATCGTATACAGATAAAAATTAACATCTCTTAAAAAAAAACTTTTTCAAATATCTTTTAAACAAGTAAAAGTTTCTTATCATTTGTACAAATACAAATCATGTCTAGTACTTCAGATAATCATAAAATCAGTCTCTTGGTTAGCTTTAGATTTATGACAATAACTTAAGCACACACTCATCATAAAACATTTGTTCTTAAAACTGTTCCTTTTCCCACCAAGGGAACCAACTCAGCTATTACTCACATTTTTTGCTTATTTGAGCTCCTTGTCTCCTTCTCCACCTCTTCTTTCACGTTCTAGTCCACAAATGTCCTCAGTTCTACCATGCTACACCAAGTTCAACATCTTTGAGTGATTGGACGTGTCAGGAGTGACGAGGTGAGAAGGTGGCGTTGTCCAATCAAAGCCCAGCTTAATTCATTATTGCATAGGTGATGTGCCTCAACACACAACTGCAACACTTTCTGAAGAACCCATGACTGCTAAAGTTGGCAAGAAAACACCTCAGTGACCCTTGCTGGCATGCAAGCATGTGTTTGTGTTGAAATGATTGACAGAAGTACCTAACAAGAACTAGAATGCACGACAAATGCCATCGAGTTCAGTTTTGAGCAGCAGATGTCAACTTTGTGACAATAAGCAAGTGTTAAAACTTTTCCAAGGGTTCAAAATCTAGTTTGCTTATTTGTGTGGCAAGCTCATTTGATACCCCTCTGAAGTGCTTTGTAGAGCACATTTAATACAGTTTGGGTGCAAAAACTGTCCCAAAGAGCCTAAAAGATTCTCTCTTAGTGAAGGTTTTCTGTCACGTTGTTGTTTCTGCATCTCACCTCCTTGGCTCTCTTCACCCTCCAAGTTTATGATTTTAACAAGTCCTTGTTACCTGTACCATCTTTTTTCTCAGTATGTGCAGTCATTATCCACTGACATGTACACTGACTGGAGACATCTCAACAGAGTCTCTAAATCTATGTTGTTTTTTTAAAGAGGGAGATGCTTTAAACAAAACAGTCATTTTTAATCAAATTCAATTATGTGCTGCCAATTCCATTTATTGCCAAAGCTAAAATATCACCTAAAGATCCTGAATATGAACATTTTTCGTACTAACAAAATGGAAAATAACTTCAAAGACTTCATCTTTGTACATAAAGAGATGGGTTTTATTCTTGTACCAGTACTCAATAATCTATTCTGTGTGTCTTTTTAAGATTTTTGTTCTAATTTACTGGTTACTCAATTGTTTTACTGTGTTACACCTCTGTTCAGTCCTGAGAGGGATCAGAAGCAAAGCAGGTCTTCTGTCAGTGCTCAAGTCGGATTTGCATGATGCTAATCATTTTTGCAGATATGATGTTGAAGCATTTTAAAGGAAAAGCAAAAAGCCTGGCTAGTTCGGACAACAGTAATATTAGGGAGGGTTATTATATTTCTGATATGAAAGACATTCACTACCAGGGAAAAACAAAAATGTCACAAGCTTCAACATAAAAGTCAAAGCTTCTGGCACCCATAAGTATAAGTTTGCTCAACTCTTTTCAGTATAAAGTTGAACTTGCACCGGAATTGTCATAAATGACTCAGCTGCATGGATTCAAACTCTTTAGGTTTTTTGGACACACTAATGCTTTACATGCTGATCAGGCAAACACTTAGCTTTACGAAGACACAATAACACACCGACTGTTTAATTCAAACCACATCTTAATTATTGAACAAGGACAAATCTTACACCATGCTCAGATACAACACATTATTTCCCTCTGAAATTGTTTCTAATGTACAGTAATACTTCTTCTTTAAGCATCTTTTAGTCTCCATAGCGACGATGAAGCTGTTTCATGTTGCAGTTTTAGCTGGAGTCTTCCTCTGATCCCCCAATGTCCTGAAACATTACACAGCAAACAGTTTCTTAATGTTTCTTTTAAATTATTTCAAAGAATAAAACTTATTACTAGGTAACCACATTTAAATATGATATATTCACAAAGAAAAAGTGGTTTAAAAGGGAATAACACTTTTGAAGTTTGCTATATTTTCTTTTTTCCTACTAGTGTTGTGACAAGGCACTTTAACTGTCATATTTTACAAAGTTTGACTGGATAAAAACAGAAAAGCTTTCTTAAATATGGTGTTGAGTTGTTTGTTTTGTGTGCGGATGCATTACCATGGGCTCTTGAGTCCTAAGGCCCATGACATGTTTCTGATATGAGGAGATGATGCAGTCGCGTCTGCAAAAAGAAATCATGTTATTTTAATGCTTTTCCCCTCCCTCCTCAAATTAAGCATGCCTACTATTATTTTGTAACTAGTTTACTCACTTGCTGGTGATTCCGCCTCCTGGTGGGAGTCCCGGCATCTCTTCTGCTGCCAAGAATTTGATCACATACAAGAGGTCGGGTCTTCTTCTCTGGACCTCATCATCTGGATTATTTCTGGTAAGAAAACAGTCATAGTTTTTAAAGTGAGGTTTACTGTTTTTACTGGCACAGTTAAAATGAGATTTTGTACATAAAGTAAATCACCTTCGACTTTCACATCAATCTGGTGCTCCAGCTCTGCCTCCTGCTGCAGTGCCTCCTGTGACACCTGGGGGGCGCCAGGGAAGCACACAATGATGATGCTGATGTTATCCAAACTGCCCTGCAGAGGGAGACAGAAATGAACCTTTAGTGCAAGTAGTGACAGCTGTCAATTGGATTTCTACATTCCAGTAGTAGTTTTATTAGATTAGTTGAGTATATAAGTTTACTTCTCATAGCAGAGGCTGTTTTTATACACACTATTGGCTCCCGTTGTGCCTGTTTCATTCTTGTTCAATATAGATGAGCTTTTTCAAATTGGTTTTATATTTGATTTTATGATGCGACAAAAATATATATTAAACTCATTGAAAATTTAGTTTTTTCTATGTTTCTGAAATAATCCACACTGTTATGATTGGTCAGACAATCACATTAGCCGTCAAAATATTCTGATAAGTCTTTTGTTTTATAGTGTTCTATTTTTTGGTTAAAATTGTATCACAGGATGTATTTGTTGAACCAAAAACAAGGTAAAAAAGTAGCGAGGGCCTTGGTGTACTGCAGCATGTTGCCTTTAAGCAGGTACAGGTGAAATAAATACCGGATCATGCTGGACAGAATAAAGCCTCTGAGCTGGTGAGCCATTGAGCCATGATGCTGAGCTCTCATCAACACACCCACATTTAGAGTTAAGCCCAGCCATGTGCAGATTTTCTCCCATCCAATCTCATGTCCCAGGATGCCCTAATACACCTTATTTATAGAGCAGAGCTTGAGATTGTTATTCACTGAAAGTGTCACGAAGACCCGCAGAAGAAATCTACTTGCGTAACAATACGAGCGTAAGGCTCTGTGACGCACACTTTGCTCACCGTTGCTCCTTTGTGATGTGGAGCAGCTCATTCATAAATCCACTCATTGTGAAGCGGGTTTGAGGTAATTGGCTGAAGGACTGCTGCGGTGAAGCTACAAGGTAACACTGCAGGACTTTAAGGAGCTCAGCTGAAACTTTCCACTGACGTTCTGCTGTACTGTAATCACCGCTTACAGTCGTGTTTGTCAGGAAGATCTGACGCACAACTGGAACTTCAGAAAATTTGAACAAGACATTTGACATCAACAGTTACATGCGGTATTTAAAAATAATACTTTCTGGATGGTTAGAGCTGCATTTAAAAAAAAAAAATAAAAAATTTCGTTCTGTTTTTCATCTATTATCTTAATTTGTTATCCTTAGTCGCAACGTTATGTTTGGACAAATCTTGATGATTAAATGATAAATATTTTGTTGCATTGATGTGTAAAAATGCTCCTCAATCACATTTAATAATTCAGTCAGTGTTAAAGTCCTGTTTGTCTATTATGTTCTAAAGCCAAAACTGCTATTTTCTTGATAGCTATACAAAGCTATGAGGCACAAACAAACAAAAATGATAATTTATGTAGATTTCTTTCATTAGCATTGGAGAAGAAACGCTGACCTTGCAATAATACCCTTAGGTTTTACTTAAAAGAACTTTTCCCCTCTAACTGTCATTTAAAAAAAATTATATATACATTATTTGTAAAGTTCTTAGACTTTAAACAGTCTTCCTCTAAATCGAAACATAACTTTTTAAAATGTTGCTGGTTTAAAACAATCTAATAATTTTTCTCATTAGATTGTTGCATTTTTTTACTCACTGCCATGATTATTTTCTTAAACAAGTAAATAAGATCAGCAATCAGAGCTTAAAATGCTTAATTTTCCTAAAATAAAATTAAAATATGGAGAACTATCTTTTCAACTTGCAGCAGTAAAAGACCAGAATGACCTTCAAAAATTACTAGAAGTAAACACCTTTGTATCTATCTCAGCTTTTAAAAACCTTTTAATTAAGGTACTGACTGAATCTTTCACATGTTTTAACTAAAAAAAAAAATGTATCTGTGTATTTTTGGAATGGTTTTCTTCATGTGAATTGTTATTTGTGTTATGATGTGTTTTTATCTGCCTTTTTATTTATCCACTCCCAGGTCGTTATTGTAAATAAAACTTGTTTTTAATAGCTCACCTGGTTAGATAAAGGTCAAATAAATTAAAAAATAAAGTGATGTCAGTATACTTTGTTTGTGGGTTGTGACTTCTCACCTTATAAAGGCAAAGATCAATGACCTGTGCACAAATGTCTCTCAGGTCGTCGCACACCTTCATGCGGTTACGCACAAAGGCGCATAGCTCCTCATTTCCAATGGCGTCCCACACACCATCGCAGGCCAGGATCAGGAACTCGTCCTCTGGCGTCCTCTCCAGCTCGTACACCTCTGGCTCAGGCGACACCAGCTGCTCCGTCTGTGGCCTCCAGTCCGCCTCCTTGAAGTCAAAGTCCCCGAGGGCTCTGGAAACGGCCAGCGAACCGTTTATTCTCTGCAGGGTCACGGAGCCCCCAGCGTTCTGGATCCTCTCCTTTTCTCTGGGGTTGAACGGTTTGTGGTCCTCCGTGTAGAAGACCACCTGCCCGTTGTGGCACAGCAGGGTGCGCGAGTCCCCGCAGTTTATGAAGTAAATGTGGCGGGGGGAAATCAGGACGCCTGCTGCAGTGGTGCCGCTCCGGTCCCAGCTGTCCTCGCGAGACAGTTTGTGCATGTGGCTGTCAATTTTAAGAAAGCCTTCACGGATCCCCTCCTTCACCTGCTCGGGCTCTTCATCTGCTTTGATCCCACCTGAAGAAAAAACGTGTTTTGATGTCAAACAAAAGTTTACCCCGTGTTTTGGACACATGGATACAAAAATAATCATAAAGTGAAACATGTATGTTATAAATCGGGGATTGTCCTGTACCTGTGGCCAGAATGTGATCCAGTAGGTTTTTGGAGCAGTACTGTGCCACAGTGATGCCTGCATGTCCATCAAAAACCGCAAAGTAGGCCCAATCCTCCAGATCTCCTCTCAACTGAGACATGCAGGTATGTGCGTCCTCCATCTGAGCCCTCCAGCCCTGCATGCTCGCCACCGCATAGTTCAGTCCCAAATCATTGCCCCCTTCCGACATGTGCTTCTCGAGGATGGGGCGCTCCAGATAGGGACTCGGCAGTGCATCTTCCTCATCCAAATTATCCTCCTCGGAAGACCCCGTTTCTCTTGATCCACCTTTGAAGAAGAATGTCACCATCTTCTCCGTCTCTTTGACCAGCTGGCGGAGGAAGGAGGGCACCTCCACATTGCTGGCACGTCTGGCAGTCCTCATCACCCCGCGGAGCCTGAGCTCAAGCTTCCTGCTCGACCTGCCAGAGGCCCGTCTCCTCCTTGTGCCTCTCCTCCGCCTGTGGGTTTTCCTCAACAGGTCCAGGGCAACAGTTAGGCTGTGCCAGTTTAAGCAGCTAAACAACAAGTGAGTTACAGAAAAATCCTGCTAAACCGTAAACCAAAGTGGTTTGTGTTGAAAGAAGTATCCTGGCTACTTGTTTATCCTTAATATGACTTGAAGAAAAACCATCCTCCTCATTTCTTCTTCAAGTTGTTCCTCTCTGTTCTGCTGATCTTGTTCTTTAGTCTGTCGTCGTCTCTGCTTGTGATTTATCCCTTTAACGCTGCTCCACCCAATGCGTCCTTCTTCCCCTCCCTCTGTGGTTCTTTGGGATAATCACCTCGCCAGCGAGCCGGTACAGATAACTTGAGTCTCCAGTGATGCATGGATTATAAAGCCGCACATTTTGCGCAATGCATAATGAGTCATGTGACTGTTTGAGGATACTATGACATGCGAAAAGTTGAGTGATTCATGAGGAATGAACAAACACATTGATCCTTTTTCTCTTAGAGAGCAAAGTTTTTTGTAACAGCTCAAAAATAAGATAACCATTGAGTTTATTAATTTACTTTTTTCAAAGTGAATATATCTAAAAAAAAAAAAAAAAAGTTAAGTACTTTAGTATGACTTCTAAGACCTGTATCACTCAGCAAGATCAACTTCTTTTGACTAAACAAATCTTTGAAATTTGGTTAAAAATTAGGAGGAAATTGATAGACATCACACGTTGACATTTTAGAAAGGGACAGACGTGAAGTTCTTCTCAAACAAATTATCACTTACTTGGGTGACAAGCAAGTTTGGCAACAATCTGGGATACTTTAGGCTTGGATGGTTCACTTACAGCAGCAGCCGGTGATATGTGAACCAAACACAGTTTAAAGGTCATGAACTGAACTCAACTTGGGTAATGACATTGATTGTAAGAGGAAGATCTGGTCCAAAATCCTTGAGAGGATTTAATGGTGTTTTCTCTGATTGCAGTTAATGCATATGTGGTGATGAAGTCTTTATGTTCATCATAGATACACATAAACTGTGAAAAACAGAATGTACAAAAATAATCTCGGAAATCCCATTGTATTTTTTTTTTTCTTTGGCCGATGACAAAAGTTCACCTCAAATTTTTGTAATGTGACCCTGGTTGCAATGACAGAGGTCGAGGTTTCCTGTAGGTCTTCACCAAGTTGTCATTACAGCTCCTATTTCGGCCTATTTTCTATGCAGATCTTTAGAGCTGTAATATATTGATCTCTTTCCCTCAAGCAGTTCTGAGCTGTTTATTTACAGTTCTCAATATCATTTGCCCTGCTCCAGATGAGATCTCGCGTAGAGCCCCATGTGGAGGGAGACTGTCAGTGATCTTGTGCTTCTTCCGTATTCTCATAATTGCACCAATAGTTTATTTTTTTCTCTAAGCTGCTAACTTATTGTACATTGGTTCACTAGTCTTGTTCCGGTGAAAAATCTCACCCCTAGTGTCCTTCGATAGCTCTTTGGTCATGGTCATTGTAGCTTTGAGGTGCATACAGACAACGGGCTGTGTCAACTCGTGTTTTGGCAGCCACTTATGAAAAGTCAATGCAAACATGCATAGACCAGAGTTTCAGGCTTCCGCTTCTGGAACACCTGTAATTTCGCGTCTCTACGCAAGTTTTTAAGTCCGTTCGCGGGCTCTATGTACAAATCAGGTTTTCATTGATCGTGCTTTGAAGGTACAACCAGTTGAACTTTTTTACCCTCAATCTCAGTAATACAGCACTATGACCAATCAAGGACTCCGATTTGGTAGTTATGTGTGTATTGTGTCCGCTTCAAAACACAGAAGTAGCATTTCGACCATTGTAAACAGACCGGGATAGAGAAATCGATAATTTGGTTTGTATCCAATTGGATTCATATAACACCAAGACGAATGTTGATAGGAAGAGGGCTGTGAAAGCAAAAAGCCTGGAGCAAGATTTGAGGGATTTGCACCGCTTTGGCTACTTTATTGTAGTGGTGGACGAATGAAGCTACCAGCTTGTCTGGCAGTGATTTGGTGTGTTCATGAAACTGCGTTCTTGAACACGCTACACGCGGCCAGTGTGAATGCAGGATTACTGTTTAAGGGTGTAGACAGGTGCCTTTTATACAAATAACCAGTTTAAATGAGTGTCGTTATTACAGGTAACAGGTAGAGAACAGGAGAGCTTCTTGAAGAAGTTACAGGTCTGTGAAGGACATAATTGCTGCTTGTTTTTAGATGCTACATTTTCAGTACAAGTAAGCTTTTTTTTTTTTAAATTGAACTTAGTTGTTTTCTGGATTTTAGTAAAAATTATTTCTCTTGCAGTTGCAATGATGAACATTACAGATTTGTCTCATCTTTTTGCAAAATTTAAGGCTGCCAAATGTTTTTTTTTTGCCCCAATGTATGCAAATGTTCCTAAATTGAACGATCTGTAGGGGTTCTGTTTCTAAACTCTTCTCATGAGTGAACCTCTCTGTTCAAAGACAAATGTGGGCTAAGCAGAGCTGCAGATATGAGTCATGTGCAAAATAAAATGGTTTACTCCTGGTTTTTGAATGATGCATGAACACAAGTGCTGTTTCCAATATGCCACGCTTTGTTATATGTGACATTTTACTTTTTAAAATGGTTGAAAGAACTTGTTCCTTAACACTTCCCTCATTAAATACATTTTTAAGCATCTAAATACTTTAACTCTGAATTTATTTGGTAAAAAAACATTGTTCATCATTGTCGATCATAAAGCAGTTTAAAAAAGATTGAAGTTGATAAAAGTTCTGTACAAAGATAATTTCACTGAAAGATTCCTAATCTACGTGATTTAAGGATGTTACTGTTTTACTATGAATATCTTGGTTAAAAGTTGGATGGATCAAAAATAAACAATATTACCAGAATTTAGGTTCTAGATAATGAACAAAAAGTGAAGTGCAACAATTCAAGAATTGAAACTGTTTAAAATTAAGCCCAGACTAGGCGAAAGAAACCACAACAAAAGATGAATTCATCAAAGTTGTGAGTTGCAGTGAAAATCCCACTACACCTGTTAGTTTCTAGCACCACCACCACAGACATTTCACTATATTTTAAATAAGAAAGAAAAAAAACTAAGAACCAGCAGATGCTTTAAATGTCTTTAAAACTCTTAAAATACACTAAGTAAGAAACTATCCCGCTTTTTAAGAGTGACGTGAATATGACACATATTACCAAAAGATAGGATGTTTTTGAAAAGAAAAAAAACAACATACATGAGGAAAAGAAGGGACCTAAAAAAAAACTTGTGGGACTCACAGGACAGGACATGCAACAATATAGTATTATATTCAGAAAAATGTCATGTAGATTTAACCTGATTTTTAAATTAAGACTTTATTTAATTGTTTAAAAATATTAATGTATTTTGTTTTTTGGGGGTTTTTTTTGTATTAACAAATGTAAACATACATGGAAACCTACTTATCTTTATATCTGGACAAATTAGTGGTATGCCTTCAAGCATGAACAGGGAGCTGCATTTAGTTATTTCAGCTCCTAGTTTGTGACCACCTGATTTCACATGGTCACAGATTTGTATCCATAGCTCCTAATCTTATTACCTTTTGTGTAATATATAGTGACCTGGTTTAATGACTTTGAGGTCTAAATGTGTGGCACTGTTCTTATCTGGCTATAAATACAACTAAACTGTTTTTAGCCTTTGGAAACAGATCCTTGTGCTTTCTAAACCTAAATAAAATAAAAACTGTAAGGGGAAAGTTTAAACACGCTTTTTTCTGGTTTTAATTTTTATTTTTTTCAAATATTATTAAATTGTGTTAAAATTTGAATTTGTATTCAATTTTTACGAATAGTTTTCTTTTTGTTGTCTCCTTTATTTTAGTATACGGCAAAGCAAATGAGAAAAACTTATTTTGTTCAAAAATTTTAGGTTCTCTGAGAATCGAGTTTTACAACCCAAGTAAATTTCCATAACAGAATACAAACTTATGAGTTTTTATGTGCGAAATGATCCATAAGGATTACAAAGGAAATTACCTGAAGATTATTTGATCATTTATATTGTTTTAATTAGGATTTAACTAAGCTTTGCATTCTATAGTAATAATTTGAAGTAGAGGTGGTTTGATTTATAGAATACTACTGCCCTCTACATGTTGTTGTTGCTCAAGCAAGATGTGCCAGCCTTTGCTACTAAATGATATGAGCTTTTTGAATATATTTGGAAATAAAACAAAATTAATAAAATCCAATAGAAACACGTGAAAAGATTTCCTTATATTTTCATCTTTAACATAAGCCGGTGTTTCCTGTATGTTTTGTTACATCACCAACTCGTCACTTCCTGTTTTAAATCCTGCTCCTTTAACACGCAGAACTAAAATAACAAAAACAAACCAAAAAAAAAAAATCACACAATGAGTAAGATTGGCTATGACCGGAGGATGCCCTGATGAGCTCACAGAGATGCTTGTGCTTCTACTGTAGCGTTCACTGCTGCCTCTGCAGTCACAGCGATGCATGAGGAGAGGAGGAGGAGGAGGAGGATGGTGGAGTGAGGCAGGGCGGGGTTGCTGAGGAACAGAGACAGAGAGAGGAAGCTGCTTAGCACACGAGCAAGGAGCACGGGAGGGAGGAGGAGGAAGAGAGTAAGCTAGCAGCAGTGGAGGTGAAGGGGGGGGCGCCGCTTCCAGACTGGATAGGCCCCAGCGATGCCTTGATGGAGCATGGGCCAGGTTTTAGGATTCTCTCACTGCCGTAAGTCCGCTTTAGTTAGTTCTGTTAGCATCCTGAAGGCTGATTGGCACAGAGGAGTGCTATTTACGCTCCAGCTCCACATCTGTGAGCGTTAGCTCAGCCACCTTTCCTCCATCCATCCAAGAAAAACACACGTGTGGACGGATGGCTGCAGCACCGCAGGAAGCCTATTTTCTTATCATCATAGTTGTTTGGTTGGCTGCTGGGTAAAGTTTGCACTTTTCCATGTCAGAACTGCTATTTGCTTAGACTTGAAAGCTACTTTTGGATTATGTTTGAGACTATTTTGATCTACTAATGAACATCTGTCTTTGCATGTTGCAACATTTGTGAATTTGCTGCATCTATTGCACAAAATCTGAAAGAAGGGGAAAACACAGTCTTTGTTGTTTTGTCTTTAGTTCCAAAATATACTGTGGAGGAATCTACTCTAGAGTTCACTGTGTTGGTACATAGCAGACACATCTGCCTCAACATTAAAAGGGCTGCAATTCCATACATGAAGATTTTGTCCAACTTTTTTGTTTTAGAGGAATATGGCTCTGTGGCGTCCACTCCTGACTCAACACCCCCCTGCACTGATGGTAAGAATTATTGTTGAAGCTTAGAATTGCTTTTTTTTTTTTAAACTTAAAGACACATTTTGTACAAATTAGCCTCTATGTAGGACATTCAAGTAAGTCATAAATACTTCTGCAGCAAACAATTCAATTGTTTCTGCTGTTCGTCCAGGCGGAAATGAGGAGTCTGAGATGTATGAGCTCCAAACAGCCAGAGAATGGTCTGATGATGAGTTGGGAGAGGCAGACGATGATGAAGGGCTGACTTCATCCCCGTCAATCTGGGGCACCCCTCGCCAGAACTCCTTCGAACTGACTTTCTCTTACATCGCCATTGCCGAGGCCGAGGCAGTCGGAGTCTCCCGGCATCATCGAGAACGGCGGAGGGGAGGAGTTCGGGGAAGCCGCACGTCACTGATGCGCGCGGACACTCTGGAGACCCTGCTGGACTCTCCAGATGTAGACTGGGACCCACAAGGCTTTATCAGCCAAGATGACGACATTGAGACGAGAGAGCCGGAGAGGCTTGAAGCCGGGACAGATGAAAACCAGCAGACTGAGACTCTCCATTTGTGTCCCGGAACCTGGAGCCAGAAAGTCAAGAGACAGACTTAGAACTTCAAGGAGCAGAGGTCATGAGCCAGGATGCCCAGCCGGCTGCTCACTCATCACAACAACAGCCCCCTTCACAGATAACCGAGGTTGAAGAAAAGCAGAAAGGTAGAGGTGACAGAGTGACGGGGGGTTCTGTTTGATTTTCTTTTCTCCTTTTAGTCAGTTATACACTTTAATTTATATTTTTGTCAAAACCTGGTCCTCCAAATTGGAATATGAGGATTTCTTTTTCTGACGCCTGAGCTGTCACAAGAAACACAATATGGAGGCAATGAAACTAATACCTCAAAGATCGATTCTCTCAAGGGTAAAACCTTTCATACGTGATCATCATAGTGACAATATCCTCTGTTGTCCAGCAGACGTCACCCCTCCAATCCTCGAACCTGAGCCCCCCATCACCGACGAACCCATTTCGGTCGAGCTACTCACTTCTGGGCGACCCAAAGACCCAGCAGGCTCGGCACCAGCGGACACGGGCTTCAACTCTCAGGAACGGCTGGTCAGCGGTCACTGTTTTTCAGCGGTTAGCCTTAAAGACGAGCTGGCAGTTTTCACCCACATTGCAGGTACAAATTTATCACCTCCTTTTATTTATTTATTCTTGAAAGTATTATCTCTCTCCCTCACTTCTCCGCTTAGAGAGAGCTTTTCACTTAGCTCACAAATCAATACTTTGATCAGTGAAAATATCAGGTTTCAGTTTGTGCAAGTACTTTCAAGAGCATGCAGACAAAGATACTCCTCTGGAAACCGGTGCAGATTCTGTGGGCCGTGCTCTGCCTCCCTGTGTTTGTCTCTCTCTCCAGAGTTCAGGAATGATGGGTAACCGGGAGGAAAGCTTTTCCAGCTTTGGCTGCTGTTTTTTTGTGCCTCATTAAAGCTTGGCAGTGCTTAACTCACACACAGATGACTGTGTGCTGGTGCATGTCATCACCGTGCATTTTTAAATATACTTATGGGTTATCGCTGCCTATGTCGGACTAAAGCAGACAGATAATGGGAGCATTAGAGGTAAGAGTCTGTCTTTTAGATGGACGGCTCTTTAAGTGGGCCGCTGCAGTGGTCTCAATGGATCCTATTTTAGTAGATCTTTTGGGGGGGGCTCTGCAGTCCGTCAGACTGTTGATTAATGTGTGGTCAGAATGATGACAGAGTTAAGAGTTCTTGAAATAAATGACTCACTCGTAAACTGATCACACACTTCATTATATATTGAAAACCTGGCATTGAATGAATGAAACTGATCAATTGAATATTTCTTTTGTTTAGTTCGGAATGCATTAAAATATTTTCTGTTTTGTTTTACACAGAATAAAGGCAGAACTTGTTTAAGTCTTTTTCTATTTTGTATGATTTAGTCTGGGATCAAAATTCCATCTGAGAAACAGTTTAGAGTGATTCAAATACATAAACATGCACATAGGCATCACATTTCGAGATTTTACAGTAAAATGCTTAAAATCAAAAAGAAAATGTTTACATGTATTAGTGAATTATCTATTTTTTTTTCAGAATTATCTATATCCATATATGTTCATACATTACCTTTGAGAAAAAGTTATGAAATATGAGTTATTTTCGTGAGTTTTTTTCCGACCAAGAATGCACCGTCTTTCACTGCCTGTGGGTGCCGCCCATTTCATGATGTTATCCTATAGCCGGCCACGGCAGCGTGTCTGTGCTTCACCAACGAAAACAAATAACATCTGATCTTTTGCAAAGATGGATGTGCATACTGTACATCTGCCTTTAGTAGCCCTGCCATCGCTACAAACAGTGTAGCGATGGCCTAGCTGAGCAGCGACGCTAGCAGTGAAGTTAGCAGCATAGTTAGCGAGTAAACGGCGAAATTATCAGCTGCTCACTGCTAGCTGAGCGGCGTAGAAGGCAGCTTAGGAGCAAAGTTAGTGGCTGATCGCAATTTACTGAGTAGATAAACTGGAAAATTTGTGTTAGTCTGGGGCAGTTCTGGCAGCACCCTCTTCTTGAAAGGGGGTGTTCTCAATTTGTGACATCAGCTCGTGAGAGCCTGCGTATTATCATGGGCTGAGAGGGTCTGGTGCTCAGCGCGCAGGTTTTAATAGAATTACCCAGAAATGCGTGTATGGATCGAAATACCGTTTTGGGGTCGTTTAGGTGAGGAATGAACATTATAATACACTTAAAAACCTCATTAAGTTGATTTTGCATGGCATAGTCCCTTTAATTGAAAATTTGATCTTTGTTTCACAACTTGAGTGATGGAGTTTTTAACTCTTAAAATGCACGAGTTTTGAAAACAGAGACAAACGTCGGCCTTCTTTTTAGAAGGGGAAGACTGACATTTGTGTTAAACTTTGGCAGTCTTTGGAGAGGTGGGCGGGGCTGTGGTTGTGATTATTTTGGGATGGGAGGCCTTTGGACTGCTGACTGAGCAGCGGGTGGCCAAAAACAGCTCAGACAAGTGAGGGGAGCACAGTGGGGACACAGTGAGGGACAGGTGGACAGAGGAGCAAATACTAAAATGGCCAGTAAAGGTGAGACATTTAAGTTTAAAGTGATCTTTTAATTTTATTTCTCTAAGGTTATTATGTTGTAATTGAGTTGTGGTGACAAATAACTCCTGCAGAACAATTCCTTTTTTTTTCAGTCGTGCAGGCGAAGCAAATTTAATTTATTCTATGCATTTACTTCTTTATTTATCATCTTTACACATCAATTCTGATCTTAGTGGCTGTGAAATCATGAACCAAACTTGCTCGGTCTTGTTAACTGCAAGCTTCCATCAAACGCAGGTTTGGATCAGTTATTCTTTTGTTGTTAGCTTTAATTCAAATAGTATTCTGCCTCTCAAATAACCTTGCCAGCTGTGTTCTATTTTATTTTAGTCTTTCTGCCTTCAGCTGTTGAGCTAAAACACAAAGAGAGATTTCAGTCTCTGATGTTTTTGGATTTGGGATTGATCTGACATGACCGGAGCATGAGAAACTCATGTTTATCTTAAATTGTGCTGCCAAGATTGACACAATTATGATTACAGCACTTTTTTATGATGCAATACTTTCAGGGAAAATATTGTTTATTTTCATTTTAGAGACAGAATCATTGCCTTAACATTTTTGCTTGTTTGTGTTGAGGATCCCACTTAAAGCACTCTAAACTGCAAATGTGTCCAAAGTGATAATTATGGACAATTATGGCTCAGACATCACCCAGTTGCTGCTAACCGTTCTTTGCTCCTTCAAAAATCTTGAATCCTGCTGCACTCTCTGTTCCTCAAAGTAAAAGGGAATTTATTGATTTAATTTTTTATTTGCCTTAAGGATCTGTTTTTGAAAAGAAAAAGTCTTAATTTGAATGGGAAACAAAGACACAATAAGTGACCAATTATAGTCTTTGGATGTCAAACTCTGTTTACCTTAGACTTCAATTTTTTTAAAGGGACAAAAATATTTTTATTCTTTATGTATTTTGATAAACAATAAAAAAAATTGTGCAAAAGATAATTCTGCCAAAATGCATAGCCTGCAGTGATTTAACAATTGACAATTTATTTCCCTTGTTGTTGGCTGTAGAGCAGAGCAACAGCCATAATACAATACAATAGTATAAATATGCCTGGTTGTATACAAAGGGGAAAAAAAAACACCTGTCTTGCTTTTCTCAATACAAAATATATGTAATCCATAAATAAAGAAGGAATATTTTATATTGTGACCTTCTTAACCTGTGCAAAATGAAGGAATGAGAAACTACAAATTAGAGGTGTAGGGAAAAATCTATTTGGCAGTATATCCGGATAATTCATTTGGCAATTTTTTTTGTATCAATTAAAATGCTAAAAAGATGATATTTAATTATTTATGAGTGTCTTTCAGCATCTTAGTTTGTTTTTCCACCTAAACCGCTGACCGGTAGTTACCAGCACACTGAGCCTCTTTGGGCCAAGAGAATCTGGCCACAATAAATAGATAGAAGTCCCTCCACCTGCCGTAGCGGGCCGCAAAAACCATAATATGCGCCCAAAATCCTTGACCGGAACTCCTGGACCAGAACCCCCCGTTTTAAGCTTTTTCCCTTTGATATACCGTAACTGATCAGCTGATTCACAGAGAAAATGCAACATTTTGCCAGCTATTTCTCTGGAGATAAACGGGTGTATCTATACAAATTTGAGGACTTGTTTATATTGACTTGACAGAAATAAAACAATTAAAGTTCTTTGTCCCATTTGAAGCTCATCTTTCACACTAAACTTTCAGACAGTTTATTCACATTTTAAAGCTTAAAAGCTGATAGTTCTGAAAAGTATTTAAAATATCATTTTTGAAAGGGTCTCCTAAAGTTTAGGAAATTTCCACTTACACAACCGGTTAAAGTTGCAAAATTTCTGCTTCCGGCTAGAGATGATTCTGGCGCCATCTTGCATGTGATCAGAGACCTCTCCTTTGAAGAGCTAAACATCACGACCCACACAACAACAAAACTCCTGAGAGAACCAGCTTGTTTTATATGTCCTCGGGATTTCTGTTGTTATGAGACATATACTACTTAGTTTTTACCTTGGATTGGTACCGAACTGAAACTCTGAACCACGTTGCTGCTAGTACCATATAAAACCATAGATTGCGGTGCTTTATAGTGGGTTCAGATTAAAACGATTGGAAAAAATCCAGTTTTCCAGCGGCTCATTCCATGGAGCTTCATCTAAAAAAAAAGAAATTAGTTAAGAAATGTTCCGGTATTGTCTCAGGATACATCACGATACATATTGTATTTGTATTTGTATTGTATTTCCAGACTCTTGCCAGTTCGCAGCCCTACTATAGATGTTGCTCTTAATGCATACTAACTGTACACACACTTAAAGCTTTGATTGTAAATTAGTGGTTTAGTTAAAATCTCAACAAAAAAAGAAAAATTGCATAATAGCTCTTTCCTCGTGTTATTATTTTCTTGTTTTAGTTATTTTTCACTCTTTTAGATTATTTAATTTTTTTTTGTTGTTGTCCAATGCTGTTGTGTTATTCATCACCGCTATTGTGTCTTAGAACGAGAGCGGCACAAGTCTGGTGTTAATTAAGTGCAGTGAATTCCATAAATAACCCACCTGCCCTCGGAGTCCTCGGTTCAAAGAGGCTTCCCTCCTTTCTAATGCCGAGGCTCAGCATTCCCCTGACGGTGCATTATGTTGTCACACGCGGCGTGAACCGCGCTCGTGCGAGGAGGCTTCACTTCTTATCGATCACTCCTTGCAATGCACTTCAATTCTCAGTGCAGTAAATCGCGAAGCTTTTATTTCACGCAGCGAGTCGTGTAAATAGTGCAGCTGTCAAGTCTAGTAAAGGATGACTAAATGGATGCTTGGATCTCCACGGCAGCTGTTGCCTGGTGACAGAGAGGGAGGCCAACAGCGCGTGGAGAAATGGTTGCTGACAGGCTGACGACCGGCAGCAGGTGTTGTGAAAGGTTCCCCTCAACTGCTGGCTGCTCCCTGTCATGTAAAGGGCTAAATTTAGCCGAGGCCGGAGCCGTACGTGTGATGCTGAGGCTGAAGAGATCTCTTTTTCAGCTCTATCTGCCACTCCCCCTTTTCAGTTCTGCCCCCAAAATAAGAGAATTGATGTGATGCTTCTCCATCTGCTTTGTCATGTCATGTCCGAAAGCACCACAGTCATGCTTCTCTTTTACTCCTCCTCCTCTCACCTGATCATCTTATGGCTTAGTGGTGGACCTGATCTACTGGAAGGACATGGAGCGAAGCGGCATGGTGCTCACGGGGTTGGTGGTGGGCTTGCTGTCCCTGTTCCAGCTCAGCATCATCACTGTGGTCTCCACTGTCTCCCTGGCTGTCATGTGCTTCACCATCTCTGTGCGCATCTACTACCAGCTCCTCCACATCCTCAGCTGGGGAGATGGAGAGCACCCCTTCAAGTAAGACTTGGGTTTTGAACATTTAAGAGATTCAGTATTTTTTACCCTTTATTTTAAATGCTGGAATATATATATATATATATATCTTTTTTCCTATTAGGGAAGAAATGAAAATGTGTTTTCTTGCTAATAAATATTTTCTTTTTGCCTTCAGGTCATACCTGAACCTGGATATCAGTTTCAGTGGAGAGCAGGCGGACATCTACATGCAGAAAGTCATCGTGTTGACTCTGTCTGCTGTCGACGGCCTGAAGAAGCTCTTTTTTGTTGGAAACCTTTTCGACTCCCTGAAGGTAAGCCGAGGCTGCAAATAGAGTCCAGTTTTACTGGATTTGCTGTGATGGAGGGGCAGCCTGTCTGGGTTGATCTTGCATCTAATCAAGGATAGATGGATAAAACGTACGCACGAGTGTGTTTTTTGTGCATCAGCCTCTTAGTAATAATATCATCCAGAAACTCTTCATTAAACTGAACATTCAAGATAGTCGTCTTCCATTTAGTCTCCTCCTCTGTCATCTTTTTCTCCTCATTATTGCTCCTTCCAGCTCCAGACAGGACAACATTTTCATTTGATGTTTATGGAATGTTTGGGGAATCAATTGGCTCTCTGTAGGTAAAGTCAAATTTATAAGAACTGTTTAAAAAACTTTCTCTTCTAATAGCTGTGATCAGATTTTCTTTCTGTCCTTATTTGGGTTATTAAGACTCTTGACTCTTTAAGGGAATCCGGGACTGTCCATTCAGGGCCTCTTATGGATAAACACTCGCTTATATTTATGGATCTTTGTGTTTGTTTTATATTAACCAAATTAAAACTGCTGCTAAATTTAGTTCTAACTCTAATATGAACTTTTTACCTTCGTAAAATAACTTTCTCCTTTCAGATCTGTCACAATATCTTCATAGAAGCAAAATACTCACAGTGTTAGTCATCTATCCAGATCTGCTCTTCACAAGTATATAAAACACCCAAACCAGGCCATATCAGTTTGTCAAAATATACTTTGATTACACACTAATCAGATTTAACTTCAGATCTTCTAGCTTAGTTGGCATGTTTTAGAATTTGTTTTTTCTTTGAGAGTTTTTGTTTAAGATTGTATTTCTAACAATATCGAGAGTAAAATCCCTCATCCTGTTTCACATGATTGCACTACTAGAATAAATAGTTATTCAGTCTGACATCAACATTTTTTTAACACATTAATAAAAAAATTTTGCTGAGTATAAAAAAGAATAGTGCATCCCTACTGCATACCAGAATGTCTATGTTGAAGTATGAAATAAAATAATAGATGGATAGATAGATAGTTAGTCTGAGTTAAAGTGAACTTTAAAAAAAAAAAAATGTTTAAAAAAAGAGGATAGGCAGAAGCCAGTGCTTATTTAAGCCTATCCCTCCAGCTACTTTTCACATATAAGTCTATAATGTTCAACATTATAATATTTTCTCTTTTTCCACAAAATACATTTCACAATAAATAATTGTATATTTCATATTTCTGTCCATCCATCTTGTATTTTAAGAACAGTTTCTCTTTAAGTTTGAAAACATATTTATAATGTCTCTTTTTATTTCATTACACTGTGCTTAGTATGAGCCTATCAAAAAAATTTTCTTCATTACTACTCACTTTTTAACAAATAAGAAACAGGCTTTAGTTATTTTTATATGTTTTTGTTTTGAAATACACGTATCATATATTGAACTGTAACACAACTGTGACCATTAAATTGAGGTTTGAACTAGGATTTAGGGAAAGTAAATTTTTGCATCCCTAGTTTTGTCCAAAGGGGTTTGAGAGGAAACTCCAAGTTTTTTTCCTCTTTTATAATTCAAATAATTAAATAATAGTTACAACTTGCAGAATAATTTTTATGTAATGCTTTAGCTCTCAGAAGACAAACTAAGTATAAACTGAATTTCTGAAATAATGTTGTCCAAAGATTTACTGCAGAACTTTTCACAGTGCTGCTTCTATGATTTATTTTAGTTTTTTACAATGGTAGACAACGTCCAAAAGAAATCTCAAAGCCCACTGGAAGCTCCATGACAGAGACATAAAAATAAACCAGCATCAGCATCATCCTGTCCTTGCAACTTACCCTTCATATAATTATTTCATTTTAGTATATCAGGCCAGCACACTTACAGTGAAAGGGAGAGCCTGAGCTCCTTAATCCCAGGACCTCCCGGTTTTAACTTCGACCTGGCCGGTATGTAAAATGACACACAGAAGTCTGTAGGCAGGAACCCGCCGGTGAAGCTGGATCCAGCCGCTTTCCATCTGAGACGGGGGTGTCCCATATCTGAGCAACCGGATCCCAACTCAGGAGCAAAACCCTTTTAGAAATTGCATAATAAGAATATCAGTGGAGCAATAACTGTGAAATATAATTTATGTAAAATAATTTTAACATTTTTAAGTGACTATATGAAGAGTGATGTTTTATTTCTGTCTTAGTTTCTGTTTCTGTTGTACCTGGTGACCTACCTGGGAGATCTGTGCAACGGCCTGACCCTGATTATTATCAGTAAGACCTTAATATCATCAACATCTTTAAACACTTAGAAAGGCTTGCATCCATGCATCATTTCTCTCTGCAGGTGTGATTGCTGTTTTCTCTCTGCCACTTTTCTACAAACGGCATCAGGTAAGATAGGTTTACGTAACAAAAAATTAACACTTTGTGCAACTGCTCACGTTATCTGTCCCAACAGGAGGAGGTGGACAGCTTTGTTGCAAAAATCCAGGCCCAGTTAGATAGCATCAAGGACACGTGAGTATGGCGCCATCTTGTGGCTAAACAATGCTATTGTAAGATCTGTCTATGCAGCAGACATATTTCTATGACGACAATTTTGCAATCTTCAGTTTATTTTGATTATACGTGCTTTGTCCTTTTTATTCTAAAATATTTATGAGAATCTCACACATATTTTGAAACCCGTGTGACTGTTCATTCCAAGGAGTAAAGTACACGAGTTTGAAAATGACTGCATGAATTTGTATCTATAGAGGACATAGACTTTCATCAACACCAGTTAAAAGGAAACCAGTTCAGTGACATTTTTGCCGTAGTTTGAACTGACCATGTATATCTGCAGAATATGAGTCTCCAACAAACACCATATGGGGCCTCATTTCAGCATTTATTACACTGCATAGTGCAGTTAGGAACCAAGGGATTGTAGTTTCTTTCACGTTTTGTCACCGTAAAGCTATACACCTGTGTTATAACCAATATCTCTCCTCACACTGAAGTACACTTTTCACAAAATATGTTCTAAAAGCTCAAATGATTATAACTGCTCACACAATCTATGATGTAAAGGCTTTAACACAACAGTTACATTTACAGGGTAAAATTAGTCACAGTATAGATCAATTGTAAGTTGTGCAGCCTAATTATTACAGTGTAAACGAACATATATGATCTGCAGAGTTAGTAAAGAAGAACAAATTTGTTCATAAAAATTTTCTGAAAGTCCAGATTTTTTAGCATGTTATTACTGATGCAGAACTCCTGTGATTGTGGTCAGCAGGAATCACATTATAGATACAGTAGATGTGATTAAGAGATGGGATGAACATCAGAGTGGTGGCTGATGGGAGTTGGAGTGCAGAGCAAGGCAGTCAGTATTCAGGTGAGCGCTGGTGGTCGAAGGAGGACGGAGCAGGCTGAACTGTGACAGACTGAGTTTCTAAAACACGTTTTTACATGAGTGAATAATGAATAGGGGTCACTTCTTAACCTGGATAAAGTGAGGTTGAAAATTATTTATTTGTAATCTGATTATTAAAGGTACAGAAACAGTGACTAGCATCATCTAGCAAAAAAAGCAATTATTGTGTTGATAGAATGAATCACTTTCATCACTAGGGATGTGTACAGTTTGGCGATATGATGCGTATCAAGATAGATGTGTCACAATATGATATGCATCACGATAAATCCCAAGATAGTACCAGTATTTCACTTTTTACTTTACTTTTGTTTTTAAACTGTTACCTAGAAAAAATGTATCTGAATATTAATACACCTTTCACATAAATAATTTTAAAACATTCTCTTTTTTTTTTAATCACAACACTTAAACTCTGCAACTGTAACTCATTTACAAGTTGCTTTTAACCAAGGAAATTCATGGTGCTTTCCTTTGGGTATTTTAAGAAATATTTTTTCCGACGCACAACATTATCTGATTTTTACAGCAAAATATTTTTCAACATTGGCAAAAAAAAAAACCCTCAAAGATTAAATGCGTCTTAACCAGTGATGTTTCATATCTATGGTTGAGAAAATAAAATACTATTTATTTCCAACACTGCTAAATGTGGTTTAAATGGTTCGGTTACCTGCTTGAACAGGTGTTTTCTTGAAGCTTTTCAGTGTGATGAGACAATGTGTTTAAGTGAAAAACAAAAGTAAGACACTGAATTACATTTTTCCTTATAAATAATTATTTATTTGGAGGATTTTGATTTGATACAAGTATCGCCAAAGGAAGTATCGTGATATTTCACTGAATTGATATTTTCTTACAGTCTTACTTATTTTACATGGATGTTAACCCCTTCACTCCCTTCTCTTGTAGTTTGCAAAGACTCGCCCAGGGTGGTGGCCCACCTCCTGATCCAACCCCCGGCGGCGCCAAACCTAAACCCCAGTAAACGATGTGAACACCACCGTTAGCAGACGTCAGCAGATCCAGGCTGTCACTCTGAAGTCTTACTCGTGTTCTCAGAGCTCCGCAAGGAGGAGTCTCCAGAAGCTGGAACGGAGGCGCAACACTAACTGTATCCAAGTATCTGAAATTGTAGGAATCCTCAGTAATATTCGTGCTGCTGCTGTCAGGGAGGAACAATGTCATTGGAAAGGTTATTTTTAATGTGTATAAAAAGGAAGACTCAGGAAGTGTGTCGGATGGAGCTGTAGTCCAAATGAGGTGAAAGTGGCAGCACCAGACTTTAAAAAACAGGAGGGGGTTGTGGTGGTTCCGTCCAAGACGACTAAATACGTCGTTCCTAACCATGGCAGCATTAAACCGGCAATTAAGGATGCATGTTTGTAGACATGTCTGATTATGACTTTTTTTTTTGGGGTATGTAAGGTAGTGTGTGTGAACTTTATCCCCACAATTAAAATCACGTTTTTCTTCATTTTTTTTACGACGTTGCTTTCACTCTTGCACTTGTTTCCTTGTTAGGTGTTGAACATTGAGAGGGTAAATGAGTGAGTGGATTCACGTATAGAGGAAACTTGTTCACTAAAGCAGGTGCCTTTTTTAACTGCAGGTTAAAGAGAACGTGATTTTTGTTCCCACTCTGTCATAAAACCGACCTGACCAACAAACCACGTCCGATAGCGATACAGAACCATGACATTTAGAGAAAACAAATCATCCATAAATGTTAGGGATGACGAGACTTTCAGGATACTTTGAATTTGTATCCATTTGTGAACATTCTGCATTTCTTTTTTGGCACACGTAGTGTTTTAAAATCTTGCACCAGGAATTTGCTCCTATAAGCCTTACTTTGTGCAGCTCGTGCACCTTGCAGAGAAGCTTTACCAGACCCACGAAACAAACAAACATGAGACATCATGACTGTTGATGACGGTTGTGTGAGTAGAGAACATATAATTCCCTCATTAAAGATTTAGCTAAACCCAGAAATCTTCTATGTAACATCATTTGATACATTTTCTGTTTGAATGGATCGGCTTCACAAAGATGTTTCCATCAGCAAATGTTTGGATATTTTCACGTCTCAGTAGAATTTAAACTCTGTAAAAAATCAGCTAAAGATTTTAAACCTAAATATAGCAGAAATTAACATGTACATTTTCATAGAGGTTTTTTAAAATGTTATTTTTAATTTGTACATCTCCTACATCTCCTGTGCAAAAAAAATGTGGTCAAACACTCCACTAAACACTGTCTAATTTGCAGCATATGTTGCTACAACACATTTATGTCACATTTAATGAAGAGCTGGATGTTCGATTAAAACTTTGTTTTAAAATCATCACCAATAGAAAGGGTGTTGTCTGGGTTTTTCGGTTTCTGCATTTGCATTCATTTGCTTTAGTTCTCTGCTGGTTTGCATATCTTTGCATTCTATTGTGAACTACACAATTCCAATTCTTAGAAACAGGGTTCAACATCCAAACACTCAAGTGACTTATGGTTTATTTGAAATCTGCTCTAATATTCATTAAAATGTGTGTCACCGATTATTGTTATTTTACAAAACAGACTTTTATCTGTGCAAAGCAAATAAAAATGACGAGAAAATCAAACATGCTGGTCTTGTGACTTTTTTTAATTTTTTTTGCTGAAAACAGGTAGAGTCTAACTCAGAGCATTTAGCTGTTTGTCCATTATCTTCAAGTAGCTGGTTAAAAAAAACAAAAAAGAGTCATTGTTTATCTTTTATCATAAAAGACACTTCTGCTCTTTTAGAGGCTTTTTTGTTTCTGTTCTTGGCTATAACTAGCTCAGAAGTCTGGAACATTTGACAGTAAAAGACCATTTGGGCTTTTTTTCTACTGATCAAAACTTATTAGGAGCCATAAAGTCTTATTTTGATACTTCTGTTCATTCATTACAATGTGTTTTTTAATAATAAAGATGAATTATGCTTCTTTTGAGGCATGAAAAAAATATGAAAAGAAACTATAATTTTCTCAACATGTGAAATTATTTTTTTACATTATGAAGAAGCTTGTGTGATTTCTTTTCAAAATAAGACGCCTTGTCCCAGACTGTAGCTCCTGCAGCTCTGGACAGCATAAGATTCTATGTGCTTTAAACTCATAAAAAGTCAGACTTTTTACCAAAGTAGTGTTTGAAATCTGTCTGTTCTGGAGGAAGCGTAGAACAAACAAGACCTCTTCAAGTCAGCAGGGATACAAAAACCTTTATATAGTTTATCTTCCAGGTGCACCTCAGCCATAAATGAGCAAACTTAACTAATCTAAATTAAATAAATGCTAATTTAGTAACTTTTAGTTGAAAAAAACCAAACATTATTTTATTTTTCTTTAGTCAAAGTGCCACTCTGGCTCTGGAGCTACCGGTTGCAGACTCCTGAACTAATCCTTTTCATTATCTTGACCCCATTTAAATGCTCTTGCAGTATGTAGGGTTTTTTGCATGGCATAGTTTTATTCTGGAGTCTTTTAACAGCAGTTTATAATTCAGAAAAATTGGTGATAATTATAAAAGCAAAATTAAAAGTCATACAAGGTGATAAAGAGTTGGCGTGTTAATTGTGCTTCAAATGGATTTAACCTTTTGTTTTTAAAATCCAACTTTAATGAGACAATGTGAGTACTAAGACACTAACATGCGGATGTATTCAAGTTTCAACTGTATAAAAGGATCTCTGTAATGTCTTTTAAAGTATTACGGTATAAATCATGACCAAATCTACATCAACTTTTAAGAACTTTTAAAGTTCTGGGATATTATTTCATCAAAGGTAGATTTGACCTCAGAAATACTCAACTTTTTCCCCACATAAGAAAGAACTCTGTCATATTTTTAATCAATCAAACGATAAATCGATCAATCAATCAATAAACAAATATATAAAACCTGAGAGCACAGATGAAGCACAGAAGTCTATAAAGTTTTTTAAAGCGTTAAGTGGATCAAAGGCTGCTTAACCAATTTCAACCACAAGGTGGCGCCAAATTCAAAGTCATCATATCTCAGACTAATATGCGCAACAGATGAAAACTAACTGAAGGGTTTTAGTAGATTAAAGTAAGTATTTTAACTTGGTCCATAACTTATAATATGAATTCATGATGACACAAATGCTTGTTCTTTCATTGAATTCCACTCTCCACACAGTTTGAGCTGGTTTCTCCTGAGCTCAGCTCTACAGCCCAAAGTAGGCTGGGAGGACGGGATAACATTTCAGTGCTTCTTTATAGGTCACTTAAAATTGACCCGGTGAGGGCATGTCTTGACTTGTCTGTAACAGGTCAGACACCCTTTACAGCTCAAACAGGAGGAGGGAAATCCGAATAAAATAAAAATAAAAAAATAATAATACAATTTAGAAATCATTGTAATTCTGTCCACAGCACTGGTGTTCTAGATGTTTCAGAGCATTTAAAGCTTCAGACGTCCTGACCAGTCCTCCTCCACTGTGGTGGGTGGGATTAGTCAAATGATGGGAACATAAAGAGTGTAAGCCGCCCTGGCTCAGAGCTGCAGTGCGCCGCTGTCTGTGTGGATGGTGACGCGTCTGGATATGACCGCGCGCTGGATGACGGCTTTTACGCACGGGTTCGGCTCGCGCTCGTAGGGGGTGTGTGTGCTGTGTCTCAGTGGAGACCGGATCGTGTTCTCATGGTGGCTCGGTCTCTGGAAGAGTTCCACTGAATGTCACCCCCACTCGCAATGGATTACACGGGGAGCATGGCGCCACCGGTGCCGCCGCACAAACCCAAACCCGCCCGGCCGGGACAGGGCCAGGAGCGGCTGCTGAAGTGCGTCCTGCTGGGGGATGGAGCGGTGGGGAAAACCAGCTTGGTTGTGAGCTACACAACAAACGGATATCCAACCAAATACATCCCGACTGCCTTTGATGACTTTTCCGGTAAGAGAGTTCAGCAGGTACTTTCGGATGTTGGAATGATGCAAATAATAACCCAAAAACTTTCTGGATTGGGATGAATTAAGAACATTTTGTCTATTTTGCAAAGTTTTCCTAAGCTTCAGGGGGTTGATTCTACTTGATAGAGTGGAAATGAATTTCTACCTGTATGGTGCCACCATTTCCTCCTATAGAACTCTTCTTCTGCTTCACCTAGTTGAGATTGCACAAACATCTACTCCCATTTCCACCCATTCTTCCATTGTGTGATAGATGTGTTTGTGTTTCCTGTTATCTGTCCTCTATCTGAGGTAATGGACAGGTATTCCCTCCCTGATTTAGTGCTGTTCCATTTGGCACAATTCCACTTTCCAAACTGACTAGTCCCTGCAAGCTCCATTTATGCAAGGCAGCTTTGGTTTCAAACTTATGACATAATTCATAACTTTCCATCATCTGCCCTTCAGACATGGTGTTTTTCCTCACCTGAACATTTTTTTGAGTATTTAATCGAGTTTAAAGAAAACATTCTGCAGCAGGGACTGGTACCAGCCTCTCTGGAGTGCTGGTTCAACCCATCCCCGCAGTGCAGAAAGCCTCTCTGGTTCAGGGGGTTGCACAACTCGGCCTATTGTTGTCAGCCTTGACCCGTGGGCCCACTCCTCTATACTGGAATAGGCACATCTGTTGCAATAGCTCTGAGGCAGAGATTGTCTTTCTCTCTGCTCTGACAGAGAGTGATTGTGCAGTTGGGGCCCTTAAAAGTGATGTCATCTCTCAGAGGCCAGAATCAGAGCGGTGCCTTGAAATCAGACTTCTGAGCAGTTATGCAATGCCACAGGTGGCAGAGAAGCGTCGAAAGGGGAGGACAAGGGGGCCGCATTTGCTTCAGAAAAATCAAAGGAGTATCGCATGTCAGGTATTAGAGAATAATTACCAAATAGCAGCCCGCTCCCATTTTTCTTCCTTGAAGCTTTTGACCTCGCTTTTGTCAGAACGCAGGCTGTCCTGCCGCACGGACTGTTTCAGGGAGCGCTTTGATCAGGTGACATGACCACACAGTCAGCCGTGTGGAAAATGTTTCCATGTGCCCGCTGCCCCGCACTGGGCTCAGCCTCCTGAGGAGAATAAATGGTCCGATAATGAAACTCGCCCGAAGATGACTCATCCGCTTTTTTCCAAAGTGGAAGTGAGGCCGATTGAAAGAGAGTTTCTGAATAAACAAAGTCTGCTGCTTCGTCTTTAACCCCCCCAGCTCCTCTTAAGACAACCCCAGAGAGGCCTCAGCTCCAAAGTACAAAGCTCACTGAGCGGCCCAAGCTGCAGTAAAACATTATGGTCTGAGCGGTAACCGGCAAAGTGGGTGGGCAAGACAGAGGAAAGGAGGGGGGCTTTGTGATTTCAACTGGAAAACTGTTGTTTACCTCAGACAGTATTCTGTTGAGGAAAAAAAATCCAGGTTTCAGGCTTACAGTCAATTTGGCAGCTGAAACGTACTTAACGTGTCTGTGTGTTTCTGCTTTTACAGCTGTGGTTCAGGTGGACGGGAGCCCAGTGAGGCTACAGCTGTGTGACACCGCAGGACAGGTGAGAACTCTTCACACAGCCACTAAAAAATGCTGCAATTCATCAAACTAAATCAAAAATATACAACTACTACTGCATTTTCCGAAGTAGATGTCGCACCGGAGTATAAGTCGCAAGAGCTAAAAATGTCTAATCAAGAAGAAGAAAGTCAGACATAAGTTACTCTGGAGTATAAGTCGCACTTTTGGGAGAAAAGTCTGACATTTACGAACAAATCTGCCAAGTGGAGTTCAACAAAAACAATAAATGATTACAAGAATGCTAATCTATTGATCTGTATAAGAAAAATATCAAAGTTTAAGGAAACAATCAGATTCTCTTCCAAGTTTGTTTTGAACGACACTTCTCTGGCCGCTGTCAGAAGCAAAAACGTATACTCGGATGCAGCGCCCTCTAGCGGTTAATAACAAATATATGAGCCTATCGATGTCGAAGGAATAAATACATTTTTAAAAATTAGTTGCTATAAGTTGCACCCCTAGCTAAACTATGGAAAAAAAAAATGCGACTTTTACCTTGGAAAATTAATTAGTATCCCTTAAGGCAGGGGAGTCAAACTCAATCGCACAGGAGGCCGAAATCCAAATCACTCTAAGGTCACAGGTCGAACAGGACAGGTTGAACACACAAACAAAATTAAAAACTTAAAACCTAACTTTTTAATGTTACAATGAGTAATAAAAATATAGAAATATTATTCCATCAACTTCCACCTTAAAAAAACTTTAAATAGTTTACTCTCCATAAAAATACATTTTGTCCAATTATGCAAGCTAAAAATAAGCGCAAGATAATATCATTCATTTAATAACAATATAATAAAATGATCTGGAGGGCCGGATCAGCCCCCGGCCTTGACTTTGTGCCTTAAAGAATAAATGTATGTGTAAATATATTTACCCCTGGGATACAATCTGCAGTTTATGAGCTTTTATGGTCAGCATAAGCTTAACCGTGACATCATGCATTGTCCTTGAAGGAGTGAAGGGTAGGCCCGAAACACCTGGTCCAGCGCTTATCCCCGCTCCACTTCAGTGATAATAATTCTACTCAAACCTGCCCAAATGTCCTTGTAGCTTTGATAAAAAGAAGGTATTTGCCCGCAGGACGGTGTGTACTCTTGACCCTCCCCTCCTGTTCACGGTTTTATGTATCCGATAGATGTAACCAGCTGACGTTGCTTATCGCAGACAGACTGTTCTCGTCGGCGTTTGCCAGGTACAGCAACAGTGTTTCCGTTCCTTTGGGGCGTGGGCTGTTCTTTCATTCCACATCTCGGTGTTCTGCAGCACCCTGTTCTGGGAGCAGCATGTTTGACATTCACAAAAGCCAGAAGGGCGCTGCCACTTCTACAAAGAACTGATATACAAGTTTGGCATTTGAAATGAGGCTTTTAAGGCAACCCATTATAACTAAAACAGCCCGCCACACGACGCTGCAGGCGGCACAGGGTGCTAAAACGAACGCACACAGACAAGATCGGACAAATTCTGTTTGATTAAAGGCGCTAAAGACTGATGCGATTTCACAAGAGGAGGTGTGCCAAAACAGACGAGATCAGAGACTGGAGCCAGAGGGATGAAAACAGCTGCCGCTGAAGCCCATAAACACACTCCCTCCAAACTAGAAGATGTTGATACGCCTGTGTAAACTAGAGATGGAGCTGCGTCATCAGGCTGCAGAGGCTGTGTGCGGTAAATGTTGAGCTTCACATCAACAGATCTGTTCTGAGAGTTTGGAAGCAGAAGATGCTGGACAGGAGAGGATTTATGCCAAAGAGGGAGAGGTTCGGGTCACGTTTTGACCAACGTTAATCCCTGTACTCAGAGATGAGGAAAGACGCTTTTAGCCAAAAGCTCAGATTTTCATCAGAAATGTTTACTGCTTGTATTACAGATAAAAACACAATTATCAGTGAAATTTTATTTATCTAAAACTGATCATTTCTCTGCCTCTCCATCAGGACGAGTTCGACAAACTCCGCCACTTCTGCTACAGCCGCACCGACGCCCTGCTGCTCTGCTTCAGCGTGGTCAGCCCCGCCTCTTTTCAAAACGTTTGGGAGAAGTGGGTCCCCGAAATCCGCCGCCGCTGCCCGCTCACCCCCATGCTCCTCGTAGGCACGCAGTGCGACCTTCGGCAGGACGTCAAGGTGCTCATCGAGCTCTCCAGGCGGCGGGAGAGGCCTGTGGCGGAGGAGGACGCCCGGGCGCTCGCCGAAAAAATCGGCGCCGTCATGTACGTGGAGTGCTCGGCGCTCACGCAAAAGAACCTGAAGGAGGTGTTTGACGCCGCCATCTCCGTGGGGCTACGGCACTCTGACCGCAGAGCACGGCGGGAGAGAAAGGTCCGCAGCACCGCCGATAAGATGAAGATGCTGTCCAAATCCTGGTGGAAGAAGTACGTGTGTGTCCAGTAAGGAGAGCGGAACGTCCCGGGACTGATATTGATGGACAGAGCTTGGATGTAAGGACTTCGGAAATGGATCCAAGATGAACTTTAGATCCGTGCGGTCAGCGGTCAGCTGGCCGCTTCCATGTGGAGTTTGTGGTTTGGCAGCGTTTCCTGTTTGACCAGAGACTGCCACATGTTGACACTAAAAAGAGCAAATAGGTTTCAACCACTGGCTGCTTTAATGTAACTCCATTGAACATTCAGCTAAAAAAAAAACATGGCGCCAGTAAAACAAAAGTGTTTTAAAAAATTATCAAATTTGGTTTTAATACGTGAGACAACATTCATGTTTGGAGATCTTTTTTAAACATTGCAGCAACAGCTCAGTTTACCACCAAATCAGATGCAACTATTCTTTACCCTTGCTACATAAACCAACTTTTTAATCAGTCAGATTTATATAAACTACTCCTTTGGGGCAAAATCCATTGTATATGATAATTCTCTAAAATTTGGTGATGTTTCAAGGATTTTTTGCTATCAGCTGTGTCTTTACAACCATTTTTAGTGTCAATTTAGTTCTTTCTGATGTGGATGATCCAGCTACTTTGTTCTGGTTTTCTAACACATCTGCTGTAGGTTTACCTCGACTGGAAGCCTTCATCCGACCACTTACAGCCAGCTAGTTTTTTATACATTTATTTATTACTGTTACAGCAAAGCATACGGTTAGGTGGTGCCACTGTAAACTGCACTTATGATGCACAGTTCTAATCCATCACTGAGGTGTGGCCGTTTGGTGATCTTTGGAGTCGGTTCAGGACTTTTCATTTCAACTGGATGCCAAACCAGACAGAAGATGTTTTTTGATACTAACTGCACCACAGAAGAGTCTCATTCTCAAAGAGGGCCTTAAGCAGATTTTGATCTATCAAAGTACGCCTAGCTCAAAATCAGATTGTGTGTAAAGACACTGATTGCTTGTATGCTTCTTATTTTTCAGAAGCTTTTTTCCACCTCTCTCCATCTTTTATCTCTTACTCAAGGCCAACACCTGTCTGAACACAACACAGAGTTGGAATAATCACGTCCTTATATACGTTACATAGTAATCGCGTAAGATGTTTGTAATGTCATGGGGATAAATCTGTTTGCAAATATAAGTGACCCAGTCATTCTCTGTGCTTTACAACTCTAAATGGTACTTCATTGGGTGTGTTTGAGTGTTCGATTGTCTGGAGAGGAATGTGTTGAGCTTGAATGAGAAGAACAAAATAAAATGTGAAATATTTAACTTTTTTTTCTCCTTTGTCTCTGTTATAGAACTGTTTTGCTAAGACGGGCTTAAGTATTGTGGGTGGTTAATATATAAATCCATTTTATTAAATTAAATTTCATCCCTGCAGTTCTTTGTTACAAATTACACATTCTCTCTCCCAACTCGACATATATGGATGTTTGGTTTTTGATGTGCTGGCTGTTCGTGTTTGTGCTTTTGACATTTTGGGTGACACCAACTCCCCATCCCAACTACTGGGTTAGAACACCGAGTCCTGAGAGTTGGGGACCCCTGATTTAATGGGAACAGCCAGCACGTCAAAAACGGAAGAGTTGGAGACACCCAAAACGTCAAAAAGTGACACGGAGGAGGCCAAACCAACGTCCATATATGACGAGGTGGGAGAGAGAATATTTTGTTCCCCACCAAATAGAGACTGCTCACAGGTTGTGATAAATGCATGAAAACATTACCTTGAGTCACTTTGAAAGAATGCCTTTTTATTAACTAGTCTTCATCAATTATTTAACTATTGAAATTTGTTAATGCTAAGAACTAAAATTTAACAAAAAGATTATTTATGAACTTGACGGTAAATAGAAAGGGGGTTCCTCAAAGAAGCAATTCCGCTTTAACCTGATCAGCTGTCACTCAGAACCCAATAAACTCAGCTTGTCTTGTAGGAGATAAAATAATGATTTTCAAACATAGAGAGTCTACAACATAAAAAAAACAACCATAAAAAGGGAATACAGATCCACTTTTCCATTCTCTCCTCAATTTTAATGTACTCACAGTTTATAGAAAGTTCCTTGAGAGTGTAGATTCCTAAATTCAGCTGGATTTCTGTACTGAATTAGTGTTTCTACCAAAAAATGACATCAAAATTTGTCCCACCAGAAAACAGCTTTCCTGGTGGAATGTAACATTGTAAGCTATCTCATGAACGTGCTTTGTGTCCAGTTTAATGTTTCCACACAGAGGAACAAACGGTAGCATTTATCTCTAAAGTGCCCAAAAGATTATTTAAAACTTTAACTGTTTAATATTTTCACAAAAACAGGGGAAATATATTCAAGAAGGGCAGCACAAAGGAGGAAATGGTCAGCACTCTTGCTGAACATCTTAAAGGCCCTCGTTCCAATCCCAACTGGGACCTTTCTGTGCATGTTTTCTTCAGGTACTCTGCTTCCTCTTACAGTCCAAAGACATGCTTCTTAGGTTGACCGGTGTCTCTAAATCAGTGGTCTCAAACCGCGTTCCTCGTGAGCTACCACCCTACTTGTTTTGGAGCTAATCCTGCTTCAGTAATGACAAGTCCCCTGGATCAGGTGTGTTCTGCAATCAGAAACTGGGCTCACTCAATCCAACCAATCAGAACAAGCAGGGGAGTAGCTCACGAGGAACAGGGTGTAAATGTGTACCCCACCTTCACACAGTATTACCTGGATTGGGATACAGTAGGATCAGAAGATGATTTGATACTCTCCTATAGTGGTACTCCAGCTTCCTCCCACAGCCCAAAAATTGGTTGGTGGTTCCAAATTGTCCCTTATATGTGAATGTGAGTGTGATGTGTGATGGATTGGTGTCCTGTCCAGGTCCAGGACCCCATGACCCTCCATGGGAATCAGCGAGTATTAAAACTTGAAGGTTGGATACTTCTCAAAAACTTTGTTTTTCATTAATCTCCCATTAGAATTAATGAATAGGGTTTCTCAAAAAAATAGGCATCAAGTTAAATTTTGTTTACAATTTTGAAAGAGAGTTTTTCGGAGGGCTTCTCCTCAGAGGCACCAACATGTCTATGGAGGATCAGTTGATTATAAAAGCCTAAAACAGACAATATGTTCCATTTATAACCATGTGTCTACACCGCAGCATGCAACAATGGGCAAATGGTGACAGCTCGCTCTTATTCTTGTTTAGCAACGCTAATGATAGGTTAAACTGTTCAAACGACTTTGTGTCGTCTGGCAGGCTCTACATGAGTATGACTATGATGACTTAGCGTGGATTAACTTAGCTGGAAGTGCTTCCAAGTGGTGTAATTATGATATTCAGGTTGGCTCCTCTTTCCGATGATATTTTAGCAACCCCAGACCTCAATGTTTTGTCTTAGCAGGCCGGCCATCTTAAGAAATATCCTGTGATTTGGAACTGTGGCTTCTGTGATTGACTGTAATACCTACCTTTGAACTGCAAGTGTAGGTGTTTATATGGTGAAAATTTACAAAATGCAGACAGGAAGCGAGAAATATGTCAACATGTTTGGGTCAGCGCTCAGATTTGGGTGCATGGTTAGTTGTACACAATGATGAAGTTTTATCTATGGGACATGTTGCCCCACTTTTACCACCAGAGTGTGAACATTCTTCAGTGAATGTGGTTCCAATCAGAAACATCGGCCTTTCACAGCCCCAACCTAGCATTATCGGTGCAACTAAAATGAGGACCAATATTAAAGCTGTCCAGCCAAAACGAAGACGTACACGGATCTATTTGTCTGCAAGTGGATGCATCGGAATGGAGCAGAGCAGAAAACTTGTGGCCCACCAACTGTAGCACCTATGTGATTCCAACAGGCTTTTTTTACCTGATTTACAACCGTTTGAATGAAGAAATTCATTAGAAAAATGCACAAGAACACATTCAAAACACCAAAAACACTATTTTTATTGGATTCTGTTGTTGCCAAAGCATACTCCACCTCACCTTTTGTTCTCTCATAGAAGATAATTTATTCAATTTTTTACACTTTTAGAAAGGATACATTGGTTTGGACAACTTTAAAGACATTAGAAATAGTTTTTAGATATATTATTAGCTTTTTAAAGGTCAACGTTGATGTATTTTAGTAAAAAAAGGAGACACCCAACAAGGAACTTTGATAAATAAAGCTGCATAAACGTGTCGTTTAAAGATATCATGTACTATCTATTTTATTGATCCATTTTCTTGGAAAAGATCCTCATTAGTTATAAAAAGATAAACCCTCAGCATGAAATCTGCATCCAAATGAGTGGAAACTACCTTTAATGTCTCTTAAATGGATGTTGGATGGTTTTATGGTGTCCAGATCAGCTGTAACCATCTTCAGGTGTAAGCTTTATCTGGTCCTTGCACTTACAGAGCTGTAAACGCTCCCTTACACAACAGCTGAGAAATCATAACCCGTGAACTCTGACTCCCCATGAAGAGGAGCTCTGTAATCAGTTTAATGTCTTCAAGGATTTTTCTTCTTCCTATCAGATAATTACCAGGCTAATAAGCCGAGCTCAGAGGTAGGGATGAGATTGCTGATGAACATTAACCATGCTAATAGCTGCTGTGAGCGGGGAGTGGATCCAGCCAGTGGACCGTGATATACTTTGTCTTAAGGATTAGATGTTTCTCAAGCCACTGTAATATGTCTGGGGCCCTGATTAAAAGACATCCATCTAAAGACTAAGTAAAACTCATTATTCTTGACAAAAAATCTAACAGCACGACATCAGTCTGTCTCCTACATCCTCTCATTGTGAAACATGCGACTCGCCCTCTTCTGTACATTTAAAAAAGGTTTTTTCTTTTTTAGCAATGACTTCATTCATTACATAATACAGAATTACTGACTTTACAAGACATTATATTTGATGATAATCCTGAAACAAATTCAAATTTTAGTTTTATCATTTATATGCATGGAAAGCAAACATGAGTCACTGAAATATTTTCAGCAAAAACCTGTTTTTAAAGCTGAATCATTTGGGTCATATATAACCTATGACCTTGCTGTCACATAAAAACAGGGCGCTCGGCTCATAAAAGTCATGAAAATTGCCTTTGGGTTTAGAAAAAGTAGGTTAGAACCTGTAAAAGTCTAAAAACTTCCTAGATTGACTCCTCTGGTTACTGAACTAACATATTCTAAATGTCTCTGTATCCACACTTGGAATGATAGACCAAAAAGATAGCTTACTCATCGAAACCGCATAATCATGATTAAAAAATGTGCCTTTTTACTTAATCTCTTTTTATTTTTCCACATGAATATAGTTTGTAAAGGTGATTTTTATCATTCTTTGCCGTGTTTTTTAAAAGTGCACAAGAGCATGATAGAGGAGAGGCTGCCACTACTAAATTAAACAGTAGCAAAAGAATTATTTATTTAAAAAACAAATACATGCAGCAGAAAACTGATTGCCAAGAAGAGATTGAGTTGCTAATCTCTTTTTATCTGGCTGGAATGATCTTGCGCAGACTTTTACATAAATCGGGGGCTTTAGTTTCCATGGCCTGAAGCCACTACCCTGCTGTTTGCTAACACAGAGGTTGCAGGATTGTCTGGCATGTTTCGGTGCAGCACTGCTTGCAGGATTATGTTTTAATAAGCTTACATAAACACCCCCCACAGAGCCGTCTCATTATGGGAAGCTAATTGATTTGCTTGTGTCCTGAAGTCAGCGGTGCTGCTTTGAAGCACTCTGTGTTTTGTTACAAAGAGGCCCATCCCTGCCTGTGGCGCAGAGCGTGAGTCTGTCAGCCAAACTCTTGGGATGAGAACATTTCTACAGTCACTAATACAGATTTAGTAATAATTGAAATTAGACCAGTAGTTTAGAGAAAGAAAAACCCAACATAGGCTAGCAGTTTGTCTCTTGTTTCATATAGCATCAATATATTATGGTTGAAATTGTTTACACAAAACTTTATTTTAATATTTAAAAAATAGACATTGAATATCAATTTGTTTACGGTGTTTGTGGCTCAATCCACTGAATCTATATGGAAGTTAAATATGAAGTTCTTTAGAGATTTTTTGTGCTATTTTTTATGTAGTTTCTTGAAACATTTTTTCAAGTTGAATTACTTATGGATTCAAATTGATTGAAGTGTAATATGTGCCTGAATAGTTCTTTAAAGACCCACTCCAATTAAAATCTTGTTTTGCTTATTTTTAGCGTGTTTCTAAATACTTCTTTTCATGATGGAGGACATTTTTTAAAGAATTTAAGATTAAAAAATGACTTTTTCTGAGTATTTTCTATTCAAATTATGCTACTAACTGGCACAAAACTGTATGGCTGGACAGCTCCAATATTTCAGAATCCAAATTCTTCCCTTACCCTACAGCTCCTTCCTATTCCTCCAATTGTTGGGGCCTTTGGCCCTTTGGGGCTTAGGATCCTCTAATGCATAGATGTTTACATTTAAATGTAAGCATTTACTTTCTGTTTTTTCATGACTTTTTAAAGTTTTTTTTAAAGCCAATGTTGTTATGTATTTTCCAAGCGTTAGCAGCTATGCACTAATGTTGTCCAGCAACTATCGATTATGTCACCGAGTGAGAGTAAAGTTTGAATTAGAGGACATAGTCTGAATTCCTACCCTACTCACTATATAGTAAAATATACAAAACACTTGAATGAGCTCAAATTGGTTTCCAAACAATAAATATATAGAATAAATTAAGATAAACACATTTCTCAATCAACTCCAAAAAGTAAACAAAACAAAAAAAAAAATGTTAGCGTGCTAAATAAACATTAATGAATGTAGCTCTCACTTGTAAATGCAAACATCTCTCTTTAAAAAAATTAATAAAGTGCATAATATAGTTAGTTCACCATTCTGTGGTGCTGTCTGAATCTATAATTCCAAAATCGAGTGCACTAAAAATTTCCCAAAAGTCTTTTCGAAAAACTAATATGTGTTCAAGCTCACTATATTAACTAAAATAGAGCACAATGCATTGCGGTTGAACAATTTTTTTTTAATAAATAAAAAAAAAAAAAGTTTAAATGTTATTTTTTAATAAATCACATTTTCATCATCAGAACACAGCAGAGTGACAAATAGATGTAAAATGTTTAATTTGATTGATTCGATTTTTACTTTGTGAAATTGGTGACATCATATCCGGAGTTTAGGAAAAACAAAAGAAAAGCAGTGAGCATGGTGTCCAAATTGACTTTTAAAATCCAGGGCAGTAAATTTTCCAACATTATAGAGTTTTTAAGTAGATAGGGATTAAGGTTGGAATTCTGACATAGTCACTATTTTTTCAGGACTCTCCGTTTGGAGGGCTAAATCTAGGGGTGAGGAGAAGCTGTAGGGGGAGGGGAAGAATTTGGATTCACCATTTTTTCCCCTTAATGTTAACTTGAATTTGTGAGGGGTTGTCTGCTAGGAGAAGAGAGTGTCATAAAGGAATGCAGCAACATCAATGTGGGACATAATTCTAAGTTAAAGACAACTGCCAACAATTTTACAATAAATCAAAAAGTAGTAAGAGTGGGACTTAAACTAGTTACTTTTTTTTCTTTTAGTCTATTGGGTAATTGAATTAATACTTGACCCACCCTCTGCTAATGCGTCACGATTGCTCCTTTAGGTGGAGCTTTCCATGCACCCTCGCATTAAATTAGATTTTTCATCATGTACTGGCATTGACTGGCTGTTCTGGTGAGAGCTATTGTGAGCTGAACTAATTACATTCCAAGCAGATTTTCACAGAGACCATAATCCAACAACTTTTGACCCCCTGCTACTATTGTATTCTACATAAGGGAGGAACAGTTTTTGCCTAAATGATAAATGACTGTTTCTCTAATTGCATTAAAATAATCATATTCCCAAAAGAATCTTGCATGAATTTGATGACAGCCTTTGGGATCGTTGTGGATTCTCAGAAATATATATATAAAGAATCCCCATAATTTACTCACATTCCTTTCATTTTATTGGAAACATTTGGCTTATTTGAATGTCACAATTGTGGAGAAGATTCACAGGCTTTTTTTTAAACATTTTTGCCTTGACAATATGTTCATTGTAAAAGGGATGTGCAAGAATGCTTCAAGAAATACAGTTTGAGAAAACTTTCCAAAATCTGAAAGTTGTCACTCAGATACAGCAGTTTAGATTAATTTAGTTCATAGACTGACCAAATACACCACTATGTGTCAAAAGTTGCCTGCATCAGTTTCAATGCTTAGGGCTAAATTTTATCTGGGGCGGGAAACTGTCCTTGTTGAACAAAGTGAGGTGCTGTTTTACTGAAACTGGAGCACAGGTATGTTGACTTTGTTCAGTACAGTTTAGATTTCACACCCAAACAGGCTTTTTCTTTCTTTTTTTTTTTGTTCTAGTCAATCAAATTCCCTGTTTGAATCCAGCTGATGTCACCGTCAGTGGTTGTGATTGGCTCTCAGCAGCAGCAGCTCACTCAGCTGATGTTATCTGATAAGAGTCCAAACACACACTGTTATCTGCAGAAACGGCCCGCGGGTGCACTGACCTGATTTACTTCAGGACACATGTATCTGCTTTCTTCCCTTCTCTCCACATCTTCCCGTCACTTCATCCCACGCTCCCTCTTTCTTTCCCCTTCTTCCATCACTTGCTTATCAGTTTACTTTAGCGCCGTTCTGTTTTTCTTGACTTGATTGCTAGCAGCCCGAGGCGCTTTGATCACTCATTTGGAACAAATAAAGGGTTCTGTTGTGTATCCAGCATGTTTTTCCCCGGCCTTGATGTCCTATCACCCCTTCACTGTTTAGTTTGAGAATCCAATAGCCTTCAGGCTGACAGAATTATCTCAGATTACATATTAGTGCATCGACTGGGTGTTTCCGAACATCTGCAGCGTAACAAAAGCGCAGCTTTCGCCAAGGACCCGAAGAATAAAGCTGGTCAGGGCTGCTTGATTATTTACCTGCCCCAGTGACTCATTAGAGTGCAGTGACCAAACCGTGAGGATCATTGGACCAAAGGTTTCCTTGTTGCAGAGCAAACACAGATAGTGATGTTTAGCACATGCAGCATCGACTGACCTAACGTTTTATGGAGTTAGACCAACAAGGTATCCTCAAAGAACAGGGCTAACAAACAGCACGTTTGGGAAGGTATGAGTGTAAAACTTAGTGGAGAAAATACAACAAATAAAAAATGCATTTGTAATTGTTTTTGCTTTGATTTTTGAAACGCAGAAAATTATTTTTTTTGTTTACAAAACCTTCTTTTAATTAAAAATCCCAACAATGTCAGAAATTATAGACAGACTTCAGTTTTTTTTTCTTTTTGGCACTACCACAAACATCAATTACTCACTCAAAACCTAATGCAATTTTTTGAAAAAGTCTTGTGTGGCTTTGATCATCCTAATATATCCTGAGGGGAGAAAAAACTGCATGAACGTCCTGCAGAAAGAGGAAACCTACATTTGTGCCAAAAAGACCATTTCAGAAGAAAATAAATTAGAAATAACCTTTGAATGTGGTATTTGACCAAAAGATTCAATCAAATAAATTACAGATGTTGAAATGCGACATGGAAAAGTGCTTTTACATGTTAACTTTTTAAGGACAAACTGAGATTCAATTTTTCTCAGGAGGGGAATTGAATTTCTTGCTCTGGAGCATGTCAGCCAAATGTGGTTAGATTTTTAAATATTTAACTGTTAAAGAAATTAAAGAAAATGATTAAATTTGAGCCACAACAAATCCTCAAAAAGTCACGTAATTAATTTAAGCAAAATAACGTATTAATTACCAACATTTTCTGGAATATTTTATAAAACTAAGACTTGTTTGCTGAAAATGATTTTGTAATAGTGATTATTTCCTCTGACAGTGAGTTAACCTTCCCTGTAAAAGTGGTTTATTCCGTGCAGGTTTCTTCACCTTGCAGCGAACCATCAAAGATACACAGATTATCTGATGTTGAAACCTTTCCCTCAGGATTCGAGGCTGTGAGCTGAAGCGTTGCAACATCATTTGTTTAACTGCTTCTGGCGCCTGATCAACAGCGTCCTGCTCAGCCTGCATCTTGATGGAATATCAAACCTGTCACGAGCAGGGACATTTTGTCCAAGCTTCTCGTCTAATGCACTTTCTGGTATAAAATCTGGACCAGGACCCGTGGAGGCTTTAGCGCTGCTGCAAGCCCAGAGCAAGCAGCTGTTGGCTGTTACAGGGCCGGTTATGTAAGCTCGTCCCCCTCTCCCTGCACAGCCAGGCTCTTTTCAGGCTCGTTGCATGCTGTGCCTCAAGCTTTTTTTTTTTTTTTTTTTTTTTCAGAAACAGAGATAACACCTGCAGAAGTGCTCCACTTCTCTGTCCCCAAACATTGCAGTAATTTACAGCTCAATGAGAAAGAAACAAAAGGTCGTGTCTTTCATCTTTTAGTACTTTTTAAAAAAAAATAAAGTTACTAAAGTTATTTAATGTCCCTCCTCTCTCCTCTTTTTAAGGTGAACTTTTCACACCTTGTCTTGACTCTGAGAATCTCCATTCATTTTCAAGTAAACTATGAAAAACACAATGACCCATTCATCCACTTTTTCTTCTTCTGCTTTCACTTTTGTAGAATAATTTAAATATATAAATTGCGATTTTACTTGTTTTCAATTTTCATCACCACTTTCTAGAAACAGTAATCTGCTATAAACCTTGAGTAATTAATCCATTATGCTTTCGTCACTGCCACCACAGGCGCTGGTGACGGCTGACTTTCATTGATTGATTGCTCAGTAATCCCACAGAACCAACACCAAACCAAATCAATGTCTGAGCATGAGCTGCAGCGCCCAGCAGGGCAGGGGCACCCCAGAGCCAGCATTAAGCCCCATGATCACCCTCTTTCAACAGGGGGATATAAATGCTTCCTCTTTTTAGTGCCTAATTGTGGAGGCCGTTGCTGTGATCCAAAAGACACTGTGGCTCTAACTAGAGCTGATCTCCCCGCCATAATTGTGAGGCCTCGCCCCCCTCCCCGCAGCCTTTGAAACTTGAGAAAGGATCCCTGATCTCTGACCTTAAGCCCCCCCACCTTTGTGGAAAAAGAAAAAAAAAAGACCCCCTTTTTGCTCCCCCTTTGGACAGGATGTGACCCACAAGAGAAGCTCTGCAGGAGGGTCTTGACCTGAGACACTGTCCAGACTAAGTGTCTAGATCCAGCTGATATGGAGCAGAAAAAACAGATTCATCGGTTGAGAAAACTGTTCCAAAAAGATGTTTCACCAAACAGCCCTTTTGTTTACAGACTCAGCTCGGACACATTGTGTGAAATCAGACTTATTGAGTGAGAAAAGTCAACTGGTTTATTGCAGTGGGAGCAAAGGTCAAAGCAGAAATGGCTCTCTTAGCTCAGCCACTTTTTTTTAACTGCAGATGACGTAACTAACTACAGACATTTACTTTCACGTGGGCTTTTTCTTTATGTGCAAGGCTTCCCCACACGACTCTAGATACTTCTGCATTTCTCCAGTTTAAAGCAAGTAAATTATTTTTAAAAATGTAAATAAAGTCTAACTCTTTATATATGTTTAAGAGCTGTTTTTTATTAACGCAGGTATGTTAGGATTTTACAAGCAAGAGCCACGAACTTTAAAATGTTAACTCTTTTATCTCCGTTTTTATTTGACACAAACAAAATAGTTTTAGGTTCATAGATTCCATGTTGTACAGAGATAACAAAATATACTTTCTTTATTTAATGTTATGTAAAGTCAAGAGTTCAGTTAAGTATTATTTCCATCCACATTTATTTTTAATTTTAAAAAAAAAGTATTGTCACTGACATGTTTTTGGGTTTAATCCAGGGATGGGCAAACTTTGTGGCGTATTTTGGTAATTTATCTAGTAAAATAAAGAAATAACACAGGTTCTAGATGAAACCATGCCTTAATCTTGATTGGAAATTACTTTAAGACAAAACGTTTAGGAGTTTTTATTTCAAAACTGTAGTTTTAGTTCTTGTTTTAGTGCCATTTTCACAAATGGGTCAATGTCCCTCAGGGAAAAACTCAAACTGAGGGAAAAGCTGTGTTCATGCGGTGTTGGAACAATTAGGAAAATTTTTGTCTGACTTGGAAATCACAATTGAATATCGGAAAAATAACAAATCTTCAAAGACTTTATATATTAATGCAGAGTAACTTTCTTCGCCTAAACAAAGGTCATTGTATTTGTCGTGAGCCATCTGTGGGGAGACACCTGAATTACAGGGGACAAAAAAAAACAACATGGGAAATCAAAATCATTTATTCCAGTTTGGTGGACCAGAATAAATATTTTAACGGGCCCCGTTATGTGGCCCCTGGGCCATAGTTTGACCACCCCAGGTTTAATATCATTATGGTCACAGTAACAGTCAACGTCTGGAACTTTTTTAATTTTTTTGAAAACAAAAATTTTAATTGATTCTTACCTGGGCAATTTTTCCTTCCTTGCATTGGAAATGTATATTTTTCCAATATTCTTCAATAATATTCAATATAGGAATAAAAATCTTTAAAGTAATTTACTCTGAAAGAGTTTTTTGTGTTTTATGTCTTTAGTTAATTGTGGATTTTCATGGGTCATCACATTTTGGGGGATATTACCCCCTGTTGCCCATGTCTTGTCATGAAACTATGTTGCAGCTCTGCCATTTACTGATGGAACAATGAAGCCTGTAACCTTGTGTGGATTACAGACCGGCTCACACCCTCACATCACCATTTTCTTTTCATTCAATGTCCTCTTCCACCCACTGCTCACCCGTGCCAATCCCTCCCTTGACATTATGAAAGTCTTCAGTCACTCCCAGTAAACTTTATAAGAGCAAACTCCTTTTGTGAGGCCATCCACATCATCCATTTGCACTTGTTTAACTAAGATTTTCTCCAAATGTCATGCTGGAAAGTAATCAAGCCAAGTTCCTCTTTTGAGTTTTGGAAAGTTGCTTTGATGCTTTGAACTGAGTCGTTTTTGTCTGGTTCCCATTCATTTTAGGCAAAGCCAGTTCTTTTCTTTGTTGGACTGCAAAGCGTCAGCTAACAAAACATCAGGAGGAGTTGAGGTGGTAGGAGCGGGGAGAGAGTTTGGACACGTTTGGAACGGGGTCATGACGTCTGGTGTGTGTCAGCAGTAAAGCTGCTTTCACCGCAGTAAGAATGAGAACAAAAACCTGCAGCAGGGTTTATCTCTAAGCACTTACAGCTTACAGTTCAATACAGTGTTGTTCTGATAAATTAAACATTTTCACCCTTACAGCTCAGTTAGTTTAGCTTACAAGTTCTAAAACAAATCTGAGAAGATCTAGTAAAACTCATAAGTTTAAATTTTAACTGAGAAGATTCTCAAAAAAGCTGCACCACTGGACTTTAAGTCTTCTTTGTTCACCTTTCAGCACATCCCATCAGTGGTCACCACAGCAAATTCGCTTTCACCAATTCACACATTTTCTGATACAACCCTGTATTTTATCCAGGCTGGGGACAGGCACAGGGAAACCCAGTCTTGGGCCTCCTTGAGGCTTCAGCAGTAGCTCAAAGGGTCCTGCCTAAATACCCGTACTGGATAAAGCTCATCACACACCCTGGGAAACAAACCCTGGTTTTCCCATGCGCCAGTCTTACACACAAAACTTAGCCCTCCAGCCACTAATGAAATTGCTGACATGGCTTTAGAGAACTGAACTGTATTCATGTTTAGTGAACACACCAGATCTATTCCACTTCAGACCATTGGTTTATACTCTGGCTCATCTATCCAAACGTGCTTGGGAATCACATCAGCCAAACAACCATACTTTGAGGTTAAATATTCGGAGGTAGTTCAAATTAGCTGGTGTGAGTTAGCCCTACACTTTCACATATTTAGATATGGACAAACCGCCTGTGACGTCAAGTCATTCATAGAAAACATCTTACCTCCGAATCCAATGAAATGAAGTCAATTCAGTTGTCATTTTTCCATGGTTTGGACTTTGCCAATTTGGAATCAGATGATGTTAGTCAGCAGTGATTGGTTCAAGCTGGTCTGAGTCACCACTTGTATGGCAACTACTCTTGCTAATCAGGAGTGAGCTTGTTGGAAAGCCACACCCCTTCCACTAAAATCAGGCTCGGGAGAATCTGTCAATAAAATGTTGTGAACATTTTGACGGTCTTTACTGAGGCACTTGATTGGTCAGTTTATGACTTAAATTACTTACGATAAAGAAAACATTTAATGAGAAAAAAAGTTAGTAAGAACATGTTAAAAAGAGATACCAGAGCAGGAATGGTTATTCTGACAAATATAATGACTGTTTATTAGCTGTTTATTTTCCAATAGAAGTCTAAGGATTTTGGTTTTCTTGGACTTCTATTTTGGAATGGGGTTGGGGATACAGTAATCCCCACAGTAATAGCTGTTTCAGCCTGTGAGAATATAGTCGAAGTTATACTGTTGGGTTGGGTTAGCCCATCAATTAGCCTTTAAAAAAATGACCCCAGCTGACTTTTTTTTTTTGTCTACTAAAAAAAGGTTCTTCCAAAGTTTTTAATATAAATAAAAATGCCTGATTTTTGACCACATACTTGGTTTATGCAGGCCAGTCACTTTGTAGAAACTCAAATTCTATTCAGTTTACCTGGACACACATCAGTGGCTCCTGGTCAGGCTCGTTAGTGTAAATGAGGAACACCAGTTCTTGAGGAGCCTGCAATGATGAGAAACAAACAAGGAACACGTGTGGCTCATGTAGCTTGCTAGTGTAAAAAACAAAAAAAAAAAACATATTCTGTATGAGTTTTACTTTTGAAAACACATTTGTTCATACATAATCTTACATTTTGCTCTCCGCCTGGCTGTCAAAAAAGGTAGATGGGAGTAACCACGCCCTCAACTGTGTTCTGCATCAGGTTTGCTCTGTGTCTACCAGACATCAAATGTTGCTGTTTCTCTAAACACCACTGGTGTTTCAGTTGGCAGTTTCCGTAAGACAATGTTCCATTGTCTGTTTTACTATATTATTTAATTGCATTTGGCCAATATTTAAATGTTAAAGGTGGCATTGGTTACTTTACGTTCAGATTCCAGTAGTTGTAGAAAAGTTGATTGATGAAAATAATTTGAGCACCTCATCTGACTGCATTCTTGCGTGCATAAGTGACATTTCATCTTGTTTATTGGCTAATAGGGAAAAGAGGGAGGAAAGTTAGGGAGTGAAGGAAAGCCTGAATGAGTCACAGAGTGCCTGAGAAAGCAACAGATGAAGGGGACTCAGAGAAAAGCAGATGGAGTGATGTGGGAGTGGAAAATGAAAGGATGAATGAAGAGTTCTGCCGTGAGAAAATCATGGCACTGTAACCAAGTACCAAATTCTGTCAAAGGCCATGCACTTTTGTCAAAGTTTTTGTAAAAATGCAGTCAAAGTGGAACTTTAGAGAGAACTGGAGACAGATAGAAGTTCAGAGAAAGCTTTAAAAAAACTCCATCCAGCAACCTCCTGTCCTGAGTGGCCTCATTATTGGGAAATCTCCTTGTTTGTGGTGGCTGGTCTGACCTAGGCCTTTGAAATGAAGACCTGTGGGTTCCTAAGCACTTCAAGCTAAAGGACAATGTGGTTATTAAAAAGTCATCCCCTCTGTCAATAGGTGTGTTTGTCACTGTGTTTGAAAGAAAGACATGAGCTCATGTGTGAACGAGTGACCCCTCCAGAGTAAATCTGGTGCACTGACATAATTTATTTTCACATCCAGTCAGGTTCTGAATATAAGTGGGGCTCAATGAGTCTGAGCCTTGGATTAGACAGCCGGGAGCGACAGTTTGTGTCAGACGTTCAGTTTCCCACACTCATTTATGAAGATGGCTGCAATTTCTGCTCGATGTTCTTGCTGGTTTTGGCTATTTTGCTACCTAGCTAGTAAATAAAATATATAAAGTCTAATTTAGTGGACTATATTTACATTTTATCATGTTTTTATTTAATAAACCCAAGTAAGAATAGACCAATATTAATATTATTAAATTATTGTTACAGTCTTCCCTTGATAAAGCTTTGATGACTTTCTATAATTATGTGTGTGTTCATGATTATTAATAAAAACAGTAGTTCTTATCATTTAGTAATTTGGGCTCTTTCTTCATCACAATGGACCAGTTCATCAACCGCATTACAGCAGATGTAGCATCAATCTCAAGTCTTGTTCCATCACTTGTTTACAAAACCCCAATATATTAAACTCCTCCACCTGGGACAGGAGCCCTCCACCCACCCAGAGAGGGCAAACTACCTTTGACCAGTCAAGAACCATGGCCAAGAACCATCCTAGCCGCCTCGCATTTGGCCAAAAACCAGCCCAATGCATGCTTGAGGTCCTGGCTCGATGAAGCCAACAGGACAACATCATCTGCAAAGAGCAGAGAAGAAATCCTGTGATCCCAAAACCAGAGCGCCACTGGCCGCTGCTTGAAACTCTGTTCATAAAGACTGTGAAGTGAACAGAGGGCAGCCCTGCTGGAGTCCAACACGCACCGGGAACAGGTCTGACTTACTGCCAGCTATGAAAATCCAGCTCCTGTTCATTTCATACAGAGACTGGACAGCCCTCAGAAAGGCTTTCCAGACTCCCAGAGCTCCCTCCACTGTACACTAGACGAATCCACAAACTCATATGGACTGGATGAGTGAACTCCTAAGAACCCTCCAGCACCCCAAGGAAGGTGAAGAAAACGACACTGTTATTCCTGGATCTGAGGTTTGACTATCAGCCGACTATCTCCCACAATATTTTGCATTTATTTGCTAAATTTACTGCCTTGAGGATTGAGAATGAAGGCTGCAAACAATTAACTTTAGTTCTTAGAAGCATGCTGACATTTCAGTTACTGCTCCTGGTTCTGAAACATGATTTTAGGATCCGTTCGGTGTCAGTGCTGTATCACGTCTGTGCTCTGTGATTGTTCCTGCTCAAGTGTGGCACACAGACTGACAAAGACCAAATTACATTTAAAAAGCAGCTCAGTCTAGACGTTAAATGACAGTGGATCACTGTAAATATTGCATGAAGTAGCCTCCTGGGATTAGAGGGAGCAACTGCAGTGATTCTGGAATTACATTGTACAGGCTCCATGATTTCTGATTAGCATGACCCACTTTTACTGAGTAGAAAACTACAGTTCTGTTGCTGACCCTCTGCAAGTTGGACCTTCTGTAAGGAAAGAGAGATTTTACATATTTGCAGCAAGCTACATGTTCACATTAAAAAAGAAGAAAATTTTAAACAATTTTGGAGGTAATGGTCACTATCTGTCTATTTTGTTGTTTTCATCTCCCCGGTTTTAAGATATTTTGTCATTTCACTGAAATCTAAGAACTCTACATATTGAAGAAAGGTGTAGTGATCCCCCCGGGTCTGAGGACCATCTCTTTGCTGACCTAATTATGTAGTGTTGCAACTTTCATTACACACTCGTTCCCCAGTTTGTTTCAACTGTAGGTTTTACTTCTTCATATACCCCCTCTGTCATTTACTGAGAACACACCTATCCTGTCTACTCCTTCTCTTTCATTATGGCATCCTGCAAGTCTGTGTATCTGTGGCAGAAAATAAATGTGTGCCCAATGACTGCACTTACCAGCTGCTGCTGCTGATGTCTCAGGAGACAGAGTCCCTCTGAGCTGGGGGGGTCACTGCGTCAGCATCTGAAACTGGAAGTTTGCAGCAGCAGAGATTTCTACCCATGAAACATTTTAAAATGTAGCTTTTTTTATATGTATATAACGTTCAGTGATAAATTTATCAACGTATATCACATTTTACAGCCTCGCCGATCGTCATCAGTGTCATGTTCTGGTGTGTGAGTTAAAGTTAGGCTCAAGCTCTGTTATTCATGGAAAATCTGAGCAGGAGTGAAGCTGGATATCTGTTTAAACAGTGTTGTCATCGCACCGTCTGTCTGCTTTTCCATCTGGACACGCATGAATAACAATGTGTCTTTATCACAGAAACCTAACCCATCATTGCATGTTGTCCTGTTCCACAACATGTAAAGTTTGACCGTCCTCTACAGTTTATTCAGAACAAAACGGCGCAATTTTTCTTCCATAAATGTTGACTTCAGTTTTCTGTTTTCTTTTTGAATAGGTGTTTTGTTTTATTACATGTTGGTGGGAGGCGTGTGGGAGCGTTCCAGGGGTCATCTTGTAGGAGTGAGGAGCTCGTTGATGAATGGCATAGAGTGTATCTGTGTCTCTGTCAAAGAGGCTTATTGATGAGTCGTGTGAGAGACGCTGCAGATAAACAGGAGGCAGCATTCTCCCCACCGAGCATGTAGCAACATGGTGAGACAGCCTCCTGCATTACTCCGTCCTTCCATCACGCCCACCACGTTACATAACTCGCCCCAAACTTCAATGCAATGTACAGCTCTGCCACTCACACTCCCCAACAAACAATGCACTGACTGACAGCGACCCATGAAGCTCACTGTAAACATCTGGCGTTAAAGTTCTCCACGATCTCCCAGTCCAATGACAGCACTTGCTTGCAGCTGTCACGGACCCCCAGTAACTTGACTGTAGAAACACCCAGTAACATAAATATAGAAAGATAAACCGACTTGACAAGCTGCTGGATGAAGCGTTATGTTATATAAAGCTGGTGGCCTATTTGGGAGCCTGATGCAAACGCTGTCTCGTCTCATCACCCGAAATTAGATACAGTATGCATCCTCAGCAGCTTTCAACTTACTGTGAAGGGAGATGTAGACACCAACAACCTTGACAAAATGCCAAAGTGTGTGTAGGTAATAAAAAGAAGTTCAGTGGGGTGCCTGCTTTGCAGCGAGACACTCATATCTGTGTAAAAATGTTTTAGTGTGTACCTCTGAGCTAAAGAAAAGAGAGAGGTGAGCGCTGCTTTGAAATCTGTTGATTGAAAAGAGCCTGCAGGCTACAGACATGGGGGATGATGTAACGGGACAATGTTGGAAAAGTAAAATGATGGGCACAATCAACTGAAGGCGAGACACCCTGACCATGGGGGTGGAAAAAGGGGGTGTTCTGAAAGGAGACAGCAGGATACAAAGGAGGGAGGGAGGGAGGGGGGGCAGACAAGAAAAGGACTGAGGGTTTAGATAAGACAGTGGAAGATATAAAAGGCTAAAAAGATAAAACAGTGGAAAGCTGGGTAGAAACGGCTATGGAAAGAAAAAGAGAAAAACAATATTTTTCTGCTAGAGTAAAGTCAACTGCTGTTAAAGCTGGCCTCAGCATGAGTTGATGGGAAATCCAGCCTTCAGCCTTGTTAGTATCACTGCAGCTTTGACGTCAGAGGGAGAACAGCAAATATCAGGGCAGCTTTGTAAAAGGTTTGTGAGGATTAGACTCAACAAAGGACGCCGGTTTATGAAAACTCCTGCTGCAAAATGGCCATTTACTGGAAGGCGAGCTCTGACACAGTCTTTGATGAATTATTATGGGAAACCTGTAGACTTTGATCCTTCATGAAACAAAGAGAGACACTTCCACCGCTGTTGATAGGACCAAACAGGAGTTAATTTGAGCCAGATCATGATTGTTGTATGTTAAAGACAGCTGGGGAACACATGTGTTAATAGACGCACTTATATAACACACCTGAGCCGTCGCAGATATAGAAACATTCAATGTGACCTGGTTAGTGGACCGTGACTGTTGAAACTATGTCTGAGGGGAAAAAATGAGGCCAAGGATATGTGAGGGTGTCTTTGTGATTTTATAAAGTTTTTATCAGACTTTAGGTTATTTTTATACAGTGGGTCTGACGAAGAAGTTTGGTTGTAGCTCTAAACCTGCAGTGTTTTTTTTTTTAATTTGTGAAAATATTGAGATTAGGTTCTAATTAGAAAACAACTGAAAATAAACCTGTTTCAAACACAAAAGTAAAATGTCATTGATGCTAAAAAAAAAAAAAACATCTGCAGTATACATATGTGTATTCAGAAAGTGAAAGTAGTTTTCAGGGGGATCCCTAAACTTTTTTCTACAGTTTGACAAGCAGTGGTGCTGACCTTGGAGGTCACAGATGTGGATTGTTGATGTGGTCCTCTTTTGATTGGTCGTCTAACTCTAACCTTAGCTAAGGATAAGATTATCTGGCTGAGATCTGCGATGTTTAGTCTATACTGAAAGAAACACCAACACATAAGTTAATCGCCTGATGAAGCTGCACTGTAAAAAGTGAAACATGGGAGTAATTAACAAAAACTCTGTAATTTGTTGCATTTAAAAATGTTAGTTATTATCAAATAAAAAAATTGATTAAACCATCAACTTAAAATTTTAATTGGATGAAAACTAATCGTTTTAAATGTAAAAAAAAATACAAAAATGGTGTTAATTGATCCAGTGTTTCATTTTTTTCTGTGAAGTAGAACAAGATCATGACAAAACAGTTAAGGAAACATATTTCACACTTACAAGAAGAACTATTTGGAAAGGAAATGCTTTAAAAGGTTACTCTTTTGGTGGAGATAAAGGCCACGTGTGAAAAATCTTGCAAAAAAGCTGTTTTTGGAGGACAAAGAGAAATCGTAGTGGAAACCAGGTTAAAAACATAAACACCACTTGGTTTAAAAAAAAAAAGTCAACTAACCTCAAAATTAATTTAATTTACAGCTTTTTTGGCTATTTATTAACTAAAATCTGCCTCTTTGTACGTTTTTTTTGTAAGAATTCACAATTCTTCATTTGATTTAACTTTTTTTCATTTTAAAACACTAGTTTCAGTATTAAAAAACGATTACTTTCCCAAAAGCCACCAAAACGTAGATATATTTGGGGAAAGGTAGCACAAATTGTGTTTTTTGGGTGCCAGCTGATCCAAACAAAAGAATACAATGCTTCACAATCATACATTTTAAACTCCTCTACCTGTATTGTCTACAGGTCATAACCTTGTATTTTTATGGTAATCATTTGGAAATATCACAGAAAGCATAGAAGGACAATGCAGTTGCATGCAGGATTTCACCCCAATGTTTGGTGATGTTTTTCTTCTTGAGTTGAATCGGCCACATGAGCACATGAAAAGCAGACACTTCTAAGTGTGCAGAATAGGTTCCTTTGTAAAAAAGCTATTTCAGCTGGCACTGCTGCACTAAACTGTCATTACGTGCATTCACAGATGATAATTTAGTTGTTTTCATACTACAAAAAGAGCTGCCTTCTTTTCAAAATGCCCCACACGACAGATTTGTCAGTCTATTGTCAGCCGTAGAAGGGCTTTTATGCTGTATTGTGTGTCTCTTAACTTTAAAGAAGAACTCTCCAAACACAAGAAGAACCAGCTGCAGGACAGCTGTGCAGTGATTCATCAAAATGACTAATTGTGCAGTGATTGCTTTTCAAATGTTAGGTGAACAGTGACTGGCTACATGTGCAAAATGCTAATTCATAACATACAAACACAGAAAAAAGCTGGTAAAGATTAACAACGAGTCTGTCACATGAGCAACACTTTTCAGTGTTAGCTCACAAACAGGCATAAAACCCTGCAGGCCTCTGAAAGTGTGCAAGATTAAAGAAACATAATGAAGGACCAACCATGAAGCTTCACAGGGCTGACATGTGACATGGGGATGACATCATATCATACGATCCAGATGTTGAAGCCTTTGTGGATATTGCAATTTTAGCATTTCATGATAGCCATTAAGTAATCAGAGACAGTAAAAGTGAGACCTCCAACTGAGAAACAAAGATTTGCTTTAAATGTATTTTTGCTTCAAATAACACCAACAAAACCGGATCCTCAGAACCCTTCGGACAAATAAACGTCAATGAGGATGAGAGACAAAAGTTGGGAAAAAAGAAAATCTACCTCTGAGTACAAATGAAGGAGAAAAAATTGGGTTTCATTTACTCTCACATTGGATCGTGTCCTATTACAGAAACAACACAATAGTTAAAAGGAATGCTTTGCTTGCTCTGAACACAAATCACGAACAGCCCATCTCTGCTGAGCAATGATGACAAACATGTGATCTGTACCAGAGCAGAGCGGGATCACTTTAAGCCTAGTCTCAGGGGTTTATCTTAAGCCTAGGGCTTTTAACCTCTTTTTAACCATGCTGAATATTTGATTTAAGGCTGGATTGGGTTTGCATATTCCTAAGAACATTTATGCTTTTTTTATCATTATTATTTAGTGCTTTATATCCTTAAAACCCACAGTGAAAGACTGGGTAAAATGATCTTTTTGCACATGTTCCTCTGTGCATTTAAGTGACAATAACATGGTATACAGTATACCTAAAACAGATCCCACCTTTTCTTTGGCTATAGCCAAATCTGGCATGAATTCGGACATGGATCTGATATGAACCCTTTTCTATTTAAACACAGTGGCCATTCACTGAAGATCCCCATACTGTATACCAGAAAAGGATCAAGTTTGTCATAATTGCAGTGTTTTTTTCCACATCTTCCACTAGCCAGCCTGCATTAAACCTCTCAAAGCTCACATTTCAACAGGTAGATTATTTGCTCTAATTGGAAACTGAAGTTTTCACCAGGACGTTGTTTGCAATGTGACCTCCCCTTACAGGACACACACTCATCACTGGAGCAGACAAACACTGCCTGCACACCAAAAACCGCAATTCGACATCTAAGGCTGCTGAACGTGCAGAGGAGAGCAAATCCCAACCCTTATGTTTGTGATTGTTGACCATGACTTGTGTTGTGCAACGTGCCTGCATTTTCCCTCCTGATAACTATCAGTGTGTGCTTCTATCCACTGTCATTATTAAGAACTGCAGGCTTTTTTTTTCACACGTTCATGATTATATAACAGCACAGAGCATAAAAACAAAAACTTGTCTTTAGGTCTGTGGAGTTGTCGAGTTTCTTGCAGAGATTCAGAGATTGTAAAAGCATTTATGGTTCTAATAAATTACAGATTCTTTCAGCTTTTAAATAATTGGCAGGAAATCTGTGACAGAGTAGAACAAGGTTAGACTCTGCAACTCTACAAAGACTTGATATTGAGGATATGTATTGATAAGAGTCTGGCTACACAATATGTATTGCATTACGATGTATTGCAATGTATCCTGAAATCACACTAAAAGAATTTTTCCCTATTTTTTTAAAACTGAAGCTCCATGCATAAAGCCCTGCGCAGTTGGATTGATTAATCAATTTAAGCTTGACAGATCAGTAATTGATTAATAAAAATATAAATCGATTTAGCACATAAAGCTGTAGTCCACTAGCTTGAAGCTAACGTTTAATGGAATTCACCATAGGACGGCTAATGTTAACACTCGGCCGACCTAAACACACATTGCTGACAAAATTAACATCTTTATAAACTCACACGGATGAACTTTCCAAAATCTCTTAAGGAAATATTTTTAAAGGAACCATTTGTGCTCTAAAACACAGTTTTTTTCCACATACTATCTAGGTCAATCGCCACCTCGTGGCCAAACTGAAACGCCCTCAGGAGAAGCAGAACTACAATGTGAATGATCTAAAGATTTTTGTTCAAACTTTTCCTTTTGAAAGAACATGTAACACTAACAATCTTATTATTTCACTTATAATTTTTACAGTTTGTGAACTGTATCAGATTAATATAAATATTTTCAAAACATATGGTGGATTATTAATGTATTTCTAAGCAAATGTTTATAAATGTGTAAAATCAAAATTGAATTGAATTGAAGAATCAAAATAAATTGGAATCAAATCGATCTAGGCTTTTGTGAATTGAATCTTTTCTTGAGATTATAATCGATACCCTTAAGATACTGGTAGGTTTTTTGGTCACGGTGTAGAGCTGCTCAACTAGCTGTTGCAGGTTTAAGTGGAAAACAAAGTAAAACATTGAAGGATGCTGATAGATTTAAATTACTTTTCTGTTTTGTAAATTTGTGAATATACATGGCACAACAGTTTACCAGATATGTTCCTGAAAATATTTAAGCAACACATGTAAGTGTAAATGTGGCAAAAATACATGCATGGGATTCTTGCTTCTGTGACCCACTGGTTCTGGATTAGGTTAGTGTGACGTATAGTGTGTCTCATGCAGACGAGCAAACCAACGCTCTTCTCAGGTTACTCTCAAACATCTGCCACATTTGACTCTCATTTTGCATTTTTTTTCTCCTCCACATATTTGTTTATCAGTCCGCCCAAGTAAAATTGTATTTCACCAAGTTGTGTCAAAGTAGGGACGCCACATTTCAGTCATATTTTAAAGCAATTTCTCAAAATATGGAGACATTCAAGATGATCATTTCTGGATATCTGCAATCTGACTGCCGGGATGTTCTCACTGAAGGAACATACTGTGGTTCACCACAGATTCAGACCAATGATGTCTGATTTACAGTCTATCTTGAAGGTGTGTCCTGAGGTCTGGGTCAGCCTTCCATGCATACCAGTAAAGTTCTTCCAAATTTGATTCTCTCTTTCATGGAGCGGATTTCATTAAGCATTATAATTGACTCAGAAGGAAAGAGACTCAAGAACTTGTTTTTTTAGAACTTCTTATTTTTTTGCTGTAAACATCATTAAATACATAAAAATATATTCATTCAGTTTAATCAATGTAATGAATCTTCTAATAAAATATATGCTTGTGTGGATTGATAAAACGTTTTTAACCTTAATCTTTTTACCAAAGTCCACAGAAAGGAAACTCCCATTAAATCATGTTCACATTTTTACTAAAGAGGAAAATAAATACAAATAAAAAAAAAAATTGAGACACTTCTATATTATCAATGGCTCAGAAAAGGGTTTCAAAAGAGTGAGAACCAGAAGGGTTAAACTGTCTGTGAACATCATGAAAATGTGAAGAGGGAGAGCAAAGGCAGAAGCTGTCTGAAAAGCAAACAGCAAACTAGATTCATCAACCAAGTTTCTGCCTGTTCTGGAATGGGAAATAATGCAAACATTGCTCCAGTCCTGTCTATTAGCATTAGACTAAATACTACAAGACAATGAAAACTTAAAAAACAAAACAAAACATTGGCTATGTCAGAATCTCTTATTACTAAAAATAATGCAGGGCTATACATTGATCTGGATTTTAAAAGCATTTTAGACACCACAGATTTCTCAAAGCGAAAATCGAATCAATTTGAGCTTTTTACTGCGCCTCTTAATGAATCCACTGAGTTCTGATTATGAAAACATTAATGGTTTATTATAAAAATACATTTAAATACATTTTTTCTGCAAATATGTTCAAACACAATGCATTGTGGTTTATATTCACCAATGTAGTGAACATAGATGCAGACTGGGAATTTTTTAGGGCACTCAATTTTGGAATCGTAGATTTGGACAGCACTAGGAAACGCTCTAGTGGTGTGTATTAACAAGAGTCTGGGGATGTGATGCAATACATATCGCGATACTCATGTCATGACACGATACATATTCCTATATATCACAATAAATTACCAAAGACAATATTTCCCTTTTTAAAATTTTGATTTAGAAAAAAAAAAAACTTTGCCTGAATATGAATACATTGGCTACATTAAAAATTGTAAAATAAATTGCATTTACTGATCAGAACATAAAGCACTTAAACTGTGTCCCATACAATCCGTTTTGTCACTCTGATCCATCAGGTCGCTGAATCATAATCTTCATTTGTGCGCTTTGTGTGGTGTGTCTGGTCTCACTTGTTTTTCCGTGAACCAACTTCTCCTTTTTAAACAGTACCAGTAGTAATGGTATATATAAACGGTACCATATCTTGTTGTTGTTTTGCTGCAGTGTAGAGCTGCTTTAAAAGACACATTGTGCTGTGATTTAAGTGGAAAACAAAAGTAAGATGCCGTACTCTGATTGCTTATAATTAATTAATTAAATATTGCCATGGCAGCATTTAAAATAAATACAAGAATTGCCAAATGAAGTACCGCAATATTTTATTAAAATGACATTTTCCTACACGCAGAGAATGAACTATATAGAGCTTTAAATAGTGAGAAGTGAAGGAATTCGGACATAGCAATGCTATACTTCTTAACCCTTTAACGCGAGATGTCGCTGCAGAAACTTAAATAGAAAATGCTCTTTGATGCTCTGTAGCTCTTCTACTGTTTACGCAATTAACATAAATCAGCTTATTCTGACGGGGAGAATAGTGTTTCGTAGCAACCAAATCCGCCTTTTTTTTTTTCAAGAACGTTTTCAATCTTTTGAGTTGTTATACATTCAATTACCACAAAAGCAAAATATGGAACTGTGAAACTTGGAATACTTTGGGAAAACCTCCATCATACCTCATAATTTAGGCCATAGGCGTATTAAATTGGATAATTGTTACTCATTAAATTTAAGCGGTGAAACTGAAGCTGACTAGAGTTTAGTCTACCCAACTCAGTAATGTTCTGAAAAATGGAAAATAGATGTAATGAATAGAGTATAAAGAAGAATTAATATGAAACATTTTAGACAAAAGGCTGGGCATACATTTGTTTTGAAATAAAATCTGACCTTTTGACATAGAAGTCAATGGGAAATTGCTCTTTTCTGTGGCATTTGACACTTCCTGGTTTGGGAATGGAAGGTGGGGAGTTGGTTCAAACACAACTGCCTCCTTTAATTAAGGAGACCACATTCCTTTAAAATGAGCTATTAAGTCTAATCTTCATTATCACCTGCATGTCTAAATGAGATGGTGTGATGTGATGAACAATCCCACAATGCATGCAATGGAGGCATACTCTCTACTCAGATGTAATCCTTTAAAAGAGAAAATAAATTACAACATTTTAGAATCCTTATAGACACCTCAAATATTAGTTTATTTTAGCATGTGTCTAAAGTCTGAAAGATTTCCTCCCTATCTTTACATCAATTAGTCAACAGCTCATGTCTTTAGCAGACGTGCACGCGCACATGCAAACATTCCTCTGCTGAGATGAATAGCTGCTATTGATGCCTCTCCCTCTGAGGCCTGCTCTCAGTGTGAACAGGTAAGTGATGGTGGGTAAACTGATCCACTCCTGAGTCCCACCGCCTAACTATGACCACAGACACACACACACACACAGATTCCAAGTTTTCCCATGTGATCCTGCTTCCTGGGCCCCAGCTCTACCTGCCATCACATTCCTGCGTTATCCCTGTCAAAGCTTTTTGTGCTCACCCACTTTGTTCCTTTACTTCCTCTGTCACTCTGTCTTTATTACCTTGTTTGTCTGGTCCTCCCTCCTTGTGTTGCCTGTGTGTTATCTGTTATGCCCTGTCCACGGCTGACCTGGCTCACTCCGCCAAACAAAACACGACACGCCGTCAGCATGAGAAGAAAGAAGCTGCACGTCGTCTCAGTCTTTTATCGTTCATTCGACAGCTACTTCTTACACCGGATGCAATGATTTATAGGTCATTTAAATTTTCCATCAGTTTGAAATAATACACACTAAAGGACTTGACTATTTTTTTGCATGATTGGTGAAGCCAAACTCAATAAACCTTCGTGTTTGGCGATGAATAAATGAATGTGGGACACGATTGCAATGTGGGACTCGTTCCCCTTCATGCTGCTCGACCTCTATTAATTATGAGTCACTATCAAGCCCACATATCCAGTTTGCTCAGACACAATATATTTACATACACTATGTTTTTAGCTTTTACAGTTATGTGATGAAATCACTAATTTGATTTGTGATTATTAAAAAAAATATGTCAACAATCCATCAGAGAACTTAAAAAAAACTCAAGATGATGGTTCCCCCCTGCTGCAGTAGTAGCAGAATATTTCCCAAAGTTCATTCTGCTAACGTCTTTCTAAAAGCAGGCAAGTTGAGACATAAAGTATTTAAAAGATTTTGAAGCTAGTGGTTATTCTGCAGTTACCCTGTGAAAAACACCACAAGGTGTTAAGAGGGTAAGGGAGGGTGAAGTGTGTGGTTTTTTTTGGCCTGGATTTAGAAACTAAAAGTACTCAAGGAAATGATAAGGAAGTGTTGTGGATCAACACATTTTCCAAACATTGATCCAGTCATTTAGATAATGATGGATAAGTGTGCAGTTTCACCGTGAAATCAGACACCCGAGGCCTCTTTCTGCATCGATCCATGACGTTGAAGAACTTCTGGTCCTTTCTGTTTGTATTAGAACACACCCGGCTAACTATTCCAACCTCGATTGAGACATAAATGTGACTCAGTCATTAATAGATTTCTAACTAAAGTTGGTTGCTACCAGGATTTTTATTTTATTTTTTTTGCACAATCCACTATTTATATTCCTTTTTCATCTCCATTAAACATTTCACAAAAACTACAAATTCACCTCTTCCTCTACTTTTTTTGCTTTATTTTTCAATCGATTACCCGACTGGCTCTTAGGAGTTTTTTACTGTTTGTTCTTCAAGATGCAAAGCAAGAATAAATAACTGACAGTTACAAATTTGTTTACTTCTTTATAAGGTACAGTATAATGTAATATAATCATAGTAACCCTTTTATGAAAAGTGGTAAGCTTCACTGATGGAAGATAAACCTGCGCAATCTTTCATTAAATTATGAAATTCCTTTTTAGTCTCTAAAAAAAATTCCCCCCCACCTAATCAACTCAACCCTGAGGTACAAATGTGTACAAAGATGTACATAAATCAACTATTAACTAAACTTAAAGCAGGCGGGAAGGTTAATTTTGACTGTTCATCTACTGCAGCATCGAGAGATCAAAATACTAAAGCTGCTGTCACACTTCCTTCACAGTTTTTCTCCCATCCTCCGCTCCACTCAAACCTCTGCACCACTGACACATTTGTCTCTGATCTTCCTCCCCTTCCGTGACCTGGGATAATACTATTCCCCTAAAGTTTTAGCCCCACACCCCTTCACCTTCCCATCCCCGGGGGGGGGCCCCTAAGAACCTGACTGGGTGGTCGTCGTTCACCCCCTCCCGCTCATTCCAATCCACCTCCTTTTTTTTAGGGTCAGAAGTCAGGGGTGAGCCCCGACAGTGTGTGGGAAACATGTCGTGCCATGTGCTGTGCTGGGCCAGAGGCAGCAGAAGGAGGAGGAAGGACTTCAGGCTGCCCCCGCTTCTGTCCCGGACCCAGATAGACCTTGTTAATGGGGATCCGGGGTCAGAAGGACAAAGAAACACTGGCATGGTGCTAGTGTCAGTTACAGTTGTGATTTATTGGGTCAATTTCTTTCCCAAACATGCGTTTGTTTGGGTTGGGAGGGAGGCAGAGCAGACGTCCACAGGCAGAAGGGATCAAGAGAGACGCCGTACAGGATGATGAAGAGGTCTGTACATGTGCTTATGTGCAGAAATGGGGCTGATGTCTGTATATGTGTGCAGCAACCCAGATCCCTTACTGACTGTGTGTTAACTTAAGCATTTATTAGGGATCGTCTTGCCACTGGAGTGTCAAAGGAGCTTAAATTGATTGATTAAAGAACTAGCAGAGAGTGGTTATTTTACAGGCAAATTGCTGTGTATTTTTGGAGATGATGGTCTTGGTCTGGTCCAGTGGAGGATAACAGGTCTGTCTGGCAAGAAGGCACAGGACTGAACTCAAAATGCATAAAACATTTGAAAGGGTTCAGTTTTTTTTTTTGGAAAAGAAGGACAGATCTGATAATTATTGTTTGCTGCAACGTGGAGCGGTGTAAGAATCCACTCCTGGTGATATCGAGAGCAATGAGCTAGTCGTCCACTGTCATAAAAACATAAAGAACGTGTGATCCTGTGACGCTGGTTTCTTAGAACAGCTTGGGGAGTCATTGTGTTTGTGTGTTTTCACACACTTAAGGGAGTTTAAGGCTGTTTTCACACTTTTTCAGTCCAGCTGTTCAAATGGTCAGGGCATGTCGACACATTTCGCACCGACATTTGGGGCGGTTTGCTTCACATTTGTGTTGACCAAACGGCCTGAAAACCTCATGCAGTGAGTGCAGCTGCCAGCAACGTATCATTTTGGCACACAACAGGCTCTGTAACTTTTTGATGCTTTTGATGTTCCCAACTAGTCATTTTTTGACATGCTGGCTGTTCCCGTGAAATCTGGGGTTCCTAACCTCCAGGCTGTGAACCGGTACCGACCCAAGGGCCGCTTGGTACTGGGCTATAGACACGAAAAGCAAATGCATACATTAATCAGCCGTCCCCAACCCTCGCAACATGGAGCGGTAATGGGACCGGTACCCTAATCCCATACCAGTTCCACGTCCATCAATGCATCCGATTTTATGGGAACAACCAGCATATCCAAAAATGAACAGCCAGCATGTCTAAAAACTATGAATTGGGGACACCCAAAATGTCAAAAAGTTGAGCAGAGGTGGCCTGAACCATACGTCCATATATGGCAAGTTGGCAGTTGGAATGTATAGGCTTGTCTAGAGTCAATCGGACACTCATAAGCCCTGCACTTCCTCACTAGGAAAGTATTTCCTAAACTCTATATAATTTGTGCCCCAATGCTTGACTGCACCAGGCTTTACTTACGGGAGCACCAAGGTTCTGATTTTGAGAGGACCTGAGTTCTCTTGGTTAGTCTATATCAGAGTTAGGTAAAACATATGTACACTCTGCCCCCAGTATTGTTGTTTACGGTGTCACTTCCAATGAATAGTTTACATAAACGTGTATAAACACGTTTTAGACTTCCATGGTCAAAACTCTCGCATTCTCGTGTGGCTAAGGACGTTTTTACCACAGTTTTCAGGTTATATGGACAATACGCATTGCCATTGAATGTCAGTAAACAGGTGTCAACAGGGGATGGCATGTACCCCCTGGAGTGTTCGGCACTCTACCCTAGGGCGAAATACAGAAGGACACCACGCTAACCCCGGGCTCACACGGCTAGCGTTACAGCTCAGGCGTGACGCGGGAGCGGTCTAGCCACAGACGATGGCTCATATTAGCTACAGGTTGGCCGCAGCCATGGGCTCTGCTTCCAACCTCGCAAAACTCCAAACTCACATACATTCACGCTTATCCCCCTTTTGTTTGCTGCATTTCAGCTGCGTCGTCCGGTGAAAATTTGAACCAAACGAGACGGATTTGCAGCGCCGCAGCGGCCTGACCGCAGATGCAGGACGTGAATGCCTGCTGTGGGATTTCCTCTCACACTTTTAAAGTTACGTAGAGACTGCAGCGCTCACATCGGAGCTGTAGCGCTAGCGGTGTGAGCCCGGAGTAACCCTTAAGGGACAGTTTAGTTTCCACTCAGAGCAAATCATTTGGGCACACCTGGTCTCAAAGTACATCTCTTTTGGTGATGGCTGTGATGGTTCTGATGAAAGCCCATGTGAATGTGAACTGTCCTACAATATATTACAATCCCCACAGTGAAATAATTTATACAAAAACACAGATGCCATGCAGTCCCTGCTGAAATTATACAGTATAAAAGAAAACCGAAGATTGCACTGTTTCTAAATAAATTGAATGTAAACAAGTTAAAACCCAAAGAGAAGACCATAAAATGTTGTAGCTGCTTTTTGATGACCTGCTCAAGCTGTGGCGTGTCTTGCAGCAAATAGAAGACCTAAGTCCCGCTTTAAAGTCATCAATCACAACACAGAAAGGACCCTACCAAAACAAGAGCAGTATGGCCCTGAGGTGATGGTATGGACAACCACACCATTATGCACAGACTTTTATACAACCCTGGTATAGCTAGATCAGTTCATAGTGTACCCTCTAGTGCAGGGGTAGGGAACCCTGGTCCTCAAGAGCCACATTCCTGCATGTTTTCTACCATGCCCTGCTCTGGCATGTTCTTATTGGCTGAACAAACCTGAACCAGGTAATCAGTGTAGGGACTCATGACAATTACCTGGGTCAGGTGTGTTCAGCCAATAAGAACATGCCAGAGCTGGATATGGTGGAAAACATGCAGGAATGTGGCTCTTGAGGACCAGGGTTCCCTACCCCTGCTCTAGTGACTTGTTGCACATTCAGGAAATCCATTATTCACTCCAATGTGGAACACCCTGAGTTCACAACACGAATAAACATACTTGCTGTCTGGTTCCACAACACTCTTCTCATTTAAAATCATTTTAAAATTATCAAAGCTTTGGCTAAAATTGTGTATAAAAGGGAGTGTGACTTTTTAATAAACCCACTGTTCATTTTGTACTGTTCTATTCTGTAAACAAAAGAGGAGCCAAAAAAAAAAAAAACCTTCTACGAGGTAAGTCAGCTTTAGTTTTTAAAATGAAAAAAGGGAAGCCGATGAAGGGTTTTCTTCTAAGGTAGTGAACATCTACTTAACCCCTAGGAAAATCAGGCTTCCTAACTTTTAAAGTAAAGTTTGAGCTGTCATTAAATACTTCCTTTATGTAATAATTAGATTGGGTTCTATTTTAGGGTTAATATTTTCGGCAGAACTATTAAAAAACATAACAGTTTTGTTTGTTTGTTTCAGATTTCATCTGTTTTGGAGGAAAAATACATTGTAGTTGCTTTGGTACATTTTGTATTCTGCTTCAAAGGTCACTTGAAACTGGCCTGTTTTTCATCTATAAAGTCTCTCAAGTTTCCAAAGTACAGTAATTAAAATCATATAAAACAAAGTGCAGTTCACTGCCTCTGGCATCATTTCCTCAAACACTGCCATGTCCCTCCCTGCGTAAACCCTATAAAAAGGACTGTACATTATTAAGCAGATGTTTTGTCATGCACAGGTGAGAAAATGCAGGTTCTCGTCAGTAATAATAGGCTAGGAGGGAGGGATAATGCGGTACTGATGTTGCACTGACAAACAAGCAGCATTGTGCATGTTTTTGTCAATAATTGCGCCATAAAAACGTGATCTGTGGCTGTTGTAAATCTAAGCACACTGTAGTGTTTGTATGTGAGAATAGTCCCCCTCCAGCAGTAAACGTAACATCAGAACATTGTGTCTCTACACGAGTGTGTGCAAGTGTGCATGAACTGTTCGCTGCTCACATAAAAGCTGTGCCATGTGCTTGGAAAGTTTTGCTTCACGTGAAGGAACCGAATGCACCAAAACTCTTTTTCTGCATGACTGGGAATACTAATGGAACAACCACATTCATAAATAATATCATCTTTCTTTAAGTAAGTGCCACTGGTTCCCAAAAGATCAGTATACTACATTTTCCTTTGTGAGTCATGGATAATAATACTGTAGAAGTTTTGCAATTACTGAAGACATTAGAAAGTTTTCCCCTGATTCTTTGCAAATATATTTTGTTTGAAAATTAGTTCAGAAGAAATAGCAAAACTATCAAGTCCCACTCCAACAAAGAATGGTCTCTTAATATGACATTTTTTGCTAAATAAAAAAGCCTGTGTTGTTTTTACAACATATTTTCTGCAGAGCAGGAGGAGCTCATTAGAAATTCAATTCTGAGTTTAGCCCCCGCTAATTTCCTATTTGCACTTTGTTTACACTCTCTCTCTCTCTAGCTTATAGCACCTCATAAGCCAAAGCTAACATCAGCATAACCGAAAACACAGTGAGCAATATCTACTAGCTGACCGTTGAAAATTGATAATGTCATTAAATTTGAATACATTATTTTTCCATAACTCTCTGTTTGGAGGGCTAAGTGTTTGGGTAGGGAGAAGCTGTAGGGGTAGGGAACAATTCGAATTCGGCCTCAATCTTAAATTACCGTGGTGCAGCGGTAGGGCAGTCGACTCTTGATCGGAAGATTATGGGTTCCATTCCTGCCTTGCCCGTTGGAGTGTCAGTGGGCAAGACACTGAACCCCAAATTGCTTCTAGTGGAAGGTTGGTGCCACCATCAGTGTGTGAATGGGTGGATGGGTCTGTGACTGTGAAGCACTTCGGGCCCTCGAAGGAGGATAGAAGGTGCTATACAAGTATAAGCCATTTAAATGCCTTCCATTATGAGAAACATGAACATGTCAGAAACATGGTTTTTATTTGGGTGGATCTTTAAGCGCAGGTGGCTGCAGGTGCTGTTTTGAGAAGAAAGCGTAAAGACCACAACAGGGAACAGAGATGGGAGTTGTTTTATTTTGTTCTAAATAATTTTGTATGGCCCAGAGCCAAAACAATTGAGACAAATGCAGACACAGAGTCAATCTTCTGGGGGAGTTTGAGGTTTCATGCAGCCAATCAAGGTAATTAAATCTAATGGTGATTATGTCTTTCTATGTTCTTCCCCTTTTTATCCAGCGTCATTTCTTTGCCTTGGATGTGTCTTGTGAGCAAAGTCTGCTTTTCTCCTCTCTCTTTCCATCTCTCCATTCCCTCTCCACATTACGAAAAGATGAAACAATAAACATAAAAAACCCAAAAAGATAATACATGTGTTTATTTTCAGTGCTCAATTTAATTTTTTTATTTTTTAGGAGTTAATAAGAAATGTCTCCCATTTGACAAGCCCATTGACTACATTTGTAAAACTCGACAGAGCGAGTGTGACATCACCCATAGAAAATGTCTTACCTCCGGCACCAGTGAAATTCATTCATTCATTCATTCATTCATTCATTCATTCATTCATTCATTCATTCATTCATTCATTCATTCATTCATCCATTCATTCATTCATTCATTCATTCATTCATTCATTCATTCATTCATTCAATATTAAATAAACAAATAATGTACTTATTTTAGTTTAAATAATATTAAATATGGAATTTTGGCCTCTTGGAGCCCTCAGGTACTTCAAATTCTGAACACAGGGGGCAAGAGGTCACGCAGTCCAGTTCTCTATATACAGTCATGTACCAGCTTGGTGGTTGTTTTGAGAAACTGCAACATTTGGTATTTTCAGATTCGTATGTGAACAAAAGGTGGGGGCTTGGTTTGAAGCAATGCCTCCCTGATTCACACTTAGCAAAAGGGTTGGATTGGGGGGGGGTTTGCTCTGACTGCTGTTCACCGTAAGGACAAATTACACACTCAGTTGTGTTACAACTAATAGCACTTCAATTTAAACATTTGTTTCTTTTTTTTGCAGATTTAGTATAAATTGCGCTTTTCTTGGGGATTGTGAGACAGGGAAGTGACATCATGGAAAGTGACTGCTGTGCAAACAAAAGCAGCAGCCCTCAGGTGGGCTTCAAGATTAAGAGATTACAGAGGAAATGAAAGAGCTTCAAACACACACGTGCACGCCCATACATACCCAGGTGCTCATGCAATATTCCAGCTAAGCTCCAGTGTGCATGAGTCTATAGGTGGAGGTGACTGTATATGACCGACATATACAGACGTGTTAAGAAGATGAAAGAAGTCGAGTTACTATGGCGGCTCATCGTGACCGGCAGCTACCTGCAGCTCTGAGTCAGTAATGAGGGGGACTTCCTCCTCTGTCTACATCCATTCATGAACACTATAAGACTTTTCAAGTCTTCCAGTTTCTGTTTTCAGACCTAAAAATTTGTTTTTTCTGACAGAATAAAACTCTTAATATAAATTGTATTTAGCTCCACATGTTCTCTTCTTATAGTTTGTTTAATTTCGAATTTTCAAAAGGATGAAATAAATCTGCCTTTTACATTATTTCGACATTAATATGTTAAGTTAAAGTCTTTGCATGTCAAATACTTTATTGTTTATTTGTTCATGTGTTCTCCCAGTACAACTGGGTAACAACAGAAACATCGAAACGTCACTTCTCTGCTGAAGATGAGAAGACCATCAACTCACTACTGAAGCTTCTTACTGACAAATTTTGGCTCCAATAAGTGCAGGCTTTTTGTCAGTCAAAAAGGTGGAAACTGTAGAAGTCGAGGTTAAAGCTGTGAAAGCCAGAAGGCTAACTTTTTTCTCAAGTTAATCAGACACTTAATGTAGTTAAAGTTAAAGACCCACTCCAATGAAAACTTTTTAACATGTTCCAGAAGCATTTTTCTCATGATGGAGGACATGGTGTCTACAAAAAAAATTAAGATTAAAGCTGCGTTTCTGAGTATTTCTTTAATGAAATCGTTGTATAGAAGATTAAAAAAAATCCTGTTTGAGAAAGCTTTTAGTTATTACGTAAAATCTACAGTCGGTAGAACATAAACTTCCTGCTCCGCTCCATTTCAAATCATCCACTTGTAGACAGATAGATCCATTAACGTCTTCATTTTCCTCGTCCATACTGGCATCAGGCTCTGTATGGCTGGAAAGCCCAGTTTTTTGGGGGGTTTTTTTGCTCCAGTAATGTTAGTGGAAGAGAGTGTAAACAGAAGTATGATGGGAAATAAAGGCAGGCTCACTTCACGCCAAGAGTCCTGCCCACAACTCAGAGGTGAATTTCTACTGAACTGCTGATACATTGCAGAATCTATGGCTATGTCCAAATTCCCACAGGCGTTACTACCCTAGACATAATCCCTACTACTAAAAAAAACTATATAGTGCTGGTCTATCTAGTCCCTGGATTTTAAAAGCAGTAAGAAATAATGCATGGCGAATATGACGTCACCAATTTCACAAAGTGTCATGTTTCAGTGCTTAGGTTTCGTCATGTTCTGTTTCCTGTCAGTTTCACCATGTTCAGGTTAACCATCCACAGCTGTTTTCATTTAATTAATCAATCTCAGTGTATTTAAGTGTCTGGTTTTCAGCTCTCATTGTCAGGTCATCTGCTCTTCTATGTTCTGTCATGTCACTGGTTTGTTCTCCTGGTTTTGTCCTGTTTAAGTTGAGTTAGTAAAAGTTTATGTTTCTGCCACCAAGTCTGGTCTCCTGCATTTGGGTCCTCCACCACAATCCGTGACACAAAGTAAAAATGTAATCAAGATGAGCATTTAACGACAATATTTAATCCCCAAAATGTATGAATCCAATGTGTTCTGATGATGAAATGTGGCTTGTGTCTTAAAATAGTTAATTTATATTAAAATAACATTATTTTACAAAAATTGTTTAATCGCAATGCATTGTGGCTTATTTTCCTAATCTTGTGACCATCAATGTGCACTGGTTTTTGCAAAGACTTCTGGGAAATTTTCAAAGCACTGGATTTTGGAATTGTAGATCTAGACAGCACTACAAAATGGCAAGCGGACTGTATGGTGCACTATGTAGTGAATAGTGAATGTATTCGAACATAGCCTTTGTCCTTGAGACAAGTTTTTTTTTTTTTTTTTTTTTTTTTTTTTATCTTAAAATGACGTAATGATAATAAAAAAATACACTGGGAACACTTTCACAATAGATGATCGGAGTTGGAATTTAAGAAAATGTATTTAACAGTATACAGTTTAATAACACTGTGAATGATCTAGCAGTAATTATAGTGAAATTGTGAGCTTGTCTTCTGTCTCTTGTCTGGTTTTTATTCTTTATTTTATCTGTGTTGTGTTCTGCCACCATCTGAGATCCAGGAGGCGTACCACTCAACAGAACGGTCATCTAACTCAATCATTGGCTCCTGGAAGTCCACTAGACCAGAGATTATTAATTTACAATGTGGCCTCTCAAGGGAATGGACTATCATGAAGTGACTGTGAGTTATACTGACAGTTTAAACAAAGGTGACCGGTCTTTAGAGAAGGCTAGTCCCGCACATATGAGGAGATGTTGAAAAGACCGTTTCAGCCTGTATGCACACAGGCACACTCCAGCTGGAAATGACACATTTTTGTGTGCACCTACCCCATGATTTGAGGTTAGAAGTAATGACAAGAGAGACGAAGAAAGGAAGAAGCTGCTGGAGTGCTTCAAACTCACAGGACAAACTCATCACCACCAGGTCCCCACAATGAGCTGTTGTGTTGCCACAGCTGTCTCGGCTAAAGATGATCTATGAAGGTAAGTCATTCTTCCAGTCAAACTGTCTGGGATAGAAAGCATCTCAATATAGGGTTGGACAAAAAATGACATCCAGAAGAACTTTGATGGACACCAATAGAAATATTTCTACTATTTCTTTGGCGAACAATCATTTAAGTACAATTGTGCGTCGACATAAAGAGATAAAAATGTCAGAGTTAGGCCAAAAAACTGACCTTTAACCTCTAAATTGCAGCAAATTTGAAAAAAGTCAGTCCATAGGAGGCCTTTTACACCCCAAATTAATCCCTGATCACTGAAATATAAAATGGTCAAACGGTAAAACATATTACCAGCTATTTTTTTTTTTTTTACTTTTATTTGCTACATAAGCTTGGTTGCAACTATATGGACGGATGAGGTCACATGGATGAGTGATGAAACATAATGCTATGACTCAACTTCAAGACAAAATCTGAGCAGGGATACGCTTTCATTAACTTTTCTTGTTGACGTAACTGTCAAATCTACACCTCTACTTTTATCTTACAAAGCGTGTTCACTTCTCATTTGCGCATTTTCTGAAAAGGTCAGTCTTTGGTGACGTCCTGTTAAGCCAAGAAGGTGACTACGTACAACAAAAACACAGGTTTTAGAAGGACTTATCCCAAACTGAATCACGTGTTTGGAAGTGTTGAGAGAGATGCTCACAAGTCATATTGTGAAAGTCCACTACAGAGTAGCTGCTGTTACGCCGTTTGGAGCTTTTTAAGTGCATGTAAGCTGAGAACAAAATGACAGAGGCTTAAAGGAGAGCCAAAGGGTTGGATGAAGGTGATCCGCACACTCACCTGCACCGCCACTCTTACTAATACACAGGTGTTGCACACCTGGGCCTCTGGATGTCCCAACAAGCCGTAGATTAACCCGCCTGTGAGGTCAGTGACCCTCTCTTGTTGCAAATAAGGAGAGGGTGGAATTAGAGCCCATTAGCAGGTTCTTATTATTGTCAAAGTTCTTTGAAGTAAAAAAACTTTTCTGCAGCTGCTTACTTTTCCTCCTCTGTTTTGTCTGTTATTTTTTTTTTTTTACCTTTTTGTCTGTTTGGGACAGTAAATCATGACATGTTTCAAAGCTATTTTGAGAAGTTAAAAGATTGTTGCGGGTTTCTTGGCGTTTGGGTGTTGTGGTCAGATATGTCATCTATCACACCCCCGACATCATTTTATCATGACAACTGTTATCTCCCATCAACCTTTGCTGCAGGACAGACCAGCAGGAACTTGCATGAAAATATTTTGCTCATCATGTATCATATTTGTAACTTCATTAGCAGGAGGTGACATTGATTTACACAATGACACAATCTTTTGGCCTATTTCTGGTTGCTGTTTGTTACAGCAAAATGCCATCATTTGTTTACTGTCATTGGATAATCTCCATCATAATTATTCTTCCTGCCAAAAATCAGATTTTTAATTATCTGAAAAAACACAAGTACAGTAATACATGTTTTTCTTCCCTCAGACAGCAAAGATAGGATCATATTTGTGAGAAGATGATACATTCTCAACCTTTTCACAGGTGTGAGAAGAAAAAGGGAAAAATAGGAGGATTTTGATTCATGTTTGTGCCTGCGGGAGGTGAAGGAGACCGCTGAACTTCTGAGACTGCACAGATGAGCTGTCGCAAAGCAAGTGGAAAACAAAGCATTTAAAGGGAAAAAAAACGCATCAAATGGAAAGACTGTATAAATAATAATCAGTATGCAATCCCCTCTTAGACCAAAGGTCCGATAAATGCTGTTTGGAGTGATAGGTTGATGGCACTGAGGCTCTAAAGAGAGAAAGGACTTCCTCTAGAGACAAACATCTGACGCCAAATAGTCTTTTCTTTTCAGCAAAAATATGATCCTGTAAACCACAATTTTTTGTGATGGAGTCTTTTGATTTTTATGCATACAAATTCAACACCATGATATTTACATGAATATAAATAATAAAAAAAAACACCTGCAGCAGTCAAGGTAATAGATGAGCTACCTCTAACTTTTTTTTTTTTTATCCCTGAGGACCTAAAATCTTCACAGCAGATCGTTATGAATTCCACATACAGCAAATGACATCATGCTTAGATTCTTTAGCAAGTTACATCCAGTATGCTTGCATTCTGACACTGTGATTGATGGACTCAACCAAGCCCCAAAAGGAGGGGAAGCATCAGGGGATTCAGCTAATTGAAATATCATGTGAAAATGTCTTTCTTCTTGTGATTTAGCAACACTTTGCAGCATCTGACTCCAAGCTTTGACACAGCTAACAGATCAAACACGGGAAAGTAACAACTCGGTGAGGGGACGTCTGACATAAGCCGAGAAAAAGAAGGTTTTCAAAGCAAAAGCTCGCTGTGGATGGCTACTTTTTCTTGCCAAACAAAAGTTTGACCATTTCTCAAGCTGGTGGGATGTAAGTAACAAAGGGTTTACTAATGAATTAGATTGAAGTCACTGCACAGAGTAGTGCAATTGAAATGACACATCTGGATTAATAACTGAATGGAATGTCAAAAAGGTGAAAATAAGTCACAAATGTACATGAAATGCTAGATGTTGTACGTGATTTTTAAAAAATTAGTTTTATTGGATGCATGTACAAGTTCTTCATCTACTAAGGTCCTGGTAAGAAACCAGGTTAATTAGAAACAGTGAGGAATTAGGTCAAGGTTTTTTTCGTTTTGAGGGAGCTGGAAGAAAAGTCATCAAGAAAAGAAATGGTAACAAAAAACAAAGTGAAACGCCTCCAGCACCTGCAAGGCCCCAACAAATCCCGGCCGCTCGAGAGTTTGCTGGAGATAAAAAAAAGAAAATCTGAGATGAGATGAGTCAAGCTGTGGTGGTCACATGAGACTTTTGCCATCAAATCAACAAGGAGGACCGCTCTTTCAGATCCAGAGAGTGGTCAAATGTTAGGTGGGAAAGGAATATTTTTTGGGGGAGAAATTTTAGCAAAAATGTAAGAACGGACAGGTGTCAAAACTTGGGTCACAACCGCTCTCTTCAGACGGGCCTGTGAAAATGGATTTTTGGTGGGTTGTCTGGCAGGATGGTGATTCTAATCATACATGAAAGGCAACAAATGAGCAGATTTGTTGAGTTAAAAAAAAATGTTTGGAGGGAGCAAAAACTGTATATGGACAAACTTCTGCCATTGAACTTTATTGGCTTGGAGGACATCTACAAATTTAGTGAGGCAAATTCCTTCCTGATGCATCTTTAACAGAAATATTCCCAAGCATTCACATCGAACCTGCAAACTACAGAGAACTTAGAGATTGACCGCCTTACTGCTGCACTACAGCCGCTGGCGATTAACAAGTATCTGGACTCTGGGGACACTCACAAGCATTTTACCAACAAGTATTTAGTCATACTCTCAAAGATGTCATGTATTCATAGACCCTTTTCACAAATTAGCGAAAGGGCCAGAAATGCGTGTAGTGACTTCCACTTTACGGGTTTGGAACGGCAAAGCTGACAGTTGAACGCTGTTTAACGCAATTATATGTAAATCATAAAAGGTAAACTTATCAATTTCAACAGAAAATGTACAATAGTTATTTTATGAATGCCCTGCTGAACTGTATTTTCATTTCCTGTCTTAGATGGTTCACAAATGTAAATATAAATTTGAATTATCCTTCAATACTTGAGGTTCTATATAAAATATATCAACCTTTCATCAGAGCAGATATTATTCTAACGAGTTCTGTTTTACTTGATGTTATTTTTACGTGTTTTGAAGTGCGATCAAGCACAAAAACTGATGAAATTCATGTTGGCCACATGTAATAGCCACAATGTGCAAGACGCACATTGCACCATGTTGGCTGCACATGTTTTAACTGCCCCTAAGGCTGAATTTAGTTCTTGAATAATAGCTATTTGCTGTTTTTTTCAGGGTATTTTAAGGGGAAATTGTAAGAATAAGAATGTTTACCAACTGGCACAGCGAATATTTTAAGTGCCGTTACGAAGCCACGTATTTTTAGCTTTCAAATTAAGAGTGGCCAAGACAAAAGTTCATTTAGAAAAAAAAGAGCAAATTATCATTTCCTCATAAATATTTTTGATGGTTTAGAATTATTTTTATCCTTGTTTACCTTTGTTATCCTGGAGGGATCAGACACAACAGTTATTAGTTTTTCCTTATTGTAAGACACATCAAAATTGCTCTACTTTAGCTCTGTTCTTAGTGATTTTGTGAACACAGAAACATAAGCAACTTTAACTGGGCAGAAAGGATCTTCTGCAGCTCTACGTCTCATCCCAATCATGGAACGCTAGCGTTAGCATTAGCATCAAGTAGAAGAAGAAAATCTTAATTATCTGCATTATCAAACAAGCAGCACACTCGCTATTTTTTTGTGATGTCACGTGAAAAGGGTATATTTCACTCTAAAAGAGAGGCCAATTTTGTACCACTTGATGAATATTTATTTATTTTTGTTAATCTGTCTCCCTTTTAAAAAAAAAAAAGTTTCCTATTAAAATCGTAGACTAATTATCTTTGTCAGTTAATGAAAAAGCAAAGCCAGCATGGGAAAAAAAAAAAAAAAAAAAGAACAACAGCAGATGTTGCAATCCCAAAAACAAACGGCGTCAAATTCTTTTTTTTCCTCCTGCAAACACCTGACAAGCAACCTTTGACTCCCCTGCTCTCCCTCCGGGCTGCCGTTTGACATTGAGATAAGAGAGCAGAATTTGTGATGCAGAGGTGAAGTGAACTGCGTTTGAGCCCTGCTGCTGGTGGAAGATATATGGAGGATGCCGCTGGGGCCGGGGTAATTATCTACCATCGATGAGGTCAGCAGGATTTTTCCACAATAGATCCTGACCTCTGATCCCTCATGTCCACATCTACACCTCAGCTCGCCTCATGCTGTTTGCTGTCAGGAAACCTCTCATGAAAACTCTTATAGACGCAGAGCTGAAGGCTTGAACAGAAAAATCATTGACAACCACGACCAGGCTGAAATGTGTTTCACAATAACAGTTGTGAACGCTTTTATAATGCTCTTGATGTTTTGAGTTACAGCAGTGTTTCTTAATTCTCATTTAAAAGGATCATAAATCCTAAGTTCAGCCATCCAGCTCATGTGGAATAGATTTGGTGTTCTTTCCACTTACTGAACATGTAAGGAGTTGATATCTGGCAGTTCAGCTCTGAATTTCCCGCTGGAGCACAGCGATCTCAGGGGAAGTTTAAAGGACAGGGATTATCAATGTGACGAAACACACAAACAACCAAGAATCTGACTCACAACATTTACTGTTGTTGTTGATGAAGAAACTTACCGGTAGTTCCATAAATCTTAACAACTTTAGAATCTTATTTTTGTATTTTAGAGTGCAGCGTCTTCTTTTATTCCTAATGAGCATTTAATATCATTTTTTGACAGCCTTGTGACAAACGTTTTAGGCTCAAATTAGTTTCTTAATTTAAAAAAAGGAAGTGGAAAACAAATGAAAATGAGAAAACAATTGATTTTATAACCACAGGAAATCCTTCAACATCTTGACAAAACTATAGAAATTATAGAAACGATACGTCTATATTAATTTTTGAGTAATTAAAATTTTTTTAAGCTTTTATTGTGAAACATCTGCACTATAGACCAACACACTTCTCCTGTTTTGGTGTGAAACTGCTCTGTTGAAACAGCTGAGAGAAATAAAAGTCTTTTATCTTTCAACTTTTCAGCTGGAAATGGACACTGAAGCTTTCTCACATAATTAACAACACATATCTCTCCTTTTTAGAGATCATTCTACTCGTGAGAGTTAACTTTCTATGCACAACCTTTTCTGAAGAAGAGAAAACTGGTCAATTAATAAAACAGTAGCAAAAAAAGTTATCAAAAATTAATCAATATTTAGAAGAAAATAAACTCAAGTCAACAAAGCACAATGAGACCTTTCTTTTAACTTGACAGAAATTACAAAAATAGAAAAAGATTGTTTGGCGTTTTTTGATTTTACTGGATTGCAATGATCAAAAATAACTTTAGATTTGCTTTGGTTTGATTTTGTTCCTGAATTTTTGCTTGAAGTACATTGAAACAGCTAAAATCTAAATTATTTTTTTTTATAAAACAGATCAAACTATTAAAAAGAAATAACGCACAAGAGGTAAATTCTAATATTAGCTAAATCCTACAAGAGACTGGAAACCTGTCCAGAATGTTCTCCTAACCCTGTATCAGAAAACTGCTGATTCGATGTGTCAAAGCGTCCTTCAGTAAAACACTGAACCCCACATTGCCTCTGGTGGAAGGCTGGCGCCAGTGTTCGGCAGCGGAGCCGCCACCAGTGTATCTATCTGTGTGAATGGGTCTGTGACTGTAAAATGCTTTGGGCCTTCAAGGAAGCTAGGAAAGCGCTACACAAATATATGTCATTACCATTTGCCCTACAGTGGCTGGGATAGGCTCCAGCAACTATGTGAGCCTGAAAATGATTCAGAAGATGATAGAATGATGGATATAAACTAGCTAATAAAAATATGTTGACTCATTACCATAGGATTAATAGTCTTAATTTTACAGTTTGATTCAAATAAAATGAAACACTATAGGCTCTTTTTGTTTTGTTTTATATTTGTGTTGTCGAAACCCAATGAGGCAAAATTCTTTGTGATTTTGGGCTATATAAATAAAATTGAATTGAATTGAATTGAATTGTTGTGATGAGTAGATTAAACCCAGGATTTTAATCAAAGATCTCCCCATTCTCTTTATCAAACTCCAATATGGAATCTGAACATCCTCTTGCAATTCTGGTGGTAGTCATCTAAGCTCTGGTCTGTTTACGACAAATTTGGTGGAAAGAAATCGACTCTTAAAGCTCCCTATCCAGTGTTGCATCACTTCTATAGTCTTTAATGTCATTTTTACTCTGATACCAGACAAACGCACTAGAGGGCTGAATTAAAATGTAGTAAAAATTATCCAAAATGTTTTACTACATGAGTGTTTCTGAGCTTTTCTGGACCGCAGAGCTTAAGGACAGAAGTCTATTCTTTTCTACTCTGAGCCCACCCATTCATGACCACCTAGTGTGAACCTACAATGAGAGGATTAAAGAAATAAAGTACACACAGTAAAGTTCAAAACTGTGTTAAAATATCAAAGGCATGCATTGTATTTATCCTTCCTTGCTAGAATTTCTCTTACAAGTCACAATAATAGCTTATTTTCATGTATAAAAGTTGATAACCTGCTAACATAAGCTTGTACTTGTAGTGTTGAGTTGTTATTTTTTCATTAGTTGAATGCCATTTCCTTGCCTGTTGATCTCTCCCTGCCATGCTTTAAAGCCTGCTGAGCTTAACTTATATGTTTGTGCAAAAATCAAGCAATGGGAGGTGGAGTGGAAACTGAAGTGGATGTCATGATGTGCAAACAAGGAGTTCCACACACACTACTGTGCAGAGTGGGCACCCCCACCTGACAGAATCAGACTAGTGTGGCTTGTTTTCCACTTTGACTCACGTCAGTCTGTCTGAGAAGGTTTTGACTGGAGGGTTTTAGATCTGAAAACAGTGAGGGTACAGCCTTTTCAGTCCAAATACATGCCTCTGACTTATTAAAGCTCTTTGTCATGTTTCAGCTCATTAATCCATTAGGTTGCGTCTGTTCCCGACGTGTCATGTTTTAATGACCATTATTTCAAAGCAGTCACGTCTGAGCATAAAACAGCAGGGAATCTCCTGGTGTTTCTGAGTTTCTCGTGATGTGACAAAAGCCTTTGGCGTTTCCAGTGATACCAGCAAACCACAGAGTTTACCTGCTCAAAGAGGTGATTCACTCAATCTGCACTCCGGAAAATGACTCAGTGTTTGCTGTAAACAGTTTAAATCATGAGGGGTTTACATGGGGCTTCCCAGATGTGCTCATTGGGAAGACTTCAGCTTTGATCCTGGGTCAGAAACCACCTGTAGCTTAAGATTTTTTCTTTTTTTTAATGCAATAATTTTCTTCCGTTTATGTTCGACACATCCTCCTGACAGTCTTTGAACTCAGAAGGCCTCTAAAATACTTGGGAGTGAACATTTGACTCTTAAACGTACAAACAATCACACTGTTTGTGGTGTGGTCAAAACAAATACCTGCCCCGGTGACGACACCTGGAAGACAAGGACAAAGGGGAAACAAAGACACAATGTGCATGAAGGCTCACACAAAGGAAAACACCAGAAGTAAAAGCCTTCCTGAATTTTTTTTTTTTTTTTTTGAAGCCCACCTTGGGAAAACATCCGTGCCCCCACACGATGCTGAGCCTTGTGTTTCCTTTTACCTTTAATCTCAGTGAAAAGAGCTTTTAACAAGGCTGGGGAGGATGAGTGGATCTGCCAAAGAGGAACAAAGGCAGAGAGGAACTCTGAGGAATAGTGGAGGGAGGGAGACTGTAATTTATCACCTGTTTCCTTTGAGCAGCCCTGCGTTTCCCGCTTTGGGCTCTTTGTGAGTTTGTGTGTATACCTATATACAGACAGCATGAAGGGATGAATGAATCAGGAGTGAAACAATATTCTTCATTCCCAAAAATCCTTAAAAGATCATATATGAAGAATTATTTCTACAAATTATGTTGTTGGTGCTTTAAAGATATGTCTGCCTATCAAATTGATTTATGAACAATACTATAGTTAGACCCACTGCAGCTGTTTTCAGTTAAATGACATGAATGGTCAATTAGTGTATTAGAATTTTTTTAAGTATGGAAATCATACATTATGGGCCACAAAAATAGACTAACTATTGTAGGATTTGCTGAAAATGTCCACTATAATAAGTAAATCCTCATACTGGTGTCTGCCTTTTGCTGTCTTTTTCTGCCACCTTGTGGCAGGATTGTGCTACCCCAGGCATGTTTACATTAATGTGGGGTCATCTGAACTCCACAACACAGAAAGTTCACGCACTCATGGTTTTTTTTTTTTTTGGTTTTCTCAAGTAAAATTCAGTTTGCTCCTCGAATAGAATGATACATATCCAAAATATCTAAAATAAAAAAGGAAGAAGAATGTCTTTGAATGTGTTTTTTTTTTTTTTTTTTGCTGGAAATGCTGTATGAAGTTTGCAAAAGTTTAGAAAAAATGATGCTGAAACTACCAATTTACTTGACAACTGCAAAAAAATTGAAGGATGCTAAACCGAATATGATAGGGGTGTAGCGATTCATCAACTTAACCAATTAATCAGTTTAATTCACACAATCCAACCAGATGGATTAAATAATTTCAGAATAAAATAAATTGTTTCTTTTGATACTGAAAAAAGACATTAGGATCGAGGCAGGATAGGTCTATTTTACAACGACAACGCATATGTGATGGCAGCAAAAAAATGATAAAACTATCATTACAGTCAAATGTGTGAAAATACTTAATTTTTTAAAGATATGTGACCACTCAGTCTGGTTTAAAGTTCTAATAATCTTCTATTTATATTATTTTATGCATAAAAACAACAGTGGGCTAAACGAAAGTGTGAATGGATTTGCGATTAATCCTTGTTTACTGCTTTGTTTGTACATAAGCAAGTGGAGAAGCAGCAGCTCTACTCTGAGCTCTCTTCGGGTGATTGAGATTCTCATCATATCGCTAAGGGAGTGCCCAGCCACCCTTTGGAGGAAGCTCCTTTTTGGCTGCTTGAATTCGGGACCTCATTCTTACAGTTATGACTCAAAGTTTGTGAACATTAAGCTGAGTATTGGAACAAAGATAAACCATAAATTGAGAGCTTTGCTTCCTGGCTTAGCCCTCATGTCACCACAATGGGCCGACACCCCGTTCTGTGTCAAGCTCCAATCTTCCCTCACTCGTGAATAAGACCCCAAGATCCTTAAACTCCTCCACTTAAGCCAGGAATACTGCAAACCACTCGAATGCATGCAGAAGGTCCTAGCTTGATGAAGCCAACAGGAAAACATAAAGAAAAGAGCAGAGATGAAATCCTGTGGTCCCCAAACCAGACCCATCACTGCCTCTTGCTGTACCTGGGAACTCTGTCCATAAAGATTATGCATAGAACTGGTGATAAAGGGAAGCCCTGCTGGAGTCCAACATGTACTAGGAACACCTACTGCTGGCTTATCAAACCAAGTTACCGCTCCAATCATAGTGAGACTGGACAGTCCTCAGTAAGGTTCCCTTAACTCCAGCTCACAGAGCACTGCCCACAAGATACCACGTGGGGTGCAGTCAAACGTCTTCTCGAAATCACACCCTCCAGTCACCCATTCTTGAGAGGGGAATTCACCACCACTGTCTTCCAGTCCAGTGGTGATATTCCCAAATGCCACACATTGCTGCAGAGACATGTCAGTCAAGACACTCCCACAGCATCCAGAGACTTTGGGTGCTCAGGACAGACTTCATCCACTCATGGTGCCTTGTTGCCAAGGAGCTTAACAACTACCTCTGAGACTTCCTCTTGGGTGATTGACAGCCACATCCCGAAGTCCCCAGATTCTGCTTCCTCAACAGGAGGCATGTCAGCAGGATTGAGGAGATCTTCAAAGTATTCCTTATCTTGCCTGACAATGTCCCCAGTCAAAGTCAACAGCTCCCCACCTGCACTGAGAAGGGTGACTGCAGACAATTGCTTTTCCCTTCCGAGGCGTCGGATGGTTTGTCCGAATCCATTCAAGATCAACCAATATTTCTTGTCCATAGCCTCACCAAACTCCTCCCAGGACTGAGTTCTCAGTCCTGGGAAGTCTCAGACTTCATGCCCCCAGTTTCCCTCAGAGACCAGTTTGAAGATCTCCTGGATGTGGGAGTTGAAGACTTCCCTGACAGAGGGCTCTGCCAGACATTCCCAGCAGACCGTCACAGTACGCTTAGGTCACTTTCTCAGACCCCTCTGAGAGACATCAAGGATGGGTGCTGATTGGCCCATAAACCAAAACCAGTCAGAGGCCTGTCTGCCACCTGAAGGTGGAGGGATATGACCCTCTTGTCCACCAGAGTGAACTCCAGAACTTGGCAGTGTAGCTGGGGCCTCACGAGTGAGACAAATTATGCAATCAATGCTGCAGCCACATGTAAAGCAGCAGCAGAGAAATGTTCATTCACCTGATCCAGGACATATTGATCACAATTTCACAAATATTATTTTCAATTCAGTTACTCCTGCAGCTGATCCTGGTTTCAAGAGTGCATTTGTCCATTTTTCAACAAAGCAAGATCTATAAATCTTTATAAACAACATCAGAGACAGAACAACAGCATCTGTCTTTCTATTTAAATGCTTTGAAATGCAATAAATAAAGTACTTCAGAGCTATAATAGACACAATCTATTCATATATGCTGATGGAAATGGTCTGTACTTTTCGCAACCTTGCACATGGTTTCAAAATACTGGAACTCGTATTTTTCTATCACAGATACATAGCAAGGTATAGCACGCTTGGCCGAGCAGACAAAAGTTGCCATTTCTTGATCAAAATTATAAAATTACACTTAACAAAAATAGTCAGTCACAAGTGAGAAGTTTAAAAAAAACATTTTTTTTATGAAACAGAAGCAAAGATGTACGAAGGATTTTAAAGCCATTCAATTTAGTCCAATTATTTAATTTTTGACTAGAAATATTTTAAGTAACTGCTTTATAGAGAACTATTGTTTAAATTTACCAGAATTTGACAAACTTTTCTTGGTATTCTATTTCCAAAACATCGTTTTCTTCTTAAATCAGATAAACAGAAGTTCCTTGATGTGTTTTTTTCTATTTTAAAACAGAAAACAGTTCAGCTAATTTGTGTTGACTTTAAAAACTGCTGCTGATTTTAACCACAATATAAAGGAAACAGAAGATGGAGTGTTATCTCTGTAAAAAGACTATTTTGTTCCATATTTTAAGGTTTTTTTCTTCCCATAAAAGTAAAGTAGAACCTAATTCCAAACCTTTTTTTTTTCTTTTTTTTGTATATTTTCTTTATGTTTGAAGAATATGAGAATCTCACTCTGGCTTCAATCTAATACTAACTTTATTTTATTTATTCATTTTATTTACTCTACTATTTTTGAGGGGTGGAATAGTGGGATAGTTTTCATGTTTTAGAGTTTTTAAATAATAGACAAATACAAAAAAAACTGGCACGATTTTTAATCTAATATTTTGTGAATGAAACACAAATTTTACTGTTTTAGGTTTTTTTTTTAGATATTACAAAAAACTACATTTTACTTTATAAAAAATATTATTTGTTTTCTTTAGGTGTTTTTAGATTTTGATTTTAGAATAATATACTGACAAACAAAAATACTGTTTGTGAAAAAAAAGAATGTTTTTCAGATATTAGAATTTATTAATCTATTTTTTGTGTCATAAATAAATGTTCCTATTTTATTGAACAAAACTGAAAACTGGCTAAATTTTTAATCACTTCATTTAAAAAATGAAAAAGGAAAAAGTATGTTTATTTTGACTGCAGTGTTTCAAAATGTTGGAAGACAATACCAACTGCACTCAAATTTTAAACAATTTGTATTTTATTTTATTTTTTGCTGTGGGGGGGGGGGGGGTCTTATTTTATGTTAGGAAAAATTAAACATTCTTTTTTTTCTATTATAAAACTTGAGCTATGGCTTGATTGTCTGTAAAATTAAAAAATAAACGACTGTACCTGAACGCAGCACCGTACGAACGCTTGTGACGTAGCACGCAGCGTCTGTGTTTGGCTGTGGTCGAGGCTCGATAAGGATCAAGGAAATCTCTAGCATCGTTTGATAAACACCCCCGAAAAGGTGTTACACGGCCAGCGCGCAACTGTCACAACAGCATTAGACTCCGAAAGGCTTCTTTCCCACAGTGAGGGTCGACATGTCTGAGACATACGGTACGTCTTCGCGCAGAAGTAGCGCTTAAATGAACGCTCGCTAGCCCTCACTGCTGTTTTATCAAGTTGGCTTTTTAGCATTCTTGCTAGTTGTTAGCACGCTGCTAACCTGTTTGTACCCTATATGGTGGACAGGGAAACATTATTTTCGTTTCCTCACGTTCAATTAAGGCTAAAATTATCCTATTTGAGTTTATTTTATTGTTTACCAGACTGTACAGGGGGGAGCTCGATTTCTTCCGCTAACCGGTTAGTAACGGAATCTCACAGATGGGGTGATGGTGCAGGGGAAAGTTGGCTAAACTGCTTGTAATGACAAAGCCACAAGTCGATACACTAATATTTTGTTTGCAGAAGCTTGTGAATAATCCTGAGAGCAAAGGCAAACATGTTAGTTCACTGTGTTTTAATTGCAGTTGAGCAAATAAAAACATGGCCTCTGTTAGAGGAAGTGAGGAGAGCCAGAGCTTGTTGTTTACCTGTGGAGAAGCAACTGCTCTGATCTCACCTCAAGAGTGAAGCTGCAAAACAAGTGGTGTATCTAAAAACAAAATGAGTGAAATATTTCAGGTGAAGATATACAACATAAACAAGTAAAAGCTTTACCTAATTTTAGGAAGTTAAATGTTTAAATTAATGTATTTTGTCCATTCTGCACTTTATTATCCTGGTGATATGCATTTAAAAATGTTTATGTAAAGGTTGAAAACTGATTATTACACAGATTAAATGTTTAGATCATCCTAAAATGATTTTTGTATGTTAAATGTCCACTTTTTGTTAAAATATTAGTTTTAGATAAAGTTTAAGCAGAAAATATATGTTAATTCTGACCAAAAAAAAACAAACAAGTTTTTGTTAAAATATTAAATTCTATTTTTAATTATATTTGTCTGCAGTATAACTATAAAATCGACACTGCCTATTAGATAAGAAAGATGGGAACATTTTGAAAGAGGCCCGGCTTCATTGTCTCATGTTACACTCTCACATTTATAAGCCATCTGCTGCTGCTTCTTCTTCCAGGCTGTTTTTTCCTCATATTTCTTGCATGATACTTTATCCACACGGGCAGCATTTATGAAAAACTGCCATGGCTAATGGTCGCTGTAATAGCTTATTGATCTTTGCCTGCTAAATTTTCTCCTAAGGGTTAAACAGTTGCATAGGAGGTTCCTTAGCATGTTTTCTAAATGTATGCATCATTTCAAGCAGCTTAAAAAAAAAAAAGTCACTCAATCTCACTCGCTTTGAAGCTTCTTTTTGAAATTTTTCTTGCTTTATGTCTTCATTCAAACGGTCGTCTGTCAGGAGATATGAAGACATGTCGGAAGTATCATACGAGTGTCACTTTGAGTACATGTTACTCTCTTACTTTATTGGGTTATTTAATATTGGAACAAATAGAATCCAGTTGCCCAAGTGGCTGCTGTTAGGGGAGAAGCAGTGCTTTCCCCGAGTGATTTGATGTATTTGACAGCTTGATAGCTGCGTGTAGTGCCAAGGCGAGCTTTTGAAAGGAATCTGTTCGCCTTTGATTCCGCTAGTTCCGCTGTCACAGCCAATGGGAATGTGTGGCTGATTTGTAAGCATGACCACAGTATAGCAGTGAAACTGGAAGTCACTTTGCTTCCCTGCTGTCATCGTTTTGACCTCTACCTGTGTTGCTTGAAGTCCCACTCCAATCGTGTTTTGATTTTTTGTAAAAGCGTTCCCAGAGATCTCTTTTAGCAAATATCAAGAAAACCTGTCATTTTCTTGGATACATTTTGTGCAGAGCGGCAGGAGTTCATCAGAAATTCGCCACGGAGTTGTGGACTTTTGGCGTGGAAGTAAGCGCCTCTCTCCTACTGGTTTCCAGTCTCTATCTAACTTTTGTGGTGAAACAAAAATGAACTTATCCAGTCATAGTTTTGAGTCAGATGCCAGCTCAGATGATGAAAATGAAGACGTTATTGTATGTATTGGTCTGCAAGTGGATGCATCACAATATAGCAGAGCAAAGAGACTTTGGCCCGCCCATTTTAGTTTCTGGATCACAATTAAAAAGCTTTTCCAGCTGCAATTTTTCATCTGCTCCTGAGTCATCCCGATTTGAACAAACAAAATACTCGAATAAAGTTTTAATCTTAAATTTTCTTTTATATATGTCCTCCATCATGTTAAAAAAATAGTTTTCATTGGAGTTGGTCTTTAAGGAAACACCTGTTTAAAGAACAAATTGCATGAGTGTGAAGGAGATTCTAGGAGCACCAAAAACCTCTTTAAACCTCACAGGAACTGAAGAGCGATCTAATCTCTTTTTTTATAAGCTGCTGCTTTAGTTGACTTAGTGAGCAGCTGAAAACTCTCGGGCTGTTACCATGATAACATGTAACATTCACACAAGTCACTAATCATTTGCCTGCTTGCTAATCTGCACACTTGGTTTAAGATTAAAACCTAAACCTAAACCACAGTCTTTGGATTCTTGGAGGAAATGTGTTGTTTTGAGTATCAGTTCTCCCTGAATTAGAGGCAGGTCTTTTTTCAGTTCCATGTGGTCATTTTTTTTAGTATTAAAAGGTGAAAATAGATATATTTTCTAGAGGACAGTGGCTAGAATGCTTAAAAAATGTTTAACTTTTTCCATGCTTTTCATGTGTGCTGCTGCAGTACACCGTCCATTGGTAAACACACAGTAGTGTCTGCACTGTGGATTGCTTCAAATGTCTTTGGCCTGACTCATTTCACATCGTACGTGTGGGTTGGGTGGTTGTCTAATGAGCAAAGGTCCTCTTTTTATGTAAAAAGCAACATCTCACTCTTTCTGTTCAGTCTCTGAGAAAAGATGGATAAATATCCATTTTGTTTTTTGCTATGAGATTGTAGACAAGCATTTTAACTGGAGTAATGAAGCATTGCTGAAAGCCTGCAGACAGGATCACGTTGCTAAATCACATTGGGATTTATAATGGGAGTAGTGCTTCTTTTATAGGGCTGAGATTTGATTTAAAGGCTCCCAGATCTCCTGACAGTGTTGGACTTTCATCCACTTTCAGATTTCCTGTTCAAGTTTCTGGTGATCGGCAGTGCTGGGACGGGAAAATCCTGCCTTCTCCACCAGTTCATTGAGAACAAGTGTAAGAATTTTTTTTTTTTAATAACCTTTGCTTATTAATAACCTCATCTTTGCTCATAAGGGCCTTGTGGGTTATAAACAAGCATGCCATTTGTTGTAGGTCAAAAGGGATAATTGTGTGGTTCTTAGAAAGTGTTGGTGCATTCCTCATAATTGTTGTGTTTATGCGTATTTATTTGTTGTGTTTTTTTCCTTAATTCCCATGCAGTCAAGCAGGACTCCAACCACACCATCGGTGTAGAGTTTGGTTCCAGGGTTGTCAACGTTGGTGGGAAAACGGTCAAACTGCAGATCTGGGATACTGCTGGACAGGAGCGATTTCGGTACATTATCCTTGCAGATGTTTTTTTTTGTATTTTATTTCCCCTCGCCCCCTCAGCCGCATTTCCTATCATGATGCTCTATTGCCGCCTCTTTTGAGCAGAGGGCCTGCTTTTCTCTTCACAGCTCAGTGACACGCAGCTACTACAGAGGAGCAGCTGGAGCCCTGCTCGTCTATGACATTACAAGGTACAGCTGTCCCTGCTCCCACTCACCCCAACACCTTTGAACAAATGCTATGCAGTCAGGTGAAACCTGCAAGAAATTCTCCAACTTTCTGCTTCAGTAGGCGATGAGGAAATGTTTTCAAAATACCATCAAAACACAAAATGCTACATTTTGGACTCACTCAGATGCATTTTCAGCATGTTTTTATTTTATAGCATTTTTTTCATTATGGAAGACATGCATTTATATATAAAAAAGCTTATATTGCATTTCTGAGTTTATTTTTATTCAAATCATGACTCTTGAATTTGAAAAAGGGCTTATTTGGGTTGTAGAAAATACAGTGGGCGGGCCGCAGGATTCCTGCTCTGCTCCATTCTGATGCATCCACTTGCAGACAAATAGATCCATGTACGTCTTTGTTTTCCTCTTCACATTCACGGAACACTCATAAAGTCAGATGGAAAAGCCAGAAGCAGGCCTGTAGTTCTCAAACTGTGTTATGATAGAGGGGGTTGGGAGTCCAGATGGAGCAGATACACTAATGCAGCTCGACAGACATGTAATACAGTTGACAATTGTAAGAAGGCATTAGCTTTTGCCAAAAGGTGGAGCACAAATTGGCGGCAGTTATAAAGCGATGCTGGAGGGTTCCGTGTTGGACGGCAGAGGTACATCAACAAAAACCGCCAGGTGAAGTGAAGTGAAGGGATGAGGCTGTGGAGGGAACGACTGAAAACAATGGAGAAGCGAGAGAAACATGAGAACTACAATTCCACTGAGCTGGAGTTGGGCCATCACTGTGCAGATGAGGAATTGCGTCAGATTTAGCTTGTTATTGAAAGCAGCTGTTCAGCATCAAGAGTCCAGGCCTCCACCCTTCAGTTCCACTCACTGGGTCTCATGTTACCATGGATACCAGGGTTTGGTCTGCACATTGGCCTTTAAAACTCTATTTCATGAGAACTTCTTTTGCAACCACACAAGTGTGAATACATGTCGTGTTGATCGCTGCGATTTACAGCCGAGAGACGTACAACGCCCTGTCCAACTGGCTGACTGATGCACGGACACTCGCCAGCCCCAACATCGTCATCATTCTGTGTGGAAACAAGAAAGACCTGGACGCAGACAGAGAGGTGACCTTCCTGGAAGCCTCACGCTTCGCTCAGGAAAATGGTAACTGATCTTAAACAGATTTAGCATCACATCAGTCCAGAAATATTTTGTCTATTTGCTGACCGTATTTGATGCTTCATTTCATGCGGTTGTTTTCTGTCCACACAGAACTGATGTTTCTAGAAACAAGTGCACTGACGGGGGAAAACGTGGAGGAGGGTTTCCTGAAGTGTGCGCGCACTATCCTCAACAAGATAGACTCAGGTACACTCTGTGTCTTAATAATCATGTGTCTCTGTGTATTTGAACAATGTTTATGATGACCATATTGACATTTTAAAAATGTTCTATATTCTCTGACAAAAGATTTAAAACCTTAAAGTCTCGCTCTGAAAATCTTTTGAATTATTTTAAAAGTGTTCCCGGTTGTCTTTTCACTAGGATTATGCCGATCATTTTCTATGACATAGTTTCTGCAGATCTGCAGTAGTTCATTAGAAATTTGTCTCTGAGTTGTGGATGGGTGCGTGGTAACCCCACCCCCTCTTCCTATCACCCATAGCTGAGTTCTCCGTTTACGCACTTTCCCTCTAGCTTACAGCCTCTCACACTCCAGACACAACAATACCCAGTGCAACAGTAATGGCAAAAAAAAATTTGTGCTATCCAGTAAAGAAATGCGTAGGAATTACATTTTGTGCCTAATTTGTTTTGAAATATGTCACCCATCAGAAAAATACCACAAGAAAATGTTGAAAACACTAAAAATACAATTTTCATCAGAGTGGGTCTTTAAAACTCTCTGAGAAATTGCTATAAAATTCAGTTTGGCTTTGTAGTTTTTTCCTCCACCCATCATAAAGATTATGCTCAGTAACAAAACCTTCTCATAGGTGTTTAGCTCTAAAAGTAAAAGAGGGAGATCATTCTCTAAAAGTATCCCAAAGGCAGCATTTTTTAAGAAACAAAATTGAACTTGTTCAGGATAACCAAATTCTATTCCATTCTTTATCCCCCCCACCGATGGCATTTGCAGGAGAGCTGGACCCGGAGAGGATGGGTTCAGGTATTCAGTATGGAGATGCGTCTCTAAGGCAGCTGCGACAGCCCAGAGGCACAACAACACAGAACAAGCAACAGTGTAACTGCTAGGGGTCAGGCCACGCCTTAACCTGAGCCCGCAGGCCCACGTGGACAGGACGCCCCCTACAGGTCAGTGAGGGTTCTCGTCAGAACTACTCCAACATTGAAATACCTTTCGTGACTTTGGTTTTTGTTTGTACAGTCCTTCAGTTCAGCTCCAGGTGTTTTTGGTGCGTGTGACCATTCACCCTATAGTCTCACTCACCTTACATCACCATGACGAGTGAGGTCACGGAGACCCCTACAGCCCCCGCTAAGCTTCCTTACTTGAGGGTGCCATCTTGACCCCGCATCTAGGATGAAGCATCCCCCTTCAGTGTGAGCGTGATGGGAATACAAGGAAGCGGTGTCCTCATCAGTTGCTTACCAGACAAGGACGAGTCATTGGTGGTTCATTTGGGCTGCTGTTGTTCAACTTTGTGATTTCCTTTTATTTTTATTCTGGTTTTAGAAACCTTGCTTTTTGCATTTGCACATTTCTGTCTGTAATTTCCTACTGTCACTGTTTAAAGCACTCGTTATCCAGCTTCTCCTGACATGATTGATGATGAGCCCAAAACTTAAATGTGATTGTGATAAAGTTTGTATTTCAAAACATATATACTTGAAGAAATTTAAAATATATTGAATCTACTACATATTTTATCCTTTCCAAAGTTTTCTTGAACATTGAAACTGCTAACTACTGAATGTAAGGTGAGTGTCATCTGTAAAAGTGTAAAAGAAATATATATATATAGAATTTTGGCCATCCAGAGTTTTAAAATTTGTGAATTTCTAGTGTAGTATCCCTAAAAGGACTCCATCTTTTCAATTGATTTTGTTTACTCACTCCACTGTGTTGCTAAAGAAGCACAAAAATAATATTTTTATTCCATTCAAGATCCCAAAGTCTGTCGATTTAACTTATTTATATTTAAAAACCGTTTCAATCTGCATTTTTTTGACTGCTGCTGTTGGATTTTCTTTTTCCTCAATCTCCCTTTGACTAATGTTGTAAACACATGCAGCACAAGGGAGGATCCTGCAAACTCCAGCAGGTTTGTTTTCGTAGTTCAGCCTCCATAAAGGTCGGATGTTGCCCAAACATCGCTGATAGGAAACGATGCACAGGAAGCGATGCCTCGTTCTATCTTTTAATCGTCACACTTCAGGTTTGTTTTTTTTAAACAGGCCTTGAAGGAAATAGCTATAAAAAAATGATTTCATGTCATGATGACCCAGTGAAGAGCCGTGTGTGAACATCAGCATGTGTAAACCCTGTGAGTGAGCACACTGAAGGGTGAATGGAACAATCTTAAGGATGTAGAGTCAATTAGCAGGCATTGCTGTCAAAGAAATTTTGGATTTCTCTCCTCTGAAAGTGCACTTTTATTTTCAAAATGTCTGTTTTGTTTATATACTGTATCTAAAGAATTGTACATTTTATTTTAAAGAGTATGAGTAATAAAGATTTTAATTGTAGAGGGTTTTTTTTTTCTTACAGTTGAAATTGTTGGGATAATTCAGGTGCAACAGACACAATTTTAGTGTAGACTCTGAGTTGTTGGGAGTGGCAGCAGCTACTCTCATCACTTCTATTCCTTATGTCCTTTACATGCACTTCAGGTCGTCGGTCGAGTACAGAAGGAGGTTTGTGGACTAAAGCGATCATGTTTCCACTATTTATTTTGACTCGTTCCAGTCTGGATGCAGCTGTTTGAATCCGACTCAGTAAATGATGTGATATAATAATCTCAAATACTACTGTGCACCTCAGATACTTCGTCCTGTAAATAAGATTTGTCTATTGAGGATGAGTGTTGCTGACTGTAATGATTATGCAATTCCCAGTAAAGTGCTTGTTTTTCAGTTCATGCTGTTTATTTGATGATCGTGTTAAAGGAAGTCTTTAAATGTGAACATGTCAAATTTGACATGAAATCTTATTTCTAGCTCTTGATATTAAGGTTGCCAGCTTGTAGAGCTTGTATAATGAAGAGTAAATACAGGCCGTCTCCAATTAGATTTATGCTCTTAAGTTGAAAGAGTAAGAGTGGTTTAATGGAGCTGAAATGGATATATTGACTAGTTTATTGACCTGAGACAGACTCCAGATGACCCCACGGTCATGTTACTGTTTTACCACTAGATGGTGCTGCCATAATTTAAATATTTCATGTACTGACTTTTTTTTTGTTTAAAGCACTAAATGTTACTCCACAGAAATAACAGAAAAGCTGAATGATAAATCTGTTTATTTACACAAAATGGGACGTGCTGATGTAGGCAGCTGAATTTAAGACAGTAACATCTTCCATTAGCAAACTCACTCACAGACAAGCAAAGGTGGGTACATGTTTCAACATTGTCTTCATGAAAAACAAAAAAGTCTAACATATCACGTGACTAAATAAGGTCAAAAATATGGGATTTTCACCAGACATGGCAATCCAAAGAGACATTACTCTGGAATTTTAAATGCACATCATACGATGCTGCAGGAATGTATTGATTTCAAACGAGTACAAATTTTTGAAGATAATCTTCCTGACCAATCATTTCACAATATTTATACAGATCACACAAAGCAACCTCCAAAGTAGTGCTTTACATAAAACACACATTTATATGTCCGGATCTTTATAAATTTCTAAATGTTAATAGTAACTAAAGAGCACCGTTTTGATTGATAATCCTTCATTCTCTTACAGGCTCCGTCATCAGTCACACACATCTACACATGTTGGCATTACACATTAACACAACTATAAGCCAAAAGACATTATTTTGGAAGATTTAAAGAACTTTGATGAGATCAGGTAAAGGGAAAATGGAACTGGTCTGTTTTTACGGTGCTTTTTAGTAATAGTAGTGCTGTTAAAGAACTGCTTTGTTTAATGTGGGAATGAATAGACTATTGTCACAGTTTCCGCTGAGCATGGAGATAAATGCCACAAGCGAAAAAGGTAACTATGAAGAATAACCCATTTCTGCAGCCACTGGCTGCAGAAAAGGTAACCAACCTCTTTAAAACTTGAAATGCTGACATGTTGAAATGTAGTGTGAAAGACTTAATACGATTTACGAGGTAAGATAAAAACTGCAGGGGAAAAAAAAAAAAGGTTTTCTAAATGTTAATGCTGTGTAGTCCTCTTCCACATGCCTGCTGTAACTTTGCATGTTGAAAAACTAGAGGATTGCTCTCTTAAGTGACATTACACAACAAAGTATATATATATTTATATATTTTTTCAGATGCCAGGTGGGCAAAAAGGACAGAGGATTATGTTTTTACTCAAGCGACTGAAGCATGAGAAGCTGCTTAAGGACCTTGGTCTGACTGGTCTCCCTGATCTCTCCTGCCAGGAACATCTCGTCCACTACTGTGTACACCTTGGAGAGAAAACACACAGCAGATGGTTAGAAAAAAAAAACAACATAAAATGCAAACCAAGAGGGTCATGGGAAATTGGGCTGCACATTGCTTATAACAAACCCAACATGAGCAAAGTTGATTGTCTTAAAAAATTGTTTCATTTCCAAACTAAAAAGATTTCTTCTTAAAAACGTAACATTTTTATCATTAAAATGCTAAGACTTGATTGATCCACTGAAAGAATCCAGAACAGAATTAATGTTTAGAACATTTTAATACTGTAAATTTATAAACTTAGAGCTTTTTGTTAGTTTACTGACAACAATTTGGCTGAAAAAACAGAATAGTTGAAATAATTATCACAGAATTCTGATCAAGGGAAAATAGGAGTTTAGAAATGTTGATTTGACTGAATATCTTCAAGTTTAACATCTGACAAAAAAGAAAAATTCTGTTCAATATTCTTTCCTCTCCAAGGCATTCATAAAATAACACAAAATCAAATGGACAAACGATAATCTTAAAGTGTTCTTACCTTGTAGAAGTTGAAGACCAGGTCCAACTCGCACACATTGTGAAAATACTCATTCAGGACCTTTCAGAAAACAAAGAAAAATCCTAAATTAAATTTAGGAATCAGGAAAGACTCACTTCATTGACATTTTCAGCTTGGTGTAAAAGAGAGCACGTTGTTACTATGGCTGAAAGTATTAATGAAATATCAAAAGAGACTAGAATGTGAACTCATTAAAGCTTTCCAAATAAATAGAATTTGCACAATACTGACAATAATATCTAAAATTATTGAACATTAAATCTCTTTGTTTGGAAATTCCCTTGAGTTACTTTATGTGTTTCTGAATAAACACATAATTGCAATTTATTCTACATGTTGCACACTTGTTTTTTAAATTATAAAACACTGTTGTCAAAGGACACCAAATTATACAGCTGGATTAAACCTAAAATTATAGGTAAACTTTGCCTCAAGTAAACGCTATTGATTAATGTATATTCACAAAAAAATTATATTTGTCTCAACAGAAATGTTACACTTTTATAACTTGATTATGATTATGGTTGGCTTATAAAACACTTTTTTTTTTAATCAGACTTATTTCAATAAAATAATTAATTTAATATATAAACTGATTTTCTTTTGTAACCATATTTTGGGAGGAAAAAAACAAAATAAGATACACAAAACACATTAAATTTCATGAAAAAGTACATTCAGAGCAATTGTGTTCTAACTACCTCTACAAAGTTGTGAATTCCCTCAAGATACGCCAGGTTGTTATCAGTCACGTCCACACAAATGCAGAAATACAGCCCAGCGTAGCGTCGGTAAATGATCTTGAAGTTCCTGAACTGTGGGAACAAAGTGGAATAAGGCAGTTAATAATAGAGTTTTTCATATTATGACAACAGAAGATTTACTAGGGGATAGGCTGCCTGACTTTGAGGCAAAACACAGCATGTTAATTTTATGTTTATTACAATAAAGAAATGTATATACTTGTATTAACAAAAAAAAAGATATTGGATGATTTGAAATAAGAAAGGCTTTGAAGCAGATTAAGTGACTGTGCAGAGGAAAAAGGGAAAAAAGACTGTTTTTGAATAGAAAGTGACTATTCAAACTTAATTTTCTAAATACAGCTACCAGTGCTGAAATTTTATTGGCCGCTCAGGCCAGGAGGAGGGGTTAGGGTTAGGTTATTACGACAACAACGTAATGCCTTGGAAGCACCTAACTCTTGTACTACCCCAGGCATGTTTACATTAAAAGTGGGGTCATCTGGACCCTACACAAGACAGCGCGATTAACTTTTTTATTCCAAGGACTTTTTATTTTCACTGGTGTCTGTGGCAGACATAAAATCCTGTCCACTTTTGTCCAGGAATCACACATCAATGTACGGGTGGGGTCATCTGGACCCTATAAGTTAGCACGGGGTTAAAAAGCATGTCAAAAACATGAATAGAAAATCTTTTACCTCCACAAAGTTGGTGTGTTTGGCATCTCTGACAGTAACCACAGCATGCACTTCTTCAATCAGCTTTTGTTTCTCATCATCATCAAACTGCATGTACCATTTGGCCAACCGGGTTTTTCCTGCCCGGTTCTGGATGAGGATGAAACGGATCTTTGGAATTAAAAAAAGAAAAAAATATATAAAAGAAAAGCATACATTTATAACAAGGTTACACACACACACTCACATACATAACATAGGTAAAAAATATAACAGCTCAAAAAATGATTTAACAGACAGCAAAAATACCAAAAACCTTAAGTACAGTACAGTTTCATTCAATTCCATAAACCATCAACGCGTTTTCGAGGGCTGCCTGACATTAATGTTAGCTTGGCTAGTTTGACAGCGTCTTTTAACCGTTACTTGACACAAAACCGAGAACAATTTAGAAACTGCAGAATTAATAAAATATTAATCATATCTAAATAGTCAAAAGTATTTCGTGTTTTTTGTGATTCTTAATCCAAAATCTACTAAATGCTGTCAAGTGACTCATTGAACGCTAAATCGGTCAAACTCGATGCTAGCAAACCGATGTTAAAAAACTAGTAATGGGGAGGAAAACAAAACACTGGATAATGAAAGCAACTTTACCATATTTGTCTCCTTAGCGGAACCTTTGGTGACTAAATTATCAAGTTCCTGAGTAACAATTTAGAGGGTTTTCATTAATAAGCGAGTAATTTGGTGAGAGCTCGTCGGTTATCAGCACAAGCTAACAGGAAAAGGAAAGCCTCAGTGAGTTGCGGTGCATCATGGGAAATGTGTTTTCCTCGTTTCAATAAGAACGTTTTCGAATTCACTAAAACTGCAAATACCGGCGTTCACCCTTAAAGGGCATGTCCAGTTCCCCAAAGATCACATGATTTGCAAAAGGGTTATTTTTTTCGGCATTTTTGCATTAGTTATTTTTATAAAACTAATTTTTTCTTTGACGCTCTCCATTTGTTTGTACTATATTATACATTGGTAGGTTTAAGGGCACGAAATATGTGGGAAATCACCCAAGATAGTTTGTAATAGAGGTTCTTCAAAAAACAAATTAAAGAAATATGTGAAAGATGGTGAAAAAGGATGTACATTTATTAATGAAACCAAAGCTTTTGTTTCCCCTGAGAATCTCATTTACACCCCACTGTAACCCCGCCTTCACCCAATAGTAGCTGGGATAGGCTCCAGCAGCCCTATGATCCTGAAAACAATTCAGCTTTTTGAAATGATGGATAGATGGAATAGCGTGTAAAATGATGCAAAATTCAGTGTCAATCAGGAGGACTTCTAAAACATTTGGAGCGCTCTCTGTATCTGTTAGTAGCCAAGAGGATGAGCCAACCAGTTCCTCTTGCGCACAGCAGGTGTCTTCAAAATCCCAAATGTTGGCTGAATCAGAAGGTGTGAATCCAGACCTTTCAATTTTCACTTCTCTTAAACACAAGTGTGTGGAATAAACACATTTATATGTTTTTTTAAATTATTATTATTATTTTCTAACATTTTAGGTTTACTTTTTGATTTTTGGTGATAAATGTCTGAATGTACCACTGTTTGTTCACACGGGGATCAAAGCAACAAATCTTTTTTTTCCCTAGCTGGTAAAATGAAGAAATCTTATTTTGGGGATGTGTTTTACCCAGAGGGAATGTTAAGCTACAACAGTTTCAACTGTTACAACACACTTTGTTACAGACAAAAATAACACATTTATTTTGTCAAAGTATCCAATATTTTTAATAAAAAGTTAACTGATGAAAGAATGCTTTTTTTTTCTTCTAAATGTGCAATTTAATATGTTTTTCCCTGCTTAAACTGCAGAGGAGAAATGTGGACTTCCTAATTTAATTTAAAGGCTTGCAGAGACTGGGATTATCAGATGTTGCACAACTGCAGCAGAAGGAATGTGCTTCCCCAAGGACTCAGGAAAAATTCAGCTGCAAATGTTGAAGAGGTTGAGGTCAGAGAGGAAAAAACATGTTTATTACATATAAACTACAATAAAAAGAAGAAAAAAAAACAAACATCCTTTGTCAGAAGTTTTTTTTTTTTTTTTTTTTCTGTGTCTTTCTCCCAGCTATGTTTTATGTGCTTTAGGGTTTAAAAACAGCAGTTTGTGCTAATGTTTTTGTAAGAATAAAATATCTGCATTGAGCACTGACGTTTAATGTCACAAATGTTTATAGTGTGCCTCGTCTGCATTGAAATAATAGAAAATGGTTTTGAAACAGAAGCAGATTGTTGCACAGAAACTTTGACCCATGCTAATCTTTCTCTGCACGATTGGGGTCATGCAAATATTGCCAAGAACATTAAGTGATGTGATTGGACAGGAGTGTAAAGACTTGTTCAAAAGACTGAATCAGAGCTTTTAACCCAGCTTGAACATGTATTTATTGGTGTCATAATTCTTTCAAAATACATATAAACACCTACTTTATTACAACTTCCCATCCCATGAAAAAACAAGGCAACTTACCCCTTGATAACAGCCATTAAATTTTATGTTTGTCTTGTTATTCTCCAATGCAGGGTGGTTTAAAATTGTATTAAAGTTGAGGTTTTTACGGTGATTTTAAAGGAAATCTTCAGCTTTAGTACCTTGTCACAAGCTGAAGAGTCTCTGTTTAAGATCCATCAGGTAAAGCATGGTAAGAACGTGTTTTGCACAATTTGACAAATTTGTAAAAAGCCGCAAAAATCTTAAAAATATTTTTAACCAATACTTTTGGATTTAAATTTTAGTTGCACTTTTGAGTACTTTGTTAAGTTTTAAAATAGGTGCCTACATTTTTTCACTGAATAAAAGACTGGAATGGGATGATCGAGGAAGTTCAGGGAGGGGCAGAGTCAAAGGGAATAAATTCGGAACAAGGTCCCACTGAGAAATACTAAACATCTGTTTGAGCTCTTAGTTAGCTTGTTGTGTTTACAACTAAGTAGACAATTCTCAGTTGTTTTACTGTCCTCCTTAGAAAAATAACTTATTTATTGTTCAGTGGCTGTAATCACAATGCAAACATATTTATGGCACTGGACTCACTTCATAGTTGACCTTTCAAACCCTATTGAAATGATTAAAACATACCAGACTGATTTTTTTGAGGGGGACGTCTTTTTTTCTGCTTGATTAGACTTTAAGTTGTGTGATTTTTTTTATTTTTTACATTTGTGACCCAAATGAGCTTTTGCTTCTGCTACAAACCATGGTTGTGTTTCCTTCTCTGGTGACCATGATGTTTCCATTCGCTATCACTTTGCTTCTTGGTGTGGTCATTTTGTGTCTTAAAGGATAATTTACAGTTATTTATGACCGTTTTATTTTCACATGCTCTCTGTTTTCTTGCAGTTTCAAATTACTTTTCAGACATTTGTTAAAAAAATAAATAAATAATAGAATTCTGGCCCCAGCAGTTATTCGCGTATTCTCAGAGGTAGACACCAAACCAAAAGCTTTTTGTAGCTGTCAGTCAACTCTCCAAAGTTCAGATGGAAGCAAGGTGAGGAGTTCAAAGTTCAGCTTGAACCTATATCCTCTTTGAGATTTTATACCAGTTAAGCAGCATCCTGCAGCTTTTCACTCTTTGTTTTATTTTTACTTTATCCAATTTAACATTTTACTTTAAAACTTTAGGGGTTGGCTCCTAAAATTTGCTTTTTTTCCCTCTCTTGTCCAAACAGAAAATGGGAGCATTTTGCATTGAAACAAATAAAATTGTTGCAACTGTGAATTTGAGAAGTTGTATGAGCTATCAGGTCTTGACTTTATATTTATGAGTTTTTAATTATTACTGTTTATTTCTTTCAAGTTCAAAACTTAAGTTTTAAAATTTATTTGCCTTTATGTTGATCAGATTAGGAAATAATTCCTTCATGTTATTGCTTTTTTGTGTATTGTAAATTTTATGATTATTACTATGATTAATTTTATTTATATTTTCAAATTTAAGGTTTATGAAATCTGAATCTAAAATGTATGTACTGCATCTGTTACAGGATTTTGGCATAGGCTCATTGATTTTTTTTTTTATTTTGTAAATACAAATGGTTAGTGGTTAGCCATGGTAATTTTGCAAATATACAGAGTGACTTAAATTCAGGTAAATGCTAATATTTTGGCCAACACTAGCTGACAAAATGCTTCTATCTGCTCCTGATCAAACAAAATTTGAAAAAATAAATACTCATAAACACAGTTTAAATCTTACATTCTTCTATACATCTCATCCATCATGGGAAAAATGCTACCAGAAAACACTAAAAACATCAAAAATGGGATTTTTATTCACGGCACACAGCTATAGATATGCATTTTTCATTTGAAAGACATTCATTTATAAAGCATATTGAATATTGAGGCTTACTGTGTCATGGTCCCGCCATGCCTTGTGTGTTGTGAACCAGCCATTTGGGTAGTTCCTTCCCATTGGACACACGATTTCCACTAGCAATCTATAATGTATCTACATTAGATGTATATTGGTTATGTAATATTTGTCTATTACTGATCTAATAAACATTTACAAAATATGTATTACGTGACTAATAAACATTGATTGTAAATATTTATTATTTAACTAATACATCTATTGTAGAAGTCTACGGGACATCTCAGACAACTCTGTTTGTTACTCCATTAGATGTCAACAAAAAGAGTTCTGCATGAACAGGTCTCCTGCACATCTACTTATAGACATCTGAACTTTAAATATTTTTCAATGTTTGATGTTGTACTTTTTTAAACATTTACAAGATTTAAAAAAGAAGAGGCAAGTCAAAATGTTTCTATCGTCTTGATCTCGGTGTGCTGTCATCCTTTTTCTCTTTTTTACCTATTAAAGTTACCTATTTATACTTTTCATCTTTATTTATTTATCTATTTTTTTATCTTTTAGCTGTTGTTTTTACTGTAATTTTTAACTTTTCTTGTTCAAAATTGTGGTCATTTGTTTGTGGGTTTCATATACTTAAACTTTTACTACCAAATGTAAATATGACAACTTTAGTGTAAATTGGTGTTAAGTAAATCTAAGACTACACATTTAATCTGACATGTTTTCCAACCAATTTGTCTTTGAAACTTGTTATTGGCCTAAGACACCTGATCTAAGTAATCAGCAGCAGATAAGACAGGGTTTCTGGAAAACCAGCTGGTCCTTTAGGACCGACTTTGGACACCTCTGATTTAGAACTTTACATCTGAACAGCAACTAGATATTGTTGTGTTGTATAGGAAAATAAAATGTGCTTTAAATTCATTTTAATCCACTCTGGCAATAGATTAAATCTGTTACCTTCATTTTATTCAGTTAAAAAAAAAAAGTAAAAAATCTAAACAGGAATTTTGGATTGTTGTTTTGATGTAAGTTTTTGTGAACTTTAACTCCAAGTACATTTCAGTAGAATTATTTGCTACTTCTTGGAATGTAGATCTTTGTGATAACTAGTTGTCTGTCAACACAAAGGCTGCATTTGGCACAGTGGTTAGCTATTTCACAGCAATAATAATAATAAAAATGGATTGGATTTTCTGTGCTTTTTGTGACATTCCGTGCTTACAATATGTGTCCATTATTTATTCACTACTCATTTAAACTTGGTGATGGTAAGTTACTGATGAAGCCGCAGCTGCAATGGGGCAGACTGACAGAGGCGTGGCTGCCAGTATGCACCTACGGCCCCTCTACGGGAAATACATTCTCACACCAGTGGGGCCACACTGGAGGCAGGGAGGGTGAAGCGTCTTGCCCAAAGACACAATGACAGTTGGCCCTGCTCAACCACCTGAGCCACTGCCGCCCTAGTTCTGGTTCAAATCCCAGCTGGTATCTTTCTGCGAAGCTTGCAAGGTCTCCCTCTACATGTGTGGATTTTCTCCTGCTTCCTCCCACAGTTCAATAGCATGTTTCATAGGTTAACTCCAGTCTGCAAATTTCTCCTGTGTGTGTGGCTCTGTGACAAACTGGTGACCGGATTAAGGTGTTCCCCATCTTCATCAGTACCTGGATTGGAACTAGTAAACATGTGACCCCAGAAGTGATTCAGCAGATTCTGATGATAAATGGATGGAAGTAAATATGCATTATTTATTTAATTTAAATGTGTTTTTTTTTTTTTAAGAACTCTAAAGCCTCGTTTACACTGAGAGGTCCGGTCCAGTCAGGTAAGGAGTGGTGCGGTACAGTCAATTAAGCCTTTCTTCCACTAAGTGATTTGTTTTCACAGAGCATGTGTGGTGTAGACCGCTAACACGTCGTTGTGTCATTGTCGTGCATCGACTAGTGGAGCATCAACAATGGAGGTCTTCCATCATTTTTTCTATTGATTGCTTTATTTCTGATATATCTTATGTAACAAGAACATAATGTAGTTAGAAAGAAGATTGCGTGTGGGAATGAAACAGCAAAAACCAGAATGTTTACAAACGTCGGAAACGTTAGCTTAAATGAGCACTATATTGGCGCTTTCTAATGTCGTTATCCCTTTCTGCCAATCAACGGGGCTCAACCCCAATCATTCCGTTCTAATTTTCAATGCACCTAAAACCAGTGGGGGTCCCCAAGAGGTACGGCACGGCACTGTTTAATGGGTCAATTTTCCAATGGAAACGCTCAAAATACCGGACTGTACTGTACCAGACCGTTCAGTCGATATGAGACTTATAAATATTCTAATATTGGATTCTACAACAAGTAGAAGTGTCGCAGACCTCTACATCAAATTCAGAACACTATTGGTAGACATCAAATAATAGAGCACAAGTCGAAGTCAAGACCCGGGGCTGGATCTGCCCCAGCAGGTAATTATGTCGGGCCCTCTCGATACTTTTATTTTATCATTATTAATGATCCAATGTTATCTTGCGCTTATTTCTAACTTGTAAAAATTTGACAAAATATAATTTTATGGAGAATAAAATACTGAAAGTTATTTAAGGCTTCAAGTTCATTTATTATGGAATAATATTCCTGCCTGTTTTTATTCATATTTATGTTATAAAGTTACATTATTAATGTTTTAAAGATTCAGTTTAAGTGTGTTAAAAAAATCTTTATCCTGTTCAACCCAAGACCTAAAGTGTATTTTGGATTTTGCCCCCATCTACAGTAGATGTCTATTAGGATCTAATACACATCCTGTGTCTAGTGGGTATTTCTAACAGGTTCATTTTCTCTTGAACATTAAAAATATCTAAGAATATCTCTACACTGCCCTTGATTGAAAAAAAGTTTTTAAAAAATAAAATTATTTATATATATTTGGTGGATTAATTTTTTGCAGTAACAATAGTACATGGCAATACTGTTTTTTTCCCTTTTAAATGATGCTACATTTGCAAGTGTTTAGGCCCTTTTGCCAGGGCTAATGTTAAGTCCATCCATACAAACACTTTCAACAGATGCACTTTAGTAGAAAGTTGTAAACCAGACATCAAATTTCATCACTTTCTGTGCTATGTTTTTATTGAAAAATCAATTTTCCTCCATCATGTGTTGTTGTGTATTGTCAGAGACAGCGTGCTTGTTGTAATTGTGTCCATGAACCACTGGGCGAGAGTCTTTCTGTGAGCAGGAGTGGAGATGCTGGATTCACAAGGTCCGCCATTATTGGGAAGCCGGAAAAAAAAAAAAAAGCAAAGGGAGTGAGGGGCAGAGGGATAGACACAGCGTCACACATTTTCTCCTGCGAACGGCTCGACATCAGAAAGGAGATCTCGGGGCTTCCTCGCGAGCCTCCGCACGCGGAAAGCACCGTTCCGCTGCATTACGGACACATTTGGGAGCGACTTTCCTGCCGACTGTTTGGGACTCGACAGAAGCGAATGAGAATCGGTCAAAACAACGTGGTGGCGAGCCAAGAAGGGAAAACACACCGAAACAGCGCTCTGCTACGCCTCCCATTTCCCCCCCTTTTCGTAATACGTTTGCAGTTGTTAAAAAAAGGAGTTTTCGGGGCATTTTTTCCCCGCTACTAATCAGAAAATATCAGTTTATTTCTCTCTTGATAGTTGAAGAGAAATAGCTATCCTTTAGTTGTCCAGAAACTTCAGACACATTTCATGTGGGGAGCAGACAGCGTGTTTACCAGACCAACTCAAAATAATCGATGTGAGTTTTTGGGAAGCTTTTTTTTTTTTCTCCCCTCGTATGTTTTAAAGTCTTTTCCCGGCTGCTGAGGAGCACGGATGAAGAACCGAAGCGCGAGACAGGAATGATTTTGGTACGTAGATACTCCTCTTTTCCACTCTCCTTATATCGTTCCTGTAACTAGACAGTTTCAGGGAAAAGGAGCATTTTTTTTGAAGGGCGAACATGAACATTTTTTAAATTCTACCCTGCTGCTCCAGTTGCGCCAAAGTCCAAGCAAAATCGAGAAACTGGGAGTCGACCTCATTTCCCTTGAGGGCAGACATGATTTTTATGGCCCCTAGTACCTTTAAAAATGATAATTATAATACTTAAGGTGATGCTGGGGTCTATACTTAATCAAAGCCGTTTGTAGGGCATGTCAGGGTTACCCTGAGCTTGTTTGAATGTTAAATTTACTGAATAAAGAAAATTAAAAAACCGGGTTCTGACCAAACCTTAAAATTGTTTATACAACAAACACCTGGAATGCATTGGTCTTGTCAGGCCTGGGGAAACTCCACACCATGTCATGCTTAAAAAAAAAAAAAAAAAAAAAGTGGGGTGAGGGGGTGGGACAACCACTCTAAACTGTTGAAGCAATAACATGTTGGGGTTTGACCAAAGATGGACTGTACGTTTTCTCTGCAAAAACTTGGATGCCTGCATTTTTTTTGGTGTTCCCCTTATGTTAATGTTTTTTTTTTCCTTTCATTTTTGTGTTTTACTTGTGCCTCTCACCAAACTACTCTTTCTGTCAGTCTGAGGCCATTGCATGAACTCATTTTCTATAAAAAAAATAATATATTTGATTTTGGCAGATTCCTGCAGAATGTAAGTTAACTATGCCAATTGAATATCCCAATAGCAAAACTCTGAATGAAAGAACAATTAACACTACCATCTATGTTTTTAAAGGCAAAATCGCTTTGCCACAAATCCATGTGAATAGGACATTTCTCTTGCAGCCACTCCCTTTCTGTCAGTGTCCTTCCAGCGGACCTTAGTGCACTCCTTAAAGATAACTCTGACATACAGCTTTAATATTGTCCGAATGATTTCAGTGTGAGTTATGTGTTGACTGGGATAACACCTTATCACACTGCAGTAAAGACAGGAATGTGGTTCACTGCTAATGCTGTGTCATTGTCTCATTATTTATAGTCACTGGTCGCTGCTAGATACTAGGGAAAAGTCCCCCAAACAGGAACCTTGTCATTTGCTGATACATGTGTGTATTGGTGCTGTGGTCGTGTTTCAGCTAAACGCTTGCGGAAAACTTCTCCGTGCATAGTAATAACTTTATTTAAGGGCACGATGCTTTGAAGGAAGTGAACAAATCTCTAAACCTTCCTGTGAAGATGGTCTTGGTGCTCTCAGATGAATGTATGAACAGCTGTCAGCACTCTGCTCTGTGCTTGATTGGGTTCTTTGCAAGGCAGTCACACCTCTCCAGGAAGCCTCATTTTCTTCCATTTGCTCGGGAAACATGCTAGCTGGTAGCGTATCCTCTTTCCTTGAATTCTGGCTTGCCTCAGGGTTGCTGATTGGATTGTGAAGCCTTGAGTTTGTACATGCTCATCAGATTATGAGAGTTTGTCTTTACTCACTAGGATGCACGCCACAAATGGATACATCTCTTGAATTATGTTGTGTGAGAATTTCAGTGAAAACACAAGATATGGGGTTTTCTTTAAGTTGACTAATTTTATTTGCAAAATAAGGATCACTGACCTATTATCAGTAAGCCCATGGGCTTGATACATCTTCAGTGTGGAGTTCTCATTGTCACTAGCCATTTTATTTCAAGGAAAAGTGTCTCTCCCCTGCTTTTTTTAAATTTAAACTTGACTGTCAATGTGATGGTCATATCTATAAAAAGGATGTCAAAAATTTCCATTTTGTGAATTCATACCGGTCACTAAATCTCTTCTGTCATGTGTTACTTCAGAATTTTGCTTGTTAGTCAGTATTTGATTGAGAAAGGGGCTAATTATAGCGGGCAGCTTTTGAGTTTGGTGGACCGGATTACTGTCGCTCTCCTCTCAATGGCCGCCTTGTTCTAGTGGCTGATTATTAAGCAGTGAAAGTGCATTCTGGGATGATTGTATCTGAATTTCCATCAGAACGTTTGTCTGCTTCAGCAGAACTGAGGTCCTCTTCACTCTCGTAGTGGTTCTGCTCCCCAGCTCATTATAGAACCGCAGATGGGTACAGGCTGACATAAAGGCCTCTGTAGTGTCTCTTTTCTGTTTGAGCAACCCTGAATGCTGGATGACCAATTTTATGTATGAGTGAACTGACCCTAAATCAGCATCAATATTTGTACCCAGTATAAGTTCGCGATAGAAAACAGTTTGAATGAAGCTCTGGCCTTTTGCATTCAGCTAACAAATTGTCTGTCTTTAGGGTTTGACAATAATTCTGAATTCAATCAGTACGCAGCAAAGATTGCCTTCACTCTGTAACTCCAACCCCGTTTATAATGGCATTGCTTTTTCAATACAAATGCATTATTAATTGATCATTCTACTGAAAATTGAGTGCTTTGTATATGATTAATGTCTCAAATATGAGCTTAGAAGCTCTGCTGAGCGACTGCACAGCGGACTTCATATTTCCATGTAAAAAAAATGGATTGAAACACTGGAATTTGAGTGACCATGGAGATGAAGGACCAGGATGTAAGTCACAGTGGAATGGTAACCTTTGGACCTCATAGCCTGGCTTTGCTTTTCAATTGACAATTATGCAACAGAAGAGCGAGGACTAGTGAATTTAGTGTTGGTGGAAAGAGTACAGAAACTGAGATTGGGGAGGTGGGGGGGGGGAGCAGAGGAGACTGAGTAAAGTCGATTGTCAGTGGGAAAACAGCAGCTAGAAGACAGAGTGAAGCAAAGCGTGAGCAAACTGCTGCCAGTTTGTGCTTCAGGCTGTGTTCCTGGTATGTGCCCTTTTAGCTCTGTGCTCAGAGATCAACCAATCAATGACTGCCATAAGTAACCCCACTGCCTGGCTATTGGCCACAGCTGAATTCCATGAATCAGCATGTCCGTAGATAAGATGTTATGATTGAGTCTCTGCCAGTGAAACAAGGCCACCGCTCAAAGTTCAATAGGTTGGATTTTTGCTGCTGTATTTGCAAATACAAAGTTTATTTCAATCGAATATGCACTTACATCCCAGCAAAGCCTAAAATCTCCTCCAAAGCTTGTTCGCTGTGTAGTGAGCAACCCTAAAAAACAGATTTGTTATGCTTCATTATGTGTTATGGCTGTAATAGCCTTTTAATTGTTTTTAGAAAAAGTCGTTGTATCTGCTGCCGGTTCTTAATACACTGAAATGATGAAAACACTGCCGCAAGTCTCTGGAGCAAAGAGCGATTGCCACAAAATCCGCCTACACAAATATTAAAGGATAAACCTGAGAATGGTTCTAATCTGTAGAGAAAGATTCACACTCCTTCCCACATTCACCTGAGAGTTTTCATTTTTGCCTTAACTTGTTGTGCTGACTTACCCCTTATTTCAGTTTTCAGTCCCTGTGCTTCATTGTCTTATTTCAGCTTGACAAAACAGGAGAAGTTCCTGTGTGTTACTTTTTTACTGAAACTTCTGCCTATTCAGGCTCTTGGGTTTCCTTTAGGAAGGAAGCCCACCTATCCCATTCAAACAGCGCCTCTGCAATAGTTACATTTGGAGCCATAAGTAGCGGGAAGGGTGGTGCTTAGGGTCAAAGTTGAATGGAGGTGTTGGTATCAGTTGAATCCTATTTTACTGCATCGACTTCTGGTAGCCCAGTTTTGACAAGTAGATAGCTTTTGATAACCATGAGTGACTACTGTCCAAATGTACCAAATGGAATCCACTTTTTTTCCCCCCCAAATTTTAACAAGTCACCTTAACCTTATGAGTAAAATGTTCTTTTTTTGGCTATATTGTGACAGAACAAGTTTAACTCTTAAGGGCATAGAGACTGTACTTAAGTGATGTTCTTCAGTGTTTTGCTCAGGGGTTATGGGTGTTGGTAGCTTCTGTATGGATTGGGCATCTGTAGAGAGTGTTAATCCAAACTTTCTCATAAATACTCAAATCTAATAGCCATGTGGGATGTTTGAAAGTCAACAACATGGTCTCAGCCATGTTCTGCCTTAATGACCCACTGGATGAGGCTGCTTGGCAGGAGGGGGGTTTGGTTTGCTGGTGTAAAATCCACAAGAATGTGCAGAACAAAGTGTTATCAAGTATTTTTTGTATTCTACTTCACGGTGAATTCTTGGTACTAAAGTTTGAGCAAGTTTTGAATCACTGGGAACTTTGAGGCCAGGTTTTAAAATATATATTTTTGTTGTTGTTGTTGTTGTTGTTGTTGTAGTAAACCGTTTCTAATACATTTTAAAGACATCTTTAAGCATGAGAATATAGTCAAATGTTGCTGCTCTGTGGGATCATTAAATGTGAGATGCAATAAAAAAGAAAATCAAGTCACCAGTCTTAATGTATCCATGAGATTGTTTTTGACTAGCTATGGAAATTCTGAATCATTATATTCTGTAATTTGTGATTCTTTTTTTTCAGGTGTCTTAATGTATAAAAGGTGTTGCATACCTTTCTTCTATTTGCAGACATCCTGTTGCATACATTTTACAGCATGTCTGCAAACAGCAGAAAATGTTTATTTCAAATCAAGTTCAATGCCTAAGGCTTAGACCATAACTTACAGATGTCAGAAGAAGCAAGACGACACAAACTTCTGAACCTTAAGGGGAAACTATCTAATTGCTCTTTAGAGTGTAGACTATTATAATACTCTTAAACAAATGAAAATAATGTTTGACCGTTAATACTGACCCTTTGGTGCAAATACATGACACTACAGACATTATCTCAAATGTAATCGATCTAAACATCTGACACGGAGCCCTTTAAAATGAGAGTAAGAACGTCTTGTTGTCAGAACTTCCCAATTGATTACATTATCAATTGTCTTAAATTTTGTCCCCTACAAATGTTTGTCAAAAACACAAAACAAAAAAATTAGAAACTTCATTTTTATTCAAAACTTTAAGTGCTGGGATTGACAACAATGGAGTGAGACTAGTTGTTGTAGAACCATCCTCCTTGAAATTTCTCTGGACATTTTTCAGAGTGTAAACCATTTACAGTCAGCAAAATGTGTGTGAAAAAAATGTGATCTGTTGCCTATAGGGATCTTATAGTTGCCTATTAAGATCCCTGTCTGAATTTAGATTTATGTCCTGCCACATCATGAATGCTGTAGGTATATGTTTGTACTTGTGTAAATGCAGGCTGACATTGCTTGTGTATAATGTTTTGTAATATTATCATGATGGATATTTATGTTGTGTCTTCTCCACACAACTACTACCCATGACCATGACAACTTTATTACAAGTAACTTTATTGATACACCTGCAGTTTTCAGATACAGAGAAGATATGTGCAGAGAAAGGGAGTCTTAGAAGTGTTCTGATTCAAATCTGTTCTAATTAAAGATGACATATTTAATCACAAATGATATGTAACTGAGGAAAGGGGAGAGGGACTGAAGTAGAGCAGAAAAGAGGGAGGAAAAAAATCACTGACAATAAACCAGAGACTCCAAGAGAAGTGTGGTTTGACTTCTGATTTTTCTCCAGCGCACTCTAACTTTTGTGATGTTATTTTATCTTCTGTCTTTATCTCTGAGCACAATAATGAACATAAGAATATGATTTATGTTTATAAAGTTACAGCAAAAAAAAAGTACACATTAGTTAAACAAAAAGGGGTGGGAAGAGCCCAATTCCTACCCATTCTGTCTTTGAGTTCTCAATCAAGAATCCTATGGACATCTTTTATTTGATCCGTCATTGCTTTTCCTGATAAAAGCATATTTTTTACATTTTATTTAAAGTACTCAATGTTTTGGCATTGTTTTAAACCCTTCCTCAACCCACAAAACAGAACACAACAACTCTTCTGATGCTTTCTTTCCTTTCATAACCTTTGATTGTCACAAAGCATTTTTCAATTATTTTCCCATGGCACTCGCCATCCTTCTTCTGGGTTTGGCCTTGAGTGGTGCAGTTTTAGTTCTAGTTAAGGACAAAGGAAGGACAACTCCTTGTCACTAGATGTTTGCTTCAGCTACCACTTAAGGGGAATCTGGCCACCACTCACATGGCCTTTGGTGTCTCCCAAATGATCAACGACTGATATGGCCCTTTTCACGTTTGAGGGTAGATTTTGCATGGCTATGATTAGTTATGTTTAGTTTTAACCTTATCCTGGGACTTATTTGAGCAGTGGGTTCTAATTTAGCATCTTGTATTTTACTTATTTGAAACATCTTAAGACTTGTATGATTTTTATGTTTAATTTTATTTCACTTTTTGCTCGAAATAGTCAACATGGGACTATTTCACTAAGCAGTTTCTGAAGATAAGCAAAGCTGTTGCGCAAAGGAGTTTTGTATATAATTATTGAGCAACTGTGTGACTGTTAACATCATGTGTTTTTTTTGAGAAGAGAAGGTGAATTTTCTTAAGGCATTTGATATAACTCACTGTAAACTACTGACAGCTCACCTTAGCATCCTTAATCTAAGTCCATTCTCATTTTTCGCCCAAACTAGAACTCGTACACACCCAGGGTTGATGAGTAAGCTCTGCTGTGTCCGCCGTCGGCAGGGCCTGCCATTATCGATTGCAGCAGCACAGCCTGTCATCAGCCACCACTTAGCTAATGATGTCCCTGCCGTTGTCTCACAGCTTGGAAAACAGCCATAAAACAGGACGTCTGACGGCAATGGCGGCATCGGAGGAAAGGATGGATTTAAATGATAGGGAACCACACCTAAAGTAGTGTGTGAGCAGAGTTGAACTGTGGGAAGCAGTGCAAAGATGGTAGTTTAGTCATCTTTATTACTGTGCTGGTATGTTTGTAGACTCTCTTTTCTATCTACTAGCTAGTTTCAGATGAGGCCATATAGTTTGGTCAAACTATTCAGTTTCAATCTACGCTTAATATCCCCGTAAACTAATAAGTTTGTCATAGAGATGATACGCATCAGGCAGTAAACCCATCAAATCAAGCTAAACTTGTTATGGTTTAAACAGTCCAAATCATTCCTATTTAAGCCAAATTGTTCTAAATCTATTCAAGTAATAGTCTAAAAAGTGACCAACATCAATTGCATTGACAAAACCAGTCAGAAAGGGCAGCTATGAGAAAGCAGTAAGATGACGAGTGAACCTTAAAACAATGTAACGTGTTTTAAAGTCAAAGTCAAGTTAAAGTTTAAGTCCCATCGGTTGTCACACACCGAGGTTTGGGAAATTTGTTCTTCGCATTTTACTGATCCCCTAGGGGAGGGGTGAGCTGCAGACACAGCCGCGCTCGGGACCCATTGGGTGGTTTAACCCCACAATCCAATCCCTTAATGCTGAGTGTCAAGTAGGGTGACACTGGGTTCCAGTTTTAGAGTATTTGGAATGACTCGGCCAGGATTTGAACTCATGACCCTCCAATCTCAGGGCAGACACTCTACCAAGATAAAACAAGAAATGATACATGTTAGTTAAATTAATAAAGATGAAATGCATCCATTAAAAGTAGGATGAACATAAGATCAAAACATGTGTGACATTTGTTGTAAATAAACACTATTTTAATCCAATTGATGGGAATGATTTTTTTATTTTTCAGTGTTGCATTTCATTGATTTAATCTGCTCTTTAAGCCACAGTGCACAAGACTCTGATAGTATGGGTGTATCTTTGCATAATGGGATCAGTAGATTTTACTAGAAAACAACAAAGCCTTAAAAATCACAGCAACAATAAAATAAGCTACTTTCAAAATCATTTTTAAAACTTCATTAATCTCAGAGGATATTCCAAAAATAAGAATTGATTTTACTCATCTCCTGTGAGCTTGCTAAGGTTTGATAAGTGAAAGCAGTTCATGCTACTATTTATGAAAAGCATCTGAAGTGCACAAAGCTTGAGCATTGCACTATAAATGTCAACTGTGCCATTTTAGATGGCTGTAAATGGATTCCTGTCTTTGGATTTTCGAGCAGATGACATGGGTCATTTCTCTTGTTGCAATACCATAATTTCCCAGGATGCAGTAGTGGCCCTAAGGTCCATAGCTCTAGTGTCAGAGGTCATTTCCTGTTGCAGTGTTCCAGCAGCTCCTGAAGATCCACCATTTTGTAACATTTCTGATAATGATTATATTAGTGTGGACTTTGTTTACTTGCAAGTTTGTTGGGAGTCAGCTTTTCTAACTTCTATTTCATAAGAGAAATACCTCAGAACAACTGGATTAAAAGGAGTAGTGGATAATTTCCCAGGAATTCCCCAGATTCAAAAGCTCTTTCCACTCTTTCAGTAAATGTACTGGAAGTGTTGTGAAGGTCAAGTTTTGGATGACACAGCACAAGCAGAAGCCAGATTTCCAGATAAGCTCTAAAAGTTTCCTTTTTGATGTACACGTCATGCTTTTAAATGGGGATGGTTTCACAATAGTCTTGCTGATGTGTTCTTTTCTAATAATACTGTTGACTATGAAATCGCTGATTTGTGAATCGCAGCTCACCACAAACCTAAGGGTGCACAAGTCTCGCCTCTTCTTTCGTAACATTTGCTGGCTTCCGTGTATGCTCGAAGTTGAGAGGATAAAAGTAAGGGAAACATGGGTGAAGAATGTAAACATTTCTGGGAGTTGTTTTTGGTTTGAAGGTTATTCAGAGAGGACAGCCCCACCACACCACGGTGTGCATTAGTCACTGTCGCTGGAGAATGAAAATGCAAGCAGTGCTACCCAATGAGGGAAAAGGTTGCTGGGAATGCAGTCTGTCAGGTCAAGATGAACTGGGTCTGTTATAGCCTAAATCCATCGGATGTCTGGAATGAAAAAGATGTGGTGAAAGGTGAGCTTTAACTAAACAACTTTATAAACTTAAATCTAAAGACTCCTACATTTGTTCATGCAGTTTTTGCAAAAGGGAGAAAATTAATCTGCACTATTATGTGCAGGTACATTAATAGTTTAATGTCACAGCTGAATAACTGCAACTTATATTCTAGGAGCAAAAAAATTATGGGAAGGAATAATCATACAGTGGGTTTTTCTGTTTATTATAGGGCTACATAGTGGCGCAGTGGTGAGCGCTCTTGCCTCACAGCAAGAATGCTCCTGGGTCAAGTCTTGGCTGGGGGACCTGAAACAGAATCACCAAAGGGGGGACCTTTCTGTGTGGAGTTTGCATGCTCTCCCCCTGACTCCGGCTTCCTCCCACCCCCCAAAAACATGCTTCATAGGTTAATTGGTGACTCTAAATTCTGCCTAGGTGTGAATGCAAGAAGGTGTGATTGTGACCCTCGTCTGACTGACCTGTCCAGGGTACATCCTGCCTTCGCTCTGAAGTGGCCTGGTGAGGCTTTGGCAGCCCCATAACCCCAAAAGGGACAAAGTGGTTTAGAAAATGGATGGATGGTTTAATACGAAGTGTAGTTAATGTTAAGTAAACAAAACCATAAAGTAAGAAACATTTATGTTTATTAATTAGTTCTAGAAAAATGAATTGAGAACCACAGTCCTGAGCAAATAAGTTGTCTTTAAATGTAGCAGCAAAACGAAGTCCCCAAGTTCCTTTCTCAGATCAGCTGGTGACCAGGTCAATTGATGTCATGAAAAAAACATGCTATTCCTTTATCTTGGTTACACACAGTTATGTTACACATTATCTAAGTTTGTCAATGACCGCTCCAGATGTCTTAACACTTAAATGCTAAAAAGGCATTTGGAAATAAACTTGAATTCTTACTGCCTTGTCATATCCATTTTATCCGCTTTTGGAGTCATGGGATGTGGAACCTATCCGAACCACTATTGGGTAAAGGCAGGGTACTCCCTGGATTGCTTGTCAATCCATTGCAGGGCTGCACATTATAGTACACAGCGAAAATTCAATAAATACGCCACCACAAACCCTTCTCCCTCGGAGTTTGAATTACCTTTGCTCAATATTCATGTGTCATTCATCTTTCACATGTACATTTTTGTTGAGGGAAATGAAAACATGATGCTAACAATCTTCCGTGCTGTGTACCTGCCTGCTGTAATGCACAGTGACACATTTTCAGTTCATGTTATAAACTAGGTCAGGCACAAATCTCATATTGCCAAATCATTTCATTTCTTTTTTATCTGTATTAATCCACGTCTTAATACTAAGCATGAGATACATAACTTTAGGCGTTCACATAGCTGTCAGATCATTTCAGTTTTTTCCGATTTATTGCACATCTTGTTTATATACTGTTGAGTAAGAGCAAACCAAACCAGTGATGCAAACTAGTTGAACCTGTCTCTAAACCTGAAGTTTAAGGTACTACATAGTGTTAGTAAGACAGCAGTATCTTTGTTTACTCGAACATTACCCACTTCTACTTTTAGCTGTTCAGATTTTGCATTCCAACTGCTTTTACCCTCTGTCTCTCTTATGGGAGTATTTGATCATACTGTATCAAGTTCTAAATATTTCTGCAGTTCCGAGACTGTTCAGCTTTTAAACCCAAAGCAGACGCCTCGCCTTTTCTTCTCTTCCTGCTGATAACTTCTCAAGAGATCGTGGTTGACAGGAGACATGGGTGGGTGATGTCAGCCCTCCTCTCAAAGGATCTAGACCTCCGATGTGGTTGGACAACAGTTTCAAACTGTTGGACGGGAAGCCGTACTTGTAGAGAGAGATAGAGGGGCAGAGAGAGGGAAGGAACAGCTTGCTGTTGTTTTACTTTGTTTATTTTTTCACGTCAGTGCTAAAAGCGGACATGCAGGATGTTAATGGTTAGACCTCTGTTGCCAAAAAAACTGTGTATGCTCCATGGGATACAGGAACCATTTGGCACATTACGAGGCGGACGGATCTTGGTTTAAGTTTTATATCCGTTTTGTTTATTGGTATTCTCGGTATTCCTTGTTTTTGATGTGAAGACAAGAAGCTGAGATTTCATGCTGTGAGAGTTTTGCCACTTTTCAAACAAAGGTTCTCTGAGTGTGTCGGGTTTTCAACTTGTTCAGAGGGACGCTAATGTTCAACAGCATTTGCTAAACACTTGTGCAACATTTGTGAGATCTTTGCAGACGTGTGGAGTGTTGCTTCTGGGGCCCCCCCATTGTGTACCATGGTAAACAGTTCCCACTGCTTGCACAGCTGGGGCACACTCGATGGGGCTTTGCTTTGCACATGAAGAGGGACATGGAGAGATAACTGAAAAGCAGAGACGTGGTGAAAGTAGCAATGGGGGTGGGTGAAGAACTGCTGGACTGACGGAACAGAGGAATGCTGTCTGGGCCTTTGGGGCAGGATAGAAACTGCAAAAGAAGCGGACAAGGGAGCGAAAAGAAAATGAGAGCAGAAAACTGATTATAAATGACAAATCCTCAGCTCCTCGCAACCAAACGGTTTTAGCTGCTGTATCCTAAGGGTGGGAAACTGCATCGGCATTAGCTCTGACTCCAGTTCAATCTGTTCTATGTATTCTCTACACATGTGCATGTGGCCTTCCTAAATTCAACTGACACAGAAATAATTTTTTTTCATTCTCTTTTCTGTCCTGCCTTTGTCATCTAGCCTGTGTAGATGACTGCGTGTAGCTGATTGGCTGGGCAGAAAGAGAGGGATGAGGGTTTGTCGACTAATCTGCCAGAGGATCGTCACTGATGGGTCTCTGTAGAATGGCTTTAGCAAAATTACTGTTCCAGGGAAGGGCAAATCCCTTTTATCAGATAGGAGCTCTGTCTTTATCTCTTCTTTCATTGCTGATTTACCTCTCCTTCTCGTCACCACATCAGTCAAGCTGTTGGTTCATCCGTTTATCGCTGCCTCTTTCCTGAAACCAGTTCGTCTACATGTTCTTTGGGCTTTCTTCAATCAGTACTCATCCAAATCTTAATAACTTAAATTGTGCTTCTACTTGTGTGGCTTGCACTTTATGCCAAATTTCTTCAGTCTATAAGAGGTTTGAGATTTAACAATTGTGATCAATCCTTGACTTTACAATACAAAAAGCGATCTGGGTAAAACAGAAAAGTAATGTTTTTAAAGATCTGTAAAAGTTTTGCGCCTTAGATTTTATGGAACTATTTTCAAAAGAAAATGAGTCAAGATATAAATTAAATACTATTGGTCCCATCTTCTCATTTTCAGACATGAATTTAATACTTTTTCTAAGTGGAAGACAGATGATACTGTTTCATCAAATGTAGAGTGCGACAAAGTTTTAAACTTTCTAATTTTTAGTAAATTCATGACACAAGCAGTGACTGCTTTTAATCGCTGGACAGTGGCATCATCTATGAATCATTACCAACAAGATCATAGCAGCTCATTGTAAAATGTTACAAAATCCTGCATGTTTTTAAGAAACGGTTGTTTGTATCTTTATTTTGTGGCCTACAGCTTTTGTCATAGCCTGTTGTTTTTATGGATTCCTGACACTTTTTGGATTCTTCAAAAACAAAAAAAACGTAATCTGACCCCTTTGCATCTGTTTTTAGACATTCTTGTATGTCACAGATAGCCACCATTGTTAACTGCATACATGCAAACCATGTAGATTCAGTTTTCTGCATTCAGTAAATTAAACTTGAATTGACTTGTCTGCTATTTCGTTTGTTAATCGTCATGTAGGGTCAAAACAAACAAACAAAAAGAAAGGCATTGCCCACCTGTAAAAGAGGCATCATGAGTGGTGTCGTGTATAAGTATAGTCCTCACGCTTGGTGTGACAGGGTTGAGTTGTTTAGTACCTGTCTGCTTGCGTGTTTGTGTTTTGGAAGTGGATGGACAAGTTTTAACCAGCTGATAATGATGAAAATACTATTGGACCCGTTGGTTCATCTTTTACTTACTTTGTTTTGAGTTGCTGCTTTGTTTCATGTACTGTGGCTGGTGTCTTACAAGGCAGTTGTTTGGGTGATGAGTCACCTGCTAGATAATTAACAGAAGAAAATTGTGTGAACACATGTATACAAAAGTTTGAAACTCAAAAATAAATTAGCTTTCTGATTTTAGACTCAGGTTAGAAAAATGTGTTAATCACACAAACATGAGTGGAAAAAAAATATTTTAAATTAACTAAAAAGCAAACTGTTTTAAATGTAAACTGTTTTGTCTGCTAGAAATGTTTTCTTCTGGGGTTTGAAGTACACATAATTGTGCAAAATTTTTAATGTTGTTAAACATTTTGTTAAATGTAAGTGCTTACTGTGCACAGAATATTTCCTGGTATTCAATTCTATCCTGCTTCTTCTTAGCTTTATAATTACATATTTTGAATATCACCAATCAAGTTCTTTAGAAAAATATCACACCAATACTAAATGCTCAGATGACGATGCTTTGTGGGATTTTACAGCACCTGTTTGGTCTTAGTATGGTTCACAAGGCGACAGTACCAGTTAGGACATCAGTGTTGCATGATCTGAAATTTCATCCATCTTACTTTGAAGACAGTAGACCGTTTAACTTCATGCCTCAATATAAAAAAGCTATGGAAAGACGAAAATTGTCAAACCTAAGCAAATAATTTGTTAGACCCCACTGCAGCTGTCTTACTGTCTCCAGGCTAAAATTTGCCATCATCTACCTGCTTCAGCAAGCTTACTCCCATCTGAACAAAGCAGGCAGCACTGTGAGGATCATATTCCTTGATTTCTATATTTCGTTCAACATGATTCAGCCTGCACTACTATGTGAAAAGCTTCGCAAAACCCAGTTGGTTGCCCCCCCAATTGCCTGGAGCATTGACTACCTGACAGACCATAGTTTATAAGACTGAAAGGTTGTGTCTTTAAAAAAAGTGGTCAGCAGCACAGGAACACCCCAAGGGACTGTACTGTGATCATTTCTCTTCACTCTGTACACCTCCGACTTCCACTGCGACTCAGTGGGAAGACTCTGCAGACTGTGTGGTCCTGTCGTGTGTTAGTGGTGGACGGCTTTGTGACATGATGTTTGAGCACTACTCTAACAAGGAAAATCAATGTAGAAATTCAGGAAAAAATGTAGTTCAATAATTTTTTTTTGATAGAAGAAATTAGTCATGTGGTGTTAAATCTCAGATATCAAGTACTCACAGATATCAATTATTTACCTGGACAACTAACTAGACTGAAAATTTTACATTAATGCTATGATAAAGCACAGATGGGCGGTACTGTATTAGGAAGCTTGGGTTCCTTCAGTCATTGAAGGAAGATGTACTTCAAGATGTACATGCCAGAAAGCTTGTCGGCTTTTGTGTAGTTCCTGTACAAAAGCACAATGTATTTGCAGAATCAAGGTCAACCAACTGCTGGGATGCATTGACATCAGCTGTTTTTTCCATGGTTGGTCAGATGAACAGACCGGTCAGGTCTAACCAACTGACCAGGCTTTCTGCCATCTGGTGATCTTTAGAAAAGAGAATTCCAGCTGGGTGAAGCCATGGATGTCCCCTCTTCCTAGGTCGTGTTGCCTTACCACATTTCTTGATTTTCACCAGACCCCCCAACCCCCCACCCCCACACACATTTGAACCTCATTTATTGTTCCAATCCAATGAGAAGTCATTCTTCCATTTTAAAATATAGAAGTCATAGAAATTGCTACATTTTCAGAAAGACTTTAATTGAAGGACAGACCAGTGACTTTCTGAATTGATGCTCTCAGAAGTGAACGAAAGACTCAAGCAGGATAATGATGGAATGATCACACAGTTCCAAATATCAGTTACCAACCAAATCAGCAAATAAAAGTAAGAAGAAGTAAACATGGTTTGCATATTTGGATCAGGTGAGCTTTCACAGTAGCCCAAAAAAAGTTGCCAGTTTAAATTTCTCCCTTATTGTTTTGAATTATACAGACTTCAGTGTGAGTAGGTAATGCAGTTTGCTTACAATTCATCCGTTGTATTTCTGATAGCAGTTTTTGAGGTCCAGTTTTAGCTGCTTTACTAACAGTATTGAATGACTGGTCAGGATTACTGGTTTGGTAAGCCCCACCCTTCTTTATTGACTCTCACTGCAGTCTACAAGGGAGCACTTGCCTGTCTTACTGCTGTTCTACACAGCTTGCCACACATATTCTCTTAACAGCTCAAGCTGTTAATGTTGCGGCAGTTAGCTATACAGCTCACACCAATGTCAAAGCCTCTAATCTCTCTAGTATAAAGGCCAAGCAAGGGAATTTATGTTAGGCTGCTACAGGAATGAAAGGAAAGCGGAGAATCGTTTGAGCAGGTTGACAGATAAGGCTCTTGTGCTTTCTGTGTGGTGCTTTTTAAACCACGTTAAGCTGCTTAATTAGACATAATCTACAGACCCCAGACTGAGGCGGAACTAATGAAATTAAAAGACTCAAATCCCATCCTGCCATCACACACTCTTCTACACCACGCCATCACTTGTGGCTCCCTGCTTCATCTGTGCTCTGTCCTCTCTACTGCCTGCCATCACACCCCCAACCCCCCTTCCTCTAAGCTTTGAACTTTCATCTTCCTTATTCGCCACGTTTTTCCTTTTAACACTGGTTCGTCTTCCATCACACCTTCAAAGTTTGTCTAGTCTCCATGACAACCTTGGAGCTTTATCCTCAATCTATTTCTCAAGCTGTGTAGACATCAGTTTGTTTTGCTTTGATAGTCACAGTTTGTTTTCCCTTGAAGAAGTGAATTGTTCCTGTTACAAAAATAAAAATATCTTTTTGTCACAGTCTGCAACAATTTTTAGGGAGTTTAATGAAATGCAAGGTTTCAGACTTGTAGCCTTTTGCATGGTCTGAAGCTGTCATAGTTTTTATTCATTTTGATTCTATTACTTTTAGTTTTCTATTTCTTGTTTGATCCAGTTTATAATAGTTTAAAGTAACTCAAGAATGGACCAGTGTCTTAACCATGTGAAAACGTGGCACAGGATATATTTTAAAATGAGAAAATAGTAATGTCAATATCCTCTTTTCTGAATTGTGTGGTTGAACCTCCTTTATAAACCTAAAACATTTGCCTTAAGACCAATCTTAAACAGACGTTTTACAGTGTACTGATTACTTAGACCCAACAGCCATAACGTTGAAAACATTCATAAGAAAAGTGTTTGCAGATGTAATATCTGTAATTAGGAAACTGATCAATGTTTAAGGAATCTGTGAATATGCACTTTTGAACTTCTGTTGCTTTAGATGGAAAAATCAATTTATGGATGGTCCCTGTCCAACATGCCTCACAGCTACAGAATTCATTGTGCTTTATAGAACAATTAGGCTGTTGTGCTGTTTTTTAAAACATATTTTTGTGTTTATAACTGGAGTTGTTTATGACTCTTGTGTTTAAATTCAGTCTGCTCAGAGTTGGATCCATCTAAGAGTTTCCAAGTTGTACAAAAAAAGGAAAAAAAGATTTGTTGATTGCTGTGCTTTGACCCATGTTGAAAATGTTGGTGTTTTCATACTTTCTTGATTTTCAATATCAGTAGTCAAACAAAAACAACTTTGAATTTTAGACTGTGCTGTAATCTTTGCATTTTACCAAAAACTGAAGGTGATGCAGTTTTGTTTGATGTAATGTTTTGTTTGGTTTAATCTCGGTCTTATCTAACCATTTTCTGTAGTTAAGTAACTTTTAGGTATAAAAGTGAAATCTTCTTTTTTAGTTTTCTTTGCTTGAACCAGCTTTTATAAGCCAGTTTGTTGTGTAGAAAGTCTCAGTCCTCCAGGATGTTAAAGCTCAAAAAGATTTTGAAAGGGTAATCTTTTGGCTGTTATTTAAGGGGCTAACCTAATTTTCTCCATCTGATGAAGCTCTTTCAGCATGTTTGGGGTTTTTGGTGGGTTCTCCTCTCACTTTAACATGCTCCTACACCTCACAGGGCAAGACCCCAGCCAGCCTCTATATAGGAAACTAATTTTTTGTCACTTGGATCAGTGATCTTAGCCCACACTTCAAGGATGAGTGTAGAAATGTAGGTTGACCAGTATGCTGAGAACTCTGTCTTCCTATTTAATTCTTTTTATCCTGAACAGACTCGTACAAAGAAGGAAATACTGCAGATGCAGACCAATCTCGTGGTCATTTCTCATCCTCATAATTTTCTAACAAGTGTTAGAGAAAGCATTCTATTTTGTTTTCCAGCTGAGAACCATAGTCTTTAAAATATATTTAGCTTTAAGCAGCTTTCATCTATATTTGCAGGGATGTTGTTATGCCCTGGATATTTGGTCTCTGTATGTCTTGCCCCACCATCTCTTGTTGCTACAGCTCCTCAAGATGATGAGGCAAACTTCTTAACTACCTCCTCTCCAGTAAATCCCACAGTCTCCTAGATTTTCTGTGTCGTTGAGTAGATCTGAGGGCTGCTGCATTCTGGTTTTGCTTGATTAGTCAGTGTTTGATGCTGTAGGCAGCTTTGTTTTGTTGCTGAATGAGCTGTTCCACAGAGAGCACAGAAGACGAAAAGGAGCCGAGGAAGGAGATGGGAAGGTGAAGAGAAAGGTGGAGTGGTAAACCAAAAGAGAAAACACTGTCGAATCTTGGGGAAAAAATAAGATGAAAGCTGAAGAGGAAGACTTGAAGAAGAAGAGAGGCTTGGAGAAGATAAATGAGACTGGAGAAAAAGCTGGAGAGGAGAGGGAAAAGCACAAATGTGGAAAGCATATTGATGCATAAGAAAAACGCAGAAAGAAATGACCTCTCCTCCTGTGGAGAGGCAAGATAACTGTGAGTGTTTAGAAATGCTGAGGTGGACAGAAGCCATATCTTACTCTAACACAGCACCTGCAAGTCTGCCTGGCCCTACCATTCACCGACTGTCTATTGTGGCTATGTGTGTGCTTATGTGTGCCTTTGAAAGGATGTGTAAGCGGGAATACACATTAATATTCATACAGTTAGTGTGCTGTTTTTGTTTCAGCCCATATCAGCCTTGAAGCATGTTTAAACTCCAACACACCAAATCCCCGAGTCCCTTCACTGCACCGCTTTAATACATCCATGGTGGGCATTAATAGCTTTTCTTGTGAAATACGAAAGATGGTTTGTGCAGTTTAGTCGACATCTGCACGAACACACAGCAAATACGTTTTTTTTTTTTTGGAAAACCCAGAGGCTCCAGGAGCATTACGTTCTTTCAGAAGTCAGACTGAACAAGCTGATCGCTTGTCTACTGTTGTAGCTGAATAATAAAATGTTGAACTGCTATATTTTATTGACTTAATTTTATTATTTGGTATTTAGAAACACAGACTAGAGATTATTATAAGTCATTGTGCTATCTTAAAGAAAAGAAGGGATTATTTCTTTATTTGATTGTATTTTGTTTGGTACTACTTTCACTTTCAGAAGTTGCACCATGGCTGCTCCAGCTTGAGTTTCACTTCCTGTGAAATGTACCAGTTTTGAAACTGAGATTCCAGAATGCTTTTTAAGAAAACGAGTACATGGAGTACCATGAGTAAAATGACTTTCACTTTCTCTGTAGAAAAATAAAATGTCTGAAATTTGACATGTTCAAAAACAAAGTTGGTCTAGACTTGGGTTATTCACTTGTTGCTCTGAAATCGATCCTTCAGTCTCACTGAGGTGAGAACACATTGGACATTATATAATAGTTTGGTTTGGAAATCACCATCAGGTAGGCGGCTATTTCAATGGTTACTGTTTATTTTTAAATGCATTTATTTTGACTTCCCTCCTTATTTGAAACAGTTCTTGGCACCTTATACTTCACAACATAAACCTATGCCACAATAATTGGGCTTTTTATTCTGTACCGCACTGGAAAGGAGGACCCTCTCGAAAATGAGATATTTCATTTCAAGAGGCTTTATTTTCCCATTCTTGATATAAATGTCAAATAAATAAATAATTCAATAATTGTTTTGAATGCATTACAAACATTCACACATAGTGGATCCTGTTTCTCTTTAATTATTATTATATTATTATTATAGTTTATTTCATCTTCCGTACGTTTTTTCGGCACGTAAAAACTTAATACAACTTTAAGCATATCACAATCTTGGTATCAGTCGTTCAGCTCGTTACAGGACATTCCTGCTGTATTTAGTTTTCACATTTACAGTTTTCGAGATTTAGCGCAATTTATGCAATTATTGCCCATATAAGTCAATGGGAAATTTAAACTTCACAGAACTTAACTGTCTGTATGGGTTGTCTGGCCTTTTTTAATACAGATGTTATTATTTGCAGTGAAATCTTTGGAGAAATCTTTTTTTAACTGAAGTTTGAATTTGTAGTGAAAATTTTGTGTTAATTTCATCCAGAATCGGAAAATTAGCATCGTCATTACAGATTTCGTTGTACATAGCTGTGGTGTGGCTTATTAATTTTTAATTTTTAGTATTGCTTTTGCTCCATGCATGTTCACGTGCTTTGGCTAGAATGCACTCCTCATGTTCTTGGCAAAAGCTAGACAGGCTTCACCGTCACTCTGAACACTATGGTGTTAATAGAAAATGAAAAATAAATTATGGCAATTTAGTGTAGTTGAAGTGGTATAGACATCAAAAAGCTGCCTCTGACAGTCTTGTTGGATCCGATGTAGTGAATGTTGAGCTTTAGAAACTGCCTTAACATTGTGCAGATGGCAATTTCTTTTGCTGTCTGCATTTGAATTCTACAAATGTCTTTTGCTTAATTCAAGGATTTTTATTATTGAATGAAAAAAATAAAATACAAAAAAAAGCATTTAAAAAATTGGAAAAGTTGCCTTGCGCTCCGCTTTACATCACGTTGTGTGTTTATTTTACCTAATTTTTCGTTACCTTGTTGCTGAACGCTTTCACTTCCTTCCTTGACACCTCTACTACTGCATTGAACAAATACTGTTTCATAGATGATTGGAAGAATCCACTCATGCAAACATTAAATGGAGATTTTAAATAACGAATCTCCTTATCTTTCCCGCCAGAGACACTTTCATGTGCTTGCATGCAAATGAATAATATATGTGGAGTAAAAAAGCACATACACATAGGCCACAAAAGTAACCCCATTTGACTGGCTGCAATACTGACAGGGACTGTTGTGTGCTTTTCTTTTGCACTCTTTATAGCACAACTGCATGTGTGTGTGCATGCTCTGCTGGCACACACACACATCAGAAGGGATGTGGAGTCTCTAGGGGCATGGTGATGAATGGGAGTGTTGTCACTAGTCAGGTCCAGCTGCCTTTGTGCCTTCTTTATGCTGCATGTTCTCCAATTATACCGCAGACATCGCATGCGTGGAGTCTTTACACAAAAGATGGAGTGTGGATGTTTTGTTTATATCCGTGTAAACTGAATTGATTAAATTTTGTAGGGGGATTGTAAGCAGTTATAACATTAACTGGTTACTATCTACCCTCAAGCTTCTTCTCTTTGTGTTTGAGAAAAAAGCTTTTAATAAAAATAGATTTAGGTCACCTGTAAAGCTCTAATAGACACCCGTGTGAACATTTAACTGTACTCACACTTCAGCTGATGGCACGTTGTGGCTCATAGTCAGTTAAAAGGGTTCCTTCATTGCCAGTATGTAGATATCTCAGTATGTGAGTAGTGAGCTCCTAGAAATTGCTGTCAAAGCAGAAGCTGTGTAATTTGCCCACAGACACTTTCATTATACAGCAATGTGAGCATAAATCTGCTTTCCACTACACTAGCAGTATGGTTAAGTGATAGTATGTGTAAAAAAAACCTGTAAGCCAGTTTGAAAGTAATCTTTTCTTGTTGTTTTATACCTATTATCTGCTCCTGTGGGATGCCTCTTAGAAGAACACCCTGATCCCCTGCTTTTAGGATCCCATACACTTGTACCTGGGAAGTTATAAATAACTTGTTAAGAGTTAGATGGTGATTTGTCAGATGCCAACCTCTGATTGGAAGATTGCAGGTTCGGTTCCCATTCTGCACGCCCATGTGTCGAAGTGTCCTTGAGCAAAAAACTGAATCTCACTTTGCTCTTAGTGGTTATAGGTTGGTGTTTGGCAGTAGAGCCACCATCAGTGTGAGGATGTGTTTAAATGTACTGTAAAAGCATTGGGGCTTTGAGGAAGATAGAAAAGCACTATGTAAGTATGCACCATTTATCATGTACTCATCTAATGCTTTTCATACTACACTAAGACCCATAGACCTGTTGTCCACACACTGTGGTGACAGAGATGCCATACATTCAGTGTCATAAGGCTACTTTGAACACAGTTGCGTCATTCCAATCAAGGTGATTGCTCCATCTCTGCACCACAGCAGCCTAGAAAATGTTTGGTTTGTTCCAAAACATTTGTAGTTGGTCAGTTACGAACATTAGTCTTTGGATAATAAGTAGTCAAGCCAGTTTATCATATCACGAAAACTTGTTCTTGATCGTTAAAAGTAATTTCTTTTGAAAATGTTTAAGTATTGGCACAACTTTATCAGGCGAGGTTCAATTGATTGATCAATTGCTGTATAACAAAGTCAACCATTTCTATCTGATTAGTCTTAATATTCTTACAGGGGTTTTGTTTGTGAGTTATGAAGCATTTGTTCTGGAAAACGGTAAATAAAGTAAAAGGTAGAGGAACCAGAAGGACATTGAAGCCTTTCCCACAGTTTTAAATTTGTATTTGTGTCGGTCCTTTTTAAAAACTTTATCTTGAAGTTTTGCTTTTGTAACGCTGCCATATTTCATTGGGGATTTATTGATGGAAGAGGCGGGGAGGCACCTTGCTTGTCTGCATGATCTTAGTTTATGAGATACAATTCAACAAAAACATACTGTTCAATGTTTTAATGACACTTTTGCAACAGTGTCCGCCCTGGCATTTTACATTATCTTGTATATATTTCTGGAAGAGTTTGTGAACATATAGCGTGTCTGCACACAAAAAAATAAGATTTAGAATGTGATGTTCTGATAGCGCTCAAGTGGTTGGTACATTGTTGCTTTGTTATGGCGGCTGTCTCTCCCACCTCAGAGGGATGTCTTATCACTGTAGGCTCATTCCCAGCTGAGTCTGGCTTCTCCCGTTATCTTTTCCCTGCTCAGTGTCTGTGATGAAAATTTGATTCTATAGACTTGGAAGTTTTTTGCATCACAGCTGTCTATATTAAGCAGAAGATGCTTTTCTTCATCTCCACCTCGTTTCTTCTCGTGGCTAGTGATGATCCTCTGCGGCAAGACTAAATTAACTTCCACTATGTATTTTGTAGCACAGGTAATAATGGTCAGCAAAATTACAGCCAGGAGGTATGGTGTCGTTAAACACACTTATCTTCCTCTCCATCATCTTCTTCAAAGATCTAAATGGAAATCTGAGTGGAGGTAAACATGCCATTCCATGGAGAAGCCCAGCAAACAGTCGGCCTGACAGTCTGTTAATGGGAAGATGATGGGATAGGCTTCAGTGAGCAGCAGTGTAGTGACAGCAGTATTTACCAATCTGAACAATATCAAGTTGTTCTGCTTCCTGCATCACGTTTCCACAGGTTTTTATTTAATTGCTTGCATTCACTGTCGTACGCAGCTTGATTTTGATGTCTTTGTAACTGAAACTTCCGCTTCCGTTAAAAAAGAAATCTTTTAGTATTAAGAATTTTGATTTATAGAGGTTATGGTTAAAAAAAAATTGTTGTTTCAAGAATGTTTCAAGCTGATTGTATAAATGATTTTTTTCTTTTAAATAGTTGAGCAGTTACAGGTTTATTCTTTTGCCGTGGATTGAGGTCTCCAGACACCAATATATTCTAGTCTTTAACAGACATAATTTGTTTATTAATTTCTCCCTCTTTCATCCAGGGTAGATTTTTATCAATTTTGTATATTTATATGGGCTCTTTGTCTGTTTATTAAGACTTATTTTTGCTTATGCCCACTGAAGGCCTCTTGGTTGCCTGTAGATTTTGTCAAAACACGTTTACACACTTTTCTAATCTCAGGATACACAAAATAAAACCTTTCAAACTGTTTATAGCTAATCCTTTATTTTTTTCCCCCCTACCTTTTCTTTTTCTGTCAATTTTTTCATGAAACAAAGGAAATCATGCAGCTAAGCAAGATTGTAGGCCTAAGTGAAAGCTAAAAACCGAAGATAAAGCCTCTATTCTCATGGGGTTTGTTGAGTGGACAGTAGCAAAATAATCCCTCCTTAAGTTCATACAACAATCCTTTTAAATTACTTTAGCCTTCACACGTCAATAGATGTGCCTCTTAAGGGGGTACAGGTGAGGTGTGTGTGTGTGTGTCAAAGGCACTGGCGTCAAGGATTAGAGGAGCTTAAAGATGCATGGCTGTGTCAGGTTTGTGCATTTGCTTGTCCTTGTAAAATGAGTGTTATCTGAAGTGATGTCAGGAATAAAAGAGTGGATTTGAAGCATTGTCATGTTTGAAGGCCATAGTAAAATGATTAAGCATTAAAAAAAAGGAAGGCATCCAGCTCCCTCTCCAAAAGTAGATTTTCTCCAAATGTTTCAACTGTATGCTCTCAAAGACATGAATCTTGTTTGAGATATCAGTCATGTGACTTCAGTTTCACCTTGATTGTCATCAGCTTTAACAATTGGCAGCAACTTGATATTTGTCAGCTTTTAGGCTTTTACCACACTAATCACAGCATGCTGGCCGTGTGAGTGATGAGAGGAGGTTTTTGTTGACGCAAAGGAAGTACATGAAGAAGTATTTGGTATTGAAAATATGCTTTTCATAATCATTTAAAAAAGATTACATGGCTTACTCTAAAAGTTTTATATTAAAAAAGGGTAGCCTGCTTTTATCCTGCACCACTTTTGTTTGAAACCTAATATTTCCAAGCAGAGAATGGATGTCAGAACAATCCAAAACATTAAGAACGCATGGCTTTTTTTTTTGTTTTAATACTCAAACCCAGAGAGACTTTGGAAGAATATGAGTCACTGTGATTGGTCAGTAGTTTCAAATGAGATCCCAGGGATATTACGTAGTGCAGAGAAACATTCCCAATCAGAGGGGAAGCAGAATGGGTGGAGTGAAAAAGCAAATGGTAAAAGAACATTTTGGCATCAAGTTGTGCAGACAAATAATGGGGGTTATGTTTTAGTTAATGAGGTGGGATGTGGGAGGTTAAAGCTTGGATTGGGGACAACATGAATGCTGACAAATCCAGCATGTTTTTTCCCCCCGTTGGAGCAGAGAAAGTGAGATAATTAACAATCCCCAGAGATAGTTTCTTCCGAAGCTTAAGTTTTAGGAAGATTTTAAATGGCATATACTCTTAACTTTTCAGAAATGAGGAGGTACATGTCAAAATAAATCATATCAAATAAGTGGTACTGGTCTGCAATGTGAGGCATCTTTTAGTCTGCAGCCATTTAGCTTTTTATCTGCTGTTTTGACAGAGCCATACTTCTTGTTTAGGTTACTGTTGTGACCTTTGGTGGCCTGTCATGGAAATGTTCAACTCAAGGAAACAAACTTGGAAGCAGCGCTCAAATGTTAATTATGAATACTGATAAATAGTTAAAGAGATGCAATGCATCTGCTGCATAGAACATGTTTTTAATCTTTCAAACTGATTTAGAGCACATAACATTCTCTGAAGGAGTGTTAACAATTCTTAAACTTTGGTTAGAAGCACTTATTTGTTTCAGCATATGTTTCAACTGTGTTATTGTCTGTCTGATTTGTATCAAAACAGAAATTTGAGTTTCTGTTGGGACATTTTTATAAAAATGTAATGAAAGTGTTTTTCAATTCAGGGATGACACTGAAGATTCTGTACATTTCTATACAAGTACTAACGGCACAGAAATGCCAAGAGCTACTTACAAGTTTAAAGAGTTTTTAGAAGATTCTTGGAGATGGGTAGTCTTGCACTATTTGTCGACTTGTTCCATTGTTGTGAAGCAAAGATCAGGGTCTGAATCGAAAGTGTTTCATGCATAGAAATGGCAATATAAGACAGGTTTTGAGAGTTGACTTAATTTAGATGACTGAGGTATGAATTATACTTGCACCTTACTACAGTGGGTTTGAAAGCAAGCACAGAATATTTTCTTTTCTTTTAGGTAGCCAGTGCAGTAAAATGAGTGGTGGAGTGATGTGATCTTTTAGATCATACAGCCATAGAATAAAAATGTCAATAAAGCATTTACTCTTGTTTTAACTTTCAAAACTATATAAAATTAATTTTCTCCATAATTTCTTAAGATTTACTTCTGATTTCTGTTGAGCTTCACCCTGTCACATTCTTGTACGCATGTTCCATCTAAAAGTGCAATCCAGCATTTTACTTTTGAAAGTAAGGATTTAAGGATATTTCATTCTGTTATGGAGTTAATACATGTATTTTTTTTTAAAGAGTTTATATTCATGTTGTATTTATTTCCTGTACTAACAACCCAGGTTGACCATAGCTCCCTCCTATTTGAATTGGATAAAAAAAAAAAAAAAAAAAAATTACCATTCGAGGGCTCAGTTGGTAGGGTGTAGGACTAGCACTCAGAAAACAAGGGTTTGGTTGCGTGCAATGAGCTTAAATCAGTGTGGGTCCTTAGGCAACACCTTTGCTGCTACCTATCTCTTATGCCTTGAAATACAGGATTGTATCAGGCATCTCTGCCAAACCACCTGTGCAAATCAGTGAAAGCTGATTTGCTGTGACAACCCCTGAAAGGATAAGTCGAAAAGTAAACAACCATTCTATGTTTGTGGAGAATTGTGAGTTTTTAGTATAAATGCAAGCTGTAAGTTAAATTAACTTCCAGTTTTATTAACATTTCGGCATATATGTTTAATATGGTTGATAAAACATTAGGTTTTTTTATGAAATTCACAAATATTCTGCTGCTAAAAAAGTTATTTTCACAGGTGGCAAAAGAAGGTGGAAGCATCATATTAGTGGACAGGAAGTCACTGAACTTTGGCACAAAGCTCCTCTCTGGGGACCTTGATACAGTTGTAGCTCCAGGCACAGAGTAGCAAAGATTTGTTTGTAATGATGCATGAGTATCTATCTGCAGATCCAAAATGGATGACTGAGCACAACCTTTGTAACCTCTGGACGAGCTGCTGCAGAGCTTGTCTGCTTCTTCTACTCTGGCAATAGATGAATCCCAGGTGCCCTCCCACCCACCATTCCCATGTCTTCATACAAACAGTTGTTTGTGTGGATACAATAATTGGCATTACTTCTTTTGCATGTATTTTAACATGTTCTAATGGGAAGGAGGTTTATTCAGAAGTCTCTGCTGGAGTATTTTTGCAGAGTTTGTTAAAATTTCGGGGTTCTTTGTTTTCTACAGTTCTTTAGAAGAGTGGAACTCCATTGCAACGTGTATGGGTAAATTAGGGGTAGAAGAAAAACCAGAGAAACAAAACAAGTTCTGCAACCATCAGCCTATTGCAACATCCAAATACTATGACAACCGAAAAAAGTCATTATGTTTAATTGCCACCGAGGTAGGCTCAGGTGTTTTCAATTGTCTCATTACCTTTTTTTCCCCTCTTCAGTGACTCACCGGTCTCTGGCAGTAGACCTCTGCTGCATTCTGTCTCCTCAGTGTTTCTCTTGTGCCAGCCTGCTGTGCACCTTTCTTTCAGCCACCTCACACGGCCATTTAGAGCTCCTGAGCATGTCTTTCAAGTGATTGTCTCCCTCAGTGAGAGTGAACTGCTCTTCAGACATCCAGCCTAATGCTGCTTTGCTTTTAGATGATGGGGTTTTTTAATGGGTGACTCAGTGGAAGTCGGGGCAGAAAAATGTAAAAAGGAGAGTCAAAATGAATGCTTGAATGCAAGAGGAGACAACTGTGGCTCATGGGTAGAGCGTGGATGCATTGAAAGTGGTCGTTTATGATTTTCAGTAAGGGTTATATATTTTATGTTGATGCTGCTGCAACCTAAAAATGCAGATAAGTGATTATAGAGTAACCCAGTCTATGCACCATTAGCCAACCACAAATGCTGAGCACTTACCAGAAGCTCTTTCTCCATTCTACCAGAACACAAACTTTCTTTTTTTGTTTTCTCTCATTTTGTTGGAAATCTGTTCCACTATTCTGTATTATTTTATTGCCTCCCAAATGTTTACCCACAGTCCTGCCTCCTGCACAATGTGTTCTTTGAATAAACTTTTTATTCTTCGCTTCATGTCGTCCCTCGCTTTTAATATGGCACGGAACAACCAGATTCTTGAGAGGTTACACTAATGGTGAAATGTAATTTCTTTTTCTTTGAAGCTCTCCAAAAAAAAAAAAAAAATCAGCTCCTGCGTCGATATAAACCATTTTGAGTTTTCAAATATCTGTTTTCTTTCCTCTAACAATGAGCCATTTCTCTCCGTCAATAGCCCAGTCAGTTTAGGTACAAAAGAGAACAAAAATTACACATACAAAGCAAGAGTTGGGATTTTTCTGTCTCAACTGTTGTTTAAGGCAGAATTGCGCCTTCAATTATAGAGCCTGTCTAAAGCAGCATTCAGTCTATTGTCCGGCCATATCTGTTTTATTAGTGCTGGCGGCTTTATTAGCCTTTCAAAGAGCAAGGCTTGGACTATGAGAATTGACTGGTAATGTGATTGGAGGTGATGCATATTGACTAGTTTCTTGTTTGGCTGTTGGCTGGATGCTGTAATGCTACATGGAAGCTGCCACCCAGGCTTGCCCATTAGCACCTCGACTCCACACATGAGAACATGACAAGAACAGACCACATGGTGAGTGGCATTCGCAGTGTCACAGCGATGTACTGTCGCTGCTGGCATCTACAGGGTTTTTACAGTTAACACTTTGTTTCTGAGTTCCCCAGCTCACTCCAGCAACCGGTTAATATCTTCTTCTATTTCAGTTCTTTTCTGTCATTTTCCATTTTAATTGGCTTCAGAATTCAGTGATGCATGGAACCTTTCTCGACAGAGAAGGGGAAAACATTTTATTTAAACTTTTCTGTTTATTCAAAGGGCAAGAAAAAAAAGTGTGTTTATATTTCAAGATGCAAACGTGCTGTTTCTATGGTAGAGCATATGGTGTGTGTGTTAGATCTCTTTTTTTGTGTGCTTGAACACCATCTGTCACCTAGTAACAGTTTGGGTGATCTCTGGTTGATGCAAGAGCTCCCTGAAGAGATCATAGCAGATAATTGTACACAAAGCCTGCAGGTTAGAAGTCCAGATGGAGACAGCTTAGTCACATTATCCTTAAACTCTGGGAAGTGAACACAAGTGGCTTCACCGTGACACGTTGACATTTTTACATTTTCTGTTATAGAGTCAAAATTGAATGTTTTAGTGTAATCTTGGCCCTGTGAATATTGAAAGTCATGTTGCACAAAGATAAATGGTGCTTAATTTGCAATGTATTTATTTGAAGTGTAATTAAAATGTCAGACAAAGAATGGTTCTTACTACTAAGTGCAACCCCCTCCAAATGTGTGGTAATCAGTTATGTCTTATTAGAAACTATATTTTAAAAGATAATCTTCCAGTGAGGACTTTATGCTACACGGTTTTACTGAAAGAGAAAGAGATGGAAGTCATGTGGCAGCAGGCAACAACCTTTTCCAATTAATACCGTGTCCTGACTTTAGTTTGGCACTCTTTTTCTGTGATTAATGCGGCAAATTGAATTTATAATGCCGGCAGAATTGTAGTTTTGAATCGGTTTTAGTCACAGAGTTGATTAATTAGGAAAAAAATCCTTGAAATGTTAAATAAATGATTTCTATTATCAGATATTCTCTTAGCACAAGATTACTTTCCTCTTGAGTTTCAGGGTGCAGAGCTTGCTAAGAGGTTATTCAGGGACTGAAAAGGAGAAAGTTCTGTTCACCATCTGTTCTTCTCTTGAGAAGTTACACAAGCTTTATTTTTCTTTAATGGATAAAGACTGTTACATGGCCTGATTTAATTTTTTAAAACAAACAATGCTGCTGGAACCAGTTCTATTTTTAACGGGGCAACAAGCTATGGACATCACCATTTCATATGTTTGCAAATATTCAAGGTACAGCCAATTTAGCATAGTAATAGAGGATGTCTGGCTGAAATGAGCCACACTCGCACACCCGCCGGTTTCAAACCAACTGCACCAGTAGCTAGGAAGAAGGCCTCATGCTGGTAGAAGATTATGATGTGGTGCCAAGACCTACCAGCCATTCTCCCTCAGCAAAATATTGTCTTCTAACGTTGCCCCTAAACCACCTATAGAACTCTTCTGCTAAATATCTATGACAAATTTGCATGCACCTGCTTGTTTGTGCTAGCTCTGTGTATTCTAGTTGTTTGTGCTAGCTCTGTGTATTCTAGTTTGCATACAACTGTCAAAAGTCTGAGTGGTTGGACACATTTTTAAAGCTGGAGTCGAATATTTTTTAATTGAACCATCTAATGGGGAGATAGTGGGATTTTAGCTGAGCCTCAAGGTTGGTAATAGTGAATTTTCTTATAAAAGTCCACCATTTGTTAACTCAAACAGTATTTCTATTAGTTGATTCGGAAGGTACTAATTTAAGTATTTTAACTTCATACACCTAACTTTGAACAAATAGTTATTTTTAATATTTACTTACACATTATAAAAAGTTTTTAATATTATATTACATGGATTACTTAAAATTGCAATGTTTAAAATCTATAAGAAAAATTTATTAGTCATTGCAAAGTATTCCTGTTTTTTAGTTTAGAGTTTAGATTTTATGTTTTTCATCTTTTTACTCATTTTAAAATATTCAAGTGTTGTTGTTTACACCTTTTGGCATATCCCCTCTGAATGTCAACAAAGCTGATTTGAAACTTGGAAAGGAAATCTGCATTTTGTCCACTCAATAAAATAGTTCCCATTTAAAGTACACGTGAAGGGGAAAAAAATTGTTTTAATTTTTTTTGTTTGATCGTTGAGGTAATTCTGATCAACTTGAAAACCATTTGACAAAAAATAAATAAATAAAAGCAATCCATGCAGCAGCTGACAGAGGTAAAATTAACTTATGCAACACAACATATATGCACTTGGACAGAAAAAAATGGTTACTGAATTACACAAGAGCCAGTGGAATTAAAGGGCATGATGAGCAATTCAGTCATCCCTGGCAGAGGGAATTAAGAAGCAACGAGAGAGAAGGTTCACAGATGAGCTTTTGTGCCAGAGGACAACACAGGCTTGTCTGTCTCTTTGGCCAGGCATGTAAAGCAACAGTTGTTGTTTACACTGCATAGCCTGTTGAAGAGGAAAATACAAAAGGAAGTGTTTCCATATTTAAAATACAAATTTTACTGACAAAAAGCATCACGTCCTTTAGTTATGGATGGTTTCTTCATACAATGACACAACAAATGACGTCAGGTCTCAGTCTGCTGAGGTGTACATGTTGAGATACTGGCCTGTCACCTATTTTAAGTTTGGAAGCTGATGACCTTATGCGATTAAAGTTCTTTTTTTAATCTCTGAAACCGTTCTCTGTATAATGTAAGATTAGGTTTTTATTTAAAGGGTCGAAAACTTGAAATGGCTAGCATGTGACATTTGTTTAGACTTCCAGCAAGGACTTAATTTTTACATTAGTCTCTCAGATAAGATTGTGATGTTTGTTTTCTCAGTATTATTTTGAGGTATCTTGAAAGTTTTAAGTTCATTCTAGCTGTATGTATCACACTCTGTCTTGTGTTTCCTCCCTGATATTCACTATTCTTTTCACTCTCTCCATTTTTTTTTTAACTTGTTCTTCTCACAGATATTCCTCTATGTGTGGAGGTCCCAGCAGAGGAAACTGAGCATCAAGCTATGAGCTCTGTGTATTCTTGGCAGTTGAGGGATTCATAAAATATGCAATATTTAGTAGGAAGGACGGAGAGCAAGTAGTAATAAAAAAATTATAATATTGTTTAAAGTATTTTATTGTATTCACTATTTTTTTTAATAAATTTACCTAGATGCAAATGAGATGTTGGTTTTATTTATAAGGTAATGTCATCATTGGATCATGCCAAAACAATATCTTCTCTTGTAAGTTTTCTATTGAAAGTGTGCAGAAAACCTGGCTAATCTGAATTTAAACTCATGCTATCTTGTGGGGTCTAGCTGACTTCACCCTTACTTTGATGTGTTTTCCCTCCCATAACAAAGGTGGACCAAATTTCATGTCTGCCACAGAAACCAGTGAAAATCAAAAAATATATTAAAAAAAAGTTCAACCCGCTGTCTTGTGGGTTTCCAATGACCCCACTCCCAACGTCAGTGTGCCCAGGATAGCACTTCAACACTCTTTGCCATGTTTGCAACTTTGTTCCTATTATGATAACCAACAACTGCTGCTTTTTATAGGTGATGTGGGGATCTCTTGCATACATGGTATTTTTTGCTCTTGAGTCCAACAAGAATAATTGTCTCAATTGATTGAGGCTATGTTGAACTTCTACTGCTCGTCTAACGTGTATGTTTTAATGGAAACATTTATCATTGGTGCAAATGTTTGTGTTGTTTGCGTTCTGTAATTTGTTTTCCTGACTGGAGATGGAATGTAGCTTTACTGCTGTTTTTTTTGACATTGTTCTCTTGATACAAGCAGACTTTTTTTGGAAATTAGGTACATTTTATTTATCCTGTTAAGTTGTATAATTATTTGCATTTTATTAAATAATGTGTTTGGTAGGGTTTTTCCTGTAAATGCTTCAGTTTTCTGTACTTAATTTGCTCTAAACCACTTATTTTCATATTTTTAAATTTACTATTGGTATCAAATATTGTAGCCTCGTTTTTTGGTTATTCTGCCTATGATAGCATAGAACATTTTCATAAAACGACTCTGGTGCTAAATCTGCTCTAAGCATGATAAAATACAATTTCTTGGCCAAGACTTTTAATAATACATACTGCAGAACAAATCTCAGAAAGGACCAAAGATTGGAGTACCGGTATGTGTAAAACCAGTTATTTGATGGGAATTCTACATGATGATAATGAAATTTAAAGTGTTAAAAGACAAAAGGAAATCAGAATGGAAGTACGACTGTACAGAACAAATCCAAATCTGAAGTTATCGATTTAACAGTTGTTTAATCTATGAAATTAAATTAGGTTATTTTTGGATCCCAAAGAATTAAAGGGAGGGAAGATTTTTTTTTCTCGCTGGAGTGTTTTATTCCCCTTCTTGCCTCAGTTTTTTCTCTAGCATTTTATAATTCTATAGAACTTAAAACCTCTCTAGCAAGCAAGTCTTTTCTCTTCAATCTATTTTGATAAATCAAGTTAAATATGACTGACAGTGACTCAAAGGTTTAGGGCAGTGCTTTCTTGCAAATTCTTGTTTCCCCATGATGCAAGAATTGTGCTAGGCTGCTAAGGCTACATGTTCTGCACTAAGGGGCTTTAAAAACATGCTCTCCCCCGCTGCCCTTTTATAACATGTGGAGCGATGAACTTCACAAACTGTTGCCAAAGTGTTGGCTCCACGCTGCACTCAAACCCCCCATATGTATACCCTATCTTGCCTGGGTTCTCTTGCCCTTGTGATAGGCTATGACCTAGACAGTGATTGTTAAGTGAGGTCTAAAATGTATTTTTAGTTGTGTAAACAAAAAGTTTGCTAACTACTTATAGGGGAAAGGAAGTCAAACCAGCAGTAAAACTGAGATGTGCTCACTGGGATAATTATTTGCAGTACTCTTAGTACCAGACTCGAGTGCAATCACTAAGACTGGTTAGACACAAAAACTTTAACCCATCATGTGATGATCTGACACCCGTCCTTCCTAAGTTTGTCTCTAAGATCATCCCTAAAGTAAATTGTACCTCAACCTACAGTCTTCCACCCTTTGACTCACACTACCTCCTCGACCTCCACCTGCTCTACCTTTTATTTTGTTTAGTTTTAAGGTCAACGGCAGATTAAAAGCCTCAACTTATCTCTTCCTCAGTTCTTTGCAGGCCAAAGCTTAAAGGCACTGGTATGTAGACACACGTGCACACCAGGACCAGGCCCCAGGGTGAACTGGGAGGCTGTTTGCATAACTTTCCTGCTGTGAAGCTGTAGCACAGAGCTGAACAGACCAGACTAGTACAGGCAGTTACATTTTAATGAAAAGGAATCTATGACTTGGGCTTTATTTACTCGGTTGTTAACTTTTTTTTAAATTTCTGTTGTATATCTGCAGTTTTTCCTTTATGTCTTCATAACTTGTTGCCTTTGTCTTATAAACCATTAAATCCCCACATTGCTTATGACTGGAGAAATGCTTTCACAATGAAAATCTTAAGTTTGTTTGCATCTTGTAATGACATGTCCTAGATGACCTATAAAATATCTCACTTTGGAGCAAAAATGTTTAAGTGAATTTGAACGTTATAATGTCTACAGTGTTTCTAGAAGCTCAGAACTCTGATAGCTTTTTGCAGGGCTTGATTACTTGTATAATCCTTACTTGATAAGTTAGTTCTTAACAAACCTGTACACTGGAAGACTATCCAAATGTTCTCTTTATCTTGCAATTGAGTTTACTATCCAATCTCTAATCTGTCATTTAGATAATTTATTCAGAACATTAAGTAAAGATTACTTGGCACAATTTCAGTTTCTCTGAGACCACAGCCAAATCCACAAAGTTGTCTCTACATAGCTTATTTAATCATGTTTGATTATGATTTTACACCCCCACCCAAATAAATATATTATTATATATAATTTTATATATATATATATATATATTATATATATATATATATAATATATATATATATATATATATATAGGTATATATTCCCATAAAGCAAAAGAATATGAAAAGAAAAGAGATGCCTGTATTTACCTAATTCTATGGACTGAAAGTCTTATTTGGCTTTGCAGGGAGTCAGCCACAAGCCCTAATTATGTTGCCTTCTTTTACAGATTTGGAAGATTTTGATGTCCTACAAATTGTGTTGTCAAATAGGGCTGGCTGTCAGCTAAGACTTCTTGTGTGTTTGCTATGTACGCCTTTGTGCTACTTGTAGTGCCTTGATTTATACTGTCAATTTTGGTACAATATTTAAGCTGTTAGTGATGGAACATTAGCCAACTTTGATGTGTTGGGCAAGAAAAGCAGAAAAACATTGCAGAGATTAAGATATGATAGTCAACCGACAGTCTATGTGAACTTAAAAAATGCAAATGACTTTCCCTAGTTGGCCAATTAGTAACTTTAGCTCTGGAACACTTTTTGCATGTCTGTGTGTGTCTGTGTCTCATTTGGGTTACTGGGGGCCTAGTATCTTTAATATGCTTTTTTTCTCAATTGTGCACTGGCCTTGTGTACGCTTGTATATTTTTTCTTTCAATTATGAATTATTTTATCAAATGAGTTGACTATACTGTTGAATGTCAGATAATCAGCCAAAACACACAAAGTCTCAACAATCGTGAAAATAAACTTTGAAGACACCATTACTATCACTGCAGTGTCATCTTGACTCCTTCCAAAGTGCTTAACAGCATTGTTTAACATTTGAGCTTGTTGAATGCTGATATAAGTTTTTCATGAAACTCATGTATCTCAAGGATTTTGTTTTTACGAACCCACATTTATTAATCTCCATTCTTTCTTTTTCTCTATTATACAGGGCCAGACCCTCGTCCAGTGATCTGCCCTTGCATGGAAACCCTGCTTTCTTGGAATTTTCTTCCTCTGCATAAAGTAAAGCACCAGCATGTCAGGATGAGTCTCCATCAACGATGATGATGGCCAAAAAACAAGATGCCCGGGCACCTACCTACAACTTGGTTGTGGTTGGGCTCTCTGGCACTGAGAAAGAGAAAGGCCAATGTGGTGTTGGCAAGTCCTGCCTGTGTAACCGTTTTGTACGACCAAGTGCAGATGACTTCTACCTGGACCACACTTCTGTGTTAAGCACCAGTGACTTTGGCGGCCGTGTGGTGAACAATGACCACTTCTTGTTTTGGGGAGAAGCCAGCAGGACATTGGAGGAGGGGCTAGAATGCCGTATGAATGTGGTGGAGCAAACAGAGTTCATCGATGATCAGACATTCCAGCCTCACCGTAGCACAGCTCTCCAGCCTTACATCAAAAGAGCAGCTTCTAACAAGCTGGCTTCAGCTGAAAAACTGATGTATTTCTGCACCGATCAGCTAGGGCTGGAGCAGGACTTTGAACAGAAACAGATGCCTGAAGGCAAGCTTATGGTGGATGGGTTCTTACTTTGTGTGGATGTTAGTAGAGGTATGAACCGTAGCTTTGAGGATCAAATTAAGTTTGTTGGCAATCTATATACTCAACTTGCCAAAACCAAGAAACCTGTGGTTATGGTTCTCACCAAATGTGATGAAGGAGTTGAACGCTATATTAAAGATGCTCACACTTTAGCCCTCGCAAAGAAGAACCTACAGGTGGTAGAAACATCAGCACGCTCTAATGTCAATGTTGATTTAGCCTTTCTCACACTGGTTCAGCTAATAGACAAGAGTAAAGGAAAACCCAAGATTATCCCTTACTTTGAGGCACTGAAACAGCAAAGTCAGCAGATTGCCACAGCCAAAGATCGCTATGAGCTGCTTGTCAACCGACTTGTAAAGAGCCACAATGAGACTTGGCCTTCTGTCAGCAGCCGAATGCAAACAGCCTTGGAGTACAAGGACTATGTTTTTCTTGAGGGAACATTTAAAGCCAAGAAGCTATTCCAACAGCATGTACATAGACTAAAACAAGACCATATAGAGATGCGCAGAAAGCACTACCTAAGTACTCTACCACAAGCCCTGTCTGCACTGTTGCCCGAGTTGGATGAGATTGACCACTTGAGTTGGTCTGGGGTTCAGAAAGTTCTGGAAACAAAAAAAAACTTCTTTCAGTGGTTTGTAGTGCTAGATGATACACCATGGGAGATCACTGCACACATCGATAACATGGATGATAATCGAATTCCTCAGGATTTCTTGGAGACCCCAGCAGCTCAAGCCATCTATGAGACACACTTGGAACAACTAAGAAATGAGCGCAAACGAGCTGAGATGAGATGGGAGTTCAAAGAAAAGCTAAGTGTCTCTCCTTTCATTACACCAGGGAAGCCATGGGAGGAGGCACGAAGTTTCATCATGAATGAAGAGTTCTACCAGTGGCTTACCGAAAATGAATATTTGGATATCTACAACAAGCACCAGAAGGAAATCATAGATAGGGCAAAAGAAGACTTTCAGGAATTGCTTCTTGAATACTCTGAGCTCTTTTATGAGTTAGAAGTGGATGCAAAACCAAGTAAGGAAAAAATGGAAGCCATTCAGTCTGTGTTGTGTGATGAGCAGAGATTTAAAGCCCTCCAGAAGCTTCAAGCAGAAAGGGATGCCTTGGTACTAAAGCACATCCACTTTGTGTATCATCCAACAAAAGATACCTGTCCAAACAGTCCTCATTGCGTGGACAGTAAGATAGAGCAGATTTTAGCCTCCAGATTCCCCATTCGCTACCCATCATCAGATAGTGCAAGACTAGATGGAGGGAGGACAGAGCGGATCAATCTTGTCATTCTAGGGAAAGATGGGCTGGCCAGAGAAATGGCCAATGAAATTAGGACTCTGTGCAACAGTGATGACCGATACATCATAGATGGCATTAAGTATGAGTTAGTCTTTCGACCTATTGAAGGCAACGTGCGCTTGCCAGTCAATTCTTTCAGCGTTTCCACCTTCACACCTCATGGCTGCCTTTGTTTGTACAATTCAAAGGAATCTCTGTGTTATGTTGTTGAGAGTTTAGAGAGGCTCAGAGAGTCAACTATAAGCAGAAGGGAAAAAGAAAACAGCTTATCTCAAATCCCACTGCATCTCCTTCTGGTTACCAAGAGGGGGGTGGGTTCCATTGGAGACATTGGGGGAGAAACAGCTCAAAGTCTTATACAACAAGGGCAACAGGTAGCTACAAAGCTTCAATGTGTATACCTAGACCCTGCCTCTCCTGGCATGGGCTATGGTCGCAATGTCAGTGAGAAGCAGATTAGCCAGATGCTAAGGACTCTCATTGAAACGAGGAGAAACACAAGGAGTAGCTCCCCTCTGTCACCACCTCCATCATCTGTCTTGAGAGACTCTCAATCCCAGCCAATTCTCGAGACTGATCCGAGAGTGGTCATGTGCTTGATGTGTGGTGACACATATGATCTAGACCAACTCCTTGCCCCCTTCCTTTTGCCTCAACACTGTCGTCCCATGTCCAGTCTGAGCAGTGGCACATCTATTTTTCTTGAGCTCAACATAGGAGGCCAGAGGCAGAACATAGAGCTCTCACTGTTGTCATTCCATTCCTCATTCTCCCTTCGCAAAACGGGACTGGTCCATGGCTTCATTGCCGTTTACTCTGCTCGCCGCAAGGCCTCTATGGAGACGTTGTGTGCTTTTCTCTGTGAGGTTCAAGACATCATCCCAGTACAGTTGTTGGCAGTCGCAGAGAGTCAAATGGAGTTGTCAGACTCTGAATCAGCCAGAGAGCAAGTAAGTCAGGGAGAGGAGCTTGCATATGAGATCGATGCCAGGTTTAACACAGTGATATGTGGACATGGTGGTGTTGTAGGGGGGCTTCATAAGATAGACCTTTTCCAAAACTTCTTCAAAGAAGTCCTAGAGAAGCGCACTATTGTTGAGGCCACACATATGTATGACAATGCAGCGGAGTCATTTAACAATGAGAGCATCAGCCCTCGCTGTAGCTCACCCAGTCCAGTTAACATTCATATAGACTCAGAAGATGACATTGATCCATCACCACCCTATCTTCCACTCAGGGAGGATGGCAGTCTCAGCTCCCATTTAGCAAGCTTTAAGATGCCTGATCTTGATTCAAATTACACCTTCTCTGTAATTTCTGAGCTCAGTACCTTTGAGAACAAACTTAACAGCAAGGCTCCTCCACAAGTAAAGCCTAAGCCTTCCCGTAAGGACCACCTCAGTTCCTTTGGGGATCCGCAAGGAGGCAACCGACGAACAATGTCCCAAGCTGTCACTGGGGCTCCAGGAAGCGATGGTGGCTATGATCCTTCAGACTATGCAGAGCCTATGGATGCTGTGAACAAACCTCGAACAGCAGAGGAAGAGAATATTTATTCTGTCCCTCATGACAACACACAGGGTAAAATTATCACAGTTCGCAATGCCAAAGGCCACACAAATGGAAGTGTTGGAGGCAATGGATCAGACAGTGATGTGGACACGAGCTCTTTGGAGCGCAGGAGAAATTTACCTGCCATTGGGGTAAAACCGAAGCTGTACAGAGACAGATCTAAGCGACTTGGGAAGTTCAGCAGTTTTAGGGCAAGCTTCTCTATCGGAAGTGATGATGAGATGGGAGGTCAACCCAAGATCAGCCAGGATGAAGGGGGAGCTCAGAAGGACAACTCCATTGAAGAAAGTGAAGATCCCAAGAAGAGAAATATTCTCATGAGTCTTCGACGAAATCCAAAGGTTAGTGTTTGTCATGTAAGTGATCCATGTGCTGTTAGGATTTATCAACACAATGTTTTGCCTCTTAGAGCACTTTTAACTGTTTTTTTTCTTCTCAGAAAGTTTAACTGTAGTTGAGAAATCCTTCTTATGTTGGGACCTTACATTTTTTCAAGCACATATTTAATTTCTTTCTAATGGCATGAAAACCACTATTCCTTTGAGAATTTTGGAGGATTTTTGCAACTTGAGAGAAAAGTTGATTTCAAGATAAACTCTTTTGTCTCCTGAATTACACGTATAGATACTTGCTGAAAAATTTGAGTATAATCAGATTTCAGCAAATTGTTATCTTGTTTCTTATGGTAATTTTTTTTGCTCTATCGTAGTTGAAATACAATTGATTATGAATACATATGCCCATCATTCTACAATCTTTGTCTATTCATGTTGATTTTCCAGTTTTCATAACTGCAAGTATTAACATTTATTGTCGTCTACAAAAAACTGTCAAAAAACCTTAAAAAAATTGGGGTTTGCTCAAATGAAATGTTTTAGTGATAAACAACAATGACATCTTTAAGAAAAGTCTGAGTAACTTTCTGTTTACTTTTGAGGCACTGCACTGAAGTATGTGCAAAAGCTTGTCAGTGTGTTTCCCAGGACCTCCAATTCGTCCTTGTCAGTTTGGCTTTCTTTGCTTCCTTCCTTTCATTCTCTCCTGTCCTTTGTGTTTTGTCTGCTCATCTTGCTGAGTCATACTTTCTGCCTCTTACATTCCCGTCACATTCTTTTCATGTTCTCTGTGGGCCTCTCTTTCCTGTGCTCTTCTTTTTTGATTGCTTTTGGTTTTTTTCTCCAGACGCAGGTATCTCACCTTTCTGTTAGTTTATTCGATGTGTCCCGCTCCTCTCCGTCCCTGTGTCTCACCCGTGATGTGGTGATACTTGACCTTTCACTGTTAGCTTATCAGCCTGGCATGTTGTGCATTCACACACATGGTGTGGTAGACAAGTACCAGCTTAACAGGAAATGCAGCTGCGTGTATTGCTCTTCCACGTCTCTGATAATTACCATGGCTGCCAGGAGTGTAGGAGCGACCGTGTATGATAAATGTTTTCACACATTCAGCGACGGTTCCAGTACCTGGATGAAGATTTTTCTCTCTCATGGTCTCCTTGCTGAGCTCATATTCTTTAGTGCTTGATGTTGTTTGGGTGTTTGGGAAAAAAGGATGACTGCAAAACAAAGCAGTGACATAGTTTGCTTGTCAGATAGAATCTAAAATGCAGTTGATAGCTTGGTTCAAGTATATCTTTGCAAGCAAACATGTCCCAGTTGGTTTGACTGGCACAGTCCTCTAACCCTGGACTATCTTAAAGTTGGATCAAATAAGGATCACATGAAACTGTCATATTTTATATAAATATATTTTTAAATAGATTCTCAATAAATTTGATTTCAGATGAGTGGATCTCAGTCATTGTCTTAGGGTATGAAAGCCTCTAACTTGGGGCTGCCCAATTTTGGTGTTGGAGATCTACCATCCCACCTGTTATGCAGCCCTCACTTCCTGTTTAGCTGCTGATTCGGGTGTTTCCAAGATCTGATTAACTGAACTGAACACACTTGATTCATGTAATTAGCTGCATGAAGTGCAGGGAGAGCTGGAAAACAGGCAGGATGGTAGATCTCTAGGATTGGGTAGCTCTGCTTGAAAGTGTGGCTTGCAACAAACCTTTGATGGTTCTTTCAAACATCTAGGCTATAATTGATTTATTTGAGACAAGTGTTAGAATTTCATCAACTAGTATTCATTTTACAAAATAAAAACCATTTTGAGAAAAATGCTCTTAAACTGGACTTATTTTGAATTCAGTCTTTACCTCAGTCACCATCTCACTATGAGGGCCTGAAAACATTTCCTCTTCGTCTTATGCAGCTTTTGTTTGAAGCCTCCTCGGGCAGCAAGAAGAATGTTTTAAATTCTTCAGTCACCTACTCAGTCTAGTGTCCTCATGCAAGAAATGAAAGGGAGGGGGTAGCTAAGGAAAAGGTGAAAACACAGCTGTGAAAAAAACAAAAAATAAGGCAACAGAAATAAAGATTTTTTTTCAAGACTCTGGCAGGAGCTACAGCTTCTAGTCTGTGTACATGCTCACTGTGATGCCTTTTATTAAAATTTGTTTTGTTTCTGTAGTGGCAGAGACATGGTTGTTGTTTTAGCTGTGGCGATATATCCTGTCTTAGTCAGCAATGAAAGGAGTGGTAAGGAGTAAAAAAAACTGGAGGGAAAAAAAGAGATTAGAGCAAAGCGGTCCATAGAAAATCCTCTATGCTATGGTCAGAATCAGACAGGTTAGTCATTGTCAGGTTTATCCTGTTCTGCATTTCTTAAAAATTAAATTAAATGTTCTTTATGTTGTATGTTTGCCTACATCAGTAATCAGTAATAATACAAATGTATCCTTGTCATGTTTTTATTCAACGCACATTGCGCTGGCTTAAAGTGAGTATTTAGTAAGTAATTGGCCTAGCAAAGGTATGCGTTGCATAGTCCAAAATGATATTAGATTTTACTGTTTAAATCAAATGGAAGACAAAGGGCTTTTTTGCCTATGTGAGTGTGCCTGGACATGCTGTTAAAAATCTGTGAACTGGAGGATTGCAGTGTGGCTGGTATCTAGAGCAGAGGGCAGGCTAATGTTTTTTTTTTTTTTTCTCCCTTCTCGAAGAAAACTCCTCTGGTCCTTCCCTGTGTCTGTTTGTCAGGCCTTCACAGCAACCCCAGTCTTTGTCTATCCAGCCATGCATCCCTGATTCACCTCTCAGTCTTCCAGAGCAGCGCTGCAGGGGGAGGTCGACAGGCTTACTAGAGATCCAGGCCTCTGGGATCTTCGAATTATTCCCATTGAATGTCATTAAAGCACAGTACAATTACTGCTGAAGCTTTAAGGACAGGCAGGCAGACAGTGTAAAGTCTGCTCACTGGAAAATAGAATGAGTTTGAAGGTAATTAAACAGTAGATTGGAGGGTTTGATGACTGGAGTGCTGTAGTAAAGTACAAAACAACTGAGACTGTCAAAGGTAACAGGAAGAGATGCGGATGTATATCTCACTGAGACACAAAACAGGGTTCAAAACAGGAATGTTGGAACACTGATCAGTTTAGCTTTATAGGCATGTGTCAGGTGAGTGTATGCATGAGGGTGTGTTTTGTCTTTTCATTCAGAAAAAGGTTATTTAAAAATGGACTTGAACATTTCTGGAATGAAATATTTATCTGAAAAGGTAGTGTTGCATAATATTGTACCTCCTTGAATGTTCTTATATTGTTTTTTTTCTTTCTTCAGAAACCAACACGATCTAAACCTAGGCATTCTATCTCCAAACCCATTGAGAGCAATTACTTTGGCACGCCACTGATCTCTGTGGTCACCCTTGAGAGACCGATCCCAGTCTTCATAGAGAAGTGCGTCCGCTTCATCGAGACAACAGGTGAGTTACTTGTTTTTTTTGTATGTGCAGAGGTCATGGAATCCACAGTGATGAGCTGTTTTTTTTTTTTTCAGTCAGACCCTATGTGGGCTGCAAATGACTCTTTTTGTTTACACTGAACACTTATCTCTATTGCTATGCATTTCTCTCTTATCTTAATCTTTTACTTGGGTCAGATTCTTACTCGCTGTCAGCTCTCTTAAATCACCTACAGCCCTAATTCTTCCTTAAAGTCTGTGTTGAAGTATGAGAAAGTGATTAGACTTTTTTGTATCGCCTCGTACCAGCAAAAGTCAACAGCACAGGTTGATCTAATGTCCTATCTAGGGTCTTGTTCACTTACAGATGGCAAAAGCTTAAATATTCTAATTTTTGCATAATTCCCAAGATGACGCCAAAATGCGATGGTGGCTTTGTTTGTCACAGACTGGCTGGAATGTATGCTCACAACAATGTTGTGCATGAGGTGTATGCGTTAGCATCTCAATTATCTAACTCCATTTCTCTGTGAGGACACAGATGTGCTTAGATAGCCTCCTCTAACCTTGCTAGCCAGTTGCCAAGACCCCAGGCCCCCTGCCAGGCTGCTCTGGTGCCCCACTGCCCTACGACTGCCTGCTTGCTTCTCATTATACCACCAGCTGTCACACCAAACCAGAGGCAAGCTTTGATGCTTTCATAGAGTCTGTTGCACACATTATTCTTGGCTGGGTTAGGATTTTTTGATGCCCTCTATCCATTAGAGGAACATGTCTTGGGTTTAATGTACACACACTAATGGCGAAAGATTTAATTCCATTATGTTTCATAACGCAAGTTGAACGTGTGCCTTTTTTTGGCACGGCATGGCTGTTGCGTACTGACATGCCGCTGCATTCCGCTGTAATCTCTGTCCCGATTAAAGACTCTGCATTTGTGGATTACTGTGGCCTTACAAAACATCCACCTCCTTCCTGCGTGTGGGAGCGTAGGGGCAAAGCTTCAGATAACAAGGCATGAGGTTTGGCCTCTCCCTGTTCAGATCTTAACTGGAACTGTTAAAGCAGTTGCTTCTGGACAAAGCAGAAAGACTGGTTTAGTGCACATCGTGCACACACCCTGCTGCATACCCATGAGGGTGAATTAGTGGCTCCTGCAAATGGATTTCCCTCATTTTATCCTCTCTTGCTTATCCAATCTTTCAAGTAGTGTCCTTGTTTTTCTCCTAATCCACCCGTCTTCCTCCCTCTATCTTCCCTAGTCATGTTTGATTTCTGCAATTTGCTTCCAAACAGATTTTTTATTTCTTCCACTTTCCTTTTGTCACCTTTCTAAATCCACCCTCTCTGTCTCTCCTTTTGCCCGTTGAGTGCTTTTTTTTTTTTTTTTCCTTTCTCCTTCCTCTCCCCAGCATGCTGAGCATGCATGTGTCTGGATGTGTTGTAGCCTGGGGGCCTGCCAGGTAGCGTTCTGCCCCCCCCCCCAAAAGGTGGGACAAGAGTGTGGTTTCATCTGTTTTCCATGTGTGTTTAGCTTGTTCCGGCCTTATTTGGAAGCCCGTACATGTGTTGGAAGGGCGACCCCACACATACGGCTGAGCAAGTAATGGTATATGTGTAGCTGACGCCTTTACAAACGCACGTGGCACACTCTCAAAGGGTATTTATGGGGGCTGGAAGGGGAAATGAGGCACAATTAGCCACTTAGCTGTGATTGTTGTTGCCATAAGTTAGATTTTTGTTATCTAACATCAGTGGCTGTTATCTGTGAGCATAATAGCCTTCTCAGGAAATTACCATACGGCGCTAACACCACATACTATAGTGGCACAACTTTGTCACTCGTATGTGACCTGATAACGATAGGCGCTGTCAAGCTGACCCTGGATCTGCTGCTTTGACCTACATTATTTTTGTTTTTATCTCCTGCAGACACAACTGCTGCCTTAATTCCCATTTAAATTTTATAATAAACTCCAATCATTTTTGCAGAATTTTTTCTACTTTGTAAAATGTTTTGAGTTGGCTTTCCTAGTCTCCTCCTTTGAAGCGTGCTCTCTCTGTTGCCTTGCTTGTTTGTGCTTCATAGCTCCTTCCCTTTTGTCCTTGAGAATAATAGGAGTGGATGTGGCATTTTGTGTTATTTTCATGCATTGTGAGCTTGGAGAAAAGCAGCCGTATAAAATCGATCCAAAGTGACTGCTGTTATCTCCCGTCAGCTCAGGTTTTTTTCATACCATGGAAGTCGCTGGGCGCACCACTCACGGGTGAGGAGGAGATGAATGCGTGTTAGCATGCGCAGACATATCTGCCGGTAGTAGGAGCCTCCATAGCGACGAAAAGGGCAGCACCCAGCGACTGGCTGTCTCCATGGTGAACTGTGAAATCAGCCTCTGGGCTGTTGAACTCAGAAGGAGGCTGGGGTCTGAGCTGATGTGGGATCAGCTGGTGTTGTCGGGCAGCAGCACAGTCACTGACTGCAGAAACGGCTACACTTGACTTTGCTGGTCCATTGCTGAGATTTGAACTTCTGCAGGACTTTTTAAAACTGCAATCATAGTTTGGATGTGCTGCAGAAGATAATACATTTTTTTTAGCTTTTTTTGTCTTTCTTGTTACTATTTGTTCGTCTGTCTTGGCCAGATTCTTCTCCAATTTCTTCATTTTCATCCGGATTCTTTGATTTACCTCATTCTATCCTCAGTTTGTCTCAATTCATCTGAGATGTCATGTTTCCTGGCTCTTTTTTTTGCACCCTCCATCCCAACACTCCCTTTCACTATCCATCCTCCCATCCCTGTTCTCCCAGTGTCTGACCGTCCACTTTTGTGGGTAATTGATTGGTGGAAGGAGTAGATCGATGTTGTACGCCGTGACTGAGAGCTTTCTCATTTCCTCCCTGCCTCTCCCTTTCTTGTCTTCTTTTTCTGCCACTCCCTATCACCCTCGCTCCCTTTTGATTCCTCTTTGTCTCCCACAGTTGTCTCCAAAATGCGAGAGGAGAGAGGTTTCAATTGATGGGAAGCACAAGTGGTTATCTTTCTATGAGAGGGGGAAAATATTGATGTCCAAAAAAAATGATGCAAGCTTTTCCTTTGAGTCTGATTTAGTCATAGTCTGACTTTGTGTTTTATTACAAAATATATATTAAATACTATTTGTTTTTTTGTGGGGTTTCTGTCACAAAAGTAGAAATACAGCATTTTAAGCATTATTGACCTTGAAGTTTATTCTTTGGGTTACTCCTTTTAGAAATATGCCCTTTCTGACCCAAACCTCTGCATTTCCCAGACCAGGGACCAGCAGCTGGAAAGTTCCCCCATGTGGTTGCAATACCATGTAGCACCTGAAGTCTCAGGTGATCTCTCATCCTAACTAACCGGGGCCATTCCTGGTTAGTTTATGAGATTGGGTGTGTCAAGAGTGGCACAGCCAACACATTATTGGACTGTTTATTTTTAGTTAAACTTCTCATTCAAATTGCAAACCTCTGCTTTAGTTTTTTGTCTTTTCAGTCGTCGATCTTAAAAACCTTAAATACCCGTAATTCTTAGCAATAACTAGTTAAATAATCTGCAGTTCGGTAAAAGAAAACCCCAAAAATAATGAATGGTCTCTTTAATTGTTGATTTCATTCATACTAGATTTTATCTGCGGTGAGCATTTAAAGTTCACTTGCATGAGCAGTTAAGTGTAAAGCCTCTCTCTTCTGTCATATTTTATAAATTCATTGTAGATCTAAACGTAATCTGGATTTTGTCTGAACTAGTAGCATGAAAGAGACCCTTTTTTTCTTTCCTTTTGTTTTTTTTGAAAAACTATAACCAAATATTAGGGTTACTTTTCTCAAAGAAAGAGGGTTTGCATATCCCTTTTGAAAAGAAAGCATCATTTTCTGGTCACGGGCACTCGTGAATCACTGAATGCTTTTAGCAGGTCTGCAGGACTTCTTTATGGGTTTGGTAATATTGTTAATAGTGTGACTGGAAAGTGGAGGTGCGACAACAGCCTGAAATAGCTCTGCTTTTTCTGCCTGTCAAAGTGCATTTGTGCTGTTCACAGAACTGTTGTGTTGTGTTGTGCTGTGTATACATGACGTTACTTAACAGCATTTATTAATTATTTTTTTTTCCCAAAAAGCAGCTGGATGGGAAAAAAAAAGCAAAACCCTTTTGCTGAGATTGACACCCTTTCCTTTCCTGTTTTTTCCTCAGGGCTGACCACGGAGGGCATCTACAGGGTCAGCGGGAACAAGGCAGAAATGGAGAGCTTGCAGCGACAATTTGACCAAGGTGGGTTTTTCATGTATCAGAAGAGGTAAAAAAAAAATGCCTCTTTAGTGATGGTCTTTGGGAGTCTGGATTTACCTGAATTGTCAAAAGAGCTTTCTGCTACAATTTAACTTTGTGCTTAACAGAACAGCCCTATCAGTGATCAACCTGATGTGGTGTGCACTGTCACGCTCTGTGCAGATCTTTTGTTAGAGCTTTGATTCAGTTATCAATCAGATAGCACAAATCACATGGTTTAAGGTAGTAAAACCACTTACAAATAAGGTTTAAAACCACATTTACAAAGGAAATGGGCATCATGTCCAGCTCAGCAACAAATTCATACTTTCACAGGATAACAGGAGAATTAAATGTCAAACTGATTAACCACAGAGTTTAAAATACTCCTTTAAAAAAAAGGAAAAATACCCTTTTAAATATTTCAGTGGTAAGTTTTCACCACTGTTGGTAAACAATGGTTTTTATGCATACCAATTGACTTCTCCTTAAGTTTGCATTTAATGTTTACATCCATTTATAAATATGTGTGAAGCTAATTAACTGCTGGAAACTGAGTAATGACCTGACAGTGGATTCCAAAAATTCATAGTCTTCAGACTAGATATTATCTGTTTATTAGAAAGTAAAACTCAAGTCATTAAAAATTTAGAATAATCTAATGATTTTATTTTAGTAGAATTGTATTTCAGACACTTTAACCATTCAACACATATTTAGAAAGCAAATTAAAAAAAATATTTTGTGTATTATTGCTCCCCAAGGCAACAATGTTTTTTAATTAATTTTATCTGGATTTCTTTTGATTTGTTGTGAACACCTACCACATTAGTTATTTTATTTTTTTTAATTAAAAAGTGGATCTAAGACATTTTTTTATAAAATAACAAAAACATAAATATGTTGTAATTTCTAATTACTGGATCTCCTGAACGAACATTTTTGTTAGGAATTAAAAAAAAAATAGCTAAACATTTTTTTGATGAAAAAAGGACAATAATTAGGTGTAAAAGGGATATAGATCTATGTTACTTTCAGAGCCAACAATTCTTCTTGTGGGTTTTTTTAGCCACGTATCCAGTACTAAATTAAAGTATTCATTTGTCTTTCTTCAGAATTGAAATTGACAATTTAAACAGAGCGGAATTCAAAAGATCAGGCTCCAGGTCTGTGGCAGCATGACCGCGGCTTTAAAATTAATCAGCAGAGAGAACATCAGTTAGTTAAACTATTCTTTATCCACAGAACCTGTGCACACATGTCTAAACATGAACACTAAATGCAAAGTGCTCCCCTAAGATGCTTCAGCCTTCATTTCGAAAAATACTCTAAAGAAGATCCGAGGAGTAAAAGTCCGGCTTGTTCATGTGTCAGTCTGATGGGGGCTATTAATTGGTTCCAGATTGGTCTGGGTAATGAAGAGGTGTATGGTAGGTTGAGGTGGCCTTCATGCGTGACTGTGAGTTCTCACCTGCTCAACTGAAGCTGAGTCCAGCTTAGATAATCAGAATTGAAGTCCTGTGTTTAATCATCCTCTACTTCAGGCTCACGGGAACAAGACAATTACAGGTGAAACTGCAGCACAGGTGTCTCAGAGCTGCAGCAGAGACCTCTCTGAAGAATAAATGACTTATTATAAGAGAAAGCAGCTCCAGAAACACTGAGCATGAATAATGTCACAATGAGAGCTCTTTTTAAACCAAAAAAGTTCTTGAGCTTATGCTCTCCTTTCAAAAAAGTAAAAAAAAATGTTTTTAAGTTTTTGACCAATCTAGGGCAGTGGTTGTTTATTTACTCCTTAGGCATTTTCTACTGCTGTATTTCTGTTTGTTTATTAACAAACGATTGCATCAACTTGATTCAGACCAGTCAGTTGTTTATAGAAAAATTATCAAAAAAAATATTTTAAATGATTTTTCTCCTTGGAATGAAAGAAAAGTGTGTTTTAGTTTTATTTGGATGTCCTAAAAGCTACTATTTTTCTACAGCCTAACATTATAAAAGCATTTATACATTGAATGAATATTCCTGTATTCGTTCTGAACTTCTTTTGTTCTTGCCAGACCACAATCTGGACCTGGTGGAGAAAGACTACGCCATCAACACTGTTGCAGGAGCGATGAAGGCCTTCTTCTCCGAGCTCCCTGAACCTCTGGTGCCCTACAGTCTGCAGGCAGAGCTGGTGGAGGCTTTCAGTAAGTCTGAAGCATGGGAGGTGGTGCTCGGACTCCTCACCAGGAGTTGCCTTCAATCTTTTTATTTTCCTTCATTGTAAGTTTTCTTAAAGCTAATATGCAAAGCTGCTGCAATCCAATTCCCTCTGTAGGGAGAATTGGATTTGCCACTTGTTATGGAGTCAGAAGAAAGTGGAAAAGCATTGATGGAGTTTTTGAAGGATGTTGGAGTGATTGCAGACAGGTGATGGAGGGATGCAAGAGCAATGAAGTCGTGGTGAAATTGTCATAGGTTAGATAAAGGAGGCGGCTCCCGCTCGCTCCCGCCTCTCTTTTTCCTCTTTGTGTCCTGTAATCTGTCAGAATGGAGATTTAAAGCATAGCTTAGTCTTGCACAGTGCCACAGAGATTTACTCCTTTCCGCCAGGCTGCTGTCACTCAGCGAGCTCGGCAGGCAGGCAGGCGTGCGTGAGAGTGTGTTTTTCAGCGGGCCCAGCGAGACCCTTCATCCATGACAGAGACCCGATAAAGCCCCTGCAGTCCGCCACAATGGAGGAAACGCATAAAAAGGGAGAAGGGACGTGAAACAGTCTGTAGAAAATTGCAAATGTGGTTTAGAATTTTTTTTAGAATTGCTTTGTTAGCGAACAGAAAAGGCAAGAATTGGGGAAAACTGGTTTGCGGATTCTGTTGCCACAGTGATGTTACCTTTAAATAAGCTGTACAAAGTTAGTGTTTGATGAGCTATGATGGATGTGCAGCGGGAGGAACTGCGGCTGTGTAAAGTTATCCTGCCTCAAATCTGTTCCTGATCCACGCTGACCTCATTGTGGGAATACAAACTCCGATTCTCTGCTTGTAAATCATGTTTGTGATGTGCAGGAGAACATCTGCTGTTCTCACTCTTGCGCTCACATACACACGGGATGGAGCGTGTTGCCTGGTGACGTCAGCTTCTCTGACTCATTCCTCTTTGCCATCAGGCTTAACACACCCTCTGTACGTGTGTTTGTGAGGCTTTGCTGTAATCTTTAGGAGACTGTTAAGGGTGGATGCATGGTATGTTCCTCCACTGGAATGTGTGTGGTCTCTGTTGGGAGTTCCTCCTCTCGAAATTGTCGCTTCAAGTCTTTTAGAAATGTGGGTTTTTGTGTAAAAATTGTTCATTACAAGAAAAAACTGTCCAGCCGTGGTGAGCTGTGTTATTCCTTTTCCCCTCCTTTTCTTTTTCTTTCATCTTGTGTTTTTTTTTTCTTCATCTAGTTTTCCTCTGGCCTCTAACCTCTCGTCTCTCTCCACCATCTTTCAGAGATCAATGATAGGGAGCAGCGCTTTCAGAGCATGAGGGATATTCTGTGGCGCTTCCCCAGGGAGAACTACGAGCTCTTCAAATATGTCATCAGCCACTTGAACAAGTGAGTAAAGGGGCGGGCCAAAGGGGGCAGCTCAGCTGTTCGTCACCAAGCACACCCGCCTGCTGGGGATGAGGTCAAATCAGACTCCGAGTCATGACACGTTTATTATTGCACTGAAATATGAGTGAGACTGATGATTTATTTCATAGTAATAATTGATTGTGACTCTAGTTTTGCATCTTAATACTTCATAAATAAAAAAGGTTTTCCCTGATAATCAGGAGCAAATTTTCATTCTGAATACGTGTAAGTGGACCTGGTCCCAGACCAGGAACTGCTCTCAGACTCGTCTTCTGAGGTGGCCTCAGTTTGTCTCCAATCGGACTGGGCTCCGGTTTGTTCAGTTTCCTCAGTCTGAATTCACTCTGTGCTCGTAGCACAGCAACGATGAGACACAGCAACTCATTGAAATGTTGTCAGATGAATGCTGCCTCATTAAATCGATATCTATATGTCATGAACACTGTCATAGCTCAGTAACTGCCTCGCAGCATGCCTCCGCCATACAAAAGTAGCAAGTAAAGCAAGTGTTGGACCTCATGTTGATACAGACGTTCCAAATTGGTCAGCATAATATAAAGTTTGAAAAAATGTACTATTCTTACAAGGATTGCAAAGCTTCCAGTATTCTTTCTCTCTGCTTTGTCCTGCTCTTGTAATTTCTGGTCAATGAGTGAAGAGATCTTTAGTCTCTCGGTTTTGTTTACAAGTTTTGGTTTGAAACAGAAAGCGAGTTTACATCGCATCTGGTACATTTTTCAAAATAAAATTTATATTTTTTATTTTTATCTCCTACTTGTTACACAATATGTGAAACAGAGAAAAGTATTTACTTTTAAACCTATAGAAGACAAATGTATTTATACAAGTTCTGTGCTTACCCATTCTATGAAGACGAGTCACGCAAACTCAAGTGCTGTGAATGTAATTCAAAATCACATTGGAAAGAGGGTTTGTTACTTGTATTTCCTATATAAATGGCGGCTTATCACGTGAACCTATGTGACTCCGGAGTCTCGCAAGGTCGACAGCAGAGCCTGTAGCCAATGTGAGTCGTCTGCCGCAGCTAGACCGCTCTGGCGTACTCGCCGGACTGAATGCAGTGAGAGCCCAGGGTAAATCTCTATTTGCTCACCATATTCTTCATTTCTTGCTGTCTTTTTCTGACTCTCTCCACGTGCGCTGTTGACCTTTCTTATATTTCCTTTATGCAAATCACCTGAACAGTCGCTCAGTTTAACCCGATCAATCCTGATTGGTCGTCTAAACATGGCAACTCAACAAAGGGAATACATCTTTGATACTGATCTGTCTCGACACACTCTCCCCCACAAGGGAGGAACAGTTCAACATAACTGAGCCCTTAGTCTCAGGACTGAGTAGGATTATTAAATTAAAGGGATCCTAGTGGACCTGATGTTTGGATTTCCTCCATTTCTAACCATAGACAATTTAACAATCATATGTTTGAAAGCTGTGCATTCCACACATCCATGTTCCATTTTGTGTCTTTTATCATTTTGCTCTGTTTTGAAATGTATTTGTTGTGTTTTTGAATGATCTCACCTGCCCGCCCTTCATTCTTGATGACGTGTAATGCTGTCACAGCTGAGGGAATGTTTTCTTTGTCCAAAGACATTCTTGGAATGCCACCAAAAACCAGAGTTAACAATTTTCAGACGTTAATGTCACTGTCTGTCGTCTTTGTTTGTTAGGGTCAGCCAGCATAGCAGGACCAACTTGATGACCAGCGAGAACTTGTCCATCTGCTTCTGGCCCACACTCATGAGGCCGGATTTCACCACCATGGACGCCCTGACTGCCACCCGCACCTACCAGACAATCATCGAGAGCTTCATCTGCCAGTGCGCATTCTTCTTCTACAATCAGCCCCTTGCTGACGCTCTTCCCGGCTCCCCCTCCTCCACCCTGTCTGGGGGAGGGACCTCAGCCTACTCCTGCATGTCTGGAGGCCTCACATCTTCGCCGGCTCTGTCCCCAGCGCCATATGTTCGACCCTCCACCCCCCCAGTGATTCCCCACTATGGTCCACCTCTGCATCACCATCATCATCACCACCACCACCATCATCATCATCAGCAGCACCAGTCCCCGTCCCATTCCCCCCCTGCCACTCCCCAGTCCCCAATCCCAACCCTGCTACCAGCCTCTTTGCACCACCATCACCCTCCGACGGAACAACACACACTGTGAACCAGGGATCAAGAAAAACAGAGAAGGGGCGGGGCCATGCTGGCAGATGATGTAATTTAAGCGGAACTGAGGAAAAATTCAAATCTGAAGCGGTGAGAAGTGAAGATGCAGTATGTACAGTACGGCTCATACGTTTGGGCGAAGACGGGGCATTCTTCAGGGGCTTTCACAAAACATGGGCGTGTATCTCAAACCAAGAGAGGCGACTTTGAAGAACCCACAACTTTAGACTTTGTTCCATAGCCTCACTTCATCCGCACCCTTTTGCCTCTTAGTTAAATCAACACACAAACACTAACGGAGGAGAGAGGCCTCACCAATAGCTGTTAAAGGGACTCAAGGAGAACTTTCAGAGTCAAATATCTAGGGAATGTGAACTCTGCTTCAGCTCACAAACGGACCGAGTGGACGTTAACCTCCAGCGGCCGCTTTGCCTTTCAACACTTTGGAGGGGTTGCGGCTGGGAATGAAGTGGATCAAAGAACGCGTCTTGAACACATTTATTTTGTTTTTTTTTCCACCCATGTACAGAAAACTCGTTCAAGAAACTCGTGTTACTACTCACCCAACAGGATCTTCTGTTCAAACAGCTAACACAATCTTATTTGTTAGTCCTTTATACACAAGAAATATCCACTTTTGTCTTGCAACTTAGCCAAGCACAGAACGAAAAGAAGAAAAAAAAACACTTGAATTGACCTTATCTGCTGGGCAGCAAATTGAAGAAAGACTACAGGAGCTTTGGATCTTCTTCCCCATCATGTAAACTTCACTGTGTCCTTCGTAAACACTTAGAGCAAAACAAAAATGTGAATTTTTAACTCAACTGAATTCTTCATCCACCACTTCCCCACCGTGCCGCTGTGTTTTTATTCTTTTTGTTCCTTTTTTAGAGTGTTTTGGGCCTTTCTGTCAGTGAGTGTGCAATTTCCTGGTGTGTGTGTGCACCTGCATCCACGCTTTTTGTTTAATCTGAGTTTTCCTGTGTTGGATAGATAGTGGGGATAATTCTAGTGTTGGATGATTACCTGCCATGTTTCTTTATTTCATGCTGTGCCGGTTTTACAAGTGGAGCTGTGGTTATTTTTTTTTGTCGCAGTGAGAGGACCCTGTTCACAAAAGCACTTTTCTGAGCACTTTGAGGGCACATTTTAAATTGGATCTGTCATGAACGTGAAAAGCTGCTTTGACAGCTCAGCTTTTTTCTCGGAGTCCACCACTGACATCTGCAGGAGGAGATGGGAATGACTTTGATTTCTGCATGGGCGTAGCACACTGAAGGCTGCAGCTGTGAAGGGTATTTGGACTCGTGCAAAAGGTGGAATGGGCAAAAGCACCAATCAGAGGAAGTTTTTCCACATCAGTTGTTTAGTTGACAAGAGCATGTCAGTTGATGAAAATCTCTCACTGTCTTTAGTTCCAAATTCTTACTTTCTTATTAAATCAAATATGTATTTGTTGTATTCCAGTCACAGAAAAAATCCTTTGATCATATTTATGGAGATAATTTCTGAAATTTTGTTTTATAATTGGAATCTAAAAGGAGAGCTGGAAGGTTCATCAGGCATTTTACCTGTGGGAAAATCAGGTAACCACTATGAATCATGAATGGAATCTGGACGAACACAGAAAATGACGCACAAGTCTCTCCCTCCGACCCTCCCTCTCAGTCATTTCCTGTCCAAAAGAGACAGTCGGGTCAGAGAGAGGCAGCAAAGAGAACAGACAGTCCATTCATCCATCTGCATGACTGGAGCGAAGCATCGCGGAATTCCTCGGCCCGTCCTGCTGTTGCCGTAGAAACCAGAGGATGCGGCTGAAGGAGGACGGCAAACCCAGATAGAAGCAAGTTTGTGTGTTTGCTGCATGTGTCTCCGGGACTGTGAGCTTGATGGAGAGTTGTGCACGTGAGCATGAGTAGATGTGCAGCAGGTGTCCCCCCCCCGCCTCCATTACAAGTCTGTGGCCAAATTGTCCAAAAGAAGGAAAATTTAACTGATTAATAAAGATGTCGTCGGTCAGTGCAGTCCTTTTTTTTGTTGTGCGCCCCCCCTATTTTTGTGTGTGCGTATTTGTGAGCTAACACAATATCAGGATGTATTTGAAATGTGTCCAGACAGCAGTTATCCCAAACAAACAGCTAACATTTAAGGGAGGAACCAGCTGTCCCGGTCATTACCCTCTTGTGCATCTGTTGGCTCATCCAGATCACACACTGATGCTCAGAAAGTGTGTGTGTGAGTGTGTTGGGGAGGGGGTGAATGGGATCATTATTTGGGGGACAGAGAGGAAGGAGGGGTAACCACTGGTACTTGTATGAACCCTGGCCAGTGTACGAGTGTGCTGACACTGACCTGACTGTGAGGCAGCCAAAGACTGTGGAGAAATGCACTGAGGGGGTGAGATGGGGGGGGGGGGGGGGGTGAATGAATAAGCAAAATGTAACTTCACAGAAAAAAAAAAGTTGAATTTAAAAATGTGACTTTGGTTCATTGGCTGCAACACTTATGTTTTGTTTTTTCTTTGCAATGATGGATGTCTGTTCTATTAAACGAGACAGAAGTTGGTTTATCAGACATTGGGGGGGGGTCAAACACACTTTGCCCTTTAGTCAGCGGTGATTGAAATCTCATTTTTTTATGTGTTATCTTAATTATATAAAGAATTTCACAACATTTTAAAATATTTTTTTTGTGAACAAATGAGAGAAGGGCCCAGTATAGTGCATGATTTCTTCTTGAATAAAGGAAGAGGGCTCCAACACTCTCACTATTTAAGAGCTTCTAAAAAAAAAAATACATAAATAAGTGGGGGTGAAAAAAAATGAAGTACTGTAAAGTAAAAAAAAATAAAATAAACAGAACAGTTCTTCACCGTGTATGATAATTTGTCTCAATGGAAATGGTGTATACAGCAAGGCCTTATGTGATCTGTATCATAGTTAATAAATCAAATCTTGTAAATGACTGGGATTTTTGTCTTTTTTTTTTTTTAAACAGTTGATCTAGAAATAATATAGAAAAATAAACTTTTTAGGTATAAAAACATCATAATTAACTGATTTTCTAAACCGAAGTTGCAGAATTTCCCCTCTGCCCACAGGGTTTCTGAAGCCGGGGTCACATCTGTTGCAGGGCCACACGCTCCATATGCACACACGAGCAATTTGATGAGGGTCAAAAACTTCTCGACTCATGGGGCTTCACTTTAATATAAAGAATTAAAATCTAAAGACTGTGTGTAAACACTGAACGGTTTACTAAACTACACTTTTCCATTTACTGCAGGAATGTTGGTTGTTAAAAGGTTAAAAAAAAACAAAGATTTTGTTAAAAATAAATGTCTCTCATTAAAAAAGTTGGTCATCCCATGTGTTATCTACATTTTATTTCCTACAGCAGTAATTATTTGATCAACATTATTTCAATTTTTTATTATCTTCTTTAAATAATTACAAATTTAATGAATCCCTCGAAAGTCAAACATTATCTTTGGATAATTTCCATAGCTAATAATTTGGGAAAAAATGTTATTAAAGAAGTCTTAGTATGCAAAAGGTTGCTCAGATGTGCAGATATTGTTTCAATCTATTCACTTTACTTGTATGTTTTTTTTATCTGATGCGTTAGAGACATGTATTTATTGAAAGGAACAGAAATTGGAGGCTATAAATGAAAAGTTGAGTTTGAACGATTCCTGACAGGATTCATTTTATTTGCTCTTATTTGTTATGGAGAATCCAGCTCAGAGGGACCGGACCCTCGGGTGTCCTCCGGAGGGGCGCGCTCTGTGCCATTTCAGGACCCCGGTGCCTATGAGGCCGGTGTGAAGGCTCCACTGCCATTTCATGGTGCCCTCCTCTGACCTTTTCATAGAGTCAAAGCAAAGGAAATCCATGTCCGTGACCTTTGTGGCGCATCCCTCCATTCTGGCACAGGAAAGGGGGGGCCGAAATAAAGAGCAGCTGATTGGGGATGAAAAGGGCAGGCCTGTGTGCACACAAGAACACAAGCCTTGAACTCCAACCTTTAGGAAGTATCATGAGGGAGAGAGGACAGTCAAATGTGGGGATCATCAGCTGGTCAGTGTGGGATTGAAAACGGTCAAAAACTGCATGAATTTGACACGAATTTGACATCTTTACGCGCTCCAATTTATCCTAAACATTGTAATCAGACGGTCTTATTTGTCCTGTACGTCTGCAGACTCGCCACTAGGCGGCTGACTTGCCCCGCGGTTCCAAGCCGCGCGCTTTCGGAGGATGGAGCGAGCGCGCGCGCGGCTTGGACCTTAATTGATTGGGTCAAGGCTTGGATGTCAGCGGTGCGACGACACATTAATCCCGCGCTCAAAGCCAGATGAACGCGAGAAACGAGCATGTGAAGCCTCTCCCCGCTGCCGCTGAGCTCCCCACTTCCACTCTCACAGTTTGAAGTCGGAGGAGGAAACGGGTTTGACGGAATTCCAGCGGCTCGGGGAAGTAAGCCTCCGAATTAGGACAAAAGGACTTAATTTGAAGTTAGTGATGCTCCGTATTAGAGGCTTCTTTGGTGAAGGCTTGGCCTTAAAGTTCCAGGAGGAGGAGGAGGAGAGACGTGCGCGGAGAAAAAGAGACGGCTCTTATGATGAGTCGAGGCACGTATCGGCGCTCAAGCGTGTCTCTCTCGGAGCGCGCAGCCGCAGCCGCGCGGCGGCGGCGGCGGCTATTGAATTCAGATGCGACCTGTCTCTCCGCTACAGGTGGAAACGCTCCTATCAATACAGACTGTCCGAGCCTGACTCCGGGCCGATCCGTCTCATTGATGATTTTAGGTGCTGCCCCCCCGTCCCCATGCACCTTCCCCCCCGAGGAGCCCAATTGATTAATGTCTGGGTCACCGAGCTATTTCCATATTGATACCTCGATTGATGACAGCGCATCAGCACCAGGGAGTATTGACCAGCCAGAAGGTGATAGGTTTCAAAATGCAGCAGAATTTGAACGTTTATGGTAAAGTCTGCCATATTGGGGGTGAAGTATTAACAGTTTAGGGGGGACATGCTGTCATCATGACTATAACTTATCAAAATAAAACACAAGCCTCCATGGCTTATGCTTATTTCAATAGGCACATTTTATAATAACAAATTAAAAAAGTTTTTAAAAAGACATGCATGACAACTTTTAACTCTTAAAACAAACAGAAAAAATACACAGATCCCTCCACACACAGGACAAAAACTTAAAGATCTGAAGGTCATAAAACAAAAATATAGGTTATTTTGGTTCAAAACTGGGGTTTGTCGTTTTACATCTGTTGCCTAAAAAGAGATTCAAATAACAAAAATAAAAATTGCCAAAAGATAGAAGGAAATGTAAAAGACGACAGTTGTGTAGCTGAAAGCTCTCACCGATTGCAGTTATTCTAAACAAACACATTTAAGTTTTTAAACCTCAAAGATTATTTGCTTTTTTATAAATCTTGTCATCCAGGATCTAAGCAAACAGCTGGACAGATTTTACTATTACAATAAGAAATCATTTCACAAACAAGGGGTTTATTTGTATAAACCCCTTTTGTATTTGAGGCAAAACTTTATATTAGTTATGTTGGTATAAACTGCTTGTTGCTGAGGAAAAATAGAGGAGAGATTTGGATGTTGGTTATCGGGATAAGGGTATGAAAGAAAGGGGAGAGAAAAGATCAGTTAAAGTCCCACTCCAACCATATTTTTCTTTTATAAAATGGTTTCCAGTGATCTTCTAATTATGACTCTGCAGTTTTTAAGACATATTTCATCCCTGGCTGCAGCAGCTCATTAGGTACACAGTTCTAAGTATTGAGAGGAACTGTTGGTAACCCCGCCCCCTCCCTAGGGAGCTCTGTCTGCACGCTCAAGTGCACGCTTCTAGCCTCAAGCTAGCATTGGCAGCGCAAAAATAATGGCGAGCAATATTAGATCAATCCAGTTGAGCCAGAGCTCAGCTCAAAGGAGGAAAATGAAGGAGGCGGAGGAGTGGAGTGGGAAGAGAGACTTAGCCAGGAGTTAGCTCCAGGTTTTTCTAGCATCCAGTTTTCTGGTCCAACAGGATTTGAATTTAAAAATACTCAGAAATGCTGTTTTAATCGTAAATCCTTTTATATAGGTCCTCTATTATGAGAAAAATGCCACAAGAATCTGTTAAAAACACAGAAAATACAGTTTTCATTAGAGTGGGTCTTTAAGAAAGTTGAATGAATAAGAGGTAGGAGGGGGTAGAATTACTGTTGTGTCAAATTACTGTCAGGTAATGTTAGTCATAAGGGGCGGGGCTCATCCACATACACATTGAAATATTACAAACATACTCACTGATTCTAAAAACTTATTACACAAAGATGTCAACAAGTACAGAATATAATTACAGCGCACATACTAATGGAAATTAACAAACACACACATCAGGCTCAGATGAGTATTTTTGATCTATGGATAATGGAATGTAAAAATAGGGGGAATGCCAGGTCGCACCAAGACGCTCTATGGAGGGTGAGGGAGGCAGCAATGGTAGCCAGAGCCCCCCCAGACACCTGTACAGGAAACCCACGTCAGCCATCCAGACAAGAACCAGCAGGACCGCCACAGGGGCCCCCAACGCCAGATAGTAGGGGGCACAGGAGCACTGAGAATGCAAATAGAAACAGCCCCCCCCAGCCCGAAAGTTCTGAGCATCCCCCCACCCCAACCCCAGGCTCTAACCAGGCCCCCCAGAGGAAGACCTGCCCCACGCTCCAGTGATTATTTGCTAATAAAATGCTTCTAATATGACATAAATGCAACCCCTCCCTCCAAAAAAGAAAAACAAAAAAACACATCACATCAAAACTTTTCAGGAGTTATTTATAACCCTTGCTGTCTTTTATTGTCATTTTTTTTTTTTAAAGATGGAATCTTCAAAAAAATTTATATTTCTATCGGAGGACATGCAGCTCATGTGACCTGCAGTCCAGTTGTGGATTTCCAAAACTTCATTGAGATGTTTTTTTTTTTTTTTCTAAGCAGCCTCTTTGCTACAGTATGTGAGTGTGGGAGGTTAGATTTTGTCCATGAGGTCAAGTCCACACACACACACACACACGCGCACACACGCACTGCATAATGCAGAACAAATCCACTGAGAGCTCCAAATCGTAAACCCAATTTTGAGGAAAGCTTCATTTTTGTGACGCAGAGACGAGAGCGTGATGTGGATTTGTTGTTGGAGGTGATCATCATAAAACCAAGAATCTGAGCCACTTCACAGCTGAAGGGTCAAAACAGATCCTCGCCCTTTTGCTCCCCGTAAGAAGCATCAAGAGCCTGGATGTATATCTGTTGATTACATCTTCTGAAGTGGAAAAAAAATGCAAATAATAAATGTATGAGCAACGTGCTTGTTTTTTTGCTTGATTAATTATGCCGTTTAATTCCAGATCCACCACGCTGCTTCACCGTATAATTTCCCAGTGGTCTGTGCTGTTTCTTCTCTCGCGTGCGCTCTCTCTCCCCCTCTTTTTTTTTTTTTCCTTATTGCAAAATGAATCATGGATCCAGCCGTCTGTACCCCGGGGAAAGCGGCGAGCTGGTGAATGGGCTGACCAATCTTGAAGCATCGGAGGCAGACGGAGTGGAGCCTTTTGTTGTGCACAGCGCTCATCAAGTTAGAAGACAAATACCGATTTGGCCTGGAGAAAATAAAAGATTGAGTGCAAGGGCACAAAATAACCTACTTCATCCTTGTTTGTCAGTTTTTTCTTCTATTCTTGTTTATGTTGAATCTCACTTTTCAGTGTTTTCCATCTGGTCCAATCAGGCTGGCAAAAACAGTGTTTATCTGAGTGGGTGGCAGAGTGTTAGTGCCATTCATGATGTCAACTGGGACCCTGCTTGCTCCTCTATTCCCAGCCTGGATGACGGTCTCTCAGCCTCTTGACAGTTCCAGGTTAGCCCTCTTTCCCTGCTCCCCTGGCCTTTCTCTTCTCTTCCCTCCCGCTTTCCTCTCCCACTATCCCAGGGGCCCCACTGAGAATACTGCTCAGATCCAGGCCTCTGAGCCCCAAAGCCGGTCTTAATCCTTTTCATCGATCGTCCTGAGAATTTCCTCCTCAGCGCAGCAGGCCCGGCTCCCCGGCGCTCACACTCCTCCATCCCGCTCAGCCGGCACTTAAGAGGCAGAAAGCAGGGCCTGGCTTGTTACCTGTGTCTCCTGTGCAGACGGGTCTTGGTGATGAGTGTTATAATGGTGTTATAGTGAGCACTACAGCTGCTGTGGGTCACTCAGGAAACGTGTCAATATTTAAGAATAATTGGCATAGTCTTTGTCTGCTCTTTTCCAAACACAATGTTGAGTCAAATAGATTAATTTTTATAGTTTTTAGCTACAGTTTTACCAATAGGTTTAAAATAAACTAGTCAAATGCTAAAGACTGATTCTAAGAGCAATTAAATCTTCTTTTTTGACTTTATTTGGCTAAACTTTAAAAAATTCACATGCAGAATAAAACATGTTAGAAGGATTTGAGATCAGTGTTTTAAACCAAAAATCATTATCTGATTTCTGATGTTATTGAGTTAGGATTCAATTAGTGATGTAAGAATATAATAATTGAATATCTCTCCTTTTCAAAAACCCAATTAAAGCACTTTGATTTTTTTTCCAGACAATCAAATTTCTGCTTCACTGCATTCAAGTTCTTTTGCTTTTTTGACGTTGAAAAGTGCATGAAACAACAAAAGAGATGTTAAAATATATTTATATATCACTTCTAGGAATCAGAAAACGACATGAAACACATAAAAAAATGCAAAACTTAGCTGCATTCTAAGTTTTGTTTTTTCTGATTCCACCAATAGTTCCATTCTTTCATATCTTTTTTGAGGATTGAATATATAGTAAAATAAACAAAATTTAACCTCAACCGTAACCATAATCCTAACCTTAACCCTTCTTCTGGGTCCGAACGGCCAAGATAAAAGTTCAGTGCTGGTCACACGTATTTCAAAATTGTGGATAGATGTTTTCTTCAATTTAAAAGCCTCTGTATTGCAACTATAACAGATATACTTAGTTTGTGCACAAAGAAATTGTTTTTTTTTAAAGGATTGGAGCGGTTGCCTATTGCCTTTTCCAGTTTGATAACAATAGCACAAAAAAATCAGTGTATGCTTCCTTGTGACCTTTTTATCTTTATGCTAAGCTATCCATCCAGCTTCTCCCAAAAGCGTAAATGTTGAGTAGAATCTACAAGACTTATTACATGTATTTGAAAGCTGAGCAGTTTTTCCTGTCAAAATTAAATCAAGATTTTGCTAAATATTTCCCTCCACTTGTGGCCTGCACATTTGATTTACAATAAATCATTACAACATGCATTGTTTTGGATGCATGTTGCCTGTGAAGATCTTGTGTCATCCAGGTCATGTTATCAGCTCTAAACCAAACAATCTACTCAACAAGCATATTCTTAATCAAGCCTTTAAAGTGGAGTTGCTCTGAAGAGCAGAATTCTCCCATTCAGAGTCACGTTACACTCCTCCTCGTCGTTTCATGTTGTTTTCAAATGGGATTCATCGTTTGATGAGGTAGAAAACAAAGAATTAAAGTGGAGGGGTGTTGAACGCCTCGTTGCATTCCTGCTGAAGCTCCTGCACCAGCTGTTCATTATTTTAAATGTGTCTACAGGTTCAAGCTACCATGCAAATGTAAATTTGACACAAGTTACGCTCAAAAGTCTCTGAAGCATGTTATTACTGTACCAGAGAGCACACAGAACCTGCCTTCCGAACTCACACTAGTCCACACAGCAAACTAAGCTCTAACTACCAGAAAAAAAATAGTCAAATGCATGTCTCCTTTGTCTGGAGTTTAATTGTAGATAACTGGTCCATTGTCAAAGTAAAGGAAAGCTTCAATGGAACCCTCTTTCAGTTTCTACAATCACTTCTTCTTTTAGATCCAAAAGAAAACTTTTTTTTTTTCATCGTTGCAGCTAAACAGTCATCTGTTTCTTATGCTTCAGCACAGTATCTATCAGTGGATGTGAGGATTTTCTTTACCGTCCACATCAGCATTAAGGACTCCAAATTCTCCTGAGCCAGCAAAGCGTCCTCCTTTTTTTCTTCCAAACCTTCAGTGTTAAGCTTCTCTCACAGGCAACTCAGATCAGTCACAGAGCAAGTGATTAAAAAACTTTCAACTATTTTTCAGCAGTTAGCAAAAGACTAACTTTAGATGTGTTAATCAACAGAAATAATCCATTGTGGAGTTTTAAAACAAAGGGGATAAATCTTTGACAACAGCATTCACTTTTGAGTTGTTCAGAACAGTTTTTAATATAAATGTTATAAACTTTTGACCTCTGATTGAAATTTCACAGGTTTGGTTCCCTCTTTGTTTATCTGCGTGTCTGTGGGCAAAACACTGAATCCCACATCGTTCCTAATTGTTACTGGTTTTATTTGTTTGTCTTTTTTATCTCTGTAGTTAATTTAGGATTTTGACTGTAAGTCTCCTAGGCCCTCAAGTCATACACACAATCGCAGTACAATAAGATTCAAATTTTTAGAATATTGATTGCACATATAGATACATCATAGATCGTCATCTAAAATAATCACTGAAATGATCACAAGCTTAATTTAGTTTTAATTATCATTTTTACCAGCCTTCAACACGCAAAGATATATTGTTTCGGCTGGTGTCCAGCTCCAACTTGCATTCAGACTCCGAATGATTGATTTTAGGGTCTTCATCATTCTCAGTCAGGGATCAGGCTATTTACTGATCAAAGGCTACAGAAGTATTTGATGTTGAGTACGGATCACTTGAAGGGATATCCACTTTAAACATTTGAGAGATATAAAGACATTTTTAAACTGGTGTTCTGACCACATTTCAGTGATGCAACTGTTAGTAGCAGATATCATCATCATCATCATTTTTTATTTAAGCTGCGTTGTAGATTTTGTTGTCTTTTGGACGTTTTTTTTTTTAAATATGCAATTGTGATTCATTGAGTCTCATCAGCATCCAGCAGTTTTTGTGCTTTAGATTTTTTTTAACCACGTCTGTGACATTTGTTATCAGTCATTTATCGTGACTGAAGTAGAATCCAGTTTTCAGGCCAACTTCAGCAGAATAAACTGGCTGAACAGCCTCACAGAGGGACAACAGCAGCTTCTTACACAGCTTCACTGTGTGTTGACCTTACATCATCTGCACCTCCTTACTGCTCCTCATCAGTCTACAAGACATCTGCTTCAGATTCTCAGACTGCTCAACTTCGACAGAAAAGTGCGCAATGCGATTGTCAGTTTCTATTTTTGCTTTGATTCTTTATTTTTATTGTTGGTCTGCATTCTCACATGATGAAATTATTAGACACCACAGGTGATCCAGATTGTTCACAGTAGAGTTCCTATGAGCTTTTACATCAAAGTTATTGACTGATGTGTCATTTTCTGTCCATTACGAGCGTTTCAAAACAAATTCTTGTTGCTTCATGAACTGTTCACGTAAGACCGACTTCAATGAAATTGTGTTTTTGGGGTTTTTAATAAACTCTTGTTGCATTTTTCTCATTCTGGAAGACATTTCTATAATAATTGAAAGTTGAACTGCATTTCTGAGTATTTCTTTAAAGAAATCATGGTGAATCAGAAGCAGACAAATAAAATGTTGTTCGAAAAAGCTATCAGCATCTTCAATGGGTGGGCCAAAGTCTTCCGGCGCCGCTTCATTCTGATGCATCCACTTGCAGACAAACAGATTACATTTTTTAATTTATTCTCCTCATCTGAGCTGGTTTTTGGCTCAAAACTGTCTGGCCGAACAGCTTTGATATTGCTCTTTATTTTTGTGAGCGGGACCTGGTGGCAGAAAAGATGGTTTCAGAAAATCATGAATCAGAAGGAAGTCCAAGACAGGAACCCACCCCATAAACAAAAAAAACAAAAAAAACCACACGCACAGTTTGCACTTTAAGCTTTGAACCTTTAGCACAGAGGTGTTTCTTTCAAAACTTACAACGCTCTTTTAAGTGAATTATCTGATCTGCAGATAAAAATGTTAGTTTGTCACTAAGCAACAGTTTCGAGTGGCTTTTTACAATATGCAACACATTACAAATATAAAGACAGACAGAGCTGATTCTCGTTGATTTTGGGGTTAGCGCAAGCTAACTGCAGGCAAACGTAAACACTGGAGCTAAAGCTTCAATGTAAAAGTCATGACAGTTTTACTAATCTGAACACTTTTAATTATATGTGTATGTTCTTTTGACAGATTTGAGATAATTCTGAACACTTAACAAAGTTTTAATAAAAGTGGCTACAACTCTGAAATCTTGTGGAATTTCTGCTTTCGCTAATGAGGTTTGGCAATCTCAGTTTCCGGTGAATGATTTTTAGCCACTAATTTGTCTGCCACCAGATCCTCTTGGTTTCTGTGCACTGCTGATGTTAGCTGGAGGTTGTGAGGGTCTGTAAGCTAGCGGGAGAGAGTGTGAACAAAGGGATGATGGGATATCAAATGAGCCAACGGTCCTGCAAATTTCCAATTAACTTATTGCTGCTCTGCCATAAATATGTATTAATGAAACACAAAAAACTTTTTGTTTTTGGCTAAAAAAAATGCGTAATCATGAAAAAGAAAAAACCACTTGGAAGGATTTTACAATAGATAAAAATACATATTAAATAATCATTTTTTACATCTTTTGTGTGTGACTTACAACGATTAGCTGCTGTTTATTCTTCCAAAAAAAGTTGTTCACAATTTAACTCAAGATCAGCAAAAAATATAGAGGAAAAGTGTTAGACTGAAAAAAGAGGAAAGAAGAGCATATATGTGCTGAAAATATGATTTAGCGGAGAACTCTGTCGACTAACTCGTGGATGTCCAGTTTAAACCGAAGTTGCTGATTGGTGCCGCGTCTGACCGCTAAGGTGGAGGCGATTACATCAAACAAAAAATTACTGAGGGAATAACGGTGCTGCTGTGTACAACACACCAAATAAGACTGAAATATGCATTAACTGCTGAAAACTGAAGTGCACTGGAAAAAAAAAAAAGAAATGAAGAACACCGAGCTCCCGGTGTAAGGATAGGTGCTGTATCCATCTATAATGCTGATGAAGACACAGCAATGGATCATGATTTATGCTATAGAGCTCTGCTGGAAGATGAGAAAGCATCATTACTGGGGTCCTTCTGGGAAAGCTCCCAACCAACAGTCTATCCTGCGCAACATACTTGTTCATAATTTATTTACACGCCAAGCTTTCGCAGGACTCTGCTGTTTGTCTTTTACTGCAAGAGTGGAGGTTTTCAAGACAGAGATTTCTGTGCGCTTGTGAACAAGTTATGTGTCCAGTAAAAACAGTTGATTAAAGTTCATCGTTTATTAACATTTTTTTCTCATCCCTCTTGCCTGTCATGAATGAGTAAGTGGGGAAGATTTGGACTCATTAACAGGTTTTCCTTCAAGCAAATGGAGAACACGTGCGCGCTCTGGACTTTAATGCATCAACACCTTTTAAGACGAGGCCTCCTGACAGATTTGTAAATCAACCCTGGAGATGTGTTTAGTAATAATTGTTACTGGATAAAATAAATTAGAGTAGATTATGATTCACTGCATAGTCAATTTCTAACAGATGCACCTTTAATCTACAATAGGACTTTACACTTTCAATTTCCCCAGCTCTGCAGTCTTCTCAAGGCTTCCTGTTCTGCTCATTCATTAGCTTCTTTTTTCTATCACACACTCCGAGCCTTCAAGCATCTATGTGTTCTTGCAGCCTCTTTTTCCTCCCTCCCTGCCTACCATACTTCACTGCACAGCTCCTTTCCTGTCATACCTTTCCTTCTCCCTCACCCCTTCCTCCCATTTTTTTTTTTTTCCCTTGCTCTCCTCTTGTTGGCTCCCTCCCACCTCTCCCCTTCTCTCTGCTCTCCCTCTTTCTCTTTATTAATTTATTGGGTTGTTATTCTCCTTGCCTGGCTCCGCTAATGAAGGCAGGATGTAGATGAGGGCGGAGGTCATCTCCGTAGCGATCGACCCCACCGCCCCGCAGTATGGCACTCTGACTGGCACAGGTCAGTGGCAGCTGCCAATCAAAACAGGCACCTGCACGCACACACTCGTGCGCGCACGTGCGCGCTCCAGTGTTATGTCTCTAAATAAACACTGGAAGAAGACCTATAGCAGTAAAAATGTATAACTACAGCTTTGAGTCCAATGTTCTGAGCAAATAAATTGTGCAACTTTTAAAGGTTGGGTTTGCATTTCCCAAAGAAACGTGGGCTGAATAAGTACATTGTCAAGTTTTAGTGGCTCTCATTGCCATCTGTTATGAAAATTCTCAACAGTGTGCAGTAAGGTGGACAGTATGTTAAAACCCAATTTTACAACAACGGCCATAACACAAACTTTTCAATATGGACCAGAAAAGAAATAGAATATTTAAACTTTTCACAGAAGTTGGATTTATTAAACTAATAATACATATATCACTTACATCTTAACAACACTGCTAAAATAAAGGCTGCTCGCCTTTAAACAGCGGCTCACTGGTACTAATGTTCCTCACTGTTTCATTCAGACATGCCCATAACAGTGAAAGGAGTCACCTCGATATCCAACTTTTACCACTTTATTGGACATAATTACAAATAACGCAGCTTTAATAGCCAGACGAGCTGTTCCGCTGCATAAAACATGTTAGATGGAAGCAAAACTTCTCTGTAAGTTGAGGTTTAATGAGAAGTTAGATGTACTCTTCCCCCAGAACGATCATTGCAAAGTTTGTCCGCTACACACTTCACCTGAATTATCCACGGCGTCTGCTGGATAGGTTGTTGTCGTGTACAGAAAAACAGAGCAGAAGCAGAAAGTGAATGCTAATCACTCCTCTTAAGATTCCTCCGCTGCAACCACAAGGCTAACATTTTGAGCCAATTATCTCAGAAGCTTCACGATAGATTTAAAAAAATAATATATATATACATATATATATGAAAATTAAAAAGTGCATCCCTGAGGATCAAACTTAATCACAGTAATTTCCTAAATTTGATATTCATCAGTATTTCAGTTTAGTGACTTAGTGCAGCCAAAAAAAAAAAAGAAAAAAGCTAGCATTAGCCTGCAAACCTCAGTATTCTCAGTCTGGAGAACACAACGTGTTCTTGTGTTGATCTTCTTCATGTTAAGCTCTTAAGCTTTGCGATGGAGCTTCGCTTACTCTGTAATGTTGTTGCCAATTGACCTTTTGCACCTCTGCATCTGTAGGTTGTCAGAGTTCTCCCGTCCATGGGGGGGTGAGAGTTACCTGTTCAAGGCAGTGCCTGATGCCTGTTGTTCTCCAGAGGCTCCTGGACGCTCACCGTTTGTTGAATTCAGACATGAAACAGCTCTGTTATGGCTTCCGCTTGCTGTGCTGTGCATCCATAAGAAGACAGTCTTTGCTTTGTTGAGTTTACTTCAGAGATGGCGACTCATTTTTCACAAATGTCTGACATCACTGTTCCGATGTAGCCGGAATCGGAAATGGATAACCCCCCCAGTCTCTGGAACGTCTCGATGGGTAATAAGCCTCCATCATGAAAACAAAAATAAATCCATGGCTGTGTGAGGAAGGACCATCTGATGCCCCTTGACTTGTTACAGCACAGCACACTTGATGACAAGGTTAAAAAGCACAGCGGACATCACACAGCCCCTGCCTCAGCCCCGTGCTCTCTAAGGAGCCACTGTCACTGCTCCCTACGCATGAAACTGGCACAAAAAAAGAAGTTCTTGATGATCAAGGTTATGTTATGTCAGTATTCTGCGCGCTCTCAGGATGCACCAAAGGCTATCCCTGTGGAAGTCTTTGGATAGCCTTTGGTGCCTTCGTCAAACGACTTTTGACAAACACCTGTCTGTGCTTCTGTGCTCCCGGTGATGGTGTTGCACAGAAAGGGATGAGGTTGGCACACTCTCCTCTGCTGGTAAAATATACTTTTTTTCCTGAGCTGTAGATCCACCGTTTCTCCAGGGACTACAATAACTGGGATCTTACATGGTTTTATCGATGGCACACCAGCTGCTGTATAGATTTCAGAGCACCAGCCTTATGTCAGAGGTTGGTATGAAATAGAATAGATGATCCCTTCTAGTACCAGAACGTCTTCTTTTTTTTATCTTGTAAATCTATCATAGATTCATTTGAACAAAGTGTTTCAGTCTCTAGTTCAGCACCGTGACCAGTTTGTGGGAAGTGACCATTGGTTTACATGGAGCTTCCTTTTGCTTTCTAGAGATGACCGATACTGAGAATTTTGGTATTCATCCGATAAAAAGTAATTACAGGGCTGGTGTCACCAAAATCAATACCGATATCATACCAATATTCATACCAATATTGATATCGATACGATGCCAACATTTGTTTTTTTTTCTTGTTTTAGAATAAATTTGGAAATAAAATGTTTTTGTTAATTAAGTTTATAATAAAACTCAGGATTAAAACTTTCAACATATAAAAATGTTTATTAGCTAGTGATGGCAAACTTTACTGAACATACATTAAATATAGAACATGAATACAAATAATGGATAATGAGTAATAAATGATTAAAAAAAAACATTAAAATGAGAAATCAAATAGTAAATAGTGCAAATGTTAAAGAAGCAAAAATTTAAGTATAACATTCACAAACTTGTATTAAAAAAGCAGTAATAAAATATCAAAGTCTCTAATGAACAAAGTAAACAAAAGCAACACTGTGATAAATATGACAAACAACACAACAAAAATCCTGTTGTTTCATGCAAACGTGGTTCTTTAATGACTCTGCTCTCGATGGAGCAGGGAGGGGGGAGACGGTGTGGGAGGAGGTGTGCCGTTTCGGACGATGCCAGACTGAGCAGTTTCCTGCACAGATTGGGCAGGTTGTCACTGTGACAACTGAAAGTTAGGCTGGGTCCTTTTCATTTAATTTTTTCTTTTAATTTCAACTAAGCTAAAGTTAGGTTATAAACAAAAAGATGTTATCTGACTGACTGTTAACTTGACAAATTCTCAGTTTTGGAACAACTTTACAGGACAGATTCTAACAACTGTCAGGATTACATGTCCTGCCTATTGGCCATTTTTAGAATGTCAGGGTCTGGCGCCACCACAATTGACCAGGATGCTAAAAACTGTCATAAAACCAGCTCAACATCATTGTGTAATCTCTCAATCCACCTGTCCTTTAGAGGCATCCACCCTGTTTTTTCCTTTGAGCTTCTTGCTTCTCTATATGGGGACGTGACACCCATGCAGGCTGCTGCCTCAGTACGTCCTTTTCCTATCTCGTCAGCACGTGTGCAGGTCTGTTGAAACCGTCTAATCGCTGCTCCCTTGTTTGCCAGCCTTGGCGTGGTGAAGACCTTTGGACTTCTCCACCATGCTTGCCAAGCCTCTGCACTTGTAGCAGTGACACCCGCTGCTCTTCATCACGGCACGTCGGGGGAAGCTGTGGGTTGGCGTGTGCTTGCAGATGCAGCCCGTGTTAAGACATCTCGCATGCATGTCAATTTTGTTCGCTGTTATTGTTGCGGGGTTTATTTGTGCGCTCAGCCATGTTGTGAGGATGTTCACCTGCAACTGGGTGTTGCTGAATGCGAAGGTGCGTGAGCGCACAGCAGTCACACACCTGCAAACACACACACACACATCTCTATTAGTAGTAAGGTAGTGTTAACAGTGTTATGCCATGCGTGAACCTCTCCACCTTTCCCTCATATCTATGCAAAGCTGGGGTCCTGTCAATCAGTCACCTTGGTGACACAGAGCCCCACCTCCCCAATTAGAGCTGACAGGGCAGGATTAGGAGGGGGGCGGGCCCCCTCCGACCTGCCTACATGTCAATCACGAGCCGGGCATCCACACGCCTGTTTACTGTCAGATCCCATCTCTGTCTGTCAGGCTGCACGGCAACCGTCGTCCAGGGAGGAGGGGAGGAGGGTGGGTTGGGAGGCGAAGAAGGGGGAGGAGGAGATCTGATCGGAATTAACTATGCTTCTCCCCACAGACCGTCCGTGCTTTTAATTCATGAAAGGGATGAGAAGAAAGTGGGAAGAGAGGGGGAGTGATGGAGAGACGGGAGCGTTTAAAACTCAGAGCAGGGCGCTCTTTAGAAGTTTTCAGTGATGCTTCCTTTCTCCCTGACAATCACTTTTCTTCTCCTCGCAACTTTGTCTTTCTCCCGTACTCCGGCTTCTTTCAAAGGTGCACTTTGTTTCCACTAATCATCAACCTTCCTCTTCCTTTGGACCAGTGTTTTTTTAACCCTATTTTTTTTTCCTTTTTCTTTTTAAGTTGCACAAAATTGTGTTTGTGTGTTGGAGTTGGAGTGTTAAGGTCAATTTATTTAGTTCTGCACATGCTCATGCAAATTTATGTCTCTGTTTCCGTGGGTGTCTGGGGGTTAGGGTCCTGTCTGCACACCTACAGTGTGTGAATACATAATGCTGTTTTGCTACTTAGATTGTGTGCACCAAAGCAGTGTCATACGTTCACACAATGCTAATAGGTGTGCGTTTGTGTGTATTCCTGGCTCCTGTGGTTGCCGGGCCGTGTGCATTTCTTCTTCTTCGGGGTCCCCGGCGGTGGCTAAACTTTGACCTCAGTGCCCTCCCTCTAATCCTTCAGCAAATGAGGGCAGTGTGGGACTGAAAGGGGTGTTTGGGGGTCTGCACAAAGCCACAGTTTTAGGATTATAGGACCAGAGTGAAGGTCTGGGGGTTATAAAGGATGAAGAGAAGGCAAACAATAGATTGTAGGGGAGGAGAAGGATGGATATAGTCAGCCTTGTGTCAGTCACTAGTGGTCTCATTACATCAACACAAGAGGTTATCTTTTTTTCTGGCTTTGTTTTTCTTTGGTTCTCAGCTTGCAGGACCAAAATAAACGTATTGAATGTAGTCCAAAGATGGATTATTTAGGGGTTTGTGTGTGTGAGCGTGTGTAGATGGTTGCCAGTATGTGGATGTTTGACAATTTCCATCATGGATACAGAGAAAACAAACATTTTGAATAGTCCTACAAACTGAATGTACTTCAACAATTTCCTTTTCTCTGAGTAAATCAGTGCAGATGTGTTTAATCCTAATGATGATACAAATCAGATTTTTTCTGGAAATATACCATCTGACAGATGTCCCACTCCAATTATTTCTTGATCTATCATAAAGACATTCCCAATGTTAGTTTTAATTGTAATTATACTGCTTTTAGCCAAAATCAAACAACTTGTGTTGTTTTTTAGGACATAGTTTCTGCAGAGCGGCAGTAGTTCATTAGAAATGTGCGTTTCCTCCTCAGTGGAGCTGGGTCCCTTGGCTCCTCATTTCAAACAGTCTGTGTCTAACCTGGGGTTTGAAAGGACAGTGATTTTAAACTTAACTGTCAAATCAGCTTGGTGGTAAAATCCAGTTTCTTTTATCTAAGGCAGTTGTTGAAGGTGAAACCATTTTTATCTAAACGTCATTTTGAAACAGTAATCCATGCTTTCATCACATCCTGGCTGGATTACTGTTTCTCCTTTATTTTGGAGTCAGCCAGTCCCTCTCACGTCTCCAGCTGGTCCAGAACTCTGCTGCTCAGGTTCCGGTTGGAGCACGTAAAACGGACTACACCAACCCCATCAATTTATAATTCTTTTTAAGATTCTTTTATTTCTTTTTAAATCTTTAAACAACTGTGCCCCGCCGTACCTCTCTGAGCTTCTCTGTCCTTACACCCGACCCGGTGCCTCAGGTTAGCTGATTCAGCTTCTCCTGGAGGTCCCGAAGTCAAAGAGGAAACTCAGAGGGGAACGGGTGTTTTCATTCTGTGCACCAAAGCTGTGGAAAGAGTTACCACCTGGCAGGCATCCTTACTCTCTATTTAAAAAAAAAAACGTATTAAAAGCCATTTTTATCGCCAGGCTTTTGACACAGCATGAGACTCTGCTCTGCTGGTGTGTTTTGCTGTTTTTTAGTTTTATCTTTTTTTTTATCTGGTGTTTTTCTTTAATGGTTTTTAATGTCTATATTGTTTTAATCTAGAATTGTTTTGACATTTTAACTGTTTTTATTGTTCTTTGAACTTTTAAGGTGCGGTCCCTGACCACTGAGGTCATTTTAAGGCGCCATATAAATAAAAAAAAACTTCAACTTGTTCAACTTCAACAAGTTGTGAGTGGAACCACTGGCTGGAGTAAGCCTGCCCCCACCTCCCATCATCCATTTGTTTACACGCTCTCCCGCTAGCTCACAGCCTCACACAACCACACCACAACATAACAAAATTAATATTGGAGTGATTCATCCACACAGTTTTAAACCAGATGTCAGCTCAGACAAGGAAAACAAAGACGTACTTGAATCTTGTCGTCCATTAGTGGACGGATCAGAATGGATTGAAGCAGAGAGCTTGTTATTGAAGGCTCTACATCACACCTAAAAGCTTGGTTCCAACATGAATTTTTGTTTGCTCCTGATTCACAACAATTTGACTAAAGGAAAACTAAAAGACAACAATAAGCTGATTTTGATTATGAGAAAAATGTTTCAAGAACATGTTAAAAACTGTTTTCAATTGAGTGGGACTTTAATGAACTTAAATACAATTCATAAATTTACAAATGTTTAATATGTGCTTCTGTGGTCTTTGAAAATTTATATTTCAAATAAAAAAATAAGAGTTTTGAATGTGCAGCTGTGGTACAAGTCTGTTTTCTTTGATGTTTGTTAATAGTATGGAGTAAATGAATGAATGTTGTTTTTCTTGTCAGTCTTCCCACTCTCTCCTATAAGATAAGAAGGCTTTTTAAGTCCCCTAAAAGCATATATGCTCTCCACATTATTGGTATCAGCCCGTTTGAGGCTCGGCCATGTTTATGTTTGTTTGTTTTTGCATTAGTGATGCATTGCAGGGTTGTGTCTGAGACGCAGCTCAGGTGTCTGTTGATGTCTGCCGAACGACCTCGCTGCAGGGAACAGGCTATCAGGCTGAGAGGGAGGCTATCATGTTAATTACTTTACACACACCCCGGCAGTCAAGCGTGCAACACAACTGTGCGCTCACGCACAAAAGCGCGCTCAGATATACAACCGAGTGCACACACGCACAAACACACACGCCGCATCATCCGTCTTTCTTCTCATTTTGTCGTTTCTCTGTCTTCCCACTCTCCATGTTTGAAGGCCTTGGACATCAATTCCCTTTTGCTTTCAAGAAAGATTGTTTTATATTCTAATCAATTCAACTCCTCCCTCTGAAATTAATTGACATTCATTCAATGATTTTAAATTCCTCGGAGGCTGTTCTTTTGTTTCAGGCTGTCAGTGAGCTGCAAGTGAGATCGGACTAAATGTTTTGTCATCTCACACTCCAGGGTAAGCTGCTCCAAAGCGTGAGCGCCTGAGGTCAACTTAACCTCCTCGCAGCCTCGTCTCTCATTCTCCCTAGACCTGACGGAGGTGGTGGTAGCGAGCAGGAGGGGGGTACAGAGTCATGATCAGAAACTTTGGCGGCAGCATTCATATGCATCCTTTCCATTGTTTTTTCGGAACCATGTCAGACATTGAAAGGGAAGAGTCCGGCGCTCCCGTGCCGGGGAACCAGAGGAGTGGGATTGGCTGGAACAGGTTGATGCCTTCAGTTAAATGATGCTGGCACGCAGAGGGATTACTTTGGGAAGTTGTCATCCATCATGATTTTTAGAGTGACTCTAAGCAGAGCTCTGCTTTTGGGGTTCTGGTCTGGGATCCGTGATTGATGTGGAGCGGTCTTGTGAGTTGGATGGAGGTGTGAAAAAAGAGGCTGCTGTTTCACTGATAATAACTAATGACTGGCCTGTAGTGCAGACTCTCTCTGGAGAAGTTTGTTAAATCTTCCCTCTGAACTCTGTTGTGCAGATCAGGTCCAGTAGTCAATAATGATTGCATTAATAAATCCCATTACAGTATACACATGTTTATTTATATAAGAGCTTTCATTTGCCATTCATTTTCCCTGAAAAGAATGCACCTTTTTGTTTATCAAATCACTTCTTTTAACTGTTGATTCCACTATCTAAAGGAGAAGACCTTCCTTACCAAAAATAAGTATACTTCATTTATATGTTTTAAAGTATACTTAAGTATAGAAAAGTATTTTTTCTGACGTGTACCAAGTACCTAAAGTATACTATCAGTGTACGAACAAGTATACTTCTTGGAACCAAATTGACCCACTTTTAGTTTAAAAAGTATACTTAGAAGTATCCTTAAGGTGACCTTACTATCATAGTATTAGTTTCCTTGCAATAAACTCCAAGTTTACTCCAAGTTAATGATAGTACACTTTGAAGTATATCTAATGTAGCTTTTGAGGTTTGCTTTTTGTCTACAAATGCTGATTAGGGTATTAAAATTAATGTTTAATGTACTGGAAATATCCAAAGAATACATCTAATCCACTTGTAATGCTGTGTAAGGAATAGTTTATATAGGCAAATATATTTAGACTTGTAGTATAATTCTAAATATAATTCAAGGATACTTAACAGGAATTTATGAATTTGTAAAGTTTATCTCTAAAAAGTACCTAAAAAGTAAACTAACAGTATATGATCTTGATATTACTTTAAAAAAGTATACATAAAACAAACTTTAGTATACTTATTTTTGGTAAGGGTGTCACTGTTGGTCTCTAACATGAGGGAATCTTTTCAGAGAACTGGGTTGAAATTCTTGAAAGGAGGGAAAAAGGAAGGAAGGATTGACGCATGAAAGCAGGATGATAACAGAGATTAAAAAAAGAAAAGGATTGGAGACCCATAAGTGGGTGGAGGTGAGCCAGGAGCATCTGGGTCTGAGGAGGTGGGCTGTAGGTGTTAGATGCTCAATCAAGCTGCGAGAGGACAGTGTAATTAATCCATTGAAGATGTCTGATTGCAGATGACTTTGGGAATACCAGAGTGGTGACTGGGCCTGAGGGGAAGGGGGAGGGCAGGAACAAGATGGATGCAGGGATGCCGGGAGAGGAAAAGCAGAAGGGCAAACAGAGGGGGAGTGAGATGAATTGAGACAAGCCAGATACAGTACTTTTTAAATGAGAAGGATGAGTTTCAGTGACAATGTAGGTAAAAGATAAAAAGGAGGGAAAAAAAGGAGGAATTGATCATTTCCAGGTCAGATCAAAGCATCACTCACAGCACTTTAGGGAAAAAGACGAGCACCACATGGATGCAAAGGAAGAAACACCCTTTTCCAGTCGCTAAAACAATTTCCCATGAGCCAAATTGGTGTCTAGCCTGTTCTAATGCTATTATGCTTTTAGGGCACTATTAGCTGGCTGAGGATTGTATTTATTTAATGGACTATTAATTTGTTTAAATGCATTTTTCTCTGTGGCTACAGTAGAGAGATGGCTTGGCTGGAGCTCAAACCCTGAACGGCTCCTGATTTACAGCTAAGCTTTTACAATCTAATTACATTTGATAAAGCTCAGTAATCGTCAGAGTGTTAGGGGAAGTATTCGCAATACGGAGATTGCGTTTCTATTTGGTTGTGTTTTCAGGGCTTTTATTAGAGGCTGAAACTGGACTCTTAAAACATGTTTTTTTTCATAATAATATGTTTGCAGTTATTTTAGGCTTCAAATGACTTGGCTAGTAACAGGTTGGACCCAGATTGGTTTCAAATCTGACGACGTTTTCATGTTTTTATTATGATTTTGAAACATTTTTCTGATGATGGAGGACAAATGTAAAGAAAATGTAGCTTATAATGCAGCTTCAGAGTATTTCTTTGTACAAATCATAGTAAATCAGAAGAAACCGAAAAAATGTAGTTTAGAAACATTTTTTGTTATGTAGAAAATGTATTGGGCGGGCCACACGCCCCCATTCTAATACATCCATTTATAGACATTTATAGACTTTGTTTTTCTCATCCAAGCTGGCATCTGTCTCAGAATTATTTGGCTATATAGCTCTGACTTTGCTCACCATTTTTGTTTCGCTGGTAAAGTTAGGTTGGGGGTGTGAGGTATAGTGGGAGAGCGTGTAAACAGAGAGCGCTCAGTAACAGGGAGAGGGAGAGGGAGAGGGGTTGGATCGCTCTGAACTGACAGTCTGACCACAAGTCTATCTACTGCCACTTTGCAGAAACTATGTTTTAGAAAATGACTCAGATTTTTGGGATTTTGCCTAAAAATGTCAAAATGCTTTTAAAATAGATCAAAAGTTGATCATCGGATGTTCTTCTGGTTTAAATCCTTCTCTCAGCAGCTGATCATCCCAGTTTAAACTCCAACAAGCCCTTTTAATTTTTTCTGTGTGCTTAATGCATGGAGTTGCTGCTGTTTGATTGGCTGATGAGCTTCTTCTGTTAAGAAGCAATTAGTCAGGCAACCTAAGGGTATTTTGACATTACGCCTGTGTGGTTTTAGAGCACGTCTCATGTATGTTGCATCTATCCTCTACTTTTCTTCTGTTAAAACTCTCTGGTGGCATGTAGCTCAGAAAAGGGCCACATTAGGCTTCATTTAGAAAAGTGGATTTTAAATGAAACAATTACAATCTGAATGGAGTTGTTTACCTGTTTAATTAAAGTGTTTACAGTCACACGTTGAAGGAACAGTGTAACAAATCAAGCAGTTGAACTGATCATTTGTCTCTCTTCTAAGAAAATCCATCTATCTGTGAGTCTGTCCGTCCGTCCGTCCATCATCTACCCATTCATTTTCACAGACCTGCTTCACCCTGTTCAGTGTCACGGGGGGACTGGAGCTTATCCCATCTGTCATTTGACAAGTGGCAGTGTGCATCCTGCTCTTGTCAGTCATGTCAGTGACCAGTCTGAGTGTCTGCCTCACAAAATGCTTTAATCTGTATTAGGCGTTTTCAGTCGGCTCTAATGCCAGGGTTAAAATAAACAAGTTAAAATAAACTTTGAGAGTGTCTTAGTTTGTGAAAGTAGACAGGTTTTTAATGAAGTACTACTTCATGTCAAGATCAATTCAGTTCGTGTCAATGTCACTCACCTGTGGAACCAAGAGCTTTGTTGAGCCACATCTTTACCAGAAAGAAAGGACATAAAAAAACACACAAATATGTGTTCATTTAAGTATTAATTCAAATAAATAAGTAGAGATTTAGAAATGGTTTCATCGTGCATTGCGATTCCAAATACAGGTAAGTAACAGGAATCAATCATGAATAATTCAGATGATGTATACCTTCACTTTGTGCAACAGTAGATTTCAGTATCTTTTAAATGGGACCTGGAACCAGATATGTTGCCTATGACACCTTGATAACATACGCTTTTCACCGATATCACGTACATTACAGAATGGCTGTGATGCAGAGGTAGAGTGGTCGACCCTTGATTGGAAGGTTGCAGGTTAAGATCCCGCCTTGTTCTTCCAATGTGTTTCAATGTGACCTTGGGCCACACACTGAACCCTACATTGCTCATGGTTGTTGCAGATTAGCACTTGCGTTAGCTAACAGAGTTGTCATGTGTGCATCCATGTACATGGCTGAATGGGTGAATGGGACACCCAAGCATGTGTGGCATATTCAAAAAGGCGCAGAATGTGGGTTTTTGTGCACTCTTTTACTGGACTGTTGGTACTTGTTTCTAGCGCATGTAGTCACAGTTGGAAGAGGCTTGGTTAGAAATTCCAACACAGTGTAAATTTATTCCTAAACATGAAAAACTCGGTGTCACATAATTCTGGCTTCTGGCAAACCAGAATTATTCTTTTATGCTTCATTATCACTTTTCAAACAGTTGGCATTTCCTTGTCTTTTAAAAGATCCTGTCCAAATATCACTGCCAAATCAACTTGTATAACTTTTGACATGCTCTCATTCTTCAGGTGTTTTGTACCTGGAGCCCAAAAACAGACTTAAAAACTGGCATAGTTATGCACGAATGAAAAAGATTTAAACGCTGATGTCTGAAAAAGCGAATATTCATACATTTACATAGACTTGATTAATATCAGTTGATTGAACACCCGGTGTAAACATAGCATGACTATAAAGCGCTTTGGGCCTTCAAGGAAGATAGAAAAGCACTATGTAAGTATACACCATTTACTATTATTATAGTGTTGCATAAGGGCATAAAGCCACAACGCTCCAGTATAAATGAATAAACCAGATAAAAATGTGTGTTTTGCTACATTACTTACAGGTGTTGTGTAAATAAATAACTTAAATAAAAAAACATATATTAGGTGATGTTTGGTGTTTTTTTAAGACAGTTCACAGCACTAACTGAAAAGTACTGCAGCACACATTTAACTCATACAAGAAATGCTCCCAGTTCAAAGCTAGTCTATGAAAATTTGTTCTGAAATTGTTTTTCCAAAATACCACAAAATTAGAAAATCTGGCAAAAACACATAGAGGACCACAGATGGTTTTGGTGAACAAATGTTTTAATCAAAACAGCCATATTTGATGTGAGAAAAAAGGATGCAGTTTGTTCTAGGGAGTTGAGGCGCATCAATGTGCAGCCGGTCTGGACGTCCACAGGAAATAATCGACGTGTTTTGATGTGCATTAGATGCAGATGGTTGTTAATGTTGGTTCCAATCCCCGGAGCATATCAATGCTGTGTCCACCTTAGTGTTTAGCTTGTTTTAGGACACTTTTAGCTTCAGTCCAATCTTCAACGAATGAAAGTCAGGATTGGCTGAACAAACTGCGCAGTCAGGCAAAAAAGTCCAGCTTATTTAAGGAATCAGCTGATCCTGCTATACAGTTATATATAAAGGTTACAATTCCCCGACTGCTGGTTTGACACAAAGACCTTTGAAAGCTCAGACCTGAAGGTCAGGACTCGAGCCTTGTTTGAAATCCAATTTAGAGAACAGAACAAAGCCAATGTAATCAGGGTCTTATTACCTATGGACCACACAGTACATTTTCCCGCTTGCTGTCATTCTCAAGTAAAGATAAGACAGTGAATGACATGCTTTAATCTGGACCACTATGGAGTCTGGGACAAGATGAAATATAGTGTTTGCCTTTTGCTGTTCTCTATTTTTCTTTGCTATTATTGCATTTATGCTGAAATTCTTTTTAATTATTTATGGAAAAATGCAACCTTTTACACGTATTATGAATAATAAATATGGATCTAATACAATTTACTGAACTGTCTTTAATGTATCTGCATGCATGGAATGATAAAGCTTTTATAAAGTCGCCATGGCGACCTAGAGGAAGTGCCTAACTGTGACTCCAGCCTGTATGACAGAGTTTAAATTGGCATGACTGATTGACCATTTCAGGAAATTTTCATAGTTTAGATTAAAATCAAGTGTTTTTTTCAGAATAATCATCATGTTAATGATGAGAAGCCCTGGGCAATACACACACAGACCAATATATGTAACGATAGATAGATAGATAGATAGATAGATAGATAGATAGATAGATAGATAGATAGATAGATAGATAGATAGATAGATAGATAGATAGATAGATAGATAGATAGATAGATAGATTGATAGATAGATAGATAGATAGATAGATAGATAGATAGATAGATAGATAGATAGATAGATAGATAGATAGATAGATAGATAGATAGATAGATAGATAGATAGATAGATAGATAGATAGATAGATAGATATGGTGTAGTTTGGTCCAATTTGTGCGTAAACTGCGAGTATTCTGCGTCAATCCTGGCAGGAAGTTATGCCAAGTCACACGAGAAAATCCAGTCAATTTTCTAAATATCACTGATTTTTCAAAATTGACAAATGCAATTATATTGTTGTATTTAAACAGACTGTATGAAAGTGAAAGAAGATGAAAATAAATACAAAAACACAACACACAAAACAAAAAGACAACGAGACACACACCTTAGACATAGTTTTGGGTGTCTGATGATGGCAAAAAAAGGAAACTCTAAATAACCACAACTGAGCGGAGGTACCTGTTCACCGTTGCAGAAATATACGTGTCTGGTGTTTAACTGGAGGGTAAGCGGATGCTGCGTGCACTCCACCTGCACATCTTTTTGCCCAAATCCTCAGAAATGCTGTTTTTATCTTCATTTTTCCATAAATATGCTCAAACATGACTAAAATGCTTTAAGAACATTTTAAAATAAACACAATCTTCTTTAGACTGGGTCCTCTGACTAACACTGACTTACAAACTCCCTTTTTTTCTCAGGCTTAAACTTTTGTGGTTTTGGGGGGTGAAGGTGGTGGGGTCACAGAGGTCCTAAACAAGAAAGCAGAAAGGTGAAAGGAAAGGGGATGAAACAGAAGTTAGTGGGGAGGAAGATAAACGGAACGATGACAGCCCCAGATGGAGTGATAGGGAGATAAAAGACGACCGCGGAGAAAATTGTTCAGAGTGGAGAAAAACAGCGCGAGCCGGAGCAGAGTGGACGGAGGAACGCGGCAGATAAACTCAAGGAGAGCGGCGTGGAGAGAGAGACAGGCAGAAACAGACAGAGGGAGAGATAGACAGTGACAGAGCGAGAGATAGACGAGCCGTGTGAGGATGCAGAGTGTGTCCCCCTCTCTCGGCTGCTGCCAGAGGCAAACAGACAGCCACTCTGCTGCCGGAATGCTAATGCAACAAGCTGCTGCTCACTTGTCTGCGCACCCTTCTTTACATTCCTTCATCTTAAATCTCCTCTGTGCAGAAAGTTTAGAGACTAGACAAAAGAATAGACTTTGATAATGGAGAGCCCTACTCTTTCAAGTTATTTGCACTTTGCGCATGTTGGTTCTAGATGTACAAAGTGCAAAATACAGTACACCTGCTCTCATAAATGGCTTGAAATTAAGAGAAACTCGACAATCCATGAATAGGTTTATATTCCTCTGATTCAACCAGATGGATCTTTCTGAGGCACGTTGTTCATCGAATCAACCTATATCACTATAAAATTGATTTAAAATTAAATAAACACATTATGGATATTGGAAAATGCCATTTGGATTGATCATACAGTGTGGTATAATGTTCTAATAATTATCCATTTGTATTATTTTTATGTGGAAAAACAACAATGGGCTGAACTCTAGGAAAGTAAAAGCTGAACGGATTTGCAATTAACTCTTTTTTACACATATTTAATTTACACTTACAAGGAATCTGGAAAACTTCACCTGCTCTGGTATTTATCTCTAAGTCACACTGGTTGAAGTTTTGGCCAAAGATGTACCGAATCAATTCCAGGTATTTGAATCAGATCGTTCAGAATGACCCAAAATCGACAATGACAACCACAAATGATGCTATGAATTGAATTGTTGTCGAAACAAATTGTTACACCCTTATGTAAAATATTTAAATGACAGTAGTATGAGGTTATTTGACCTCTTTTTTGCACATCACCATCTTTTGTGTGTCCATCCACAGCACTTTAAGTATTCAAGCACTAGATGAGAACATATGTTGACCGGTGTCAGTCTGTTCTGCAGAGAGAGGTAACCCATCACCTGCTTCTCCTCTCACTGGTGGCAGGGACTATTTTAGTAGCTGGAGTTAAAAGAAACAGCACCATGGAGGTTTGTTAGACTACAGCTTCACATCTTGACCCTTAACACCGGGGATGTCACCTGAATAACACACACTCTTTGACATACGGTACGGTAAACTCTTCAAACGTTCATCCAATCTTTGCTTCAGGATCCGCTGAAAATATGTGAATTGTTTTAACGGTTGAAGAGTTACGTTAGTCCAATGAATGTCAAGACTGACTAAAGTTTCAGCTTAAGAGGATTAAAATATTATATATTTTGCACCTTTAGGTCATTTCCTACAGGTAGATTGATGCACAGAGAGAATTTTGGGAAAGGAGGGGCAGTCATATTAAGAAGGGATAACTGCAGGTCACTCATTTGACCTTTTTTCTGTCTTTGTAGCAGACATTTGACCTCTGACCTCCACAGCTCTAAATTTCTCTTTAACTTAGAGACATAAAGCAGTTGTTTGGTGGTGATAAATGCATCCTGGCTTTTCCGTCCAGACCCGATGTCCAATCATTTAAGCCTTTGCCACCGCCTGAAAAAAAAAAAAAAAAAGCCTCAAGAAATGACGACAGCCCTTTTGCCTCCTGGACTCTGGCACGTTTTGTTGCTGTGGCGACACTCATCACTTCTCAACTTCAGGCAGGACATAACCTTGAGTGGAACAAGACGGCTGAGTGCCACAAACACCCAATCACACACACCAAACACACACACACCGTCAAGTCTGTGTGTTTGTCAGCTTCTGAGAAATAGTGGCACACTCCTCAAGTACGATCCATTTAGATAGTGGGAACGTTGTCTCCCTGCACATGTGCATGCAGACTCAGATACAGATGGGAGCTCGCTAGTCTCCGCAAACCCACAAAACTGCATGTGCACACCGATGCAGAGTTCTCTCCCCTTTGCACATAAACACTGACGCAACACGCACACACAAAACACACAAAGCTGTCTCTCGACGTGCACTCGCTTGGTTGACAAGTCATCTCAGATAAGCATGAGTGGCAGGTAGGGGAGTGTTGACTACTAGTGAGTGTAGAACATTGTGGCTCCTTATTATCAATGTGTACTTCATATTTGATCTGATTTGGATTATTTGCTCCTGGAATAATTAAAGATCATTTTTTAACCATACAGAGAAGATTCATTTTGACTTTTTCATTTGAGGTAATTTTTGGATCAGCTGTGTTTTCTGAGCCACTGCCTCCCCGTGATTCTCTTAGGTTATTAATTTCCCTGTCACCTCTTTCTATCTCTGCTCAAACATATTGCAACACCTCTGTCATCTAGAGAGAATCTTGTCAGTTTTTTTTCCCTGGCAGTATGCTGAAGCTGTATTTTGAGGGTTCAGGCCTTGTATATACACACACATGCATATACCCCACCATCACCGCCCCCCGGGCCTCCCCTTGCTCCATTCCTCTATTTTCTTATCTCCTTTCTTCTTCTGCTTGCTTCTCTATGTCATTGCCAAATCTCTCCTGTCTGCTCTTCTCTGTCTTCTCTTGCCTCTCCCCATTTCTTTCACGTACCTCTTTCTCTCTCTATTCCGAGACTGCTCAGGCTGGTCCCCCTGTGGCACACCGTGTCGTGTCCCTAATTTATTTATAATTAGTGCTCTTTGTCAGGATGCGCGGGGAATGTTAAAGTACACGCCACCTCGTTCTGGGTACAAATGCGCCGGTGTTCCTTCATCCTTCCCGCGCTCCTCCGCTGCCCAACAGACAGCGCCGCTGGGATGGACAGACAGCAATCCTTAAACTCCTCAGACTCCGAAAATTACACCGTCTCCTGCACAGAAGGAGGCCGCGTGGTTTGATTTGGGGATTTCTGCGACTCACTTTCGAGTGAAAAATTTTTTAAAAATCCAACGGGCTCTCTCTCCGTGAATGAATTGAAGAGGCCTCGTTGGGGTGAAATAAGACAAAAATTGGCTTGATCAAGTGGAGAGCTTTCACCCTCCGATACAGATGTACTTTGTCAGCGCTCTCACCTGCGGAGCTCTGGCATGCAAAATGAAATAACAAGGTAAGACTGTTTGTAATCCTAGAGTGTAATTTATTAAACGCGCTGCTGAATTTTAATAGCTGTTGCTAGTAAAGTTGACTTGTTTTTGAGGATTCGAGCTTTGAAAAATATAAAGGCTTTTTTAGATCACATCACATTACCATCAACACTGTCATCATACATATCCCATATGACCAGAGATGGTAATGATGATGGTGTGTGTGTGTGTGTGTGTGTGATTTACAGGGACTGAAAAAGACCAGCCAGGAAGAGCTTTTGTCCTTGGGCTGAAAGGGCACCTGGCTCCTCTTCCTGTCCTTGTGATCTCTCTGTTCCCTCTCTCTCGTGCCGCTCTATCCTCTCTCTATCCGTCTCTTCCTCTTTTCTCCCAGCTTGGATCCCTTCATCCCCTCATCTCGTGCGCTCCCTCTCCTCTGCCCAAGGCGATGCCGTCCTGCAGGCTTTGATCAGGGGGCCAGGGAGGAGAGAGGAAGTGGGTCAGAAAGTTGTGCTAGAGACTGCAGGAGAACAAGGCTGGAATATCGAGTAGGTGAGGCTGGGAGAGGGTGAGAGGGAGAGATGGGGTAATCTGAAGTGATAGAGTAAGGGGGGGTGGCTTTTGAGGGAGGGGTGTGTAAAGTGGAAAGGAGGGAAGGGTGAAATGGGGCAATCGTGAGAGGTAGGGGGAGAAAGGGAAAGAGGGGAAGGCTGTCTGAACTAAGAAAGTAAGGGGAGATAAAAGCAAAATGAAGAAAGCAACAGGAGGAGATAGAGGAGAAAGACGTGGGAAAGAAGAGGTGTCTTCATTTACTGAGAGGGAAAAACAGACAACACATTTGTCTTGAACGAGATGCTCAGCATTTAAATCGCAGGCGGGAGGATAAGGCCCTGTTTTAACTAATCTACACAGTGCAGGACAGATAGTTCAGCTCTCCAATTCTGCAAAGGCCTGCGTGTGTGTGTGTGTGTGTGTGTAGGGGGTGTGTGATGTGTGTGTGTGCGCAACCCTTACCCTGACTCTTTGTTTTTTCCCTTTTTTAAGTAGATCATTAAGATGCATAGTTTATTAATATTCAGATCTAACCATTTATATTCGCAGAGTGTTTCTGCTCTCCTTGTGTCGTCAGCTCACCTGGGACTGGGGAGGGCAAAGTGGGGGAGCAAAAAAAAAAAAAAAAAAAAACAGGAGGGGGCAGATGTTTGTGTCGCGGGGCAAATAAAGTGCAAGGGGGCAAAAGAAGGAGGAGATCGACAAGATGACGACACAGGAAGGGGACAAAAGCGGCGATGATGGTGATGACTGATACGAGGGGAGAAGCAGCAGAGGTCTGAGAAGGGGTGGAGGGGGTCGTGATGGACAATCTGGCAGTGCGAAGCTGTGGGGTTGGGGTGGGAGGATTGTTTGGAGATACCCGCCAGTGGGACTGGAAGGTGAGAGGGGTGAAGGATTTTAGCAGAGAGGCTGGATCTGTGGGGTTTGGGTTCTTGAGTAATTGGGCCAATGGGAGAATACACATAAAAACACACACACACATGTTAAAAACAATAATAAAAACAATATTAAACCCATTCAGAGTTTATAACAACATTTTTGAACATTTTATGCCATTTAGAATTAAAATTTTACATGAGGTGTATACGTTCTAATTAAAAATGCAAACATTAACATTCAAATCAACAAAACACGCAAATGTTTTGTGCTTAGACTCACAGCTAATGACTAATTCATGATTACTTTTATGAGAAAATGTATAATTTGATGTATGGAATCTCAAAACAAAAAGTTCCATTCACTGGGTGTGTCGTTCCCAGACTCCTAATTCATTTAGCTAAGAACAAAACAGCAACGGGAATCTTCACGTTTGATATGCAAGATCACGAATCGTGTTTATTAAAAAAGTAAAGAGTCATTATCACTGTTGTCAGTTTATTTGAAAAATTATTGACTTATTCAGTCGACTTACATTTGTGTGAATCCATCAACCTCATTACCTTTTTTTATGCACACATGTGCCCACACACACACACACCCACAGTCAGTTACACTGAGGTGTGCACAAAAGCAGACAGCAAATTAAAGTGGTAATTACTTTTAAGCCCAGAAAGGTGAAGGATTGTATGGCAGGGAGCAATGGGTCACTGTTGAATAGAGAACAGCAGACAGTGTGAGAGGCAGATATGCATCTCAATGAAATATGGAGGATCATATTCAACAAAAGGCAAAATGGCGCCTTAATGGCTGAATGCCCTTAAATTGTCTGATAGATGTGGAATTTTATCTACCCTGTGGCAGTTATCTTTAAACACCCTCTTATGCTTATCATTCATGGGAGCTTCTGTGGTGATGCTGAGGAAGGGGACACAAGTGATGCTGTCTTTTCTGTCGAACTGTGACTGGATGGAATTTTTAGAATTTGTTTTTTTTTTTTAACAAATAATAGATTTTTCTGACTTAAAAAAAGGCTTTTTTTTATGTCTTTGTCCTAAGAAAAACGCTGAATAAAGCTACAAAAACCCATTAAAAATACAGAGTAAATGTTAAGAAATAGCATTTTAAAAAGATAAAATACTAAGGTTTTGCAAAGCATATATAATTTTTAAGTTAAAAGGTTCAAAGGAAATCTAAAACTTTCAATTTTATCACAAAAATATTTGAAAAGAGATAAAAACATCTTTTTTATGACCAAAATGACTAACTAACCAATCGAAACTGCTAAGATCAAAGCCAATAAAAATCCTTGCATCCCGCCGCCATATTGAATCTCTGTTTCTACTTTGTGATCTATTCATTGAAAACGTCCCGTGCCCAAAGCTGAGTCCCTGATTGGTTTGTGCACTTTCAAACACCCAAACATCGCCGTGCCGGGTTAGATTGAGTCTACATTGGCTTAACACTGAAACTTGATGCCTCTGCCGCGCCTGCCGCATCCGGTGTGAATGCATCATAAGAGGCTCCTGTTGGTAGAACATTGCAAACCATCACAAGAAAAAAAAACCCCAAAAAAAACAATAAAATAAACACATTTTCTTTCAAGTTTACAAGTAAAAAAAAAATCCAATATGTGCTGAATTCCCCAAACTTTAAAAGGTCTTTTGTGATGAAAGTAAAAAGTAAAAGAATTAGCTAAAAAACAATCAATTTCACACCTGTGTTCTCCTTAAAATGCACCTTTTGTCATCCGTTCCTCTTTTCGACCCTCTACCTGCCAGGACAGCCAAAACTTTATAAACCACTGTAGAGCTTCATTTTCAGGCAGCAAGTGGAATTGTAACTATTGGATGACCAGTAATCCTGCATCTTTACCTTTGTTTGACCTCTAATGGACTTGATTTATAAGAAGTGGGACTGCTGGCTCTGTGCACACATTGACTCCAGGCCATGACCCAACTAAATGTGCCATCAAAAGAGTGGAACAAATAAACTTTGTCAGATTTTAAAGTTTAGTACTTAAAGGCAGAAGTTGGAAGAGCTTAACACCAGACAAAGTATCGCTTTAATTTAATCTTTCATCAAATACTTGAGGCTATTCGAAGAGCAGCTGTGTTTGTGTCACACAGTGATCCCTCACATCATAAAACGAACTCTTCCTCATTCAAACTCCATAGTTTTTTTAAACTAACTAATTTAGGTTTACTGTGTTTTCAAGGTTTTCTTTTTTCTTTTTTCACCGCGCATATATTTCGCGTCTGTTACCATCTGTTGTCGTCTTGCGAGCATTTCAGCAGAGCGACTTCATTTTCATTCACCGCACAAACTCTGTGTGTTTTAGTTGTAAAGCGTCTGGCCGTTTCACTGTGTTCACTTCCCATGCAAACAAAAATAAGGCCTTTTGGGTCAGAGAACACATCATAAATCTCATCAGTGTTTAACATAAAGCTGCCACATGTTTTCCCCCATTATTCTTTGACCTCTGCTTAAATAGTTACCGTAAATTACCAGCTTTTTTTTTTTTTTTGGGTCTCTGAGTAAATAGCAGTCACTTATGGTCCATGGATGTATTTTTTCCTCAATTTCTTTACATTTATTTATGCGATCAGAGGAATTTTCTGTTAACTGTACCATGCAAAAATTAGATTTTTGTTTTTCTTGCTTAGCAGCAATGAAGTTAGGGGGTCAAACATCATCAAAAAGTATCTTGTGGTTTTTGTTTTTACGTAGCAAGCAAATAAAGTTGCTTCAGTTGTATTAATGTGACTATTATATTCCCCTTTTTGAGCTGTAGATGAACAGGAATGTGCTTTTGTTGTTTGCTGTGTGGCAATAAAAAGCTGCCTTGTCACTTATGAGTGAATATTAACACTGGAACGTTGAGCTTTGAATTTTTTATGACTGCACTTGCATGTCCTTTCCTCCCTCCGGCTTGTGTCCCGTCACTACATCAAACTGACCACAGCCGATAGCATGTGTAGACAGGCGGAGAAACAAGGTCAGACATGCTTGTGATTGTCTTGCTGACTTATGTAGCCATGTGTAAAAAAAAAAAAAAAGAAGAAAAAAAGCAAACCAGGTGTGCTATCTCAAGTTTTCTGCATCGGGTTTAAAACATACAAAACAAACAAATAAATAATTAAATAAAGTGTTACTGTGCCATCACTTTTTTAAAATAGTCAGGAATTTACTTTTTTCTTCATTCTAATACAATAAAGTAATTATTCCTGCAATATTTCTCTTTAAGGACAGTACAAACATTAAATATAATATTCAGTGAATAAATGTTGGATTTGAATATGATTGATTCTCCTAACAGAATTTGTGGTACTTTGCTGCCAACTCACATTGGCTGTAGGTTAAAAAAAAGCAGCTTGTCAAGAAGACCCAAATCTCAGTGGAACATTTTATTTATGTTTGAAGTTGTAGGTTTCAGTAAACTGTTGTGCAATGATTTGAAAGAGTTGTAGCCCTAGATTTTTAAACAACATTTGTCTTGTTCAAAGCTAATTCTATAAAAAAGGACTATAAATTGACTACCCCGGTTTAAGCCTGACGGGTTCATGGGGCTGCTGGAGCCTACCCCAGCTACTGGACAGGTCACTAGTCTGTTGGAGAGCCACAATCACACACTCACACATATTCACACAGGGACAAGTCTCACCAATAGAAAATGCATGCTGGACGGCCCCAGCCGGGACTTGATCCAGGGCCTACTTCCTGTGAGACGAGAGCGCTGACCACTGTGCATTGCTTGTTTTTACATCTGTAGTAAGTTTTACTTTGAGGAAAATTATTAAACTGAGCACATATTCAAATTTGTGTAACAGTAAAACATATAATTTTGCAGTCTCTGATTAAAAAAAAAAAAAAATTGTGAAAAATAATCATGACAGTTTTATGACAGGGATCTCCATGAAGGTGCAGAAGGCAAGTAATTGTGTAGGAGAGGGTATTATATGTATAATTTTGTGTACATTTGTACAGTTTTTTTCTAAAAAAAATAAAATATTTTAAAATGACTTTTTCGATTTTTGTCAGTCGCTTCAAATAAAACTCATTTTCTAGAACTGCACACATACATGCTACATGCTGGACTATATAAAACCTCTAGACAATTTTCCTTGTTTTTTTCTTTTTGTTTTTTTTTTATTTAAATTACACAAAACAGAACAACAAAGCAACACCCATCACCTAATAAATGTCACTTGAAAACTAGATTTCATTGTTATTTTTCTGCATCAATATGACATTATAATCAATGAGTATTAAATATCAGTTATATGATGTATGATTGACGTTACTGTTTACTGAAATAATGTTTTCATTATGCAAAACAGTTAAATTAAGTAATCAAGTAGGGGTGGGATTATATAAATTTGCTTCTTCCCACTCCTTTTCAAGCAATCAATCAAACAAAATGTGACATAAAAGTGTTTTACTTTTGTTTGTTTTCTATTTTCTAATCATTGCATTATATTGTTTCTGTAATGAGTTTGAAATAATTGTGTGCTTGTCCTGTATTTTTAAATCTATGCTTGAAATAAACCAATCAATCAATCAATCAATCAATCAACTAATAAGGTAGTGGAAGTGTAATAATTTGGGCTTGATGAGCATGTATGTATGTGGTCACGTTACAAACTTCTATGAAACTTCAGATAATACAAAAAAAGTCAACTTTTCAAAGAAATTTACTTTTATTTTAATGTCATACATCAGGTATCTCCACAGCCCGGCTATTGGGTCTAAAGCAACGCGCATTTAAATTTTCACCAGACAGCATCCACTGCCATAAAATATATAAAAACTGCATGTATGATTTCATAATTTTGATTTGCTAAATACAGTCACATGACAGTTTACTCTTTTGCAAAAATTTTGCGCAAGCCTTTTGGGACATTCTCTTGCTCATTTCTAAAATGCTGACTGTAAATTAAAAAAAAAAAAAAAAAAAGAAAGAAAATTGACAACAAGAGGGCCACCGCTTTTAGGACAGAGGTTTTTATTTATTTATTTATTTATATATATTTTTTAAATAAAAACATTTGTGTTTGCCTAATATGCCAAGAGACTCTGGCTGCTTTTAAGGAGTTCAACATCAAGATGCTCTACAGGATTAGACTTGCTAACTGTGAAGAAGGGGAGCATTTTTTCTAAACATAAAATTCACAATAATTTTTAAATGCATTTAGTTGTTTTTTTTTTCTATTTGAAGAAATTAAAAGTTTTCCCATTACATAGTTCATTTGCATTAAATGTTATCAAAAGGGTTCAAAGAATACAACACACTAACATATTCCCACTAAATTTGTGTGCAAAAATGGTCTTAGCTGCACTATTACAGACTGTCCTGGCCTACATAACATTTATTTGGTGTGAATTTAGAGTTTAAGTGTCAGGTGTTTTCCTGGGCTGATTGCCACTCCTCCCTGATGAGTTACACCTGTGTCCTTTTGTTTTTCACTCCCCTTCCTGTATATAATGGGTTCCTCCCCCTCACTTCCTTGCAGGTGTGTCTTGTCACCTCATGCACCTAATTGTGTCTCCCATCCCAGGTTTTGTGTGGGTTTTTTTTTTTATAAAGAGTTTGGCCTTGGTTGGTTTATGGACTTGGACATTAGAGACCAATCCTGTTTTTTCAGCTTTGTGCTCTTCCTTGGTTTTTGGATTTTAAGTTATTAAAGACACTTTGGCACACCAAAGCCTGACATTAAGGAGGAATGACAGATTAAAGGATAGATGTAATTTATACTTGGATTTTATTTTACAATTTTTTTTGAAAATTATTCATAACTTATTTTATGCTTAAACCTTTTAGTTGATAAAGACTGTACCTTTGTGTCATGAATATAAAATATACTTTGTAAGCAAAGGTATAAACACACACACTCACAAACAGATGGACTCAAGGTTTTTATTTTCACTTTTACGTCCTCCTGTTCAATTTAATCACACTTCTTATTCATCAGAACAGGTTCATTTCTAAGATGTGTTTGTGCTTTCTTATGGGTTAAAAAAAAAACGTATTTTCTTTTTCCTGGGGAACACCTGTAACACACCATAAGCTTTCGCTACTGAACTCTACTTGTGTGGGCTCAAACACTGTCACACACAAACACACAGTCAGATATTCCCAGCAAGTCTCTTTCAAGGACGCCTGGGGAAGACTTGGAGGACAAAATCACACACTCCCTGTCCCAGAGTCTCAGGCGCTCTGCACTTCTAATGCAGACAGAAAAGCTCCTCCAAAGAGACTAGGCACACACACTTAAATACACAAATACCCTGAAAGGCCCATGCCACCTTCCCCATCCAAGTGAGAAAAGCAGGGCATTTTTGTTTCTTATCTTTCCCATTTTCTCTCTTCCTTGTGCTCATTTTTTGTTTTTTCAAATGTTTGTTGCGTGTGTATGTGTATATTTACATGCACATGGGTGTGAGTGGAAGGGGGGGGGGTCTTTGACGACCTCATTCACTTGCTGCCCCCTCCTCGTCTGTGCCTCAGTTGACATGCCCAACAATGAGGCAGGAGGGTGGGAGTCGGACAAAAAAAAAAAAAAAACCCGCTGAAGGCATCTTCATTTGCCTGAACTTTTCACACGTCTTTCCCCCTTTTGTTGCCAACCGCCAGCTCTCTACAGTCCCGCGAGCTGCTCGGCCAATTTCCGCTGGCAAGATGTCCAAGCAAAGGAACACTTTACCCCATCCCTCTTTTGTCACCCTCTACCCTTTCCTCTTTTGCACAATGTTAAGCCCATTTTTGTCTTGACATAATCTGAGATGGTACTTAAGCGAATTTATGTCCACCTCAGTGCATTAACTTCTGCTATTTCCTCCTTTATGCTGCTGTTCTTTTTGGAGAGGGTGCAGCGACAGAAGGAGAAAGAGGGAGGGAGAGATTTGAAACTCAGACCACGGAGTAGACAGGCTATCAGTATTCAGCAGGGTAAGTGAGTGATGGAGGGAGAAAGAGACGGAGAGAGGAGAGAGATGTATCAATATTCTGAGTAGTGTTTGAGGACAAGGGGAACGAATAGAGGAGAGGGGTAAGGGGGGAGGAGGGGAGAGATTGGTGGTGCGGGGGTACTTGAGTGAGTCTGAGTGTGATTATTTGTTCACGTATACACTGGTATGTGTGTGTATCCTTGATCCTATCAATGGTTGTGTGTTTTCAAATGGATTACAGTTCATGCGTTGTGCTGTGGAGCGTCACTAACAGCAGTTACCAGATTATTGCCGTCGAGGTTGAGATACCGACCTGTGCTGATCAGTTATTCCAGCTAGTTACTGGAAATGAGAGGAAGTTTGAAGAATCTGTGCCACATCTTCCAATGGTGACAGGAGAGGTAAACTGCATCTTAGATAGCTTACTCCAACTTTTTTAACTTTCTGCCTTAGTCACAAAATAGGCAAGCCTGGTGAGAATTTCCATAACAGAATGGACCTAAGCTGGACAGAACCACATTATTTTTGCCCCATTTGGTTATAGGTCCATAGAAGAAAAGCTACTGTCATCACAAGATAAAACCTGTTAATTGGCAGAAGGTTACTGCGACAAAAGAAAGCGGCAGTATTCCTCTTCGCTGCCTGCAATCTTCTCACAAACAACATTCAATGTATGGTATATAACAGAGGTCTGCAATCTTAGGCTCCACCATTGTCTTTCAATGTAACCCTTGTGCAATCCTAGGCCTGTTTACATTAAGAGTGGGGTCATCTGGACCCCACAAGACAGCGCACTGAATTTTTTTTTTTTTAATGATTTTTTTTTAAATCTTCCCTGGTGTCTGTGGAAGATGTAAAATCCTGTCCAGCTTTGTCCGCTGTTATCATGGGAGGGATCACACGTCAATCTAAGGGTGGGGTCATCTGGACCCCTTAAGAGAGCACATGGGTTAAAAGTTTCTAAATGATTATATAGATCGTTGTATGTGGCATAAGAAATACTAAAGTTTGGCACCAATAGGAAAAAACAATAAAAGAAAGTACTTTATAGTAATTATATAATTATATTGTAATAATTAGTCATTTATAATTCTTAAATTGATTATATATAACTGAATATTACAATCTCTCTGTCAGTATGTAATAACAGAAAGTTATGTTCGATCTACTGTTTTTTTGTTGCAAGAGTTTTTACAATAAATCTATCTCTACTCTTTATCACCTCTTTGATTAGTTTCACATCTATAGGAACATACATTTGTGGAATGAGCAGCAAAAAGGAGGATGTAGGTTGAGCCAATACAATTTAACCAAGACCAAGTTATAAGAGACAGGCCGGGGAGTGTCCCCAGAAGACGACACCCCAGGAAAAGTCTCTTTACTCTATCAGAGCTGAGGTATTTAGGTTGGCTCGAACAGATTCGCAGGACAGTACTACTGAGGGTTCTCAAACCAAATACTCCAAAATAGACAGCCATCTCTGTGCTTCATCGTCAGGGTGGTTAGTACTGAAGCATGAGCATGCGGAGGAATGTTGTGTTTAGTAATTAGAGGCAATTGGATTGTAGGGTCTAGGTTTGGAGATGATGAGGAGAATTCAATTGAGAGTGAACATCATTCAGGGGTGGCAGTGTGATGGTGTGGAGTGTATTTTCCCTCACTAGATAAAAATATTTAAAGGACATGCTGCAATCAGTGACAAAACAAGATCTCAGCAGTGTAGAATTCAATATTCATCCCCACAGAAAGAATACATGCACAATTTGGTGCCAAAGAGGACAGAATGTTCTGCCCTGAACACAACCCCATTAAACACTAGTAGAGTCAGCTTGGTTGGGCTGTTTTTCCCAGAGCAACCAGGACAAGAACAACGGTTGAACTGCAGCAAATGTTGGTTGTAAAGGGGACGCCAGCTCACAGCAGTGTGGGACTATTGACCGGCATGAGGAGGAGGTCCCAGGCTGTTGTGACTGCGTAAGGTCCTACAGGGTTCTAACGCTGCTTCCAGTTGATTGACTAATCTGTCAATACTTCCTGTTTCTTCCAATCATAGTGGAAGAAATGGAATAGACTCAGCTCTGCTGCTCATTGCACGAAAGAATATTCCTCACAAGTGTGGAATATAATAAACAGACTTTCTAACAATAAAGTTATTGTCAACACGCATTTATAGAGCAAGAAAACTATATAATTTCATGCTTTGTAATATTTGCTAAGTAGCACCATTTTGCTTTATCAAGTTTGTTCTCTTGTAACAACTTGTATTTAATTTCAAATCATCCACATTGTGAAAGTATATACTGCTGTAGAAAAGTAAAAATATGTTTGAAACTTTTTGAATAAAAGTGTTAATAAAACATTTAATCCATTCATCTTCTTACACTCATCCAGGGTGATGAGTGTAGGAATTCCCTCACCCCAGCCACTTCCTCCAGCTCCTTTGGGGGGACCCCGAGGCATTCCCGGGCCAGCCAAGAGGCGTAGTCTCCCCAGCGTGTCCTGGGTCTTCCCCGGGGCCTCCAGTGGGACATTCCCAGAACAACTCTCCAGGGAGGCATCCAGGAGGCATCTGGACCAAATGACTGAGCCGCCTCAACTGACTTCTCTCGATTTGGAGCAGCAGTGACCCAGCCACCCTCCAGATGAAATTTCATTTCAGCCGCTCGTAGTCAGACTCTCATTCTTTTGGTCATGACCCAGAGCTCATGACCATAGGTGAGTACTGGCACAAACATCGACAGGCTTAGCTCTCTCTTCACCCCAACAGAATGGTACAGCAACAGCATAACAACAGACTCTGCTCCAATCCATCTGTCGATCTCACTTGTGAACAAGACCCCGAGATATTTAAACTCCTCCACCTGAGGCAGGAGCACTCCACCCACCGAGAGAGGGCAAACTACCTTTCTCAGGTCGAGAACCATGGCCTCAGACTTAGCGGTGCTGATCCTCACCCCAGCTACTTCACTCTAGGCTGCAAATGTTTAATGTATAAAATGCTTAAATATTTGAAAAATCAACTTTTGGATATATCCAGCTTTTATAACCTGTTATCTTCAATGACGTAATTAAACCACAAGAAAATTCTTGTCGCCCACCTACTTTGACTTATAGAGATGAGTTGAGAGTGTGTGTAACAGAATGAGTTTGGATGTTAATTAAAAAAGAAAATCCAAATCAGATTTGAAAATGTAGTTTTAATAAGAAGCTAAAAGATTACTTATGACATACACACAGAAGAATGTGATTTGCTGAAATTCTCTCTTGGGGTGCATACACACTGTCAGGTTTAACAGAGACCAGTATTTCTTTCATTCTAATATTTCACTTTATTTTGTGAGTGTGAAAGCTCGCCTGAACTCTAGTGTGAATTAAACAAGTGAACTCTGGTGTAAAGTCTTGGTTCCCTTGAGGGAGAATCAAAGTCTGGAAATGAAACTAAAAGAACAAAATTACGTTAGCGTTGTGCATTACTTAGGAGCTAGGATCCATGACGAAAGTATTGGAAAATGTTTGATATGTGGTGATGCATTTATTAGTTAATAATAATTAGAGAATCTTTGGTATTTTTCCAGGCAGTTTGATCCGCTTCTGGTTTTGGTTTGCTCCTGAAAATGTTTGAAAGCAAACCAAACCAGACCAAAGAGTAAAAATGTTAGCAAACTAGGTTACCAGCTGCATTTTCATTACACATGCAAAACTCCATTGAAATTCTAGAAATCTAAAAAAGAACTCAACTTCAAAATTATACTGTTTACATTAAATCACAATTATGTGAATAAACATAAACCAACTAATGTGATAAGTCAATCAAAAACACAATAACAGATGTAAACAATACTTAGATTCAAAGCAGATACATACAAATTTTTCCACACTACTAGCGCTCATCATCATCTGTCAAAGGAGACGTCAGCGTCTTATTCAGGCCATAGAGCGGCAGACTACATGGGAGCGGCTACAGATGACAAGATTTTGGGAAATCATAATTGGTGATTCCACAGGGGAGACGTGGGACCAACAATTCTGCATGACACATTGAATTTTTGATGAACTGTCTGATGCTCTGGGACTTCTTGTTGTGTCCGCTGAGTCAGTGCAGCGGTGCACTCACTGTTGGTCACGTGACTCATTTACTTAAAAAAAAAAAAGTATTTCTATTGCTATTTTGCAAAACATGTCAATTTTGATTACCCACTCCTCCAGGAGCAAAAACCTTCTTTTTAAGATAAATGCAAGTTCTTCTTTTTTTTTTTTTCCTGAAATTGACGCGTTTCCATTTAGCAAATTTCTTTCCGCAAATCCAGTTTGTGCAATTTCACGTGCAGCTGCAGTTCACTGGAAAAAAGAATAAAAGTACTGAAAAAAGCAGACAGCTCGTCAAATCATTTGATAATCATCTAGAATAGGTCCCTGCACTCCCTTCCTTTACTCTCTTAGACATTTTCCAACTTCATGTAATTTTTTGCTTCAATAATTTTGCACTGTTAAATTATTTTCACTATTGGTGCTTACATAATTTACCTCATTTACTTCATATCCAACGTCAGGCTTTGGTTTGCGGACACAAATGCAGGACAGTTGGCAGCTCCAAAAAAATAGTCTTTAAAAACAAACCACCCCACCCCCCCAAAAAACAAGGAAGAGCAAGATGCTGAAAGACAGAATCCAAGTCACAAAGGCAAAGTTCATAAATCAATCAAGGCCAAAATCCAAAAACACAACACAAAAGATTCAAAAACCCGGCAAGGGAGACAAGAGCTGGTGTGTAGGGCAACAAAACTAACCTGCAAGAAAGTGAGGGGAGGAACCCATTAAATACAGAAAAGGGATAAAAAAAAACCAAAAGGGCACAAGTGAAAGCCATTAGGGAGGAGTGGTGATCAGCCCAGGGGGAAAACGAAGGTTACATATGTAACCACGGTTCTATGAATCCCGATGACCGCCAGAGCTCCCGGTCCCTCGCCTTCCTTGTATTCTGGCGAAAAGCGTTGGGACTGCGTTCCTGGTGCCACGTGACTTCATAGCCTCACGTGGGGTCACCAGGAGGTCACAGGTGACTTTGTTGTCATTAACTTCTCGAACTATGCATGCGCATGAAGGATCATTGAGTGCTCTGGCGGTCAAAAGGGATGTGAAATAGAACACATGACATCCATACTTATATCCATAGCCTTTGGTTCACCCTTAAAGGGGCCTACCATGATTTTCTTAAGCCTTTCAGAGTGAACTGTATCAGTATATATGATTATATATTAACTTTGGACCACTAAAAAGCAAATTATTAATGAAATATTTGTTTTATTTCATGAGTGTTTTCATACCCAAAGAAAAACGACTCGTTTTCTGAAGCTCCGCCTGCTGCTGCGTGTTGGTGCTATCCGCCTGATGACGTCATCCTAGAGTTTGTGGCAGCATCTTTGTATTTCTCCCACGAAAATTATCTTAACTTCTTCAAAGATGGATGCACATACAATATAACTGTCCGTCGCTTCACTGCTTTACAACACAAACACGCGTATTCTGCACAGCTGTGCTGGACTGGGGGTTTGGGGGGGGTGGTCTTAAAGGGGCGCCGTCTAAAGTAACAAATCTGTTTGAGCTGGAATTTATTGAAGACAGGACGCAACTGGAAGATGTACGGTATTCTGCATCTAAAATGAAAGTATTTTTGCTGATCACCACTGGTTATGTGGAGAAATTGAGTGCTATGTTAGTCTGGGGGGCGGAGCTGTCAGAGTAGATTCTTCCTGGAGGGAGCTGTTGGCATCGATCTTACGCAGCATGTTTCCAACCGCTTGTAGTCGTAGGTACGAGATGGGCTGCTGCAGACTGTGCAGGTTTGTAACCCTTCCGTTCTCCTTAGCTTGTTTACATTAAAAGTGGGGTCATCTGGACACCACAGACAGTGCGCTGAACTTTTTTTAATTTCACTGATTTCGGAGTTTCATTAATGTCAAGCAGACATAAAATCCTGTCCCCCTTCGTCCACATTTGTCATGGAAGAAATCGCATAACAATATGTGGTTGGAGCCATCTGGACCCCAAGGAGAGCGGAAGGGTTAAAGGATTACTCTTACATTTATGAACCAACCAAAATACAGCTTTGGGGTTCTTAATAGGGAAGAATTAACAGTAAAATGCATTTAAAACCTCAAAAAGTAGAATTTTCATGGTAAGTCCCCTTTATGACAAGGAGCAGGGTTTGCTTGTCAGGACCACACTAGACTTTAAACAGCAAACACTGAATCTTAAAGCGTTATAAAAGCCCCTTGTTTTAAGAAAAAAATGACTTTATTAATATCTTTAAAGAAAAGTAATACTTCTTCTTCTCAGTTAGTCCCTTTTTCTTACGCCACTGGCGTGAGACGTTATTTAACAAAAATCTGCCAATGGGTTAAAAATGTCTTATTTCTAAGGGGCATGTTTTTGCAGTGTGAATGAGTTTTCATACTGGCCAAATGATGCAGATCATCCAAGATAATGCAAAGCTGCCAGCATGAAGGAACTATCAGCTGGGACAAGATTCGACAGGTTGATCATATGTACAAAAATATTGTTACAAAATAAAAGAGAGAAACATATTAATGCAGCAACAAACCCAAATGATTAATACAAATGAAACTGAAGATAAAGAGTCAAATACTTGGAAGCTGTACAGTGAGGAAAAACTAACCTTAGCCTACATCCCTGAGGGATCTTCAAAATCCTAGATCCACATCAGCATCACTAAAGGTATATCTCAGGGTCAACCAGACTAACTTTAAGTCGCAGCTTTAGCAGAAGGAAAGTTTCAAGTCCAGCCTCAAAGATAGAGGTTTACCTGCTGAGCTGAAGAAGGGAAATGATTCTAGATAAAAAGGCAAACGCTCAGGCTATGCCCACACTATTCTAGTTTCACAAAAGTCTAGGAACAACCAGTCTTGCTGCTCAGAAACAAAAATGGATGGCTCAGTTGGTCTGGTGTGGGACTGTTGTACAGGGAATTAGGGTTTGATTCCCAGGGAGTGCAATGAGCTTGATTTATCACACTACTGCCTAACGTAGCCCATGTCTTGGTCTCCCTGTGCCAGTGTAGGTACTGAATGTGTTTGTCCTGCCAGATCAGTACGAGGACTTGCAACTAGTGATGACGTCACACTATGGTAAGACCACTTACACAAACTACTTAGTGTTGAGATCGGCTCAGGCACTACATATGGTTAATTTCATTTTATGTTTCCTTTTGTAAGGTTGTTTCCCCTAGTTATTTTCTCATAGTAATATTTTGACTATTTTTTGGCATCTCCTTCCTTAACATCTGCTCTCTTCAGTGTTTATTTCACTGAGCAGAAAGTGAGCGTTGCATTTTCTAGCTGGAATTCCTCCAGTCCATGTGAAAGAAAGAAATTCAACACTGGCTGCACGTATTTAGAAAATTTTGTGGAAATAATCTTAGGCTCAGACACACTTAAAGGGGCCCTACTCTGATTTTTTTTTTTTTGCCTTTCAGAGTGAACTATATCAAATATATGATCACATATTAACTTTGGACCACTATAAAACAAATTATTCATGAAATATTTGTTTTATTTCGTGAGTGTTTTCGTATCCGGAAGTAAAACGGCTCGATTCCTGAAGCTCCAACGCTGCGTCTTGGAGCTGTCCACTTCATGAAGTCCAATTTCTGTGGAGAAATTGGATGTTGTTAGTCTGGGGGGGGAGCTGTCAGAGCAGATTCTTCCTGGAGGGAGCTGTTGGCATCGATCTACATCAGCACGTTTCCAACCGCCCGTTTTCATGGGTATGGGAGGGGCCGCTGCAGACAGGGCAAGTTATTAAAGGATTACTCTTAAATGCATGAATGGATCAAAATGGGTTCTTCATAGTAAGGAATGAACAGTAAAATGCATTTAAAACCTTAAAACGTAGAATTTTTCATGGTAGGGCGCCGCAGGCGACGCTACAATGTGCATCTCGGCTGCACATATTACACAAGATCAATGTGAATTTCCTTCAGTTTTTGATGGTCGCATGTAAATAAATGCAAATAATATCAGTCTCGTTTTAATGTGTCACAATTTTCAAACATCACACCATAATAAACAAATATATACATCGACGATGAACCAAACTAGCATGCTACTCACTAGCAACCACTTTAGCACACACTTCATGCTTCCTAGCCTGATTTTTCTCTGCTAAAATGTGATTTCTATCCTGTGATGATCCCTCTCGATCGGATTATTTTGCTGTTGTGGTTTTTGCAGTTGACTGAAAACATCGCTTCCCCTTTTATGATTCTTTGCATACTTGTTAAAACCTCATCAGTTCTTTCCTTAAGGCCCGGTCCCACAGGATTTGACGGCCATATCACGGGTAAAAATTTGGAAAATCCGCTTAGACGCGCTAACTTTATGCATATTTGTGGAATAGCAGTGATACAGACGCCAGAGTTCATTCCACTCCCATTCCACTGCCAGAGCACAGCTTAATCGCGTGTAAGCGCGTCCTCCCACGCTCAGCCATTAAACAGAGGCTGTGGTACAAACGCAGACTGGCCGTGGAAATGGCCGTGCTACAGCCGTGCACGAACACAAAATTGCATTTAATCATGTCTAACCTAATTTGATCAATTATTATACCAAATATAATTGCAAAGGTGTTGCCTCGTTACTGTGCACAAAAAATATAAGGAAATTCAAAAATACATTATACACAAATAAACTCCATCTTGTGCTTTCGAGATATCACGCAGGTTTTATCACAACTTTTACGCTACTTAACAAGGGTGCAGAAAGATGGAAGCATAACAGCTTGAAGACGTTTCCTGGAGTACACTGCATTTTGAATTCAAGACGTCCAACGGTGAGCAGAAGACAGCTATGTACGGTTATTCTCGCGCTAACACAATAAACCTTCTATCACTCAATAGAAGTCCATGAAAATGAACATACGAGAATACAAAAAATAAGAGATCAACTTGCGGGGGTAAGCTATAAAGACATGCATTATTTTGCATAACCTTAAATCTTCCTCTGGGTTTGTGCAACCAAGGAAAAAGTTCACCACTGACTGTACGTATTTAGAAAATTATATGCGAATAGACACTTTCTATGGGGGCTGATGTCCCACAAAAAAGAAATATATATGTTTTATTTGTTTATTTTTGTTGTGTAACTTTTGTGCAAAACTACTCAGAAACCTGAAACTGTTGGACACTTTAAAAATGTTTTTTATTAAAATTTTAAACACCTTTGATTTTTTGAAACAAACGTGAAGCTGCTGTATCAGCCATATATGCTCTCATTTGATTTATTTTGCTGCATTAAGATTTTGGTTTATTGATACTATTTAGTTATCTGTAACTTAAAATACTCAGAAAAGTAAGTTATGACATTTGTTATAGAGAACTGAACATATACTTTATTTTGATATATCGTGATTTATAATTTCTATCGGGATATACAATTTTTTCCATATCGCCCAGCACTAAAACACTGTTTCCCATCGGTATTTGTGACCGATCATAAAACACACCTTTTTCACACACCTGTCTATAAAAATGTCAGAAAATTATGACTGATTGTTTCATAAGGACACTAATGACACATGATTTGAATATTTTTATGTCTGGGGAAAAATGGGACTAAATGGTTTAAACTGTTTTATTTGTTGAGCTTAATTCTTTTTCTTTTTTGTGATCGTGAAAAGAATATTTCCTGGAGAGGTTACACAAACTGCCTCTTGGGTTGAGTGTGGGTCAATTTAACACCAGACTAAAAAAAAAGTGACAAAAAACAAGCGCGCGCAGGACGGAGTCAGATTTGACAATGTGTTGGATGTGATGGAATCTCCCACTCCTTCCACTGTGTCTTTTCTGGCTGCTAATCAGCATTTGAAAGGCAGCTTTGACAGTGAGAAAGAACGTGTGCAGGAGGGTGGGGGGTGGGGGGGTATAAACGAAAGCATGAGACCCAATGAGTTAGGGGAGGGAGAGCCGGAGAAACCGAGGAGAGGGGCTGTACAAGCATGCCTTTTATATTTACTAGTGACTGAGAGGGAAGGAGGAGAGGGGAGCAGCTGAAGGCAGAGACAACTGGTGTGCGCGCGGCTTTCCCAAGAGGAAATGAAAAGAAAGAAGCTCAGCAAGGAGAGTGAATGAGTGAGCAGGAGAGAGGAAGGGAGGGAAAGGAGGGAGGATGGCGGCTGGAAGGAGGGCGGGAGGGAGGGAGCCAAAAGAGAAAGAGATTCTCACACTGGCTATGTCCTAATCCGAGTCCATCTCCAAGACGCAGCGGAGCAGAGTGTTACTGAAGTGAGTCTGAGAGCCAAGGAGAGCTACATCATCTAGTAACCCCCTCCCCCTCCCCATCACCCCCCCATCACACACTCAAACACGCACGCGCGCACGAACACCGGCTCTCCTTTTCCACAAACACGGGACTCCGCGATGCGTCCGGCTGCGCAGCAGCAGCCCCGGCTTTGGTGAAAAGTGAGGGGATCGGCGCTGCCCCTGTCCCGGCCCCCTCTGACTCACGCGCCCGCGGCCGGCCGGGTGTGAGTGAGCTCGCGCGGGGGTTGCTGTTTGGTGTCGGAGGGGTGGGCAGCGCAGGGGGCACCGGAGAGGAGGAGGAGGAGGAGGAAGAGGAAGAGGGAGACAAAAGTGGATCCGATCATCAACAGCAGCCTGGAAATGCCCATCAGGTGAGTAATATCATTGATTTAACAAGTTTGGAGTGCGCGTGCACACTCAGACGCGCTTCTTGGGATCTCACACTTCTGAACTTCTGTTTGTTAGGAAGTTTTAAGTCACTTTAAAACTGCTTTATTTCTACTTTCTATTTTTATTTTCACACTTTAACGCTTTAATTAACTCTCAGAAAGTTTTTTTTAAGGGAGTTGTTAGAACAAACTCGAAAACTTTGCTTCTAAGAAACCCATTTTCTGTTTGTTTGGGTTATTTTTTCCTCACTAAAAGCAGCAGAATTGTCCACCACTGTGCAGAAGATCCAACTAATCGTGTCTGATTATGGTCTGTGTGCTGAGTGTGACTCCATCCGCTCCACTTCTTTAAATGTGTGTGGTGTTTTGGAGATAGCGGGCGGCATGCATGCGCGCCCGTCTCCACCTGCAGAGGCACAATTGGTCACACTTTAGTGGCTTCGCTGCCTTCGGGGTGTTTGCAGCAGGTGGTCCAAATTGGCAGAATGACTGTGACAAACACTCAGTGTTCACTGCTGCTGCAAAGTAAATAATAACATCAAAGCATCACTCAGTTATTGCACGTTTTTTCTGTTTTTTTTTTTTTCACTTCAGGAACAGATTTTTTGATCACTTTTGCATCATGAGATTGTGTTCCTCCTCATACATCTACAAATTTATCTCCTATTGTTGCTGTGTTTGCTGCAAATTGTGCTCAATTTTGCACACTACTGCCAAGTGGTGTGATTTGCATGCACACCTGCTCGGACTGCAGGTGCTGCAGATAAACTCCCACCAAATAACTCCCTTAAGTACACACTTACAGCTGTCAGGGTGGCCTGTCAAAATGTGACAAGTAATGGAAGGAGTCACTATCACTGTAGTTTTTAGTCAGTTTTTTCCCACATAAATTCTCTCAGTCGTTCTTTTTTGTGAATTGTCCATCTGTATGGAGAGTAACATGAAGCAGATTGAATGTTGCGTGAGCGTGGGCAGCTCAGATCCCGGCCCGCTGAGCCTCTCCATCCGTTAGAGATTTGGCATTTGCAGGGCATTTTGGTTGTGACCTCCCTTTAGGCCTTTTTTTTTATTAGACCCAGACGCAGGTTTCATCTGCAGCTTTCAGACTTGAAGAGCTTCAGCTCACGCCAGCAGGAAAAAGTGACAGAGCATGGACTGGAATACTTACATGGAGAAAGTGCTGCCAGCTGTAACTCAGATTAAAATGTGTGTGTTTCTGATGAACTATCATCTAGTTTTATTTAAAAATGAAAGAGATCAGATCAATTATTCCAGCTTATTTACTTGAGACAGACACGTCCCTTCTTTGGATGCCCGCCCCTCGCTGCTGATATTTTTGCCTCTCTTACACACTGAGGTGGTCAGTAAGGTGTGTTGGCAGACGTCTGCTCGCACACACACTTCCTCTGAGCTCTTGGAGTGTGTGTGCGTGTTTGTGAAGAGCTCTGACAGACAGCGTGTGGGTCTGTGACAGAGGGTGTCAGCGCAGTGTCAGGGAGATGTGTTTAGTGTCACACTCTGCTGACCTGATCTCCGGTCGGACTGTCCACTCCGGCCCCGCTGCGGCTCCTTACATAACCCCTGCTGTCATTCACACACCCGCCTGAAGGGATCCACTGACTTTTGTACACACAAAGTCAGTGATATGCACACTACGAATAGACAGGCTCGTTCTAAATAAAAGATCCACAGTCACTCATGTATTTGTATCTTTATCTCCAATTATTGCCAGAATGTGCACCAAAAGTTATCTAAATTATTCTTATTTTTTTGGCAAAAACTCGAACTTGATGTTGTTCCATATCTTGGTTTGCATCATTGGAACACCTACACAAGTCGAGCATCTCCTCTGTAGAGTCTGACACCGCTCTGAACTCTTGACATGCACCGTCCTCATTAATGTGTCTGTATTAGCATGTGGTCTCCTCCATGCTGGGCTGCTTTCATGGCCCGAGCGAGGGAGGAAGTGAGTGACCCCGCACACTGCCTCTTTGGCCCGTGGGTTTTCGGAGGTCAGCGCTGATGTGCTGCTGCTTGCGCCAGTGGATTTACCCAGGATTGAAGGCTCGGTCCGTTTGGGCGACTCCCCCACACTTAGAACGAGTTTAGTTTTTACTTGTAGGCAGTTTTTTTTTGTGTTTGTTTTTTGATATTTCCTTTTTTTTAAGTTTGATTTGTTTAGTGAGGTAGAACACAAAAACAAATCACAATTCAGCTTATCTTGAGTTAATAGTCCTATTTATTAGGTATTTTTCCTGCCTTTTTAAAGGGAAAGTTAAATAAAAAAAATGCAAAAAGCATTATTAAAGAATAAATTGTTACTAATTTATGTGAGTCACACCGTTTACTGAAAACTTTGCAAACCAACAATCTGTTAAGATTATTTAAAAAGCAGGATGTATTTTCACATTCGTGATGTGTTTTCTTCAGCAAAACAGGATTCCTTGCTGTTATTGTTTTGGCTCTGAGTTCAGTGCTCATCTTTCTTCTGGGACCGCTCGAGCAAAGGTATCGGGTAATTATGACAGACACGGGCCGACTTCTGTGCAGTTCGGTGTCTGTGAGGAGTGGACATCAAAGCGTTGCTCGCCAAAGCTCTCTGTAATAACAGAGAGGAAGAAAAATATTGATTACTATGAGTGAACATTAGCAAATCTCTTTCTCTACCTTTATTTGGTCCATACTCTCATCTGTCCATCATTTTTTCTTTCTTTTTCTCCCATCGCCCAATTTGCCTCTTTCTACCTCCACGCCTGCACTCTCTCACCGCCCCCCCATGTGCTCTTCATCTCATCCTCCATCTCTTGCTTATCATTTATTTAGTGCTGATCTCTTTCTTCTGCTTCCTCCAGTTTAGGGACAGTCCACACTGTGACTACAGGTTGTTATCATCATTCTTTTACATGCCTCCCCCCCCCAACACCTCCTCATCACTGCAGAACTACCTGGGGGTGGGTGGGGTCACACCAGTCCAATCTAACGGCGTATTGATTCCATTAGATAATTAATGACCCCGGCAAGGGGCCACAGAGGAGCAAAGAGGGGTTATGGAAGAAGGATGGAGCGGCCGGGTGGGGTGGATGATATGGGGGGGGTGTAAAGGTGTGTGAGTGCGGGAGGGGTGGCGGACGCCGAGGCCCTTGAGAGTTGGAGAGAACCTTGGGTTGGGAATGATCCAGAGTCGTCAAGGTCAGTCGCCGCCGGAGCTGGGATGCAGAGGCAGAATGCTGAGCGGTTCAAATACGGGGGAGCAGGAGAGGAGGGAGCGGGATCTTCATGTCCAGCACTTGTCAATTGATCAACGGCTGAAAAAATTGTACATTAAAAACTCTTTTGACTTCCAAATCCAGAGGTCCAACCACGGCCGTAATGCATGATAAGTAGTTTTCAGCCCTCTAACCAGAATACCAAACTTCATCTCCCCTGACGCTCCAGCCGCTCATTTACAGCTACTCAACAACATGAAAGGCAAGATAGAAAACTAGCAGCATCAAATATTCTGTTCATGTTATTTCCAACCAACATCTTCCATGATATTGAGCGCTCTCTATTTGATATAATATTATTCACAGGAATATTTTGCACTCCTCTTGTACGTGTGCACTTTTACCTTTGGTTTGAGATAATTAAGGAGGAGTGAGGATGGAGGGGGAGGACTCGCAGACAGCTGCCTGAAAGTGGTCAAATCAGCTCAAAAGCAGCTTTGAAATGCTTTCCAAGTATTTGGGTGTTTTCTTTTATATAATTGGGGATTATATGTGAACTTTGCACAGAGCCGTTAATCCAATTTTCTTATTTTGGCGATGATGAAGTAATGTTGCAAGAAAAAGTATGTGAACCCTTTAAGAGTACCTCAATTTCTGTACAAAAAAGACACATGATTTTTTTTTTTTTATATCTCAGTCTAAATCACAATGATAAGGAAAAACATTACCAAAATCTTTTTTCGTGTTTTTATTGAACACAATCATATGTCCAGTTTCTGCAAGTAATTCCAAAGGGTTCACATATTTATCCTGATGCTGCATACCGATGCACAAAAATCTGACATAGAATAAGTGATACTGCAGTTACATGAAAGTGGCTACATTTTTGTTAAAAAAAAAGTTTAAAAATCACTTTTTTTCTGAATATATGTTTATTTATAGTTCTGAATAAAACCAGGGATGACCAGAAATGAAACTGTTGTTGTTTTTGCTGCAGATTGCGACGTCTTGGCCCTTCTTTTCACCTTAACATGACTGCAGTACATGTAGTCTCTTGTGGGCTATGAGAGCTTCTGTGCCTCCACATTTACAGTCTTGGCCAGACTCTGTATTGGGCCCCGGGGGTTGTGGAGATGAGGCATAAAACAACCATGTCTCTACCTAGGGGAGCTGGTGGCACGGCAGTGAAACTATTGTCTGTCGGCGTGCTGTTTGACTTAAATGTGTTCATTTGCCTGATGCCCCCGACTCCCTTCTGGGAGGGGCGTTTCAACGAGAGGAGGGGTACTATAACGAACCTCTGACAGCTGGAGGCCCTAATTAAATGTCCCTGCTGAAAATAAACAGAGCAGGAGCCAAGCGAGCAGCAAACAGCTCCTCTCCGCTGCTGTTGAGTCTGCCAAGAGAGCACAGCTCTATAGGGTAAGGGTCTCAAACGAACGCCCGGATACAGACACTCGTACCCAGCACTAATGAATATGTAGCGCAGCGGCAATATGTGTTGATTTATACAAGTTGATCTCCACATCTGTGGACGTGATGTATTTTTATTCCCGGTACTTTGAGGAGTCCCGTCTTCCTTTTTCCCATATTTCCCACGGTGCCGTGACAAAATGAGGCGACTCGGTCCTGCTGAGCGGGTCTCACACTCTGTCTAGATGACACTTCTGACATTCAGCCTGTTGTTCGGTTAGGTAGCCGCTGCATCCATTTGGGTGAGTACATTAATGGGCCGCCCAACCTGCGACAAGGTTATGAGGCTGATTGAATAATATCTGTGGAGGCTCCTGTCCATTACAGCCCTGAGTCTGCTCAGATAGAAGAGAGATGGAGAGATAGTTTGAGACAGAAAGATGGGAGGAGAGATTAGATAAGCACAGATAGGGTCAATTAAGAGATAAATATCCAGATATGGGATGTGCGTGTGTGTGTGCGAGGCAGGGAAATTGTGTACTGTCTGTGTCTCCCCCTTCATCTCTGTCCTACTTTACACAGCCTAATCTGCCTTGTTGAGCATTTAAGCAGGTGAGGCAGAGAGGGTGACAAAGGTGAAGTTGTTGGACAGAGGTGTGCTGCCCTCTGCTCCACCCGGTTCCCAACAGATTCCCAAAGAAGACGCAATGGTCAATCCTGCAGAGCGGCAGCTTGAGAAAACAGGTTTTTAGGCTTCAAACGTAGACTGTTATAAAAATACTGTATACTCTAAAAAAGTTTTAGTAAGGAAAGTTGTCTTAAAATAATTGTTTCACTAATTCCCAAATCCTAAAAAGCTAAATAATTCTGCAAGCAAACATTTAGCTGTGCTGTTTCTGCAAAACCCATTGAAGAAAGGTGTAATGATGCATACATGCAAACCCAAAAAGATGGGCTGTAAAGGTGTTGAAGCGAAAATGTGAAGGCAGGCATCGATACGTGATAGTCTGGTTTGCTTCTTGTGTATTTTTACCTTCCTGCTCAGAGCAGCTTCAGGTCATTACAGGCTCCAAACAAACAAGCAGCTGCTGTTAATACTGTGAGGCTTTCAAGCAGTTGAATCTGCTGAAAGGCAAAAGCTACGGTGGCCCTAAAGTTCAAATCATTCAATTAAAAACATATCAAAGATCACAATGAAAATAAATAAATAGATAAACTTTCATTTTAGTAAGAAATTCTTAGAAATAATAAACTTCTACAAAATAAAAAGGGAAACAATTTTGTAAAACAATGAAATGTAAAAGAAAGACTAAATAAAAAAGTGGAAAAGAATGGAGAGCACTGATTTGAGGATGATCTTTGTTCACCTTTTTAACTGGAAGTTATGTGGTATATGATATGTGCAGACAGGAGATGTCTTTAAAGTTTTGGTGACAGTCTCTGCAAAAGTTTGGTGATTGATCAATCAACTCTTTAACACAGTTTAGGGATAACATCATTTTGCTTTCCTTCTTCAGAACTCTAACATTCAACCAGTGGTGTCCCATAAAGCCTATACCTTTTCCAGTTGATATTTTTTTCATTTAGTTAACATTTTCTTTTGATTTTGGAATTTATTTTTGCTTTTTAAAAAAAAAAAAAAATTGTTTCTTGAATTTTGCTTGGATTTCTAAAATTTAGTTTTCTTTTTTTAAATTATCATATTTCAATTAATTTGCAGCTCAATTTTATTTATATAGCCCAATTACACAACACAGTTGTCTCATCGGGCTTTACACCGGAATCGTCCAAAACCATAAAACCAGTCATAAAATATATAATACCTGATAACTAAACTAAACAGCATAACCAAACTGGGCATCCCTTCCCTCAGACCCTCCTTATTGCTTTTGTTTTGGTATTTCTTGTCACTTAAAATCTTTTTGTGTTGAGTGTTTTTTTTTTTTTTTTTTTGCTGTGATCTGGTCTTCAGGCAACTGTGGAAAGCACACTGAACCAAAAAAAAGGTTCCTTAAGTTTAGACTCTACTATACAGTTTAAAAAATAAAGGCATTAGTTAAAAACACATGATGTCCTCATGCAGCTATTTAACTATTAACTATTTAACTATTTTTGTAACATGCGCCTCACAGAATTATTGTCTAATCAAATTCATAGTTGGTTTAACTGCTTGACTAGTGAAGAAAATACATATTCTTGGGGTACAGCCTTTTTTTTTTTTTTTTTTTTTTTTGCTATGTACACACCAGCCATGTGATGCACGTTCAAGAATGCGCTAAATGCGAGTTTGCACTTTTCACACATGGAGTTCATACCGGACTGTCACTACCTGATACTAGCACACGTACTCACAGTTGGACAAAGCTTGGTGCACAACGTCAAAGTAGTACAAATCTCGCAGTTTTTCTTCAGGTTTTTTCTTTCACAGCTCTACTCTGATATTTGAAATCATATAATTCCAGCCAGGCACAAACCACAACTATTATAATTTCTCTTTCGTGATCACTTTGTAATACAGTTGGGACTTCCATGAATTAAAAAGGATGCAACCCATATATCACTACGGAAGATAGGTCTCTTGTTGGTCAACTTTCAACTGGATAATCCTTTGGCAGACGTCCAGTGGCCATGCATGTTGTATCTAGAACCCGAAAGATGACTTAAAAACTTGCATAGTGACATGTGAATGTGAGAGTTTTGAACATGGAGGCCTGAAACACACACACACAAGTGCTTACATAGAGTTTTTACTGGAAGAGCTCACTTGTCAAAGCTGTTGTGAACATATTATTAGGGGTAATTTTCCATCAGTGTTTTACTCTCCTTGTGTATTTTTGTTACAAATACAGTAAATTGATAAGAGTCCATCTCTCAGTCCATCTCTTCTTGACTTATTTGCTTTTAGGACATTGTGTTGTACATAGAGTGGATTCAAATATTTGTTCTATTGTTTCTTAATTTAATAACGTTTTTACCTCAGCTACACATCATATCGTTGAACCAGAACGATTATTTAGAAAGACGGCCTCACTGTTGGGGCTCTAGAACTGAAATGACCCCATCTTTCCATCTCTCTTTTTTCTTAAGGGATTATTGAATCCACTGTCTTTGAAATGAGTCCAAAAACGTTTTCTCTCATGCATTAAATCCTGGCTGTTTAAACTCAGACGTGTGAAACGATATCTGCCAAACCTGCCCAGCCTTTACTGACCCCTCTTAGCAAAGGTCAGCATAGCCATGCTCTAACTCAAGACATAATCCATTTGCCTCTGCCCTGGCAAAGCTTCATTGACACGATTGTGCTGACCCAGCCGGCCCGAAGACAGAGAGAGCTAAAGAGGGAGAGGCAGGAAAAAGAGAGAGGGCATCTCAGGCCCAAGGGCATGACACCAAGGTGCTTGGGGCCACTCCAGCCCTTTAAATGTCAACCAAGCAGTAAAAGGGAGGCAAACTGGTCAGGAGATGGGCTCACTCTGGGGACACTAACGAGTGTTGGCAACTTCTGTGGCAAGTGAGTTGGCTGTTGGTAGAAAACAGCAAAACAAAAACAGCTGTAGGACATTGTTTGGTGTTTGGAGACAATAAATTTGAAATGTAGTCACAAAATGAGATAATTAAAGTCATTAAATCTGTGGCTTATAGCTCCCCACTCCAATCAGAGGAGCTAAACCCTTTACTATTAAGAAAATATTGTCATTGGACGATAAGTGTTCTGAGACAAACTATCTGCTTCACACTTCTGTTAAACGTAGGAATCACTTTGAGTTTTGTATTGTTTGAAAAGGCAGAGATCTGCCTTGGCTTTTACTCCCACGAACAGGTGTGTTGGCAGGAATAACAGTTTCAGCTTCATGAGTGGAACATCACACCAGCCAACCAATAAACCAAATGTATCAGAAAGCAGAAGGCTAACAGAGAGGAATAGTGGTGTACAATCAGCTTTTACATTTATTTTATGTTAACAAGTGACTATAAAAACTCATATGAGTGGAATTCCATCCGTACGTCTAAAAATTTTTTTTATAGACGTAAAAACCTAATGAATACAAAACTAGTTATGAATTTACGGGGTATGATGATGAAAACTTTTATTAAAAATAAACAATAAAAAAAAAAAAATCCCATGAAAGATCATTCAAACGCAATGTATTGTGGTCTGTATTTGCCAATCTAGTGATCGATGCACACTGGTGTTTCGCAGAGAATTCTGGGAATTTTCTTGGGCACTCGTTTTTGGAATTGTATATTTGTACACCACTACAAAATGCCGAACGCACTATATCGAGCTCTGGACTCCAGGCAACCATTTTGACAGGAACATGAACAGCACCGCCGTGAGCACCACTGCTGAAACTTTCAAGCCATCAAAGTATTCATTTCATTTAGAATTCGCATGACATTGAGCTTTATTTAAAAAAATTAAAAGATAAAAATTACAGACCGGTATAATGTTCCTTTTTAATGGTACCTCCACTGAAAAAAACATCCTAGATCTATGCCCAGACATATATAACTACCTAATAAAGTTCCCAACGTCCTACACGAGGGACTCCAGAAGTTTACTAAAGCCTGGAGGGTTACAGATGGACTCAATCTGAGTTTGTAGCAAACATTCAGCTGTGGAATCTTCAGAAAATCACTGCATCATCTCTGGAAGGGTAAGTGTTATAATCCAGGCAGCTAACATTAGCATGGCTAGCATCAGGGTCAGAGTGTTTGTTGATATTAGCTTGGCTAACGCGTCTGGTTGTCATTTTTCTTTTTGTCTTCTCTGGAGATGGAAGATAGTTGAAAATAGACAGAAATGGATTATCACTCTTTCTTCCTACAAATTAATAAACTTTTCAGGATCCATATATTGCGCTTGTTAACTTAAACGTGACACTGATATCTTCACAATTGCATGTCATTAATTGTGGTTTTATAGCGTCAATATGAAACCAGAATTATAGCATATAATAAAAGTAAATAAGCTTTGTATTCGGTAACATACATTTTATGAAGTAATCGCTGCACAAACGAAATCCGACAGCAGCTGGAGAGTCCCATCTTTCGGTCTTGTTTTGCTAGTTCCTGGGTTTTTTTTTTCCTACCAGCTCTGATCCACTGAACTCGCCTCTCCGGATCTTTAGAAATGCGATAAAATGACGTACAGTGTTCCCTCGCTTATTCCCGTTTCTCAGTCAAGACATTTGTATGAAATTTTTGCGTCGATAGAGGTGGTGAGCTGCTCAGGTGATCGTCGCACAACGGAGCAGACGGAGGAACCTCGCCCCTCTCCAACAGCTGACTCAGAAAACTCAGATATGTTGAAGAAGATAATCGGGGAGAATGATTGCACCTCAAAATCAGTAGCTGAGGATGACAGACCTCTTTCATCTGCGTCAAAAAGTACGCTGTCGCTGCAACTTCTGTACAATCTTTTGTTCTAAATAGTAATAAAAAAAATCTATTTATGTTGAGCAATAATTCAATTTTCTTTAATAAATGATATACAAATCATGATCAGAGTGTTTTTGATGAGTATGGATTGAGATCTTTCAGCCACGGAGGGTATTTGGTGATTCCTCTGGTCCCTGACCCCCAGTGAATAAGTGGGGAATCATTGTACCTTTCTAACTGAACCGAAACTGAACCAAAATTGGTGATCTCATGATGTAAACAGGTCAGGAATGAAGCGACTTTTGAACTGCTGACAAATGGAAAGCATTGATTGTTGGAAGAGGAAATAACTGTTTACTGCTTAGTTGTTGGAACATGTATTTTAATCCCAGCTGAAAACACTTTTTACCAGCATTTCTGTGTCTCATTACTCAACATGCAACCAGCGCAGCTGTAATGTCATCCTAAAGGCTACCTAGTAGCGCAAGTTCAACAATAAGAAGCAGCAACTTGTTGAAATGTGGTCAAGTAAATGAAGGTGCATAAAAACAACTTTTAATACAGATTGCTTCTCACCATTTTCCTAACATTCTGTATGCCATAGACACTCATCAGCATGCCTTCAGGCTTCATACCTGTCGTCTCCTCAGTACTGCAGTTGCAACATCCTCTCAAGGATTTTAAAGTGCTGCACTTCAGAATTTCTCGTAATTCCTGACCAAAGACTAAAGAGATCTTTAGTCACGTGGTTTTGTTTACAAGCTTTGGTTCAAAACGTAAATCTCTGGTAGACGCCAGTTTGAATATAGACTAAGGCAAGGTTCATGACTCTGTCCGGACCGACAGACTTTATAAGTCTGAATACACCCTTAGTTTACGCTGGTACGTTTGGTCTGCATCAGATTATGTTTCTTTTGACAGTCTGCCTTTACCCTTTTGCAGACCAGGCAAAGAAGTTTTGTCTCAAATTGAAAACAACTCCATTTGCAAATGAATCCTGGTGCAGTTCACATCAGTGTGAAAACAGGTTACTTTCCACAGTAAATCATGTAAGTGCTGTGCATTTCAAATCAGTAAAAATCAGAAAACCAGCCCTGAATACAACTCAAATCTAGAAACAGGAAAAAAATCCTCCTGGGAGAATGTAGTTAATATATGACTTTTTTTTTTTCTTGTCACGCACAGAGCTTTTTGAGTAATACCGCCCCTAAACGAGCAGCTGCTGGATCTCCATGACTCTTCCAGACCTGTTGATCTGCTCAGGCCTCTGGTTTGCTCCGGAGAGCACAATGTGGCAACAAACCAGCTGAAATGAAGGGAGAGGAACACAACCTTTGCACCACAACCCCAATCTAACTCTTTTCAAAAAATGCAGTTGTATGAAAAGAGGGTTTATAAGGATTTAAAAAAAAATTACAATGGTGCACTTAAATGTTTTAGCTACAAATTTAGAATGTGAGTCATGTTTATTGCAGCGTTTTTACCATGCATCTCTCCATCCACAAAATTTAGTCCCCGTTTGCTAATTATTTACCAGTAACTATGATCTTAAAAGGCAAACTGTAAAAAGTTTGCATCTCTTTAACTACACATAACACAGATTAACATAACACAAGAAGTTGGTTTTACTGCCTCCACTAAAAGACAAACTATAACAAAAATCACAAATCTGGTGATGAATTTTAGTGTTGACTTCTCACTTTGATGGCACAATATATTTAAAGCTGCATTGTGGGCACACCTTTGAATTCTGTTCTTTGGTCCATAAAAAGTACGAGTATTTGTATTTCTATTTTTCTACAATGATTTTCTTTGACATAATTAATAATTGATTTCTAAACTCGCTCCGTGTTTTAGTGATGTTTTTAGACTGAGACACACTCCACAGTCGCCATTTCTTAATACATGTGAACACATGTTTTTAATGGAGAGGAGCAAAAGACAAGAGAAATGCACTCTACAGACTGTCAGCTTGATATTGTGATGCGTTGGAGAGCAGAACTGGCTTTAACCATCATAGAATTGGACTTGTTATGAACAATGCTTTTTAAAGTTTTAGCTAATTATTCTATTGTTTATTTTTATTTTAATTTATATATTTATGTATCTTTTTCACAACAAACCATCCATCCATTTTCTTAACCTTGGTACCGATTTTGGGGTCATTACCAGAGCCTGTTCCGGCTACTCTTGGCGGGGGACACCCTGGACGGGTCGCCACACATACTCACACCTAGTGACATCTTAGGGTAACCAATTAAACTATGAAACCTTTTTTGGACTGTGGGAGAAAGCCGAAGTGCCTGGAGAAACCCCCACACACGGGGAGAGTATACAAACTCCACACAAAAACGGACCCAGTAGGGGCTTAAACCAGGGTGTTCTTGCTGTGATCATTTCTTCTCTTCATTCTCAAAGCTATTTGTGTTTATATCCATTTTTTGCATTTGAATTGACAGGGATTAAATACTTTCCTGTTTTTTTTTAAAAGGCCAAACCAATGATTCTTAATTCCCTTTTTCTGTGTTTGTTCTTCTGGTTCTCCAGAGCTGAGTCCTCCACAACCAGAGCCAATCAGAGCCGTCATTAGCAGCACAGACCGCACGCCATGGCGACCATGCCATTTGTCAGCGAGGGGAAATGTGTGAGTGTAGAGTGGGATTTCCTACAAGGACTACTTGCCAAACCTCCCACTTTACCCTGGTGAGACACCGCACACACACAAGTACACACATACTGCTGTATAAGCTTGCGTGCATGCCTATGAATTAATCTCTACAAGGTGAAATCCATGTGTTGACATCCTCGCAAACAGTGACACCCCAATGAAGAGTGTCCCATCGACGAAACAGAGCGCACGCCACATCGTTTCTCCGCACAGCCACATTTCAGCTGCTCACCTGCCAATCCTGCCAGACCAGCGAATCCCCTCCCTTTCAAGAAGATTAAGTAAATTTGGCTGGAATTATTAATGGAAGTCATTTACAGGCGGATATAAAAACTAAGCAGAATCAATGTGTGTGTATTGATTGTTCTTGGTGGCTGGGGTCGAGGCAGTATAATAATGAGATGTTACAGAGGCTGGCAGGCGCTCTGTGAGTCCACACACACACCTGCAGAAACACACCGATCCCACGGTTAGACGAGCGTTTGGCGCTACAGCAGCTGTGTCACCTGATTAAGATATAAACATATGTGCACACAGAGCTGCAGCTCTTGCTCTTTTTTTTTTTTGTCCCACATGGATCAAACTCACACACACACACCCTTCAGTCTGTCTTAGGCTGAAAAAGCGCACACACACGCAAACACACACACACTTTTATTCCAGCTCAGCAATGACACGAATTGTGAAGTGGCTGTGACAACATAATTCCACCACTCTGGCCCCATTGAGGAGAGTCAATACCCAATCACAAAGACAGGCTACCTGAGCCCCGGCCCCGCTCTGTCACTCTGCCCCTCCCTCCACTATTGATCCCTCAATCACAGCTTCAGCTCAGTCGCCCGGGACCAGATGAGAGAGGGGGCAGGGAGGCAGGAAAATCAGAGATAGGCAGGGAGAGATTGTGCGCCTGTGCTCACTGGATTATAAAGGAGTACTCAATATAAGAAGGAAGTTTGTGTGTAACTATCAGATCAACCTGGTAATGACACACAAGATTTGTGATATGAATTCATAAATCGTTTGCATTGTGAGGTCATGTTGCTCAAAACATGAATAAATCAACAGGTAGCAACACTAACATGAAACTGTTTTGATTTTTTTTCTTTCACTTATTCATTTCGTCTTCTGTGTCCACGCTTTAGTCTCCAGAACTTGCGTAAAGAAAAATCTCGGAATGCGGCTCGCTCTCGGAGAGGGAAGGAGAATTTTGAGTTCTTCGAGCTGGCCAAAATGCTTCCACTGCCCGGGGCAATCACAAGCCAGCTGGACAAGGCGTCGGTCATCCGGCTGACCATCAGCTACTTGCACATGCGCACCTTTGCCAGTCAAGGAGACCCGCCGTGGAGCCCTCTGCTGGAAGGGGACAACAACTGCAGCAAAGGTGAGCAAAAAAGAAAACACTGACCCTACATCTAAAACACAATCATCTATTATCCAAACCCACTGAATCCCTTTTTGGTGTTGCTGGAGCCTATCACAGCTACTTTTGGGGGGGGGATGGTAAAACCTGAATAGGTTGTCAGCGTGAAGAAGCATTTTTTTTTTTTTATCAGATTTGAAAAAAAAAATGGTGGTGGAGTCAGGCCAGTTCTCTATTTAACCACAAGGTGACTTGCTACACAATCGAATTACAGTCTTCCCCCGCTTGTTCGTGTTTGATTATTCTCTTTTATTCTATTTCCACCATAAGTCCCCCACGAGCATATATCAAACTCCATGCTTGCAAGAAACCATTGCACAGGACAGTCTCCACGCCCGCTCCTCTACTCGTGGCACTCATAAAACCTCTTCTCTGCCCTATTTGGAAGTATTCTTACTCTCCTGTGACCCTCCTGCTTGTCTGTGAAAGTATTCTTACGCTCCTAAAATTAGTTTCGCCCCCTTGTGGAGGACAGTGCGCTCGTGGAGCTTCTTCTGCGCACGCATGTGAAGCTCAGCATTAAAGGAAAAAAAAAAAGCAAAAATACTGTGCATAATTTATTTTCAAATTAAAACTAAAAATGAAAAGAGGGGGAAGGGGATGGTTTATTTATTTATCAATTTCTAAATAACTGTGGAAAATTGTATAATTTTGATGTTCCCATTTAAAAAAAAAAATCGAAAATGAAGCAAACAGTAATGAACATTTTAATTCATTTTTTTAAAGAATAAAAGCACCCCTGGAATGTTCATTGCGTCCGTGGAGTTCTTTTATTGCGTGATATATACGCGTGGGAGATCTTTGGTGGAAATTTAACAGCATACAGAGACACAGAGTGACACTCTTTATCTGCATCATAAAGTACTCTGCAGTACAGTCTTTTGTTCTGAATTTAAAAAAAAATATGGAGAGCAATACTCCAAAGTTCTTTAACAAATGTTTTACAAAGTATGATCAGTAATGTTTTTGATGAGTATAGACCGGTGACATACATCCCTATATTTGTGATTTGGGGTATACGCGGGAGTCTCCTCTCCTCTGCCCCCGCGATTAAGGGGGTAATACTGTTGTTTATATGATTTCTACTATTAAAAGATCCTACAAAGAAAAAAATATACATATATATTGTTTAAGACAACTGTGCTGGTAAGTGGATCTTTATGACCCTGATAAATATATGTTCCAGCAACTTACAGGTGTGTTTGTTCTGCCTATTTCCCAATCTATTTTGGGGTTGTTTATGTCACATCCCATCAAGATGTGTCAAGCCACTGCAGAGCTATGAAACTAGTGTCAAATAAACAGGTATAAAAATCTGTCTCTGTGTGCAGTAAAGAGAAAAGTGTTTAGACAGGAAACAGCTGCTTTTCAAATTAAAGCATCATAAAGAAGCTGGGCTTCTGGCTTTATAGCATCAGTTAATCCAAATAGAAGACGCTTATTCTGCTGGAAAATCCCTCCTGATCAGCTATTTTTTAAAATGTATCTTAAGGTTCTGATCAAACATTAATATGCACATTGACTGATCTCTATCATAGCACTTTTATTAAAAGTTGAAACAGTTCAAACATCGAGGTGTCCTATTTGATCTACACACAGAACAAAAGCTTTCTTTAAAAATGCTGTAGCATCAAATTCATGGCTTATCAGTCCTAAAATCCTCTGAGAGATGCTAGTCTTAAGGATATGAGCGGTACGTGCCAACATTTTTTTTTTAATTGACAAAGCACACATCGTGTCTCAGCTAGACAAATAAAAAGCTAGAAATTAGTTGTTATTCTGTGCATTTGTCACAGCACAGAAGCTTTGCATTTATAGCCTCTGGAGAGAAATCGTTTTATGTATTTGTGAGCTGTGATTTTCAGTCTTTTTCCCTCACTCAATTAATAGTTTTTCTTTTTAATTCTTAGTCTGTGTACCGGCTCAGTGGCCTCCTGGTAGATTGTCCGCCCTGAGACTGGAAGGTCATGAGAACAAATCCACGGCTGAGTCGTACCAAAGACTCTAAAAAATGGGACCTGTTGCCTCTCTGCATTGAGAGGTTGGATTGTGGGGTTAAACCATCAAATGGTTCCCAAGCGCGACTGTGTCTGCAGCTCACCCCTCCCCCAAGGGATGGGCTATATGCGAAGAACAAATATCACACACCTAATGACAACTAATAGGACTTAAACTTTTTGTATTATTTCTAATAATGCCATTTGACAATTTTGACTTTTCAAAATGATTAAAACTACAATACATATTGTCTGATAATATTTACATTCAGCCCATTGGAAAATCCCTTGTTTAAAAAAAGAAAAAAAAAAACTAACTGTATGCTGCTGTGACAAGAATACAAAAATATATTTTTCAGCACTAACACCATTCATGCATTCTTGTGTTTTTCTCTAACAATAATACACAAAACAGCAAAAATATTAGGACATTAACAAAAGAAAATACTTAGGGCGACTGGACTCTTGTTTTAAGACAAGTCTAATACTTTTAAATGTTGGTAGTAGAAGAATTATCAAGGAATGTGTGTGCAAGTTAGAATTTGAACCTCCTGTCAGTAAATAAATGATAAAAGGCAATAATATGCCTGATAAAACAACAGGAAGAGGAGCAGCCATATTGCAATTACATCTTTTTAGCTTTTATTGTGGAATGATTTGTGACATACAGACTGGCATGCTGGAGGACAATGTTTTATGTGGAGAAAGGGCAGAAAGCCTGTAAACCCCGTCAGCTCAGTTCTCTATCCTCAGCTGTGTGATTGGCTAACATGCTCCCACCCTCTGAGACACCAGTACAAGCGTGGTTTTATTAGTATCTGTGAGCACATAAACAGTTTCTGTTTCACACGCTTACAAACATACATGTGCATGTGATTACGCAGACTTTGCATAAGGATGAGTGCGGCCTATAATTTATGTGCTGTCTGTCTGAAAGAAAGAAGGAGAGGAAGAGGAAAGGGGAAGATGCAGATGACACACAAAGAGGGGGAAAAAAACTATTGGAGCAATCTGTAATTACAGAAATTAACTATAACAAGGACAGTGTAATTATACATCCTGTCTAATTGCTACCATTACTGAGGGGAAACAATGCAGCTACAGTACAATTATGTGTGTGTGAGTCTGTGTGAGTCGATGTGTGTTTATCCCTGATCTAAACTAATTTGTAGAAATGTGAGAAAAAGATTTCCCTCTTTCAGTCTGGCTGCACGCTTTATGGTAATATGTGCGGCATATTTTGGACAAGATTTGATGGATTTTGGAGTAGCAGGTGTAGGGTTACCGCTGCCAGAGCTGTGTCACTCTGATAGTACCTGCACATAAACAGTACTACCACAAGATCCAACTATTCTGATATACATTTCTATTTATTTTATAAATAGTAAGATAATTGTATTAAAAATGTTTGAAACATTTTGTGTTTAAGTCTGCAGATTTTGTACATAAAGTGTGAACTTAAAGACGGTGCATAATGTGTTTATTAATATTAGAAACTTTATTTTGAAGGCCTGGAATGTTTTTTTTTCTTTAAGTTTAGCTTACTAAGGTATTATTTCGATTAATGCACAAGCTGGTTTACCAAAGTTTAAGTGTTTTTCAAAGCACAAGCAATGTATTTTTTTCACAGAAAAAGAGAAAAAGGCTTTATATCAGAAAACAAAAATAAAAATACCTTCATGACTCCTGATGACAACCATTCTGGGACTGTGTACATAAGTGAGGTTTAAAAGTGAAAGACAACTCATACTGTTCATGGGAAATGAAAGGGAACAGAAAGAAAAAAAACTTTTTCTCTGCCTCTTTGATTTTTTTCAATAAAACAAATTTTAGAGTTTAAAAAAAAGTATTTAAAAAAATGTGTACATGTATATGATTGAAAATAAAGAACAATTTAAAAAATACATTTAAAAATTGAAACAAATTATAAAGAAAAAGCAAGAGTTTTTTTTTTTTATCAGACCTAACTGTCAGTTATTAGAGTTGCTAAACTTTATTTCTTCTGGTGAAAAAAAGGCAGTTAGACATTAAAAAAAAAAATACTTTTGAGGAGAAAAACTCATCTGAAAGCCAGCAAGAGGAAGAGATGCAGGTGTTGACAAACATAACCGTCAGAAGGTTGTGTTTTATTTTAAACAGGAAATACGGACATTTGTTAAGAATCGGAGTGGAGAACGACACAAATGGACACAAAAAAGGCATGATTGCATGGAAGTAACTTGTTGACTGTTATAAGCAATTCAAGCCTAAAACCAGCTCAGCTGATCAAGACAGTCCTCAAAAAATCGTGACACAGATGAACTTAAATGAGAGGAAATCAGGTCCACAAACACGTTTCAGTAATCGTGGATCACAAAGGCAATGATAAATTAAAAAATTTCAATAAAATGGACAGTTTGGGAGTGATGATCTGGGAAGCGCTTCCCAACTCCAAACCTTGAGCTTTAGTCAGATGCTGCAGGTTTTTGGGTTGTCCGGGTCCTATAGGTTCGTAGGGTGGAGCGGCTGAGTCCAATAGGGAGCGCAGGTGTGCTCTACAGTTCTCTTGAGGCTCATGTGGCCACCTTAACCCTTTAACACTGGAGCTCCAGTGTTTATGTTTTTTGATTTACTGTAACTTTCCAATTGTTAACATAATCAACTTAATTTCAGCTGATTCTGGAAAAAAGCAGCTCATGCCGCTATGTTAAAGATTTTGTGTTTACAGTATATCAATGAGCCAGATGCTTGTGAGAAGCTTGTTCAGTTGTGTTCAAAAATAAACGTTCTAACAAGTAAGCAGTTTGACCCGTTTTTCTCTTTTATGACACGATAAGATACGTTCAAATTTCTGCTACGGCTCTAGCCCTCATCATCATCCATCAAAAGAGACGTCTGCGTCCTTTTCTCGCCGTGGAGCGGCAAGCAGAGCCGCCCCCTCACACATGGGAGCGGCCACAGATGAAGCGATTTGGGGAAATCGTGGTCGGTGATTTAACAGAGGAACTGTGGATCCAACAATTCCACATAACACACAGATTTGAATGAGCTGTGTGATGCTGCGAGACCTCTTATGGGGCTCAGAGCAGCTAGCTCCTTCCAAGAATCGCATTTGATTAAAAAAAGCGTTTCCATTGCAGTTTTGTGAGATGTGTCCATTAAGATAGACCCTAAATGCAACAGCTTTTTTTTTTAATTTTTTTTATAAATGTTGTTTTTTTAATTGTGTTGTTTCTATTAAGCAAATCCAATTTGCGCCATTTCATAGTCAATGGAAACGCAGCTAGTGATGAATGTACACTGGCTTCTTTATGACAGCGTGCAAATGCTTCAACCAGAGGGCGTGCAGGTGATTTGTTAGGTTGCGCACAAGTAGTGTGCACGTATCACTTGAGTAGAACAAACAAACAGAGAGAGAGAGAGCAGGATTTGGTAGGACACGTGCCTGTGTCTCACCTACTTCCCTCCTGTTGTTTAAAGGGTAACCAAACAGGGAAGTTTGAGGCTGACTCCACCCACCATTTGAAAATCCAGTCAGAGCGGTGGGGCTTGGGGGCTGGACTTGCTATCACTACTGGAGCTGCAGATCATGATATGGAACTATGTGGATCTTTAATGGTTTGACCAATCATGAAATTCAACTGTAAAACCTTGATTCAACCAGTAGGGGGCAGCACACAGACAGTTTTTGACTATATTTTCAAGATTTAAACACGTTTATTTTAATTTTTCAAAAATTTGACAATGACCAACTTATATGACCCTTTTATAGAGGTAAAAAGACAAAAAAAAGTTGGTTTGGTCACCCTTTAAGTGTTCTCTACCACCTGTTGCACACTTTTTCCCGGTACAAAGATTTACATGAACATCTTTGATCTATGAGCTCACCAAGTGGACTACAACTTTGATATTTCACTCAGGTTTACCCCGCAGACAGCCCTTATCCATCCAAAAGGGCAGTTATGACCGACGCTTTAATCATAAGTAGTGCATTGACACCTAAATACACAGCTATCGGTATTTATGGGACAAGTCGCTTTAAACGAGGCGGCAACTTAAACTCCAATTCAGCTACTTTATGGAAAAATTTACTTCCCTAAAGATTGTTATGGAAATTAAAGGCATTTATCCAACTCTAGTTTTGCACATGTTTATGTTCTTATTGAAGATTTATTTCTTACAATTTGTTTGAAACTAATAAACACAGCGAGTTGTTTCCATGCATCCCAGTTTTCATTTGTTGTGACTGAAGTCACAGCCTGTTTAAAGCGGCAGCTCTTTCTCTTTGTGCTAATTAAGCTTTTTTCCTGAGCCACCTCAAACACTTGAACACGTCTGTGATCAACTGTGAACCACAGTTTAATCAAATGTGTCTTCAACAAGGGTTGTACCCCAGTCAGAATCTGATATTTTTAGTGCCTTTTTACTGCTAGGAGAGTTATTCAAGCAGGTCACACAGCCCCTGAAAACACAATGCTAATTTGGACATCAGTTTGAACATGTCTACCCACAATGCATTGGCAGGGTTTTAAGTGTGATGCATGACTTTAATTCCGTTAGTGGAATGCGGCCCAAGACGTGGCTGAAAGGGAGAGGAGGCCGGAGAGAAGGGGAAGGGACAAAGGAGGGCTGCATTCCTCCATATTCCCTCTTGTCCGAGGGGTTTTTTGGGATGGACGAGCGCCAGCGGCGAGGGAAGGAAGGTGGAGGAGAGGAGAGGGGATGGAGCTGAGGGGAGGGGAAGGAGGGGGGCCGGAGTGGCTTTTGTCTGCTTCCCACGTTTCAAAGCCAGTCTTGAAAAATGAATAGACAGAGGAAAATCAATTGCATGACCTTCACAGAGAGAAAGAGAGACAGAAAGAGAGATTGAGGGAGCTGCGGAGAAGGAGAGGCAGATGGACGGAAGAGAGCGAATGAAAGGGAGAGGCTGAAGGCAGGAAAAGTAAAATGACCCTTGATGTACGTTCCCATTTGGTACGTGTGTGTGTGTTTGTCATTGTGTGTGTTATGCGCTTACTTGCACAGCACATTCAAGGACTATTTGAAATCATTTATATTTCAATACCTTGATATTGAAGAATTTTTGCTTTGAGGACATTTTTTTCCACAGCGTTGTAAAAGAAGATAACTCAGATTTTTTATTTTGGAGCAGCTTCCCACATTTCTACTGCTGCTAATAAAGTTGTCCTGACCACACAGGTTGATGGTAGCAGCAGCATCGCTAAAGATGTGTCTGAAATCAAATGAGTAGAGAAGCCTTTCCTTCCCCGAGCACGTTTGTCTTCTTAAACTATTTGACAAAAGTAGAAACACCTCCACACTGCAGTTTTTATCCTCACTGCTCGTGCTTGACAGAGACTTGGAATATGCAACAGACACACCTGCTTGCTTTTCTCTCTCTGAAAGCTTCCCTGAGAGAAAGTCTGCAGTGATCGTCTCACATCTTTTGTCACCTGTAGCTCCGAAATATATTTTTTGAAAGGAACTGTTTAGCTCAAAATATGTACTTTTTAATATTTTTTTTTTTTATTTTAAAATTTGATTTTTGATAGTGTACTAAATTAGAAAGTCATAATATCAAAGGGGAGCTTACAACAAAAAATTTTACTGGCACATTACAAGAAAGCAATAGGGAGAAGTTCACTTGCTTAGATTACATCCAAGTTATCTTCTGTGTTTTGTGTATATGTCACAAAAGGTCATTACAATTCCTGTAAAGTAATCGATCAAATGTAAAGAATTTAGAAAAAAAACAGTAGAAGCTGGAATAAATTAAATCCATATAAATCAAAATTACAGGAGAAGAGTGCAGACGAAAAAAAAAATCGCAAATGCTGAGCCGAAAAAAGACCTTTAACACATCCTCATACACCCAAATAATAATAAAATAATCCACTTTATAGTTTAGTTTCCAATTATATCTTAAGAATAAAAATTTTCTGACATATGGTAATCACAAAAACCACAGCTACATTTTTCAATTAACTTTTTTCCTTTACATCAAGTGTTGGTTTAAGGAGCGACACTTCTACTCTACATGCATGCGAGCTGTTCCAGTTCAATTCCACATATATGGAAATATAAAACTTTTTTTATATTTTGAAAACCCACAGATGTCAAATATTTTTTCCATGCACCCCTTTTCCTGTCAATAAATATTTCTTAAATAGTGGGTGGTTATCAATTATTCTCGGCTTTGAACAGCACCTGTGATGTTTGTAAAGCTACAGCGCTTTATTTATGTACCGGTTCTTTTATGAGCATAACTTAATTTCAAATCCTCTTAAGGAAAGAGTTCTGGATGAACACCATAAAACAACTCAATTTAATTATTTGGAATTAGCTTAAGTAGCTTGTAGGTTCAAAAATAATCAAATATCTGTACATTACTGCATAGATTTACATGTTTAGTTTGATATACAATTTTGGAGACGGTTCTTAACATTGCAAACCAGAATCACAACACAGATCCTACAACAAAGACTTTCGCTCCTCTTTGTGGACTGTTTCCTGTCTGCAAGATTTGCTGCTCTGACCATAGATACGAAGGTCTGCATATTCTTTAATCATAGACAATAACACTCACAGCTTTCATTTAAAAATTATAAGCTAAAAAACCTAAGATTCCCATGAAAAAATAAGTCAGAGTAGAAGGCTCAGAGAAGTCACAGAGGACCATATTTAGAAAGTAAACCGAGCTGCTCTCTCATGAAAAATAAATACACTTTAAAAAAAAAAAAAAACTTTTGGTGTGTTTACATATAGAACATCCACGTACAGGTAATGATGCGGTCTTATAACTATTACGATTTCTGTAAAAGACAAAATAACATAATCCTGTTCGTGTCACAAGTTAAAGCAAGAATGCACAAAAACTTACTGCAGCGTTTGAGCGATGCAGTCCTTAAATCCTTGAAAAAAAAAAACACATTTGTCAAATTTTCATTACATTTATACCCTTGATGTGGACAAAAACCAGATTCTGGGTGTTTTTTTTGTTTTGTTTTGTCTTTTTATTGCTACCTAATAAGAAACAAAACGGAATAGTAATCACAGCAAAGTCCAACACAAAAAGAACTGATTATTCTGTTCTCCCAGAGGGCTCTCTATACTGGGATGTCAGAAAACACACAGATATTTAACCCATTGATGTCTATTAATGCAAATATTCATCAAACCACTTTGGCTCCAAAATTAACTTAATTTGGGAACTACTTAAAAGCAAAGCATAAGTGATTTTTTTTCATAAATGGAAAAAAAAATCAGGCTTCAAGAAGTTAATTGAATGCATCTTCACAAATAATAATTTTGGTGATAATTTTGGCTGTTTAAAGCAGCCTGGGTCAATTTTGGTGAATAAGTAATATTAGACAGCAAACGTGTTTGGAGAAAACTAGATATATATTCTGTCTTTTGAAATGTCGATGGAACACAAAAAAATCATATGTTGGTGAAAAAAATACCTCAAATCACTTGTCAGTAGTAAGTCTCTTGTAATAAGCAACTGTCAAAAAGTAGATTTTAAAAAGGTGTCCCTGATTAATTTCATACAGGTTATATTGTGGAAAAATATTCAGGTGAGATTTGTCAATTTTGAAATTATTTGTTGTTTCTTTGTTAAATATGAATTTGGAAAATGTTAGAGACCCTACTGAAATAAATCATCATATATCACAAAAATGTTTAATGTTATCAAAATAGAACTAGTGTTTGAGTGTGAGATGAGCTCCCTGTTTACTGGACTCTGAATGTTAGAATTTGTTATTGTTGCTTTCTTCACTGTCAGCAGAAAACACTTAAGTCATACTTTGGTGACACAAGCACTCAGGTCTGCTGAGGACTTGAAAACGTTCCATTTTTTGTTTTTTAACAGGAATGTGCATTTTTAGCAGAAAACATGAAAGTTAAGACAGCGCTGTTGATTGTTGTTAACTTTTTCCAGCTGTTTTGTGGACTCAGCTGTCCCCGCTGTTGCATTATAGCAAGAGAGCGGCTTACATGGAAATCCTGAAGCACCAGTACTGTGAATTTTTGGGTTTCGGATAAGTTATGGAATTCTAAAAGTAAATTTATTTTTTTTCTAGAGTATATATTTATGTTTAAAGAGTATTTTTTTTTTCTCGATTTACCATAGAACACAAATAAAATTGTTTAATTTTATCATCTACAAGAATTAATTTTTTCAAATGTATTCTTAAAGGCTCATATTTTGCATAATTTAGTATTTAGCTAATTTATGACATACTTTTCTGATGATAGTGATTTTTATAACCTGTTGCTGAGGTTCTTTCTGTCAAGAACTGCTGGTGTAGGACCCAAAATGCAGGACATGGGCATGGTGGTGTAAACTTAAATATTTAGTTTAAAAAAAAAATGTATCATGACATAAAACAAAGAGAGCAACAAAAAAGACACAAAGCGGAGTACCTGACAAGGAAGAACTGAAAACCAGACACTGAGGTCAATTCACTGAAATAAAGACGTCTATGAATGATCAACCTAAACCAGGAGTGACTGACAGAGGAGGAATTTGTAAATAGAAAATGACAAGAACCAACGAATTGAAGCTCACAACCAAATCCAAGAAGGCTATCCTTACACGTTCTGACATTTTAATATGTTTGATGACATGTTTGGACTTTCAAAGTGACTTTACAGGAAATGCCTAATCAAGGAGAACCAGCTCTCTATGGATCTTGCTTTTGCTTGTCTTTTGTTTATTCCAATATTACAGATATTTGGAGATTGTGAACTATTATCCTTTAAATTACACCATGCTTGGCTAACATCCTTTAAAGACCCACTCCGATGAAAATTGTGTATTTTATGTATATTTAATACCGCAGCTCCAGTGTTTATGTTCTTTGATTTACTGTAACTTTTCAAACATTAACACAATCAACTTGAGTCCAGCAGAATCTGAAGGAGAAAAGCTCCTCGTGTTCAAGCATCTCTGGTGACGCCTCAGGTGTTAAAGGGTTAACATGTTTTGACATGTCGGTCACATAAAATAATTTGAGATTAAACTAGCTCTGATATGGCGCGCTGTTTTTTTCTTTTGTTCTATGCTAATGTTGGGTTGCGGTTATTACTATATTTTTTCTTTTTTTCTTTCTTTATTTTTTAAGAGTATGACTTATAAAAAAACTTTACCTGAATATTAATACATCTTTCATTGTAATAAAATGGTAAAAAAAAATTTTGTTTACTTACCATAAGATGATTCAGCAAAATCTTGTTGTTTTGGTCAAAAAAGCTCAGTGTGCTTTGTGTCTGGGTTTAGGTGGAAAACAAAAATGAAGGATGTTCATAAATCATCAATTAAATATTGTCTTGTCAGCATTTAAAATCGATGCAAGTATCGCCAAATGAAATATCGCTGAATTTCTCCCTACACCCCAAGTTGTAAGAAGCTGTAAGGTAGCGGGAGAGAGTGTAAACAAAGGAATGCTGAGATTCCACAAGGTTACTTTTGCACCAACAGCCCCACCCACAACTAAAAGGCAAATTTCTGATGAACTCCTGCCGCTCTGCAGAAAACATGTCTTTAAAAATGGCATAAATTTTTATATTTTGCCTAAAAATGACATGACAATAATTAAAAAATCACCGAGAAGGATTTGACAATAGATAAAAATATAGTTAGAGTTCAACTTTAAGTTATGAAGTATAAAGAAAACCTAAAGAATGTTGTTTTCTCAGCATTTTTACATTCTGGAGTGATTGCTTGGAGGTTCATTAGTCCTCTTTCTGTGCTTTTGGCGTACTGACTGACATGATTGGGCTTGGGAACGTGTTTAAATAGTTGTCCTGATTGAAGTAAATCAGCAATTGGAGAACAGGTTAAAGAGATATTGATCCAAGTAGACTATAGAAGCCAGAAACAGATCTTTAAGCTGAGCAGAAGAATTGACCAAAAAGTAGAGTCCACAAGTGTTTTGTTCAAAGAGGGTTGTTTTTATATTTCTAATTTTTTTGAGTTGTTAATTACACGTAATGAGCATCAAAACTGTTTTTATTTTAGGTGATCCTCTCTGTAGAGTTTTCAGACTGTGTATTATGTGATAAAGCAGAGAAGTGCAGGACGGCGGCTGGAAAATCCCTCAGTCTGTTCCAAGTACAGTACAATGACAACTCACTGCCGGCAACAGGAGCAGCTCAAGTGTTTTACTGTCTGGATGAGTGAGGTCAAACACACCTCTCTCCTCCCAACACTGATGACATTGACTTTCATTCTGCCTCCACTCGTTCCCCTCTCCTTCCTTTCTTCATTGCCTTCATCCCCGCCACCTCTCTCCCGTCTACCCTACCTTTTTCCCAATCTCCCCCCTCCGCCTCCGCGTCTGCCTCCCCTCTAATTCGCAGTGTTTAAAGCAGCCTGAGCTTTTAAAGGAAGTTAATTGCACTCAAATTATGTTCGACCGCAAAAAAAAAGAAGTGAGGGAGCGATGGGGAAGAGACAGAGAGATGGAGGGAAGGAGGCAGGGGAGGGATAGATGTCAGAGTGAGGAGATAATTGTGCCAGAGAGGGTCCGTGCGATTAGGGTCACTTTCTCTGGCTCATTCTGTCAAACGGCCAAAGCGTCACATGTGGATGGTGGTAAACACGGTGGCATGTGATCGCTCCTCTTTTTTTTGAAACGGGGAGACTACAGACCAAACTTGACAGACAAAGACAAATAAGAAGACAGAGAGAGGAGGTTCAAAGAGACTGAAGGAGCGGTTCAGAGTGTGCTATCTGTTGGTTCCCATGGTAACACCCTAACCTGGTTAAAAAGGTTGACACTGTGGGGGTGGAAAAGAAGATAGTGTGTGTGTGTTCGTGTGTATGCACAGCCATTACTTGTGGACTTAACTGGGACTAAATTATGTATTAGACAGAAGTATAATGAAAACCCTTCAAATTTTTCATTCAGTCATGTGAATCCTTTCTTCTAGTGGAGCACTGGGGAGACCCTGAGCATTGACCTGCGAGTCAGACTATAATTAACGTGTCCGATCGCACCCTGTCCCATTCTGTTTCTTATTCCCACAATGAAATTAAACCTCACAGCAGAGTAATGAAATGGGGTTTTTTAGATCAGAGTCTACATTCAGGTTTTCATGCAAACAATGTAAAGTTAGATAGAACGCTGTTCAATATTTGGGTCCAAATAGTTTTTTTTATTAGCCTTTTTTATGATATTTGGTTTAAAATTATTCAAATGTGAATAAAGGTAGAAAGAAAGTGCTAGAATGAATCATCAGGATCAGTCAATCAATCTATTGAAGCAAGCACTGCCGATAACAACCACACTGCAAGTAAAACTTGAGCAAAGCAATGATCTGAAGATGATGCTGAGGCCACAAACAGAAGAAAACTTCTCTAATGTGAAGATTTATGCCAAATTGTTAAGCTCAGAAAAATTGATTCATTTAGGCACAATATAACACGACACGAAAATAAAAAATGTACCAAAAGGAGTTCAAAATTATAAACAGCAAATTAAGTTCACATGGGTTCAGATTGCATTCACCTAAACATTTTAGTTTTCTTTGTAGAAATGTAATTGTGTTCAGGAAAGGAATTAGTACTTCAATATTGAAATTAGTGGTGTTGTTATTTTTTCTGCATTCTAGTTAAAAGTATTAACTATTACCAAAGTTATATTATTCTTAAAACATTTGTTATCGATCAGTAACTTTTTAAGTTACTTTTAACTTTGAAAGTAATTATTTGTTTCTTGATAAAATGTATTTACCAGAGTAAGAAATTATACCAATTCTTTATTTATTTTGAACTTCCTAAACACCTTTCTCTTTGCCTTGCAACTTTGAAGGGTTTGTTTTCTTAGAAACTAGTTAAACTCAGTGCTTTAACCCTTGTGCTATCCTGGGTGTGTTGATGTTGGAAGTTGGGAGTGCGCAGAACTTTTTTTTCAATGATTTTTGATTTTCACTGGTGTCCGTAGCAGAAATGAAAACCGGTCCACCTTTATCCACATTTGTCATGTGAAGCTTGGGTCATCTGGACCCCACAGCACATGGGTTACATGGGCATGTTCTCACTCAGTCCTTCTACTTAGAGTACCGCCACTTCTCCACGCCAGAAGTGCTGCCGCTACTCTGTCCTTGCACGAGTACTCAACTTGAAAAACTTTAATTAAGATTTTTTTTTCCTTTTAAAAAAGAAAGACATAATTAAAATAGAAATATAAATTATTCTACGCTCATGCATAGAAAGAAAATTGCTTTTTTTTCTTGATCAACATTTACATTTAAAATTCTCACCACTTCTTGTTGTCCATTTAAAGCACTGTTAAACTGGACTAAAAATGAATAGTTAGCTGCCAAATCTGTGGAGACTGTAATTCATCCAGGATGGTTCCATATATTCCAGTTCTTTTAGAAGGGAGAAAGTCTTTTGTCCTCAACTTGAAGTCCAGTTGATACTTAAAAAACTTATTTTTTTTATATAGTTCACTTATATAATTCTTCTCATTAAAGCAAAATGTGTGGACTTCATAAAAAGTGATTATCAGGAATTAAGCAACAAATAAAATCAATAATAAAAAATCCATCCATTTTCAGAATCTCTTTCTGGATCCCAGCGCTGCTGAAGCCAACCCAGCTACTGGTGGTCAAAGGCAGGTTACAACCAGAACAAGTCACATGTTTGTCACAGAGTCACACAATCACACCTGGAGACGATTTAGAATCTTTAATTAGCCTACAAAGCATGTCTTTTGATGGGAGGAAGCTGGAGTGTCTGGAGAAAATGCACACAAACTACACACAGAAAGACCCCAGCCGGGTTTAAACCAGGGATGTTTGCTGTTAGGCAAAAGTTCTGACCACTACACCACCATGCAGGATGCAAAATAATAGATTTGCTTTTCATCTTTATTCAAAAGAGAGTCCTGAGGAAATGTCTTCTTTTAAAAGTGGATAAGAAAGAACTAAAGAAAAGTCACAAAAAATCCACCAAACCAGATTTAAATAGAGATTTTAAAAGAATTAGCCTTAAAAAGGTACTGGGTTATTTGAGAAATGCAGAACTCTTTCTTAATCATAGGTGTTCTTTAGTATTTGTGGTGCACATGTTGTGAAAATTTCTGTTTCTTTTTACCACAATTCTTGCTACAAAAAAACTGTTGAATTTGTCTTCTTAGTTTAAGTAACATAAGCAGCACGTTACAGATATATTTAAAAACCGTTTCAGTGATGTTCCATTTTGCAGCACAAATGTGCTGACCTTGTTGGTGTCACACAGCCTTTTCTTTTTTGGGAGATTTAATAGGAAATCCTCACTTTTAGTTTGTTTAGAATTTGTGAATGAAACAAATTATTTACAGAGCTAGAAGATCAGGGCAACAGATTTTTAAGTAATTTATGTTTTTTTTTGTGTGTTTTTTTTTTTCACATTGTCAACAGTTTCAGGTCACCACTTGTCTACCCACTGCCCAAAGAAAACCAAAATTCCACAGCGGTAAAACTATCAAGACCAACAGAAAATTTGCTGGGAAATATAAAAAATAAATCTTTTTCTTGTTTAAAGATCACCCTTAACTAAAACAATTTAAGCCCTGAAATGTCATAAATGATTGTTTATTGATAATTATATCCCTAATTTCCTTTGGGAACAATTTTGAAGTGAAAGTGCAACAACTACAAGAGATTCAATTTGAATTTGTTTTTTTTTTTTTACTCATTTTATTTGGATTTTTTAACTTGCTGACTGAGCCAGCCAATAATGGTGCTTCTGAAGTTAAAGAAAGGATCCAGTTCACTAAAAAACACACAAAGAGAAATATCTTGACCATGTTAAACAAAAAGTTTGGGTTTTTTTGTAATCAACTACATTTATTTTATTTCATGGAAGCAAATCATCTCCAAATCACTCCAGTGTAAAACTATGGAGCCGGTCTGATGACACGGCACAAGCGATAAGCAGACTGTAGCCACAGAATAATAAAATTGGACAAACAAAATGTTCATTTGTGGCCACGAAATATTCAAATCGTATAAACAAAAACTGATTCATGCCAGAGAAATAGTTCAACTGAGCAAGCAAAATACAAATTCTTGTGTTTAACAGCAACTTACACAACACAGAAAGGAATAGATTTGATTTATATTCTCTCTTTGTTTCTGTAAGACCTAAAATATCAAAAAGCCCATATAGCAAAACAGTTATTTTTTTGGTTGTGAATCTTTGATTTCTACAGACACTTGTCACATTTTGACTTTAAGTGTAATATTTCAACTGTGTATCATTTTTTTTTTTTTTAAATAATTGACAATTTTGCTGGTGGCGTTTGATTTCAGCTCCAAAACAGCCTCGTGGGATGTGAAACGTTTATTCTTTCCAATGATTTGTATGTTTTTGGAAGTCCTTCGGTTTGGTGATGTCATTTAGACACCCGTACATAGCAAAAAGCACAAAATCTGATTATGTATATTTGTCACGTTTCAAGTTTAAATATCTTATAACTCTTGGTATTAGACAAAACTAACTTATGAGTAAATTTTCTTTAAGATGTAGCGTCTTCTTGAAAAATAATAAATCTTGGTTATTTTGGCGAGTCATTTATTCTCATAAACATCTTATCTTAAGAAATATCGCTAATTGATTTTTTTTAAATTTTGCATACTATTTCTAAGATTGATTGATTGATTGATTGGTTTTGTTTATTTCAAGCACAGATTGTGGACTATGCAAGACAAAAAAATCACAGTTTTTTTCAAACTCATTACATAAACAAGGATATGCATTGATTAGAAAATAAAGAAACAAACAAACAAAAACACTCCCTTATGTCACATTTGATTAATTAAATATGATCATTATTTGCTAAAGTCAGATTAAAATTGATTGCTTGAAAAGCGTGTAAATTTACCCATCACTTCATTTTATAGTTTTACATAATTTTTGTAGCTGGTTCTGATCAGATCAAGTGGAGTATTTTTTAATAAAAATAAAAGAGTGTTCAAGATTTTTTAAGAAATAGACTTTCCTAGGAAACCAGAACATTTCATTTGGATCATGATTACATAGTCTTTAAGACACATTGATCCAAAAATTGGTTCCAAATGACCAAAATATAGCATTTACTCAAAAGCAAAAACACAAGTGATATATGTATTTTTTATGGCTGAAAATAAATTCAGGCATTAAGGAGTTAAATTAAACGTTTATATCCTCAAGATTTAATTTAGTCTTAAAAAGGCACCAAACCAAAACAAATTCAATTAAATTTTTTTTCACTTAAAAAAAGGGGAAACATCTCGGATCCCATATTTTTTAACTTGTTTTGAGAAGGAAATTTTTTCCAGTGATTGCTCCATCCATCTCCTTGACACTTGTCGCTTAATCTTTTGTATTACTGGTAAACAAAATCTCCCCGTTTGCTTCGAAAATGAACCTTTTTTTTGTCAGTCTTCAACAACTTTTCAAAGCCTCGTTTGCAGATTTTTATGCTCAGACATAGTGTGTCAACCCCCCCAAAATGGTTGTGAGTAAAACATCTTTTATGAATCCAACATTTTTTATGGGAAAACACAATAAAAATCCCTGGTGCACATAAAAAAACAGGAGTAGGGGTTCACAGCAGCACTACAGAAGGATCTTTGTTCTCACGTCGAGATGCCACCACTGCTGTGAGACTCTCTTCACATGCGTTCAAGAACACACACCAGGCCCAGTGTTTTGGTTTCCTGGCCCGCCCTATTGTGCCGTGGCAGTCTTTAATAAATGGTCCTCTGTGTATTTGTATCTGCCAGTCTGAGCGTGTGCTTGTGTGTTTTTGCATGGGTGTGACTCATCTGTCAGCCCTGCTGGCCCGGTGTCACATCCAGCGTTTCCTTCTCCCTGCTGACACTACTCAGCACAACTGATCACCTGCCATCACCTTCACCCCTTCAGGGATCTGGGGCACACACAAAAACAGAGGGGGGGTTTGGATTCATTCCCACTAACATACAGGTGTGTGTGTGTGTGAATCATTCTCGTGTGGTCATGATGGGGGTTGCCTCCTCCAGGTTTCCCAGTGATGCAGCTCCATCGCTGCCCCGGAGGGGAGCCTGACAGGCAGGCCGAGAGCTCAATGGACTCCCCATCCCCCTCCAGGCAGCATCTGACTGGGCTGAAGGGTCCCAGCACCAGAGCCCCTTTCACAGGCCTGAATGGACTTGGCTTATTTATATTCACACTCTGTCACACAAGGGGACCCCAATCTTACAATGCCACAGTGGCTTTGTCCGGCAACTCTGTATTTATGTGTGCGCCTGGGTGTGTGCGCGTCTGTGTTGTTTAATCACAGAGCATGTAGCTGCTGTGCAGTCGGCGCACGAGAATTGTGTGTTCACATATACAAATATGTGTGTATCTGTGCTTGCTGAATGTGTGTGTGTGTTCCCAACCTCCCTCGGTGTTGGGTTGTAACCCAAAGCAGTGCTTTCATTTTCCTGTCATAACGTGTATTGATTTCCCCCAGCCTCGCAGTGACACCCCCCCTCTTTTTTTCCACACACATCCAACAATCCTAAAAGTCACACACACGCCCAGGTACGCGTATGCGCTCATTTTGCACGCAAACAAGTTTGTTTCTGCCAGCAGTGCACCGTTCCGAAAACAGTCCTGTTGGAGTCAGATTAGTCCACACATATGTTCCCCCTTTTCTGCAATCTGCAGGCGCACACGCCCGCCCTGTCACATACTCTTTCTGACATAAAACAGTAAAGGTGCCTGATTGCTAAATTAATCTTCCACGTCACCGCAGCCCACACCTTCCCTCCCCGCGCCTTGCGCCGGGCTTTTGGAGAAAGTGATCACTCTTGCATTCCTTAGTGTTTTCTCATTTTCTCTACCCTCTTGGCTCCGCTCGCACCTATCCTCACCCCTCGCCCCCCTCCCCTCCCCACCTAACCACCTCCAACTCTATTTGTATTGTAATTGCCTTGGTAAACAGCACCACTTTGGCACTGAAGCAGCTCTGATAGCTTGTATTTGGGATGCATTAAGAGTGGTGATGCGGACGCTACACGCGCGTGCGTGCGTGCGTTGGTGTCTGCTTGTGTGTCAGGTGAAAGATTTAGTGGTGTGCGTCACATTGCAGCAGATTAGGTTCACTTTTTGAAGTAGGGTCGATTTTAAGAAGAAAAAAAAAAGGCTCACTTTTCGACTGATCTTTTTGTTTTGTTCTTTTAAAGTCAAAGAATTCCTGGCCATTTCTCCTGCCTTTGGGGTGCATCGCTTGTAATATATATATTTTAAATAAAATGTCCTCTGTTTTAGAAAAATGAAAGATGAGAAAGCTGTGGCAGTGATGAAAGAAATACGTATTTATACTCTTTACATACATCCAACTGCTTTGAATAACTTTCAATAAAAAGAAGCAAATTCATCTTTAGGGATTAACAACAAAGGAACAAATTATTTTGTTCTTTAACTTCTTAATGCACAAGCTGCTTTTGTCCTTCAGAATCTGCTGGATTTACGTTGATCGCGTTAACGGTTGAAAAGTTACAGCATGTTGAAGGTTTTGTGTTTCAGTGTCACCGGTGACGCCTCAGGTCTTAGAGGGTTAAAGACATTTAGGAATCGTTTTAGTGATGACGAGATCATAAAAGTCATTGTTTTGGAAATTACAGAATATGCTGAAACCTTTCACCACATATTATACACTTTTAGTTTATCATTTCATTTTACAGTAGCTGGCTGCGTAGTCAGTGTGTGACCCTTGAGGGAGGTAGAAAAATGCAATACAAGTAAACGCTTCTTACCATTTTGGAAAATGAAAACACTGCAACTAAATTTAATACAATTTTTAAAAATCACATATTCATCAGGGCTGGAAATCAACTAAAAAAAAGAACTTATTAAAGTACTTAAAACCGATTAAATATTTATTTATTTTCTATATAGCTGGGATAACCCGACAAAGTGTTTTAACCCTTGTGCTCTCTTTTGGGATCCAGATGAGCCAATGCTTATATTGATGTGTGATCCCTCCTATAACAGCAGTGGACAAAGGTGGACAGGATTCAATGTCGGACACCAGTGAAGATAAAAAATTCCTCAAAAAAAAAGAGTTCTGTGCGCTGTTTTATGGGGTCCAGATGACCCACTTTTAATGTAAACATCCCTAGGATCGCACAAGGGTTGCATTAATTTGAGTTAATTAATATTACCTGGTTTAATGCATAAACTGGACACAGTTTAAAAAATAAAAACATGAATTAAAACATGAAAATAGACTTTGGTGTGAATTAAGCAGGTCATGTTTTCTCCATCATTGTGTTTTAGATTGAGATAAAAAAACACATCATGTGTCCATTTCATACAGAAATAGAGGTACTCTCAAAGGGTTCACATACTTTCTCTTGCAAATGTATAATTTGGGACAAATTTTTATCAGAGGGTCAATTATTGTTGCTGTAACTAGCACATCCAGATAAAATGTATGCCTCTTTACACATTCTTTGGAGGAAGAAATTAACAGTTTCAGAGACTTATAAGCCTGTGCAATCATTACAAACAACAAATATTGAAATGAAAGCTTTAAATATCTAGAGAATAGTAGCCGCTTGAATAATTGAGCACACATTTAATTAGCCACAAATCTTGTTAAACTACATTTTTGTTTTTATTATGTGAAGAACAAAACCTGCTAAAAATCTGTATTCAAAGACTAAATGAAAGTTTAAAAAGCCCTTCAGCTACTTCTGCATTTTCACAGACTTCTTCTTTTTTTTTGACTTTCTCAAGTTTTTCATCTATGCTGTATAAACTGCATGATAATTTTAAGCACTTGCATTTTAACACAACACATTAATCTGTTGTTTTTTTATCCTATTTGTGTCAGTAAAATGCTAATTGTTTTGATCTGTGTTTAATTCTTCCTTGTTCTCCTTTTTTTCCATCTTTTTTTTCATATGAGGAGAGCGTTTCTTTAATCTCCTTAAACTACATTTGTTCATAGAATGAGATTGTCCACTGGGGCAGAGTGTAATCGTCCCTGTGAAGTTCTGAAAAGACACTTTTCTGGAGACATTTGTGGCACACATTTTGGCATGAAGCAGCAGGTTCATGAATGAGCAGGACATGTCAACATTATTGTCAGGATGGGCAGATGAAACATAAGAGGCAGTAATAGAGCTGTTGCAGAGACGGCAGGTGTGATACGGATGGATGTACCTGAATTATGGTTTATTATTTTTGTGTGTATATTTGTAATATTCTGATGAGGGATATTTAAAATGAACTTTGCTTCATTTAGGATCTAGTAGATTCCATGCTGGGATGACTAATGTTCTGTATGCAGATAAGGTCAAAGCAAAATGAATATAAATGAATGGAAAGAAAGTTCTTGCATCTCTTAAAACTGCTGGAAAAACACTGTGCTACATGTTATTAATATTATTTTTCATCAGTCAGCTTTTTCTTGATACTAAGGGCTCCCATTGATTAAGCTTGATTTTTTTTTTGCTTCATTGACTACATTTCCACACACCCCTAATATTGTGATTTTATCTTAAATAAGCTCACATCCTTGATAAGACACAGCCGTGGGAACACACTGATTCTATCACCTTATAATTGGCACGTTCAGGACGAGACAGCTGAAACATGCTGATTTTATCCTGAATTTTCTTGCACTTTACACCTTATTTGCAAGAACAACAAGCAGTGAAGGAGGCATGAAAGTAGTCACCATATTTTCAGTTAACTGAGTTTGCTTTGACACAATTCCTCCTGTGCTATTATTGTACAAAAATCACAAAGGAGACTTTTTTCTTTTCTTTAAATCCCAAATGAGAATTTTGAATGACTAAAAGTTGTTGACAAAATACAATGGACTAAATAAGAGCAGCAGCTTCTGCTTTTTGTGCATTTCTACCAAAAGAAATGGACAAAACAAAACTGTGACCTTGGGTTCCAACGAAATGACGTCAGTTCAGTGGCCATTTTTCTGCTGTACGGATATTGCCCAATTTCATGATTTTGGGACCAGACGACGTTAGCAAGCAGTGGTTGGTTCAAGAATCTGGCAGTCAAATGCTTCAACTATTTAAGGCGGAGCCAGCGGGCGCCGCATGCTCTTATTTAGGCATCTGATTGGCTAATTTATAACTTGTATAACTTGAGATAAAGAAACAGTATCATGAAAAATAAAATTGGTTTGGCCAAAATATGTTAAAAAGAGACACCAGAGCAAGAATGGTTATTAATAGCTGTTTATTTTTCAATAGAAGTGAATGGGATTTTGGCTTTCTGGGAGTACTTCCTGTTTGGGACACGAGAGGGGAGGGATGATCAGTCCAGTTCTCTATATTTAGTGTCTATGATTTTTACCCTGCTAAAACAAACACCCTTGAAAAAAGTCACAAATTCTTACCCAAGTGGCAGATTTGCTTTAAATAAGCAAAAATAATCCGACAGTGGGATAAGAAAAATGGTGTTTACCAAAAATTCTGATATTAGGAAAAAAATTTTCCATTGACTAGTTTGTTTTGTCAAAATAAGGCTATTTCCGAATTCCCACCCCATAACTACTGAAAACAACCAAGTATTATGTCAACAAGTTCACGAAGTGAAAATCAAATCAATACCAGCATTTTACGACGTCTATTTTTGACTCCACTGTTCTGATGATAAAATCAGAAAATGACATTTAAACATATTTTTTTCAAACATTTGTTCAAATGTTTTGCATTGTGGTCTTTATTAGCCAGTGTAGTGACCAGCAATGCACAACGGTTTTTAACAAAGACTTCTGGGGAAATTCTAAGGCACTCAATTTTGGAATTGACAGCACTACAAAAATGCCAAATGCACTATATAGTGCATTATATATTGGTAGGCTGGGCCCTGAGCTGCATGGCCCCCTCGGCAAAAAGGGATTTTTGCTTCCCCCTCCCTACCTGTAAGCAACCCCACCTTCTCATAACACCATCTGGACCCTACAAGACGACCCTACAAGACGACCCTACAAGACGACGATGAACTTTTTTTTTTAAGGATTTTTTCCTCCTCTTCCTTCTTTTTTCCCTAAAGGTTGTCCCTGAAGGCTTGTTTTGCTGTCTTTTTACGCTTAAAGTTTTAAAGAATAACTAGCAACTCCGACACTCTCTTTTGAGTTATTTTATTTATGTTTTTTAAATACTTTTTTCATTTATGCGTGACATGAATCGTGTGTCAAACTGAAAAAAAAAAAAAAAAAAAAAAAAAACTTGATTCATGGTCATTGGGATTTGGTGCCCCCTCCAGTAGAGGGCGCCCTAGGCAGTCACCTAGGTGGCCTATGCCCAGGGCCGGCCCTGTATAGTACACTGCATAGTGAGAGACTATTTTGTCATTGAAAACTTACTTGATAATATTATATTTCTTGCAAGACACAAGGTACAACATTTTTTTTCTTGAAGCAAGGGTCTTTTTTGTTAAGATTTAATGTTTGCATTATAAAAAAAATTCTACAAACATTTAAACTTGTTGTTGATACAACACAAATTTGGAGTATTATCTTTAAATATGCTTGCCATCCAGAAAATGGTATGTATGTAATACATAGTTATGGTTTGAAGACTTTCTACATGAAATGCCTTAAACTACAAAGATAAAAAAAAAAGCTGGTCCTAGCTAACAGAAGCAATCTGCTTTATCTGTCTGTGATCACAGGTTTATGATCAATTACTTATGTGATATGAGACAGGGGCAGATGGAGGCATGTCTGTTTTAATAATGGGATGCAGGAATTAAAGATGCAATCGGTGAGCGCAGCGTCAGTGTGGAAGCGCTCAAGGGTTATAAGAACCAGAAAAAAAAACATTGTTTGATTTTCAGTGCAAACACCTATAGTCTCACCTGTGATTTGTTATTAGTGAGATTCTGTTCTGTTCCAACAGAGTAAAGTGAAAAACAGGCATTTGTTTTGTCTTTTCTCTGCAGTCAGACGATCATCTCACTCTCTGGCCACTGACATGTTTGAGCAGCACCTGGGGGCTCACCTCCTGCAGGTAACCACCATCCCCTTTCTCTTTTGTGATTGTGAGTTTATTCAGAATGTACGACCATCTTTTTCTCAGCCTTAATTTTGTCTTCATATACACATATGTATACATACCTATACGTGTTATTTGGACTACAGAACATCGGTATAAGCCCCAGCTCTCGTGAGATAAGATTTCCAGGTAGCTTCCCGAAGCTTTGCCGCGCACAGGCGCACACATCTGATAGATCTCAGATGTGTGCAATAGAAAGCCTCCCTTTTGCACTGACAGATGAACGCAGCCTGAGGGGTATTCTGGAGCGAGGAAGCTGCAGGAGCTACAAAATGCAGAATGTAAACACTCAGAAGAAGCTCAAACAAGGCAGCACTGCAGATTGTAAGCTTAGACTGGGAAGAGTTTTTGGCAGAACTAGTAAGAGGGGAGACAGGTGCGAGCAGGTAAAAAGCAGCATGCGTGGAGAATGTAAAGGGCTGAAACAAAGAAACATCACTGGTGTCTGCTCTCCTCTGGCATTTTAAAGAGGACAGGAAGCTCGGGGAATGGCGCTGATAGAAATCAAATTAACGCTCCAGAAAAACTGTATGAATCTTCCCTCCCAGCCATCCTCCCTCCGTAATAGCCTGATAATTGCACTTTAGTTCTCCGACATTCAGGCGGCTGGTTTCTTCTCGCCGCGACACAGCGCCCCACACCCCGGACACTCATTTGCATACTGGATGTGTCACTTGCATAAATTACCGCTGCCACTTTGAGCGCCGGGTTGCCAAAATAGCAATCATTTTTCGAAAGCAAAGTGGCCCCGGTTTGTGTACACGCGTGTGAGGAGCCATGGACTCACTCCTGGACTCCTGTTATGACGATTAATATTATTCTGTGAAGCAGTCCCCTCTAATGGGCTGGCTGTATACCTTTCACTTCTCATTAGAATCACAGCAGCCCGTAATGACTCGAGTTTTATCTGCGTCTGTAGCCGTGTGTGTTTACGTGTGCGCAGCTTCAGATCCAGGATGAAGCTTTGACTCTGACTTTATTATATTTGATTGAAAAAGCCCCCGTCTATAAGCTCAGGATCTCTTTGGAGGATTTTTTTTGTTTTGTGTGTGTGTCCCAATCTTGCTCCATCTGTGTTTGTGTGTAGCTTCTGTTCTGTTCACGTTTGTGTGTGTTTGTGGGAATTGTGAATTGTGAGAAGGGGCCAAAGGGTGACGCGTTGTTTGTTCTCCAGCTCTTTGTAATTTGTTCGATACACGCTAATTGGTCTAATTTGTCTGTCTTGTTTCTTTTTACCTTTGTGTTTTGTGTGTGTGTGTGTGTGTGTGTGTGTGCAGTCTCTAGATGGCTTTGTGTTTGTGGTCAGCCAGGAGGGACGCTTCCTCTACATCTCAGAGACAGTTTCTATCTACCTGGGGCTCTCACAGGTAAAACTCTCTTATTTCTGTGTCTCACACACACACGCAGAGCTGCACACACATGCGGGTCCGATCCTTTGTAGCTATAAGAGTATGATTTGCACACGTGTGCCCTGTCTCCTACTCGCGCTTTTAACACCCTCTCCCAGGAGTGTTTGTGTTTGTGTTTGTGTGTGTGAATATCATTGCCCACGCCCCTCTGCGGAGCGCGGCACTGGCGGGGGCCGAAGCGACTTCTCTGCCTCCTTTTACCTCCCTCCCTACCCCGCCGCACCAGGTGCTCACCTCCGGTGATTGCCTGTGGCCTCTTGTACTGTGAATGTTAAGTCCTGCCATTTTGCCCAGATGCATAAATAATAACAGTAATTACTGGCCCAGCAATCAAAGTGTCGCCCCAGCGCGCTGGGCCTGTCTAGGGGAACAAATCGATAGGCATCTTAAAAGCCACATTGATTGTAGGGAGGGGGAAAACACCAAGGGGGATAGTAAGATAGATAGAGACAGCAAGTGAAAGAAAGAGAGGGGAAGAAAAGGAGAAGAGGTGCGATAAGAAGTAGATGTTTCAGGAGAAAAAGGTACAACTTCAATCGAGAAGGTTAGAAAAATAATCAGTGCAACAATTTTGGAGGTAATTATGTGTGTCTTTAGGCAAAATATCTTTTTTGGAAGCTTTTGTTGTTGCCATTTCAGGGTAAGCCCTTTTTTATTATCAAAGTGAAGGACTCTTTGTGCTGTACTCATGTGCTGTATGGGAAATGAACAGTTATTGATCACTGTTAGTCATCCCCATGAGCGTGGTGACTCCAGAGTAAGCTGTCTTATGGGATAAGAACAAAGAAGATGCTGGAAAATAGGCTAATCCTAATGTTTTGTTCGAATAAAGTCCCCCTCCTATAATCTTTTTGATCTTAAAGTAGAGTTTTAATTATAATTATGCCATTTTTAGACAAAATCAAAAAAATTTTTATTTTTCTAGGACATAGTTTCTGCAAAGTTCCTTAGAAATTCACTTCAGAGTTGTGGGCGGGACAACCGCACCCACCTTTCCTGTCACACATAGCAGAGAGTTCTCTGTTTACACCACTAGCTTACAGCTCCTCACAACCCCTGCCTAACATTACCAGTGCAACAAAAATGGTGAGCAATATTTCTGCTATCCAGTTTCTAGCCAGATTTTATTTATTTATTTATTCATTAACCTTTATCTAACCAGAAAGTCCCATTGATATTAAAAATCTCTTTTACAAGGGAGTCCTGGCCAAGAAGCAGCAAAAAACACATAATTACAGTTAGAGAATAAAGAAACACTTCATCTTAAAACAGTTACAAACAGAAGAATCTTTCTCTCATCTTCTCTCCTTGGATTTAAAATCCTTTAATGGAAGGAGTTCTGAAAGTGTCCAGTCCAGCTGTAGCATTTTCCATGTGGAGAGGATAGCAAATGCAAATTCCAAAGTCAGTTGGGGCAAATTAAACATTGGAACACAGTCCGTATGAGTCCATTGTTCTTGGGGTTCACTGTACCGTCTAAGATACAGATACCAGCTCAAACAAGGGAAATGAACACCGAGATATGTTCATATTTATGTGGATGCATTAGTGGATGCATTAGAATGGGGCAGAGCAGGGGCCTTTTGGTCCACCAGTTGTATTTTCTATGTAATGAATGCAATCTTTTTTTTAGATTCGCAAAAACTTGAATTTTCTGGAAAATGTTCTCCAACATCAGAAAAATGCCACAAGAAAGTGTTAATTACATTTGAGTCTTTAAGCAAAACAATTTACATTCCATTTTCCTAATTCAATAAATTAATACTACTATATTGATTTTAAACCAAAATCCTTAAAATTTATAGTATTCATATTTCCAGCAAAGTGTTCAAGTCTCGCACAAAGTGAACACAAAAACAATAAACTTCAGTCTACTAATAAAGTTAGGTTCAGCTGAAATTATATTTGGAAATCAACGCTGTGGTCACAAACGGGCAGACAGCTGGTTCCATGTGCAGCAGGTCGATCAGTTCAGGCAGAAAGACAGGAGCCAAGCAAAGCGAACAGTTGACAAATCTAAATCTATTATAAGTCAGTGCTCTGTCTCCCCTCTGACGTCCAGCGGAAACAGCCTCCAGAGTACTGACTAAACTTCATTTCCCAGCTGCCCCAGCCCACAGTTCCTGAATGCTGCTCAGCTGTCTTCAATCAGACAATCACCCACCTGCTTCTTAAGCACTGCACAGAGCCTCAATCAGTGTGGGGTATTGTTTGTGCCACTCTGTCTGCATTACCGAGCGGTTCTACCTGGACCTGATTCTCTGATTCCTGCCCTGTTCCTCGCCTGGACCCTGACTACTTCTCTCTCTTCTCAAATGGTCCCATGCTTGTGTATGACCTCTGCCTGTCTGACCCAGTTTTCGTTTTAAAGCAGCCTTGAAACATAGGTGCCATGCAATTTTAGATTGAAAATAACCACAAATCTAAATGAGTAAAAACTGTCCAGATTATTAAGAGGGAGCAGGTTTTTATTAAAATAATCCTGTACCAGCTGTAAGTTTTGATTTGTATTCTTTGATCATTACTTGTCAGTGATTGTTTTACCAAATAAACTAATTCAAAAAGCAGTGGTTTTAACGTTGGACCAAGATGGTTTAGTCCAGAAAAGGCAATCAAGAACAAGAATACAAAAAAGACTACCTAGAAAAAAAACAACCTGTTGCTCGTAATTACTATTTAAAGTGGATGAAATATGACACATTTTGCATGTTTTACATTTTACAGAACTTGAAAATGTCTTTTAACTCTGACTTTAACAAGTGGAAAAGTTAACAAACCTGACCGTTTGGCGAAGAGGCAGAACAGGAAACAGAGACACAGAGGGTGAAAAAGAGAACCAGGCACACAATTAAAAGACAGAGAGAAAATAAAACAGGGGAATCGGGGAGAGAAAGCAAGACAGTGTGAGACAGTGAGTGTGTAAATAGAGCTTAAATGTGCAGTAGGAATGAAATTCGCCTTGGGATCGCCTAGGTAAACAAGACAGCCGAGGCACTGGTGGAGATGCTAATAAAACAGAGCTGTTCTTATCAGCTGAGCAGATGGCCTAACCCATCACATCTACTCAAACAGGGACTAAGCCATCAGCATTCTAATGAAATTATTTACGATCAAAGATTACATTCAAAACCTTGAACACACAACACTGTGTTTACTTTCCTGAAAAGATGGGAGCAGGCAGGCACAGAGGAGGTTTATGATCAGAATGAGGCCGCCAGAAAGGGTAGATGGAATGAGCTTGGAGTCGGGAGGGGGGGGGCGTTTATGGACACAAAGAGTGACACAGAAAAAAAAAAAACATTTAAAAGGAGAGAAAGAAAAGGCGGGAGGACAAAAACACATCGGTATGATTTGTTTGGTGAATGGAGGCAGTCTTGGGGGAGAGGAGCCAGGCAGACAAACAAATGATGCTCCGAGTGGAAAAGTGGAACTGGTAGTTTGTTTTAGAGGGCATGTCGCCCCCACGGACCGCCCCTGCCCTGCTTCCCTCGTCCCCCACTGTCTGACCCCTCTGCCCTGCCATACACCCTGGGCTGCTCCCCTGACAGCGGAGCTGCTTAGCCGGCTTAGCCCAGGTCAGGCACCTTGACCAAGGGCACAGCTTTCCGCCTGATCCCCCTGGTGCTAACAGGTATCATTTTGTTTATATTTTTTTTTCCCTCCCCTCTCCTGCATGGCTGGCTAGAAGCAGAGGAGGTAAAACAGGGATTCCCACACAGTTTATTTGCAGGAAAGGAAGGAATGACCAGAGAGACAAAGGATGGAAAGGATCAGAGAGGAGAGACACAAGAGGGAAGCAGAAGTAAGAGTATTTTCCAGGAGGAGGGGAAAAAAGGGATAAATAAGGTAAAGAGAAGGGAGGAAGGATGGGAGATCGAGGGAGGAGAGAATTGATCTGTGAATGGTTAGTATGCAGCCCCCGCTCCCCCCCCCTCCCCGCCCTCACTCCCCTCCTCCCTCCCCTTTCTCCTCTTCCATCAGTCAGTGAGGGCTGAGAGTAGGTTGTGGACCACTGCCCGGATGCCTCATACATATTAAAGCCCCCTGCTATTATTTATATCATGTCTCTCCTTCCCCCCCTCCTGCCCCCCCCCCCATCCCTTCCACACATACGTGCACACACACACTTATGCAGAGATGCCTTGACAGACAACTACTCACACAAACAATGACACACAATGACACACGGAGACATAAAAACAGACAGTCTAGTCACATACGCACAGCAACAGTGGCAGGCCGTGTGCTTGCATATGCACCGCCGCACGCACACACACACACACACAGCAACTTGAATGATCTCCATCTCTCCTCACGTCTCACTTTTCCGCCACACTCCATACCTGTTTTCATGTCTGAGCTCGACTCATCCTCTCAATGGCTACGTCTTTTTCTCATCTTCTCATTTCTGTCTGATCTTTTTTCAATCCCCTCCTCTTGCCCGTTGATGGACTGATATTATTCAGATCGCTCTTAAGCCCTGCGAAGCTCATAAGGACCCGTTTGTCTCGCTGCCTTATTTTTCAATAACTGAGAATTGTTCCATAGGATCAGGTCTGAACTTGGAGCACGTTTGCGGCTTTGAAAGGCAATCGCTGCGTGTGAATCGAAGTTTAAAGAATCCATTGTTTTCTCCAGTTCGAGAATTATACATGATTTTTTTTAATTATTGGTGTTAGAAAAATATGAATACATCATATTTTCATGTCTAAATCAAAGGAGTTGCATCAACAGCATAATTACACTGATGGTGCTGTACATACAGAGAGGGGAGGGATCAAAGAAAAGTACACATATTTAGTTCTGTAATGGCTTGAAGCGCTTACACACTCAATTATATTTAACTCAATTATTAAAAAATATATTTTTTCAAGTAATTTGATGAGTTATTATTAGATTTTTTTTGCTTAAGGCCAAATTCCACATTTATACCACTGCATATTATTGGTAGAACATGGAATTTCCACAGTAATAACAGGTTTAGTCCATATATTAATGTGGGGGATGAAGAAAGAGTGAAGTAGAACTTATTGGTTGAAAGGTTTTTTGTACATTGCAATTTGACCCAAGGAATAATAGTTGCAACTGCTTGGTCGCAACTAATGGGGATCTGCAATAAATATATAAATTTAGAGATAGGACATCAGACATGCAAAAGAAAGAAGTCCTTTAGATACACTGAAATATATAGAATACACGATATGTTAAATAAAATTAATCTACCACTATTTTACTTAGTTATATTTCTTAGTTGTTATGTTCTGCCCTTTTAAGACTATATTAAATATTGAAATGAGTTATAAGCACTCACATTAAGGTATGTTGCACTGGTAATTGGAAATATTATTTGTTCAAAGACGCATTGTTAAAAAAAAGTATTATATCTTTTAAGTGGTATTTAAATATTTTTTCCCAAAAATATATACTATTTTAAGCACTTCAGTAGTCCAAATTTCTAGACTATAATCATCCTAAACTAAGAAAAAATGACACATTCCCATACATTACACTGCAAAAAAGAGTTGACTTAAAATGAGCAAAAAATGTCTTAATATGAAAAATTCACAGTCAAAACAAATTAAATTATCTGCCAGTGTAGTAGGTTTATTTAATTTGATAAGAATTCTACTTTAGATATGTGAGAAATGTCTCAAAGCAAGTTCTGAAACCTTTATTTAAAGTCCATTGTAAAAAAAATAAAATAAAATAAAATAAAAGTTCTAAAAATTGTTTGTTACTGCTTATTGTAGTGATTCTTTCTTGATAAATTTGAGGAACAAAAGCAACTCAACAGGATAATTTTTCTTTTTCTAAGAATTTTCATTATTAGTTTCTTCATCTTGAAATGAGATCGACCTGCGTTAAATAATGAAAAATGAACTCAAGGCAGATTCAAACAATCTTTATTTCTCAAAATCCTCAAACAGAAAGAAATTACTTAAAGGGCAGTGCACTTGAATGTTTACAACAATAAAAGCAATCATAAGGTTGAGCTTCTAAAACGACAAAAATACAAGTGTACACTGTGAGATCAATAAGTAAAACTTTACGTTTTCAACAACTTCTGAGTAAAGTTATACTGTTTTTCTCGGAAATTTGTAATTGTTAAGAGTTAAATAAAATGTTCCTGTTTTGATAAATCATGAAAATGTTTGTCTTAAAAATATGATTCACTCTAAAGTTTTGCTTATTGTGTAATTATAAAAAGAAGAGATTTAGCTTATAATAAGATGCTTTAAATTCAAATGACTCAACACAATTTTCAGGATTTACTGTCTTAAAACAAGTCATTACATCGCACTGAAAAGTTGTTTTGCCTGGTATCATCTAATAGAAATTTAAACTGAAAAATTGACACATTTTACCTGCATTAAAGGTAAAGTCTAATGAGCTGTCTTGGATACAGATGTGTAAAATGTGACCCATCCTCTGGGGGAGCGGTGCGTCTTTGGTATGACTCTTTTTTAAACTGACGACCTTTCAGTCTGAGGGCGGACACTCTACCACGAGGCCACTGCGCTGATTTTGGGAGAAATTTTGCAGCACAGCACCCTCAAGATATATATATTTTTTTCTTTAACTTGTCCTGTCCAACAGCTGAGCATACAGAGCCTCTTGTGTTGGGCAGATATTCAAGATATTCTTGATGGTGAGGTCTCTACATGTTCCTTAACTTTTACTTTAATATCCAGAAGTTGGTTGGTTTTACTTCTTAGTTTTTGAAAAATGCTGCAATCAATTAGTTGCTGCCTCAGTTTCTCATTGATTTTTTCTAGATGTTAAAATAACACTGACTTGGTATAAAGTTCCATTTTACATGTACTTTTTATTTTTGCAAGGCCCACTATAAGGTCAAACTAGGTGAAACCGATGTGTTTAGAGATTTTAGTTTTGAAGTAATTACAGATAGAAAAACATAAAAAGTAAAAAAAAAGATGTACAAAGTCAAATCAAATTTGAGAGAAAATGAATTTAACTGAGTAAAAATAATAGAGGAAAAAGACACCCATTTATCTCGAACATCCAGAGAAGAGAAGTTCCTCATGTTATCAGTTTGGCATGTCGGTTTTCTTTAAAAGGCTTTATATTGATCTATTAAAACACTCTTATAAATAAAATGAAGTCATTTTAATTGAAAATGCATCTTAGATGAGTGTTTTGGCTGTTTGTTCTGGCCCATTTGGTCTTGTGAGTGAATATTTCCTTCTGAACGCTTCAGTCCATAGTAAAAAGATTGAATAAAGTGGTTCCAACAAATGTTTAATTAAAGACATCTTTTTCATTCAGTTCCATTGCTGCTGTCCCATAGATTCTACAAATGAGGGCCATGCTAAAACAGTGACAAAGCTAAAGAAATGGTCTAAGAATAAAGAGGTTTTTGCCTGAACATCCAGAGTATAGTTGTTGTTTCATCCTCTGTTAAATTTCTGAGTCATGATTTGGTTTTAAAAGCCAAAAATTGTTTCTCTGATGTTCATCATCCTGAGAAGCTGTTAACCTGGGGTCTCCTGATTATACACTCAGCTGCTCGCAAGTACTTCACAAAAGCCTGCTTCTGGAAGAACAAGAAAAAGAGAAGAAATGATGTAACACTTAATTAAAACTTTTACAATTACCGGAATAGGGCTTCCGATGGCAATCTTAGGCGTGTGCGAAAGGCAAAATTTAATTTCAGTGACCCAATAGACCCATTAATGCGGAAACAATAAATTGATGGCTAATTTATCTCATTTGACCACAAAATGTGGGCTTTCTTCTCTTTTTTAAACTGGTCGGTGTGTGAAAGAAGATAAAAAAAAATTAAAGTCATTTTTTTAATGTTGGATGTCATAGCCTATAGGAAAATATATATTTGAAACTTTTTGGGGCAGCTTGAGACACAAGATAAAAGTGGATTTAGCTGGCAACACGCCCCATACAGTTATGCTTATTATCACTAAATAAAATGTTACGTGGGTAAATAGATTTTTTTAACAAATTCATGAACTTCCATGGAAATATTTTAGCTTTCAACAATGGGGATATTTTCAAAAAGTAAAGCATCTCCCAATGAATGAAGTCCATATGTCCAGAACTGAAGCCCTCAATCTTTTCCATCATCTCAGCTGTACACGGAGGGGTTTCCTTCATCTTATCTTCACTCCTCACCATCAGTGGCTCTCATTCTTCTTCTCTCGCCTTCCCCGTTCCTTCTCTGCCTCTCCCTGGCTGTGATGTCCTTGAGGGCCTGCAGAAGATCCCATAAAGCCTGCAGTAAACGGCTCTAATCCGGTAATAAATGGCTGTGTCCTACAGACAAGGGTGTGAGGCTGCCGGAGCCGTGGTTTTATCAGATAGAATGCTATTGCAGCACATACACACATGCAAGAAAACGCACAAACATTCACAGTAGTAATAGAAGCTGCGGATGTGTGTGAGCATGCATGATACCCCCCCTCATACCCCTCCTACCCCTTGATCTCTGTTACTTTCTCTCACGCGCTCACACTTATTTATACAGCTTCAGATGGAATCACAGCTTTAAATTGTGCCGCTTTAATGGATGTCATGAAAGAGCAATGCCATTATTACCTTTAAATGATTAGAGATGCAACCAGGATGCATTATGATGATGGGATCATATAGATTTGTCTTGCTGCTCTTTATGCGTGAGGAAGACGCCCGGATAGCAGGAAGAATAGTAATGTGACCTTTGGAGATAGTTGGAGTTCACCTGTTTTTAATCAGCAAAAACAATTGATTTTTATCTCCGCTGGTTTTATTTGTGTTCCACTGTAGTGGCATGTTCTCGTGAGACTGGATTGTGTGTGTGTGTTCCTGTGGGGTGGGGGAGGACTCACACCCTCATCGTTCCTTGTTGAGTTGTAACCCAGAGCGGTGCTTTCATTTTCCTGTCATAACGTTCATTGATTTTTTCTGTGTGTACTGTACTTGCTCACGTGTATTTATTTGTGCTGGGAGCGGCTGGTTTTGATCGGTGTACGCGGCCTCTCTTCAGGTGGAGCTGACAGGAAGCAGCGTGTTTGACTACATCCACCCGGCGGACCACGTCGAGATGGCCGAGCGGCTGGGAATCAGGCCGCACCTGCGGGCCGAGGCCGGCTGCCACACGGCCCCCGAGAGCGCCTCCAGCTCGGCGTCCACCTCCTCTCTTGCCGGTACCCCTGAACCTGGTACTTTTATTTCCCCCGTAATAGGAGAAGCGACTGTGTTTATGAAGTCATCAAAACTAAATAACGAGCACTGCCATTTTTTTTTTTTTTTTTTTTTTTTTCCCTGCAGCTCCATCCAGCCCGCACGCCTCTGCGGACGATCCTCCAGAACGAGGGTTCTTCATTCGCATGAAGTCCACACTCACCAAACGAGGCCTGCACGTCAAGTCTTCTGGGTACAAAGTATGTGAGAAAATATTTTTCTGTAATTAAAAAAAACATCTGAACTTCCAGTGGGATCTACAAATATAAACAGAGCCATGTCATTTAGTCATTCCTGCTATGATCGTGACCTTGTTTCACACAGAACATCATATACTTGTGTTTACAGCTTTTGACTGTAATGTCAGAGTAGCTGCATTTTTTTGGTTTTTGTGTTCATGTTCATGAATTTTTAATCAAATGTCCATCATGCCTATGCATTGATTAGTTTAAAGGGTAACACAACAGGACAGTAGGAGGACGGAGGACGACTCCACTCTCAGCCCAGATTTGAAAAATGCAAAAAAGGCTGAGCGGGGGAGGTGTGGTTTGGATCTGTGATTAACAGTGCTAGTGAGGTTAGCTTGAGGTAATGTTATCACTCTGCAACTTCAGTATGGAGAGTGGTACCGAACAAAGTGATGCTAGTTTCACCACAGAACTCTCTGTGGAGTCAGGCGCTCATGATTCAGACCGAAGGGGACCCATGTCTGACACTAGCATCATAAGCTAATTAAGGCTAAAGTATTAAACAAACAATCCTTAATGAAAAGTTCATTACAAATCCCATCACCAGGACAGAGTTTAATGGATTTAATGCCAATTGCACTAAACCACTGTTGTCTAACTTCCTATTCCACAGGAAAGTTGTGCAAACCAGTATATTTTTGACAATTGAAGGTTATACCATGCTAAAGCTAACATGATAACAACAGACTGTACAGAATCAAAGATGAGCTGGGCTTTTATACTGGAGTTCCAGAGTATGATGAGATGAAACTCCTGAAATGACCTGGGACTTACACCAGTTGACCAATCAGAAAATTCAACTGTAATACCTCATTTCAACCCATAGGGGGCAGCACTTAGACGTTTTTAAAACTATGAATTCAGGAATGAAACAAGTTTATTTTAAATTGTCAAAAATGTGGTTCCAAAAAAGTTGATGTAAGCCTTGTTTCCACTGAGCGGTTCGGTCCGGCCCAGTCCGGTATTTTAAGCATTGGACTCAAAAATGGACTCATTAAACAGTTCTGACCCGTTCCGGCTCTCTTGAGGGCCCCCATCAGTTGTAGGTCCATAGAAAAATAGAAAAGGTCGTTTGGGGCGGAGTCGTTGTTCCCACTTATTAATTGGCAGAAGGTGATGATGAAATTAGACAGCACAAATTTAGCACTTATAGCTGGCATTTCTGTTTTCCACTTTTCTGCAGTATTCTTCTTAGGCGCCCGCATTCTTCTTTCTAACAACAATAAATTCCTGTAAAAAAGGAGTACCGCAAGAAAAAGACGAGCTGCCGGATGACCTCCATTGTTGTTGCTTTTTTATTCGTCGCATTACAATGACGCAATGACTAGTGGTCTATACCATGTATGCGCCGTGAAAACAAACCACTCAGTGGGAGTGAGGCTAAACTGAGTGGAAACGCTGCCCTGAATCAACTGGTCCATACCAGACTACTCCTTACCCAACCGGGCCGCTCAGTGGAAATGAGGCTTCACTGTTTGGTTACCCTTTAAGCTCAGCATAGACGAGTGGTTTTCTTTTTCTTTCCATTCAACAACTAGCTTTGTGTTTGTCAGGTGATCCACGTGACGGGGCGAATCCGCTGTCGCCCCGCTCTTGTCCCGGGCTCCACGCACTCAGTCCGCCGTCCCATGGGCTTGGTTGCACTGGCTCACACGCTGCCACCCTCCACCCTGAATGAAGTGCGCATGGAGAGTCACATGTTTGTCTTCCGAGTGAACATGGACCTTCAGGTCACATACTGTGAGAACAGGTAAGAGATTTACATCGAACGTGAAAGTCCTGTTTTCACACACGTCTGTGTTTTTGTCCTGTATGGATAAAGTCTCCAAGACCCATCTGCCTTCATGCTCTCCTGCATTCTTTCACAGGATCTCAGAGTACATGGATCTGACCCCTGCAGAGGTGGTGGGACACACCTGTTACCATTTCATCCACGTAGAAGATCTGGAAAACTTCCGACAGAGCCATGAGGATTGTGAGTCGCATCCTTATGCATGTCTAATAAAGGCTATTCAATTCCACCCCTTTATTATTCTGTGCATCTGAACTATGGAGCAAAGGGAGACTGTTCAGGTCTTTGAGAGTCAAGTGTGAGAGACGCCCCCTGCTGCAGAAATTCTGAACTGCAGAACCAATCAGAGAATGTTTCTTTTTACCTCTTTCCTCTCTTCCAATTAGTGCTAAGGAAAGGCCAGGTAGTGACTGGCTACTACCGCTGGCTGCAGAGGAGAGGAGGCTACCTGTGGATCCAGTCCACCGCAACCGTCTCCATCAACCACAAAGCCCCCCATGAGCGCAACGTCATCTGGGTTAACTATGTCCTGAGGTCGGTGCAGCGCGAGCGCGAGCTCTGCTCCCCAGAATGGCAAACATGAGTGCGGTTTATGCATGCAGGCGCCATGCTGAGTGTGTACAGAAATCCTTCCAGGGGATGGATGATGAAATGTTGTGGGATTATTGGGGGAGAGTTTTCCCGCTGCAGACGTGTGAGAACACTGCTGAGGATGCTCCACATCAAAGCGCAGTACATGAATCGTTCCGAGAGGCTCGGAGTGTCAATGAAAATGTCAAAAAATGGCTCACAAATATTGGCAGGTTTTCAATATTTATCACTTTAAAATCCAGTTTTAAACACTTACATCTTTGTAAATAGTTTTATGGATCTCTAGTCAATTATTGTCACTTTAATCCAACATGTTTGACTGTTACAAAATATTTCAGATCTCAATCTTTAAATATTTCATGATAAATATTCTTAGTGTGAATGAATGCTTATTTTTCCTTCCTAAAATCTGCTCTCAGGCACACACTTATCAGCAAACATACACACAGAAAACATTGAATACATGCTAAAAACCAAAGTAGTCCGACACAAACAAAAGGAGTAGGCTGAATTTCAATGTTAATTAGAGTGAAGCTATATAATTAGTACAAATGGATGTAAGAATTTTAGGTCTGAATGGTGTTTTAGTTAATTAGTGCTGTAATTACAAGAGCTAATTAACTTCTCTAACAGCCTCCTGCTTGTGTGAGCTCAACTGTGTGTAGGTGGGTAGCTGTGTGGGACGTGGTGAGCGTGTCTGGGTTTTTTTTGTCTAGTTTGTACTTGTTTGTGCGTCTAAATGCTTGTTTTTTTTCTGCTTGGGGGGGCTGTTGGCAGGGCTGGGTGTGTGTTAAGTTGAGGTTAGAAGGGTCTGAGTCACTTTGGCTGTTGGAGGTTGTTATTAGACTGATTATATGTTGTTTCGTTCTACTGTTTTCATGTGCAAGTGGCTTCAAGTGCTCGTTTGTGTTGCATTTACATTTTTCTGCTTTTTTTTTTGGTTGCACATCAATCCTCGCAGTCGGACGGAGCTGCCTGACACTCCGCTGGATCTGCTGCAGCTGCCTGAAAGCATACGAGCCGAGCGGCTACGAGTCAGCCCGCCCCCGACTGACAGCTCCCCACAGGCTCGAGGTTCGGCCACAACAAGATTCCTCTCTTCAGCTATCAGTCACCTGAATGAACTGTTTTCATTCATTAATATCTACGTCGGTTCTCAGGTGCCAAAGCGGTGAAGGGCTCAGTGGGGAAGAGCCCCGACCCTAAAGGCAGAGAGAAGTTCCCCGCCGCTGCCATTCAGACCGAGGACAGAAGGAAGCGTCTGCTGAGGTCCGACCCCGAGGGCGCCCCTCCCGAAAGCCGGCGCCGACTGGAAGAGCTGCGGCACACGGAGGAGGTCATATCGGCCTCCTCGGACCTGGCGACGGAAAGTGAGGGCGAGGAGGAAGAGGAGACAGAGTGGGACGAAGGGGGAGACAGCGACAGGTTGAAACAGGAAGACAGTGGAGGAGGAGGAGGAGGAGGAGGCGGCAAGCAGGGCAGAGGAGGGGACGTCCCGGCTATTGGGGAGAGGGGGGGAATGGTGCACAACGGGAGGGCTGTGATCCAGCAGCTGAAGAGTGTGGTGGCCCCCACCTCTTTGCCCGGAAACTCCAGCATCAAGACTGAACACGAAGCCCTGGCCAGCGGAGGGCACTGGGGGTCCCACACACAGACCCCCAGCTCACACACACACAACTCCCACCCCCAGACAGCACACACACAAACTCCGTCCAACGGCTTGAACGGCGACAGCCCCACCACTCCCATCCCAGATTCGTCTTCCAGCAGTGAAGCCCCCCCAAAAGGGCTGTTCACCCCTCCCTCCCCCGCTCTGTCCCCTGCCATGTCAGTGGCCTCCCCCCTGCCCCGCGAGGAGAGGGCGTCGGCAGGGGTGGTGAGTCGCAGCGGCGGCACAGGAAACGGCCCCGACTTCGAGCTGCTCCAGAGACTGGCTGCAGGGGGGGCGGCGGGGCGGGTCCTCTTCCACCCCCTCGCCCTCGGCCCGCAGGGCCCTCAGAGCCTGTACGCTCCGAGCACTATCCGCTACGCTCCGCCAGAGCTACCGCCCTCCCACCACCACAGTGCAGGACACAGTGATGGCCTGCAGCTACGCTCGGACCACCACAAGGGACCCCCACCTGCCTTTTTCCCCCACCTACAGCGGCTGGCTGGCCTGCCACCCTTCAGTGGTTTCTCCCCGTCTGACAGCCCTTTCTCCTCCGGCTTGCCTTTCTGTATGAATGGACTGAGGGGGGCTGCGGGCACGGAGGAGGACTGAATCTCAAGGGGGAGGGAAAAGAAGAGAATAAATAAGTGTGCAGTGACAGGACGGATAGAGAGATGCTGAAAAGGGAGAGAATTACGGCACTGGCAGGACACCGAGCCTCAGAGGACTTTACTAATTTGACAATGAGTCGAACAACTGCAATTTATAGAATATGACAAGATGCTGCCATTCAAATTTACTCTGGACAAGCGACAGCGACTCCTGCAGAAAAGTGGGAACTCCTGACAGGCTGTCCCTCAAGACGCTCCATCCTCACAACAATAACAAACTCTGCTCTGTGTCTTTACACGGTTGTGTTGATTTCTGTGTTTCTTCCACTCAGAGAAGCCATATTGTAAATAGAGACAAAACCATGAAGACCCTCAGCTCACACATGCATCACTCACTCCAATTAACCCAATTAACCCCTAAGCCAGTCAGACGGGGACGGGGCAGACACTTATTAGGATTTAAAGAGAGTTTTTATCATAGCAGTATTACACCGGGCACCAGGAGAGAGTTTGATTATCGGGTTTACACTTTGTGTTCCAACTCATCACGGAGTGTTGATCAGTCAGCCATACTTAAAGCACACTGTTGGGACTAAACTCTGAGAAACGGAGTCCCAAACATTCCAGTATATATAAGGGAATAAAATGCAATGAAGACATAATGTTATTTTTGTTGTTTGATCATCTAAAGTTCATTTGTTTTAAATGAGTGTTAATTATAGTATATACTTTATGATGCTGCAGCTGTGTTTGTGCATGAAAGCCATATTATGCTTTTAATTTGAAGTTTTTTTTTCATTTCAAAAGCAGAGATGAAGGGTTTTCATTTATTATCATCATACGACTTTATATTTCTGACAAAGATTGGAGAAATGGGGGCCGGACTGAAGAGTTTTTTGTCACCTTTACCTCTGATTTTTATTTTTTTTTTCTGAGCACTTAAACTTGTGTGGACTTGAAAGCACTTCACGACTCAGACGTATGATCCTGATGTGGTCATAAATATTGTAGCCCGGTCACTGTGCAGTAAGGGGATGTCCTCATTCATGGACAAGTCAATAAACAGACGTGTCGTCATTAAAATATGACCATTTACGGTCAATAAAACCAATGAATTATTCGAAAGCAGAACTTTTCCGGTAACAGGAAGTTAAATTTCAGAATAAGAGTGGATGTAGAAACACTTTAAATTTGTCTTTCACACCAATTGATCGGAATTCTTCTCAGGACTAAGAAAAAAAAGGATGTTTTTCTACAAAATCAGATGCTAAAAATATTCACACCAAAAACAAGGTGTTACAAGTCTGAGCATGTTAATATTTTTCAATAAAATGCAGCCAGACAAGAAGAGAACTTAGTAAGTTTAAACATTTTTTTAGCACTTTTGAATGACGTCTTTTAAAATGATCTATCAAACATGTCAAGTCATGTAATCTGTTGATGTTACTAGCACTTTTGTTTCTTCTTCCAAATTCAGATTGTTGTTGACAGTGTAATCTGCAGTTTCCGTGGAAACCTTATGTTCATGTCCTGATGTCTGACAGGAAAGAAAAAAAAAAAGACGGCGAAAAAAGAGCCGTCCAGACCGGGTGTGTGAAACACACCCGTTCTGTCTTATACAAGGAGTGTGGGAGTGTGCGATGGAACACGCAAACACACAAACACTCTGCTGTTTACTTGGCATAAAATGTGAGTGTGAATGCCTGAATGTGTGTATGCTTGTAAGTCTTTTTACTTTGGATTTTGTTGTTGTCGTTGTTGTCGTCGTTGAATAAAACAGCTAACCTTTCGCCCGTCACTGTGAATCTAACATGATCCAGCCATCTTTGTAAATACGTCACCCAGACATGGAATAAAAATGAACAAATGTAAAAAAAAAACAAAAAACAAATTAAAAAAAAACAGATGATGATAATAAAATATTTCAGTAGAGGAGCACAAATCAAGCTTTTGTTGTCTCTTTTATTGTTTGCAAAGCACGTGAACTCTATCAATTTAATACACAATTTAGGATGAAGGAGAAATGAAGCCTCACTCACTTTTTTTTTTAATTTTAGCATTTGTGGAAACCTTTGGCACAAAAAAGTTAATAAATAAAAGTAAAAAAAACTTACACTTGCATGTTTTTTAAGTCAAATTATCAACAGAAGTAGTGCAAAATCCCACACACCCCTGAAGTGGACACATCCGGCATTAATCCTTAATAAAAAGCCATGTGTCCAGCCTGGCTGTACGTCGCTCGAGTGTTATGGAGTCAGAAAAGACTCGGGGATGAACTGGCCTGAAATGAACACAAAAGCGCACACACTAATGGAGAGCGTCTCACTTATGAAGAAGTATATATGCAGCAGGCACGCTCACGATGTGTGTGTGTGTATCGGTGTGTGTCTGCTTGTGGGGGTGTGTGTGTGTGTGTTGTCTGAAGCAACCCCAGGGAGGGGCTCTGACATTGAAGACGGGTTAAATCCTGTTTTACATTCAAGTGGCAGGCCCTAGTTCATTAGAGTGAGGATCATTCCTCCTCAAGACCAAAGGAAGCGCATACTAAACAAGAGCAGTTGTCGGGGAGAAAATGCCATTGTACGTGCAAAACCTTATGGATTGTATGAAAGGATGTGTGTGTGTGTTTACGTCATAATCCAGAGAAACAAGGGCGTGGCGTGCGCGTTGTGTGCTACCTGTGTGCATGTTTGTGCATCTGTTGTCCACAAACATGAGTCATGACAGCTTCTGCTCGGCCTGTCATTGAGTCACCCGAGCGCCCTGTCTGTCACTAACTTTGATGGCTTATCTTAGCCTCTGAATTAGAGTCGTGCTCCCAGGGGAAATACCTCAGCACATGTAAATGCATTGGAAAGAGTGCAAATATGGCAAAGAGGGGAAGAGCTTAGAGACAACCAGGCACTTTCTTTCTTTCTTTCTTTCTTTCTCTTCCACCGATTTCATCTTTTGGTGATGCCTCCCAACCGTCTCCAGGACAAGTTCAATCCATACATAATGCTCCTCTCCAAGCCGGTCCTTTCATCCGTTCCTGTGGCATTTAACACCTGAGAGCAGATGAGCGCCCCGCAATCCAAGTACGCAGAGGTTACGACTCCAACTTTCAGGACTGAGAGTGTAGGTGTGAAATTGAGGTTCGGATGTGTTGTGCTGCTGTTGTGGTTTCTATAGCTGCTCGGGGGTCTGGGAAAGATGCTGTTTGTCAGTGAGGGCGCGTCTCCTGCCTCTGGGCGCCCTGCCCTTTAGACGCGCCAGGCCTCGGGAGCCTTCAGCATGCCAAACAGACCTGGGTAGTCAGATGCAGCCACAGAGGAGGGAGGTGGAGAGTGGAACTGGGAGGGGTGCAGGAGAATGTGAAGAGGAGTCCAGAAAGAGAGGACTCCTGGGTGAAAGGGTAGAAGAGGATCTGAGGAGCTGGTCACACTGCAGCAGCCATGCAGTCGCACTCTGCATGAGAAACACCGCCGCACTAAAACGCCTCGGGAATCTGGGAAGGAGAAGCCGGAGGAAGAAGACAGGGGAGGAAGAGAGGGCGACGACGGAGTGAGCCTCAACAGCAGGACTCTGTGTCGATGGATGAGAGATATCACAGACCTTAGCCCTAACCCAGTCAGAGATAGTTATCAAAGACACAGACCTCCAGCACTTCCTCACACACCAACCTCGTGCTGCCGAGTTCGACTCATGTTTAGCTCCTGAAGATCAGCAGCTCATTAAACAAATTACCCAAATATAGTCTGTCTAGAAATACGCCACAGCTTGTGAGCATATATGTTGGAGCAGAAAGCCTTCGTGAGAGATGCATGTGTGCTCCTTTGAACATTTTGTCTCCATTTTTTAGATGTTTTTAACCTTAAAAAGACAAAACTGCCTTTTCTGATTTAAAATCTCATAAATAAATATATCATTAAATTAAAATCAATAGTTTTTTGCTTGCTTGTAAAGTAAATACAAAAAAAGCAAGTTCATTGTCTAATGAATATTCTAAATTATGTTTCATAAAAACCTTCTTCACTGCTCACAGGAACTCACCCGATAAAACCAGGTTGTTTAAGATTCTTTGCTCTTATGCCACAAGTAGTAGTATTTGTCACACGCTGCATAAAAACATGAAGGGTTGAAACATTTTACAGTGAAGTCAACACCATTCAGTGCACATTTTTGATTAAACATCAGAAATGATCTAACATTTGTCATAAGACATAAAAATAATGTTTTGCCATAATGGGAATAAGATGCATTCTATTGAGAAAATTGTCTGACAAATAGTGGATTTTTACAAATTTGCTCTAAGATACTTGTTTTTTTATATTTTTATTATATTTATTTCACCACAGTCCCCAAAGCTAATTTTTTGCGCCATCTTTGCTGAAAAGAAAACAGATTTTTTCCATTTTGCTCTTTTCACATTCTTGCAATTTAATACTTCAAAATACTAATACAATGTATTCCATTAAGCCAAGCACAATTGATGTTTTTCTTTTATTTTGTCCTGCTGTAGAGCCATAAGAAGCAAAGATGTTGAAGTAATCTCCGCCCACCAACATGTGCGGCTAAATCCTATAAGTCATTTGTCTGAGTTGGTGTTTAGGAAGTGAGAAAATTCCTAAAAAAATCAACAAAAATAAATAAGAAAATGGAAAGAAAAGAAGGAAAAAAGAAAAGTCAACCTAAAAGATAGAGAAACAAGAATTCCCAGAGAGCTGAAGATCAGAGGACATCATTCTCGTACCTTTAAGTGACTCATTTGAATTTTCCTAAATCTGTAGCTTCCATCAAGTCTGTTGATGATCATCTAAAGTGGTAATCAGAACTTCTAATTTCAATTTTTTTTTTTAAAACTGACTTTGTGGATCATTGCATGATGTTCTACAAGTTTCCTGTGAAAGACAAGTAAACAAACAGTAGCCTTCCTGTATGATTTGATAATATTAAATTCACCAAAACAGATAAATCTTTTTACCTACTTATTTAAATAAAAAGATTCAAAATCTACTATAATAGTTGTAATAATTAAATAAGACAACTGTTGCATTTTGTTTGGCATGGAGTGCAATTCTTTGCTATGTCTGAGCTACAAAAAAGTGCTTTGTTGCTGCTGGATCTACATTTAATTTTCTACTTTCTGTATTTATTGTATGTACCTTTTATCTTATTCTAGGTGAATATTGATCATTTTTCACTTTTGAGTTAATTTTGTTGACTGGACACTCATCTGAGCTCTTCGTCTTGTAGCCGCCATCAAAGTATTTCATTTTCCCAGATTTTTTTTCCCTCATGATAGCTCTTCTGGCTGTGAAATGCTGCCGCGTTTCAGATCACTTTGATAAAGATATACACAGTTCAGTTACAGTTACAGTCAATCTCTGTCTATCCTACAGATGGGCTCAAGGATGCAGCTGGAAAACTGTGGAAAACATCGGAGTTCATGGTCAGCTCAATGCCGGCAAGCCTGCCAAACAACCCTCCATCCAAACTCAAATGGGTTTATGAAGTTTCTGCTAATGTTACATGTTTGTTTCTTGGGTCTAATTTTTCCATAGAGGATTATTTTGCTTTATGGGACAAACTTTTTGTTTTTGTAAAAATGTTGCCTTTTTGCAAGGACATGAGAGTTGGTAAGGTAAAAGCGTATGAGGATCTATTCAGTCTTTGAACTCTTATAATAACATAAACTACAAATGATTAATGAAAATACTATTGCAGTGAGATACTTTTCATTTCTTCGCATTAAACAAATAATACATCTAAAAACCTTTATGCAAAAACTATTGTGAATTTCAAATTTGCAGTTTGGAAATAAATTTTAAAAAAAAGGATTGAAAAAATGACATATTATTCACAAGTAAATACTCACTTTAAACTTTTAAATCACATGTACAGGAAAATGACACAAATATTTAAAGTCGCCCATGGTGATTTTTTTTTTTAAAAACATTCCCAGTAGCGTTTTAATCAGTGGGCACCAGGTTGGTGCCTCCAACGACTACACAAGGTGCCCGCAGGTCACATCCAAAAACAGTTCAACTCACTTGCGAGCTGCGTCTTTTTTAAATTACATTTGCATTTACATAGATTTAAAAATTAAAACGTCTTAAAAATATGTTTATGATAGAGGAACGTTTCATAAGTTTAGGTGACCTCGGATCTTGCCCACTTCAAAGATCATTAATTCTGTTAAAAATGCTGCAGATTTGGTCATTAGTTCAAAATGTGACACGATTTCTTTAAAAATATGTAAGTTGATTTTTCTTGAACAGTTTGTAATTGATAAACATGGAACAACATAGTAAAAATGTCCCATTTTTACCATGTAATGTAAGTTTAACAATAACTGAGATTAATAAAGTTCTGAATATTGATATCCGTTTCCTAGTTTGTTATTATCATTGATAATTATAGTGAGAAATCAGTGCCTTCACATAAAGGAGTCATTATTAATAATGTATAACTAAAGGCAAACTAAGCAAATTTGTTATTTTAAAATGGTATTCCTTCATATGACTCAGTACCTATGAAAGAGTTGGTGACCCCTGATCTAGTCTTTTGGGGGGCGTGGCTCTTATAAAAAATTATCATGTTTGATAATCACCTGAAAAACTGATGTGCGTGTGCCAAGACATTGCCTTTGAATGGCGAACAGTGAAGAGATGATTCAGTACAGATCTGATCTGGCTTTATTACTTTACATACTGTAATGTGACAGATTTACAGAAAAAAAGTTTACAACAGCAAAGCCCACATAACAACTGAACATCACCGTTCTGTTTTATTGTTTGGTTTTGGGTTTTTTTTCATCCATTAAAACTATCATTGAAGAAACAATGCAAAGGAGTGGAGTTTACTCCAAATCTTTAAGATGACAGTTTTAGGGATATCAACAAAAATAAGAAAAAAAATTAATCAAAGCAAACCCGCTCTAGATTTTACATTGAAACAAAAGTGTGCAACTATCATTTTAAAACAGGCATAAGTAAAAGATCAGCCCTCGGATTTCTGTTTGAATAAAGCAAATTTTGCTAATTATGGAAGAATTCCATCCCAGTTCTCTCACAGCATGTTTTAAGATTTTTGACAACTTTGATATGAAAAGCAGCAGCCGACAACCGTCGTCAAAGGAAAACAGGCGACCTCCATAAAGTGGCACGAACGTTAACTGAGGATGTGGAGTTAAAACAGAAGAAATGACAACAGTTTTTACAAGAAAGTTTAAAAAAAGTGGATTGATTCACCAAAGTTGTAAACTTTCCCCTTTCAGCATTTTTACCAACTAATTTTCCATAAGATTTCTTTACTCACCTGAAAAAGAAAATATTTTTTTAACCACAGATTTGCACAAATAACCCTGAATCAAAGCAGCACGCGCACACTCATCCACACAAACACTCGGCTCCTGGAAGACCTCTACTTGTTTGGTCCTTTTCTATCACTGTCCTCGGAGCTCCGGTAAGGCCGGTGTTCCCGCCTCTCCCGGCACTCCCGGCACTCCCCCTCGTCCTCTCCGTCCTCTTCCTCGTGGATGATCTCCACCTCCAGCCGGCCGATGTACAGCGATACCGCACAGAGCCAGAAGAGGGCGACGCTGCTCACCACGGCGCCCTGGAGCAGCAGAGCTGGCACGGACAGCAGCATCAGCCTCCGCAAGGTGAAGAGGCTGCCAATGTACGAGGCGCCGCCAAACGACACGCACACGCCTCCCAGGATGAAGAAGGCTGCAGAAAAACAGATTGTTATGGTGTCACTGTAATGAAGTTCCTTCAAAAATACATTTTTAATTAATTAGATACAAATTAAAGATACATTTATGGTATAATCTAAACGAGCCGTTTATCATTAATCATGATAAATTCATCATAACAGGCTTTTATTTTGAAGAAAAAAACACGACTTGTTTACTTTCTAATAGGTTTAATTTTTATATGTTTTTTTATTCATCAATAAACACGTGGTGTCAATCAATGACCATTTAATTATTTAAAGAAGATGTTCTTTAATTTGGCATCTCTTCAAGCCGTATCCATGGTTACGACTAAAACATCAAGGACTTTGACTTTATTTCAGCTCCTGACGGTTGAAGCCGGTTGCTGAAATCCTTGTGAAATAATTAATTGTGGACCTGCTGCTGTTGCTGTATCAAAGAAAAATTCTCATTACAAGATTCTGTTTGAAGCGCGCTGATTTTACAACAAAGAGCGCAAAAGGTGCGTTTTCACGTGTTTACTGTTCTCGAAAAGCTATTTACTTCAAAGAGAATCGCTGATTTCCCAAAACATCCACAGACTTGTTTTTAGCTCCTAAACCCAATGTTATTAAAGACATGAGAAGTTAGAGATAATATTAATAAAACCAATTTGCCACTTTTAAAAATATATATATGTTTTGGCATTGTGTATCTGAAAAAAATAAGATATGGTTTGTTTGTTTTCAGGATCAAGAAAACACAGTTTATATGAACTTCTTTAAAAAAAAGAAGGGAAAATGCATTATTTACAAGATTGCAACATGTTGTTCTTTGTGTTTTAATGGAAAGTTAAAGTTTCTGCTGGACTGAAAAGTAAAGAGTTGGTACCATAGCCTGCTTCTCGTCCCACTTCACTCTGGACAAAGGCGATGACTCCGATCCCCGTCGCCAGCAGGCCGTTCCTGAACCACGAGAGGAACCCTGCAAAACAATCAGAGTCATAAACACAGGCCGACACCAGAGACGGTCCCGTGTCTGCATGCTGCAGTCTACCAGCTGGATTTAGGTTATTCTAAAGGTAAAAGATGTTACATTTGTGTAAAAGAGTTTGAATAAATGATTTTAGAGCACGTGTTCAAGCAAAAAGCTAAGTGTTACAATGTTAATGATGAGAGATCAGATGTAAGAACAGCGGTCAGCAAGTTTCAGAGGGAGCTTTTAATGAGGAAAAAACAGAGATCCCTTTTCACAAATAAGATGGTTTTATCCAAAAATGTTCAACAAACGAAATGAGACAAAGAACTATTTTTCTGTGTGTAAAGGTCTTTGCACTAGCTTTTGAAGTTGAAATATGCTTTTATTAAGTAAAGCCCTTTTAGCTATATCTGTGTGAAAACTGCTATACAAATAAAGTTTGATTTGATTTGAAAAACAGTCAGAAACAATGACTTTGTGGGTTTTTTCCCTCAATACTCCCGAACCCCTAAAGTGTAGGACTGTTTAGTGCCCTGGATTTTGATGTCATTTGGACACATGGTCACTACTTTTTTCTTTTTACGGAAAATATGACGTCATTTATTTTCCGAATAAATAAGAGCCTTTTACAAAGATTGTTTATGAATCCTCTCTGTTCTGATGATGAAAACTTGAACGGTTTCTTATTTTTTTTCTTTTAAAATTTAAAATCATTCAAAAGCAATACATTGTGGCCTATACTTGCCAGCCTACTTAGAATTGATTAACAGCAGTTTTTTTTGGAGAGACTTCTGAGAGATTTCCAGGACATTGAATGTTGGAATTGTCGATTCAGGCATTCACATATGCCTTATTTAGTCCACTAAGCAAGTACCCTGGTTGTCAAAGATAACATAAGGTAGATAAAAAACATTGCAGTTTCTAACATTATTTTAGAATATTGGGAATGGGGCAGTTGTATAGGAAAAACTGGGGATTTTGTTCCATCCTTCGTAGATAAGATCCTCAGAATGTTGTATTCATATTTGGAAAACTAAGAAAACTTGGAGTGTGTTGTCAGGGTTACAACAAAATACCAAAGAACTAACTTAATGTGGTTTTTAGTTTACTTATGACATGTTGTTCATCTTCTGATACATCCCGTCAAACGTCACCACAGTGGATCAGCGGTCACTGATTCACACAGAAAGTTTGACAGAGAGTTTTACACTGGGTGCCTCTACTGACAAAACGTACATTTTATCCAGAATGGGGACTGGCACAGTGAGACATAGACTTAGGCTTCCTTGTGGCTACACAGTTAGGCAGAAGCATGAAGGTTCTTGCGTGAAGAGTTATGCTGGAATAAACTCATTGTCCTGGGAAGTAAACTCTGGTTTTCTGCTTACAAATCTCCAAAGATTATATTCCTGTGTCCGTTTGTATGTGGAACAAAATCAAGTGAAAGGGCGACTAATCATTTCTTTAGGCGAGCAGACCAGGACTGGAGGAGGAATCAAACTAGAAACAGCTAGAAGCTCAAAAGGGTCAAAACAATGAATTGATATAGTGGGTCGACAAAACTGAGTGATTTGTGCAACATGGTGTCAGACTGTGATGCACAAGGTTGCTTGATATATTAATAGAAACAAATATGTAGATGAAACAAGATATTGGATCAAACACCTTTTTTAGGGTTGTAGGCATAATGGTTGTAGGTGGTTAGGGGTGGTAGATACCAAAATAAAAATAGAAACAAGTGCACAAATTGAGCAAGAATTGATAAAAAAAAAAAAAAACTGTAATATTTCTAAAGTTGATTAACACTCGAAGCCACCATTTAGTGTTTTTAATAGCTTCGTTCAGAACTACAAAAGTGTCCTGATTGATAATAATCAAAATAAATAACGATTCTGTCGTGAAATTACCTGTTTCATGTGACTTTCTTAGAATCTGCAATGAGACAAGAGAAAAATAGATCAGGTAAAGTCTGGAATCTACTCTAATTAAATGAAAAAGCAAATACATTAAACGTTATTATTGTTATGTTTCTGTTAAAATAGCCCACCAAAGCGTCCGCCTTGTCCAGGTCAGAGAGCTGGAGCTGCTGCTCCGAGACCCGGCTCTTCCCCCACGGCCCCTTCTCCGTCGTCCGCTGCCGCTCAGAACCGTGGAGCCTCCTCAGCGGGGCCGCAGAGCGCGGAGGCCGGCCTAGCTTCAGCGTCCGGGCGAAGTAGGTGACAGCCTGCGGCAGCTGCCTCCGCACGAAAAGGCTCAGGAAAGCCATAACATCACTGGAAACTCTTGGTTAAAATACTAGCCAAGAGCAAAAAAGAAAAACATTACACGACCTCTGAACTCTCACCCGGTCAACAACGACAACCCGGAAGTGTCTGCACAAAAGTCGGCCAGAATGGAAGTACCGCCATCATGCGGTAGATTTGGGAATTGATAAATAAATTGACTGCTAAACATGCTTAATTATATAATTTTGAAGCATTTTATAATAATAATAAAAAAATCACTATAGACTAAACCCCACTCTCCTCTAACACAAGCAATTGCCTCGTCTCTTCACTTGTTAACGCGTCTGTTCACATTTATGACACAAGAGGGCGCCAGAGGATTGAAAACTTATCTCAGTGCAGTCACAGCAGTCTCCACCATTAGAGATTTTTTTAAAAACTATATAAATTATGTAGGTTTTATTTAAGGAAAATACTTAGCAAACTAAATAAAACTGAATGAAAGTTGAAATGATTTCATGTGAGATTGAGTGAATATTCTGTTAACTATTTTGTCTCCTATTTTACAGCTTTACCTCGCATGCAGAGTAAAAACAATTATGATGTTCAATTTAAAAAAAATCATTTTATTGCAGTTTCTTTTAATTTAACTTGTTTCCTTTTCTTTTTTAAAACGTAATTTAATTTCCATTTTTTGAACTAAAAAAATGTTTTACTATGTTGTATCATTAGAAAAAATAAAGGAGGAAACATCTGAAACTAACTGAAAAGGAACTCTTAAGACATGCAAATTTGGTGAGTCAAAGAATAAAATTAATTTTTATCTCAAGAAAAAGTTATTTAAAATCTTAAATTGTGAATATTCTGCTCTAATTTTTACTAATAGACACTAGATCTTTTTCCGTACCTGATAGGATTTTCACCTGATATGTATTTGGGATACAGAATAATTTTAATTACAGTGGTTTACACTCACATAAAAAACTAATTTCTGGGGTGCCTCCCATAAATAAAATACCAGATACAAATATATCAAAATTATTCTGTAAATTACTAGCACAGAAGTGTATTTTATTTAATTGAATCAAAGAGAAACCTCCGTCTGTTACACAGTGGTATACATGAAATCTTCAAACTCTTGCCAATAGAAAGGCTTAGTGCAAGGTTAAGGGCTCATGAAGATATTTTTATCAACTTGCCCCTAATTAAATACTTGCCCAGAGATTTCACTATCGGGTGCAGGTTCTCTTTAGTGGCGGGCCAATACTTCTGTTTGATCTAAGGGTTTGACATGCCTGTCTTCAATTTTTCCTCTGACTAGAATTCCGGCCTTAAGTATTGAGTGTGGGTCAATGCTGTAACTGAACTGAGTTACATATGGATTACTTTAATTTATTTCATTGATTGTTTTAACTTAGACCACTGGGTGTTTTGGGGTTATGTTGTTTTGTTCAAATAAGCAAAAATGTGAATATAATATGATTACTAAAAAAAATAATAATTATATTTAAGCCTCTGAATATTTTAATAGTTTTGATGCAGTCTTTTTATTAATAAAACTTAAAAATGAACTATTACTCTTTTCGAGTTTCTATTATTCTTGCTTAAATCTACAAAATCTTTTATAAGTGACAAGTTGGACTTAAATCTTGATTAACTTTATATCTACTGGGTGATTTTTGTCATTACTATTTTATTAGATACGTTTGTGTTCATGTGTTTCAACAGTTTAAAATAAACAGAAAGAAAAATTTAAAAAAGAGATAATTTACTTGTTTTCCCTTTTTAGAACCTAAGCTATCCAAAGACTACACTGTAAGGTTTTATGAACAATACAACTGTTGTTTACAATAACTAGAATTATTTTATTATTTGAATGAGTTTCGACTGAACAGTCAAGGGGAAAATTCCAGAAAGTTTTTAATATTAACAAAACTTGCAAATGTGAGTTTAAAAAACTGTTTATGATTTGTTCTAACATTGCTTTTTCATTTGAGCCACATTTCTGTGTATCTTTTTTTGTATTTCGACTGCTTCCTTTAGGGGGCGCCAATCTTTTCCTCAGCATTCTCCTCATTCAAACATCCTTATATCTTCCTCCATTGTATCCATGGACTTCCTCTCCTGTTGTTCTCCTCTCTGGTTGCTCCAAGCTCAGCATCCTTTCACCAACATCGTCTGTCACCTTATGTGACATGTTTTACTTAAATTGTTTTCATTTTCACCTCATTTCAAGAACCCAAAAGGACCAGATTAACAATAAATAAATGTACCATAAATATGTGTAAAGATCACACAAGCTTGGTTTGTCTTCTCACATGGGATGAGAGAACAGCCTCCTCCGGATGCCCTTTTGTCTTCATCAGCCCGCTGGAATCCAGAGAGGCCCCGCCCATCATCACAGCAGATAGTTCAGTGTCAGGAGCACAGAGCGCTGCACAGGCAGGAGTTTGTGTTTTTGTGTTTGTCTTCCTGTGTGTGTAAATGTTTTAATGTATTTCACAGACTGCCAACTCTTTGATGTGATAGCACAGCTGACCTACTGGCCACTCTCACGCCACTGTTCCCAACACAATGGGGAGGCTCATGTTTGTGTGTGCACATATACACAACATGCTTACACTTGCGTATACAAAAGCCCTCATTCTGATTACAATGCACAAAGCGGTAGGCCTTCAAAAGTAAACTGTTATGTTTTAGCAGGGAAATTAATTTCATTTGAAAGAAATATTGATTCCGCCGCTCAAATTTCTTCACTGAAACCTAACAGAAACCGCCTTGCCAACTTTTTGACTTTCAGGGGAGAACAGCAATGACTCAGCTCCAAACTGAACTACTGCAAACTAAAAAAGATGATTTAGAACAATGAAAGAAACCCTTTTCTGAAGGATGTGTAATGGACGATTTGAATCTTTTGTCTGCAACAGCTGATCAAAATAAAATGACCTGCAACCACTGCTTTTCTATGGGTTGATCCATCTGGGGCTGTAGTCTCTCTCCAGTCATCTGTTGATCTGTTTTCAAAGCATTCCCAGTGGACTTTTAATTAAGATTTTTCATTTTTTAGGCAAAAAAAGTCATTTTCAAGGACATAGTTTCAGCAGAGCAGCAGGAGTTCATCAGAAACTCATCTGCCTCCATTTCCCATGATCCCTTTGTTTGCACACTCTCCTGCTAGCTTACAGTTCTTGACAACCCCAACCTCACATTAGCGGTACATCCAGCCGTACAGCTTTCAGCCAGATGTTAGCACAGATGAGGAAAACAAAGACACACATGGAGGTATTTGTCTGCAAGTGGATGCGTCAGAATAAAGAGGAGTTTGTGACTAAATTTTTCGTCAGGTCGTAATACACAAGGATTTGAATTAAGAAACACTCAGAAAGGCAATTTTAAGCTTCATTTTCTTTGTATGCTTTCCATCATGAGAAAAAAGCCACAAGAACACGTTAAAAACACCAAAAACTCTATTTTCATCAGTTCTTTAAATACTTTAGGGATGTTTATAGATTATATTCTTTCATTTGATCGGAAATATCGGAAATATCCAATCTACAGATTCAAGTTAGCCTCTTGACTAACAGCCTTACGAATTTTCCTTCTACAAAAGACATTTCTAAACCTGAATATTTCCCAATCACTGCCTACTTCTGAATTAACTTCATTTGGTATTATAGAGGACATTTTTACAATGACACCAAATGTGAAGGGGTGAGTTCTGGGACACATAGTTCTTGGTTGACAAAAAAAATAGTTGGACTGGAAAGAAGTTACTCTGGTAGTCACGAGTGCAATTTTCCATCCACTTGAGCATTTAACAACCATTCAACAATTATATTATTTAATCATACAGCACTATCGCTTGGTGGTTTTACCCAAGCAAAACTTACATTATTTTAAATTTGTTGCATTTTTTGAGTGTCATGGGTCCCTTGGTAAAGTCTCACGTGTCCCAGGAATGAGTGGACCAAAGGCCAAGACTCCAGTATAATTTTTTTTTTTTTTTAGATTTTTTTCTCTCAAATTCCTATTTTTTTTTTTTTTAGTAATTTTCAAGCATGTTTTTCCTACTTTATTACACAAAGCTCGGTTGGAAATAAAAGAAACTACTCTAATTTATCATATGTTGTCATATTTTGATCTATTTTTATGAGAAATACTTTTTATTGGGTGTCTTTTATTAGGGAAAAATTACCAGGCAAAAGGGATGGTGTAACTTTTAATAGCAAAAGTGTTGTAGGGTTAAAAAAGGCAACTTTCCTAACATGTCTATAAACTATTTAAATTGCAGATAAATTGACTTAAATCTCCCTCTAGAACAGACATCGTGGGTCAGACACAACCAATCGTTTTGCTTTAAAGTGAATGGGGACCAACGTGCTTGCGTAACAAGCCACCAAAAGGTTATCTAATGAACCGTAACAGCTTGTTTGCTGTTGCTTCACTTCACTAGTTTTGTAACCGCAACACGGAACAGGTGAGACAAACTTCAGGTGACAAATACCAACAATGACCAGTAATGTCGTCAATTCTAATAACTTTGCATACATTTTGTTTTAAAACATCTGCATGCAGCTGAATTGAAAATTATAATATAGTGTAGTAATGTTTTTAGAACCATGGAAAACTTACCTGCATTGGAATAAAAAAAAAAAACCACACAAAATAACTGCTAAGCATTATTACTGATTCTTGTGAGTTTGAGAATGCGTGTTTTAAAGAGGATTTTGTTCACTGTGACCTCTGTTTGTAGACCTGGAACGGGAACAGAGGGAAAAAAGGACATGCAGCACAGGATGTTGGGCTGGGATTGGAACCTGCCCTGACAGCAGGAGCACTTTTAAGCCAATGAAAGTACACCTGCTCAACTAGTTTGGCTCAGAAAATAACTCATTTTTCTTTTTGGCGTAAATGTTTCAAAAAGCCAAAAATTACATTTGATTTAGTAAAGCCATAAAGACAGATACAATTCTGACTCTAAAATAATTGCTCCAAAAAAGTCTAAAGTCGTGTCATTCTGATAACAGATTTAATAGAACCCCTTTAACGCTTTAACAACTGAGGTGTCACCGGTGATGCTCAAACACAAAATCTTTACATACCATAACTTTTCAATCATTAACATGATCAACTCAAGCCGCTTTTCTCCTTCAAAATCTTCTGGAACAACGTTGATCGTGTTAGCGGTTGAAAAATTAAAGCTAATCAAAGAACATAAACACTGGGGCTCTGAAAAGAAATACATGTAATTCATTCATATATTACTGTGCTGTCAGATTTCAATGAAATAGAAAATAATATTTCAAACAGAAACAAAAATATTATTTTAAACTCGTTTTAGCTTTTTGGAACCAAAACTACCCTTAACTGCGAGGCTTTATGTTCCTTTTAGGTACAAACAGCAAAACAAAACTGCTTATCACTGTGAGCTCCAGATAGGAAAGCACTTGGTATTCCTGTGAGCTCCTCTATTGAAGCTGCGAGACACAGTGGACCCTCTGACCTGACCTGCTCACAACCTCTTACGAAACCTTTCTCCGTCTTTGCTCTTTTATAACCACCTTACAACCTTTTGCTCTAAAACTCAAAGCTTAAATCTAAATGTGGTTTTGTTTTTAGAGATATTAAAGGAATTTCAGCTCTTGTGTTTTTGTTTTATTGTCTCTAATTGCTATATGTCTATAATTTGTCTCAGCACAAATTCCTCTTCGTTTTCCTCATTTCCTCTTAAACAAGTCTAAAAAAAGAAAACTCTTTGCCTGTAGCACCAAAGTGACAGTCTATTTTTAAGGTTGTGGTACTCTGGGCAAAATGACCTCCATTATTTGTTCTGCAAGGCATAGACTTTGTAGAGTTTGACATTTGACACAAAAAAAAATTAACATTGAATTAAAGTCACAAGAGCCTGAATTATACTATTATATATTGAATATTAGAGCTGAAACGTTTAATATGATTAATAGTTAAACAAAAAAAAATATTTTTTTATAATTAAAATGACATTAAAGCTTAACAGATGTTCCATGAAAGGCAGAACAACAAAAAGCTGAGCAGGTCGGTCTCCTTATAGGCTCTGAGAGAGTGTTAACTGGTTATTATCTCTGCTTGAGTCCTGAAGCATCAACAGAAAGGAGGAAGCAGAGGGAGAAAAAGATAGGGAGAGGGTCAAAGGAGGAGATGTGCATACGTGCAGAGCCGCACTGATCTGTGTTACACAGTCTGGGAGATTCCAGCCAGCTGCGCTGGGAGCACTGACCTTGGCAAAGAGCACACATTTTTTTCACCCCCCAAGCAACAAACAAGTGTTAGACGCAAGTGTCAACCGATCGACAGGGAGAGCGTTTACTGACATTAATCAAAGGGGAAAGGTTACTGTTTAACAAGAGGGTGTATTAGGGAAGGCACACGGTAAAATGAGCTAATTTGCTTCATGGAATCAGACTTGGAAATATTTTTTTTTCTACATTTAATCAAGTTCATGTTTATTTCTGTTAATAAAACTACTTTTAATGGTTTGCAGCATCATTTGTTTCCGTAACTCCTATTTGTAATTTACAATTAAATCCACTTACTTTATTATTAGTTTTTTTAAAATATATATAATTGGAAATAAAGTCAGGCATGAAGCGGGTTAAAGTCTAATCCAAACAATGAATCAGCATTTATGTTTCAGTGCTATGGAGACGCCTCCCCTTACACAAAAGCTCTGGTTGCTCGGCAATAAAAACATTTTATATGCAGATTATGCCTAATTTGTAGGTTGTAAAACTCTAAAAATACATTTTTTTAAATAATATATCTACAATGTTATTTAGAATAGAAAAATGTAGTCCCACACGCTCTTGTTTTTTTTTTTCTTTAATTATTTTCTAAGACGGAAACCATAAAATGTGTGACGTGTCAACAAAGCTGTTTGTGGAATCTTCCCTCTACATGCAGATCATGATAAGCTAGTTTAAGCATTTATTCTAGATAACTCCAGCTTTTATAAAGCAAAGGTGACTAGGTGAAATTTGAGCTTTGCATCATGAGAAAAGCTCGTGTTGGACTAAAGTTAGTGAGCAAATGCTTATACCTGCTTCTTCCTATTGTGATTTAGGTGCAAACTTTCTCCATTATTCACAGGAATGTGTAAAGTTTCCAATAAAAATAGAAATTAAGGCAAATCTGAAAGAGTATGGTATTTTATTTTTTCATATTTATATACAGTATTTACCATAAAATTGCTTAAGCATTTGTCGTGAACTATAGTAGGTTGATATGGGTCACTTACAAAGGCCTACCTGATGTCAAAAGCAAAACCTCCAAACAACATTGTGCATTGTGTCACTGTGTTCTTCTAATTTCTAGTTAGTAGATTTAAGTTGCAATAACCAAACACATAAAAAAATGCTCAAATTGAACTATTTGGATTTGGACAACTTATAAATATTCAATTAGAAGATATGTTTTGTGTGAACATTCTTCATTTATTACACATTTTCTAAAAACAACTGATTTTATTTCAGTAAAGTGTTGTTTGTTAAGTTGCTGTGACTTTTAAAAAAAAACATAAAAAAAGGTAAGCTGACGTAACTTTAGACAAACAAACAGTAATATTTAAAGTTTTTGCACATTTTTCAGCAGTAATCAATGTGTTTTCCTCTAAAGGCTCATGCTGGTCACTTGCTCTAACTTGAAAATATTTGGTTTGTCAATATTTTGTTTATAAAAAAATAGAATATGTCAATATGTTGTCTGAAAATGTTTAAAAATCAACGACATGCCACTTGTAAATGAGGTGCCAGGTTGGAATAATAAATACTTTTAACAACCTTTAAAACAAAAACATGGTTAAATATTAATGAACTGAGAGCTTAACAAGAATGACAAGGATTAAATATTTACTTTTAACACTTTTGAATAACATAAATAAGTTAGAGCATCCTTGAGAGAGCCCCTTCCCTGTTTAACCTTAGAAATTGTTGTGCACTCTTGTTTACAGCCACACAAGCTCGTGTGACAATTTGCCCTGATGCTAAATCTATGATCTAACCATGACTTGAGTTGCCAACGTCTCCATATGAGCATGTTTTGATCCACGGTGTGTTTTTCAGCTGCTAGACAGACATGCAGTATCAATCAATCAAAAAGCAGTTGCATCCCTCCTGAATAATAGCACGTTTTACAGCTTTACTGCTAATCCATGGTTTCTTATAATCATCAGGTGTTTTTATAAAGCAAAATAAACATCAAACCATGATCAGTTGGCTGCTCAAAAAGATTCAGATGAGGTTGAATCTGTTTACATGCAGTTAAATTACCTAAGATCAGGCATAAGGATTCAGTAGAAAGTAGCCTCTTCTCAGAATGTCATAGTGTTCTCAGATGTTTGCCTTTCCTCCAGATAATTTTTATGGAAGTGACCAGATAGGTCCACTGAACACCCGTCCTCCTTTATATGACTCAGGTTAAATAGTGTCTCTGTTCTCTTTGAGCACATCAGATTTAAGTGTTGGAGGCCAGTTTTCAGTTGTTCCCAGTTTTGCTCTTGTCTTCTTCCCCTTTTGCCTCATTGTGTTTCAAGTTTTTGTTTTGTTATGTTTTTGGTTTTTCAATTTGCCATCTTTAAGTTAGTTTGCTCAATTAACTTTTTACTCCAAGCCATGTCTTCTGTTTTTGGAATCCACCAACAATCAGACAAAGATAACCTTGAAAAATAAAGTTTACTCTATATGAGTAAATATTAAACCTTTTTAAAATGGTATATCTGGACTATCTATAACTGAAAGTGTATTTTTTTTAGATAAAATTAAGTGTTTTCCAAAATCCCAAGTATATTTATTGATTATTAAATTCAAACACAAACTCCCACCATGATTCTCAGAGCACCTCCAAAGCTGCACATCCTTAAGATGATTAAGGCAGTTTGATGTTGCTTACAATAAATTATGATTTCAGGTCTTAGTAAATCATAAAATACAGCTGACATTACAGTATGAGAATTGATTAAACAAACTTTTATTTCTCTGTCCTTCCCTTCTGCTTGCATGACTTTTTTCCACTTTCTATGCAGTTATAAACCTTTTTTTCTATTTTATTTTCATCTGTGTATAAATTTACCAAACATGGCGTGAAGAAGTTCTTTGCAATAACATTTAGACAAAAATGGTAGAATGGTGATATAATTCATCATCAGTTCTTTGAAATAAGATGTAGATTAACGAGAAAAGATCATTAAAAAGTTTGAGAAACTGAAACAGGACCAAAGATTTCAGAAACTCCTGACAAAAAATATAACTACAGCTTTCAAGCTGGACTCAGAACTCTCATAAATCCATCATATCATGTAACATGTCATGTAACAGTTTTATTGGAGAAGAAAACTGAAATACAAGTTTAAAAGCTTCTTGTTGGGGCAAATGGCCTAAAACTGTAGGATTAACTGACCTTCATAGTCCCTTTACCACAACTTTGTTATTGCAGATCTGAGATTTAATAGTTGAATAGCAGTTTTACACCTAAACCACGAGATATTAAGGAGTGTACAAAAGGATGTCATAGAATATAAAAAAGTACTATGTGAGTTTTAGAAGATGATTTTACATGAGTGCTCATATTAAAGAGGAATTTCTCTCTATTGACACAGCAAAACTAAGTATTTACCTTTTCAATTAACTCAAAATGCAGAAATAATTAAATTGTAAACAGGATTTGCTGGATGCAAAACGCTGTTTAAAAAAGATCATCTCATTTATTAAAGGGAAAAGAGAACTCCTCACGGTATTTGACAAAGTAAGCATGTTAAACAATCTGAAAAAGCAAAGTATTATGCTGCTAGCTTATTTTAAAATTTAAAAAAAATAAAAGAAAGTAAGTATTTTATAGCACAAACAAAAAAATAATAAATTTGATAAGATTTGAGACTCCAGCAAATCAATAAAAAAAATGTTTGGTCATTTATTGTTAACAAACATTTTGTGGACAGAGGACAAAAGAGATAACCCTTTTGTAATGTGTGTGTTCTGTTAGGTTGGACATTGATTTCATTAAAAACTATGATGCAAACAGTCAAGCATGGTGGTGGTACTGTGATGTTCTGGGGTTGCAGATGAAATCAGACTGATGAAAAGCTTAAGTCAACAAAAAACTGTTAAAAAGTATCCAACCGTTTGAAAGTGAGCCCAGGTTTTTACATGTAACACAGCAACAATTCAGTAACATCATAGGGTAAGTATGAAGTGATTGACTTCTGTTTGGAAGATCGCAGATTCAGTTATCGCCCATCAAAGGGTCTTTGGCCAAGACTAACAACCCCATATTGCTTCAGATGTTTATAGGTTGGCACCAGTGTTCAACAACGGACTGCGTTTTGAATGTGTGTGTAAATGGGACTGAGATAGTTAAGCATTTTAGATCTCCTAAGAAGGTAGTAAAGTACTATTCAATTCAATTTAATTAACTTTATTTATCCGTTGGGACCAAGTACAGGCTCAGACATGCAGAACTTTGTTAAAAAACATTAATCAGCATATGAATGAGCGGCCATGGTGCAGTGGTAGGGCAGTTGTCTCACGATCGGAAGATAGTGGGTTCGATTCCTTACCTGCTCATGTGTCAAAGTGTCCTTGGGCAAGACACTGAACCCTAAATTGCCTCTGGTGGGAGGTTGGCGCCAGTGTTCGGCAGCGGAGCCACCACCAGTGTAAGAATGTGTGTGTGAATGGGTCTGTGACTGTGAAGCGCTTTGGGCCTTCGAAGGAAGGTAGAAAGCGCTATACAAGTATAAGCCATTTACCATTTAAATACATTAAAATAGAAATAAATAAGTTAATCAGTAAAATAAACAAACACTAAAAACCATAAACCATCAATCAGTTCCAGTCAAATTTTTATCAGCTATTTAGCAGACGTACTGATGTGCAAATGACGCTGGTGGTGGCTCTCTTAGTTTTGAATAAAATGGGCCTGAACCTGTGTCCTGATGGTAATGTGCGTACATGTATGCATATTGCAAAACCCTCAAATGTGACAAAACTCAAATAGTTTGGCAGAAGTCAAAGTCTTTCTCCGATCATTTTTAATTAATTTAAATATATTCCAAGTGGCCTTGTAATAGATTATGACATTTCTTGCCAAAATAATAAAAAGAACCTGTGTCATTTTCGAGGACATAGTTTCTGCAGAGTGGCACTAGTGAACAAGAAATTTGCCTCTGAATTTTGAGACAATTGGCACAGAAAAAGGATGACCTACCATTAGCAGTGTAACAAAATTGGCAAACACCATTGGCGTTATCCAGTTTTGAGCCAGCTCATACATGGAAAACGAGGATATACATGGATTTATGTGTGCAAGCTGATGTATCAGAATGGAGAAGAGAAGAAAGCTTGTGGTTTGCTGTAGTAGATTCTACTTCACACCTACAAGCTTTTTTCATTGGTGCTTCTGCTCCTGATTCACGATTTGAATAAAGAAAAACTCAGCCTCATTTTCTTTATAGATGTCCTCATTATCAGAAAAAGGTCATAAAAGCATGTACAAAAACACAATTTTCATCAGAGTGGGTCTTTAAAGGTACAAAATTCCTCCAAACCCATGTGAGAGACTCATCACTGCTTATCGCTGATTTGACCAAAAATTGTATAATCTGTTACATGGTTAATCGGAAAATGTGTATTTCTCGAAAAAAAAAAACATACATTTTGCAAAAATGTGTAAAATTGTTGGTTATTTTTTTCTGCGATCTCAACCCTAACATCAGTACAACTAATACCCTTAATAAGAAAGGAGACAAATACTTTTTTTTCTTCCACATAGTTCCAGACTGTCCCAGGTCAATCTATAGTCTGAGATAAGGCTGCAGAGGAAGCGCTCAAAGATATGACCTTCTATGGCTGTCCCTAATCCCTGTGGGTCAGGCGTTAATCCAGTTCCCCAACCAAAAGCCTGGCTTTAACAGCACGTTACCTCATTTCCTCCAGCAAAGTTAAAAAAAAAAAAAAAAAAGTAAATCACTTTGAAATGGTACTTTGGTATTTTAATATATTTCTGGATATTTTTAATACAAATTATGACCCAAATCAATCTTTATACGTGCTCTTTTACTTGAATATAGGCTATATTGGTTATGATGAATAGTATAGGATACTTTTGTGTGGTTTCACTTGCATATCTGGGTACTCTTCCTTCATTAACCCTTCCGCTCTCCTTGGGGTCCAGATGGCTCCAACCACATATTGTTATGTGATTTCTTCCATGACAAATGTGGACGAAGGGGGACAGGATTTTACGTCTGTCATGGACATTAGTGAAACTCAAAAATCAGTGAAAAAAAAAATTTCAGCGCACTGTCTTGTGGGGTCCAGATGACCTCACTTTTTATGTAAACAAGCTAAGGAGAGCGGAAGGGTTACATGTTTTAGTGCAATACCTTTAAAGCAAAGTTCAGCAAACTTTAGCCTGTTTGTGATAGGATGCGTCTGTCATTGCAGCTGACGGCTGGCCGCTGTAACAAATCACATGTTTCATGCAAATAACAGGCGGGACTGGAGCAAGATGACTGCTGGGAGGAGGAGGAGGTAGAGAAGGAGGAGGGAGACACAGACTGAGACCGGGAGCGCTCACCAACACAACGGGGAGCGCTGTTTTCGGGGATAGAAGGGGCCTTGTTCGGCCCGCAGCATCTCCCGGCGTCCCTCGGTTCGGTGTAGTGTTTCGGGCCGGCGTTGGGTCGCCGTCGCCGGCCTGGTCATTATTTATAACCCCGTGGATGGGACGCACACCCCGGCAAGACAATCCCGGAAATAACATGCGTACTCTCAGCCTGTCACGTACGCTCTCTGAGAATTTGCATGGCTGTACGGCTGCCGTAGGTAAGCAGATGCTTTTATTCTCTCCAATTGGTGATTTTATATATACGTATGTGTCAAAGTCCCTGTTAAAGTCACCTTAGGTTTAAAAAATGTATAATTTGTTCTAAATGAGGCGATGCGTGGAGTGTATTGTTGAAAGTATGACGCTAAGTTGATCATGAATTGCAGACAAAGACAGAGAGAATTTGGGGGTTCAGCGGGTGTGAAATCAAAATACAATGTTAACTAAAATATCTAATTGCATTGTATTTAAACTAAGAAAAAATACTTATTTCTAATATTTATTTTTTAAAAACTAATAGTTTATGGTTTCGTGATTACAATTTGTATGGTTTTGAATTAAAAACATGTTTTAAAGTCGACTATAAGCGTCGTACACAAACCATACTATTGTTAGCTTTATGACGGTCTGGTTATATAAATGTTTTATTTTGTGTATTAGCATGCTACATAGTGAGCGTCATCATTTTCGGCTACTTTTTTAGCCGCTTTATCGATATGCTAAATAAATGTTTTAGCTAGGCCTTTAGCCGTTTGTTGCACAATAAAACTCACGGTGGCAGGTGGTCCTCACTATTTTCAGCTAAAGTGTACAATCGTTTGACTTTCAGCAGAAAACCCACGCCGCGCGACAATGCTCGTGAAAGCCCCGGCTGGAGCAGCCACGCCGCTTTAGACCGAGAGGAACGGCTGGAGTGGAAGAGGGAGGACTGGGACATGAAACTTCTCGCGGCACAGACAAGAAAATGAAGCGAGGACGTGAGGCACGTGCGCACCCAGCAGACGACGGGATGAAATGGAGAGTTTGGGACGGTCGGACCTTCTGAAGCAAAGCTCAGCTCGTGGACCCGTCGCTTTCCCAGACTCACGAGGGAGCGGGCAGCCGCTCGCCGAGATTCGACACGTGTACCGGGCGGACATGGGTCTGAACGGGTTTTGCGCGGTGCCGGTCGGCAGCCCGTCTGCCGCGGAGCTGCTCGCTGGGTTGGCTTCTCAGACCGGCTCACAGAGGCAGCCCAAGAGCGGCGTGCTTCTCTGCGACGAGAACCAGACGGGCGGCGTGGCCCCCACGCCAAATGGCTACACCGCCCATGTGAACGGACAGACCATTAGCTCCATGCACCCGCTGACCAGCAGAGGCCGTTTGGTGGAGAACGGCGACAGGACTCCACATGACACCTATCCTTTAGTAATGAGGTTTAATGGCGACCTGAAACATAAACCAGCCCAGCAACAGAAAAGGAAAAGTGAGGAGAACCAGAACCTTGGGTCAGAATTCCTTAATGGCCACGTGATGGTCTCACCTGAATTAATAGGCTCCAAAGAGCCATCAGGTTCTGAGTTTAAGAGGAGAAAACTTGCAGATCCAAACAGTTCATCAGATGTGTCCAGAGTGGCCCGAGCTATTGCCCCTCTGGCAGCTGTCAATTGCAGCAACGGTTCCCATGGCAACTCAGACTTTGTCCCTGCAGGCCTTCTCACTAACCAGCACAATGGACATTATGTAGCTCCTACAAACCCACCAGCTGCACCCGGCTTGACCTTCCCCTGCAGGATAAACGCCCCCCCAGCCAGGGCGCTCCCCGAAGCGAGTGGCTGGTCAGCAGAGCGATTAGCCCAGCAGTATATCATCCCATGCATGAAGTATTACGGGATTTGCGTCAAAGATGAGTTCCTGGGCTCGCAGTTGGGCAATAATGTCTTAGAAGAAGTGGAGGTTCTCAACCGCAGTGGGAAATTTCGGGGTGGGCAGCTGGTGAGCCAAAAGAACATTCCCTCTCGGAACATCCGGGGCGATCAGATAGCGTGGGTGGAGGGGCAGGAGCCCGGATGCAAGAACATCGGGACCCTGATGGCACGAATTGATGAGGCTGTGATGTACAGCGCCGCCAATGGACAGCTGGGAAACTGTGTCATCAACGGACGCACTAAGGTGAATAAATATATGTTTGTTTGTTTTTTTTTATTTTGGATAGGGTGGTGTTGTATTTCGTGCTTCTGGTGAAGAAAAACAGAACTATTAAATCACCCAAATGTGGGAGTGTCACCTTAGTGACGTAGTCTGGGCAGTGGCTTATTGGTTGTGGCGTGTCTGCAGTGCTTTATCTTGCATCTGTTACGCAGACATGTGGGCAGTAGAAACAGGCGCACACACGCTCACACCAGCGCTAGCGTCTCAGGATAAGCCACGTAACTTTTCTGGCATATGGAAAGAAGGCGGCTGCCCCTGTTCTTGCATTCATACCATTGATACCTGAAAGAGGGGACAAGGAAAAAAACGAGAGAATTCTGCAGTTTATCTCTTCCACCATTGCATTATCGCTGCCAGCATATTCTCCCATCACTTCAACTTCACAAGTATGACGCAGGCACGGTAGAAGGGAGCTCTTTTTGTTTATTTGTGTTCCCTTTATCTCATCTTGGGCCACATGAGTAGCGTGCCACATGGAAAAAACTTTGCAGTCGGAAAAAAAAACACTAATACACTTGAGTTGGTGTCAGTCTGTTTTATTTTGTCAGTTTCTTAGCAGCCATGGGATTTAATCGCACATCATCTGCAAACAGTGCAAACAAAACAAAGCACATTATGAAAATGCATCGCAGGAAGATATTAATAAAAAAAACAGTAAAACAAGACAATGTAAACCTGTCTAAATAAATTGCCCTTTGACAGAAATGCTTCCGGACTGCTCTAGATGCATGTCGGATCTGATTTAAGGCACAGACGTTGTTGCTCCTGAATTTGGCAAAAGCTGTAACCCACAAGGGAGGTTACTGATGGAGACTTGTTAAAAAAAAAAAAAAAATCTACCTGAAACACCTGTGCAGTAGAGTGTATATTTGATAGTTTTCACACTCTCCTACTGTCACTTGTGGGTTCTGTCTCTATCAACCCATCCTGTAGTTTTGTAAAAGGAAATGTTTCCTCTGCTTGCAAAGTGTGTGTTCCTTGACCTCATTCTCCTCACCCCCTTTTTTATGTACACAAACATAGTGTGTTGCCATCAGTGCAACTCTAGGCATTTACGTAAACCACATTGACATATCAGTTACTTCTGCTGCCTTGATCTTCTGATGCTCCCCGTATTTGAGTTGTGCCGAAGTAACAATCATTCAGTTAATTTACTCTTCAATGAAATAGCAAAGCAGAATAGATTAAAGCAGGGGTGGGCAAACTACGGCCCGGGGGCCACATGCGGCCCCTTAAGCTACTTAATGTGGCCCTTCAAATTAAAATACATTGAATCAAAAATCCTAATTATTGTTTTATTTTCATTGTATTTCTGGTTTCTTCCCATGAATGGTGTTGTTTCTCTGACGTTCGTGTGTGTTCCTTTCTGAGTCAGATGGTGATCTTTCGGATTATTCCTACACCACATAAATGCAGCATTTCTTTGAGTTCACATTTTCCTCGGAAGAACATCAACCCATTGGATCACCCAAAAGAGAACAAAAGTCAAAATTTAGAAATTAAAACTCCCAAATTTTCTGTTTTTAAATTAATATATGTGAATTAGAATCCAAATTAAAGCATGTTTTTATCTAAATTCCATATTATCTTTTTAGTTTATGAGGTTCATTACCAAATCACTCCTTCCATCTGCTCCTTGTCCGGCCCTTATGCCAAATTTTAGAACCCTTTGTGGCCCACGAGTCAAAACATTTGCCCACCCCTGGATTAAAGGGTAAAGCATCTTTTATCGACCCACTCAGATTCTCTTGATTTTAGATCTGTAAAGTCAATCAAAGATTACTTTTTTTTATAGATTCAAAATTGTGCATTTTAAGAGAAAACTGATAATAATTTACAAGATGCTGTGATGGATTGCTCTGTTTCTGACTCAGTTATTCTTTATGCCTTGTAGCTGGATAATGAATGAGTACAAACTGTTCTTACATGACATTTCTATTGATGAGCGCTGAAGGCAGCCTAGCAGAAAGAGCAATGATGGAGTGCAGGCAGAAAGAGGAAAAGATAGGGAAGGAGTGCAGCTTAATAAAAGGCTTGCTGCAGCTTTTCTTGGCCCAATTAGCCCCCTTCTTAAAGCTCTTTTCGAGCATTGCTTTGAACTCTTATACTTCCCAAATGTCATTTATCTCCTTTTCTTTATTTTATTTTTTTGTTTTTTTTGGATAAATTTATTTGCCATTACCTTGGTAACAGGCTTTTTGCAGAGCTAAGTGGGGTTAGTGTGTGTGTGAGTAATATGTTAAGATTGTCCTGAGTTATGGCTCAGCAGCTGTATGTTGTTTTTTTATAGCCTGACTTGAGCAAGAAGTGTCCGAATACTGTTAATGCAAGAAAATACTGTATGGAGAACGATTCAAGTAAGATCTAGGACTGCACTAAAAAGAAACAGCTGAGAGGTTAAGATTTAAGAAGTGGGCAGGATTAGACTGGAATGGAGAGTTGCGTGCAAAGAGTCGGCAGGAAGAGCAATGCAGTAGAAACTTCAGCAGCTGGAGGGTATCCTCTGATGTCTCACCTAAAGCTGAGCATGCATCCTCTAACGTGATGCAGTAGCAGAGCTGGCAAACTGCACAGGAAGTGACTAGGGCTGCCACAAACGATTATTTTAATAGTCAACTAATCACAAATATATATTTTTTTCAATTAGTCTACTAATCGGATCTTGCATAAACTCATGTAAAACGCACATACTAACCATCATTAGCTTTTTAAGCTTAAGTTTTTAAGCTATATGCTGTCAAAAATAGAGACAATAAGGACGATAGTTTATTGAGCCGGTAAGTAATCATGCACCTTCTTTAATTCATTTTCTTCTGGCATTAAAACCAGACTTAAATCAAGTGAAGTTGGCATCTGAAACAAGGAAACTATTTTTCACGAAAGATTAAGTTTTGGTCTCACTTACTCAAATATAGCAGAAGTGCATTTTGTTCTTATTGGCTGGACACGCCTGAACCAGGTAATTGTCATGAGTCCCTACACTGATTACCTGGTCCAGGTGTGTTCAGCCAATAAGAACATGCTAGGTGGCTCTCGAGGACCAGGGTTCCCTACCCCTGCTCTATATGATTCCAAACTATACGATGCTGTTGCTCGTAGCCAGGAAAGCTAGCATTTCTACATATCTGGCAGAAAGATTTGATCTCTTTTGAGAGCAGATGTTCTCTTCAGCAGAGAAATTTCCCTCTGGTGGGGTAGAGGTTGCAGGGATGCACGGAAAACATTTAGCTAATAAGTTTGCTCTCTGTTTGCATTAATATTAGCTTTGCTTACCTCGACAACGATCCCTCTTCAGGGTTATCATTCAGTCACACCATGCTTCCTCTTCAGGTGCTTATACATTGCTGCAGTGCTGCCATGGAACACAAGTTCGACTATTATATTAGTTGTATATTTTAATAGTCAACATAGTTGTGACTAATCAACTAATCTTGGCAGTCCTAAAGATGACCAAATAAAATCTGTTATATTTGTGATTCTTACTAAATCAAGTTAACTAAATCAAACTGAAATGAATTTCAAGTTTCAGCTCCAAAACTAACAGAAACTACTTGGCTACCTTTTGCCTTCTACTTGGAGTTGTTCATGCTTTTTAATAAACTTCTGGATGTTCCTTTTTAAAATATATTAATTATAAAAGTACCTTAAAATCTTGAGCTTTTTGGTTATGTAATGTTTTAATGCAATTTCAAGTATGTTTTTTTAATATGGAAAGAAGGGCTGCAGCATGATAATGTTCAGTGGTGACTCACTAAGTGCTCTCGTGGTCCTAACACTGACTCATAAGGCAGAATATATTTTCCAGACTTTTGTTGCTGAAAAAGAACGCTTACTTGTAAAAATGTCAATCTGTTGCTTTTATTGTTGGATGTTATAGTAATCTTTTAAGTGATCATATCAATTTCTTTACATTTTTTTTTTTTAACTTTTAAAACTATCAAACAGTGACTTTAACTTTCATAAACAAAGACGACTTAATCCTGACAAACACCAGAAACACTAACTTCCTTCATACACCTCAATTGCTTCTTACCTCACATGGAACAGGACATTAACTAAAACTGTTGCACTCAACACTTTTTTTTTTTTTTTTCAAATTTTAACACTTTGCGTTTATTTTTACAGCTTCAATAAATGGCTATAAACCCTGTCCACTTTAGAAACCATGAGAACCAAGTTGTCAGGAGTTATCACCTTCATTGATTGAAACAGGATTGGTTTACAGTGTCAGAAAGAGTTATGACTCGACCATCGATTGTACATTACGACTGGACTGGACGAGTACCCGCTGGTTCCAAGAAGCCAAAATCCCATAGACTTATGTTGAGAAATAAACGGTTATTACTAAGAGTGTAACGATTATTGGAGAATTAATTTCTAATCTTATAATCCAACCAGATCTATCTCTCTGAGACAAAATGGAAGCAAATCAAAATATACCAATAAAAATCTTTTTTCAAAATTATATAAATGGATAATTAAATTGATAGGTTTTTTTTACTATAATGTAAAAAGCAGGCAGCATACATGTGACAGCAGCAAAAAATGATCTTAGTTTGCTGTTTTCAGTGGAAGAAAGTTTGTTTTAGTTTGCTCTTGTTTTTCAATTAAAAATGGCTGTAAGGCCTTTCTGTTAGAGGTTTCAAAGACAAATATTACTCACTTTTTATTCTTAATAACGGCTAGTTCACATTTGACATGGGCAGGTGGGAGGCCACTTCCATTCGTCACCCATTTAAAAAAAATAACCAATTGTTTACAATAAACACTGCAATTGACAATTGTGATCATGTTTTTTTTTATCTAAACAGACTGTAAAGATGAAAATAAACATAATCCCAACACACATGCACGCATGCAAACACACACCCACAAAACACACACACACACAAAACATACAGAGACACAGATCAACGTAGTGGGCCAACTCCAGAGCGGGGTGTGGGGCTGGGTTTTGCATGTAAAATAGCAACAGAGAGGCAGTAAGCAGCTCTTTTTTGCAGAAACATGGGATAATATTTTTAGGTTATTAATTTACCCATGATGGCAAATAAAACAAAAAAAAGCTCTAGCAGAAGCGCCTGTCTACCATCACAGAAAAATGCTCGTCTGGTGTGAACTGCAGGAGAGAGCAGAGGTTGCCCGCACTCCATGGTGATTCATATCCGGTGTGAACGAGGCAGAAAGTGTGTTACCTTAATGAATACAGAATCAAAATAAATAAATTAAACCATATTTTTTTGTTTCTCCTTTTATTTCATGAGATGCAAAAATATATTGTATTTGTCCCGCAGACCGGGATCCCATTTAGATTTTGGCCCTTGAAGTTCCCCGTTCTATATAGTCAATGCCTGAGATACAAACTAAGCATTGGTTTCAAGTTCTTGGACCTTCACCGTATCTTATCATATTTTTAACCCTTGTGCTATCCTAGGTATGTTGACGTTGGGAGTGGGGTCGTCTGAACCCCACAAAACAGCGCTTTGAACTTTTTTTTTTTTCTCAAATGATTTTTTTTTTTTTTATCTTCACTGGTGTCCGTGGCTGACGTGAATGCTGTCCACCTTTGTCCACTTAATGAATAACATGTCAATGTAAGGGGGAGGTCATCCATAAGAGAACACAATGCTTAATCTGGACTTTCTAGTGTTTTAATACTAAAAGTAAAAAAATATATAGATATATTTATAGTTTCCTAAATGACACGTAACACAACCTTAGATGTAAAAAATCATTTGACTGAAAAATGATGATCACGCAAGGGTCATGGGGTTTGCTAGAGCCTTTCTTAACTAATTTAGAGCAAATGAAGGGCACACCCTAGACAGGTCTCCAGTCAGTCAACTGACAATTGCTCCTGGTAGAAAATTTAGATCCACCTATCAACTGAACCAGCATGTTCTTTGGAGGAATGCCCGGATCCCACACTTACACAGGGAAAACATGTTAAGCCCAGATGGAAAGAAACGAACTGGGATTCAAACAGCTTATATATTAAAGGCTCATTACTAAGGGTGTTGATTTATTAGTTTTTTGTTTTGTTTTTTTCAGTAAAATGCATTTTGCCTGCATGTTTGCTCTGATAATTTAAATGGGTTTTTTTTTTTCTCAAATAACTTTAAAATGTTCTCATTTAAAAATGAGATGGCTTAACTAAGGCAAACAGAAATGTATTTAAATTTGTTCTCAAACCTCTAGAAGTATATGAACATACCAGGAAGGTCTTTGTTTAACCAAATGCAAAGGAAGAGGTAAAGAAACTCTTTCAGTCTCGTGTAATAGCCCGTGATCTGGATTTGACTGCAAAGATCATGGATGCATGACTCTATGATCAGCTTTTGTCTGTGTATTTTTAACCTTGAAAGTTGGTAACGTGATTCGTGTTTCTTTTTTAGAGTTCCAGGACAGAACTGACCACAATAATTCATTTATTACTGATAAGTTTAGCTGACGATGCATTTCCTGAGTTTTTGGAATTAAAATCGGGCTTGGATTTTGTTGCATAGAATGTTTGTGGGATCATATTTTGGTTTTTTGGATCTACATTTAGCTATTTTAGTAAATTCACCAAAATAATCATGAGGCATTCTGGCTATTAAAGAGATAAAACTACATTTCGAAGCTTTAATGTGCTGGTTTAATTTCTTTCTTTTGATTAATTGAGTTTTGTTTTCTTTCTGCAAAAATTAAATGGGGGGGAAAAGACTATGATGAAAAATATTTAATCACTTTTCATTTTTTTCCAATCAAAGATTGAAAATGTACAAAAATCTAACAACTATAGAAATAATAGACTGAATTGAAGCTCAGGTACACATTTAATCTCAGCTTTATAATTTTCCACTTTTTTTATTTAATGGAAAGCATTTAAAGAACATTACTGACCAGCATTCAATATTTCAATTAAATTTAAAACAAAAATGGCTCCAAGTCAAAAGCCAGCTCTGATCTTGAATTTGTTTATAACCGACCCACCAGTAACAAACAGTTTCTGTTGAATTGAATCAGGAGTCTGCATTTTTCAGTCCATGTGTGCAGAGCTGTTCTCTTTCAGAAGCTCTTCCTGGGGTTTTGTTGGCCTTGCATCACCTTTGCCGCAGTTCAAAAGCTCCTATTCAACGCATCAATGTTCGCACCAGCGTGACAGGTGTAAGAACATGTAATCTGAGCACAGTGAAGCTTAAGTGAAGAAGAGATGACCATACAGATGTTGAATATCAGTCTGGGGGCTAGTTATCTTGGATCTGTGCGAGCGGCTGACACGAGAGTATTAAGCCTGTGCGGACAAAATATATAAAGCTGATCCAGAATAGTGCGGATGTGTCACAAGCCCTCCCATTACAAAACAAGAAATTGCAGAAAAATAAACAAAACCTTCCTTACTTATTTTCCAGTTGTGTGTAAGCTATAATAAACAGCCCCATGCACTGGTCAGTGTGTGTGTTTATGCTTCAGGCCAGGGCTGACTTGTTTGGTGTAGCATAATGCATGTTAATTGGAATTTTAGGGGTAGCTGCCAGTTTGCCAAAAAGCAATCTTCTGCAGGCATTTTTTGCATTTAATGCATTAAAAGTCCCTGAGTAATCCCACACATCTCCTAGTTAAATTAATTTTAAAAATACGCTTTTTTTCCACAAAAATGTACGACTGGTTGGTCACGTTAGTGCTTCCTAAATGTTTGGAGGCCTAAACAAAATTATTATTATTATTATATTTTTTTTTCGGCTTATTTCTTCTTGAATAGATATGATTCTGGATTTTACAGAATTCATTTTCTGTTTCTGCACTTTTATCAAACTTAAAAATAAAGTTCATCCTTGTTTTTTTCTATCCACCTGCAGTGTTGTGAAGGACACAAATCTGTTTATTGCATAAAAAAAAAGATAAAGGTAAAAGTCTCCTTTGACTTCCTGCTATATTTCAGGTCAATTCTGCTCTTATTAAACCTATTTCTGAAAATAATCATGCATAACCCATATACTTTCCTCTGCCTTCACTTAGTCTTTTGTTTTGGCAGTCTTTATGACAATTAAAGGTGGGAGGAAAGGTGGAGAGGTTAATGGGCTCTGAATATGAGCGTCGGCCTGTAATGAGCGTTGGCTGACAATGTGATCTCGTCAAGCGCAACCAAACAGGGAGAGGAGGGAAGTTGAGCTCTCTTGACCGAATCTCCTCCTACACAAAGCTTTTGTCACAGGAGTTTTACACAATACAGGAGTAGTGGCTCTGTTTGTCTCAAAGTTGTTGTAGTAGAAGTTAAATGGAAGTGGCTGTCGACTCATAAAGCAAAAGTGATGCAGTGAGTGCTGACTTTTATATTTTTAAATGGAATACTTTTCTGTTGTCCTCATGAGATGCTTCATTGATTTGCACAATGTTTGTCAACCAAATCTGATGTCAGCGAGGATCAGCTGATCACATTATGGCCCAAACGAATCGGAAACTATTTACTGACATCTGAAAGGCGAGCATGTTCCCAGTGCATCACTGTGACGTACAGCCCGCGCTCCGTCGCTCTCCATCGAGCTGCAGTTGTGTCACATCACTAGCAGACACATGATCTGCCGTTGACCCTCATCTGGAATGCTCATTGACCCAGCGGCTTTCGCACAAGTCGCAGTCCCCTTTGAGTCCCCAGAGAAAGCAGCCCTGTCCTGCTTCACAGTCTGCTACACTCGGACATCAAGCAGGGGAAATACCAGTGTGGGACCATTGTTTGAAAGTGGAGAGTCTGTCTGCAGATCATTTCTTAGCTGGAAACAACCGCATAGCTCTTGACACATTTTTCAGATTGTTGTGTGCTGAAGAACTGTGGGAAAACTCCGGCTTTGGGACAATTTACCGAAAACAGGAGACAGACCAGAAGCAAAACAATGCAGGCTTTGAAAATATGTCATCTTGAGTCAGGCCTGCTCCAATAAAAATAGTGTTTTGGTGTATTTAACACGTTCTTGTTGTAGCATTTTTCTCATGATGAAGGGCATAAATTAATTTATTATTTTCAAATTATGTTAGATGAAAATATGCGGTTTGAAAAAGCTCAAATTTGTAACACAGGAGCTGCCATGGGTTGGACAAAGTCTATTCTCCGCTCCAATACTAATGGATCTGTTTACAGACAAATAAATCCAGTAGCTACTTTATTTTCAACGGCTGAGCCGCTATCTTTCTCAGAACTGTACAGCTGGATAACTCTGATATTGCTCGCCTTTTCTTTTTTTTTTTTGGCATGTTAGCGTTAGCTTGGTGTTGTGAAGATCTGTGATCTAGCAGGAGAAAGTGTAAATAAAGGAATACTGGGTTATCAACACCGGGTTACCTTTGCTCAGACCCACCCACAACCCAGAGGCAAACTTCTGATAACTACTGCCGCTCTTCAGAAAACAAGTCTTCAGGGTTCCCACAAGGTCTAAAAAAAAAAAGTCTTAAAGACATGAAATTTGGAAATGATAACCTTTTAAAAAATATCTTGAGTTTTGATATCTGAACTTTAAAAATTATGCTGTTTGAAACTTTTCCGTTTCATATTTTTTTTCAAGGATGTAATTTTTTTAACCATGATTATTTTGATGAAATAATGGAAATAAACGATGGAAGAAACAATTAGTATGCACCAATATGCTGAATGCTGTCTGCTGGCTTACAAAAAGAAGGGCTCTAAAGCAGGGGTCCCCAAACTACGGCCCACGGGCCCACCTACACATTTGGCCTGGCCCCCAAACACCATCAGAGACCCAAGATTTTTTTTTAAAATCTGGCCACATGATCAAGACGCTCATAGAACGTGACTTTCATATCAATATGTCTTTGGGCAGAGAGATCATAAAAGCGCAGAGCCGTCCACTGTGTGTGTGTGTGTGTGTGTGTTTTTGTGCGCACACATGCATGGGGAGGGGGTTACCGTTTCGTGCGCATAAGGGAGAGAGATGGGGCCAGGTGTATCAATGACAAACGACTTCAACGCCAAAAGATAAAAAATGAGTGACTGCTAAAAGAGAGAAACCCTTGACTATTTCAACTGTTACTGATAATACAGAATTTAGAGTCTGCAAGAAAAGAATTCCAAATAGACCTGACAGTACACTTGTGCAGACACCTGAGATCAACTTTCTCCAGAACAGAACAGATCATTACTGACAGAAGAATCCAGATCATCTTCCCAAAGATGAGATATTTGCTATTTCTTAATTCCAACCTTTACCATGATCACAAAACATCTTATTTTTTTTTCTTTTTGTTTTGCACATTTTAATTAGTATTTTGGGTTATGGTTGCAGTATTTTGTGCTGATTCACTTTAAAAGTTGAATGGTAAATAGTTTTTTTTTTTATTTGAGCATTTATTTTGTACATTTTATCTGAAAGAAAAAATAAAAGCACATACATATTTTACACTTATAAGGGTAAAAACATTGTTTACAGTACTTATTCACTTTGTGCACAAGTTTATATAGTTATTGATAAGTTAAAGTCTTTAAGTTGCCTAAAGAGCTTCTTGGGAGCCAAAAGATCAAGATGGCTAAGAGAGCCCTTTGTTAGGAGCTGCAGCTCCTAAAATTTTCAAAAGAACCATGACAGGAGAGGATTCCCTATTTGTATTTGTTTATTTTTTTGTAAATTTTTAGTATTATTTTCTCTGTGAAGATTACAGAAAGCGATAATTAAAATTTGGCTTTGTTTAGCATTCTGGAAAATCATAAATGTATACATTCAGGCTGATTGTTACAATTTTCTGTCAGCCCAGAAAACCAACCCCGGCCCCCCACCAGAGAAGAAAACAATTATGTGGCCTTCGCAAAAGAAAGTTTGGGGACCCCTGCTCTAAAGCATTAAGGAATATACCACAAACAAGATAAAAAGCTATTATTTGGGTCATAAATTGGAATAAATTAATATTAAAATGGGATATAGGCAGATAAATTGTTCTTATTTTTGATATATATGGCCTTGAAAATAACTTTAAAAGTCTGAAATTTTACTTGAAAAACTTGTAGGAACCCTGGTCTTAAAAAACAACAAAGGCTTTTTGATTTTGGCTAAAAACTACCTTATCATAATTAGTAGACCACTAGGAACAATTTTACAATAAATCAAAATATAGTTGGAGTGGGACTTTAAAGATTAAATTTTTTTTTTCTTTTGTCTAGTTATGAGAATCACAGTAAATCTCTGTATCTATATGTTGAGGAAATGTTCTGATCTTCATGTACATAAATAACCCTTTGAAACGGTTGTGTTTTTAGGCCATGGTCGCTTGTTATCCAGGTCACGGGGCAGGGTACGTCCGCCATGTTGACAATCCAAACGGTGATGGTCGCTGCATCACATGCATCTACTATCTCAACAAGAACTGGGATGTTAAGGTAATGCTGGCATCACACAGAGAAAGCAGTATTCCTGTCTTATGGTTAGGGTCGACGCTGACTGTTTTGATTGTGTTGGTAGAAACAAGGAGGCCTGCTGCAGATCTACCCTGAAAGCAAAAATGTGGTTGCCAACATCGAGCCTCTGTTTGACCGGCTGCTCATATTCTGGTCCGACCGCAGAAACCCGCATGAAGTCAAACCAGCCTACGCCACTCGGTTTGTAATTAACACCGTCCACATCCACACACAGTCTGACAAAGCTGTGCAGGGATTTGTGATTGTACTGGGGGAAAAACCAGGCTTTATTTACACTGAAAGACAAACATGGAGCAACATTTTAGTATTTATCATCATTAGAATGCTTTATATTTGGTTGAAAATGTGTTTTTAATGACTAATAAAGTTTTATTTTTCAAAATAAAAGCTGTTAACTGAAAGTTTCAGAATAAAAGTGGAGTAAACAATTGTGTTGGAGCCATTGTCAAACAACTCAAAGACGCAGGAATGTTGACCTTTACTAAGATGGATCCACTCTGTGCGAACACTAGCTGATGTGAGACGGGCCTTTTCCTTTACACTGCTGGGGGGCGAGGTGGAACCGAAAGCAGGAAGTATGTGTTTCCTGGTGGGGGGAAAAAAGAGGGGGGTGGGGGTGGATGGACAGAGAGGAAGGTTCAATAGCAGGACTCGTGCAGAAGAGGCGCACACGTGATAGACAGGAATAAACACCAGAGCCCCACATGAGACACGAAAATCTGCAGAGGTTAACCCTCTGCTGTCTGATTTAGTCTGACTGGATCTAATCTGATTTGCTTTATGTGTGTTGATATGCATTTTTGAGCTTTTTATTTTGAAAAATATTTTTAATTTTGAAAAAGTTTATCATCTTGCTTCCTTTTCTTTCCCAGCTATGCTATCACAGTCTGGTACTTTGATGCCAAAGAGAGGTCAGAGGCTAAAGAGAAGTACAGATTGGGTAAGGCCTGCACATGTTTGTCCCGAATAGATCTGCTCATTTTTTTTTAAGTGGTCCATGTCTCTAATGTTTTCTCTCTTTTCCAGCCACCGGACAGAAAGGTGTTCAAGTGCCTGTGACTCAGAGCAGCAGGACGTAAAGCTCCTCAAAGCAACTGCGCAGTGCTCTGAAAGTATTATGTGCCTTCTCGACCTAACGCTGGACAGTCAGATTTCAAAGCCGTTCAACCGTCAGCCACGGGGCCCGGCTCTGCTGAGGGTCAGCTGTTCGATTCCCGCCACGAGCTGCGATAAAAGCAAGCAAGCTGCCGATCAGAGACGCAGCGGAAATTTAGAGCGCAGCAAGCTAGCCTGAACGGCTAAAGCGCGATCAGAATTAGGAGAAGAAGACTCAAAGACTCCAAAACGGTGCAGTTTTGCCTGCTCAGTTCTTAGTTGTGATGTGACGTTTTGAGATATCAATGTTTTTATTCTGCTCTGCAGTTGTGTTTTTTGTTTTTTTTAAACACAAGGAGTGTGAATGAGTGGGGGAGGGGAATTGTATTGAAATTCTGTATTGCTGCTCTGCCTCACAGTATGGACCAGAGCGATCAACGAAGGAGAAGAAACGGGCACTGACAGATGAGGGCAGAGGAGAGCTGCCCTGTTGCACTTATATTTTCAGTCAAAGCTCTAGATCTCCTCACCTGGTTTGATTGGAACATGGGGGAGCTGTACACTAAGCTAAGCTCACCAAGTCTCTCTTGGTTCCATCTCGGGTAGAATATCAAAAAATGGTTGAAGAGTGGAGAGTGAATGTTTTTCTTCAGAAGAGTGTACCACTGATCGTTTAGTTATTTTTTTCCCCAAACTTGATGCACTCTGCTCACTGTGTGACTGAATGACCCTCCCACACTTGAGACGAGCGGTCAAGACAGGGTTTGTTGAAGTGAGTTTGCGTGTCCACATGACTGTATTATCAACCAGCACAAAAAGGAGGAGACGACTCCACTAAACCGAGCTCAACACAACTTCAGTCTGCCTTTTGTATTTCAGACCACACAGTTTAAAGCACAAATCTACGCTGTGTGTGTTCCCTGCTGGGCGTCACTTGTCATGTTGCGTGTTGAGCTCCACTGTCTTGAAGAGGGAGTCTGTTGGTAAAAGAAGGAGGTTGTTCCTAAAAAAGCACTTTATTGTTTGAAATGCCATGTCTGAATGATGGAAACGGTGTAACTAATGATGTAGATTAATGCCTTTTTTCTCTTTTTTTGCTGTGGATAACCTGTTATTCAAATGCAATATAAACTAAAACAATTGGAACAAATTGAAATGGGTTGCCCCTTTTTTTCTTCTTTATTTTTCATTTCTGCCTCTTCTTGTGCATTAGAAAATGAATCTTTTTTTCTCAGGCACTTTGTTCTGAAGCAGGGATGCCAAACATGCCTGCAGGCTGCATCCAGCCCTCAAGATGGTTGAATCCATCCCAGTAATGAAGAGAAGGGAAAAATATAAGGACGTGTGGGGGGGGAAGCAAGTTTCTAAACCATTCATGTGGTAAATAATCGTTATTTAAAGAAATGACCGCAATGTGCAATTCTGCCTCTAGGGGAAGCAAAGGAAAAGAAATCTTGGCATAAGAAGAGATAAAGAAATAAATGTTTTTTTTCATTGTAAGCACATGCCATGTCTAGGTAAGATGCAGTTTAGTTCCCTACCACCCTCACTGCTGTTCAGTTGCTATAAAAATGATCAGGGGTGACACCACAATGACCAAAATGTCATTGCCAAAAATATAAGCGATTAGGCTACTAGGTTGTTTGAGACAATTTTTCCAACTAAGAAAAAAAAAACAGTAAAACAAAAACAAAGTTGCTACAGATAACAAGTTGCCCACTTGAGATGTGAACGGCTGAATGTGGCCCCCTGAACTAAAATGAGTTTGACACCCCTGTTCTAAAGGTTTAAGCTTAAAATGCGACAAAGTGTTCTGTAAATATAAGCTACACATTTTGCATGTTTGGAATTGGCAGATGACTAAAACAAACCTTGAAAGTCCTTTCGAAACAAAATGTTTTTCTTAATCATTTACTTAATCATTAAACTTTTATTTGGTTAAATTTAAGTAAAACTGATAATGAACTTTTGGAAATAAACAGTTTTTAGTAGATAGTGTTTAAGTTGATGTGCTTTAAAAAAAATAAAATCAGGCTGCACATGTTTTCTCAAGATTAATATTAAATCTAGAGTTTCCTGTGACACCGCCTCTGACGCATCCAGAAGCGGATCAAATTATATCTGCTCCCATGACTCATAGAGTAAATGTTAACTAATAGCCTCTCGGCACTAGATTAAACCACTGAGGTCATCAAACTGGCTGTGACCAAAGGTCACAAACATACGTTCAAATGAGATCTGTCCTTCTTTACTCTCTGATTTACTCAAATTAAACATCAAAAGATTTTAGTGACTCTTAATTGCATCGGGTGCACTTATATATCCTAATGTGTTCTGACTTAAAATTTCCTATTAATCATTAGAAGAGATTTTTTTTTCACAATCTGACCAATCAAAAATCCAAGAGCTGGAAGTATTTTCACCTGACTGTCAGTTGAGACGACATAATTGAAAGAACGGCCTAAAAAGTCTCATGATAAAGAAGCGTTGATGTCTTTTAAACTATTTGTGGGTGCAAACAACATGCATGTAAAGCATCCATCTTAAACCGTCAGATCTGCTGCCTGCCATCCAAACAGAGCTCCTACAACTGTCATCTGAATGTCCTCCAGGAAACACACCGAGACCCCACAGTCCTAAAACCTGCTCCACCAGGTGGTGGAGCGCGGTCAATATGGAGAGAAGAAAGTATCACCCCAATTTATGCATGTGAAATTCCTCACTTGTGCGTAATTTAGGATTTGTGCATGCGTATTCTTAAAATGTGCACGCGTAATTCTTATGTGCATAGCTTATGAGTTGTGTGTTCGTAATTCTTGATTTGTAACTTGTATAATGTGTCTTGTGCATAATTTAAAAAAATGGCAACATTTTTAAAAATTCAAAATACAATTGGCATATGAAAAAATAAAAATTAAAACAGCTTGAAACTAATTACACATGCAAATCTTTAAAAATCACCAAGGAATCACCTCTTACGCACACACAAAATTGACTTGCTTAAACAGATTTGCCCAATAGTTTAATGCAAAAAAAGTCTAAATAAGCATTTTTATACCTTTTAAAAATAAAAACTATCTCTCAAAGCTGATCTCTTTCTCTCTGCAGCATCACCCCTGACAGCGCCTCAGACACAGGGCTCTGTCCCAAGTGTTGGTCACATCACGGAAATAGCGAGCTTCTAAACACCTGCAGATCAGATTTGGGTAGCTGAGGTTTTACGTGTGCGTAAGAGGTCATACATAATTTTGAAAGATTTGTGTTTGTAATTAGTTTCAAACTGCTGTAATTTGAACTTGTTCATGTGTAAATAGTTTTTTGTATTTTTTTAAATTTTGTAATTATTTTACTCATGCCTAAGACGTATTATACAAGTTACAAAACAAGAATAACGCATGCACAAATCTAAAGTTATGCACAAACCAAGAATTACGTACATACAAATCCAAGTGAGTCTATTTTCTCTCCATAGATCATTATCCATCTTCAAGTTCAGATGTCATGAATTCTGGAAAGCAGTGTCTCTGGTGGAGAACTGGAGGGATTAGTTTGACTTTCCAACACTCTTGGAAACTTCTCAATGAAGGTGAAAAAAGTATGTTTGGTCCTCCAAATTTAGGTGACTGACCAGAACCCCTTTGTCAAACCAAAGACATTATTTCTGACCAACACAAAGCTGGGCCAGTTTGTCTTTGAATAAAGAACTCAAATTTAACAAAAACTAAAAGATTGAATACTTTTATTTGGAGACTGATTAGCATCCGCTTCAAACCATTTTTTTTTTCAAAGTCATTACAAATGTCACACCATTTTTTTTATTTTCAACATAAAGTTCTATCCAAGCAGCCAATGAACTCGTGGAGCCTAAAACTATTGATCACCTTCAGGTCTGGCAAACTAGAGAAGATAAATCACTGAAGACTTTAGGATTTAAGATAAGAGAAATGCCAAGGCCTGTTCACTTTGCACATAAAAACACCTGAAATTGGATGCCATTCTGTCTCACTTTCATCACTGTATTCACCACATGAGTGAAAACACTGAAATTCCAACTAAGTTGTCATAATTCTTAAACAAAACCCAGGGGAACAAAGACACAATACCAGCTCATGTTTGTATATATACAAAAGGGTTTTCCATTTACATAAAAGTCATTAATTTATTTGATGCTTTGCTTTTAGATGTGCATTGTGCAGTATCAATTTTTTTGTGTGACATTTGCTAAAAAAGGGATTTGTTAAAGTCAATTATGACAAATTTATACTGAGTAAAGTCTTGTGGCAACAAAATACAAGTGTTTTTGCCCAAAATACATACACTCCTCTAGGGACAACACAAAAAAGGTCAGCAATCAACAAGACAAAAATAATTACAAAGTATGAAAACATATGAAGACATCTACAATTGTTAAATATTGACAGATTACCATAAAAGTGGTCAAATTATTATGAAACAATAGTTTCTTGATTTAATATTTCCCCACCATGTTGTTTATAGACCAGTGATCTGTTTTTGTTGTAGTGCCCAATTTTACCACCAGAGGTCAATGTTTATTAACTAATGTTCCTGTTATGTCCCTTTATACACATGCCTGAGAGATTGAGGGTGCTGCACAATATCTTTGCTGTTCCTAGAAACACACTCTTCTGGACAGGGAGTCGTTCCTGGAATCTGCTGCAGCCGCAGTCTGGAGTTGGGAGTGTGGGGGTTTGTCACAGCTCTGAGGGTTCAAATTGCCACAGGGTTCATCGTTCCCTTCATCGTCCACATTATTTTTTTTTTGCAGCCCTTAGTATTTCTTGGGCTTCTCTTGATCTTGCTGTCTTTTGGGATTGCTAAACCCATCGGTACAGCTTTCTTTTTCTTGTCTACCACTACCATGTCGTCTGGTCTGGACATTCATTACCATGTTATCTGTCTGTTCCTGGAAGTTGCACCACCTTTAGAAGTGTTTCTCAACGTGACCTCAGGACTTCCAGCCCATACTTAAGATGTTTGCTTATGGTGTTCCACGTATGCCCTGACTGCTAGCATCCTGCGCTCTGTTGTTATGTGCCAGATTGTTTCAGTTTGGTTTTCACCCAGCCTGCACCCGGAATCCTGGTGGGTGTGGTGGATCCTGGTCTCTATTGGTTTTGTCCTTAGGGCCTGCTGCCATAATTTGTGCCTTTTGATATCAGCCACTGCTTCTATTTATTGGTGGTACATACTGTCCAGGGGTTTTTCCTTTCAAAGACGATTACTGATCCTTCCATCTCTTACTCCTTAGGTTTCTGCTGTCTTGAGTACTCACTAAGGACACAGCCACTTCCTGATCCTGGGTCTCCTCTGGTACTTATCAGTCCATGATTTCCCTCCTTCCACTTAGTGTACAGTCTCATGTTGCTTAATTTGGGGTGAAACTCTCAGGAAGGAATTTCCTTGTGTTGGTGTCAGTGGCCTCTGTCTCCTCTTTTTGCTAGCTAATTATGCCAGCAGAGTATCTGATGACCAGCAGCAGGGTATGCGAGTTAATAGCCTTGGTTTTGTTTTTGTCATTCATCTGACTTATCAGGACTTTGCCTTGCTCTGTGTAGGTATTTGGCAGTTGCTGTTTTCTTTGTGCCCTGGCTCCATGCAGATTTCCAAATTAGTTGTAGCTGTTCTCAACAACTGCTTTAATGCTTTATGGTACCAGAATCCCCCCAGTTATAAGGGGGTGTCAGGCCTCGAGGATCAGTGTCCTGCATGTTTTCCAACCAAACCATTGAAGCTCCTTATTTTCCAAACACACCTGATCCAGGTAATCAAGCAGCGGTTGACACAGGATTTCTGGAATACTTGCAGGAAGTCAGCCCTCAATGCCTGGATTTGAAAACACCCCTGGTCCTGATCGTCTTTCCTCTCTTTGTTTTTATCTGGGCACACTTATCTAGTCCTAACGGCATTCCATATCAATGCTGTAAATCCTGGTGGTGTGGATCAGTGGGTTAATGTCTGGTTCACTCCTTGCACACAGCTTGATGTCATACATGTGCAGGAGGTGGCTGACGGCTGCTCGATTGCATAGTTGATAGTTGAGTAACCAGTCTTGGTGAGAGAATCAGGCTTAGGCAGAACGTCATCAAGGACACATCTTTGATGATGCTCTCCAAAGAAGAAGTTACAGGTCTGTGAGGGACAGAATTCTTCATTCTCGCGTGTTTTTAGCTGCTACGTTTATTTTTGTGCATCGTTCCACAAATGAAACATACAATGGGATTTTTTGGATTCTTTTTTACATTCTCTCTCATAGTTGAAGTCTTGAACATTACAAACCTCTCTCATACCTGTACATCTTGCAGAATGGGAAATCAGAAGGCTTTCTTGCCCGATTTATATGTTTGTTTGTTTATATGTAAGTTTTTTGCTTTCTAAAACTCTCTTTGATGTTACTTCCTGAGCTGTTTTCTGTTTCCTCAACATAAGTCAGTCACCTAGATTGTCAGTGCTGAAAAAAGGCATGTTAGCAAGGGGCTTTGACAGCATGTCCCCTTATGTAATGGATACCCTGTCTGTACTTCTAACTATGCCAAACGTGTCATGATGTCAGGCTTTTGACACAAAGTGTGCACAACATTCAAGCCAAGGGAAACTTTGACTTTGCAGCTGCCGCTTTTGGACCTCCAGACTGTTTGTCGTCTCTTTTCAAAATGATGCAACTTTTATTGCATCATGCTCCTCCTATAAATAGTTTTGTTGCCACACAGCTGTTCACATGGGTGTGTTCTCCGTGTATGGATTCAGTGTTTGTACGTCAATCTGATCCTAAGTCTGACATCTTATAAAAAAGAAGACATGAATTGAAGGAGTACTCTCTACTACTTTCTTTGTGTCCACAATTTTACTGTGGATTTTGTTAATTTTAAACATATTATTTTGTGCATTTGTAGAGCCATTCATGCAGGCTGCTATACTTTTATATATCTTCAAATGCCAATTTTCATTAACATGTTTTTACTTTTTTGCGTTGAGCTATGTGTGTATTTTAACCAACTTCCTTTATTTACTTGGTTTTGTTGAGGGCTGAATTTTAATGAAATACATAAAAAGTTCCCTTTGATGAGTATGACAACAATTTTTTTTTAGTTTGATAATTAAACCTCAAAAAAGTTAATACAACAATAAAAATAGTCCCAAATGACAAACATTGACCTAGTTAATAAAGGATATTGCCACTATTTGCCCCAATGAAAGGTTGGCAACCATGTCTGATGCTCCTCAATAGCTTCATGATGTTGTTATGAGGCAACATGGTCTTGTGTCCACTGCAAATGTTTACAGCAGTGTCTTGGTGTCAGTGGAGTCTGCAATGGTCCTTTGGAATTCAAGCCAAAGTGTTGGAGTTAGTTACGTATGGTTTGTCTGGAAACCATGGTACCCTTCACATTTTGTAAGCAGGCCTGGGGCTGTGTGGCATTTGCAAAACGATGTCTGAGTGTATGAGTCCTTAGGTACTGGTCATCATTAAGCTCTCTCACAGGCAGGCCTCCATTCCTGCGTCTGACACAAACTATGAATAACAGTAGTTATGTTTCTTGCAAGTGATGCTAGTCTTTGAGATCATTGACAATATATAAGACCTGGATCGAGTGACCCCATTCCTCTGGTACCCTCAGGTTCCAAAAAGCCCTATTGAGCAATTCCTCAGTTACTGTTACCCAGTCATTATATTTGTTAGAATAACTACATTTTTAAACTTGTTTATGAGAATACATTTTTTTCCATTATATATTTTCTGTAATGCAAGTTTTTCAATTAAAAACCAGCCAATCAGATTCCCCAATAAAAGACTTTGGTCTCGTGTCAAATGTTTAAAACATTTGATGGACAGATTCTCTGAGCTGGCATTCAAGTGGTAGGGGTGTGGCCTTCCAACAAGCTCACTCCAGATTGGTGAGAGAGTGGTTGCCATGGAAAGTTGACTCAGACCAACTCAGGCCAATGACTGCTTAGTGTAAACATCTGGTACCAACATGGTGACTAAATTGACTTCATTTGTTTGGAAAGTAACTTTCTATGGGTGACATCACAAAGACTCAGTCCAATTCTCATATACAGTCAATGTTTGAGGTATACTTAGTTAATTTGCTCAATCTGACATTTTACACCCAAAGGTGACCTATACAGACAGGTGGGTTAAACTTTAAAACCTCACTACAACTATACATTTTTCTATTGTAAAATCGTTCCAAGTAATAATTATGATTATGCAGTTTTTAACCAAATATAATTTTTTTTAATATATGATCTCCATCATGAGAAAAATGCTACAAGAAATATGTTCAAAAACAATGTTTGCATTGGAGTTGGTCTGTAATAGTGTCCAATGATGTTCCAGTTGTAATAACCTAAGAAAAACACTCACACTTTCTTTGTTATCACAACTCATGTCTGGCTCCTGTGCTCCAAGGCAAACATTGTTAAAGTAATTTGCATCATATCTAGTGTGTCTCAGATAACAAACGTATAGGATACAACAGGAATAACTGACATTTAAATTAAAAGTGGGACCACCTTCTCTGCTGTTCATGAGCTTCCCTTTTATTTATTTTTTTATATTTTCAACTAAGCTACAGATTTTCAAATCGGAAATGTTTTTTCTGTGTCCACAGCTAAACAGGTGTGACATAAAGGTTTTATTAGTGTTGTAAAATATTCACTGCAGAGTGTTGTTCAGCTGTGCAGCCTCTTTGGATCCCATTTTCGTTTCAGCTCATGTGCTGCTCTTGCTTTGGTGGGTGATCATCACATGCGTGTTTTCTTGAAACTTATCTCTGCCTCCATCTTTGGTGACCTGGGGGACGGCCTTGGAGGCCGTTGTTCAGCCCACCTTTACCTGATCTAGAAGGCATCAGGTTACCTGATCTACCTGCATGAAGCCCAATGAGGCAAAATTCTTTGTGATTTTGGGCTATATAAATAAAATTGAATTGAATTGAATTGAATAGAATAAACCCACGCTAAGATTGTTTTTTAGGCAGACCAGAGATCACAAATACAATCCTCTGCAGAATTCAGGGAGGTCACTCAGATCCATTTCCACCAGTTGCTCCTTGCACTTCAAACAGTTGTTAAAAAAATATATGCATGAAGAAGTCAGCCATTTCCTCTGACCTCAGTTATTTAAAGTGGTTGTTACAAACAGTGATAAAATTAGAGAGAAGGGAGGCTCCCTTCCTTTTCTGTGGTGAGCAGTGATGTCAAAGAAGTGAAAGAAGTGACAGTTTATAGTCACAGGCTTAAGTCTGGCAGTACACAGAATGATAGTCCTGGGAATTTAGCTCAGCTAAGCAAGGGAAGAAATTCCACACTTTCATTTTGGTTGATACGCTTAAATGCTGTTAACTTAGTTGTTTGTGTGGAGTGGTGCAGGAATCAAACTCAACAAAGAAGAGATGTAAAACTATGAAGACAGTCAGAAGTTTTTTCTAAGTCTTCTACCGGACATCATTCATAGATGTCCTCATATCCTAAACACCATCTTAACCAAAATTACAGTTACACTTACCCACAAAAGAAGGGGTTTTGTTCTGTCCATAAAGTTGCTTTCACACAGGAGTTGTTCCATTGACTTAATTTAAATTGTTATGGAAGTCTAACAATTTTTCCACTTCAATTTACTTTGGTTTGCTTTCACACTTGAGTCAAATTCTTGAAGAATCATTCAGCAAGAGCTGCACAATTAGACGCATTGTTCTCAAAAACAAGCTCAAACCTATAGACCATCATATAGATCACATGTATCAAAGTGAAGGCCCGGGGGCCGGACCCGGCCTGCTGGATAAATATATCCGGGCCTCCAGATCATTTTATTTTATTCCTCTTAATGTTATCTTGCGGTTATTTCTAACTTGTATAACTTGGACATGACATATTTTTATGGAGAGAGAAATATTGAAAGTTATTTAAGATTTAACATGATTTACTCACAAATAATATTCCTGCCTTTTTATTATTCAGAGTTAGGTTAAAAAGTTCAGTTTTTAAAGTTTTAAAAGTTATTTTTAATATATTCAATAAATGTTTATCTTTTCGGCCCATGACCTAAAGCGAGTTTTGGATTTCACCCCCCTCTTGCGATTGAATTTGACACCCCTTATATAGATGAAACTTACCAGATTTTATTTGCAAGTAAATTTGAGAATCTTGGGTGCACAGGAGGGTTTGCCTAATAGATCCACTCTAGAGTTTTGTAGCGCTTTTACATCTCCATCAGAGAAAGCTAAAGCTGAGTTCACATCAAACATGATTCCTGTGACAGAGGCATCCAGTATCAATGTTAAGTCAATGTGCAGACGCGATCAGAGCTCCAATTTGAGCATCGGCATGGGGCATTAGTCCGGCACCAGCGCGATTTGAGTTGATGCTCAATTGGGGCAGTCCAGCTCCTCACCTCCAGAGTTCAATAATCTAAACTTTGGTGAAAAAGATCTGTTGTGTCAACCAATCAGGAACTCAGCTTTGGTATGTGACATATTCAGTGACACGATCAGTAGGTGGGGTCCAAAGCCAACATTGGGGAGAGACTGATTAATCTTTTTATGTTATTTTTTTCTAATTTCATAAAGACAAAAATTAAGAAGTCCTCCAATAATATTTTTATTTTCTTCCTTCTCTGAACAACAAGTCATTAAACTGGGTCACAGAGATGGAAGTACCGCTTAAAGTGGCCATCATTCAAATGCAGCTCCTGTAGTAGATGATGAGACTCACCGTACTGGGAGATTCTCTGAACTATCTCATGAATCCAGATATAGAGATGAGTTTTACAATGTGTTTGTAGAGCTTTTGAAAATAATTAAACCTGATCTCTCATCATCATCCATGTCTTCTGTCCTCCATAGAGTGATCAGGCTGAAAGCCCTATTAAAGTATACATCATTTCCCATTTGTGTTATCTTATCAAGGACTCATTTGAGACAATGGTACCTAATCATTTGATCAAGGCAGGGAAACTTAAAGGTAAGTAACTTTAGAAAAATACTCTATGTTGCATCATCTCCTTTTGTTAATATCAATGACTTTCTTTATGATTGTTTTGTGTTTGTCGTTATCACGCATTGTCATTCAAACAACAGGTACAAGAGTGTGCACCGTGGCTCCTTGGATGTCTGCTGATTGTACTGAAAGGGTGAAACATTGCTTACTGCATCATCATAAGCTCTTAGGTCCGCAGTATGCCTGCCATTTATTGCTTTAAAAGACTTATGATGAAATTATTAATGAGGGTAGCTTCTACTGAGCTCACTGTGAAAACTTTTGCTGCACTGTATAAAATGGAAGGAGAAAAAAATGACACCATGTGATCCAAAGAATGCATTTTTAGTCATAAAGAATCCCAATACTGTTACAGTGTTACCAGTGGTCTGGCAGTGATTGACAGCATTCTTGGGTTAAGTCAGTTCAATAAACAGACTCATATCCACACAGGAAGGACAATTAAAATCACCTTCAAATAGGAATGTATAGGATTTGTCTGAACACTTTTGTTTTTCTTTACCATTTGACCTGTGAAATCTGATTGCATTGCTTTTTGTCTTTGTGTGTCCTCCCATGTCTAGGTTGACAGACTTTTTTTTTGAGGATGGCTGGCTGGGCAGACTTGATTTGCTGAAGTTCATTGTGAAAGTGCACATATGTCTCTGTGTCCCAGGGAGCTATGCAGGAAAATCTTTTCTCACGGGATGGGATACGTCTGATCACCTATCCCAAGGCCATCTCCGACACAGAGGGAGGTTTAGACTGTCTGACCTTTCTGTCAGAGGGCTGGAGTCGGGCCCCGCAAATTTTTCTTTTGTTGGTATCTGCCTGTTCGTTCCCATCAGCAAAGTTGTTTCAAAAAAGATTGTAAGGTATATTTCTATTGAAAAACTTCTTATTTGCAGAGAAATGAAGCCAGAATGCTCTAATGATCTCTAGTAAATCCAACTCAGCCACATGTTGAATGGAGCTCTGCTAGCAAAAAACCTCTGAAGCTCATACTTACCTCTGCAGAGGACCAGGAGTCTTTGGAATAGCAATAAAGTATTTTATGCTATACAGCGGGTAATTGGAGGTAAGAAAATATGAATTAAAAATTCTTAATTTTTCAAGTATTTAATATTAATTGAAAAACAGAACAAAATAAATGAAGAAACAAACTTGTGTTTCAAATATTCAATACAATTTTAAATTGTGTCATTTTAAAATGAGTTTGTGTAGCCCCTCATCCATTTTATTTGCTGCTTGAGCTATAGATATAATTAGAAGAAAATCTTACTTTCAGCACTTTTTTAGGTAATCAGCTCTGATTGATCAAAGATACGGTTGCAGTGACTGTTTTTTTTTGCAAACATGCCAAAGTTTTGGTTTAATCTCTGGAAAACTCAAATCTAGAATACAATATTTTTTCCATGAGTGCTGGCAAAGACCAGCGGCAGTGACCAGGCAGCAAAAAAATGTGCTTTCAATGTTTTTAAATCCTGTGTGTAATCAACCATTAGTTTACCTCTGACATTTGTAATCTCCAATTTAAAAAAGCAAATGCTAATCAGAACCAATGTTGAACCTTCATGTTTTGTTTTTGCAGGTGGCTTTGTCAACTGTATGTGACAAAAGTTGTTTCAAGAGTTTTTTAATTATTTCTCCATGCTTTTTGCAGTAAAATATAAAACTGAAAAACATGGAAGTTACAGTTTTGATTTAAGAACTATTGTTTCTGGTATGGGAGTTAATCAAATTCCAGCATTTTCTCACATAAGTAATCACACCAATAAGTTACACATCATAACTGTGTGCTAACAAGTATTACATTTTGTAAAATAGGCAAGTTACAGAATTCAAGGTGTCAAACTCTGAGATAAAAGTGCAATTTTAACCCTTTTCTAAAAGGAAAAATGTTGCCTGGTGATTGGTTTGTGACTATGCCTTGTGATATGCCAATACAAGCACATGACTGCATTTTATGACCTTGTTAAAATACAACAAAAAAATATTTTTGACCTCCAAATCTTTTACATTCTTCTAAAAACGACATCTTCTAAAACTACTGTGATTTACACAAAGACATAATAAATGTGGGCGATTTTGACATAAACTGGAAGAAAAAAAAAAAAAGATCAGAGAAAATCTTAAACAAGTTACTGACCATTTTAACCTCACACAGTTATTTAAACATCCCATTCGGATAATGTTATTTCAAAAAAGCTCATAAATTTTCTATTGCAGGCCAAACTGAAAGATGTGATATAATTTTAGCCGTATTGTAATAATCTGGTACCGTTACTGGATGGATTGTTCCTGTTCCTAGATTGTATGAAATAAAATGTGTCAGGGTTGTGTCCCTTTCTACATAGACAAAAATAAAAAATCTGTTTTTCCTCTTCCAAAAATGTGTCAGATTAGTTTGGATCCTCCCTAATGTCCGGCACTGTAAAAGTAATTACTGTGGGATCAGATTCTTGGATGAGTCACCACTAGAGTGCAGGTGCAGGCAAGAGCATGGCAACCAATGATGAATGGCACCTTTTTAATTGTAAGCCGCTCTCTGAGTTTACAACATGTCCAAAGCTCAAGTGTTCAAATAGGTGGTATTTGGGGTTTAATCCAGGACAGCAGGAGAAAAAAAAAAGGGAGGGATTTTTGCGGCAACAATCTGGGTCAGAGTTTAAAGTTAATGTCGCAAAGAGACGACCTGTACAGGCTAGTAACGTGGGGAGAGTCGTTTTCATGTCCGCTCTCAGGCCTTGCAGAAACACACAGGTTTTCTGTAACAGTGGGAAACTGTGTCAGGGAGAGCAGGAACAGATTATCCAACCGTCATGGCAGTGATGCACTTGATCCCATCCACTATTAAAGCGAACAGCTCAGGTCGGCAGGCATTATCGGTCGCAGTAAAGGATTACAGGCTGCCATGTGATGTCTCACACTGATGGACGGACGAAGGAAGTGGAAGAAAGATGATCTGTGCAGATTGAACGATGGTGAAAGTGAAAATCTTAATTTATTTGAGATGAACACTGTGATCTTAACACCACTGAACTCCTCCTGAGAGTAGGCAGAAATCCAGGTGGCTTTGCAGTTCATTTTTGGAAGAATGATCTCTTGAGTTTGTGTTGCGTGTCAAGCAGAAAGACCTCCTTCTGCGCTTTCATTTTCATGAGATTCTGAAATAATGCTGGCTTACTGTGGCGTCATTACATCAGTGCAGAACAACTGGGATGGCATATGAGAAAGTCTTTGCTGATGTACGATTGGGTTATGAAGGAAAGGCCCACGGATGAGAAAACAACAGGTTTTTAATTTGAAGAAGTCCAGAGGGAAGCAGACAGGAGATATGAAACATTTCAAACATGGCATTCCTGACCTAAGATCACCTTACGCAGCCCAAAGCAGGAGAGCCACGTGGATTTCAAAGGGAATTTTCATCAACAGACCTTGAGAGTCCATCATTGTTGTGGAAACAGCATCTGCCCTGCAAACAGTAGAGAAGTTTGATAACATGATCATTCCCTCCAAAACCTTTCAGGTTTTTCTACTTTGTTTTTATTCAAGCGAGTTTGCCTTCAATTCCATTAGATCTTTTTTAACCGCATGTGAGCTATTCTTCCCATGGGTGATAGTTTAGAGAAGGTCGTGTGGTGGAAACCAAACATATTTAGCACAACACCAATTCCCCTATGCATCAGATCTCTTGCAATTATTCATGAAAAATAATATTAACCTTTCTTCTAGCCGTCCGTGGGTCACTTGGTACCGGGCCGTGGAGGTCTTTTGATCTTGCTTTATTTATCCATCACACCTTTTAAAGTTGGACGTAGCTGAAGCTAGCATCTAGTTGTTAGCCTCCACTTTGATGTTGAAGGGAAAATCTTCATTACAAAGTTCGCAAACATTTTACAGAGAATGAAGAATCAATCAAAAAAAGTTGCTGATTTGTGAAAAGTTGTAAGAGACATTTGAGAATTTTCCTACAGCAAGGCTGAACTAGGTAAACATCCATTCAAACTTTATCAAAGAAAATGTTCCTTTGTGTTGAAAAAAATCCCAATGAATGAGGATTTATGTAAAGACAAAATATTATCAACTTTTACACCGAAAGACTTTTTGTCTGGCTGCTTGCCAAGACCAAGTCTCTGCAAGTCCTGCATGCACTATAGAGTGAGAACGTTTGGGAGATCATTGAGGTTTTCACAATCTCTAAATGGCAACAATTCTAAAAGGTTTAAACCCATTAACCCATCAAGAACTGTCAGAGTAAGACAGTTGTCCCTATAAGCAAATACTTAGAATATTAACCAGTCAGAAGCTGACAGCTGAAACCGTTTTAGTGTAAGATATCCATGACAAGAACAAGTTTACTTTCATGCAATTTATTGTGTTTTGGTGTATTTAAAAAAGAAACTTGTAATGAACCAGAAAGGAGAGTTTGAGTCCAGTATGAGAGGTGTCAGTTATGTCCCTGGCTCCATATCTCGGAGTTGCAACAGTTCCTGAACTTATTGGGACCTGCAACCAAACGCCAGATGATATGCCACGACTTGGCAGCATCTCTGTTCATGGTTACCGTAAACCAGAGGTTTAAATGCCTGGGTAAAAACTGCCCATCATCTCAGGTTTTCACAAATACCTCATTATTTTCTGTAAACGATAAAAAGCCCCACATCCTGCCAGAAAGTGAGCAGGACATAGGGAGGTAAATAGCTAAATAACAAGCTGACTTTTGCGCCTGCTTCAGCTAGTCCATCTGGAGTGCTCTCAGTAGACACGGTTTCAGGTTTCCTGCGTCGACATAAATAAGCATGCACAGACAGAGGCTCCACTATGACATGTACAAAATATCTTAGTTTTCACCTTGCCATCTTAAAGGTCACAAACAAACCAAAGTAGGAACTGCAGAGAACTGACTGCTCCAGGCATGCAGCACCATCACAGCTGTCTATTGCACGCAGATGCATGTGCATGCAGCACATGACAAGACTTATGATGACTCAGCAGAAAGTGCCTACTTGTGAATGTATATCCCCTGCACTGGTCCAACTTACATAACAGAGCTTACTTCATAGCTTCAGTGTAGAAACTTGCCTCTGTAACATTAGTTTCACGAGGTTCTCCTGACATTTCAGAAGTCGAGGACAGCTGAAAAAAAAGCTATTTGGAACAGTACGGTTGCACCATTTTCCCTTCACCTCTTTGTTCTTAGGGTCAGCCCTCAAACACAAAGAAAGCTAGTGTACAAGAACAGAGTAGGAGGCAGAAAATGAGGCAGAAGAAAAGACGAGATTCTGAGCTTGTCCGTGCTGTACAGTATCGTATGACTTCTATGGGTACAGGAGCTGGGAAAAGGGAGGGGTGGCGAGAAGGGCGTGTTGATCTCAGCAAATCAGAGTACTCACTTGTTTGAGCTGGTTTGTTCTGGTCCAGTCTGAATGTTCCCTGCAGATGTCCTGTGGGAAGTTCGCAGTCTGCCAGTGTTTTTTAGTCAACAGGTTTCCTGAGCACTCAGACACCCGCATCTCACGTTGATCTTGCCGCGAATAGCTCAGTGGATAGAGATAGGATTCTTCAGCCTGCTACTGCAGAGTCAGCCATTAGAATAAATATTAATACAGAAAGATATCTGTGAAGACTCGCATTTATCCAGGATGATTTAATGGCGGAAAAAGTTTTTAATAGAGCAAACCAGAATAATTTTTTCTTTAAAATGGAAAATGCTTCACTTCTTTCTCAAAAATAAGAAAGAAAAATCTGTTCAAAAAGAAAATAGAGAAAATAAATATAAAAAACTTTGACAAAAAAAAAGTATTAAGATCTTAGCATGACTCTAAAGAGTATTCAAGGTATGCTTAGAAAATTCAATGTCATCGTCCAAAGACTTTGCATATTTGAGGCTTTGCAGGGAGCGGCAGGGTTAAATCAAACACGATACATGATAAATCAACCAATGGCTTTGTTTCATGACAGTGTTATTACATGGATTAATGGATGACATATTACCTTGAGTTTTCTGCGTGGTGCAAGGAAGTTCTTTTGGGTCTCAGCCATGTTTTGGTTTTATTAGCTTATAAAATTCCACCTTTGAGCATCTTTTTGTGTTTTATTTGTTGTTTTGGAGGTGAAGGTAAGGGTTTCAAGCTGTTTCTTGTTCGTCAGTGTCAGTTTTATGGTCTTCATGTCTTCTGTTTTTGCAGTAGAATCTCCAAAACAAAACACAAAAGTTTCTTCTCACTCTGATAAAAAGAACCAATAAGATTCTCTCTGAGTTAAAGTCACGCTTTGCTGTTCCAAATAACTCTGTGATGGCTACAGTTTAATGTAACACGTGAAGTCAGATGAGCAACGGTGGACCACAGCCATCCTTTGTTGTTTTAGAGCTTCAAAATTACAAGCATATTTTTGATTGCAGTTTCCCATGCACAACACCTAGGTATGGTAATTATAACCCTGACCATACAAGAATAGCAGTTGTGCATACTAGCAGGTCAAACCTCTCAGTGTGTTGCCAGATCAACATGGTTTTACATGACATTTTTAAAAATTCCAGTCCAGTTCTATGTTACAAAGTCTACAGAGCACGCTCTGTCGGCGTATCATATTTTCTCAATTTTTTAAGGTTTGTCTTCTTATGAAATTTAACGTTTACATTTTTCTTGACAGGTTCAGACTTGTGAAAGAGACAGAGAGTGCTGCACGTTCTGAGGTTTCACCCGCTAACCTCTGCGTGTTCGTTGAAAGTGACCACAAACTCAATTCAAATGTTGCTCTTTTAATAATAAGAAGTTGGATCAGAGTCACACAGAGTACTCTGGGTCTTCGCTATGAAAAGACAAAGAATGGATTTTGCAAATATAGTCCTCAAGGCGGGCCATGTGTGGCTTCAGGCCAATGTTTGTCAGGGCAGGAGGACCACCCCATGGTCCATAATACCTTATTGGTCAGTGTCCCTTCGCCTGCCAGCAAGATCATTTATGGCTTTGTTTTTCAGTGGAAAAATGCTGATTAGGTCTTTGAAGCTTTCCGTAAATGGTTTGAACTAGTCTGGATCTCCATTTTGGGTGAATGTTAAAAGGTATTCATCAATTTGTTAATAACAAAGTATAACAATGTAACATAGTGTAGAAGTTCTAAAAAATAAAATCTTGGTTTGATATAAAAATCCGTCAATATTCATCTAACAAGTAAGAAAGCTCATCAGAATTGGAGCAAACCATTGAACCACCTGAAAATGGGGATTTCTGTTCACTTGCAAACAAATTATGTTTTAGTTCGCTACTATCTGACTGCTAGCAAATTACCCAAGTGATGAAAAAAAATGACGTAAACCATGTAAAGGAAACAAAGTAATGCTTCAGTCATATGCATGTAGGTTGACCCGTATAGGTGCTGTGGGTTTTTGGGTTGTCAGGGCAAACGGAGAGTTGTAATGAGTCGTGGATTGATTGTATCTCGAGAGAAGCTTAGGGTGTCCTGCAGTTCTGTTTACATTCGTGCGTAAAGAAAGTGGAACATACAATACATTGCTGCTGCTGGTACGTTCCCTTTTGCCACAAACTCATTAGTGAGGTAAACACACCGGCTCTTTACTGACCTTGTGTGTTTTGGGTGTCCCAACTTGTCATTTTTTAGACATGGTGGCTTTCATAACAAGAGTGAGCAACCCTCGCTATCCAGTACCGCACGTCCTTAGGTCACGGTCAGTACGAGTATCCTAACCCTCAAAGAATAAATTTGAGGTCCAAAGATAAGCTCAAAGAATCAACTTGATTGGGGAGTAAATGCATTCAAACGGTACTGTGAACTGGAACGCGGAACTCAGTGGTACCCTCACCCAGTACTGGTACCCTAATCTGGTACTGGTTCACGTCTGATACAATCCCCTATCCTGTTTTTGAGTAGAAAACAGATGTTTAAACAGAACAATTCTTTCTGAAAGGTACAATGGTCATCTGTAAAACAAAATGTCCTCACTCATTTCTAAAAGTCAGGATGCAAGCCTGTGAAGTGTGTAACCGCCATACACTTATCACCTGAACAGCACCATGTGCAGTTAGCAGAGTTCAGAGGGTGGAAACAAAGAAATATCCGCATGGCGTACCTGAGTCTCACCTACTTCACCTTTACGTCTTGTCTAAGTGTTTGCTAAAACCTGTCGCCCACAGCGCGCCCATAGAAAAAAATGTGCATGAACTTCTTTGTTCCATGGTTCCACGCATTTTTACCTGTAGACAGCTCATATCCACCTGTAAGGGCAGATGTGACTAAGGAATATTTATGTGTATTTTTAGCACATGTAAAGGCTCTAAGTGTTTTACAATTACAGATCCATTCACACACACATTCAAATACTAATACTCCACTGCCGAACAGTGGCGTGGCCTCTAACCAGAGCAATGTAGAATTAAGTGTTTTGCCCAAAGACGCTTTGAAACAAGGGCGGGCAGGACAAAAGCAAATGTATCATAAGTAAGAAAAAAATGTCCCAATCAGAGGAAAAATTAAATGCATTTACTCTAATTGAGTTGATTCTTTGAGCTTATCTTTGGACCCCAAGTTGATCATTTGGAGTATAAATGCATGACTAAAAAATAAACAATAGTCTCTGTTGAGTCTAAAGCATGAGTCCATGCTGATTCAACATGGATAAATCCTCACCATGGCTGATGTGGTACTATGTAAATACGACTGAAGTAAAAAAAAAAAACAGAACAAAATATAAAATCTGAAATGGTGAAGTTCTCTTTTTACTAACTGACCTCACCCCTTAGGAAAAATATATATTTATGTTCAGACAACGAGTCTGAAGCCAGTTAACATGAAGTCATGTGAGAACTTACACAATGTCATCCGTGATTCATAAAGTGGATTGCATTGGTTCAGTTTGACTGCAAGCTGAGAGAAGGTCTCCGTCCTCCTGTGGGAGCGTTTTGACCGTACTGGTTTAAACAAACAACCATGACCTCTAGCAGGTAACTGACTCTGCCTATTGCAGAGAGAGCATGTTGAGAGATCCGATTACGCAACCCTGAGAGCAGGCAGGAGAAGGAAAATGGCTCATATCTACTGTGTACCTTGTTATCGGGAAAAGGAAGGGCGGATTGATTTGACATAATGCGTCCAGCTAAATGGAAAAAAAAAAAAACTTACAGAGGACTGGATAAATGAAAAACTGTTACATAAAGAATAAATAACCCCCCTACAGTAATTCACTTAAAGGGGCAAAACACGTCAGCATGAGAAAGCAGATATTTTCAGAAGCAAGTAAAGTCCCAAAGAAAAGTTAAATGTTGAAAGCCAACATATTTGAGTTGGTGTAACAGCTTTCCAGTACATGTTGCGTTTAACTGTCTCAAATGAATCCCTTATGTGGATACGTAACACATGTTGATGATTGACTCAAAATGAATAGATTTTGCCTTAAGCAGTGAAGCACATAACAATAGGATTGAGAAATATCTTTAAATGTGTTCATCTGGTCTTAAAGAAACATTGTGCTGGAAAATATGGCTACAGGGGAAAGATTGGCATTTATTAATCATCTAGAAGAAACCAAACTGTTCTTATTATTTTGTTATCAGACACAATTGTTTCAACGGAAAGTTTCCGTCGTGCCAAAGTCTCACTGATTCGCTCCATTCTGATCCTTCCACTTTCAGACAAATAGATCCATGTACGTCTTCGTTTTCTTTGTCCGAGCTGATATCTGGCTCAAAACTGTACGGCTGAATAGCTCTGATATCACTCGCCATTTTTGTTGTACTGTTAATGTTAGCTTGGGATTGTGAGGGGCTATAAGTACAAAGGGATGATGGGAGATAAGTGGAAGCTTACTTCCGTGCCAGGTGTTCTTCATCATTATGAACTCTTCCCACTCAGTAGAAATTATGTCTCCCTTTTCTTGCCTAAAAACAACATAATTATAAGTAAAAGATGACTGGGAACACTTTTAGAGTCAAAAGGTGACTGGAGTGGGACATTAAACTCTGACCTACAAAAGCTTTTGTTCATTGGTGCTATGTTGCTGGATGTCATAATAGTCTATAAGATAAGAGATCAAAAAGATTGCAGATTGTCATTTTACCGGATACGCCTACTGAGTTCTTTGGTTGATAAAGGTGGAAGTAAAAGGTGGTTTGCAGTCAATCAATACAAAGACTGCATGCATTCTAAGAGGAGACTGTCAGGATCAACCGGTGTTTTCTCTTTTCTTTTTTTTTGGAGGGGTGGGGGGTGTCCGTGCTTATTTGTGCCATATCTCTACCAAACAAGCAGCCCTTGTCACTATGTAAGTGTTTCATGAGCAAGGATACACCTTATTTGGCTCTAAGTAAAGCAATACAATTAAGTGTTGTTCATTTTATTCAACATGTTCATTTTTGTGAGCTGATCTGTGGGACTATAGTGCGACAGGGCCTAAACGTTGAAAATGTGTAGATCTTGACAAAACACATATGTGCCCGGAGGCACCCCTCGAGGTTTTCTCTGAGCATGACTCAGCACTATTTTCAGCTCAAGCTGACATGTTTTTTTAGAGTGCACTGCTGAGTAGAGGAGCAGCAAAACTTCTTCAAATATCAGAGAAACAACAAACTGTTTCAAAATCAACTTTTTTTTTTAAATTTACATTAATAGTAAAAAAAAAAAATCTACATTACTGATGTCCAATATACAAGATATTTACTTTTAATAAAAACTTGTCTTCTAACCTAATAACTTTCATACTTTCTCTCCGTTTATTTTCCTTTTTTCTCCTTTTTTTGCCATGGCACTATTCAGCCTCATTTCCCCTACCATTTATCTAGGGTTGAATATCCAATTGTGCAATCTCATCATGACTCAGCATTTTATGTATTTTTTTTTTTTTCTACATTCCTTTGAATTTTTTCTTGTTGTGAGGAAGCATTCTTATGAATCATCCCATTCAGGAGGGTCAAAGAAAAAGGGAGAGGTTGTTGGGCCATTTTAGTGATTTGATGCATGACACGGCATTTATGAGAGGCTAGGCATTACTGCAGCTGCTGAAAGGAGGTTGAAAGTTTCATTCCCACCTTTCAAATTTCCTTTTTTGACATGCACCGTTACGTGTTGCACACATGAGTTTTCTTTTTTAACAGTAATATGCAGGACTGGTGAAATTCCTCTGACATTGTTTTTCTTGTACTGCAGGATCTTGGCAAATGGACAAGAAAAGAAGGTCAACTTTCACATTTTTTTTTACGTCAAATAGTAAAAACGGATCTCCACAGCATGACTGTGTGCAGTGTGTTTGTATAGATAGGGGTGCCCCGTCCAGAAAAAATTTCCCAGTTCTGCAGACTGAGCCATTGAAGTTGCCCTTTCTCACAGAGAAAGCACTTTTTCATAGATCACAGTGATTCCTTCAAATCATTGTCACGGTCAGGGGGAACAAAGGGATGAGCTTAATCAAATAAACTAAGCGCTGGGAGATCAGCTTCCTTGCGGTCGGAGTTCTGATCCTGTGAGTGTATTTTACTTCCAAAGGTGCTTTTCCCACAGGTTTCAGGCGGTCAGATGCTTTTAAAAAAATGAGTGTAAGCTATGTCTCGGACCCCTGCGCACAAGCTCCAAGGTATCCGACTGTTCTGGCGAGTCTGTTTCTTGTTAAAGCTTAATGTGGAGCTTAATAGAACCTGCAGGGGAGCAAAACAAGTCGACACAGGGAACATTTTTTACTATCACTCATATTTTCATTCAGAAATTCTACTTTTATGAACTGGACTATAAAAAGGGAAGTGAGGGAAATTTTAAAGACATGTGCCAGTTTATACAGCAGAACTGGACGGGTAGTAGCATTTTTTACATGTATTTTGTTTTAAAAAAAATCTCTTAAGATGTACTAAATTTTAAATATTGGTTATTTTTTATATATTTTTTTATTTTTGACATGATAAGCTGCTTTAATATTTTCATATTTGGGCTAAAAAGAGATGTTATGTGATGATTTGTCCCCACATGATGAAACAAATGTCACAGGTTACACGGTGAGTGCATGACTCTCCTAATTATGAAAGCATTGAAAAAATGTCTCACACCCTCAAGTATATTGGCATATTTCAGTTTAAAGGAACTGGTGTTCATTGTGGCTAAATGATGCAACAGCTATAAAGGGTTTCACACTCAGTGAAAAAGAGCAAAAGATCCAATAATTGCAAATATAGTCACGATTTTCAGAACTTCCAGATCTTTAGTTTAGAACTCATTTATCTGTAGATTTAAAATGCTGCAGGATATTTTACCTTGTATTTCAGGTGAAACTTTTATGTTTGTATTAGAAAGATTTTTTTTTATTATTTCTATTTTACTTATTTATACAGATGTTCTGTCAATAATAATCTACAGTTATTTAAAGTGAAAAATGTATTAATTTTGGACCTTTAATGAATTTAAGGCCTTTAATTGACCCTTAATGCCAAGAAAATAAAACTCAAAATCAAACTGAATAGTTTTTCATAATTGAACCGGTCTTGTTTCAGAAAGCATGATTCCTTGTGATGTTTTAAATTCTGCTAAACTTAAACAGCTGATGCGACTTTGCTGTGTGCTAGCTTTTGATGGTTGCACAGTGGCCTGCTCTTGGCAACACATCTGTTCTAGACTGCAAACTTTCTGTGTGGAGTTTGCATGTTTTCCGAGGGCATGTTATAGTGTTTTTTGAAAAAAAAAATATCGTAAATTGAGGAATTTAACCTGTGTAAGGTGTATCTCTACCTTAATCCTAAAACAGCTGAGCTAGGCCCCATGATTTTGACCCCGTAACCCTAAAAAAAACAGAGTGAGTAATGGATAACACTCTTTAAGCCGAATTACTCAAACATGAACCTCTCTTTCATCTATTTTATAAGAGGGTTGCAATCTTTATGTTTATTATATTGTTTAACTTCACAGAACTACATCCCACTCGGATAATTATTTACTAACATTTTAAAGCACAAACAATTGGAGAGCAAAGTCAACTACAACTGAGTAAGGTGATGTGATTTTATTTATTGTTTTCTGTAAAATTTCTTTAACTTTTTTGACTCAGAAGTTCCTTTAACGGAAATCTTTTAATGTTGCAATAATTAAAGATAGACAAATGCACGCATGCAACTTTTAACTAAAAATATTTTGGTCCTCTTAATCTTATCTTAGTGATGTTATTAAACAAAGTGGAAGAAAACATTAACCAAAGCGGTGGAAACGCAGCTCTGCTAAAAAAGGGAAAGTTTGTGAAGGTAAAGCCCACTCTGATTGGCTGTCTAGGGCTTTACAACTTGTACAGCCCCCCTTGCGTCAAAGGGGCGGAGTTTAAGGCCGGCGTTTAAGGCGAGCATCTGCTCTCGCGCCTTTCTTACTTTCTGAACTTATTTCGTTTATCGCGCCTGAATCCTCGCGTTCTTTCCATCACTTCAACTAAGTTGACTTTACGGTTCAGTCCTAAACTAAGATCTGCGTTTAGTGCGGCGGGAACGGCATGGCAGAGAAGATAAACATGGAGGAAGTAAAGACATCCAACGGCGAGGCGCATTTCGATGAGCCGCTGGTGAACGGACTGGACAGCCACCGGAAAACGGAGCCGGAGCCTCTGGTCGAGCGGGTGAAGAGGATCGTCCGGGCCAACCTGCTTGTGATCCTTACCGTGGCCGGGGTCATCATCGGGGTCTTCATCGGACTTGGAGTGCGCAACGTGGCGCTCACGAGAACGCAGATAATCTATGTGGGCTTCCCAGGTGAGCTGCTCATCCGGCTCCTGAAGATGATCATCATCCCCCTGGTGGTCTGCAGTCTGGTGTCCGGGGCGGCCAGCATCGACCCCAAAGCCCTGGGCAAGCTCGGCGGCTGGGCCATGCTCTTCTTCCTGGTCACCACCCTTATCGCCTCTGCCATCGGGGTCGTGATGGCGTTCATCATAAAGCCGGGTGCCGTGACCGTCACCAAGCTGCCATCCTTGGATGAAGATGTGCCAGCCTCTAAAGAAATCATAGACTCCTTTTTGGATCTGATAAGGTGAGTCAGACTCGCACCTGTGTGTCCTCTGAGACCCCCAAACGCGCTGCGCCTCGGTGCGTAAAAGCGCACATTCACGGCTCCAAAGAGCTGCTGCGCCTACACCAACTAAACGCGCAGTTCAAAACTTAAATTTAATCACTCTGGGGTTTTCATTGAGATCATTAAAGCAGGAGTGGTGGGTGAACAGGTAAGCCCGCTCCCCTGTAACGTAAATCCGCCGTTGCATCAGCTACTGCGTCTTGACACGTGCTTCAGCTCCAGGAAGCAAACTGATGAGTTTTCCGCTTTCAACAGGAACCTACTCAGGAAAGCTTTAGTGTCTTTGATTAGATCAAATAAGGTTTCAATTGTTATATTTGACTTTTATTTAAATTGAAGTAGATCAACAGCACGTGTGCGTTAGAGTGAACTTCCTGCTCTCTAAGCCATGCCCATCTTCCAGAAAAGAAAAAAAAAAGTTTCTGATCATCACTCATGACGTCACAGGATTTCCTTCTAATTTTGTTTTTCTCTGACATAAAATAGAACACATGCCACTAATGAACACAACTGGATTTGCTTTTCACACCAGTTGAACCAGTTACTGGTATGCTGCCTTGCTACCATGATTTAGTACTGCCACCTCACCCTTATGTAGGGCAGAAAAGGAAGCAGCTGGGCCGAAACAATTGAGTCATTCCTATGAGTTTCACACAGTTTTTCTAACTTTATCAACACTTCTCCAGTCATCACCTAAGAAGCAATAGGAGTAAAATGTTAATTCATAACATTGTTGTCTTGAAACAATTCAGATTTCCACGAAAAGGACAATCATTTTCCATCTTTTTCCTATTTTTTCCTCAAAATCACCCAGAGCTCTTTAAGTTATTAGTCAGATTTGACTTATATAATCACAGAAAAGAAATCCTTAAATGTTTTTTTTTCTTTTTCTGAAAATTGTTTTGTACAAACTCCACTTTTGTCTGGGGACATTTGTCTATATGTGGTTTTCAGTGACACATTTGGCTGTAATTTAGGAACAAAGAAAGGGCAGGGCGTCATTCTTTGGCTGTACTTGTTGTACAGGAACACCAAATAGTTTTCTTAATTTGACACTTGTGTTTCAAAAGCTGAAATTCTGGATTGGATGTCCTAAAGAAGGCTTATAATGAGGAACAATTAGCTGAAATTAGCTGAGCACAACTCAGCAGTTGTCAGTCGCTTCCAATTAAATCAAAAAAAAAAAAGGCAGTGGAGATGTTTAACTTGTGCTGCACACGTTCCTGCACAGCAGGCCTCTCATTAGAGTAAAACTTTCCTTCCAAGTCCTGTTAGGTTTACTCTACAAGAGCAGAGGAACGTTTGATTACAGACTGCTCTTTGTTTACATCCACATGTGGCTTCAAACATGGTTGTCAATGTTTGAACTCTTACGTAAGACTGCAGGTATAAACAGTGAATGAGAAGTTTCTGCCACACATCCGTGTTGACATGTCTTATCGCCTGTGTTGAAGTTTCCCTTCATAAACCACAGTCGATGGCTGAAAGTGACGCGTCACTCAAGGATTTGTTGAATGCGTGCGTTGAATAATGGGGAACTACGCTGGAGGGATTCCGAAATTTTAATTTATTGACCATAGTTACGTTTTTTTTTCCATCATACTCAATTATTTATCCACACTAGGACAAAAATAGTCTTTTAAGATAAAAAAAAGTCCACAGCTCAGATAATACAATTTTTTTAATTGTTGTTTTACAGTACAGATCTCACATTAACAATATAGGGAATATGTTGAATCAAACTAAATAGAAAACAAAGTGTCGATAACAAAGCTATAGGAAAGTTCTACACTTCTTGCCTTTTTGACTCAAAGGGGTTAAACGAGTGACAGTCCACCGGGCTCTAGTTTGAGGCCAAATTCTTGGAAATGGTTGAAGCTAAAAGCATCTCCTGCATAGTGCACCTGCCTGTTTTAACCGAAACAGGCCTAAAATAGAACCTTTCTTACTGCAGACGAACTTAAAGCAACTTGTCTGCCTAGAATAGATAGTTAAAACACACATATAATTGGGATGACATTATTTGTTTGTGTTGTCTGCATTTTTTTGGTTTAAGCTCGGACAATTTATGGTGTCTTTTTTTATAGCTATTTCGAAACATCTCTGTTTGCTAAAGGGTGGGGTAAAATTAGCCTGGCGTCTGAGAATTTTTATCAAAAATGTAACTTTTTTTTTTTAAATAAATCAAAGTTTTTTTTTGTCCATAAATAAGAATAGTAATAATGAAGAAGTAGAAATACTTAGTCTGAGCTAAGCGCTTTCTCTGTTATTTTTGCCCCTTTGCTTGGCATGACATTTCAGCGACCGAAGTAAATGCTTTTTCTTTTTTTTAATCATCAAAATTTCTAACACTGCTCATGCATTAAGCATATAATTGGTCGAACATTTCCTTGAAGTTCTGGAGCATTTTTGTCCCCCTACCCTTTTTTGCCCAGCTGTAATCCCGTGTGTGTTGCCTGCTGCCCCCTATCACATGATGTCTAAGCCTAATACGATATGTTTCTAATGAAAGAAATGAATGGTGGTAAAGAGCTTGTTATAGTTAATGCTTTATTGCTCTAAATCTATTACAGCAGGGCGCAGAGGCACTGCAGACACGAGAACTCCTTGAGTTCTGGGTGATTCAGTATCACTCTGAGCATGTGCACCAAGGAATTATTAACTCCCCAGTGGAAAAAATCGAGCTTCAGCTCAGTCTCTCAGCTGCACACCACATGACCGTTACTGACGTCCAGTGGAAATGACTGATGTTTTGCTGTTTAAAATATTGTCATCTGAGGTCAAAGTCTTCCTTTCTTTCCACAGAAACATCTTTCCATCAAATTTGGTTTCTGCAGCTTTTCAGTCGGTGAGTATTGAATTTTAACACGGTAGAGTTGCATAACCTAAATAACTGGATAAGCTCATTTTATAACAACTTTTCCTGAAAAAAATCCTCTTTTCTTCCAACTAGTATGCAACCTCCTACAAGCTGGTGAAGAGAAATGGCACAGACGGCAACCTGAACATCACAGTGGAGAAGGTGAGCAGAGGAACCTGGTTACCAGCAATATTGTGGGATCTGTGTTCTGACTTTGCCTTTTATTTCCCTTCAGGTGCCGTTTGGAACGGACCAGGATGGCATGAACATTCTCGGTTTGGTTGTGTTCGCCATCGTGTTCGGTGTGGCGCTGAGGAAGCTGGGGGAGGAGGGAGAGATCCTCATCAAGTTCTTCAACTCCTTCAATGAAGCCACCATGGTGCTAGTGTCCTGGATTATGTGGTAAGGAAGCCATAGTGCGACATTTCATGTGCACAGAATTGATGTGAAAGTCTAAAGAATGCAGAAAAAATTAAATTCCCACAAAAACCCCCAATTCTCAAACACTGAAGCGAAGTCCAAATTTCCCCCCTACCTACTATATAGTGAGTTTCTAGGGCTGTCCGAATCTACTAATTCCAAAATCGAGTGCGCTAGAAATTTCCCAGAAATCTTTGCAAAAACTAACACACATTGATGCTCACTAGATTAGCAAATATAGACCACAACACACTGCGGTGGACCAATTTCTAACAAAAATACCTGTTTAAATGTATGTTTTAATAAACCACCCACATTTTCACCATCACCATGTAGTCATTAATAAACTGTTCTTATTGGTTCGATTTTGACTTCTTGAGATATGTGACATCATATCAGGTGTTTGGAAAAACAAAAGAAAAATGGTGAGCATTGTGTCCGAATTGCCTTCAAAATCCAGGGCACTATATAGTCCCGGACTATCTATTTTTTCAGTAGTTGGAGGTTAGGGAGGGAATTCGGACACAGCGTGAGTGTCGAAAAGCCTTCTTCACTTGAAACGTTTGGTCTCAATAACTGTTTGACCTGTGAGACTTGTCCTTTGTGTTGTAGAAAGCCAATCTTGTAATAATGTTCTGTATTCTCTTTTGTCTGTAGGTACGCTCCTTTCGGTATCATGTTCCTCGTTGCTGGCAAGATAGTGGAGATGGAAGACGTGGGCTCGCTGTTTGCCAGCCTTGGAAAATACATCGCTTGCTGCATGATTGGCCATGCTATTCATGGGCTTCTCGTCCTGCCTGGCATCTACTTTATTATTACGAGGAGGAACCCGTACACCTTCCTGTGGGGAATATTCACAGCTCTCGCAACGGCGTTTGGAACCAGCTCCAGGTATTCAGCTTGCTGCTTCTTCCTCTCTGTTTGGTTGTTAAAATATTTAAGACTGAGGCTCCCCTGTTGCTCTCCACATGCACACATTCCTCCAGACCTCATGCGCTCACCACCTCCCATTTCCTGTCTCCTAGCTCTGCCACTTTGCCCCTCATGATGAAGTGCGTGGAGGAAAAGAACGGCGTCTCCAAGCAGATCAGTCGTTTCATTCTGCCCATCGGGGCCACGGTGAACATGGACGGAGCTGCGTGTTTCCAGTGCGTTGCTGCGGTTTTCATTGCTCAGCTCAACGAAATGCCCCTAAACTTCATCCAAGTCATCACTATCCTGTGAGTTTATGAGCCAATGAAGCACAGCTTCAGTCCCGGCTGTCTTGTTTAATCTTTAACTCTTTTCCTGTCTGCTTTTTAGGGTGACGGCCACAGCTTCCAGCGTAGGAGCAGCAGGCATACCTGCAGGCGGCGTGCTCACCTTGGCCATAATCTTGGAAGCGATAGGACTTCCCACCAGTGATATTTCGCTAATCCTGGCCGTTGACTGGCTTGTGTGAGTATAGACTTTACAGACGAGACTCATTGATACATTTGACTGGTGATTAATCCTGACATTTGTCGTGTTTGCCTCTAGTGACCGGACCTGCACAGTCCTGAACGTCGAGGGTGACGCGTTCGGCGCCGGGCTCCTGCAGTTCTTCGTGGACAAATCGTCCAAACACGTAGAAGACACAGAGCTGAGCGAGATTAGGCTGGACAGAGCCGCTGCCCCAGAGCAGTCGCCCCTCATCGAGAAACGAGCCTTGAGTGACAGTGCAGAAGGCGATGCCGCCCCTCTTTCCAGTAAAACAGACACTGCCATGTAACAGACTATGTCCGACCTCCTCCCGCCCCGACTTTTTTGACACTCCTACATGAGAAAACGCTTCTTCAAGCCCTCACTTTTTTTCTTTCTTCCCTGAAAGAAAAAAAACGCAAAGAGAGAGGATGGGCATGCACACTACAATGCAAGGAAACGCTCTCTGACCTCAACATCTTTTGTGGGCAGGAAATCTTCTAAAGTCAGACAAACTATTATTGTGTGTTAGACTGAATTCTGTGTTCAAGTCTAATGATACATTTCTCCATTTGCGCTCGTCACTGTATCGTATTTTTTTGTGTCCATCATCCACTGCTATAATGTGCTGGCATTGTGTACGTCCAAAGAATCTAGACCGCTGACCTTCAGTGGGTACTAGAAATCCTATAAAATAGGAAAATATACATTTTTTAAAATCACAATTCAAATTTAGTTAGCATTGTCTGCAGAAATCTGAAATATTTCTGAATGAGACCCCATCACTGTTTTTTTTATTTTTGTGCTAAATGTGGTTTGGCAAGTTTTAAGATCCATTAGGGTTTTTGTTTTGCTTTTTATTTTTACAAGTTAAGTAAGACATTATGTCATGTGTGTCAATGTCTGCGTTTGACTTACATAATTTGATTCACTTTCATGCAGGTGTCATTCATTGCTTTTCATGTTCGTTCATGGAGTAAGTTACATTTTTTAGGGGTACATATCTAGATGGCCACTTTAGAATGGTGAAATCTTTGAAAAATGTGGAAAAGGTAATGCAGTTAGTTGTCTGCACCTATGAGTATTTTTTTTGCTTTAGTGGTGATTTATAAAGATTTTAAACCTTATTCTGTGACCAATAATCTAGCTTTCTTCCATTCATCCAATTAGAAAAGAGACTTTGAGTGAATGTGGAGAAAAAGGTTCATGTAGTTTACAGATTATAGTGTGCAAAGAAGATTATCTAACACAATTACTTCTTTAAGTGAACAGATTAAAAAAAATAACTTTTTACAAGTTTCACAACCTAAAAGCTGCAAGATTAATAACACAAAAAAGAACTGCAACTTTTTCCATTTTTGTTCAGGGTAGATGAACTTACTCCATGATTTATTTACATCACCCAGAATGTGTTAAAAATATGGGATGATCAATAATAGGGGGAAAAAAGGCCATTTTTAAATTGTATTTTAGTCTAGATTTTTTGGGTTGTAAGTAGGTTCTTGTAAAAGCAACTATAACTTTAGTTGATGCAAATGATACATCATAAATCTCAATTTAAAGCGTAAATGCCTTACACCTGCATGAAAATGGATAAAGCATTGTAGCAGATAATCATAGCTTTATAAAGGTGACGTTGCTTTTCTGGGAAATATTTTCCAGCCTGTCCTAAAAGTTTTAGAATAATCTAAAACTAAAGCGATGATTCTCTAATGTCGATGCCTTCCCCATGTTGACACAGAGCTGTTCAAAAGCACAATGAATGATTTAAGCTTATTTGCTGGAATCTTAACCAAATGAAGGAGCTTTATGCACACCGGCTTCAAATATGTCAACATGGATTTTTCTTACTAAGCTGTTTATCTGCTACTTAAATATTCTAAGACCAAAAATCTCTCATAAACATACATTGTTCGTGTGCGCTCCAGAATCTTATAAAAGGATGGCGTGTCTGAAGTTATGTGACGTCTAGGGGCATGTATGTCTGTATGGAATGTAACGCTCTCTACTGGAGAGATTTCTATGCAACATCAGAAAAGTAGACTACATGTTAGTTTTCTATTAAGTATGGATGATTTTTTTTTTCTTTTTTTATGTGATAGGGTAGGTCTCATTAAGTCTGTATTTTTGCAACAAAACTGAGGTACTATTAATACTGTAGGCTTCTATGTTTGTATCACATAATATTTATTTCTAATCAGTCCAAAGAAATCTCGCAGATGCTGGTGAGTTGATTTTTTTTTTTTTTTTGTGAACTGTAAGGTCATCATTCCTCTCTGAGGGCTCACATCATATGAATGTGTGCTTCATTTAAACTGTTTTGTGTTGCCCATGGTAGCTGCAATTAATTTATTAAAATGAGGCTTTATTTTCTAAAAATGAAGAAAATCCAAATGCACAGCCATTAGGTAAAAACAAATAAAAAATCCCTTATTTGTAGTTTTTGTCTGCTTCTTGTTTCTTTTGGAGTTTCAATTTTGGTACCATACAAGCACTTTAACCATCTGGAAGCGCTCTAAAGAGAGCAACATTGCTCTTTTTTTATTGGCACGTTAACATTAGCCTATAAGAAATAGTGTGCTCACTTATAAATAGAGGACCTAAACAAATATATAAGAATAGTTCCGGTATAATTAACACGTACGAGTAATAAGTATTTCCTCAAAAAAGAAACATTTTGATTTACAAGTTGTGAAACTGGTTTGGAAAGAATTAGGAAACGTATAGTAAATTCCGGTTTTGTGGAGCAACTTCCGGTTTCACCCACACAAGCCGCTCTTCCTGGCTTATTAGGAGAGGTTCTGTGTTGTTATTGTGCCACCTAGTGTTCAGAAAAGGGGCTATTTGACACAAATTTGACAAGTTGCAACAAACATGAAAAGGGAATTATAATTTATTGTTTTTTTTTGTTTTACAATTAGTAATAAAAAAAAATCATGTTATACAACCAGTCATAGAAATAAAAGCAACAATCCTCTTTTTATTCACTGTCGACAGAGGTATTTTTCTTCAGACTTTTTGACTCCTAAAGTCGCATAAAAAAACCAAACTGTTAGCTTTATTGCACAAGTACAAATTTACATACTTAGCTTAAAACAGCAGTTCTTCCAATTTCATGAGGTGTAACTTGAATCACATTTGAGTTTTGTCAGAACATACTCCATGGGTGTATGCCACACATGTTTGGAGATATGAGGAAGGAGGGGTACAAAAAGACAACAAAAAACATAAATTAAAGACAAAAAAAAGCCAAAATGTAGTTTTAAGACACATTTCATGAAAGGAGATGGAAAACAAAATAAATCAGAATCCTGGTAATATCATATCTACATTTAACACTCAAAAACATATTCAAAGACAAAATTAACTGAAAGGACAAATAAAACTCAGATAGATGAAAACAATTTTAGTCTATAGACACGAAAAGAAACACAAAACACCAAATTGTGGCACAATATTTAAAATGTGTTTTTTTATATAACAATTTTGAGTGTTTTGCACATTAACAAATATATTTATTTGATCTTTTTTGCAATCTGTTAATAGAACAGCAATCTTTTTTTTTTTTGTAAAATAACATTCATTAACTGTGTGTAGGTTTAAAATGAACAAAAAACAGGCAGTGTGGAAAAAGGCAACATTATTGACAAATTTGAAAATATCTGGTAGCAATGTTATTAACACAATTTTGTTTTTTCATCTTAAAATGTAAAAACTAGCATCAGAATAATTTATTTCTCATCTTTAAAGACTTTCTTACACACATAATACAATAAAGCAATGTTTACATTTACCTACACTTTAGTTTTGACTTACATTTTTCAAGTCTGCAGTAAAAGTCTCTCAAATAAAAAAACACACACAGTTACACATCTGCAAATAAAGATTTTTGTCATAACAGCAGTCATCCTGGCACCGTACATTGGGTTCTGTGCCAACATTTTTTTTTAAGACAAACAACGTAGAGAAGATTTTTTCAAACAGTTCAGCAGTAAAAGTTCATGCAAATTTCTAGTGTTACTCATAACTTGCTTCTGTCCAGCCTCTTTTTACCTGGATTGGGGTACTGAGGGTTCTCAATCACCCCCTCTCCAAACTTCAGCTCCAAGAAAGCTTTGTGGTTGTTGGGGCCAAAAGCTGTGATGCCGGCGAAAGGCATGGGCACCAGAGGCTGCAGGAAATGTTCCGGGAACTCCACGTCTTGCTTGTGGTCCGTCCACGTGTCTTTGGTCATGACGCCGTTGCGCGAGTAGAAAGGCCACAGGTCAACGTGCAAGTGGTTGGCCTCGCTGTACTGGACTCGGTAAAAGTCTCCTTCCACAGCGCGCTCCCACACGTAACCGTTCGCATCCACCAAGGAGACCCGAATCCAGGTTCTTCAGGTGATCACAGTTGGGTACATCCTCCAGATAGATCCCCAGGTCCACATCGTAATCCCACGGGATAATGTCTTGATGGCGAACGGCCCCGAGCAGAGAACCTCCTTCCAGCCAGTAGCGCACACCAGAACTCTCCAGGATGTTGATGACGTACTTTGTGGTTTCTCTGAGCGCTCGCAAGCAGCAGGGGGGTGTCCAGCGCTCTAAATAAAGGTAGTCTGGGGTGTCATCCTGCACAGTCCCAAAACAGCGAGCTGTTTCTTTACTACAGCCAAACCACTGCTCCTTCCCATCAGGCAGCAGGAGGCGCTTTACACCAAAGCTCTTCATGAGCTTGCTTGTAGCCTCCTTCATCCGAGTGTCTGCTTTCCACTGGTTGTGCGCAGAGCTGAAAAGTGGACGGTGGGTTGCTGAAAAACAGGGGCTTTCCAAGAGTTTGACCTTCCAACCTCTCAGGGCAGTCTGAATGAAAAGTGCGGGAAAAAGCGGGCGAGCCAGAGGGACAGAGAGGTTAAAAAGATCCTCGGTGCGCATTAGGACCACAGCATCGCCTTGTAATGCGGTACAGACGCTCCCGCTGCTTCCAGACGCGGCTGGTGAGTAGGTGGCAGTCCACTCCCTGAGGTTCACTCGCAGGTGGAGGCACTGCACGGCTGACCTGACCAACACAGGTGCAGCCACCATCCGCACAGGACCCCCGCCCTCGCCTTCCAGCTCCTTGATGAGCCTCTCTATCACCCGGGGTTGTTCCAGCTCCACTCCGTCAGGGACCAGGAACACAAACTCTGTCTGGACATGAAACTCTGGCCTGTGAGCTTGGGGCGGCTGGTCCGGGCTCGGAGAGAGCACGAGCAGCCGAGCGCCTTCAGGAAGCACCAGAGGAGGATACGGTGGCACGTCAGCCACCGCCAGGAAGGGAAGATCAGCTCGCTGACGGAGGAAAGAATTTGCCACATCTCCCACAAAGTTTTCAAAGTTCTCAAACTCCCGTAGCAGAACAGTCACCCGGGCACTTCGACCGTGTCCTTCGACTCCAACCAATCCACGATCACCTCCAGCCCCCCCCGCGACCACCAGACCTCCGCCGAGCCCAGAGGCCGGCAGAACAGCCCGTCTGGATCCTCGACCAAGCTCGTTCCTCTTCTCCATCATCTGTTGCTGGGCTCGAGATACATAGTAGAGTATCAGGAGGTTCAGGACGATGGCAGCAGTCAGCAGGCCTTGGCAGAAACTAATACGCATGGCAGCGAATAAGTCAAGAGATCAACTTCAGTTTGCTGGTTTTAAGTCCCCATGTGGACCCCTGTATAAGACGAAATATGTACAAAAAGAAAGGAACAAATGAATAATCACAAGAATGATTAACTTGACAAAAATATTGACATAAAGAAATATATTTAATCTGAATTCTACAGTCTGTACATGAGGTAAAAACACACAATTCCTTTCGAACCTCATCTTTAGATGCAGCTGCAAAAATCAATAATGAAAACCAGCATCTAACCTTCATCTGGATGCATCTGCCTCACTCCAGCATGCAGATCATGGTGCGATCACAACCTGCGGTGCTTATCAGAAGCTTTTCCACAGCTCTCCCAATGACCATACTGCGGCTGCATTTGGGGTCCATTCCAATAGAAACAACCGGACTGGGTCGGTAGCTGCACAAATATTTATTATATGTATTATTTCTATTGGTCCAACTGATAAACTATCTGATAATTAAAAAAATAACGCACTCAATCTGATGAAAATAATATTTTGTTAATTGTAAGACTTTAAATAATTTCAGCCTTAAATTACCGCTACTGGACCTTAGCATCACGCTAGCATACGCTTGTCTTTTTTTCCCCCCAGCAGCAATGGCATTTCCGGTATAACTCCTACAAAATAAAGTTATATTTTACAATTATCCTGTCTTTGTATTTTCATTAAACAGCGTCAAATATCTGCTCTGAACTTTACTAAATTGGTAATTATATTGAGTTGTGTAAAAGAAACATTTTATTGTTTCTCAAATGTACAATCTTTTTAATAAATGACATGATGCTAAGATTTTTTTTCTTTTAATTTTTTACTACTATTTTTTGGTGATTATTTTTTGAATAATAAATGGCTACCTTTTACTAAGAAGTTAGTGACAAAATTGAGCTAAGGTGGGAGTTGACTTTAGTGTCCTAAAATACTCCGGCTCACAAAATGGCAGGAAATTAACGGCCTTGGTGGCTTGCCTTTTGTGTATTGCAAGAAAAAGTCTCTTTATTTGTCAGACGCAGACGGATTTTCAATGGCAAACATGTCGAGCCGGAAACAGTTCCTAAAAAAGCAAAATAAGAGCGTAAAACAGAACGGTGACAGCAGTCATGAGTGAAAACGTATGTCGCATGTTTTTTCCTTTGGTTTGAAATCATTTTATAAATAACTATAAGTTACACTATTTGATGTACTGTAAAGGTAACCATAAATTGAAATGGTCTTGACTTTTGTGATAACGTTGTCTTTTAATCTGAAAACTTGAGAGCGGAAGTGTAGTATTTTACCAAGAGAATTGTGATTTTACTCTGTCGTGTTAGAAAGGAAGAATAGAGGGTGGCTTGTAGAAAAGAATAGTTGGATAAAAAGAGGACACTGGTTTTTATTTTTTATCATTTTTCGTTGCTGCATTATCCCCCCTTTCCAGCCCTTTATCCTGGCTGAAGGTTGAACGGTTAAAATGGAGGCGGACAGATCAGGCGGAGGACCAAACCCGAACTCCGGAGGCGGCGGCGGCAGTATCGGAGCGGGGCGCAACCCTAATGGGCCCAAAGCATCACCGTGCCAGGCGACATCAGCAACCGTGAGTGGAGCCATGGCTGCAGCGGCCACGGCGGCAACAACAGGGGCCGTCCCCGGGTCGTCGCAGCCTCGGGAGACGCAGGACGGGGACGCGGGATTGACGCTTCCCGGGATCTTGCATTTCATCCAGTACGAGTGGGGACGCTTTCAGGCCGAGAAATACCGCTGGGAGGCTGAGAGGGACGAGCTGAGGGTAAATATGTCTTATCATTAACTTTTTGTTTGTTGCAGAATTCCAGAGTTGAGGTAAGTAACCCAAACTAAAAGCCTTATTTGACTAATTTTACCAACTGAATGTCAAATAAAACCCACTTTGCTGTCATGTTGTTTCACGACAGCAACATGCTAATGTGCTAACATCCCATTCTCACCCTGTGATTTAAAAAAATGTTTGCAGTGTGGCTGCATATATATTACCCAGTGTATGTTCTCCATAAGGAAGTCAGTCTGGGACCCTTTCTTGTAGTGATGTTGTTTCTGGGTAGGGCTGGCTTTATTACACAATTAGACACTATTATATTAGAAAGCAATATATCGTTATATATTCTTATATACCACATAAATTTGTGTTTTCTTATAAAAACTAAATAGATTTAAACTTAATAAATGTGTACTTTCATTGCAAAAAAAAAAAAAAAAAAAAATAGAATTTAAAATGAAGGAAAAACAGAATTAAAAAAAAATCAGTGTTTCGAAAAAAAAAAAAAGGGTCATATTTTCTGTCTTGCTGGAAAAATAGTGTTTTAATAGCAAAATAATCTTAGTTTAACAAAAAAGATGTTTTACTATCTAGTTTTTCTTCTTTAAATTTTTTCTTTTGCCATTACTTGGTTAACAAACATTTTTTTATTTTAAAATAAAGGTTTTGGCTTACTTTTTTGGGAGGGACTGTTTTTGTAGCGTAAACATCTTTTTGTTTTTGTTTGAAAATTACAATTAGTTTAAAATAAAAAAAAAAAACTTTTTTATGTAGCTTCAGTGATTCCCTTTTTATTACCTCCTTTTTATACAAAATATGTTGTCTTTTATATTGTTTGGAAAATAGAAAGCATGATTGATTTTAGTCTCTACAGTATTTGTAGTTATTAGAGCTCAAACCTGATTTATGAGCAGACTCTGAATTCATTCTTAACATGTAAAATCAGCTTGGCTTGTTGTGGTGATTTAAAAAAAATAGTTATGCAAGCGTTCAGATCTTAACTAGAGTAAAGTTTCATTTTTTAATTAGATTACATAAGTTTTTTTTATTGGGACAAATACAGAATGAGACAGTTTTCTGGTATAATACACAAATGCATTTTGAAGTCTTAGTTTTAGTTAATATACTATCATTTTTAAGTTAAAAAGCATAGTTTTTTTTTTAGTAAAAAGCATGATCCAGTCCTAAACTGGAGCATCCGCTTCTCTGTCTTTAGGGTTTTCTAAAATACATCAATATACATTGTTACTTATGGTTAGACAAGTGGGTGTGCGTTCATAAAGGTCATCAATCTGAGTGTGTAGAATAGCCATGTGAGTTTGTGACTCAGTGGCATAAAAATGCCCTATTGCAGGGCATGTGTTCCCTGATGGCCATATTTACTTAAATGCCAACAGCAAAAGAGCGAGGTTGGAGAGTACAGCTCTCCAGAGTGAGTGTATCTGTGAGGCAGAACATTACATGGCTGCACTTTACTTAATAAATTATTTCACAATTACGTAAGGAAATAAAATGCATGGATAGATATGTTGTCTTCATTTGAAAGTGTTCATCTTTTTGCTTTTTTTAAATTCCCTTATGTTGCTTTTCTTCTCTCAGTTTTTAATTACAGGAGTCTAAACCATATCTGATGGAGTTCTCAAGCTAGGGAGGAAAACCACAGAAGACCTATCAGTGGCTTTCTTTTTTTTCTCTTCTATTGCACTTTTTTTTTATATAACTTTGCCCTCGACTCGAACAGATGAAGTTATAAATAGTAGCCTGATAAAATATGGATGAACAATAACAAACTGCCCATGCTCGCTGCTTTCAGAAGAGCGGGAACAGAAAGTCCAGAAAGTACTACTGATTGTTTTGGAAGCTGCACAAGGTTTGGCTCCATGTGTACGAGCCTGCATCATGTGCTGATAGAATGAGAGGCTCGCTGAAGTGTGAGACTGGAAAAAAAACTGACCTGGCTTATATTTGAACACCCTGAGGCCATAGGCCTTTTGGTTTTTGTTGCCAGGGCGCTCGCGTAGCCCCGAGCACGCCAGCGACCTTCCCCGCTGGACAAATGCTGCGCAGTTAACAACATACTCTCCATGCTTGCGGACGTTTGTGTGGTCAGCTCAGGTGCACTTTAATGTTTCCACTTTAATAAATGGAAGAACTCGTTAAAAGATGCAACAGAATGATGGACAGAATTTAAGAAGGATTACAGCCGTGAAGCTCGGTGAATCCTTGTTGTCTTTGAGACGAAACAGCCTCTGTGAGTCTTGAGATGCCACCTGTGGTGGCGCGTCTCCATTGACAGGTTAGGAATTAATCCTTCTTTTCTGTAGACCAGGTGGAAGGCGCCGGGTCAAACACGGGACAGGAGACAGGTGGCACCGAGCGCGTCTGTGGGCACCTCAGACATGAGAATGCTTACTCTGAAAGTTAGCTTTCTGTCATGCATGCCCTCTTTTGCTACTGTTATCTTGATAACTTAACAAATTATTTTAAAAATAGTTTCAATAGCTATTTTAAATGATTTTGAAGACATTAATTCCTTTTGTTTTCTAGTCCAGTCCTTTTTAACCAAACGCTTCACTCTGAGGATGTCTTTCTTTTCTCGAGTACGACACACACACAATAACACACTCACTTAATTTGCTCTGTCCCAGAAAAGTTGCTCCACTTGTTTTCTCATGGATCGTCTCAGAGATGAGAGTGAAATGATGAAGGGTGGAAAGGAAAAACTGTCCCTGTTCTGTAACAAGTTTAAAATGGACTGAGAGAAAGGACCAGAGAAATGTGAGCTACATGGGGAATGTGAAAAAAATATCATGGAAATGTCAAGGTTTATTAAAAAAAAAAGTACTTGTAAATGACCATGTTGCTGTTAGCTGGACTATATCAAATGTCACTCACAAGACTAGCGAATGCTTCTTACTCATCAGCATGTTTTTGTTTGTGCAAATGGAAAAATATTTTACTTACTTTAGCTTTCATCTCAAAAGCTCGGATTACCTGAAAGCCTTGACTGTGTCTAAGCGAGCAAAAAAACACAAGCAGAGGAAAACTTAGAATTTCACCCACTGTAAGACACATGCTTCATTTGACTTTAGATTTTACCTTATTTTCACCTAAAAAGAGAACAATTGTCAGACAAAACGAGGAGTTCAAAACAAAATCCAGCTTTTTACGGAATGACCTTTCTTGTTTCTGTTACCTTCATGCATCTAAAGTAAATCGGCTTGACATTGTGTTGTCAAACATATTAACAAATCAGCCTCTGTGGGCTTCGCTGAGAACAGACAAGCCCAGCATGGCGGACACACAGAGGTCTGATGCTCATCAGGGGGCGAGGGCAGGTTGGAACTCGTCTGCGTGTGGCAGCGCGTGATAACATGTGTCCCGCTTGCTCACATGAATGCAGAAACATTCTGTGGAGAGGTGGAAATGATGAAATTCAGGGTAATCCTCCAAAACAGATGCTTTACATGGTTTATGAACTCTATAAGCGCTTCTTCCTCCCATATCTCATTAGTGTTGCGCCCTACAGTTTAATCTTGAAAATGACCTCTCTTAGAAAGTCATTTCATTTTTTAGGAGTTACAATGTAAGGGCAAGCTCACATGCCTTTTTAAAAAAAAAACATTTTTAGTATACGTGGGTGCCAATCCATTTATATAACTTAGTCTATTGATGTGTTTTCTTTCTTTCTTTTTTTTTCTGTCTGAGCCTCCCACACCATGCCACTGCCCAGTTATCCCAATGGCACAGCTCTGCTTAGCTTGTACTTCATCTCAACATGCGAGTCTGATTATATCATAGTGGAACTGCCCACTCTCTGTGAGACGAAATACACATTATTATTTTCAATAACCTTGCAGCCATCATTTGCCTAAGCTAATCTTAGCAGTTTCCTGCAAATTAACCGGCAGTAACATCCTCATCTGTAAGGTTTGCTCAGCAGATAGTCCCGTGTCCCGCCAGCCCTCCTTGCAGATCACATGTGCGTCCTCTGTTCTTTGACTGTGCTCTGAAGTAGACCAAGCGTCTGCTCCATGAGGTGACTTTTTCTTTTCTTTTCTTTTTTTTTTATTATTAGGCTGTTCTAATTTTACAGAATGGGGCTTGCGTGTCAGAACAGACTCAGAAGCAGGAAGGGGCAAGTGGAGGAGAAATGGGCTGTAAAACAAGCTTGATTAATGCTCCAGAAAGCCAAAGAGGAGAAATGTTAAAATCTTGTAATACAATCTTCCTTAGAATATAGATAGGTCGTTTTTTTCTTTTTTTTTTTGAGTCTACGTAAATGAAGAAAGGTTGTTCTGCCTCAGCAGACAGAGGATGAGATATTTCCTGCCTGTTGAGAACTAAAGTCAACTGTGAAGCAACACCTGCTGCGCCACCGACTGTCAAGTGTGGAATGATGATGACTTAAGAGCTAAATTTGATACCTTTGATCGCTTTTTTTCCCTCCCCCTTCTCTTTAAACAAAGTTTTTGATTTCATCGGTCAGAGCAAGGAAAAAAAAAAAATCTCTTTCCGCAAGTGAAGAATCTTTTGAGGAAGGAAACTGACGGGAAATGAGGGAAGCAGGATGTGTCTAAAAAGAGGGTGTTTGAGTTTGGCTCATAGGCGCTTTGTTTTTACTTCTCTGCAGATGCGCACTGAGGCTTTGGTTAGGAAAAGCTAAAAATAAGTTCCTTCTGCTCCACAATCCCTCTACTTAGTCCTTGGAGTTTCCAGAAGTGGGGTTTGCTGTATATCGGAAATTTCTCCTTGCGTACTGAGTCTTTTCTTGTTTTTTTTGTTTTTATTTTGCTTAGTTTGTGTTATAAAAAACATTTTTTTCCTTTAACATTTGCTGACTTTTTCTAAAAATGTTGCATGTAAGGAAATAACTGTATAAACTTGCGTCTCAGCCATATGGAACTTTTATTTTAGTAAAGGTCTTAGTTTTAAACATGTTTTAGATTTAGGATGTTTGCTGAGGAAAGGTGATTCTGGTCTCCATGGAAACTAGTTATGCAGTTCAGTATAGTGACTGAGTGATATATATCCAATATACAGTATATGTATTTTTAACATGAGATACAAAATGTAAATCATGTTCAACATTTCATTTTATGCATTTATTTTGAAAATATTGTGAAGCATTTTTTTCATTTACCACTATAAGGCACAGTCAATAACATGTCATCACTTCAATGTTTAGTGAGAGGAACAGCTTCAAGTCATGAGCCCTTCGCTGAGAAAACTGCAACTTTTTACGGTTTTCTAATAAATATGCCAAGAGGCAAAAGAACATTTTTGCCTCCATCACCTTATTTCTTTTGTGTTCCTCCTCTGCTGATACTGCAAAGCTCACCACCTGAAACTCAACCTTCTACAATACGGGTAAAGTTTCAAATTCAGGGTGGAAAAGCGTTCACCACCACAGAAATAAATAGTTCAAGATACGGAAGGTTTTTTTTTTTTTTTTTTCCCACCATCTCATTATAACGAGAAAACAAAATTTGTTTTGTTATGTGAAACAAATTTTACTGCGACATTAGCAGACCCAAACAGCCACTCAGCCCAGCTCCGTCAGCAACAATAATTTTCAAATTTTTATACCATCCGCCGCAAAACAAAGTATTTTTTCAGAAAAAAATTTGACACAATCAAATCAATCAATTAAAAATGGATCGATTCTTCTGGTGTTTGCCATTTTCTCATATACTGCTTTGTTTTTTAGTGAATGTTCGGAGCTCAGTGAATGCACCAGGAAAAAAACGCTCGTCAGCCCAGGGTTCTGACATTCAATCTGTCGTTGGGGGTTTTGGGGAAAACCCAGTGCATGAGATGGAATTAAGGTGTTTGAGGAGCATAGATCCACAAGTAAATAAAAAAAGAAACAAGACTAAAAAACGAATATGGTGGAGTGTTTTCTTCTGTTTTTGTTGTTTAAAAAAAAAAAAGAGATTAAAAAAAAACATTTAAACTGTCAGTGCGGGAAAGCAAGAGATGGATGCTATAGTATATTCTCCTTAATCTTGAGAAAATGATTAAAAAGATAAATAAATAAATAAAGTAATACAGGACGTTTTTGGTTTCCATACCAAGATCCAAGGACAGGCTAAAATTTGACTGGCATGTTTTTAAATTAAAAAAAAAGAAATTCTAAATGTTCTGTTCCTTTTATGTTTATATTCTCAGATTGTGTCTTGTTTTTTAAATTAAATATTATTTTTTTTAAATCTCACATCCCTAGTTTACTATTCATAATTTTTGAAATTTTAATGAATTTTAGTTTTTGTCAAATATGTCTGAATAATGAATCACCACAAAAAGATGGGGCTTGGTCATTTTTTAAAACTTATTTTAATTCCAACTGTAGCATCTATTTGGCATTCTAGAGAAGACAAATATTAAGATAAATATTGGGTTTTTTCTTAGTATTAAAAGAAGTCAATAATTAATTTGGATCTTCAGAGAATAAAAATCCAAATTTCCCTGCTTCAGGTGACATCATGTTGCCATATCTGAATGTATGCTATGTTTTATTAAGATCACCTAAATAACAATCAATTTACAAAAGTTACACAAAAAAATCCACTTGAACATGTTGTGTAATTTCTGTCTTTGTCTCCGTTTTGTGTTTCCAGGCTCAGGTGGCATTTTTACAAGGTGAGAGGAAAGGACAGGAGAACATGAAACAGGATCTGGTGAGGCGGATCAAAATGCTGGAATACGCCCTCAAACAAGAAAGGTTAAAAAAAACTTGCAGAGCAAGTCATTTGTTTTGTTCCCCTCACCATGTGTACATTTGTGGTTTGTGTGGTGCAGGTGCATCGACTTGTAGCATTGTCCTTATATGACCTCTCATGCGTTGCAGATCCAAGTATCAGAAGCTGAAGATGGGCAACGAGCAGAGTCCAGGGGACAAAAAAGCAGAGATGGAGGCGGATCAGCGTATGTTTCCGAGAAGCAGAATATTTTCATGGTTCAGGCCTTTCTGTTGCATCCCTGCTGATTTATCTATTTTCTGTAGTTCCCAACGGACCTGCTGAGTCTGATTCAGAACCGGCCAATCAGATGAGCTGGAAGGAGGGACGTCAGTTACTACGAAAGTAAAACCTCTCAAATACCTGTCCCACTACTCATATGCTGTTTTTTCCTCTGTGTTTGATTAATAAGACTCACTTCTACAGTTACAGCTATATTTAGTGCTCTTTTTTTCCCCCCTTGGATCTGTAGATATCTTGAGGAAGTGGGTTACTCAGACACCATCCTGGACATGCGCTCCAAACGCGTGCGATCCCTGCTAGGTCGCAGCAGCCCAGAGTCTAATGGACCCCCGCCAAGCGAGAGCTGCTCTGAGCCTGAACCTCGAGCAGGTGGAGAGTCCCTGTTAGTCCGACAGATAGAGGAACAGATCAAAAGGTGAGAGGACAGCAGCAGGTTCTGCTGTTAAGACACACTGACATTCATTGATTCACTTCACGTTGTCATCTCTCTTTAACTGGTGACTCTGCATGTTCAAAAAAAAAACAAAAAACATCTACAGTACTTAAAAATACATCAAAACTTTTTTGACATAGAACAAAAAATCTGCAGCACAAATGAAATGTAGAGTTCTTAGATTCAATTAAATTCAGTAGAACATGGTAATACAAAAACTCTGAGAGATACAAGTCTTAAAATATATTGCAATGAGTAATTTGTTAAACTGAGTTTTTTTTTAATTGGAAAACATAACTGAGGAAACTGAGTTAGACCTTTTAACAAGCCTGAAAAAAGAGAAAAGCTCACAGCTTTGATGATTTTAAATATGAAAATTCGATTTAAACTGAATCACACAATTGTCCAATAAAGTCTGAATTCCTAAATTGATTCCACATGCAGTTTTTACATCTTATTTGCTTCATTTTTTTTTCCAAAGAATAAACCAAACATTGGCATTGGCAGTTGTTCATTTACACAAATACTGTATTTTCTGCACTGTTAATTGTTCTGAAAGAAAATGCATAATAAAGAAGTAAAATATCATATATAAGTCACACTTTTGGGAGAAATTTAACAAAATACTGGAACAAGATAGGGCATTTCATCTTAAAAGGTAAATAATAATAATGTAACAGATAACTGTAATGGACTGCATATATATACGCTTCACTACTGTAGAACATTTGATGCTTATTTTTGTGAAACATAGGAGGAACCTAATACATATTAACACATTTAAAAAAAAAATCATAGCATAAAAAACATGCTAACAAGTAAAGTAAAGTTTTTTTTTAATCTTTGCAAATCACTGAATCTGTTGAATTCTTGATCCTTTATGTTGCTTCTAAATAACTGCTGAATCCGCTGTAAGACTGAGCGGTGCTTCTTCTGCGGTGTTATTGTCAGTAGCAAATACTGATGCAATCCTACAGTGCCCTCTAGTGGTTGTTAGTGGGAAAATAACAACCATATGGACCTAAAAGAATGTTAGAAGTCTCACCTAAGTAAAAGTCGCACCCCTGGCCAAACTATGCAAAAAACAAATTAAAACTATTTGATGTGAAAGCTAACATATTTGAGGACTTTTTGAACATTTTAACTCAAACTTTTTCTAAGGTGTTTAAATAACTGAATTAAAACTATGGCTGAATCTGAATTCCTCTCCTACATTTAGCCCCCCAGACAGAAAAATATGAAAAAATAGTGCCTTAAAATGTGTTCATCACTACCACTGGATGGCGTTATCAATAGCTGCCGGTCACCTACATTAGCGCATAGCTGCCAGCGCTTGGAAAAGACATACTGGTTTTATAACTTTAAAAGGCCATGCTAAAACAAAAAGTCATTACTTACATTTAAATGTAGACTTCTGTGCATCAGAGCACACTTACAAAAAGAAATGCATTTGTCCTCTGTAGCACAGCACAATGCAGAACACCCAATCCCCTATGGTTCCTCCTCAAGAAAAACGAGTTCAGACACCGCTGCAGCTTCAAATGCCTCTACAATTAGAGAGGTTGGGAGAAGCCATAAGGTTAGAGGAGGAATTTGGATTCGGCCTGCTTATCAGCTTTCAGGCTTGCAAGTGTGATGGTATTATGTAATATTATTTGAGTCTTAAGAAGGGTAATTGAGGTTAATCTGCCGTTCCTTGCCCTGCATGGTATTGAACTAAGTACAGAGTTTTGTCCTGAGAGTATTAACTCTTCGAAAAACGCTTGCATTTAATGCATTGCTTTAAAAATACTTTCATTTTGATTAGAATACCTAATGGAAGCGTAAAATGTACTTCCTGGTATACAAGTTTATGTTGATTATTTATGGTTTTGCAGATGTCAGTTTGACAATATTCTAATCATTTGCTATGAATGTATTTATGCGTGGTAAAATCCTTTATTAATTAATATTTAGGTGTAAATTTGTGTTTTGATGAAAACTGTTTTTTTGTCTGTAGGAACGCAGGCAAAGAAAGCTCAAAGGTACGGGTCGGGGCTCTGTGCTAGACAAGATCCCTTTCCTTCATGGTTGTGAAGACGATGATGAAGATGACAGCGACGAGGAAGATGACTTCCAAGGCATAGCCACCGACTGCATCGACGGTCCTCGAAAGAGTAAAAAGTCTCGTGTAAAGGTCCGATCAGTCATGCGGTTTTTAAATGTGTGCTAGCTCTGACTTAGAATGGGTGACTTTTCATACGCTGTCTTGTCCCCGCCCCAGATGAGTTCAGAGCCCATGACCACAGACCTGGACCCCGAAGATGAGGAGGATGAAGACGACTCGGAAGATGCCCTCAGTGAATTTGACTTTCTTGGCTCGGGGGAGGATGGGGAGGGGGCGGGAGAGGCCCGGATCTCTGGGGATGGACGGGAGTTAGGTATGCTGTTGCCATAGCAACACCAGCAGCTCTGCCAGAATCACTGCCAGCAGTGTACCTGTCATTTTTATTCTTTTTTTTTCTGCCTTCCCTTGCTCACCTTTTTACTTCTCATTGTGTGTTGGCATCTCTTCTTGTCAATAAAACCAACCTCTTTTCCCAACCACCTGTCTCTGTCCTGTTTCACGAGCCGTCACCCTGTGACTCTATAGCTGTGTGCCTGTCAACTCTGTCTGTACATGTACTTCCTGTGGTTCAGGGGTCATTTCAAAGGTTATCAAGCATGCCGCCTTTGTTTCCTGTGTGTTTCATATTTCACTATTGAATCATATTTACTCAGTGGCTGTCTGCAATTTCCAAAAGAAAAAAAGAGAACTATGAATTGATCTCCTTTTGAGAGCATCGCAGTTTAAGACTGTATCTTTGTGCTTGTTTCTGGCTGGGTTTGTTTCATTTGTCCATGTGTTGGCCTCACCGTCCTTCATCCACCTCTCGCCATGACTGGATCTTTTGTTTCTCTCCTCTTGCCGGGTTCAGAGAACCACAGGAACAAGTTACAGGGCATGATCTCGGACTTCCCCCCTAAACCCACCCCACCACCTTCTGTGTCGGGACAGGGACGCTCCGGTGAAGGTAAGACCTCAGTGTTTCATGTGCCACATTAGCAAAACAAGATAAATGCATTAAAGGAAACCGATAGACATATGGATTAAATATTATTCATAAATCCAATCAGAATTCCAAATACAGACAACTGGCAAAATATAATCTTTTGTCACTCAAACACTCAAAGCAGTTTTTTTTATTTTGGCAAAACGAAAATGTTTATGCTTTTCCTCTTCTGGCCTCTAGGTGGTGCCTTAGGCTTCTCTTCTGACGTCTTCATCATGGATGCTGTTGGGGGAGGCGACATGAACCTGGGCGAACTAGCTGACTAACTGTTGCCAACGATAATGATCTCTCCATGGATGTAATTACACATCTTCCTCTTGTGTATTGATGCATTTGTATGTGTGCTCAGTGAAAAAAAACATTTTTTGTCGGATGTTTCTGTTCCGTCAGATGCAGGACAATAGAGAGGAGTTCAAGAAGACGTGGAACCCCCGTTTCACACTGCGCAGCCACTTCGACGCCATCCGGGCGTTGACCTTTCACCCCAACCAGGCAGTGCTGCTCACAGCTTCTGAGGATGGCACGCTAAAGCTGTGGAATCTCAACAAGGCCATGCATTCAAAAAAGTAGGAGCTTTTCCACCATGTCTTGTATTCTGCTCTTTTTACTATCGCACAAAAAGACTCAAAGTGAGTAGTAGAGAATTATAGTTTTACAAAGGATTCGTCTTTTCCCAGGAACGCAGCGTTGGATGTTGAGCCCATCTACACATTCAGAGCACACTGGTGAGTTCAGTGTGAGGTAAACATTTATTGAACACATTCACAAGCTAACTTCAGTCAAAACTCTCCTTGTGTAGTGGACCAGTTCTCTCACTGACAATGAGTGAGGATGGAGAGTCCTGCTATAGTGGAGGCTTGGATGGAACCGTCAGGTGCTGGAAGATGCCCGACCTCAATGTCGACCCCTACGACAACTATGGTTAGTCTTTACCTGCTGCTAAGCATTTCTCATAAATGTACGAGTCCCAAAAGTCGGAACTAAAATCCATGGCGAAGTCACTTTTCAACGCAATAGGCCACGCCTGTAGAACAGCCTGCCTGAGGATTTTAGAGCTTCATCCACGTCATCCATCTTTTTAGTAAAGCTTTTTCGTAGTTTTTGCATGTTCACAGGTTTTAATTGGATTTTAAACATTTTTTCTAATAATTAATTCAGTTTAATTTGATTGTACTTGTGGAATGTGTATGTATGCTGGGTTTTTTTAATGTGTTTTTATTTATTTTTTATTATGATTGCTAATTTAACTACTACTTTTTGTCTAATTGTTATTTGTTTTAGTTTGGAAAGCACTTTGAGATTCCTTGTAGCAGGAAAAGTGCTCTACAATAAAGTGGAATTTGAGTTTTTCAGATATACATTTCTAAAATGTTGTAAAATTCATTATTTCTTCATTTAGATCCTAGCATCGAGAGCAGCGTACTAACAGGCCACGAGGACAGCGTGTGGGGTCTGACATATTCCGCCGTCCACCATCGGCTCGCTTCCTGTTCAGCCGATGGCACCATTCGCATATGGGATCCGCAGAACTCGTCTCCTTGTGTGTCCGTCTTCAACAAAGAGAGAGGTAAGCTGTGACGAAGCCAAGAGCTCAACAGGAAAACAAAAATATTTTCAGAAGATTAAAAAAAAAGTTTAAAATGGGAGTACTGTTAGTTTCTAGAAATTCTCAGAAAATCTAGCAACATTTTGGATTTGGAAATAGTTTATTTCAAGAAATCTAAAATAAAATTAAAGCTAATTAAGATAACATGAATATATATCTACATAGATTTATATATCACACTTAGGATAATTAGTTGGAAATTTTGCAAAACATAAAACAAAGTCCAAAACAAGTTTTGGAGATATATATTTTAGAAATTGACAAAAAGCACCTATACCATAAAACAAAAATGATGCTATGCAAGAATGACGTGTATCAGCAAACCTATTACATTACCTACAATAAAAGGGTTTCAACTAGACTTATAATAGCAATGAGCTTAAAGTTATCCTTCTAAAACACCAGAAGTTTATATATTTTTCAAATTCTTGAAAATTTTTTCTTAATAAATTTGAAAACAGTGCTGTCTGCTATTAGAAATCCAAGGAGGAAACCGATCATTATTTTATTTGGGATGGGGACTGACATGAATTTTCTACAACAACGAGCAACTTTCTGTTTTTGCATGATTTTATGTCTAGTGTGTAAATATAACATAAAAATGATACAAAATAAGCAAGCAGGTAGTGTTTCAAATTCAAAATACAGTAGTAGATTCCAAAGTAGACAATAACAGAGGTTTAGATCCTAGGCTCCAAAGGGTTAAAAATGAATGTTATAAATGTACAATTTTGCCTGTGATTTCATATTGTGATTGAAATCCTGTAACTAAAAAAAACAAAACAAAACAAAATTAATCGCAATACATTTTTTTCCAGGTTTTGGATTAATTTGTTAACTTTTTTAATTAATTCCCAGCCTTAGAAAAAACATTAACTAGACAGTCGCTTAAATTTTTATCAAGTCTTTGACATTCAAGTATCCTATTTTCTACTGGAAGTCACATTCATTCTGCTTTGTCTCAGTGCATGCACTGCTTGTTATCACACTTGTTTGCCGTCACATGTTGAAAGTATTGTGTTCTGTCAAAAACATCCCTGCAGTTGTGCTTATAATGAGGAGACCACCTCCCCTATGGTCTAATTATATCTTGACTTCTATCAGAACATGGCACGCCCACATCAGTGGCTTTTGTGGCGACCGATCCCAACCAGGTGGTGGCGTCATTCGACGGCGGTGAGACTCTTGTCTTCGACCTCAACACAGAGCAGAGCGTCATCGCTCTGGAGACGCAAACAAAAGATGGTACGCTCCGGATGTGCTGACCTTTAAACCTTGACAGTGTTCTTAACTAGAAAGGATATGATAACAAGTTAACATTCATAAATCATTTTGTTTTGCAGGCAGCGAGCTGATTAACCGTGTCGCCAGCCACCCCGCTGAACCGGTTTCTATCACTGCACATGAGGACCGCACCATCCGCTTCCTTGACAACAAAACCGGTAAAGGCTGAATATGTTTACTTCATTCAGTAATTCCATTAGTGGAATCTTTTTTTTCAGTGTATAAATTAATCTAAGGAAACCGTCTTTTGTGTGTTTGTGTAGGTAAAGTTGTTCATTCAATGGTGGCTCACCTGGATGCGGTCACTTGCCTCACCACAGACCCTAAAGGAACTTACCTCATTTCTGGCAGTGAGTATTTCAGTGGTTTTACTAAAATATATATATATATATATATATTTAACAGCTTCCTTTAGCTTTGATGGTAATCTTGTGGTTTTCTCCAAACACCTGCTCTTTTGCCCCCCACAGGCCACGACTGCTCTGTGCGCCTGTGGATGCTGGACAATAGGACGTGCGTGCAGGAGATCACAGCCCACAGGAAGAAGCACGATGAGGCCATTCACGACGTGGCCTTCCACTCCTCACAGCCCTTCATTGCCAGCGCTGGCGCCGATGCACTTGCCAAGATCTTCGTGTGACGGCTCTGTTGTGATTCTGGTGAGATCACAGATTTCAAGGAAAAACAAACAAAAACGGGAAGCATCCGTGGAATTTGTCTGACATTTCGATTTTGAGTATCCACCAACAGGTTTCAGTTCATCAAGGGCAGCCAAGTTGTGAAAATCAATTAGCTGTGATTAGAATGCAGAGAAAAGGGATTTCCCTTTCGCTAAAACACACACACACACCACAGTGCATACTAGAAATGTGTGTCATATCCTTTCTCCTAAAAACAAAGATTCAAAAAGTTTTTTACTTCTTTTTTGGGGTAGGTACAAATTTGCAGGTCTAAATTTCTCTGTAGATTTTGCTGCATAATAATTTCCTGCACTGAATGTCCTCTTTATCCTAAGAAAAGACACATTTTTATCTTTTAATAAGTCTCTGAAATTATTTTTCTGGTGGCTAACGAGGTTTACAAAACCACGGTACTCCCTAAATGAGTAGTTTTGAGATTTTTTTATTTAAAAAACAACCGCAATTATTTATGCTAAAGTAAAATATCAGCATAGAGCTGAAACTTTAATAAGCATTTTTAGAAAAGGTCGAATGCAGTAATTATTTGAAAGGGGCTATTCCATGATTTTTTTTTAGCCTTTCAGAGTAGACTATATCCATATATGTTCACATATTACCTTTGGAACACTAACAAAAATAAAATAATCCAAACTTCTTCAAAGGTGGATGCACATACGATATATCTGCCTTTAGTAGGCCTGGCTATCACTTCACTGCTTCACAAGACAAACACGCGATTTCTTCATGACTGTGCTGGGCTGAGAGTGGGGGGTTGGGGGTGTCTTAAAGGAGCCCCACGTCTAAAGTAACAAACACTTGTTTGAGCTGGAATTTATAGAAGACAGGTAGGGCTGCCACAAACGATTATTTTAATAGTTGACTAATCACCGATTATTTTTTCCGATTAGTCGACTAATCTGTTCACGGCCAAAGTGGATGCAAAGATGCTGAAGTTGATAACCAGCTAAAATATTAGTTAAATGCCAAATTAGCCAAAAAATAAAAAGAGCCAAAGTTAGCCTAAATAGCTAGCATGCTGCTGAAATATTAGCTAAATTCCAAATTAGCCTTAAAAAAACGGAAAAATCCTATATTAGCCAAAACAACTAGCATATAGCTGAAATATAAGCTAAACTCAAAAATTGCCTAAAAAACTTAAAAAAGCTTAGTTAACCAAAATAGCTAGCATGCTGCTGAAATATTAACTAAACTCCAAATTAGCCTTAAAAAAACCCGGAAAAATCCTATATTAGCAAAAACAGCTACCATATAGCTGAAATATAAGCTAAACTCAAAAGTTGCCTAAAAAACGTAAAAAAGCTAAAGTTAGCCGAAATAGCTAGCATGCTGCTGAAATATTAGCTAAACTCCAAAATAGCCTAAAAAAAGTTAAAAAAAAGCTTAAGTTAACCAAAATAGCTAGCATGCTGCTGAAATATTAGCTAAATTCCAAATAAGTCTTAAAAAAACGGAAAAATCCTAAATTAGCCAAAACAGCTTGCATATAGCTGAAATGTAAGCTAAACTCAAAAATTGCCTAAAAAAGCTTAAGTTAGCCCAAACAGCTAGCTTTTAGATTAAGTATTAGCTAAAATCCAAAATAGCCTAAAAAAACCTTAATAAATGCCAAAATATTCCAAAAAGCTAGCAGAATGCTATTATAACTTTCAACTTTACTACAATCTGACTTCATACAATATAAAGTAACGACTAATCGACTATTAAATTAGTCGTCGATTATTTTAATAGTCGATTAGTCGTCGATTAGTTGACTAATCGTGACAGCCCTAAAGACAGGACACAACTGGAAGACATATGGTATTCTGCATCTAAAATGAAAGTTTTTTTGCTGATCATCACTAGCTCTGTGTTGTGTTAGACCGGGGGCGTTAGAGTAGATTCTTCCTGAAGGGAGCGGTCGGCATCGTGCTTACGTCCGCACGTTTCCACTCGCTCGTTTTTGAGGGTATGAGAGGGGCTGCTGCAGACAGTGCAGGTTTTTAGAGGATTACTCTTAAATGCGCTTTGGGGTTCTTTATAGTGGGGAATGAACTGTATTATGCACTTAAAACCTAAAAAAGTAGAATTTTCATGGTAGGGCCCCTTTAAAGTAGCAAAACCATAATATCTAAGATTCATATGAATAGTGAAGCAAAGATATTTAAAATGCTATTCTTCATCTGTAATCTCTAGACAGGCGTTAAATAAAAATCAACCTAAAAATCACAAAACATCAATAAAATAAATTAATTTAAAGAAAATACTCATACATTTGTCAATCAGATACGATACATATAACTAATAATACATAAAAGAAAGTGTGCAGTCATTACAATTTGTTTCATTTTGATTTAAAAAACAAAAAAAAGTAATTTATTGTTTACGTTGCATATTTAATCATTTACTGCTAGTGTTTAATTTATTTACCCACAAACCAAAATAACATGCTTGTCAGTCCAAACCATTCGCTGTTTGTGACAGCTGGACCGAGTGAGTGTGATGTCACCCACAGAAAATGGCTCACATCCTACTCCAATTAATGAAGTCAATTTGTTCATCTTTTTTTTTTTTTTGGCAATACTGACATCGCTACGTTGAAGCCAGAAATTGTCAGTAAGCCGTGATTGGGAGGGAGCTTGTTGGTACACTACACTCCTATGACATGACATTTGATTGGCCAGTTTATAACTTAAGTAACTTGCACTAAAGAAAACAATTCTAAAACAAAACAAAAGATTAACAAGAGCTTCTTAAAAAGGTGTCAGAGCAAGAATGGTTACTCTGACAAATGTAATGACTGAGTAATAGCAGTTTATTTCTCAAAAGAAGTCTGTTGGATCGTGGCTTCTTGAAGCCAGCAGGTAGTTCCTGTTTGGAACGTCATGGTGGAGTCCAGTTCTCATATACAGTCAGTGGTGAACAGCACACAGTTAGTCAGGTGTTAGTGACAGAATTCCCCTCAACAGAGCCTGAATGGAGAAAATCACGTTACAAGAGAAAAGTCCTGACCTGCTTCCTTTTTAATGTTCTGTTGAGCCATCTGACTGTTGCACGAAGCGTCTTTTGAGTCACTTGTGAAGCACTTCTGGTCTGACTTCTTTTTTTTTTTTTTTAAACAGTTTTCCAGCTACAACTACTACAGAGACGACAGTGGACCAGCTTTGTGTGCTCCCCTCTCATGCACAAAGACGCACACAGACAGACTCGCACATGCTCGTCCTGCACCCCGCTGGCTGGGTCATCAGCACAGGACCCCACAGTTCTCCATGAAACTTGTAATACTAATCACATCTTGTTATGCTTATTTTTTTTTTATATAACTAACGATCTTTGCTGCTCTGTTTTCAATTAATCACATTTCAAGTAACACTTTTCTACACTACTTATATTATGTCCGGCTATTTTCCTAGTTTGTTTTTTTGCTAACATTTACTACAAAGTACTTGTACATGTGTATTTGCTTCAGCTGCTGACACTACCAACACTTTTGCTTAATAAGGAACCACCGCACACGATGCATGAGGTCGTTGCATTTTCTTTACAGTAACTTGTGCCTAATAAAAACATAAAGGCATCAAACGAACCGCTAACAGTGCCCAGTGTGTTTGCATTGGGAAACAGTGTGTTACATTCCAAAGACTCCAGATAATGTGTGAGTGTTTGTGTGTGTGCAGCATTTACTGACTTTATATTTGGTTTTTGGGAGACACTAGCTAACCAGAGTGAACCGAATAGCTTTAATTTTATGTGTTTACAAGAAAGTTGGTCTTATTGTACACCTGAGCAGCTTCCCCTCATGATTCTTCCTGTGTTTGTGCGCCAGATTAGAAATTTGCCGTGCTCTAGAAGATAAAAGGAAGTCCCACGAGTGCGAATCATTTCCACTGCAGACTGGCGCTCTGGCAAAACTGTAAGCAGCTTCACACAGATCACAGGAGCTCAGTGCAGGCCGGCCTCAAAGCGCTGACACTGATTCTGTCATTTGGTGCTTTTAACTGTAAAGTGTGTGTGTTGATTAGTGTGTGTGTGTAGATGCACTTGTTTAAACGCGGTGCTATGACAGGCCCTGTCCGTCTTGATCCAGAATCAGGGACCAGTTTTAGTGTGTCTGTCTGAGAAGGAGAGGCTCGTTCATGTTTAAAAAAAGAAGAAAAAAAAAGTATTTCCTAATTTCTTGTGGCGTTCTTGTCATAAACCGTGCTCACATTTCAGCATTCACAGTCTCTGCTCTGGTATTGATCCAAAGGATGTAATTGGTGTTGACCTTGAATGTTCTCAGCTTGATAAGCAAGATGGCGCTTTTGAATTTAGCAAGTTTGTTGGCCTGTGGTTTGATCCTCATGACACAAAGCTTTCAAACAGACATGCTGTGAAAACCGATTTTCTACCACAACATTTTTTGGCAATAGTGACACAACAAAGCATCATATCTGCCACCATTTTTTGTAACCTACCAAGCACTTGCTTTTTTTTTAACTCTTTTAATCAGCTGTATGGATATCTGCAAATGAATCTGTAGAATCAATAGTCCTAATGCTCTCACTGACGCTTTCTTTTGGTTTCCCACACTTGGACTTAATATTGGCTGCTGTGGAGAGTGTGGCCCTCTAGAGGCAAACGTTATGCAGCCGATGGTTTCTTAGATTGCCTTTATGCAATAACAGCAGGACACCCCCCTGGTTTTTGTTTGTATAAATGTTGACTTTTTAATAACCGACTTTTTTCTATTATGAGAAACACTGATGAAATAAATAGTGGAACTTTCTGGTAGATCAGATTAACGTTTGAATAGTCCAGAGCCCAGCGCTCTTTCATCGACATTCATCCTTCATCTGTAAATATTCTGAAAGCAGGGTGGCATCCCGGAGCTGGATCAGACACCTCACTCTACTGTTGTTTTGTCAAAGAAAATCAACCGGGTGCCACTACATCATGCAAGTCATATAGTCTTGCTATATATATATATATATTTTGGTTCTGCTTTTGGCTCCTAATTGCACTACATCTGAAAATGGTTGAGGAGTGGATAAACAGGGTGCAAAAACAATATTTTGCTTTTTTTTTTTTTTTTTTTTTTGGAAAGGTTACTGATGGCCAGTTTTTATCCTTCTTACACAACAAAATATAGTTTGGCCTCTTTGAGGAAAAAATAAACGACAAATCACTTTAGTTAAATCAGTATTTTGCATAAAAGAACATTGAATGAGTTTGTAGATGATCACATTTGCCATTACATGCTGTAAATGTCTCATTTTTTTTCTCCTTGCATCTCTTTATTTAATCATGTGTATGATTATTAAGATGTGATTATACTGTAGAGTCAGAAGTAAGTCATTCTTCCTTGCTAGGCTCACAACTTGGTTGTTGTCAATAAAGGCAATGTAAAACTTGTAAAAAAAAAAAAAATTAAATGAAATGGTTAAAACAAAAAAGTAAAAAAAAAAAGTTACCAGTCAGAGGCCAAGGTAAAGGACTCTAGTTTCTTTGTGTTTTTTATTTTTTTAATCAGCAATTTATCACTGTGTGATATTTTGTACATCATATTAAGCCGTATTCAAACGATTTTCCTCTAACTACAAGGGATAAGAGACCTGCTTTCTATTGATTTTGTTTTATTATATATTTTTGAACTGCATTCTAGCTTGTATCAAATGACTTTTGTTTACGGGTCCCCTGTTTTACGTCATTCAGGAAGAAAATACAAAAAATAAAATTTTGTACAGTGAAGTGGGAGTCGTCATTTCTTATGTGTTGTTGGCTACAAAATTATTGCAGTGAAAGCTGAAGCTCCAACTACACAGATGCTAATTTTTTCATTAGACTTTGGCTGATTCTACTGATTACGTTAAACAAATACTAATTTATTTCTTTTGTACAAGTGTTGCCATATATGTGAGGTGAGTTTTTTTTAAAGACCTGGATTTATTCAAATGTATTTCTTCTGTATCGCAGGATCCATCCTTGTCATTAAAGAATCAGTCGCATTTTTTAATCTGTTGAACCTGCTGTATCCCTTTCGGTGTCATGAGGCTGCTGGAACTAACCCAGCTACTGTTGGACGCAGGCGGGGATCTCCTTGGACAGGTTGCCAGTTTATTGCAAGATCTCAAACTCGCACCAATTGCCAATTTATAGTCACCAATTAATTTATGAAGCATGCTTTTGGACTGGGAGGAAGCTGGAGTGCCAGGAGATAACCCACACATGCAGGAAGAGAACATGAAACTCCACAAGGATCAGAGCTGGTTTTGAGCCAGGGCCTTCTTGCTGTGATGAGGACGCTAATCACTGCCTTACAGAGAACCACATTTATAAATACACAACAAATTAATTTGATTTCATATGATTTAGTGTTCAAACATTTTTGTTTTTTTTAAAGGTATTGTCTTTAAAGTTAAGAGTTAGCTGGAGAAATTAAATAAAAAATGGAACCTTTTACTAAATAAGTCACAATACTGCCCTCTTGTGGTAAGAGGAGGAAGAAGGCTTGAAAAATGTAAATCTTTATTTCTTCTGCATATTCAAACATGAGCAATTTTTTTCCCTCTAGGATAAAATAATTTTTAAATTTTATCCAACTCTGAAATGAAGAGTTTTGAACTTCAAGGTGTCCACATAGAAGTGACATAAAAAAAAAAAAAAAAAAAAAAACAACTTGTGTGCATTATTAGTATTGTAGCAGACGAGGAGATTATTTCTAAGGAGCCACAGTCACGCAGATGTGCTTCCCCTGTCTAATTTGCTTTTCACTGTGTTGTATCACACCTCCTGCCCCTCCCAGCCCACTAGGTCTTTTTACTGAAACCAGACAAAAGAAACGAGCCTGTAAACAACTCCACAGAGAGGTGTGGTTCCCCTGCTGTCCTGCAGGGGTGCGGCTGCTAAACATGCAAAAGGAAGGCAACAGAAAAAAAAAAAAAAGTTCTGCAGAAGGACTGAAAGTGGCTGATGAAGTTTGGAGGGAAGTGATGGAAGTGTGAAGCTGCCCCCCCATCCCCACCCCCCAGGCAGTGTAAGAGGATCTGTGCTGACCTCGTGTAGGAGGGAGAGAACAAACAAGTCAAACAGCCCTAAATCAAGGAAGGGGGGAGAGGATGATGAAAGGGAGGAGCGAGAAGCTCTGGAGAATGGAGAGAGAAGGTGGGACTGGCCGGGAGCCTATTGGCTTCAGGAGGTGTCAGTCATGTCACTTCCTCCTCGGCTATGGTGAGAACTCAGTTAGAGGGCAGGAGGGAGTGCAGAGGGAGGTTCCCACACACTGTTCTGCCTGCCTGCCTGTGCCTTTTCTCTAAAAAGTGCACTGGGGTTGAAACTGAAACAGGGCAAGACTTGTAAAAGGAGTGCAGTCTGTCTCTCTCTCTCATTCTCACGGTTTCCTGTTTACGGAGGCCATTTTGTTACTCAGCCCTGGGAGTACAGCACAACAAAGTTGGCTGCTTTTGTTTTTCTTTTTCCTCCTCTCCAGACTTTACGACCGGGGAGTTTCATAACCAAGTTTGGACTCTGCAGAGCGACGTCTTTGGACTGAAGAGCTGAAGGCGTGAGGAGGTGGAGCTGGCAGGAGGACAGTTTTGTCCCTCGCTGTGACATTTTTCCCCTCTCTCACACACACTGCTCATGGCACTTCACACCCAGACTGTTAGAGACGTCTGACAACAAGGAAAGAAGTGTCAGAGAGGAGGTAAAGGGACTTCCTGGATGAGGATCCTCTGGAAGGGGTTCGACTCCAGCCTTGTCTGCTTCCTTTGCTCCACTGTTTGAATGAGTGTGACCTTGCTGGGAACCGCACACAACACCTGGAAGTGGACCTGTGCGTGCTGAGAGCATCAGAGAGCCAGCCCACACTTCAAATGGCTAATGCCGGCCCTTGTTGTACCCCAGGGGTAGCTACTCAGGTCTTTTTTCCTCCTGGGAGCCCCTTGCCACCCAGCCCCCCCATACCAGTGCCTCCAATGGTTGGGTTTCCCATAGTGGACCCTACTCCAGGGCATTGCTCTAGTGACTCTGTGATGCCCTCGCTGCCTCCTGCCCCACCGGGGGTGTCCTTCATCATCCAGATTGGTCTGACCCGAGAATCTGTTCTGATGCCCCAGAGCGCCGATCTGGCTTACGTGAAGCAAATTGCCTGCTCCATCGTTGACACAAAGGTAAGGAACGCTCAGACAGGTGAGGGTGGCGTGTCTAATGTTCACCCCAAATGGAGAAAGAAGGAGGCGCAGGGGCCCTCACCCCTTAGGATTCCTGTGGTTCTTGCTGTCCTTTCAGTCTCGGCAAAAGCCCCATTCACAAGGGTAAATGAAAGGATCCGAGCAGGAGGTTAAAAACATGTCAGGAGCTGTCACAAGACTGTCAAGGAAACAAGAAAACTCATAAGAGCAAATCCACACTTTATTTCAGTACTAAAAGTGTTTTGATGATCCACATCTTGCTCAGATGAGCTGTATTTTTTTTATAGAATTACATCAGTTGTTTCAGTTTGTTAGAGCAGGGAAAATATTTATGTAAGCTCACACAAATTTTAAGTTTCTTTGTATTTTTATCGACCTAAAGAGGGAAACAAGTTTTTCTTTAGTAAAAGGAAGTAGATAATGACTTTAAGAGGAATGTTGTTGTTTGTCCTTTAAGAGATCATTATAGAAAATAACTTTTGTCAATAATTGTTTTTGGGTTGCAGGTAAGGGAACAAAGAATTCTAACTAAAAGCTGGTTCTAAGAGGTGAAAAACTATATGGATAAACAGTGCTGGGCGATATGACGAGATAGAAAAGTGTCTATTGTGCCGTTTCTCTTCTATTATTTATATTTGTTTATTTTTATTGCTGAACTTTAGTGCAAAAATGTGCATTCCTACTAATAAACTTGAAACTGTTGTGTACTTAAAAATGTTTCACATTTGTAGCTATACAGTTACAAGTTACTTGATAAAATAAAGTCAGAGAAACGTCAGCGAGGACATTTTTGCCTATTTTGTTCAGATAATAACTGAAAATATACTCCATTGTGGTATATTGTCATATTTACGGTTATTGTGATAAAAAATAATCTATATCATGTTTCCATATTGCTTAGCACTGTGGATAATATGTACACTGAAGAAAGTAGTTATGCTATTAGTTTAATCATTCATCAATTTGAGTTGATGGTTTACTCAACACACAAATCTAATTTGATAAAATAAATACTTTTAAATCTAACAAACTACAGAACTTTAGCTAATTAATCCAAATTTTTTATAGTGCACAGAAAATACATGACAGTTCAAAGTAGGCTGCATTATTTTCCTCAATTACAACAGGAATATTAATTTATTTATTAACTACAGGAACATTTTGCCCTTGTTTCAGTGTGAGCCATTGATATCCATTTATTAGTAAAAGGATAATCCATCTAAAAATTGCTTCGGAGATAATAGTATTTTTTTATGTAAGCTTTATTTCTCCACTTTAGTTTGTATTTTCCAACCATATGTGTCTAATTCATCTTTTTTGAGTCACATTTTTTGTCCTATTTTCCTGCCAGATTAAATCATCCTGGTTTTAATTGGTAGAATCTTTGATTATAGCCTCCAGATTTGTTTTTATTTTATTTTTTTTTTTTTAAAGCAGGTATGTTTTGCTGGCATGTTTATGGACCAAACTCTAATCCTCTAATCCATAGGACGTTATATCAATAATACTCACTTTGTGTGTTTTTGACCTAATTTGAAGGGAATATAAGGATGGCAATGATAAAGAAAAACACAGCATTTTCTCATGGTCAAAGTGTTTTCATGCTATAGTATCCAGAGTATTCACGCTTCATTTCCTCTACACTTGGATCGTACGTGATTGTTCTCTGGCTGACACATGTCTTGCATTGTCATCCTGCTTTCAATTTACAAGACATAAACTCTATTATTAGCTCTCACTATGACACCATATTGTTGCTCATCTGATAGTGAAATGCAGTGCATTTGTCTCTTCAGTGTTCCACTTCTACAGATATGACGACATATAGAATGATACAGGAGTTGTGTAGCAGTCCTGAGACAGTAATATTGGCTGGTAAATAGTAATGTAGTCCAGCTGGAAAGTGCAGATAACTGAGAGTAAACACGCTCCTATAAATAACAGTATGAACCCCTTCTTTAATCATGTTGAGCTTTATTGTTTTCTTAAAAATGAGATGTTTGGTCCAGAATGTGGAGTGTCGAGGTGGTAGTGACATTTTCTCTGAATCAGGAAGTTTAGAACGTTATCAGTTTTTATTTGAAGGCTGACACCACATGTGTTTTGAACTTCTTGTGTAGCTGACATCTACTCCATCTGCTCCCTCTGTTGAGCTGATACAGTGATTCAGGTAATATGGCTTTATCTGTCAGCTCGGTTGGGAGGTGCTAATCAGTTACTTTTTCCACAGGCTGCAGATATTTAAAAATTTCCAGGAAGTACTTCCATCCGGCTCACACGCTCTGCCGATGTAATTATTTTTTCTTTGCACAAAGACTTTTGTTTTTGTTTAAATAACAGCATAAACAGGACCGGCCTTCTCTGTGGTGTTATGTTTTAACAGCGCACCTGATGCTGTGCAGCAGTACACTCGTCAGACGAGGACGACAGGTTATTCGGTGGCACACTTCCAGACAACACGCTATTTCTCGACGATATGCCTCGAAACGAGTCAATTGTTGACCTTTGGCTAATGTAAATAAACCCGTCACATCCATCTCGCTCAAATCTCCTTTGTGCCTTTTAACGTCGAACAAGATGATGTGTTTATTCTTGAAGTCGTTTAAATATCTTCTCTGTGTATATTACTGCAACATTGGAATTCAGTAAATCACTAAGCTTTAATCATCAAGTGGTTGTGCGTATTGTGTAGCCATTGAAATCAAGAATGCTAACTCTATTCTTGGCCTTTCTAAAGGACTTTCTTAGTGTTTAGACTCATGTTTGAGAAGCTCTAGCTGATGAACTGCTGTCAGGAGGTCAAGAGCAATGAGAGGATTGAGCCACAAGCTTTTCGGTTCATCCCTTAAAAAATAGTTACATAATAATGTTACTTCAAGAGTCAACAGCCAGTTTGACTCACTTAAACTTAGAGCAGAGTTTGGGGAGAGCAGTTGTGAAACAGAATGATAGCAAGGAAGAGCACAGAGGGAGGAAGGACAGTGGAAAACCAGGACAGAAAAAAATTGTAGAGCGTACAAATGAAAGGTTTAAACTAAGCAAATAATTAAGGACCTCCCACTGGAGAAACACACCTTCAAGTAGCAGTCATTTAATCCTAATTAATGTAGGGAATATTGAAAGCAAATCATTAGAAAAAGTAGGATGTGAGTTGTATTTTTGCTAGTTTTAAACAATTTAACAAAAACCTTAAAGTTGGGTGTTTAAATATAAATAATGAACAGAGAAAATGGACCATAACAGCAAGAACAATTACACAGTATTCAAGTTACAAGCTCTAAATAGCTGAGTTGCCTTAAGAAACTAAAGCTGATGGGAAATAAAAAGAGGACTAGTGTTTGCTGTGGAGTATAAAGACAGAACTGTACAGAACTTGGAAAAAGGTCATGTGGTCCAATACGTGCCCATTCCAGAGCGACGAATCAAGGCAGCTTTTCTTTTTCATCCACCCAAATGTGTTATCTACGTACAAAAAATTAAGAAAAATACAAAAGAGGCAGCGCTGTGGTCACGGTTTCTGTTCGTCAGTCACAGAAGGTGAAACAATGAGTCAAACAAGAAAAGAAATCGTCACGACCAAATCTAACACAAAGTTTTAGGGATACGAGACGACCAGCTGTCAGAAACTAAGTAGAAAATGTGTCTAATTTCTATAACGTGGATGAAAGCCAGGCGTGCTGGCTTATGATTAATCGGGGGGGGTGCACTCACGCAAACACACAATCATGGTTGAGCAGCCTCACTGCGAGTCCTGCATTAAGAAGGAAACACACAAACACACACCAGGAGTAAAATGAAATTAAAAAATCTTTTAACGCTCTCATGCATGAATTATGATAAAATCTGTTAGATATATTTTTCCTAAGTGTTTTTATTCATCTTTAGGAATACTGATTGAAGTTTTTAGAAATATATATATGTATATCCCCACCAAACAGCAATGTAATTATATGGCAATTTATTGCTGTAAATAATTTGAAATATGATATGTTGTAACAGTGGTTCCTCTATTTCTATAAACTGGCCACCGAACTCAACATCAATCATCATAGGATCTAGTTTCCTATCATATCTATGAACTGTTATTTCTGAACTTTTCTTTGCTTACTATCTTATGGTATTTATCATATATTTACTATCTAAGCAGTCTGTGCACTGTAGTGACCTCCATGTATGAAAGGGTATCAAAGGTATTTCAAAATATACTATAATAAAAGTACTATGACCACTTAAAGCTTTTCTTTATCTTTCTTATGGATCTTCAAGATTTGTTTTGGTTGATTTTTTTTTTTTTTAGTTAATTGATTGGCAATTAATTGAATTTTTGATCGATTCGTTTTTAGTTTTGCTTGGGAAATAAGAGTGGTGGTAAAAAGTTTTTCAGAGAAAGGAACACATCCTATATTCATACGCGACATAAATGTTTAAATTAAGTGGTCTGACGTGTTCAAAACAAATTTCCTGCATTTAGGTGGTCAAGCTTAACACCAAAGAGCTATAAATATGTAAATTCCATCCTGAAACTTCGGCCTGCTTAAATCAGAAAGTAGCTGATAATACGTTTGTGCTGGGTAAACGCAAATTACAACCTCAATGTGCCTCTTTGGGAAACGATGGCTCAGCTATTCTTGTGTTGGAACACAGGCGATTCCAAGGGTCAAAAGCAGGCACTAATGTGGATTATTTCAGGCTTTTTTGCTGGTTAAAATGTGGCGTAAATCTCATATGCCAAAATTCACATGTTGAATGTGTGTCGGAGGCTAAATATACAACCTAGTTTTAGTCTATGTGTAGTTATGTGTGGTTTTTGTTTAAACAGCCATTTGGAAGGACTTGCAAAACACTGCTGAGAAACATGGAGGAAAACATTCGACAGAACACATCGTCGCTTTTACTTAAAGTGAGCAGACAAATCTTTGCTTTTGACCCTCTAACACCTGAGGCGTTGTCGGTGACGCTTTAACACAAAATCTTTAAAATACTGTAACTTTTTAACTGCTCGTGCTGCTTTTCTCCTTCAGAATCTGCTGGAATTACGTTGATCGTGTTAATGGTCAAAAAGTTACAGTAAATGGAAGTGAACGGCTTCTGAGTGAACAGCTGTTAATGTTAAGGTCTGTGGGTTGTATTCAATTTGCTTCCTATTTTGGGTGTTTTCTAGCATGTGAAAGTCACTTTCAGAATTGAGAACAAGGTTAAAAGGATGCAGATGAATTTTAAGCAGCTATTCGAGACAGTTTTGGGAAACTAAGAGACAGATGTCTCATCACTGTAGAACCTCCAGTCATGAGATGAACGCCGTTACCGCTCCTGTTATCTTAGACTGCAACGCTTCATCGAGACGAGACACTTGACTGGATTTCGGAGTCTGCTGTCATTCTGCCTTCACCCTGAATTTGAAAGGTTTGGGGTCATTGACTTTATATAAAGAACTGGACAGAGCAAGTGAGACATCACCTATAGAAAATGACTTACCTCCGGTTCCAAACAAATGACATTTATTCAGTCGCTATTTTTCCATGATGTGTTCCATGTTGGAACCAGAAGTCTTCAGTCAGCTGTGATTGGTCCTTCCAATCAGTAGTTGGCATGTTAGAAGGCCACACCCCTTTCACTGAACGCGAGCTCTGGAGAATCTAACAATTAAGCGTTCAACGTCAGGCCACCTATTTTACTGAGGCATCTGATTGGCCTTGAATAGATTGTACTACAGGAAAAATGTGATTAAAAAATAAAATGGGATTAGAAAGAACATGTTAAAAAAAGTTGTATCTGATCATGAATAATTATTCTGACAAATAGAATAATTTGGAATGATAGAATGGAATGATTCTGGTGGTTTACTCCTGTTCCTGTTCTTGGCCGTGGACCGCGCCTCTGGCTCGTCTTGGCTGTGCACCTTGGCCCCACTTGTCCCCCCCAGTCTGAATGAACTCTATTCAAATGCGCAGTTGTAGAGTTAGATTAGCTAATACTTCTTTAATAGTCCTGGTATATCGCCTGTCCGTCCTGGAAGGGAATCTCTCCTTCATGTGGGTTTCTAAGTTTTTTTGTTTTTTTTTTCTGAATCAGGTTTTTCAGGAGTTTTTTCTTATCAGAAAGGAGTGTCTACGGGCAGGACAACCCGTTTTATTTAGTCTGTTTAGTTTAGTGTAGCAATCAGCTACTGTTTATATTTTATGACCGACCTTCTGCTTCTGTAGAATTACCAGCAGGAAGCCCGATGAGCCAATTGTTTTTGTGATATTGGGCTATATAAATAAAATTGAATTGAATAGAACGCCTGAGCAATAGCTGTTCATTTCTCAATAGACGTCTATGGGATTTTGGTACCAAAGGGTACTTCCTATTTGGAACGCAAGAGGGAAGGGTCACTTAGTCCAGTTCTCTATATACAGGGTTTGGGGAAAACCCCAAAGATATCTCCAACCTCTCATAAACCAACAGATGAGTGCCTAAACGGATGGATATTGGAGCAGTCTACCACAGGATAAATGAATAGCAGGTTACCCTTAGTTTGAAAATGAACATTTTAATTAGACTTTCCTGCTTCTCACAAAACAAAACTCACACTTTGACGAAGTTCATTCAAACTTGGAGTTCAGTTTGGGGAAAACTGAATTTGAAACTTCTAAGCTCCCGCAAACTGGAAGCATTGATTGTGGTCCAGAGCTGTTGTTCATTCTTCACTGTTTGATCTCTCAAAAATGTGAGAACATAAACTCCCTTCATCCATTTAAAAATATATATTCATAGCCTGACCTTTTTTCAGATCTTGCTATTCCAGTCACAGTCCCAATCCCCCCGAATCCCTTAAATACAAAACCCCCGGCCTGCTAGAGGCCAAAGCTTTAAGTTGGAGTTGGACAATAGACAGCTTGTTCTGGCTCGGCGAACTGAGTGCAACACATGAGTGTGACTGTACACGCATGCATGCCCACGTTAGTGAGTTTGGGACCCACACCCCACTCCCCCCAAACAAGCTCATCTCCTCCAGCCCAGAAATGATGAGTCATCAGCTTTTTATTCCCTGGATTCTTTCTTGTGTTCCATTGGCACTTTTTTCCATTTGCAGAACAAATTCCTGCATGTCTTCTAATTCCAACTACACCCTGAAAGCCTACCCACCCACCCACCAACTCACCCAAGTTGCTTGATTTGGGGCAAAAACCTTAAAAGACCTTTAGGGCTAATCTTCCTTTGGTCACTAAATCTTTCTGGCCCTTTTGTAAACTGAAAAATCTGCTTTGTACGTGGCAACAACACTCACCAAAATCGCATTACGGGAACCTACACCCTGCCACCCCCCATCCCTCCAACCAGCCCCCACTCACTCTGTGGCCTAAAAACCAGAACATTGCCTCTGTGAGAATGCAACACTGATACATTTGCTCTTTCCTGGGACAAATCCTACAGAAACCGTGTCTTTGTTCTTCCAAACCTGCCTGCTCACTCCATGCGGCTTTCTTATTGTCCACCCTTTCCTTTCCCTTCCTACCGCCTACAACTCCTCTCTCTCTCTCTCTGTCAACTTCCTGTTTTTATCCAGTGTGTCTTCCATGTCATCAACTTGATTAAATTTGAAATTTCTCTTCCTCTGCGAACATTATTACATTAAATCTGTTTTGTCTATAATTACTGCCACACTCTCGCTCCCTGAACTTCTTGTTTGCTCGCATTCCTGAAAAACACTTCAAACGAAAGCAGGTCATGCTGCTTGGAAGAGAACAATGATGTCAAATGTTCCGTGTACCCATGTGGCGTTCTCTTGGAGTTATTTGTCAAAGAATACAAGGTGGAGGAAATCATCGACTCTGTCTTCTTCAGGTTACAAAAAGATGTGGCTTAACAGTTTCCATTAACAAGTAATAAAGATTTGTTTGCTAGTATGAAGAGATCATTAGGCTTTAGCTTAGTGCTTGTGGTGTGCTGTGTGCCAGCTGAGCCCTGTCACCTGTGCCGGTGTCCTTGTCTACAGAAGTATTGTATATTGATTTCTGTGGTGGTTCCTAGCCTTTTTTTTAACCTTGGTACATAAAGCTGCAGTAAATATTTTCATTTTCTCCCATTTTCTGCATTAATGCTTAATAATTGCCCTTAAATCACCTTGAAATGAGTCAGCTCACGTCAGGAATTTGTCTTAGTTGTGCCAAGCATTTGTGTCTTCATAAACAAATGCTCTTTGCCCATTAAAGCATGACCTTTACTTGGCCGTAAGTTCTTTCAGATGATCAGCATGATGCAGAAAGGTGTCATAAGACACGTGACCTGTTCCACTGGGCAACAGTAAAGCAGTTTTTGAGTGAATCCAGCACATTTAGACAAACACTGCTGGTATTTCTATGGTGGAGTTAGGGAAATGAATGCCATTTTTTTAAAATGGAAAAGCCTCAGCAACATAGATCAGTTCTTCTCATATAACCCCCCCTGTTGCTTCTCTGAATTTGCATGGTAGCGGAACGCTTTGCATGACTGACCCTGCTTGGTGTTTCCTAGCTGTTGGCAGGGTTCTGCAGGAGAAGCTTTGTCTGCACTGGGAGACATTTGATTATGCAAACGTCACAGTAGTTCTGGACAGAGATCCTTAACAAATATATGTTAGAATGTGAATGACCAGTGCCTTTTTATGAAATTCCAGCTTATTGTTGGGCGGGGGAGCTTTCCACTTAAAGTGGTTTTTAGTCCTGCATGCCAGTGTGCTTCATGTAAGAAGTGTGAAAGTTTATTTAAACACTTGCAAGTGAATTTTGGTGAGAGTTCCAACAGTCTGAATGCAGTAGGACACTCCGTAAGAATAATGAAAAAAAAAACACCTAAAAGGGTAAAATTAAAGAAATGTAAATCATGAAAAGGTTTACCAAATACTAAATAACCAAACGTTTGATCTCGCCGGGGACATGTAGACAATTTGATCCAAAAACAGCAATTATCACATAATAATTGTCCATTGAATTGACACCTGAAATTTGTCACTTAAAGTCTGACACTTCATTTAGTCACCTTTATCTGACACATTTCATAGTTTTACCACTGCGTATCTGTGAATGCAGCGCAGGAGGTAGAAGCCACAAGACCTCTGAGTGGTGTTGAATATTCATATTCCCTTCCTTCCTCCAAACTGAGAACAGCAGCAGGGTGTTGTTTATTTTAAAGCCATGTTAGCAGCAAGGCCAATGCTGCGACTGTTGGCACCGCCAAGTTTACAAAGAACAGGCGGGTGGGGATGTTTGGGAACTCGCCTCATCACGTACGTTATGTAGTTCTTCGAAATCAATCAGATAGCTGACTCCCATAAAGACAGGAATTTTCTGATGATTGCATTTCCAGTCAGTTTATTTTCATTTGACCCGTTCCAGTTGTCCTTTCCTTTGGGATGAACACAGATTTGTTGTCTCACCAGTGAACATGGCATAGTCAGGGCCTGACAGTATAGATTGATGTTGTTTTTCTTTGCGTTTTCTTCTTTTATAAGCGCTACTTTTAGGTGATCAAGCAGTTTTTGCAACTGTGTTCTTGAAACTCTAGTGTGAATCCAAATCAAACCAAATAAAGGTGTACGAAGTTTCCTTTAAAATTGAGCCTGCCACACTGTCCTGTCACCTTGTCCTGACCTGGAAGTACTAAAACAAAGTGAAATGTTGGATTAATAAACAAAAGTTCTGTAATTTGTCATATTTAAAATTATTACTTTCATTGAATAAATTTTGAGTTTACAAAAAATAAAATTTTTAATAATAACAAATTACAGAAATGTTGTCAATTGATCCAGTGTTTCACTTTCAAGGGAGTAATTGTTTATTTTGTGAGCTAGCTTTCTTGCTGACTGGTGACCAATGTAAGAACACGTTGATGATCTTCCAGTTCATTTTTAACAATCTTGTTTAAAGCTTAAATCTTGTGCCCCATGTGACTTGGCAATAGATAAGTGTAACTTTATAGCTTTAGAAGAAATCCCGGTAAAAAACAAATGATGCAAAAACTTCAGTTGAATTTCAGCTGTTCAGTAAGAATTTCTTTACACAGATCTGTTTTCCCAACTGTTTTTAAGGCTCATTTATTCGCTCTGACCTGGGCATTTATTTTTTTTTCCATTCCAAGTAAAAGAGACCTCATGATTCTAATCCACCAATTAGTAAACGTTTGTGTGCTGTAATCCAATCGGATACAACAGGGCAGAGATTGATTTGGGGGCTTCAAACAACTTCACAAAACCAGAGAATAGCATAGAATACTAAATAATAAAAAAGCTTGAAAATGATGAATGAGGATTGCTGCTTTAAAGCGAAGCTTGTTTGAATTATTGGTATGACATTGCAGACTTCAAAGTGTTATGATGTATGTTTGTATGTGTGACAGAGGAGTGAAGCAGCGCAAGGCCACAAGCAGCCAACAGGGTCAGTGTGAACGTTGACAGGATGGCTAGGGTGCATGTGTGAGTGCAGCTCAGACCAAAGAGAAGTGTGTTTGTGTATGTCTGCAGGCGAGGGACAGTTGTAAGAGGAAATGAGAAAAGCGCAGGCTTACCTCACAGGATAAACACATGACATCAATCCAGACGACAGGTCAACAGAGGAACCTGACGGACATGAGCAGAAACAGACTCATAACATAATATTTATAAAATATTTTATTTTTGAATAATACTTTCATAAATGTTTATTTCCTTGAATGACTACATGACTTTTATTAAAATTAGTGGAAAAACTCTACCAATGGGTTTAGAACAAAAATATTCTACCAAGAAATTTAATTTGAGAAAAAAAAATCTATTCACTAAGACAGGTTTTCTAGATTCGATTCTTTTTCTTGCAAGACAGAAAATAAGATGTTTCTTTCTTCAAAAAAGGGTCTTTTTATTTTGTTGGTTCAGTTTTTGTGCAGTGCATGACCTGTTTGAAGGTAGTTGATAAAGAAAAGGATTAATCCAAGTGAAATTACCAAAAAAAAAAAAAAAATAAAAGAAAAAAAACATCACTTCACATAAATGGTTCAAACTTCTAAAAACTTTTATGTTTTGGGGCTGTAGAGAGATAAACAACAAAGTCAACAACTTTTACTCTAACAGATCGAGCATTTAAGGGACTTTGATTTTGAAAATCAAATGCAGTGAAGATTTAAAAAACATCTGCAACTGCAAAAGTTTAGTTTTAGAAACTAGAAGAAACTCATTCAAATATCTCTGATTTGCAGTTTTGAAAGTTATCTCCAGTAGATGTGAAAAAAACAGGAAACCCTCCGTGCAGTGAGGCGGTAACTCACAAATTTGTTTTCCAAATCTCGCAGTTGTTCCACATGGTTCTAAGTAGAAAAAAAAAACAAAACAGGAAAAGGCAGCAGGCAGCTACAAAAACATCTCTTTATTGTAGAAAACCACCTATTTGTCATATGACCAGAGTATATCGTGTTCCTTCTAGCACTTTCTCCTTTCTCCTCTTTCAATTACAAGCTGGATCCACACACCCTTGGGATAGGAAAGCAAAAAGTAAAAAATAAGAGGAGTGGTGGAAAGACATAGAAGAGGACAGAAATGAGTCAGAGGAGTAATGTGACTGTTTCTGGCTCTCAGCCTGCAGCTTTGTGCTGGTCTTTCTGTGTCCACGATATAGGAGGTATACTGATAATAGGCAACACTTCGTTTCATTGCTTTATACATTTCATTTTTCTTTTTATTAAAAAAAAAAAGTTAGCAGAAAAAAAAAAATACTTGATCTTAACCCTTAATATTTTATTTTTCAAAAAATCTTATTCTGTTTTTGTTTATTTGTAGTCTGGTAGATTTTAACAGTGTTTGTTTATGATCATGTATTCTTTGCAAATGCAGATTTTCAACACATCAGAATGAAAACATATTAGAAAGGTCAAGGTAATACTTCACTAATTCACATTTTCTTCACAACCTAGCATTTACTAAATATTTTAGTTTAACAACTTGAAACACCTGATGGTAGTTGATGGAGGTTTTACTCGCTGATGTTTTTTTTTTATCCGCATTGAGATGGTTCAGAATTTATAATAATGGCACACTTCTTTCATCCCCTGTTATCCCTTACTGTACTTTTAGTCTGTGGAAATTACACTTGTATGAGGAAAACAGTTATAGCCTCAGGCCTGCGCATGATGTCCTTCAAGATACCAGTTGCTCTTGTTTTGCCAGCATGTCCCGTAAGAAGAGCAGGTGAGAGCCAAACTTTTTTTATGGAGATAATGATATATAAAATATTGTAATGATGTTTTACATCTGTCTGATACCAGTCTAACATAAAATTATGGTAGCTGGCAGTTTTCCACTTTCTCCTTTTTTGTCCTCCTGTAATATTTGGGTTATGCGCCACCCACATGGCTGACCACAACAAAACCACTGACTTTGTGTTGCCTGCGCAGGGATGGGACCCACAAACCATCATGTCTCATTTGTAAAAACAGAGAGAGAAAACACATGACTGAACTGCTCTAAAGCTTTGGGTGAAATGAACTTTTTGAACACTGCAGTTGTGTTAGCATGAAACAGTGGCTCCACTAGAGCATTAATGATCCACTCCTATGAAATTGTGTTTTTTGGTGTTTTTAACATTATCAAATCAAATCAATCTCTATTTATATAGCACTTTTCATATAAAAAATAAGACAAAGTGCTTTACAACAAAAACACAACAGTATACATAATATAAAAACAGGTAAAAAGTAAAATTAAAATAAAGCCCCCTGCTCCAAACCAGCCCACAATTCCCTCACCCTTATCTTGTCACATTTTTCTCATCATGCAGCAGAATATATATAAAATAATTAGAGGTTAAAACTCTGTTTCTGAGTGTTTTTTATTCAAATTCGTGTGATGGATCAGGAAAGTGTGACAGACAGAGGCGGGCCAAAGTCTCCTTTCTAAACACTAAACAGGGATCCGTGAACATGCTTTTAGCATATGGTGTTCACAATTGACTGTCGCTACCTGAAACTAGTGCATCCACTCACAGTTGAAAAAGACTTGGTGCGAAATATTGAAGTGGTGCAAATATCATGAATTTTGTTCCAGGTTTTTTTTTATTTCACAGCTCGATTTCGATATATAAAAGATTTGGTGTTGTACAATTCCGGACAGGCATAAAACTGCAATTTTTAATGACTCCTTCATGATCACTTTTCAAACGGTCGGTAGATGAAAAAAGATCAAACATCACTACAAAATTGCACGCATTCAATGGTAGCAGCGTTTTAGTACGAACAGCCCAGAAAACAGACTTAAAAATTTGCGAAGCATCGCATGAGCACAAAAGTTTAGAATTTCACTGGAAGAGGTCGCTTGAATGTAATCCTGGGTTGATAAAATTGATTAATCGATCTGTATTGATCTAGGATTAATAGAGTAATAATCGATCCATAAAAGTAGAGATCGATCATAAGGAGTTTTAAAAATAAAAGTCCAAGCTCAAGAGCCCAAAGTCTGCTGAATAGTTTAAAAGTTGAATGGTTATAGAGTTGAAACTTTCGAGCACCCATCTCCTAAAGGAGCTGAATATTTTGATAGTTGAATGAGCTGAACAATTGAAGGGGTTGAAGAGCTACGGACGTCCAAAAACTGAGTGGAAGACGTGAAGAAAATAAAGAAAAAAAGATAAATAGGAACACTATAGTGTGAATGTTTTACACCATTCACACAATAACTCCATAGACATGTTCGTTTTAGAAAAAAAAAACATTTTCTTTTGCTTGATGGAAATATTTCTTGGGGATAAGAAGCAACTCCTACAAAATTCACGGTGGGGGGTTGGGACAACCAATCCCTCTGTGTCCTGGTTGGCTTACTACATTCTGGAAATTCCTGTCAATAAGAGGTTTAAAATGTCCTTAATGGAAAGAAAATGTTGAATTGAAACAGGAAGATTTTAGGAGGATATGGGAAACTGCTTCAAAGGCAGACTTTGGCCAACAAACTATGATTTGACCTTTAGAAGACATTTACTGTAAATATTTAAAAATGACTAAATATGTTTAAAAGCCACAAAAGCCTTTTTAGCTCTCCTTAGAACAGAAGTCATTTCAGTACCGTATGTCTGCATGCTCTTTATTCAACATAAATGTGATATGATTGGTTGCATTATGTTAGTTAAAGGACAGTTTGAAAAGCTTTTAAAATAGATTAATTTAATGTTTTAATGTAAAAAAAGAATCCTGCCATCAAACAAAAAACGATAATGTTAAAAGAAAATTTAAGACTTCCCAATGCATTTATTATAGTTCATTAAAGTTTCAAACAATATGCTAAAACAAGGAAAAACTGAGGAAGAGTAGGATGGTGAGGAAGACAACCAGGAGCTGCTACCAACAAAGGCTACTAAGAGCCAGAGCAGCCCGTCTGTCAGGCCTCGCTTCTCACATTACCTCCCCTTCCTCCTTAAAGCTCAAAGCAGAATGAGGTGCTTTGTCCTTGCGCTCTGGTCCTGCACCAACCCTCTACCACTCGCCGAACACACACCCCCTGATGCATAACCATTTGCTGCTCTCTGGAACAAACTTTCCAACAACAACAACTTTTGAATTTTCATGCAGTCTTTTGCCCTGCTGCACTGTCCAAAGCTGCAGCAATTACAAATGGGTTTTGCTTGTCCGGTCATTTCCTTCACAAGATGTCACATTTCATTTATCAGTGAAGTCATTTGACTCTTTTTTTTAATGCAGGGCTGCTCTTAAAAAGGTCTTTGTTCCAATCTGAGGTCATGTCTCTAAAACAAATGTGTCTTTCAATCCAGTGCCCAAATATGTTGGGCTGCGGTGTTATTTGCTTTTTTTTGCCCAGTGGAAATATCCCTAAGGTGTTTTTTTTCCGGCATGATTGTTGCTATGGCGTATAGGAAAGTTGCTGTGAGTGTAACAATGAGCTTACAGGTTAGGCAAGAATTCGGCACTTATCTGTGGTATGTAGAAACGAGAAGATGAGGAATGTAAACGTCACTCAACGTCATGAGGTCTTCAAGGGTGACACATATGCATGCACGCCCTGTTTGCTTTTTGAGGATTATTAGTATTTTTTTGCATTTTTTTTTTTTTTTCTGTTTTGATTGAATTGTAGGGTTTATCAGCCCAAATTGTGTCTTAATCTAAAAATAATTTCATGAAGGTGTTTTGTCTCAATAATAAGTTTATTGAGATCCTACAGCAAAGTTGACATGGGATTTTGATGCAGATACGGTTAGAATTCTTCTCATAGAATTGAGATTCTAATCTAATGATGTTTCTTTAAAAAAAGCCCTAGAATTTGGGTCGGCAATCTTTAACAATAAAAGAGTCATTTGGGCTCATTTTCTCCTGAACAAAACATAGAAGGACCTGTTTTGTCTTACTTTAGCCTTTATGACATTTGGATTTACATTCATGACTTTCTGTTTTTAAATAAATATGATTATATCTATTTTTTGGCATGGAAAAGGGAAAAATATAAAAAGAAATTAGCATTTCTCAAAATGTGATTTTTTTTTTTTTTTTTTTTACATTTGAAAGAAGCTCAAATAACTTATTTTCAAAAGAAGCTCTGTTCCAAACAGGATCATCTCAGTGGCTCTGGACAGCTATTAACCATTGTTGTGTAGCATAAGATAATATGTACTTTTAACTCATAGAAGATCAAACTTTTTAGCAGTTTTACTTTGCATTTAAAATCAGCTCATACTGGAAATGGCTTTGAACAAACAAGGCTTCCTCAGGTTAACATGTAAAAACGTAGGTAGTCTATCATCTTTTTTCAGCCAGAGAGGCACCATGGAGAAATGAAAGAGCCACATGTGGCTCTGGAGCTTCAGGTTGTAGAGCCGTGCCCTAGAAGACACAATATAATATATATAAACTCTTTAAGGTTCAATATTTAGATTTTTACCTATTGAGCAATGTTTGAATTCACTAGAGAAAAGAAAAAGTAGTAAGGATTTAAGTCACCTATTTTCATTTGAAGGTTGAATTTAATAAAATCTGTCTCAAAAATCACTAGAACTGTCACGAAATGGTTTAAGTGTAGCAGGACACATTTAAATGCACATTGATACAAACGCATTAGACCTGAATCAGAGGAAAACACAACATCCCACCTCAAAGAAGCTGCATGCACAGCAACAGCACTTGCTTTTTGGAGGTTCTGCAGAAGATCTTGCAGCCTGCATCTGCTCGTGCTGTTTTTGAACATGCATTAGGTATGATTGCATAGGAGAGGCATGAATCACAGACAATGGATCAGTTCAGTTGATGTGTCACCTTTCAGGCATCTTCTTTTGGTTTTCATTTTTATTTTTAGATATTATGCTCATGTTTGCTGGTCTTCTGATCTGACGCAAAGGACATCTGACATGTTTTAAAATTTACACGTGCAAACAAAACCTTTTTATGTTCAGGACTCAAACAGGAAGCCCATCAGATCCAGGAACACAGAAGTTCTGAATTTGTTGTTTAAATCTATGCAAAGATGCAGAAGTGATTTCCATTATTTCCACTGTTGTAGAATCACCAGTGCTGAGCTGCTACTGTACTTCTGCTTTAGACAATAGCATTGATTGGCACATTTTGTGACAAAGGTGAGACTTTTCCCAGACAAACCAAAAGTGATGTAAAACACATTGTATTTGACGTTGCTGAGGAATAGTTTACTTTACTTTATTTAGCTTTTCACAAACTCTTCCTTGACTCATTCTTATTACATCTGCCAAGGCCTGAGGCTGGCTGACGTCATGGGTAATTCCTTTGTTCTTGCTCTCCCAACACATGGCCATCACTCGCTTCTGTCTTTTAAGGCGTAATGTGATTGTTTACGACAGCAGTTAACATGTTTACTTAGTACCAGAGTGTCCTCTCTTCTTGTGCTGGAAATCAATGGGAGAGCAAGAGCGGGGATGTCAATTTGAGAATCTTTTTACTTTTGCCAGAGTGCGGCCTCGGCACAGTCAGAGACAGAGCAGAGAGATGGTGGCTTGTTTATGTCATCATTAACTTGGCACAAAACGAGAGATTCTTACGTTGCGGCAAGTTGTTGTCAGGAGTGAGCGAGGCCACATCACTGACGCAGTTAGGTGTTTGTTGCCATGGCAAACCCTCATTAAATACTTCATTATTTTTCAGGGAGGGAATATCTCTCCGACTGCCAGGTTGGACATGTAAACAAAGCAAGAGTTACAGTGTTACAGCTAGGACCCTTCCTGAAGAAGAAGTTTTAAGGTGTGAATCCACACAGGTGAACCCTTAAAAATGTGAGCGCACGTGCACACATACATGTAGGAAAGGCAACACAGTAAGACATGGATGTTTAAACAATGTCTGTTGTTTGAAGGGATGCAGTCTGTTTCCTCTTGACTGTAAAATGACTGGATCAGGTTCCTGTTGTGATAACAGCTCCTGTTGTAGAAACACATTGGCGTGGAGAGCCATGTAGGGCTATAGAGGTCAGGCTGTTTACAGAGCTCAGCATGGAGTGTCATAAACAGCACGTCTTGTATTTCAGACATGTTGATTCCCAGTACTTAACCGCTTGTCGTCATCCCTGGAAAGTGTGCCGATTAATTCTTCTGCATACTCAACTGTAAAAACACAAATTTTGGAGAAAGTTATATGGAGGGCTTCAGTTCACCACCTCTGATTTAACCTAATTGATTAAGCCATGTTACCAAGATGTTAGACAGGATGTATCGAGGTGCAGCAATTGGGAAATTATTTGTTGGTCATAAAATAAGATTTCTGAGAAAATAGTATTTATTTTCTAGTTTAATTGGAGCAGTTATGTTTTTTGGAAGTTTCACCACAGAGTGAGCGCTTATGTGTTTTATATTCTCCTTACTTTGTCTTATTTTAAATCTTAGTACTTCCTTATTAACACCTTCTGTCTAGAGAAGCTTACATCAGCCTCATTTCCACTGAGTGGTCCTGTACAATGCAGTCCAGCCTGATCCGGTATTTTGAGTGTTTCCATTGTAAAATGAACTTATTAAACAGTTCTGACCCGTACCCCTCGAGAGAAAAATGGAACGGGACAGCTAGGGTAGAGCTGTCAGAAAGTGATGACGACATTAGAAAACTCAGTGTTCTGGGTCCCAACAGTAACCAGTGGCCCAGTGGAAAGTGTAACAAGCTAACAAGTTGCCTGGCGGACAGCATGGTGAATGAGCGATTTCCGCTACCCAGCGAGCCAGACTACCGAGTGCCCACTCAAGTCAGTGTTGGCAAACAGGTGGGGCCACCATGAAACCCACGGAAAAACCCTCCTGGGGTCCACCAATTCAGCCCAAAGGAAAGCATATGGGGCCCACATTGAAATGTTCGCTGGGAAGGTTTCTGTCTTTATTTTTTTTTTAAATTCAGCTATTTATTTATTTCACTGTTAACGGCCCAATATTATCTTGCTTATATTCTGAACTTATATAATTTTGACAAAATATATTTCTATGGAGAGTAAAATATCAAAACTCATTTAAAGTTTAAGTTGGTTTATTCTGGAATAATACTCCTGCCTTTTTATTATTCATAATTATGTTAAACAGTTATGGTTTTAAAGTTTAAAAAATTGGCACTCTGCTAGATTTTTGGACTGTTTTGGCATTATCTAGGATTTTTTGGGGGTATTTTGGAGTTTAGCAAGTACTTAAGCTACATGATAGCTGTTTTGGCTAATTTAGGCTTTTCTTTTTAAGTTGTTTAGGCTGTTTTGTAGTTTAGCTAATATTTACATGCTAGCTGTTTTGGCTAATTTAGGCTTTATTCTGTTTTTTTGGATATTTTGAAATGTAGCTATTTTTTCATCTTCATGCTAGTTGTTTTGGCTTTTTAGCTAATATTTTAGCTGGCTATCAGCTTCAGTGATTTCAGCTATTATCTTCAGCATTCTTAGTTATCAATTTCAGCGTTTTCAGCTTTCAGCACCAGCATCTTCAGTTGCCAAATTCAGCTTACAGCATTCACACTAGCATTATCGTAGGTAATGTTATATATCTAGTTCATAATTATGTTAAAAAGTTATGGTTTTAAAGTTGTAAAAATTTGGTTTGAGCATGCTCAATAAATGTTTATCCAGTTTGACCCGCTGCATAAGGTGTGTTTTGTTTTTTGGCCCCTTGTGTGATTGAGTTTGACACCCCTGCTTTAACCACTTAACACCAAAGCGGTCGCTGGCCTCACCTAAGTTACATACTTTTTACCATACTGTAAAATCTTTACCTGATCAATGTGAAAAAGTAGATTTTACTGTCACAACAGGGGTGAGGTAAAAGCTCACGCAAATTCACGAATGGCGCCGCCCCTCATTTTGACTGCATTTATCAAACACAGTTTCTCAGTTGTCGATCACTAGCTGGGCTCTAAAGGGGATCTGGCGTGGTTTGGTTGTGAGAGCGTGTTTGCATGTTTTTTTAACAGTTCAATGGAGGTTGAAGGTGGCTCATGCTGAGGTGCTGGGGAAGTAACAAGGGAGGATGAAAAGCAGAAGCTGCCTGTTTTCTCAGCAGGATATAAAAGTCTTTTTGTTTTCACACATACAGAGTCTTTATGAAGGGAGGTCCTAATTTTAGAATGAAAGGGCCCCAAGGGCTTTTTACAAGCTTTTCATCAGTGCCATTTTTAAACATCACTACTTGCTGTTTGGAACTATAAGATGTAATGAACTAAAGGTGTAGTTTGCTAATTACTGTGAAAGCTTATTAAAGCAGAAAGAAAATCTAATTCTTTGCTGATGCGACATCACAGATCCAAAGTTTACACGTTACAGTTTTTTGAGTGTTTGGCCCCTCTTAAACAAAGATCACAGACTGGAGTTGTTTCCCAGGGTGAGGTGGTCCACAAGGAAATCTAAAAAAAAAAAAACAACATAAGTTCATTAAAGAGGAAGTGGTAGCCAGTGCTGTACAAACAAGTGATAGTTGATGTTTTCTTTCTCTGTTGTGTTAGGATTTTAATTCTGAAAAGGAGATTCTGTGACATCCCTGATTTCATCCAGATGTTCTTAGACAAAAGTTTATATTCAAGTATATGTTCTTTATATTTTTTACTCTGTTAGTTTGACTTGACATGATTATCTAAGAACACTTCATAGCAACAAAATGTGGCAGTTCTCCATTATATATTTATTTTTGACACCACCAAAGCTTAGTGGCTAAAGATGTGTAAACACCTTCCTTGCTGAAAACCGTTTTGCACAGGTGGAATAAAATCCTTGCTTTCTCTTTAGGTGAATTTAGGGGTTTTGTTCTACACTTTTCATGCAGTGGTTTATTTGAATGTTAAAACCGAAGCTGACTGACAAAGTAGGGGTAGAAGACTAAGGAAGCAGTGCAGTTATACTGGTATGCTGTATGTTGGTTTCAGAACCTCATTTTTAAAAGATTCAAAACTTGGGAAGTTAGTTCCAATGTGGAACCAAAAGAGGGCTCTTCCTCAGAAATTGTGACCTCATCAGTGGGCATGCATATCTATATTTAAGACTGGAAGTTAGACAGAAGCCACTTGTATAGTTTTACTCTTAATTCAGTCACAACAAAAACAGGATATGCCTACTAGCATGAATCTCAGAGTAAAAGAGAGTTGCATGGCAACATTTCAGTAATACTGTATACTTCCTAGAGACGCAAACACTTAGAATATTAAGTAACTAAAAGTTTTTGATGAAAATACTTTGAGAATCATGGGAAAATTAAAAAAGTAACACACCTTAGTGTGAAGTAAAACTTTTTGCATGGTCTCTAGGAAACAGTTCACTTCTCTATCAAAAGTGAAAGATAAACTCTCCTTTTCAAAATAAAGTCTGATGAACTTTAGCATCTAGAAGCAGAGCTAAGTAACAGGAAGCAGTTAAATAATCCCCTGAAACTAACATTATAATTCTGTTTTTTATTTTTTTTATTTTGGGACTTCAGTTTTCGGATTCCACCCTGTCACATGGTTCAAGTGTCGCCATGGTAGCACGCCTTCATTTCTTCAAAGCCATCATGAATTCCCTTTAGACCATGGAACTGCTAACAATCAGATTTCTTTTTCATAAAAAGACAGGGTTTTCTAAGTTTTGGACAAACATTTAAAACCCTAATATGGAGGTCTGACATTGGCATGACTCTACAAAGCAATATAGAACCGAGTCATACATTTGATACATCTCAATAGGAAAATATGTCAACACAAGCCTCAAGCGGTTAAACAGCTCAGACGCTATGTCAATAAGCCTGGAAAACCTGCTGCATTTGGCCCCTGCATTTGTTTTGCACAGTCGTGGGAACATGTACCCTCAGTGTGCTCATCTCAAAATTTAACATTTTAAGACCGACAAATTACTTCAAAACATCAAAATATAAAGGCAAATTCTGAATTAAAACAGTAAGAGTTTGGATATTTTAACTTTCTTGATCGGATGGTTTCTTTTAGAGCCAGTTAGTTTCCCATTATCTAAGGCGGGGCACCCAGGTGTGTTCTACCAGCCAGGTCTCTTCCTGTTTTACACTTCTTGTTTTTCTTAGGAAATGGTTTTTGGTCCTGCGTGACTCCCTCGGAAAGATGTTGAACTCGAAAAATTACGAAAAATCAAGGTCAAACACAAGAACTGTTGATTAGCTTTTTCATAAAAAACAAAGCACCTTGTCTACATTGGGTAGAGGTAGAAAATTCTGATGAGATGGACAAAGTCAATTTAAAGAGTCATGTAACATGGGTTAAAGAAGGGGGTGGGGACCAATCAACAGGTGAAACGCAAAGGAAAGTTTCCAGGCGAGGAAAGACTTGTCCATTATTTATTTATGTTGCTGGAGTTCTCTGACCCGAGAGGTGTGGGGGAAACAGTAGCGACCTAAACTCAGACTATCTGACCTCACTAACTCACTAACCTTGCAAAAGTGCTGATGGGACAATGCAACGTTTTGTTTGCATTTTTGCATCGCACAGCAAGACACAGAGTAGTCTGCTAACCTTTACCCTTAAAGTTGTATGTAGCATGTACATATATAAATATATGTTTATTTCAACCCTATGCTGTACAGATTTATTTTTTAGTGTATTCCCTCACATGCTTTAACCAAAAAATGGGAGTTAAAAAAATAAAAAAAGAAAAACAGAAAGTCTATTTTCTGAGATGAATTTCAGTTTTTGGTGTTTGATGTCTTTAGTATGCGCAGACGTGGCAGCCGCAGACATCGTCCACAGTCTTTTTCAGGGTGAACGCAGGATCATGTAATTTGTTTCTTGAGCATATTCAAAAGTCACAGTGCTGGAGTTCTATGAGACAGACTGACATTAAACAGCCACTACAGTGGAAAAGTAATACAGGATTATGAAGTGCCGGCAGTCCGCTCTGATCTGGGCTCACTGGTGGGTTGTAATTATATGGTTGCAGTTGCTCCTGGTTGTGGTTGGTGATAGATGTAATTATTATATGAATCATTCCTGCAAGAAAGATTTAGGTCGTCTACGTTGGGAAAGATTGGAGCCTGTACATGTTGGTGTCTGCATTCTCTGACTGTTCAAAAGCCAAAGACATTTCAAAGGTGGACTTGATTCAAAATTTACATTTTTTGATCACTCATTGGAAGCTACTGGAACTTTTTTTTAAATGTTGTTATTGGTTTAGACTGATATCATTCATCTCATAACTACAAGGCATTCTATAAATTAAAAAAAAAAAAAAGAGGTTGACAAAAAAATACTAAGGTAGAATTACCCGTCTGGGATAAATAGAGTTGTTTGAATTGAATTGAATTGAATTGAATTGAATTGAAAAAAGGTTGTGTTTTAAAATAAGGTTTCAGTCAAACATTTAAACTGACTTCATAGAGTCACAGAAAATCTTATGGTTATTTTTATATCTCTGTACCCAAAGTTTTCAACGACTGAGAAGTTACTTCAAACTTTAGTCTTGTAATATAGAGGTTCAAGGAAGATGAGAAATATTAACTAAATGAAGCACACAATAAAACAGACAACATTGTGACAACAAGACAAAGTTTTCAGGAGTGAAATGCTACTAAAACCTCACAAACAGGTTAAAAGTGAAAGCTTACAGTTCAAACCTTGCATTCACGCTGTAGTTCTGAAGCGTGTACTTTCTATATGACTCCTGCCACTTTGAAGGTTTCAGTTGTGCTGCAACTTGCAAAAGGCCTGAGGGTTAATTTTACTTCAGAAGAACTTCTTCAGTTGTATAACCTATAACAACAGTAGCACAAACAACTTGAAGAGACTGGCTTATCCTGTCACACAAATGGACTTTCCTTTCTGTTGTAATTACTTCCCTCTGAGGCTTTCGGAATGAAGAAAAGATTCCCTTAAATGTACAAGGAGGATTTTAGTGACACAATTTGGCACTTGTGCCTTCATCAGGCCACCAGGACTTGACTGGGTCCAAATGTGCGAGTTTTAGTGGTGTCCATGCAACAGACTGGCGACCTGTCCGGGGTGTACTCCACCTTCGCCCAATAGCAGCTGGGACAGGCTCCACCAGCCTCGTGACCCCAAAAGGCCTTAATTGGGTTAGGACAGGGCAGGGGTGTCAAACAGGGGTGACTACATTGTTCTAAGGCTGTGAATTGGCAAGAGTCTGGCAGCACAATACATAGCGCAATACATGGTTTACGATACAATATATATCGCAATATATCTAATGAGTATGACTTAGAAAAAAAAGTCTATCTGAATATTAATGCACCTTTCATGGTAATACAATTGTAAAATTCATTTTATTTAATTGCAACAACATGAAGCACTGCGACTGTACCTCATAAACAAGTTGCTTTTACCAACAAATTCATGCTTCTTTTCTTTTTGTACTTTAAGAAATATTTGTTCTTATAGGGAACAGTCAATGTTATCTGATTTCCACAACAAAATATTTTTCATTATAAAAAAAAAACCAGAATGTGCATTAAACAATAAGTTCTAAAAGTATGACTAGGGAACTGGAGTGCGGTTTATTTTCAACATTGCTAAGTACAGCTTTTTCCAGTACTTGCTGTTGGGGAATTGAGTGGAAAACAAAAGTAAGACCCCGAAAGGACGCTCATGAATAATTAATTAAATATCACCAGCCAGTATTTTAAAACGATACAAGTGTCACCAGATGAAGTATTGCAATATGTCGCCAAATCAATTTTTTTCCTACATTATTCTAAATCGTAGGAGCATTAAAGACTTAGTTGTCTTGGGCAGAAGTGGATCAGGTGGTTGAGCAATTTGGCCAATGATCAAAGGGTTGGCTGTTCAATCCAACTGTTGTTGAGTCCTTACTTCACCCTACCTGCTTCCAGTGTGGCTCCACTGGTGTGTGAATCCGTGTGAAGGTCCTGGTGATGGTCAGAGGGGCTGTAGGCCACGCCTCTGTCAGTCTGCCCCAGTGTAGCCGTGGCTACATCAGTAATCTACCATAACTAAGTATGAATGAGGAGTGAATGAATAATGGATTTGCATTTTCGGCACTTTGAGCTTCTGGAAAAGCCATTATTATTACTTATGTGGCTTCTTTCTAATTGGGACCAACTGGAACATTTTCTTATAGTAAAAAAAACAAACAAAAATAAATGTAGACCTTCTTGTTTTGTCAGTAAATAACCAGCTCTATAAATTAGAATTTTCTTGTCGATTATCTAGATTTGGGCTTAAAGTGCGTTTGTGTCCAGTTGTGGACTGAGCGGTCAGCAGCAGTAGACGCTGGGGCGTGGTGGACTCCTGGCAAAGCCATAAGCATGGTCTGTATTTTAGATGTGAAGTGGAGCTTTTTGTTGGGAGACTGAGAGAGCTGTGAGTACTGAGGAAAAACAAAAAGCCCGCTGAGGAAAAACAGGGAGTGTCAGGTGTTGCCTGTTAGACGGGTGTGTCTGGCTGGAAGCGTGGAGGTGTACGCTTGTTGTGTCATTCCAAGGTGTCAGTCCAAAGTCATTTCAAAATGGTTTTTAAAAAAATCAACTCCATGTACACTTTGAGGTTGGTGGGGTGGAGCACAGTGCAAGAAAATCCTCTATGTTGCACACGTGATCTGGAGCAAAAATGATGATAACACAAGTTCTTCAACATTGTCTATAAAGATACATTTTTTCTAGGAAGGGTGTGAACACCATGAAGCATCTTCACACGCAACCGGGGTTTAATCTCAGAAATCCAGCGTTTGCAATCTCTGTGTGCACAAGAGCTAAAGTTGCACTTTAAACGCTGGAGCTGATCTGTAACTACCTGTAAGCATTCTGTGTACCTGTTTTAGCTGCCAGCCGCTCCGCTAAAGTCCTTCACACTTACTGCACAGACCAGAACAGTTGGAAAACTGGAAAAGGACGAAAGAAAAAAAGTGTTGATGCAAAAAATGATTCCGTGTTTCATGTTAATGTTTGATTTTAACGAGTGGATGTAGGAGTGAGTCAGACACTATGAATATCATCAAGACTGACTTCTCCAATCCTTTGTTTTATATGCTTTAGGGTCAAAATACTTGTTTTTGTCACATTTAGAGGATGTTAGAGTTACAAAGCGCAGGAGATTGAAGGCAAAATTAACAAACTAAAATAAAGAATTTAATCTTCATGGGATTTCAGACCATTTTATAGAAAATACTTGATTTGGGAATATTTCTCAAAGGGTCTAGATATATGAGGCTTGAAAATACATCCTTAGAAAATGAGTCTGTGAGTTTGTTGTACCTGTGGTGTCCTGTGTGATGTGGCCACTGAAGGGAACCTAACAGTATTAATTATTCAGGAGAGCAAGGTTTTCCTATGACAGCCATCTTTGCTCTGCTGACTCCTGAGTGACAGTCTAATCTCTCACAGATGTGAAAAAGCTGCAGCGTTGTGTCTTTGTGCATTGGCACATGACTGATAGGAAAGAAAAAGATACAGTTTCACTATTGTATACCTTTCTATAGTAATTGCGTTGTTGTTAATCAGGTGGAAATAACTTGTACTGTACTCCAACATTGCGTGGGTTTGTGAAACTATCCGAATGAAATTTGCAATGTAATACATATATTTGATATTTTTGTTTTATAAGTGACTAAAGATATAATTTAGGGCACATGCTGCTCTGTGGGTTATTTTAAAAATTATGAGTTTTATTAAGTTTTTAGATGTAGAACAATAAACCCTCCACCTAAAAAAATCAAATATATAAAAAAAACATGTTATGTTCAAAGATTGAGCCTAAACTGCTTAGTAGTGGTATTGATCAAAATTAATATCAGCATTACCACTACTTTGTTTACAATATTTTTAACTGTCATTTTTTTAAAACCAGAACTATATAATATAATTTTTTACTTTTTTAATTATAGTTTTTCATAAAATTAAATATATTTATGACAATAATAGGATTTTCCTGCTATTTTCCACATTATGACAACTTTTATAAGAGGGGAAATGAATTTGTTAAAGTTAAAATGTGTTATTTTATTTATTTAAAAAACACAAGCAGTAAGTATTTGATATCTACTGATTTTCAAAATGAAGTGAAAGATCATCAATCATGAAGTGTTGCTTAATTTTTATATTTGTGTGAATAATGATCTATGTTAGAGTATGAAAATGTTTGCGGAAAATGTGGCACCATTGAGGTTGGAGTTTTCTTCAACACTAGCACTTTTTTCATTTTACGTTTTAAAATATACAAAATACTTTAAATCAAAAATTTAATATTTTTATCTAATGCACGTATTCTTTTTTCTTCTGTGTATTCTCTTATAGTTCCCGGAATGTGGCTTTTATGGCATTTACGACAAGATTTTGCTTTTCAAGCACGACACAACCACCAACAACATCCTACAGCTGGTCAAACCACAAGTGACATTCAGGAGGGGGACCTGGTGGAGGTTGTGCTCTCAGGTATCCACCTCTCCTCTCTTCTGTTCTCTCCTCTTTTGTCATGTAAATGACATCCCCTGTTATCATACAAATTTATGTCCTAATCTCCCCCTACTTCCTCCTTTTGTTTCCTATTCCTTTCTTCCCCTCTTTAGCTGAGCTTCCATTATTGTGTTTTTTGCTGGAGGATGTATCATAAAAGATAATCTGCTGGTTTATTATCTCAAATGTTACTGTTGCCGTCATTTTCCATCCTGTTTCCATCCTATCCATCAGTCTTTGCACGTAAAGGCTCATTAACAGAGGTACAATGGGATCCACCCTGACAGTGCTGTGTCTCTCTTATCTTTTTCTAGCGGCTACCACGTTTGAAGATTTCCAGATTAGGCCGCATGCTCTCAACGTGCACTCCTATCGGGCCCCGGCCTTTTGTGATCACTGCGGAGAGATGCTGTTCGGATTGGTCAGACAAGGACTTAAGTGTGACGGTGAGATAAGAAAGGAATGAATTGCCTCTCATAAAAAAGCCAATTTGATCAGATCCCAGGATGCCATTAGTTCAAGCACTCTTCTAATAGGCTCAGTGTGCCTCATTAATAGACTGTAATGCTATCCTCCTCCCTGACTCTCTGATCAATGCCTCCCCCTACAGGATGTGGACTGAATTACCACAAGCGGTGTGCGTTCAGCATCCCAAACAACTGCAGCGGAGCCCGGAAGCGGCGTCTCTCCACCACCTCTCTGAGCAGCAGTCAGTCGCTGCGACTCTCCAATACGGACTCAGTGAACAGTGCAGGGATGGCTTCCACCTGTGCAGAAGAAGCCAGTCTCATTCGTTCCAACACACAAATGGTACATTTAAATTAATTCCCACTGGACTTTTTTAAGTGTCAGTCAGGTTAACCAGGTTAAACCTGGTTTTTGAGGAGCATTAACTGCCTTAGTTGCCTTTGTTAAAACATTTTTATGAATGGTTTCCTCTTTAGATACTATACTATACTTCCAATTCAAAGTGTGTTTGTGACAGACTTGCAGTAAAAAGATTTGTGCAACTTATTAATTAAAAGAGTGAGTTTCATCTTAAAAATAAAAAAAGATGTAGAGTACTTGAATAAAAAATAACCCTGTACAGATAAGCATAACAAAATAAAATAAGATGGAAAACAAATCAATTGGCACAAAACAGCAAAAAGTAGAGCTAGTTATATTACAAAAAAAAAAGAATAGAATAGAAATTCTAACTGCATTCCAGGCAACAATCAAGGCAACAATCTCTATTATGATTTTTCCTCTGGATACAGGTCACACAGGTTAGAACAGGGGTGTCAAACCCAACCCCACAAGCGGCAAAATCCAAAACACACCATAGGTTGCGGGCTAAACAGGATAAACATTTATTGAACACAGTGAAACTTAATTATAAAACATAACTTTTTGACATTACTATGAATAAGAAGCAGGTGGGAATATTATTCCAGAATAAATCAACTTAATCCTTAATAACTTCGAATATTTTACTCTCCATAAAGATATAATATGTCAAAATGATGCAAGTTAGAAATAAGTGGAAGATAACATCTGGCCATTCATAAAAATAAAATAAAATGATCTGTCGGGCCGGATCCAGCTCCCGGGCCTTGACTTTGAGATGTGAGTTAGATGATGCACGAGACATTTCTCAAAAGAAATGGAAGTATGTCTTTAGACATTTTTGAAAGTTTAATTACATTAATCAAATAATTCATAGACATTAAAAACAAAAATTTAAAGCTTTATTTGCCCTTTAGACCCACAATAGATTATGCTTTCATTTCACAAAGCATAGAGATACAACTTTCTTCTATTTTAAGAGGAAACAGAATTATGAACATGATATTTAAGATCTAGCTTTCAATTTGGTTTATTCATCCTTTGTTACATTACGCATATATCTATTACCTATCTATAGATTTCTTTCTTTTTTCACATGGATGAAGAGAACATTTTTAGGAACTTTTTTTTCTCCTTTACTCTCTATCCCTTAAGCCACGAACTCCAAGTGAAGCCCGGCGCTTCTACACAGGCCGACCAGTTCATCTAGACAAGATGCTGATGAGCAAGGTGAAGGTGCCACACACTTTTGCCGTTCACTCCTACACCCGGCCGACAGTCTGCCAGTACTGTAAGAGGCTTCTCAGAGGGCTCTTCAGGCAGGGTCTCCAGTGCAAAGGTGAGTACAGACCAAAAAAATGCCTTCAGGGCTAATTTAACCCTAATTAACTCTGTGGATTTGCCCTCAGACTGCAAGTTCAATTGCCATAAACGCTGTGTGTACAAGGTTCCCAATGACTGTCTCGGGGAGACTATTGGAGGTGAGATAAATGAGGACTTGCATGAATTGAAAACAACTTTTTTATGCATGCTACTTTTGTTAAAATCTATTTACTTAACATATTATAGTTTTATGAACTCACTGACACAAATCTTTTTATCTTCTCAGAAAACAGAAGTAACTGTGGTAAGCGTTGTTGGTATCTTGGAGTGACTAAAGCTCTGCCTTTCCTATTCATTTTTATGCAAGATAAAATCTTGTCCAATGTGTTATTGATGGTATTTTTTTCCTATTTTTTTTCCATAACTACAGATATGATGAGTCCCACCGCAGACCCTGAAGTTCCCATGGACTACACCACCGAGTATGACACGTCAGACAAGTCTTCAATGGACGACTCCGATGAGGGCTGTAGCATCCCAGGATCCTTTTCCCCTGATAACAACCAAGATGGAACTAGTGGAGACCAAAGGTATGAGGAGACTTTCAACATCTAGATAAATCCAGATGGAATGAAGGTCATTTTTGAAGATAAATTGATTTATAATGTCATCAGCAGTTGTTGCAATGATAAAACATAAGAACAATTTGTATGTAATTGTTCAATTTGTTAATTTTCTTGTTTTCCTAATTTGGTGTAGAGAGTAAACGAGTTATAGACTTTCATCAGTGTTTTTACAGTGAATATGTTGGTTTTGCACATTATTACTTGAGAGTGTACATTTAGTTTGTGCTTGGACCTCTGTCCGCAGCTGTGTCCAGTTGGCCAACACATTCTCATACCCAATTCATCACATATTTACGTTTGGTTAAAGAACCCTCCGCATCACTTTTTGACATTTTGGGTGTTCCCAACTGATTGTTTTTGTTGTGTTGGCTGTTCGTGAAATCAAGGATCAGCAACCCTTAGGACACAACTGGTCCCTGGGATGCATCTCGTACTGATACTTAAACCTGGTACCAGTACCCTAACCCGGCACCGGACGTGAAACCGGACCTGAACCGGTACCGGGTGAGGGTACCAATACTGGGTTAGGGTAGCGGTGCGCTCCACATACCCAGTACTGGACCAATTCCAGTTCGCATTGGGTTGGGGACCCGTGATCTAATGGGAACAGACAACATGTCAAACAACGACAAGTTGGGGACACCCAAAACGTCAATTTTTGACGCGCAGGGGTCTTAACCAATGTATGCATGATGTGCAGTATATGTATGAAGAAAAGTAAGCTCAAATTTGAGTTTTTTATTTAAGTCAATGTGACTCAGGAGAGTCACATTAAAAAAGATTTAGTTTATGACATTAAAAAAAAAAAGCTTGGGCGTGGTTTCTCCAAGCCAGTGGATCTGCCCACAAATCAGAGAAATTTACGGATGTAAATGTGCCGAATACTGCTGCAGACCTGGAAAACAATGACTTGGCTAAAAAGAACATTTAATTATAATTAAAAGACCACTAGGATCTCTTACTATAGACCAAAAGATGAGTAGTTCTTTATCCACAGAGCCACAATGGAGCTGTAAAAGAGCCAAATGTGGCTCCAGAGCTGCAGATTGAAGAACAGCTTCAGTCAGTGAAAAAAATGTATTTATTTTTGTGAACAACAATAACTGTGTTGTTACCATGGATACTGTGATTCCCTTGTACAGACTAAAGTAATAAAAAATTATTCATCCACAGATGCAGCACATTTCATTAGATTATCTGGATGAAAACAAAATCCTTGTTGCTTTCCATTTACAATTCTCTCAGGATTAGCCTGAATTTGCACCATGACTCATTCTAACAAGGCTCGTTTTATAAAATATTTGTAGATAAGGAAATTGTTGCACCTCCTAAATTGAATGTTGATCTTTCCCAGTGTTTACATCCCACTAATGAGGGTGGTGCAGTCGGTGAGGCAGACCACCCGGCGGTCCAGCACGGCTATCAAGGAAGGATGGATGGTTCATTACACTAATAAGGACACATTGGTAAATCATCATACTCTCTTACACAAAACCCTAACTATTGTTTTAAGTGAATAAACATTTACTATCTAAAGTTATTTAAACTTTTAGTTAAACAAATCTTTCTGTAAGCTTGTCTTGCTGTTTTCCCCCCTACTCAAATTCACCTAAAACTAAAAGCAGCTGTTTTCCTGTGATTTCCCCACCAGCTGTTTCAGCCTTTTCTGTCTGCTTTTATTGCTTCTTTACCAATTTGTGTGAAAAGGTTGTGTATGTAAGCGAAAGAATCTGGACATTCACAATAAATTTGACCTTTAAATAATGTAATGGCACTCAGAAAATATGTTATAAATTTGATAAAAGCCTATGTTATGGTTTTTCTTTTTCCTCAGTCTGAAGTCTATATTTGACCTTTTAAAAAACGTTAGCATTATGTTTCCATGTTTACTTTCTATCTGGCTACACTAACACTCTTTTTTTCTTTTCCATGATCAACTCTTTTCTCTTTACGTTGACCTTTGCTTTCTGTAGCTTATACTCCTTTTATTTTTTCGTGCTATTCCCTTAGATCCTGAAGTTTTAGCATGTTTTACCCCTTAATTTTTGTCCCCGTTGCTCCATTTTTTTTTACCTTTTTTTTTTTATCCCATTTCCTTTCACACTCCTCCTCCATAGAGGAAGAGACACTACTGGCGTCTGGACTGTAAGTGCATCATCCTCTTCCAGAACAACACCTCAAACAAATATTATAAGGTATGTGAAGTACATCCCATCACATACCGTGAAGTTAAGTCTCAGAGGTGAAGTCTCGACTTTAATGTTTGCTCATCTTCATCTGTAATCTTGTAGGAGATTCCTTTGTCTGAGATTCTGGAGGTGCGTCCTGCAAGTGACTTCATGATTGCCCCACAAGGCACCAACCCTCACTGCTTCGAGCTCATCACAGGCACAGTGCGCTACTTTGTAGGAGAGGACTCAAACACCCTCTCATCTGTGGCCCCAAGCAACCCTCAGATTCTCCCTGAGACGCCTCCGTCCCCCAGCCAGGTGGCGCCCAACAGCGGAATTGGGCTTGAGGTAGCAAAAGCGTGGGAGGGGGTCATTCGCCAGGCCCTCATGCCGGTCATCTTCCAGGATGCACCACCGGCTCAGGGAAAGACACCCCACAGTGAGTTCCAAACCATTTCAAATGCACACGTTTGAACCCACTGTTGTGTGTGATTGATCGGTGGTGGTTCGCTGTTCTAGGACAAGCTTCCATCAGCATATCGGTGTCCAACAGTCAAATCCAAGAGAATGTGGTAAGGCCCTCACTTAAGCAGTGTGTTACTCATTTATTGGATGCTTTCAAAATAAATGACAAACTATTATATATTTTTGTGTAGGATATTGGAACATTTTACCAGATTTTTGCTGATGAGGTGCTGGGATCTGGGCAATTCGGAGTGGTTTACGGAGGTATGTTTTCATGTAAACTGATGTTGTGTTGATTGGGGGATTTATCATTAGAAGTTTTGGCAAAAAAAGAACTAGTTTCTTTAGTATTTGTTATTTAGGGTGTATTCAGACTGGACACGTTTGGCTCACTTATTTTCAAGTTGAAAACACTCAAACTCTCTGACCCATGTTTCAAGGCGGTTTCAGTTTGTTTTCAGTAAGACTGAGTTTCCTCAGTCTAATAGGCTCTGTGCTCAGGGCAGAATGACTGGACCAAACGGCTACCGTAGTCGGGCAAAAAGCCTGGTTCACATCAGACGCAGAAGCGCTGCGAAGTGGTGTGCGTGCTGAGTAACTGCTTAACATCCAATTCACATCAGCGATGGTCAACAGGCTCTTCTTCTAAGTTGTGGTTATTTAGAGCTTTTTTTTCAAATCATCAGACACGTAAAACCCCAGAAGCAGGAGCCGGCAGAGCAGTACCGTGGCGCCTTGTTCTATATTATTTACACTTCAGCGTACCGTCTTATCTGTTGTCTCCGCCGTAGCCGCCTTGCAACATGCCTCACATGTACAAACGCAGGAAGTAAAGAGTGTTGTGTCTGACCTTTATATAGTCGTTCAAAAGTGGTCAGAGAATTATGAAGTTCGAATAAAGTGAACTATCACGTCAAGGATCGCAAATTCTTTCTCCCGTTGCATTGGCCCGCCCTCGTAGTTCCTAGAGTGAAGAAATCTTTAGTCAAGTTGTTTTGTTTACAAGCTTTGATTCTAAATAGAAATGTCCGGTTGAAAGCAGTCAAACAGACCAAACGCAAATTGCCCAAATTGAGCAGACTCTGACATTTTCTATCTGAATACATCCTTAAATAAAATGTTGGTAGAGCAGAAGTCTTTTAAAAGTATAACCAAGTGAGTTTTTGTTGTCTATCACATTACTAGCACTCCTGTTTTTATAGGTAAACACAGGAAGACAGGAAGAGACGTGGCTGTCAAAGTCATAGACAAACTTCGATTTCCCACCAAGCAAGAAAGTCAGCTGAGAAATGAGGTGGCCATTCTGCAGGTAAACACACTAACTAAGAACGTACACAACTAATACACAACACAACATGACCACATACCGACTTCACACACTCTGTCTCAGTAAATATTTTTTAAAACAATCATTTAAATTATATAAACATGTTAAAATCAATATCTATGTTTTCTTCTCTTTTCTCTTTTTTCTTATTTAAACACAATATAAAATCAACAATGGATACATTTATACACGCTGCTAACTATAGTTATTGACAAGAGTCTCTATCTAACAGAACTTAAGAACAGTAAACATGTTTGAATGGGAGATGGGTATGTCAGCCTACTCCCTTAAACTGATTCAAATATGTCAACAAAAATACAAAAAAATCCAACAAATCCTCGCAATATATTGATTTGATCAATATCATCATCTGTCTGAACATTTACACTATGTCAGTATGACATCAAAATACCCATTAATTCATTACAGCTATCATTAGGCTTAAGCATCAACAGAAAAAGGTGAACACATGACTAGTATCCATTGAGTTATTTGATGTAAAGATTGAAAATTATTTGTTTTTATTTATTTTTAAATTGACAAATGTTGGACATTGATTTATTTGGTATTACACTCAACCACCTTCTTTCAAGAAAAAAATAACTTTTTTTTTTAGATCTGCTTTAAGAATCTCTGGGAATCTTTGATCCAAATTTCACTTCACATTATATTTTTAAAATGTAAAGACATACAAGTTTGATGTTTATTTGTTTTGTGTAGTTTACTGCCATGAATCCAAAACATTGATCATCATTCATGAACTGCTTTGGTCCAGAAAACCAGCAGATGGAGACAGAGGAACATCAGCATGTATCTGTTTTGATTACAGCTCTCTAAGCCATCATATGCTTTGTTTATAAAGTTTGTATTATGAATTAAAATACAAAATCTATTTAAGAAAAAGAAAACCTTTGCTAATCTTGATAAAATTTCAACTGACTACTTTACCCCAAAGTATATATGAACATGATTTTTCTCATCCTTTGTTGTACTTTTGATATCTTTCAGAGTTTACGCCACCTGGGCATTGTGAACCTGGAGTGCATGTTTGAAACCCCAGAAAAGGTGTTTGTGGTGATGGAGAAGCTGCATGGGGACATGCTGGAGATGATCCTCTCCAGTGAGAAAGGCCGACTGCCTGAAAGACTCACTAAATTTCTCATCACGCAGGTGTGTATGCGTCTCAAAGAGATGACCCATACATGGATTGTAATTTTTCTTACCCAAGTTGTTTTGTAATATGCAAGTAGTTATTTATGTGCACATGTTTGAATACGTTCAAGGCAAGAACTTGTTCATGTGGTAGTTCTCTGCATGAAGTTTGCTATTTTGCAGTTTGGAACATAAATGTCACATGTGGTTTCCTCTAACTAATTCAGAACTGTGTTTGTGGTCATGCATGTGCAAACGTGCAAGCAGATTCTTGTAGCTCTCAGGCACCTGCACTTCAAGAATATCGTTCATTGTGATCTGAAACCTGAGAATGTCCTGCTCGCTTCTGCAGATCCTTTCCCACAGGTATTTGCACGACACTGCCATAATGATCATTTTTATACCTGAAGTGCAACATTTAACATCCTCATGTGCAGCCCCCAACATGTCTTCTCTCAAATATGGCTATTATTCATTTTCTTTTTTATGTACGTTATCTCTAATCATCATCAATCTTTGTCTGCCGTAGGTCAAGTTGTGCGACTTCGGTTTTGCTCGCATTATCGGTGAGAAATCCTTCCGCCGCTCTGTGGTGGGCACACCAGCTTACTTGGCCCCAGAGGTTCTGCTGAACCAGGGCTACAACCGCTCTTTGGACATGTGGTCAGTGGGGGTCATCATGTATGTCAGCCTCAGTGGGACATTCCCCTTCAATGAGGATGAAGACATCAACGACCAGATCCACAATGCAGCCTTCATGTACCCACCCAACCCCTGGAAGCAGATCTCCAAAGACGGTAAACTGCAAACCCACTGAAGAAAAAAAAAGCATTAATAAACTGTAAACAAAACAAAATGTATTTCAGCTACGTTTTCTTTGTTAAATCCACAGTAAGTAACTTCAATTTCACAACAATTTTTAGCTTGCAATGCTACACAAATATAACTATGCCATAACCAGTTTTTACATAATTCTGTATGTAGACAGTAAACACACAACATCATAAACTTTTCATTGTGTTGACTCAGTATTAATAGGTAAACTTAATGTTTGCTCGGCCTTATTAAAAGTAAACAGAACGGCTACAGCTTTAGTGGGAAAAACTAAACACGCCCATTATGAAACAAAAGTATCAATTTTTTCATTAGCATGTATAAAAATGAACTAACAATAATATCCGTAGTGGTGCTGCACACAATCATTTATTTATTCATCATTTATTTCTCTTGTGGGCAAACCTTTTGACTTGTGGGCCACAAAGGGTTCCAAAATAGACAGCAGGACCGATCCAGGATCAGATGAATGGAGTGTTTTAGTATTTCACCTCATTATATCTTAAAACTGAACATTTTGGGTTTCCATTTCAAATCTGTGGATTTTTTTCTGATTTTAGAGCATTAATGGATTGATGTCCGTAAGGAAGAACTTAGAGAAGTTCTGCTTCATGTGCTGTTGGAATGATTGTAAAATTTACAGTCCAACTTGGAAAACGCACATCAACATTTAAAACAAAAAACAACTGTTTAGATATCACATGAATGCAGAATAACTTTCTGCACTTAAACAAATGTACTGTATACATTGACGTATTTGCAGTGCACCATCTATGGGTAGACACCAGAATTACAGGGATGAAAAAATGCCACTGAAGATTTTCAATATAATTTTTTACAGTTTGGCATTAGGAAAATCTTGGGATTAAGATTTATATTCTTGTTATTATTGATTCTTTTTTACTGTTGTGTTACTTTGAGTGTCCCAAAAGGTTCTTCAAATAAAATTAATAAAAAGCCTAAACATTCTTTTGACATTTTTCAGTGCAAACAGACATGAAAAACATCTGGAATGTCATAAACTGCAGCGTGAGATCTTCAGCGTGTGCATCTTTAATGATTTGAATAATCACTTTGTGGTCTGACCTGTTTAGAAGTTCACTTCTGCAAACGGTCATGAATGTTTTCACAGTAGAAAAAGACTGACAGCAAATCCCTCATGATAAGCAGCCAAACCTTTAATTGAGGTGGCCATGATTATCAGCTAATCAAATGAATTTTAATAAGCTCCCAATGGCAATGTTTTTTAAATTTACATAAAGACTGTTCACATAACTTTACCTGCCCGTTTGTTACATATTATTTCATGTTAAAACTTGTCAAGCAACATTAATAGTTTTTTATGATCTGTTTATAAACCCTTGTAATAATAGCTTTTGTAGATGATTAATTGGAGTAAAATGATGGGAATATTATTGTGTTTTCAGCAATCGACTTGATCAACAACCTGCTGCAGGTGAAGATGAGGAAGCGCTACAGCGTTGACAAAAGTCTCAGCCACTCGTATTTACAGGTACTGCAAATACACCACTCGCATCCTCAAACCTATTCATGCATGTTTACCTTTGGCCTCACAGACACATCATCATGCTTTCAGTGCAGCTTTAATCTTTCATTAGAGATAAAGGATGCAGCTGCCGCACCACAGACACTATCACAGTGACAGAGCTGGGCCATAAGTTCTTGAGAACGACTCGGTAATATCTTTACGTCAAGAGGAAAGAGAGATTTGAACGTGTTCTTCGACTGAATGAAGCTATAACTGAGAAAATAGATGCTAAACAGTTTGAGCATCTGTTTTCTTTATTGTAATAATGCCCATTTACTTTGCCACTTCCACCTCAACTGGATGCAATTTTTCAGGTTACGTCAGATCTTTGACACGCAGGCATTACCCTGAAGTGATTACTGGATGGTCCTCTGTGGGCTCATCAAACCCATGAAAGCCTCTCTTATATCAATCCTATTTCATGGCATCTTAAACTGAAATTTCACCCTAACGTTTGTTCTCCGTTTCACAGGACTACCAGACGTGGCTGGATTTGCGGGAGCTGGAGACCAAACTTGGAGAGCGTTACATCACCCACGAGAGCGATGACAGCCGTTGGCAACTGTACGCCCGAGAGCAAAACATGCCTTATCCCGCTCACCTTGTCCCCCCTCCTTCTGCTGAGGAAGGTGGAGAGGATGCAGATATGCAAGGCCTCACAGACAGGGTCAGCATACTCTGAACACTGAACGGACTCATTTTGAAAGAGGATAGAGGATTGCTATGGTTTACCTTAAGACAGAAACGACAAAGGAGTGGCAGTGGGTTGTACTAGGAATCTTGCAGTAGGCACCCCATGCTCAAATGTGCCACTTTCATAATATAAATTCAATTTCTTTTCAGCAATCTAGAAGTCCTCAGAATGTCTTTCAACCATTTACCTCCGCTGTTACAGCTCGTCTTTCATCTTTTGAACAGCCGGACTTCATCTGGGATCTTTTGTTTCTTTTCCTGAGAGAAAATGAAGTTTCGTGTTTGTGTTTTTCACAAGAAAGCAGGGTGGTGTGTTCACTTCCTCTAACTGCAATCTGCCTCTTTAAGTGAAGCTGGAAGCAGCAGCTCACTGCAAACCACAAAAAGGAGCTGTAGGTGTCCCTTCTCCACATGCAACCCAACAACAATGAAAGCTCTCGTAGGCTGATTAGAATTGCAGGCTTTCTGACTGTATGCTGTCAATAAACAGCTATGATACCCCCCCCCACCACATGTTTCAAGGGTTAGGGCTCTTACTTGTGTAAGTAAATGCATGCAGACAAAACCATCTGTATTCTCAAATGCATTCCCATAAATTCTTGTTCTGCAGGAGCCAAAAAATGCACATTACAGATCCAGCAAAAGCAGCTTCACCAGTAATTTGTCCTATAGGTTGAAGCCACAGTGGATTCCTTGATAAATGTGTGCTATTGAAGATGAAATCGGGGCATTAACAGCATTTTTTTTTTTTTTTTTTTTTTTGCTTTCAACATTTTTTTTTTACTTGCAGATATAAAATCCTAGCTGGTGAAAGTGACTTCTATTGTGCTGAAGGTGCTGACTCTCTCCCAAGTTAGAAATATAGTATTTCACTGCAACAGTTTCAAAGGTGTTCATACTGAACACGCACCTGTCAGGCAGAGCGGACTTCCTCTTTGGATCGCAGTGCTTAAACACACAGCTTGAGTAGATGCAGTAGAATTTTTTTGTTTAGTAATGTTCCTTTTAGTGTCAGAATGCAGCATGTTTCTATAAACCAAAACTTTCTAGATAGGTCATTCAGCATGCAGTTTTTTATGCTATCTCATTGTGAAACTATGTAACCATGTACTTTTCAATACGTGTAGATTGTATTCAACAGGTTTCATTAATGATCCTGACCTTTACAGTGGATAATACAAACTTTCAACACTTCTTTGGTGGTTTTGTGGGTTTTATTAACGATTAGGAGGACCTATACTCCTCATCTCCTTTCAGTGAGACTGGAGAGTTGACTGTACATAGAGAACTGGACAACATGGGTGTGACGTCACCCATGGAAACATCCAGCTCCAGCGAAATGAAACCATTTCAGTTGCCATTTTTACAGATGTCGCCATGTTGAAGCCAGCCAATGCTGATTGGTCAGTTTATTTCTTGAACAACTTAAGAAATATCGTGAAAAAAAATACGATTAGTCAGAAGATGTTATGAAAAAACTATTAGAATATTAATGGTTATTGTGACAAATAAAATGACTGAGTAATAGTTGTTTATTTTTTAATAGAAGTCTATGGGATTTTGGCTTCTCGAAGCCAGCATGTACTTGCCAAGGGGGAGGAGTCACTCTATCCAGTTCTCTATATACAGTCTATTGTCTGGAGCCTTTTTCCTCTGTGAGGTTGGGTACCGAGATGTGTGCGGTCATTAATCATGCATGCTCACACTTTTCTATCTTTTATGTCGTAAACTTAGTGCATGTTTCGAGGCTACCTGCAAGCAGACACAAAGGGAAAAAAAAAGTGCAAATCCTTATCAAAAAGCCCTCCCATTAAAAAAAATCATTGGAACTTGATTACCATACCCAAGCTAGCCAGCATGAAATCCCTAAAATCCTTTCGGCTTCATCTTGGCATTTGATTTGTCTCGTCGTCGCGTTAGAAAATGATTTTCACTGCAGGTTTCAGTGATGGAGGGCAGCCCCTAAATAGTGCACCACAAAGGAAATGGCTCCATTTGTGAACCTGGAATAAATTACTCCGCACTTCAGCTGACTGACAGTTGTTTTTTTTTCTCTCTGAAGAAGAGAAAATTATTCTCGAAGTGGCTGTAGCTTAAATGTACTGACATCAGCAGCTGCGCTCTCATATCAACCAGGATTAATTAAACTTGGCATGGGTTAAAATGTTTTTAAAGTTTCCTCAAAAATAACTCTCGACTCTCAAGAGGGAAATAAGTTATTTAATTTATTTTTATTTAATTAATTTATTGATGTATTCTTCAACAAATCTTCCAGAAATACAGACAATTTGTTTTCCCTTCAGTGATAGCTGCACCTTTGCTAGCTCTGGTTAAATGAGTCCTTGTTCCTTCAGCGCTGCAGCCATTATTGCTAGCAAATGACACTAAATGGCACATTGCCTCTCTTTATATCTTTTATCTATTTCTGGTGTTGACAGTTTTATTTCTGCGCCACAAGATACACTCCTTCAGGATATTGTCTTTGTTCTTGAAAGTGGAGCTGAAGACCCCAACATTTTGTTTAGCAAATGAACTGCGTCAGGCCTCACGTGAAACCGGAAATTAAGTTCCTGCTTTGTGTCATGTCACTCTATATATATATATATATGACAAGTGCTTCTCGTATTAATATACAATGGATCTCTGTTTCCTTGTTCTGATCCTAAGCAAAACTTAAACTGTTCCTCAAAGTCCCTGAGAAATGTTCAAACAGGGTTCACAGTATGTTTCAGTTCAGCTTTTCCAGTAACTGCATCTGTAAAATAATTTAGGGGTTGTTTCAAGTCCTCAATACAGACAAATAAAACATAACCAATGAACAGCTCCTCTTGTCAGTGAGTGTTGAGAAAGGACCTAAATGAAGGGCTTTTGGAGGTAGAGGAAAGATAAAACGGCAGACCTTTATTAAAGTAAATTCAAATACATATGAAAAAACAAACAGAATCTGGAACTGCATGCACTACAATAACACATGACAGAGGTGTTGGCTTAAGGGTGTAGTTTCTAACAGAGCGTAGAACAAATGTGAATAAATTAAACACAGAGCGCAAGGGATGGAAACAGAAGGTCAAATAGATACTCAAAAGTAAACATATTTGAGAAAACTATAGGGGAGAAGCAAGGTAAGTCGAAACCTAATGTGATTAAACCACCAAAATCCACCAAAAGATTAACCAAAAACAAGATGTGTGACAGTGTCAAGTGCAGTTACAATTTTTAGCTTTATAGCAAAAAAGGAATAAATAAATTCATACCTCAAAATGCGTGTAGTAATTCCTTTTTAAGTCAGTGGAAGACAGAAATGAAATGTATCGGAGAAAACAATTCTCAGAGTACATTTTCTAAAAAGTTCAATTTCTCATTTTTCTGTGGCACAAATTAGTTTTTTTATACTTTAGAGATCCTCATGCTTATTTGTCAACGTTTATCCCACAGCCTCCGATGACGACAAACTTACTCGCAGGACAGCAATACGCAGGAAGCATCGGATTCTATCTTGTTGGTAAAAGGTGGAGGAAGTAATGTGTGATAAAAGGTGGTGGCCACGAATAAACAGGAAACTTAGAAGAGATTATAATAAAGCCAGTAGTGCTGAGGCGGAAGAGTAGAAGGTGTTGAGCTTCTGTGTTAGGAGGAAAGAAAGAAAGAGAGGATGGATATTGTCAGAATATAAGATCAGGTTGGATGCTTTCCAAACAAAGCAGGGGTGGTTGATAGATTAATAGACTTTGAGACAAAATAGATTTTAAGATGATAAAAGAAGTAAAGAACAGGAAACAGACGTCAGTCACTTCCAGAAAAAAAGATAATGGTAGCCTCTGACATTAATATTTTCCGAAAGAAACAGCATTTATGTAATAGACGTTGGAAGTTTATTGACTTTTAATTAGTCCACAGAAGTTTTGCTATGTAAAGACCAAAAAGACCCACTCCAATTGAAATAGAGTTATTGGTGTTTTTAACATCTTTGTGTAGCATTTTTCGATTGATGAAGGAAAAATATAAAAACAATCTGGCTTAAGCCTTGGGCACATCTGCCCGTGCGAATTTTTGACCCGTACGGGTCTGGGGTGGTTTGGCCCGTAGACCAGGCCCGTGACTGCCGCATGAGTTGTGGTCATTAGGACGGGAGCCTGCACGGAGCCGCACGAGCCCGTGCAAGTGGTCGTGTGAAAAGCTGACGTCAGTCTCGGGTGCGGAAGTACCACGGGCGTTGCTACAGACGCACATGCGCACACGGGCCCGTGCAAATGGATGCGCCGGCGCACGTGCGCGTAGTACTGGCGCGTGCGTGTGATACGGGCCAGCGCGCGGCTATAAAAAGGGCTGCATGGGGCCCGCATCAGTCTCACTGCTTCACAGATCTAGAAGACTTCACTATTCAGCAGGACGCTCACCGCATCGCGACATCTCGCTGTGAGATGAGTGTATGCTCCAACTTCTGCATCTCAGCTTGTTACGAAGCGGGTGTGTGTGTGTGTGTGTGTGTGTGTGTGTGCATGTGAGGAGCAGCGCGCTCTGCGAGGAGCGAGAGAGAGAGAGCGTGCCGCGGAGACAGAGAAAAAGGAGAGAGAAAGAAAAGGAGAGGGGCGCGCGCGCGCACATTAGCGTGCGGACAGTTGTTCACGAGTTTGTCTGCGAGTTAAAGTCATAAAGTTCAGTTCCTCTACAATAGCTAAGTGTAATTATTCGGCTTCACATGCTCCAAAGAATCTGAGGATCCGCAGAAGGGAAGTGTACCCCGGAGGAAAAGCAACCTTCGGCCCTGGAGAAGATCTCCCCTGCTCCTCGACTACGGTTGAGGGGGAAACAGAGCAGGAACGGTTCAACACAACGTACACTTGTGCATGGACCCGTGCATGCCGCAAGGTTTCACGCACGTCGCCGTACAACCGGATGTACTACCCTTGCGGGACTTGGAACACGGGGAACTGATTGCACGGCTCATAAGGGTGTAGTACGGGTGTTAGTACTGCTGTTAGTACGGCTAGTACGCCTCTTGGGGTTGATGAAAACAGCTACGGGCCTGTACGGCCATTACGGGAGTGGTGCAGCCAGCTGCACGGGCAGAGGAAAATGGGAAAAAACCGTGGCACCCGCAGAAGACTTTGGTGCATGTCTAGCAGCCTCCCACGGGCGCCTACGGGCCTTTGCGGAGCCTGCTACCTTTGCGGACCCGTGCGGACCGCCGCACGGGGGCGGGAAATTCCGGCCCGTAGACCGCCCGTGGGAGCCCGTGCAGGCAGTTGTGCCCAAGGCTTTACATTTATTTTTAATGAGAATTTTTTTATTTAAATCATTGTGAATCAGGAGTAGACAAATATGGATTCATGTCCGTCTCTGTCTTCCTTGCTCGAGATGGCTAAAAAGTGTTGGCGCCTCGTAGGAGACTCAGAAAAGCGAGTTAAATGTTTTTCAGTGGTGTTGAAATAAACGCTCTAACAAGTAAACGGTTGGAAAAATTATTTCCTTTTTGATAACATGACAATTAATGCTCTACAGTTGTCCGCGACTCACCGATCACCTCATTTCTAACGTGTTTACATCACGTGACTGTCGAGTACGGTGGCCATTTTGGTTCAGTTGTGCTCGCGGTTCGTTTTATATTGTAGTGATCCTGCCCACGGCAGGGGTGCATTATGGGAGTTCGTTTTTGTTGTGTTGAACCATAAGTGAGGGGGCTGTTTCCATGCAAGACCACTGCAATTTTGTTCAGTGTGTGTGTGCTGTTGAATGTTAAACTGGCTTATTAAAGTGGTTAATGAGGAATTTGGACTCTGCCATTAATCTATGCCTCTCGATATCCCTGCTGCTCGGGGTCCTGCGGTGTATGAGACACGGGTCAGCTTTAATTGCAATATAGGTGGTAGATGCTAGCTCCAGGCTAGTTTTAGGAATAGTTGAGTTGTGCTCCATTTCTACCTGCGTTACGTCGGCCGCTACAATATTCAAATTGAGGAATCTCCTGCCACAACTCTGCAGAGAAGGTGGGTGTGCTTTCGTTGTTGTCTAGGGGCGGAGCTTGCAGCACAGACTCCTCCTGGAGGGAGCTGTTGGCAACGATCTTGTGTCAGCACGTTTCCAACCGCCCGTTTTCGTGGATATGGGAGGGGCTGCTGCAGACAAGGTAGGTCTATAGAAGATTACTCTTGATTTCTTGAACGAATTAAAGTGCAGTTTTGGGGTTCTTTATAGTGAGGAATATGTCATGGTTTGCCGAGGCAGGCCTCCGGGTGCATGCAGCCTGGGAGTGGCTTTGGGTGTTCCTGCAGGTGTCGGTACTCAATTCATCATCACAGCTATTCAGCCCCAGCATTTAAGTTCTGCAGCTTCCAGTATTCATTGCCAGATCGTTGCCCACTTTTGGAACATATTCTCTCTAGTCTTTCAGTGTGAACATTTTTAATTTAGTTTTTTTTCTTATTCATATTAAACATAAATCAAATGTTGTTTTACTATTTAAAAAAATGCTTTTAAATTGGTTAAGATTAATCAAAATTGACTTCAGCTTTTTAAAAACTGTGACCTCTTTCTACAGAGAGGTAAAAACCTTTGTTAATCTGAAAACTGTTGAAATTTATTAGCAAATGGTCCCCCTGCACGTGGATAAACTGGTAAACTAAAAAGGGAACTAACTTGTAACTGGCATCTTTCTCCGTCTGAAGTTCACAGCTAAATATAAGCATCTGAGCTGTGTCATGTGTAGACACATGCACAGGTGACAAAGAGTCAGACACTCACTCTTGTTCCTACATTAGGACAATAAATGACGTACATACAGTATCTATCTCTCCTTTTCAGTGGATTACTGTCATGCTTCTATATTTACGAAATTAGCTTTTTTGTCTGGTTAATGTAGCAATACAAATGCATAAAATGTGTCTTATTTGTTTAAATTCTCATTTGTCCCTTCCTTCTAGCACAGAAAATAAATTCAATAAAAATATGATGTTGATTGTTTAAATCAATCAATCAATCAATCAATCTTTATTTGTATAGCACTTTTCATATAAAAATAACACAAAGTGCTTATGAGGTCTTCTGGTAAGGGGACATTTCTAGACTAATTTACATTATGGTGTTACCATTTAACATCAATGTTCTGTTGCTTCTGTTTCTGTTGTACTTTGATTTTGCTCAAATAAATAATATTCATGACATTATATCTAAGAAAAATTAAATCTTTCTTGTCCTTCTGGAATATCAAGGAATTTACAAAACAATACAAATCCCTACTAGGTTAAAAAAAAAAGTTTGCTTGCGTCTTCGTTTAACATGTTCTAATTGAATTTCCTTCTTCAGTTGTTGGCTTCAGAATCACTGACCAACAGTTTGTCCATCAAGTCCGCTAAAAGCCTACACCATGGTGGATTTGCTGCCGCTGCACTTAGACATAATGCATCTGTAAAGAGATTCTATCAACTGTGAAAATCAATTTACAAAATTGCACAAAGTAGTAGCCCAGCAGTGGGTTTTTCAGGCAGATGCAAACCTCAAAAGGAACTCATTGCTGGAACTATTGTGTAGTTTTTTTTTTTTTTTTTTTTTCCAAAAAATAATAATGTGTTATTAACAGCTTACTATCAGTGTGTTCTGTATGATACCTCCAAACATAACCAAAGTTTGTATAGTTTATCTGTCTATGCACACAGTTTTTTATTTTTTAGCACAGATAAATTTGCCCACATTATAGGATATATCAGAGAAAAATGTTTTCTTGTTTAAGCAGATCATTGGCATTGTCTTTATTGTGAACGTAGCTTTTCCCATGCTCTCTAACTTCGTCTTGGACAAATTTTGAGCAACCTTTAAAGCAACTGAAATTCAATATATTTCTGTAGGGCAAATGACTTTTAAGTTCAAACCCTGGCCCGAGACCACTTTATTTGGTACACCTTGCCAGTGCCAGGTTGTGCTCCCCTTTTGCCTTCAGACTGCCTTAATCCTTCATGGCATAGATTCAACAAGGTACTGGAAACAGGTTGGATGGGTTGTGCGATCAGAGATTACTTTTCTGAAGACCTCAGTTGTAACAAGTGGACATTTGAGTTACTGTTACCTTTCATATTTGTTGGAACCAGTCTGGCCTCTTACCTCTGGGATATATAAGGCATTTAGAATTGCTGCTAACTGGATATTTTCACTTATTCTGACCATTCTCTGTAAACCCTATAGATTATTGTAGGTGAAAATTCCAGTAGATCAGCATTTTCTGAGATACTCAGACCAGCTCGTCTGGCACCACCAATCATGTCACATTCAAATTCACATAAATTACCTTTCTTCCCCATTCTGATGCTCAGTTTGAACTGCAGCAGAACGTCTTGACCATTTCTACATGTCTAAATGTATTGTGTTGCTGCCATGTGATTGGCTGATTGATAACCTGCCTTAACAAGCAGTTTTACAGGTGTGCCTAATAAAAATAGTCAGTGAGTGTAGAATCAAGAGAATCTACTCTCAGATCCGCTTTGGTGTGCTTGTGCAATGTCTATAACCCTAATTGTTCCAAGTTTGTGGTTGTATTAGGTACCTTCCAGGCATGAATGATATGAAATTTGATTGTCTTAAAATAAATCATCTACATTTTTTTAATCAAATTAATTAAACATACATTTTAACCTCAAGCTGATGCTAATAAAATGTTCATTAGTCTATATTTTTACAACCTTAAATTAATTTTTAATATTGATGCAAAGTAAAACATTTAAATATAGACAAAAGGAAAATAGTCTGGAAGTAAAGGAAAATATGAAAGTTGGTAAAATGTCAAAACTGAATGCCCAAAAATGTAACGTATTTTTACTTTTTTTTTTTTTTTTTGTACTTTGAAATTTACTCCTTTGTATTTCGATAGAAGTCAAATCAGTAAAAGAAAGATTCTGAAAACAATCTGATGGAGAAAACTCTTGAAAAATAATGTAATTTTATCGCCAGGAAACAGAGAGTTTAAAGATTGTTTTCAAAAACACATTGTCAAATATTTTACCCTAAAACATCCGTAGAGTTATTTTAAGACTGAATTCATCATGATGACGATATGTTGTCTCCGCTAAATTTGTTTTGTTGGAAAATAACTTCTGAATATATCCTAATATACTTCCCTTTTAGCTTTTCTGGGTCTTATTAAATCTTTACATTTTCAACAAATTACCATTTAATTTGTGGCACCATTTAATTTTGACACTAACTAAAAAGTCAAAGGGGAAGCAACATTGTGAAACTTAGCATAAAGGTTTAGAAAAAAATGTATTCTTTGACCTCGGAACACATTCACTGCTTTTAAGGGAACACTTAACACCAGAGGAAAACCAAAACAGGAGCTGTATATTAAAATAATATAAGAAGCAAGCAAAAAAAAAAAAAAAAATTCACTGAGGAGCATCAAACCTCACGTTCAGATTCAGTCGAAAAGGACGTAGGCTCCACAGTTTTTTCTCTGTTACTCTCGTTTCATTTCTATTTAAATAAATGACCTGAAAGATGGAGGTGCAGGCAGAAGTATTCATATGCAGATGATGCAACTGTTTATGCACAAGATGCTGCTTTGATCAGGCTGTTGAACTTCAGCAGGACATTTTCTTGTGTCTTCACCTTTCTGTTGAGAACAAAATTGGTCCTGATTTTAGAGAAAAAGAGGCATAAAGGCTTGCAATGAATGACCCTTTGACCATATTTATAAGCCATTGTAGACTGGGTCCCACATACATATGCATGTGAATTTATTTTTAAAACAAAAATACAAATTCAGAAAGTTTTGCCTGTCAAAGCGGAAACATTAGTGAGTACACTTTATAATTACTATATCTATTCAAATGCAAAGTTTGGAGAAGGTTAACACTACAAAAACTGGATCTCGAGAGGGTAAAAAGACATGTTTTAAAAGAAAAATGTCTTACTTTGTTTTCTGTCTTTCAAGTAAAATAATCGTATCAAGAACATTTTTACAATGGCAAAATATTGAATGTGAAAACGTATCTCATTGACTTGAATTTTTTTTCTTAAAATAGGAATTCTTGGTAAGACAATCTTTCAATTTAATTCAATTCAATTTTATTTATATAGCTAAATATAACGATGCAACCGTTTCAGTGGTATTACTGGTAACTGTACAAAGACATAAAGTCAGTGATAAAATATAAACAGTAGCTGGTTGATAAACTATACTAACTGGCCTCCCTGCCCTTCTCGGTGAGAAAAAACTCCTAAATAAAACGCAATTTTGGGCCTAAGGAATGTCCACACGAAGGAGGGATCCTCTCCTGGGACGGACAGATGATGTATCAGGATTGTCAAACAAAAATTAGCTTATCTAACTCTACAACTACATGTTGGGTAGCAGATGGGCTTCAAGCGGATGGACCGGGGATGCAAGACGCAACAGAGGCAAGGTCAACGGCCAGGAACAGGACTACAGACGAGCCTCCTGGAATTTCTCCTGGTCCAAAATGCGAAACGAGCCAATGACGACTACAGAGGAAACCGAAATCTCTCCCGCTGTCCCTGGAGAGGAGTGGGAATCTTTCTTACCACATGTTGTGAAACTTAAACTAATGTCAGAATGTGTGAAATGTTACTTCCCAAAAATCAGCACATGATATTTTAGTGTTGATTATAGTGTTTCATGTCAACAAAATTTTCATTTTAGATTAAGGACTTGACTCACTGTCTGTGAAACCTAATGGATTTACATTATGCAAACCATTACACAATGCAACATATGAGTCACTGGCTCAGATAATTAAGGATGAATAGAATTTTAATTGCTCCCATGATGGGGGTTGTTTTGTTACCATAGCTCCAAAAGTGAGATTATAATAAAGAACAACAGAAAAAAATAGATAATAAATAGTACTGAAGATATGCCACCAATAACACAATGACGTGTCCAGTGTCTATGAGGAGGTGACAGTCTAATAACTTACGGTAGGAAAGATCTGAACAAAGGTGTTTCAGTCTCTGACTGAAGGAGTTCCTCTATGCACCCACGGCTCATGCAGAGGAAGATGATGAAGAGGATTGTCTATGATGGATTTCAGTTTGTGTTGCATCTCCTCTCTGTTAATTTTTCTTCCTGTCCCTGTCAGTGTGTCTATCCCCTCCAGCAGATACCTCCGTGGAAGAGGTTAGATCCAACAACGCCATCATAAAAAACTCAAAGGGTCAGGTAAACTCCAAAGGAGTTCAGTCTCCAGTAGCCAGAGACCTATTCTGTCTTGTACAGGACATCTGTGCTATTCATCCAGTCCAGTCTGTTGTTCAGGTAAGCATCCAGCTATTGAGAGTCCAGGTATTGAGTACATGAGAGTCCACTATCTCAATATGTTTTCCCTAAATGTTCACCAGTGAAACAGGAGTTAAACCCAAGGGTTTTCTGATTTCCACAGATTTCACACTAAGTCAGTGGCATCTCAACCTTTCAATTGCTATTTCATTTATTACATTTTAACTTGGTTTATTCAGCAGGTATGAGTATATTACTTGTATTTGAATAAATACTCAGGAAAAACTCTTCATACAGTTTTCTTAATTAAATTTAATTAAATTTAATTAAATTTAGTTTACGTACGTGCTTGTTTAGCCCTTTAAAATTCTAAATCCTTCTCACTTTGTTTGTGTCTTTAAAAAAATTAAATCAGTTTGTGCGACTGGTCATGACCTCAGTCTCAGCCACAATCCCCAACTGACATTGTTAGCTATGAGTGACTGCATATGGAGCAGTTCTGTTCACAGTTTTTTTTTTTTTTTTTTTTTGCGGCGACGTCTACAAAATGTGTGAGTCAGACATCAGAAAACAACTTAGGTTATAATTAACTTCCCCAACTAATTCCACTCACTCACAGAAATCTCCCTGCTGTTTACGAAGTGTCATTTGTTATTTAGACCCATAGGAAAACTTTTCAACTATAAAAAAAAAAGAACTAGAACTTTAACAAAGTTCTGTAAATAATATATAAATAAATAAATAAATAAAGATACTCAGGTTTTTACATTTGTTGAATTTGTCATGCTGCATCGGTTCATGAGTCCTTCCTAAAAGTGAGATCAAAACACTAAACTAGTTCAGTCCCCAGTTACATTCCAAGCTGGTCTTCGGTAAGTGTACAATTAGGTGAATAGCTTAGGGCTAAAATACACACCAAGTGTGTTGAAGACGTTTAAATGCCACATCTTGTTAGGTGACGTGACTGGAAGTACAACACTGCGACAACAAAGAACAGAACAGAGTGTACATTTTAAGAGTGTCAGCCCTTCAACATGTCAGGCAAGATGTTGCATATAATCTGTAAATTTCATGTTAAAGTGCAAATTTCATTGAGGTAACCTGTGTCAGCGCCACAGCCGTAGCCTCTAAGGAAATAATCACTGTAATCTTTTAAATAAGGCTTAACACAACATGGAGCCAGACCTCTAAATGTGCGCATGAGAATGTTGCATAAGATGCTAAATATAATGGACACCCTCTGTGCAGTGTACTGTCAAGCTTCAAAGTGTGGCCAGCACAAAGGGTCACTTCTGCTCTCAGTATTATATGACAACTGTTTATGACTGCTTTTTTTTTTTTTAATCTTTTGGTATGCTTGGTAAAATATGACTTTTGTAAAAGTATTTAAAAAAAAAAACGGTAAATTAATTCTTATTTATTATTTTTTATGACTGATTTCAGTTTGCAAGATTGAAATCTTGTTGAAACTGCATGAGAGACACAAAGGTTTATGAAAAGATTTCACAGCAGGATATCAAAATAACTATTATTGTCACCTCGCTGCTTTGTGTCTGCACAGGAACACCTTGACACTGCTTACAAACAAGTGACCGAGTACTAAATGAGTTCAGCTTTCAGGGGTAATGCTGCAGTACTGATACGTTTAACAACAGGTCAGTTGTTTGCTTGCTTTCCTTTTTTAGAAAGAGTTTCTGTGCATCACACTGAAAAGGGGGGCTTACTTGCAGTACACGATTAACTCACTAATTGTGAGTACTTTCCCTCACAAAAACAACATTTCAACACACAATTATTTTCTTGACTTCATACCAATCAGAATATTCTATAAACATTTAGATGCACCGAATGATCCTTAATTCATACCAGAGTCCCATATGTTATTCATAAACATGGTGACTGCAAACTATTAAGAGTATTCTGAAAAAGAATTTAGCAGGTAGGACCAAATAAACCCTTTGTAGTTCCTGCTGGAAAAGTTGTGACATTAACTTGAACAAATATTATGTGGGATGAGGCATTAGTAATCTGCAAAGAAGGTCGGGAAATGGTATAAACATGAGTCTTGTTAATGCTGCAGTTTATGATGTCTTAACGTTTTTTTATTGTCGCTGTAGCCAAAATAAAAAATAAGAGGGAGGAAGGGAATCAGGAAGAGAACATTCCTTGCAATGATCCATCCTCTCCTTCTTTTTTTCTATTTAACTGAAGGTATGCACTCTTGCTCCATTCTTTCCCACATGTGTGTTTACTTTGCTCAGACTGGTTGCAGACTTCTCTTCCAGACTCCTTTCCTAAACAAAATGAGCTTTGGAAACTGCAATGGGTGTATGTTGGTAGCTAATCTGACAAAGGCAGGGTTCAAGGTTCATGCCTCCGCCTACAGAGATCTCAGCTTGTGAGGTAATGTTATCTCCCCTCTTCACCGTGCTCTAGTTTTGCTGTGTGACAACCACTCAGGTTAAGTCATGTATTTCTTTTAAATTGAAAAATATATGGAAATGGTTATACACCCACACATATTCATAAGGAATGCCTTTTATAGAAATGTGAAGTAAAACTGGAAAGTTCTGCTGACACGACCCCCTCAACCACAGCTGGCTTTCTTATTGTGAGGTTTTGCCGTTTCCAAGAAACACGAATGTGGAGGCCTACTACATCACTGGTGTGGTAACTCCCTCTCGTTTACACTTCCTGTTATGCTCGTGTGCAAGATGAAACCACCTCCCACAGTACACGGTGAATGTGTCTCATCCCTCTCCACTGTTCTCATTGACAGCACAGCTGTGGTAGCCGAGGAGAAGCCAAACTAACAGACATACTGAGAGAAACAAATAGTCACTGAAGCTGCGGCTACTTTACTGGCTGATAATTAACAGACTGGATTTTCAGCAGGAAGACTCACTTGAAAACATTTTGCTTTGGCTTAGTTCGTTTTTGATGCACCGTTTCTAACAAGTCTGGACTGTACCTGAAGCGGCTGTGGAATGTGTATGAAGCTCTTGTAAAGAAAACCAGGTAAGACTAATAAGTTAAAATAAAAACAAGTATTTTCTATTAAGAGATCAAACAATTACAATGTTTTTTAAGTATATACACTCTTGGGTTGAATTTTCAAGTAATCCTTAAGTCACTGAGATAAATTAATTTCTTAATCTAACTCTATGGCTAATAGCACCTTCCTTGTTTGAAGGGGTTCTGTGAAGTGTGGAAATGATTCTTGGTGGAGTTGTTTAAACTCTCATGTCGTATAGTACAGCACAGAAATGCTCAGTTAAAGAGATTTAAAGAAACATAAAGCTTAAAATGTAAACTTTTGTTTTTTAGGAAGGTTGGCTAGAGAATGAGAAGTGAAGCATTAAATCATTTTGTGCACACTTTGGTATGCAGCACATTCCAATGTCTCGAGGAAATCGAGAAGCTTGGCCTCTTTAAAGACTCCCAGATGGATGAAAATACAGCAGGATAGTTTGTCTTAGACAGTATAAAGTAAATCCTGTTTTAGGATGGATTGTGAATTGAGATGGTATTTACTATGGATTAAAATCAAGGTTGGAAATGTTGTTGGGGAAGAAAAGCATGTGGATACAAGTTCTCCTGCAACCGAAAATATCACTATTAATACCAGGGAATTACCAACCGGCGGTTAGTCATACCATCCAGACTGACAACAGTCTCCAGGAGGCTTTGGAATAGGTGTGGCTTATGCTAAAAATTTCCAAATTGGCTTATTCACAAGTTTTTTCAATGAAACATTTACAGTTAAGCCCCGTTATACAGAAACTGATGTAACGTCAAAAACACCCACACCGTCCACGCAAGGTTTCACAGATGTACAGCTCTAAGCTGTCATTCTCTGAAGACAGTCTGACTCTAAATGGAATCTGAGTATCAAATTTTCCTGATGATAATTGCATTAGATCCTTCCTGAGACAGCAGAGGCCAGGAGAAATGGAGAGAGGGAGCCCAGCTAGAACCGCAAACAAAAATCAAAGAAGTGCAGAGCACAGTTTAGATTATCTCACTATTGAACTCAAAAAAGAAAAAATAATAGTCTATTTTTTACAAAAAGTATTTCTGTTGAGCTGATTTACAGAAAATCTGGCCCTTAGACTTTTATTTGCTGTTCAAAACATTTAGAAACGAGTCAAGTTCAGCTTTATTTTTAATAATACCCACACAAATACTGTACAGACAAAAGGGTTGATAAAAGTTGTTTAAACATTGCTGTGGTGTCTCAAAAGCAAAACATGTTTTATTTAATTCAACAAAGATTCTTGATTTGTCTACCCAGCAGACAAAAATAGCTCAATAATGAAACAGATCTGCTGATGGAATCGCAGAGTAAATGAGTGGATGGAAGAACCTCAGATGTCGTGTTTTTCAGGCCACAGCAAAAACTTCCATCAGTTTTGGTTCTTGTCAAGACACTGACGTCAAACTAGAAAATTGTGTAAACCAAAGTCTTGTCTCTGCGCTTTCAATAAATGAAGAATCAACAGTAAGTCTTGCAAGACACACAAACTCATTCCGAAAATGATCAAAATGAGGTAAAACATGTTCATTTGAGAATATCAAAATGAGAGTACAGGCCTTTTATTTGAGAAAAAGGGATACATTTGTTTCAACCTATGTGTTTTCAAAATATTTTCAGTAGAGTTGGATATATTTTGTAAAAAGCTGAAGCAGTTATTATGAATTTCAAGCAGTATAGGTCAAAAGAGGATATGCTCAGCAGTTTAAGTTGCCTTCAATGCTTGAAACATCAGGAAGTCGGAGGAATTCATCGTCAGGGTTCACTGAACCACAACATAGGATGAGGCCTTTGAGAGATTTAAGATGCCATGAATTTAAATCAGTGTCGACAACAGCAACAGCAGCCGATGTATGTAAGGTTTATTTGCTTGTATTATTATTATTATCATTATTATGTTCATTTAATTTCTGAATTAAAAAAATGCTCAAAAGTTTGATAGTTTCATGCAAATTTTTTTCTTTTAAATAACAATTAATATGGTTTTCAGGATAATCATTTAACAGCATTAGTATTATTGAAAATTACTGTAGATTACTACAGACTTAGACAAAAGAAAAAATCATACAAATGGTGTTTTCATTGATTTAAAAAAGGCCTTTGACACAATTGATCACAATATTCTGTTTGCCAAACTTCAATCTCATGGTATTAGAGGTGTTGCATTACAATGGGTGATTACCATATACTTAGACAATTGTCAGCAGTATGTGGGATATGAAAGACATTTATCAAAAAAACAAAAAATACATTGTGGGATTCCACAAGGCACAGTACGGGGCCCTTTTTTTTTTTTTTTTTTTACACATAAATGATCTTTTTGATATGTCAAAAATATTGTAATTTGTTCTGTTTGCTCCCAACACTATTTTTTTTAGTTCTGGGAAAAACCTGGATATATTAGTTTCTACTTCCGAGCAAGAAATAATTTCACTTCAGAAATGGTTCAATAGAAACAAACTATGTTGTTTAGTAACAAAAAATCCACTTCAAATCTTAAGTTTAAATCAAATTATGTGAATATAGAAAGAGTTCATGAATTTAGATTTTTGGGGATTATTCTAAGAATTTAAAATGGAAGCAACATATTGCTTATATTAAAAAAAGTAAAAATCTTGCAATTTTTAACAAAGCTAATAATGTTTTGTATTTCTTCTTGATTTTCATATTGTTTGGAAGTCTGGGGTAATTCTTGTGAGTCAAACCTAGAACCTTTAATCATTAGGAAAAAAAGTCATTGTGAATAATGCAAATGACTCCCTACAATGAGCACTCCTCTGAACTTTTTTTAAAGTCAAATATACTGAAATTGAAAGCTTTATGTTCTTTGCAGACACTGCTGGTAATGTTTAAGGACAAACATTTTATGTTGCCATGTAGTTTACAGTTTTTCTTTTTAATGAGGGAAATAGTAGAATAAATTATGACTTTACAGTACCTAAAGTAAAAACTATACTTAAACAAATGATTACTTCCTTTGCTGGGGTAAAAAAAATTGAATTTGTTGGATAATGACCTGAAAAAGCAGCATGATGTAAATATTGTGTCCCTGTTTGTATTGTTGTTTTTGTTGTGGGTTTTCATTTTGATTAAACCCACTCCTAAAATATTTACAAATTAAAAGACAAAAAGATTATGATCAACTTCTTCTTAATAAAAGCTACAGCTAAGTTAAAAGCTCAGTTTAACAGTTCAATCTCACATTGTAATCTCACTTGTAATTTTCACAAAATAATACATATTTTTTTATTTGTTCCCACAGTTTAAATTGCTACCAGGACTGAGACAGAGAACTGAAGAGACAGCAACACAGTCAAACCAATGAATTCAACAACAAACTCCAACGAATCTTGTGTTGATATTAAAGCAAGTCCCATCAGTGACCTGTTGGTGTCCGTTTACATCGTGGTCTTTATCTTCGGCCTGCTTTTCAACCTGATGACAATATGCCCCATTTGGCATCAAGTAAAGCAGCAAAATGTTCTGGGAACCTTCCTCCTCAGTCTGTCCATTTCAGATTTGTTCTACATTATCACCTTACCTCTTGGATCAACTATTACCTTAACGACCACCGCTGGCAGCTGCCCCCTGTGACCTGTAGTGTAGCTGGCTTCTTCTACTACTCCAACATGTACATCAGCATCTTCCTGCTCTGCTGTATCTCCGTGGATCGCAGCCTGTTGGTCTGTTACCCTCTGCACTTCAAGATCTACCGGACGGCCCGCTACGCCTGGTTCCAGAGCGCTGCCATTTACGTTGCAGTGGTGGTGCTCCACATCGTCATTCTGATCTATGACAATATCAAAGACGCGCACGATGATGCAAACAACAACGATCGCTGTTACGAGAACTTCCCCATGCCGGATAATGTAGCCATCTTCAATATGGTCAGAGTGGCCATTGGCTTCCTGTTGCCTCTGGCGGTGTTAACTGCAAGCTATTGGAAAGTTCTGGCCACTGTGGACAAAAGCCCTGGCCTCAGTGCTCAAGCTAAGAGGAAAGTCCGACTGCTCTCCTATGGGGTGATTGGTATCTTCTCTGTGTGCTTTGCTCCCTATCACATCTTACTGCTGGCGCGCTCAATTGTGTACTACAGAGCTGATGACCATTCAGCGGGATCAAGTTATTGCAAATTTGAACAGAACATGCACTTCGCCTTCTCCTGCACACTGGCCCTTTCCAGTCTAAACTGCGTAGTGGACCCTGTGTTGTACGCCCTGGTCAGCAATGGGATCAGAGACAAAATGACAATGTGTTTGAGACTGAGACAGCAGTCGACACTAGATAATTGTGCTTTGACACCATTAAGAGAAAGAAGTAGTAATCTCATTTAAATCATATATATGAAATCCACATGTGAAAAAAAAAGTTTTATACTTATTTAAATGTAGACCATTTAAAATACAGAAAAAGTTGTGTGTTCTTGAGTGTTCACAGCTAACCTTCTAGCTGTTAAACTGTAAACATTCCACTATCAGAGGAATGTAAGCAACTCGGTGTTTATTTTTACACCAAAAATTCATTTAGTTTTATTCATAGTCTCCAAAGTAGCTTTAATTATGTTTTAGTCATATTGACTATTAGTTTTAGTCTAGTTTTAGTTGTGTAAACATCAAAATATTATAGGCATCTAATCTACAGTACAATAGTATAACAGTATAAAAGATAAGTATTGATTTGGTTAGGTTATTTAAAGCTTAAAAACATTTTCTATGAAAAAAAAATTAGAACTAAAGGTGCTGTTAGCAGAGATATAAAGACTTAACTTATTTGAAAACATTTTGACATTTTTACAACTTAGGCTTTCTATTACATTTTTATACAACACATTACTTAAAAACAGGTTTTGTTTATTAAAAAAATTAATTACTTGAAAATCTTCATGTAAATAAAAGGAAATAGACACATTAGTCTAAAACACGTTGTGTTCATTCTTACTATTTTCATAAACTTAGAATCTTGCTGTACATCCATCCATGTAAAAATAAGCACTTGATTAATAATTGTAAATTTAATACATTTATTAAAAATGTATTAAAAATGCATATATAATTTTTAAAAATCAATTTTTCATTTAAAACAAAACAAAACAAAAAATTAAATAATGTCGATGGCAGAATGAAGAGCTTGCAAATGTCATTTCAAGGTTTTTGTTGTTTACAACCTTTGACATAAATGGAGATGGACAAAACAAGGTTGTGACATCATCAATAGAAAGTGCATTACCTCGGGTTCCAAGGAAAAAAATGAAGTCATATGCTCTTATCTGATTGGCTAGTTTGTAACTTGAATAACTTACAATTAGGAAAATACATCACGGAAAAAAATAGATTAAGCAAGAGAATGTTAAAAAGAGATGACAGAGGAAGAATTATTATTCCGACAAACAGAATGACTGAGTAATAGCTGTTTATTTAAAAAAAAAAAACAGTCTACATGGAATTTTGTCAATCTGGAACCAGCGGGTACTTCCTATTTGGAACGCGAGGAGGGAGGGGATGATCAGTCCAGTTCTTTCTATGTACTGTCTATGGTTACAACCTTTTGTTTTGGTCTCTTTATGTATGAAGTTTGTCCATATGTTGACCCTTCTTTCTCTCTGTATCACTTTCACATGGAAACTGTTTGCAGCATCACCAAAAGGGTTCAAGCCACACTATGCCAGACCTTAGTCTGATTGGATCCATTTGTACTTCCTTCTGTCTTTCATTGTCAACAATTACTGTAATTGGATGCCACTTTGTCATGTTTTTTTATTCGTTGATGATGATGTCAATTTCTTTTGTTGAAGTTTTTGTCCCTATGCAGGAATTATTAAAGTATATTTTTGTTTGGAAAATATGACGTTGATGGAGACTTTGTCCAAAAATGTTTGTCCTCATATATGCATTGAAACAAGTAAAATTCTTAGGTGCCTTCTGCTGTCCTTACCAGTACATTCTTTTTCCCGTATTGTACATTAAGCAAGAAAATGGCTTATTGCTCCACTAACGGGCATCTTTCAAATGGATAATTGGATTGTTGACTTGTGGTTCTACTATTCTGTGGTTTCTCCAGTTGCTGCACTTTAGTCTTGTTGGAGAAGACCTTAGATGAACAATCTTTCTCACAATTCAGTCTTTTTAATGTTGGTTTATATGAATACATCCCTAATACAACCAAGTGTGTAATAAATCTAAAATACCTGATGTTATACCAATTTGTGACAGCATGGGAGTGAGAATGTGTTGGATTAACAGCAGATTCAGACGCAAAACATGGCGCTCTGCAAAAAGAGACAGCAAAGGATGAACCGCCAAATAGTGAGAAACTCTGTAAGATTGTGACTCTGAAAAGGTCTCTTGTGCTCAAACGGCCACTTAGTTTTACTAGTTTGTATCTGGTGCTCAGCAGGTAATCCTCAGAAAGGTTTTTTTCTCTTTTTTTCTTTTTTCGATGCCCCTTTAGGGATTCTGTACAGAAAGTAAGGAACTGCAAGACACAAACAGTCCAAACCTTTCTTGACTTAATTTTGAGCAATTAAAAAAAAGAATTCTTGAAGTTAATTTTGTTTATTGATTGAAAATTAAATTTGAGGAATTCATCCCACACCAAGATGTCCCACATCATGATGGACAAGTGGTGAAAACACAGACATAGCAGCAGCTATGGAGAATTACTTTGAATAATGTGGTAAAGTTAAGATTTGGGTAATGAAAATGGTAGAAAAATCTGGAAATACAACAAAACCAAATTAGGATCACATGAGTTCTTACATTGCTGGTTTAACATGTTCTGAAAGTTATTAAGGATGGATAATTGAAACTTATCTTAGCTTAAGGGCTTTTTGCTGAGTGAAAACAAACCAGTTTCTATTAACGAGTTCTTGTTTGTTATTATTTGCTTCACTTATTTTTATTTATTTTTTTACGAGCAATTAGATTGTAAGTGTTCATCAAAAATGCAACATTCAGGCCAAAAATAAATAAACAATCAAAAAAGAACATAAAAAATGGAACAACTGGAAAGAAAATATTGATGTTACAGCACACTGGAGTTTAACAAGATCAAACCTGGTAGAGTCTTAAGTAAAATATTCATATATTACTTTGTAGTGTGTTATAAAAGCACACTTTTCAATAGTCACTAATATGACTTCATTTCAAAGTAATATTTGAAAAAGTTCAGTGAATATCAGACATTGCTGATGGATTGTTGTTCACAAAATAATAATAAAAATACAAACAAAACATGTTTCTACTTAAAGGATGATTTATTTAGTAAAGAGTGTAAATATCTTGACCATACCAGCTCACCAAAGATAATCTTAGTGACATATTAAACCAAAGTGTATCCTTTAGTTTGCCTTAAATGTATCATTGTCTTAAAGAAAACAGAGTGGCTCAAAATATCAACTTTTTTCTTGGTTGATTTAACTGTTTTAGTAACCAATATGGGTTTACTGGCATTGACAGATTCAAACAGTAATGACGTGTAGCAACTCTGACCCCCAGCCAGGTCTCTAAAATTAGAGATGGAGTGTAGCTGACTATACGAGTGCTGACCATTCAGTCTTTCCAAAAACAAAAATATATTCGAAAAGTTCCTCATTTTATTTTGAAAACCAGGAGTGAGAAACAGATTTTTTTTTTTTTTTGGGGGGGGGTATCATTTCTCGGTAGACATGATTACAATGAAAACCATTCAATGTTAACCTTGTGCTCCTGTCCTATTTCCCAGATATTCAAGTTTTAATAATCCTGAAATAGAGGTTAGATTTTATCTCCATTTAGATTTTTGGAATCAATCGCTTCACCATATTTCCATGATTTTACTGTTAGTGTTGTGACTTTCAGAGGGGATGCACATTAGCCTTCCAGAATCCAAATTAACATTAATGGACATGACAATTTACCAGACAAATATTCCGTAACAATATAAAAAGAGACATGTAAACAAAAAAAAGATTTGGAATTAAGGAAAGCACTCACTTAATATCCGAGATTTGAGAGCAGTCAAATTCAGGAAAAACAGTAGGGTTTTTCCACTAACTTAAAATCTTAAAGGACTCAAACATGACTCATAAAAAGTAAACATCAAAACAGACTTTACAAAACCTGAAGCACAACCAGCAGAGGGAAAACAAAGGGAATTTAAATAACTAAAGCATATGGCTTCAATTGACGGAGAGTAATTAACTTAGCCGAAAGCATCTGTCAGGATTAAAAAAAAGAATGTAACCTGTTCTGAACATGACATGAAACAGAAAGGTGAAAAATGAAATGTGACCTGAAATCAAAACAACAGAACAAAAAAGGAAGCGAAAGTCAAACAGCACCAACCTTCACAGGAAGCACTAAACCACGAACAGCAAAGATTTTTTATCTACTTTTTAGAGAAAAAGCCCTGAAACCATTTATTAGAATGATTTTATTTTTGTAGGTGGACCAGTTTTCTTGGTGTTAGAGATTTATTTTTTATTACTGTGATGTGAGTGCAGCTTGTCTAAAGGTGCACTCACACTGAGCGCTATTCACGTTCCTCGCCCCTCTTTCATGATCGCCTAACAAAAAATGCGCTCCTAGGCTTGGCCGTGTGTGGGAGGAGCTACCAGCTAAGGCATTTAGGATGATCACTATAAGGAACTGTCTCTAGATATCTCATTTAGAATGTATGGAAGACACAGATGATGTTAAGAAATTAAATTTATTTATATTAAAGAGTTCTACTAAAACATTGGTAATCATGTTTCATGTTCCATGTCACAGGGGACTGTATCTGTATGACAGCCGCTTCTGTGGTGTTTCCTCTGTGGCTGAGCTTCAAGGCTCACTTTCTCGTATTAACCTGAGGGGGAAAAAATAAAATAAGGGGATCTTTTTCCTTTTTTTTTTTTTAATGTCTGGATGAGGTTCGAGCCGGCAGCCTCTGCACCCTGCAGCGGCTCTCTGTCTGCTGGCATTTTGATCAAATCTCTTTCTGGACTTCGCCTCATGTCGCGTCTGTTCCATTGACTTAACATTGAAACTTGCCGCCTCCGCTTTGTGAATCGGGTTTGGTGTGAATGTACCTTTAGCCTTTGTGTCAACGGTAGATCATTGATTTATAAAATCTAAACTACAGTAAATGTAAGACAAATATCTGGAGTAATTAGATAACAAGAAAAATCAAGTAAAAATATATATACATTTTTTAGTGTATTTAAATATACTCTGGAGCTGATTAACAGTAGGAAAAGTTTGGGTGGGTATAAGCAGAATTCAGGTGGACACAGACAAAATATTCAAACAATTAAAGTGAGATTTACAGAAAACACGGATGGCTGTTTGCAAAGCTGAAGAGGTGAGTCCACATCGATTACTCCTTACCTGCCTATGTGTCAAAGTGTCATTGGACAGGTTGCTGAATCCCACATTCTCCAAGGTTTTCACCTTGTAGGGCAGCAGAGTCCTCATGTGTGAACGGGATATGTAGCACTAGTAAAGCATTCAAGGCCTTAATCAAGGTAGAAAAGTGCTATACAAGTGAGTGTCATTATTCATTTTACAACATCACAAAAATATCAGCTCAAGTAAACCAAAATAAGAATACCCCCTTCCTCAAAAACATAAAAATAAGGATGAAAAAAATCATCAACTAAGGCCAATTTTAACCCCTCATGACTGTGATGAGGAATGAAAATGGTGGCATTTCTTCATCTCTAGCTTCTGCCTGCTCCCTTCAGGGATCACCACAGCAAATTATCCACCTCCGTTCAAACCTGTCCACTACATCCTCTTCACAAATACCCTCAAGACCCCTATACTTCATTAATCAACCTCCTCACAGAGATTAGGACTTCTTCTAGAGGTCCAGATCAACATATTCAATCTCTCCTCTGAACACGTCTAAACCATTGCAAGAGGAAAATATTGGCTTTATTTTGAAAGCAAATGTTCCCCCTTATCCATCCAGTCCAGGTTATATCAATAGAATCAATACCGTATTTTCCACACCATTTGCGGAAAAATGAAAATAAAAAAGAAACAAGACCAATATAATATAGAATAGAATAGAATAGAATAGAATAGAATAGAATAGAATAGAATAGAATAGAATAGAATAGAACAATAGATACATAATACTTTTTTACAAGACTCATATTTGTAAAGGATATGATGGTCAGGTAAAGAAAAAACTCAGAAAGCATTAGACCCTCAGCATTATAGATCCATTTACTGGCATCACCGCATCCAGTCAGAATGGCCACTTGGAAAATCAGTATGGTTTTATTGATAGTCCTGTAATGCAGGGTTGGTATAAATGCACTGTCTGGACAAGCTATTCTTGCTCTTTTCTTTCAGTCCTCAGACACACAATTGTGATTCTTACAAAGGAGCTTGCAGCAGAAAACAATTTATATGCTTCTCAACCACAATGACAAATCCATGATCACTGATCTGCAGTCTTCATAAAAGATGCTGCTTTTCGCCACTTTTTAATATTTAATCTCCATTAATTGGAAGACATCTAGAGGGGGTCACCTCACCAGCATATTTGGTAATTAATTTTTAAGTAAACAGGATTTAGATAAGATTTATTAATATTTTAAATTTTTTGTTGCTATTCTTTCTTTTTCATATTCAAAATTAAAATTTAGAAACAAGCTTAAGTGCTAAATATGTCAGAAGGTTTTTCATCTGCCTCATAATATTTGCTTATCTTAGATTTTTTGAGTACAGTAAAGAAGGGGACTTAAAAAAAAACATGGAAGTTTATTGCGCAAAGCTACACCCTTGACACACTGATATATATATATATATATATTCTTTCAGGTTGTAAAGGTGTTGACTCTGTCATCAGATTTTATGCCATTAGTCTTCTCCCGCATTGCCTCCTCCCACAGATGAAAGGTGAGAGCATGTGAGCTATCTCTGGCATGCTAAGAGCAAAAAGAAATGCAAACTGTAAATTAAAACATTACACTGCAGCTGTTGCCCAGGCTGTAAGCCTTCAGGTTCTTGGCAGTGTATTGTGACATGTGGGAAAATGTCAGGTACTGTACACCATCTGTACACTAGATAAAAAATCAGATTTCAGTAGTTAAGTAAACATTGATTTTGGCAGTATTTAGAGTTAAATTGACTTAGTTAATTTAATGACACTTGGCTTCATCTGCCAGGTGGCAGATCCATTTAGAATCATCATTATTTTTAGACCTTTTTAGTATTTCAAACCCAACTGTAGTTCAATGCAGCGGATGTTGTTCGTCCAACAGGCGTTGGAGGTATAAACAAATTACAAATCCTATTTGAAAATCCTTGTTTTTTTAAGCAGCGTCTTTGTTCACTGTGTGGTATTGGACCAGGTTTGAGTATTTTTTCATAGAAGAACATTTTAATAATTTACGATGTCCTCATAAATTTTGCAGGCCAGTGTGACAAGATAAATAAAATTACAAATTTCATTGCCTTACCTTGGAAATTTTTGTCTGTCCAAGTTAGCAAATAAATAAATAAAATGAAATAAAATAAAATAAAAATAAAAATGATTTGTAATTTGACTTAGCTGTTTGTAGGAATCTTGTTATATTAAGGTTGAGATTAACAGTGTTTGACACATGAAGACCCCTGTAAAATTATTCTGACATATGATTTGTATTTTGAGCTGCCACCTAATTTTCCTTTTTTCATAAAAACAGCATGCTTTGATGACTTCTGTAGGGGCTTATTTTCAAGAAAGTTGCAAAAAAAATTGACATTCAACTTCAATGAATTTAAACATTTTCAATAGTTCCTGTTCAGCTCATTTAAAAACAGAATAACTTACAAAGCTATACAAAAATATTCTACATTATATCTGATAAAAGGAAAGATTTCACAATTAAAAACTCTTCTTGGCTTGTGTATGGTATACAGTTGACCGTGCATCACATGTATCGAGAGACTCAGGATGTTTACTGAAAGTACTGTAACCAAAAGCAATAATATAGATACATTTTAGTGTCAACAGCGTGTTTAATTCATTAAAAAACTAAAAAACTAAAAAAATAAGCAATTTTTCTGACTGGTAAATTTGGAAGAAAATAAAGAAAACTTTATTAAAACACTCATTTTTGTTTTTCACAGACTATTTTTTAAAATTTCAAGGTTCTTCATTTCAAATCACAATAGACTTTGAAATTAGATAATTTAAGGCGTCGCATTTAAACTACTAAAAATGTTCATGTATATTTTCTAATGCCACAGCCCTAATAGCAGTTTTCACTCAGCATGAAGCTTGCTGCTTTGTTGGTTTTGGTGATGATAAGCTCTATCCAGATGACAAAAGGGCATGTTCAGGTAAATTATAGGTGTGTTAATAATGTAGTGTTGAGTGACCAGCCTTTACCTCACTCACTCTCACCAGATCCATTTCCTCAAAAGAAAAAAGAAAACTTTACTGACATCTAAATGGCACATGTTTATTGATATAGCAATGAAGGCAAAACGAATACACACATTAGATAGTTGCACTTTTGTATGACAGAGTATTAGGGCCACCATGGAAAAGGAGAATAATAAATATACAGGAATAAACTTGTCATATTACAAGAAATATATAATACGTAATATAATATTACGTCTTTGTCTCTTATTGTGAAACACTATATTTTGTTTTGATTTTTTAATAGCTGCTTTTCTTACTCTACAGCTTTTTTGTCAGAAATTTGTGGCTTTTCCTAGTTATTTACAACTTAATACATATAACATTACAATTGTTTCCCTTTCTAAATGTTGGCTTTAATTCTTGTAATTTTCTATGTGTAAGTTTTTTCCTTCCTGTGGTGGTCCTGTAACTCTGTTGTAATTTGGTCCCCTAACATTCTTCTTTAAACTAGACTATTGACAGCGTTTTGCCACTTTGAAAGGGCAGAAGGATCTTTTTTTTAAACAAAACAGTGACAAATGCCACTCCCAAATGACGCTTCTGATGTGATGTTTTGATCACAGGCAAATGGCATCGTCCTCGTGAACCTCACCAGCATTAGAAGTCCTAATATGGTTGTGTGTCTTTTCCACATCCTTGAGCCAAAAGTTGAGTAATTTTACTGCTTTCATTACTTTAGCGCTTTGCTCTTCTCTATGCTTTTTCTTTTTTATCAACTGCCTGGAATTGCTAATCTAATCAGATGAGAGTTATGATTGAGAGGGCTGGAAATCCTTCTTTGTCACTGTTCCTTTCAGACAAAGGTAAGAAAACTGAAGTTTTAAATAAATCCTCCCTTCTCTGAAAATCAAACCTCAAGAGAACACATAAATCAAATTCAATTTGACAACTGTTGGATCAGTTTTAAGGTCCAAAATGAAACAAACCAGCCGCCGTCAGGCACCAAGCAGTACGGTAACATTTTGTTGAACACTGAAGGTTAACAACAGTAAAAATTACTTTTTTTTTTTTTTTTTTTTTTTACAAACAGGATTTTAAACTGAATGTCAAAGTAAGCATTGCTCTTTCTGTGGATGTTTGCATTAATAAGCGTTTCTATTTTGACAGTGTGATGAAAAAAGGGTTTTCCACTTTCACAACAGATACATTGAACTGTGCATGTGAGACAGCAGCCTTCATGTGTTTGGAGGATTACATTACTGGCAACAGGATTGCTGCATGTCAAGGTTTTTTGGCCTGTATCCTTAAAATTTCAGAGGAAAATAACTTACACCAGGATAAAATAACAATACAAATAATTAGGCCGGTTGCATTTCTACATAATTAAAATGTGATTACTTATGAGCTCCAGACATCAACAATGAAACTGAAAAACACTTAACTAGGGGTATAGTAAAATAATTAAGTGTCCTTTTGCCCACTTCCTTCTTGTCCTTTTTATCAACATATGGTAATAGAAAATAATTGTTCTGTCAGTTAAGTGTTTACTGCATTAATAATCTGTTTTTTTAACCCTTGTGCCTTCATCCGGTTTCAGTCTCCACTTTGTAGCCTATTTTGTGTGCAGCAAGTAGGCCCCAGGAGTGGTTTATGCAACTTTTCGTTTTTTTCTTTAAGCACGAGAGTTTGCTTAATGTCAGCGCCTGCAGTTCTGCTCTCCAAAAACAACACAACAATCTAAAATAAAGAAAAACTGAACATCACTTAATCATATCATCAGAGTCTTAATCTGTTTTGCTTTGTTACAGTGAATTGTGTAGCTCTTGGATTGGTGAGGCAGAAGAGATGATGAAATATCTTTACAGCACCTAATACTTAAAAGCATGAATCAAACTCATGAAAATTTGTTTTGCATTCATTTTTTTCAAACCTCAAACTCTAACATTTGGATTCAAATGTCAGCCTGTGAGGAAAGGCAGACTGCATGTCACTCAGAACATCAGCTCCTGGACGTGGGTCTCTCCACCATTTCGCTCTTGCGGTTGCGGCAGGGACAGAGGTAGCCTCTTAGATGCATGCGCACCTTGCTGTGCAATGAGGCGTAGATGAAGGGATTGTAACAAGAAGAACTCATGGCCAGAAGATGACAGCAAACTTGTAAGAGATTGATGTAGCGTTTCCCTATTATGAGGAAGTCTGGGTCCAGATCCAGCATCAGATTCAGCACCTGAACAACAACATGGAAACAGTTTCATTTTTTTCCTCACACTGAAATCTTTAAAACACAACCCAGACACATCTTTTATCTATCTATATCAAGGCCATTTCAATGCTTGCAGTTGTTATATATCTGATAAACATGAATTCATATTGGTCTTTTTATTATCGCTGTTTAGATCTCTCGCAGTCAACTTTCCCACGGTTAATTGCACTGCTGTCCCATCATGCCTTGCATATTGTAAGCAAGCTGCTTGGGTAGTTTCTCCCCACCAAACACAAGATGTCTATTAGATAACTATTATTCATCTACCGCAGATCTCTACAGGAACTCTCAGACAATTCTGTTTTGTTACTCTACTAGATGTCTACCAACAGTGTTCTACATATAGAGGTCTTTTATGCATCTGCTTGTAGACATCTACTCTTTGGACATTTTTAGATGTCTATTAGAGTACTCCTCTTAACATTACATTACAATTTTACAGTCATTTTCAGAACCTGCTTAATTCCTTTTAGGGTCACATGTTTGCGAGTTCCATCCAAGTCACTGTTGGGCAAAGTTGAGGCACACCCAGAACAAATGGGCAGTCTGTTGGACCATTTTTCTGTTGCTATCTGAAAGAGCCAACAAATTCCAATAAGAGCCACAAAGTCCAACCTTTGTGGCCATTAATCTATTCATTTGTAAAATGTTGCTTTAAAATAATTATAATATTGAAGAATACAGTTTTATGTTTTTGTCATTTAACTATTTTGGCTTCTTTTATTTTAACAGAAACACATAAAAGTCACTTTTATACACCAAAATAAGTGCTTAAATAAAAAATATCCTGCTTCAGTAAATTTGCAAGAAAAGGCAAACGTATTTCTTTCTTTGTATTATTATCTGATTGCTTGAAATAAACAATTTCATTCATTCATTCATTCATTAATTCATTCATTCATTCATTCATCCATCCATCCATCCATCCATCCATCCATTGGGATTTTGGTGTGCGATCATCCGTTTTCTCCCTTTAGTATCAAATATAATCATTGGTGTATTGGTGTAATCCACCTTTTTTCCCCAAAATCTATACATGTAAATGCAAAACTATAGTTTTGGAACTTTTCATCTGAACAGCAACTAGACAATGTTGTGCAGCAAAAGATAAGAAAATGTGCTTTAAGTTCATTTTAATAATAATCCTCTCTGACAATAGATGAAACCTTTTATAATAATTTTTTCAGAAATATGACAAGTTAAAAGTTTAAACACGAAGGTTGAATTGTTTTTTTGATGCAAGTTTCTGAGACTTTTAACCCCAGGAACATTTCAGCAGAAATGTTTGCTACTTCTTGGAATGTAGAACTTTTTGACGTTTTTCAGCTAAAAGGCTGCATGGGGACATAGTGGTCAGCTCTAAAGCAAGAAGAACAGAACACTAGATAACTACATGAGATGCATACACTACATAACTACTACTCTAAAAGACATCTTGTACCTGGTGGTATGCATTTTGAAACTTCCAAGTAGCCTGATGAAATGTTTTGAATGGCCAGGATAGGCTAACAATTTTAAACATCTCATAAACAAGAAAGTGTGAAATAAATGAATGGTTGTGAAACAGACTATAACATCCTATTGCACATTTCTCCACATATACAATGCAAATATAAATCATAACGTAACTAAGCTTGCACAACTGGTAAGTGGGAGTGTGGTTTCCTTTTAACACTACATCTCAAAACTGATTCTGCGGGCACAAATTCTCATCTCTGCTGTCACGCCACAACGTCTACTGTGTCCTGGCTCTCAGTCAATACAATGATGAATGCATAATCTATTAGCTTTCATCATGTCTCATTTAGGAAGTAATGTTTTTTGGTAATGGATACATTTATGTGAGGATGGGCTTTTTTTTTTAAAGAAATGAAGCGTAAAAATCTCATCTCAGTTGCACTAAAGACTTCTTTATGTAATTTCACTGTTATTACCTTTTTTTAATTTCTGAAACCACAAGAACAATGTACACACTGCTTCAAGGTTTACTCTAAATGTTTTTTCAACCATGTGAATAAAATAATATTAAGTGTGTCAATCACCTGAAGAGGCAACCAGCACAGGGCAAAGGCCAACACGGAGGCCACCAGCAGAGAGAAGGTCTTCCTTCGCCTTTTGCTCCATCGTTGTTGACTGATGGATGGCTCTCCAGGAATGGAGTAGCGTCTTAGGCTGACAGTGATGGCACAGTACGACATGCTGACGGACAACAGAGGGATCATGTAGGATGTGCTCAGAATGAAGCATGAGTAAAGGAACCGCAGGTTGCCGTTGTTGGGCCAGAATTCCTCACACACCACCAGGTTGACGCCGCTGGGCCGGAGGTCAACGTAGCTAGTGTAGAAAGATGGAGGTGCTGCCAAAGTCAAGGATAACAGCCAAACGCCCAAAGTCACTGCGCCACAGCTCCACACTGAGATCCTCCTCCGTACTGGGTGAGCTGAGACAAAACAACAGTACATGTAAGAACCAGAACTTGCAGCTATATTTTTTTTCTTTTAAATTAACAATATTCTGTAAAGGGTTACCAAACCCTAAATCAACTTTTTTTTGTTCTTAACTTCTATAAATGGGGCTTTGAAAGTGCTTTCTGTTTAATGTCTATTAAATTCTTGACAAATTCAAAAAAACTTATTTAATTCTTGAAAATATAGTTAAAACTGTCTGTGTGCTGCCCCCTACATGTTGAATTTCATGATTTTGTCAAAGCATTTAAGTCCCACATCATTTCAGAAGTCTGATGTCATGATCTGCAGCTCCGGTTATGATAACAGTCCATGTTCCCCAGCCTCACCCCTCTGACTGGATTTTCACATTTTGGCTGTGGGTGGAGTCAGCCTCCAACTTCTCTGTTTGGTTACTCTTTAAAATGTCAATAAGAAAGAATGAATGCAAAGTTCTTTCTCCTGTCATGAGATTTACGTTTAAATATTCAAAAGAAATTGAGTAGAAATGAGAACACAAGCAGGTGTACAAGATCTTTACCAACAACGATGTAGCGATCCACAGCAATAGCAGTGAGAGAAAGTGCAGAAGCAAAGACTGTGGCACATTGCAACAGGGGCACCAAGTGGCAGAGAGATTGTCCAAACGCCCAACCATGGCTGTCAAAGGCGTAGGAGGCAGTCAGTGGAACGCAGCTCAAACACATCAGCAGGTCCCCGGCGGCTAGATTACCAATGAAGAAGTTGGTGGCATTGTGGAGCTTTTTGTCAGCCATGATACACGCCAGCAGGAAGGAGTTTCCAACACCAGCCACAACCACTACCAGGCAGTAGAGAGGCAGGAAGAGAGGTTTGAATCTCAGAAGAAGCTCCATTCCCACAAACATGTCCAATGGGTCACTTTGGTTGAGTGCTTGACTTTTGTGCTCCAGTCTTCCTGTTGCTTGGCTAATGTTAGTTGTCACTCTGAAATCCTCATCCATGAAAGTGTCCATATCTCCACAGGAAAACCTGAGACACAAACAACAAAAATTAAGAACACTGGAATGATAAACAACACCTTTTACATAGGTTTCTCCTGAAATTTAAATTATTTTCATTGAAGAAGAATGCTGCTTGATGAAAATGTCATTAATTTATTGATTGCTTAATCAATTTGTTCAGTTGTTTATCTGTGTTTATGTTCATTCCAGTTTTTTCACTTTTTAAAAATCTAATTTTAATGATTAATCTTTACATATACCTCAGTCCAAAAAAGTGGAGTGTTAGGAATAGCTAAGATACTGGATACAGGACTCTCACAGCTCCCAGGCTTGGAGGAGAAACCACCCGCGGAGGGTGAGAGGGACGAGAGGGCATCTCTATCCAGAGTTTGCCAGCTTTCGTCCATAACAACGATCTGCTCTGGATGATAAATTATCAGGATATTTTCGGGCCGCTTCCGAGTCAGCTGATGACATTTCTACATGCAGGCTCATTGTGAGCTCCTGCAGCACCATCGGAAGCAAAAGTTTTATACAAGTGTCTTTAGTTGTTGGAGTTTTTGTGACAAACTGGAAGAGTCACATTATTGAAAACAAAATCTGTAATCACTCTGCGCAAATAACCATCCATGTGCAGCTTTCAGAGAAAAAAGACGTAGATGGCTAAAGAGTAAATACAAAAGAGCACGGCTCTCGGGAAGAGGTCAGAAGGGAAACATTCATGAAGTTGCGTCGTCACCCTTGACTATTGTCAAGGTAGCTTGGTCAAAGTTACATAAAAGTGTTGTAGCAGGGTGAGGAACAGATCTAGGTTTTGCTTGACATTCCATTCATGATTGCGATCGCAGCATTGGGAAATCCTGGAGAGACTGACAAGGAGATGTGGGAATTTCATAGGAAGGGGGCGCAGATGAAGAACACGCATCCCGTCCACGACGCACTCACACAGGCACGCCTGCATGGAAAACTGTCATCTGTTGTGCATTTTTCTAAATTTAGGCACAGGCCGAGACAAACCGATTTTTAGTTATTTTTTTGCACCGATGAATATGTTGACGAGTTTGAATCGATTTTTCATTGATTCCCGAAGAATCGTTACTTAATAAATTGTGCTATTCAAATAAACTTGCCTTTCCCAATGATAGATGTTCTTTTGAATATTTGTTTTTGTATACTTATTAATTTCTGCAGATGATGCAAAAAAAATCCACTTAAAAATGTTAACTATAAGTGCAATGTCTATTAAAAGAGCCCCAGGTGGGAACCTAAAGTAGCCTAAAATGAATATGACTAAAAAACTAAAGGAAACATATTGATTTTTCTCTCATAGTTGTCTCTGCCGAGGATTTCAATCTCAATTTATAACAAAAGTAGTGAAAGTTTAGTTTTTAGTATAACTAAATCATCTTCAATTTACTCTTTGCAGAAGCCTGGGGACCTCTTTAGGATGTACTTTGCCTTTGCCCGACAGTAGCTGAGTTAGGCTCCAGCAACCACATGACCTCAAAAAAGGGATTAAATGGATTCAGAAGATGAATAGATCTTCAGTTTACCAGAAGGAGCAGTGGAAAATAAATGAAACAAAGTAGAAAGTTCTATTATTTTTCAAAGCTTGTATTGAAAACTGAGTTTGCAAGAAAGTATCTATGAGAATAGTTTTGAAGGTCTTCACAGGATGTCCTCAGTATCATCCACTGTGACAGACATTTTCGCACTCCAGCGCTTCTTGATGTTTCAATTTTTAGAACATCAGTGGTGGCTTTTCATTTAAAGTGCTGACAAGTCTCTTTTCTGCCTGCTGTTAAGTGTATGCAGGAGCAGGAAAGCACCATGAAAAAGTGAAGCCTGTTTCTGAAATGTAATTTGACCGCCTGGACGTCAAAGATCAGCTCCGTCTTCTGCATGCACACTGAAGCAGTGTTGAATCTAATCTGAAACTGCTCCCTTGTCATCACAACCAATAAATGTCCCAACAGTTAGACACGTCCACAAATCTCAAACTTGCAGAAAAGAATTCTAAATCATTTGAAAGAAAAATTGGGGCTACTTTAAATGTTACAACTATTACAATAATTTGATAACAATCAAATGCAATTAAAATGTTTGAGTGGCTCATCCAAGGGGTTTCCATCCTACTGGAAAAAAAAATGAATTTAAAGAACATCTGGAATGTTTTTCTGAGTTAATTAGATTTGCTGAATGTCAATATTGTCATTTGGCTCTCTTTTTCTTGGCATTTGTTGCCACCACCTGTAAGCTGCATGATCATGCATCACAAAGTTGCTGTGGCCTTTCCCCATTACAGTGTGGCCTTTAAGTTTTGGCACTTAATACGAGAGCCAAAAGCTTTATTGGCAACAAAGTAGATTACTACTTGCAGTTGAAATGAGCTTGGATCTGTGGAAAGGCCCTTTCATAAATGTCACCTTTCTTTCTTTTGAAATTAAAATTAAGCACTCAAAAAATATAGTTTCTTTCAATTTTGTGGAACATTTCCCACAACTGGAAAAGCCTTTTTTCCCTATGGATCTTAAAACAGCGCAGTAAGCTTTAACCAAATGATTATCATGCTTTTGCACTCAGTGAGGTTTTATTGTATTCAAAACATCATTACAACTGTAATTAATTCATGAGAATAAATGATTAGCAAAATTGCATTATGTTTTTATGGCTGATGCTGTCTTACGTTGATGCTTTCCTTTACCCTGAGGACTGACTGAGCATTCCTAATCTGCTGAAAACAGACTGTCTCCTGCTGTCAACAAACAGATTCATAATGTGCTGACCTTGCATACTGCATGGAAACACTTCACTACAGTAGCAAAGAAGAAAAAGCACCACATGTACTTTCATTTCCCACATTATTTTTTGTCAATATTATTATAGTAGGTATTTTTTTGTTCATCTTTTACTTTGTTGATTAAAAGTAAATTTAAGATAAACTAATACAACCTATTAAGTCCCACTCTGATCATTTTGTGATCTATTGTAAAAGTGGTCTTTTAATTATGTTACAGTGCATGGGTGTCAAGGCCTTGAGAGCTGGTGTCCTCAACATATTTTCCAACCAACCTGTCATTGAAGCTCCTTATTGGCTAAACGCACCTGATCTAGGCAGTCAGCAGCAGATTAGGCAGGATTTCTGGAAAAACCCGCAGGAGACCGGTCCTTGTGGTCTGGAGTTTGACATGCTCGTAAACCAGGGGTGTCAAGCCATTCTCCCCTGTTAGCTTACAACTCCTCAAAAGCCCATGCTAACAATATCAGTGCAATGAATATGATAAGCAGTGTTGGAGCTCTCCAACCTGCTGATTATAGTTTCTACATCACAGTTACAAGTTATTTTAAGTGACATTTTTCCATCTGCTCCTGATTCCCATGATTTGAATAAAGAAATACTCAGAAATAAAATATTAGGCTTAATGAAAATAATGCTAAAAGAACACACAAAAACACCAAACACACAATTTTTACTGGAGTGGATCTTCAGGAACTATTCCTGCTTCAGGATTTTTCTAATAGTGGTAACATTATTGAATTTGGATATAATCTTATTGAACATTAAATCTTCGTTAGACATTGTCATTAAGCATAGATTATCTTTGAGTGGGATTGAAAGTTTATTTTTCCCTGAAAATGATCTCAAGTGAGTGCAGTGACTTAGACTGCATCACTCAGAACCTAATAACACAAAGTCATTTCCATTTCCACTGTTTACTGAGGACACTGTGTGCAGAGGCTTCGGTGCCAGCGTGAGCACAGCTTTCTTACAGGAACAAAAACAATGTATGCACCCCCCTCATTGAGAGGCACCCAGAGAGAAGCAGCATGAATTGTTTTTTGTTGTTTTCGCCCGTTCAATTCATTGAAAGTGGCTGAAGTACATCAGTCACACATTTGGCTGCTCTAACCAGAAAATTGAGATTTTATCAAGTTAAAAACTCTTTGAAACTGAGTTTTCTCTCATTGGATTTCAATTGTTTGATAACTGAGAATTTGCAAGGTGATTGTTTTCAATATTTGGATTTGTTTTTCTTCTCTGTGATGTTGATTTATTCTGTGGCAGAGTGAGTGTTTGATGTTTTTTGTGTATTTTTGCATGGTTACTGCTTGCAGATGTGGTTTGCTGATGGGCACTTGCCCTGAATTGGACCGAGGTTAATGGTGGTGGCTCTAAAATTTCAACCTTCCCCTTTGCTTCAGCAGCTGGTTCATGGCTCAGCTCAGCTTCTAACAACAACAGAGAGTCTTGTGTGCCATGTGTGTTGTTTAGTTTATTCCATCTGGTCTGCTGCTGCCCTGCTCTTTAGAGGACGTATCATTAGTTTTAGTTTGTGTCAGCAATTTAGCACACTTGTGTGTATCTGAATCTGAATTGCATTTCTGAAGACAGAAAACATTTGTGGAAGCTTACAAAACAGTTTACAGTAATTTCTTTTTTCTACTCAAGGACAAATCTAAGCAAAAGCACAAGATTATTCTGGACTTGTAGATTTTTTTTACACATATAACAACATTTTCCTTGCGGATGGAAAATGTATTTTTATGTGTGGACATCGTTTTAAAACCGCAACCACCTCTAAAAGTAATTTACCGGTAAATTCATATTTTTACTTGATTTTACTTTGCTATTGGTTTGTTTCATACAGTTTTTAAGTCAATTATCGAAAATTTGCGTTACACAACTACCTCAAACACCTAGACAAAGAAGACTAACAGTATTGCACTGGACTTTACATATAAAAACTGGGGCTGCATCGTGGTGCAATGTAAATCTACATATTTTGTTGCTAACTGGTCGTGTCTGTTTGAAAACTCATTTTATTGTTTCTGTAACAGAAAAATATATTAAATGTTATTCAAGCATGAACACTGTGCTGCTCACTGTTGTTGCTTAACCTTAGATCTTTCTGATGCTAGCACATAGTTTTGTTTTGGCACACATCATTGCTGCACTGTAATCCATCTCTTAACTGTGAATTTTGCGTTCTTGCTTAACAGCAAGAAGACCCCAGTTCAAGTACTGACTGGGACTTTTCTGTGTGGAGTTTGCACGTTCTCCCTTTGCATGTGAGGGTTTTCCCTGGCTTTTCCACATTCCAAAAATATATTTAATAGGTGAATTGATTAATCTAAATTGTCCCTAGGTGTCAATTTGAGGGTATATGGTGTGATTGTGGCCCTGCGATACCCTGCCTTCGTCTAACAGGAGCCAGTTAGGAGTTAGGTAGCCCCCTGACCCCATCAGGGATTAAACGGGTTAATAAATGTATGATAGAAGAATTTAACATAAGCACTGCAAACGCTTTAAAAATACATTTGGCTTACTTTATGTCCTTTCTGAGAGAGAATAGTGGATTTTCTCCATTCAGAAAGTTTCAGGCACTCCTGTGTAAAACAAAATTGTTGCACTTTATTAAAAAAGGGTGATGGTCTTTGAAAAAGTTGTTGGATCAGTCCCTGCTTCACATTAAAGATGCTGAACACCTCTTCTACACTCAAAATGTTGCCACATAAGTGATGAATAAACACAAAGTTTTTGGAAAAGATAAAAATAAACAAGCTTAACTGAAATTTAAGACCCTTGGACAAACATAATATTTTATCAATGACATTTCAACAGTTGTTGAGACATTTCAGTGATATCAAAAAGATCATTTGATGTCAACAGTTTTCTAGCTTCTAGATCATTTGTCTTCCCTAAACCTCTAATGTCAAGCTTCAAAAAAGCAGAATAATAAGTTTTTGTAACTAAAGTGAAACCCGTTTATGAATTAAAATGATGGATTCTGGAAACAAAGCAGGATCAGAGTGAGCATTTTAAGTCTAAGATGATTTGCTCTTACATTAGCTTTATTTTAGTGCATTCATCTCTTTGTGTTCCACTGAAGGATCATGGGTATTTGAGATTCTTAAAGCAAATGAAAGCTATCTCACTTATATATTTACATACCCTTTTATTAGGATGAGCTAATGATATATGGAGCTGAGTCTTTCCATTCCTCATGATTCACATGGCAGATCAGATTTTCGACAGATGAATCCTCTTAAATGAGTCAATATGTGTACTGTGGTTTCATAGCAATCAGTTTGAAGAGTCTACAAGAACAATTTTCCTGTCTAATTCAAAATCCGTTAGAAACAATCACCTTCTCAGCATCGCTCCCCACTTTAGTTCCAAGCAGGTTCAGCAGCTGCAATGTGTCTTGAGTTCCTAATTTTTGTGCAAGTGTCCACAATCCTCAGCAGGAGCATGCTTCCTGATCCCATCTGGTCTTTCAATGTCTACCTTATCAGATAGCTTGCAGGAAACCCACCCTTGCCTAGTAACGCTGTTGCCATGGCCTTTGTGAAAATCATCCAGACCTCGCAGCTAATTTGTGAGGCGTGATGAGAATTGAGCACTCTCAACATGCAAAACAGGAAGGACGGCTTCTGTAGACGCTCATCCTGTTTAGTCTGCTCTCTTTGCCTATATAATTGCTGCGCACTCACTTTTTTGTACTCTCTGTACCTTAGACATTTCTGATCCTGCAGGGATTTATATGCATTAATTTGACAACTGGCACAAAAAAAGCTAACAGCTAAAACAAGCTTTCTTTAGAATTCGACTTTGGTTGTTGAACAGTGAAACATCACTCAAACAGCAAAGTCAGAAGGATATGTTACTGTTAAGAATTTCAACAAACTTTTATCATTTTTTTAAAGTTTTTTCTCTCAGATTTAACCCTGAACAGTTCTTTGTCATGGACTTTAATAAAGTAAATGAAAAGAAAAATCTGTTGGTGTTACACATTTCATGTGGGTGTTCATAAATGTGATATGCAGCTTAATCACTGTCAAATAATCCAAAATTAGTGGTTTACTCAGAATTGCTGCCTTTCATTCACTGTTGGAGATTTCTCTCCTGACTCATAGAGATGAACATGGTGTGCTGTGTGATCCCAGCTGCCTAATCATAACTGACCAATTAAAAAAACCCAAAAAGAATCAAGAGTGAAAGCAGGTACCAAAGATCTCTTAACAGTTTCACCTATTCTGAATAGATTTGATCTCCTATAAAACCTTGTTTGGGGCTGGGTGCTGAAGAAAACCAGGAAAGCAAAGTTTCAATTTTTTTCATATTTTTTATGTCAGATGTAGAAAAAGTGTTAAAGTCATCATTTCAAAATCAGTGTTAGGACTCAAACACAGGCATGATTTGGTAATTCAAAAGGAATTACAGCAAATTGCACAAAAATGCCTGCATAAATTCATGGTCTAATCAAAATTAATAGCAAGCTCAAATTTTGTTTTGCAAAGAAAATAAATCTGTTTGATTTATTTTTAATGCACGGGATTCAGGAAGAGTTCAGATGGAAATCCAACTTTTGCGGCCTTCCAGCTCTTTCTGTTTGTTTTCTCTTTCAGTGACTCGACTGGCCGACGGGTGGAGCAGCTGGAGTGGATCAGCTGATTAAAGATCAGCTGATGAAAGGGCTGTCACCCAGACAGCTGACTGTCAGGAGAAGCTGATGTAGATACAAACGGAAGAGGATGTGATGCGAGAAGAAGTCGGCAGTTGTCAAGCTAAACAAAGAAACAAATTAACTTGTAAACTTTGGTATCCTTGTGTCTTGTTGTTTTGTTGGGACTATCCAGCAGTCTGTCATGATTTGATTCATAACAATTGGGTTCTCGTCCAGGATATGAACCCAGGACCTCGCACTGATTTTTTTTCCCAGTTGTTTTACATACCGAATAAATCTGTCATCATAAAAAATGAAACAAAGATTGCCTCATTCACACCCACCACACAAAAATAATAATCCATTGATGAGTCACACTATCTCTGAGCTGTACCAAAACCACCACTAAGTGTACATAACCAACAATTCTGATAATCCCCAGCTTCTTTAAAATGATCACACAACACCCTGATATTAAATTTTTTGTCTCAAAAAAGAAGTTAGCGCTCAAATGATCCAAATGCCCTGTCGGGGTCAACAATAAAGAAGCTTCTTGGACAAGTAGTGAAACATCCAGATCAAACTTTAAAGTTCATTTACCTCAAAAAACAGAATTCTGTGCTAACGTGAAGTGAATGACTAAGAATCTTTATAGACATTTGAAACAAGGTATATCTTCAATACTGCACAGAAAATACCGTCTGAAAATCCACCATTCTTCAGGTCTGTTCCAGCATTTGTGCGACTTCTTGTCTAAAGAAGCATTTAAGAGTTGTTTAAAGCAGACGCTAGAAAACTTGCATGTGCATGCATTTGATATTTCATTAAAATTTTCTGTAATTTATTAAAACTGATTGAGTCAGGGTTAATAGGTGCAAATTGGAGTTTTTTGTAGTGATCCAGCATACGCTATGAAATGCACATGTTCGGTCTATTCGGTGGAGAGCAAATAATGGGTGCAAATGTGGCAGGGTGAGCAGAGTTCCCCTAAAGCACAGGTGCTGTGATTCTAGCCTGAGTGCTCATTGCTTGGTTGGTGCTGGAGCTGCATGATAAAAGCAGTGCAGCTCAGTGGCTGAAGCTGTCTGCGCTCTGGTGTGGGACAGCTCCCTCTCAGGTTCCTATTTTCTGTGCCAGTCAAGTGACATGGCTGCATCTGTTTGGTTCTGCAGTGTACTAATCAGCCTGCTTTATCTGCTTGGTTTTCTGGCAGCAGTGTCAGTTGGAGCTGCAGCGTAACAAGGTGCTTCTGCAACTGTCTCATGGAAGTGAGCGTGTTGCTCTCCTCCAGAGCTGAATCACTATGTATTTGCTCCTCTTCACCCGTTGCATCTTCCACATTAAGTTTAATATGTGCTGCTCTGATTTTGTCTTAGCTTCCACAGAGTTTAGTCCGGAACCCCTGCTGATTTTCCTTGTGTTCTTGTTTGTGATCTGTTGTGCTTTTTTTGCTTTGTGAGCTGCTTTGCCCTCTTTTGGCCCAGCTGGGTTTAGAGGACTGTAGTTTTCTCTCTCTGTGCTATCAGAGCTGCTGTGTCGAGCAGTATGGATGTTTTCCAGGTGCTGCTTGGTCCTGCTACATGGTGGTGTAGGTGTTCACATTTTGACCCTGTTGGGAGTTGGCCAACATCATTTGTGGACTTCTTCTGCTTTTCTTATAGGGAGTTTGACAGCTTGTTGTGGAATCTTCTACAAGGAGAGAGTAGAGGGACAACTAGTTTTTCTGAAGAGCAGAATACAAGATCTATATTGTAAATCTGGAATCAACCTTTGACAGCAGAAGTTGTTCCTCCTACGGTTGATGGGGCATGGATGGTCAGTTCCAGGATATAATCATGTTTTGAGAACATTGAGGTTGAAGTGCATTAGTAAGCGGGGTGAAGCAAGGGGATCCTGCTTAAATCATGAATGTTTGCCCTTTTTTGAATCCCAGTTGGAGTTCTGAAGACTGAGGTTGTCCCTCTCTTCTAGGTGATTCTACTCCTGCTATTGTGTTCTCAGATTTTGAGAGCTGTTTCAAACTTTTCCATTCAGTTGGACCCTGGTGTAACATTTTGGTACTGTTGGAAGTTCCCTGTTGGAAGCATCATTTGGGATATCTGATTTTATCTGTGGATTTCTACATGGATGTGGTTATTTTTGTATGTGTTAGAGCTGACCAAGCACACAATGGTCTGTTAACAGGGGGTTTGTTCTTTTGAGTCCTCTTTTTTTTCCACTGTTCGCTCCAGAAAGTCCCACTCCAATTACTGTATCTTTTGATCTATTGTAAAAGTGTTCTCAGTGGTCTTGTAATTATGATTATGCCATTTTCAGGCAAATTCAAAAAATATATCATTTGTTTGGGACATAGTTTCAGCAGAGGAACAGGAGTTCATCTGAAATGTGCCTTTGAGTCGTGGTCAGGACTGCTTTTGTGGAGTGAGCCAGCACTCATTTCCCATCATCCCTTTGTTTACATTCTCCTGCTAGTTTATAGGGTGTATTGGCAAGAGTCCGAGGACACGATACGCATCACTATTCACATCTCACAAGACTGTACCAGAACAATCACTCATCCCTATCTCAGCCTAGTACAAGGCATAGCAATCTGCATTATTTATATGATAGTGTTTTAGTAATGTGGCACAGAGTTTTGGTTGAGATACCCATCCCAAGTTAAAACTAATTAGTACATGTCTCATAACAACAAAAACCACTTGGCTGGCTGAACATTTAATGCAAGTTGGTTCTTTCGAGATCTTGTTGTTCTGGTTGCAGTGTAAAGCTGCTCAAAGAGACTCAGTGTTCTGTACTGCCAACTTGGTTTGGGTGAGAAACAAAAGTAAGACATTGAACTATGTTTTCTCATGAATAATTCTTTAAATATTGTCTTGTCAGCATTTTAAATCGAAACAAGTATCGTATGTAATGTAATATTACAAAATATTGCCGAATCGATTTTTCCTTACACCCTAGTTTATAGCCTCTTACAAACCCAACCTAACACTGGTGTAACATTAATGACGAGCAATATGGGAGCTATTTAACCTGACAGTTTTGAGCCAGATGCCAGCTCGGATGAGGAAAACAATGACGTATATGGATCTAATCGTCGACAAGTGGATGTATCTGAATGGAGGGGAGCAGGGAGCTTGTAACCTGCTGACTGTAGATTTCACATAACGAGTGCAAGCTTTTAAAACTACATTTCCTTATCTGCTCCTGATCCATAATTTGACTAAAGAAATACTCAGAAATGCAGTTTAATCTTATTTTTTGTTCATAAGTATCCCCAATCCCGAGAAAATGCAATAAGAACATGATAAAAACAACAAAAATGCAATTTTTTTTTATTGGCGTGGGTCTTTGATTAATGTTTTTCATATTAAAGTGAGTAGCATGTTCCCTCATCTCTTTAACCTGGTGATATAAAACTGAAGTAAATACGTGCAAAAGAAAGAGAAAAGCAGTTAAAACTAATGTTTGCTTTAATTATTATGACTGGTTCAATATTAGGAAATTACCCGTTGCCTCTGGCCATCCAATGTATTTGCATGTGGAGAAGATGAGTTTTTGTATTCAAAATTTAGTAAATAGGTCCTGAACACATCAAATATATGACTGAAGCTTGAATGCTGTCCCAAAAATAGGAAAAGACGTATTTCCCTGCATGATATCCTCAGAAGTCTTGGCACGGCATCAATAAGTGAGCTTGCACAGCTTCCAGTGCTCTGGTTAGGTTCAGAGACATCACCTCAGAGGCACGAATGGACTGAATATTGGGGATGAACATTGCTCTCTGCTTCTCTCTTTTTACACTCGTATAGAGGGGGAATGCACAATCATGCACACAAGTTGCCAAACGTGTCTTGAAGTTTAACTTAAAGGAACTGATACATCTGGAACTGTTCAGGAATGATAGGAAGAGTTTAACGAAATTGTTCAAGAATATGCCGAGAGGTTATTGACCAAACCGCACACACCTAAATTCAGCTGGTTTTAGCTAAACATGTTTAGGATGGTAATCATGAGAGTGGAGGACAGGATCCTCCTAAACATGGATTCTCCTGCTGAGCTGAATGCTTTAATGATGTCATTTAATAAAGTTCCTCATTTTCTGAATTTGGAATATCCAACAGAAAGCATTTATTTTCCTTCACAAAATGAGTGGTTGACAGTAACACAGTAAACAGTTGCATTTGAGTAACACAATTCCCCCACTTTACAATTAAATAAATGCAAAATATTTTAAAGTTTAAAAGGTCTTCTCAGTCAAGCGGAGCAATAGAAAATTTCACGCTTCATTTTGTTTTACTCACCCTGCAGCACCAACCATCAACTGGTGTCTAAATGTTATTATCGCCTGCTAGCCTTTCAATTATCAGAGACTTAGGCCTCTTTAACAACATTGGTGTTGTCGAGGAACACGATATGGTTTTAAGGTCAAACACTCAATGTTTCGCTTTCGTGTTTACAGTTATTGTAGCATGAACTCAAGGACATAACTTAGAAAACGGAAAAAATAGTAATTGGCTTTTGTGTGTAACCAAAATGAATATTTTCTTCTGTAAAACAGCAGCTTTTGCAAATACAAATTGTCTCAAACATTCACTAATGGTAGAATTTGAGACAAACCAAATAAAGTGGAAAGTCCCAGAAGAGCTAATAAATACATAAAAAACTGTTGTGTTTCTTGAAAAGAATAACAGGGTTCACCATGTGGAAGCGTTCTTCTTTTCATGAAGATAATGTTCTGTGACAAGGCTGCTGAAATGCTCTGAGGGGCTTGGACACAATAAATTGCTTTACATTCATTTTTTTAACCCACTAGGACGTATAATGTGGATGTTTTCAACGTTTTTTTTAATGTTTCCTCCTAGATGTTTTAAACGATATTAATAAAACATATTTCCTTTTCTAATGTATAGTTACATTTAGATTGTCTAAACATTATGGAAACCTGATTTGATGTAATTCCAAAAAATGTTAGATGAGCAACATTAATAAAATAACAAAAGCCGTTAACTCCACAGCCCACAACATATTCTAAAAGTCTGCAAAAGGTGACCATGCTGCAGTTTTTAACAGAAATAATTTCAACTTATTCACTCAACTGTGTGTTTTTCAACACAATACTCTTTTCTAAGAACTCATCTTACATTTTTCTTATTACCATTGATCCCAAATTGGCCATGACAATGCAGTGCAGTATTACTTAGACAGACATCCTTTCAAAATGATCAAATTAAAAAAAAAATGTTTTTTAGTTTTTTCCAACTCTTGCTTTTTTTCTAAAATGTATATAATAATTGTGCTTACTAATTAAAGAAAACAAAATTATCATTAACAACAAACAAAACTTGCAATAAGAAAAATATGCAAACCACATGTCTTTGGAAATGATTTAAAAGTAAATATGTAAAATATCAGATTTTATATATCAGTATTTGCTTGAATGCATGGAGGTACTCACCAGTTAAAAATGAGAAAAAAAAATCTCCTCCACGGACCAGGTTAATTAGTTTTCTTCTATTACAAGCTGTTTGGTGTCCCTCTTTTTCTTGTAGATCTGAACCCCTTTAGTTGTCAGTGTTCCTCATGCAGCCTGCACAGAAGCCCAGAGAGATGTGGGGAGGAAATGGTGTTCCTCACTCAGCGCTTAGTGAGAGTGACAGAGGATGGAAGAGAGAGAGAGAGAGAAGGGACCCACTTTTCCTCTCTCCCTCAAATCCTTGCGAAATCCACACCCACCCACCCACCTTTCCACTGCCATTGTGTCTGCGTTCACACCTCACAGATACACTAGCTTGGCAGCAGCAATCTAATTCTTGCTTGGGTGTAAACAAAGGCGGATTTAATTGAGCGCTGTAATTAAAAGCCTCCATTGTCTGCAGATATTTCCACGCTCGCAAAGGAACGGCAAAGAAAATGAGCAACTAAGTGAGGCAGAGTACTTTGAAGAAGATTGATTTCAATCCAGCTACCAAGCAAAACAACAGATGATTTTGACACTAATAGAAAATGACTGAATATGCAACACTTGTTGCTGAGTTGGTGGCAGACAAATCATTTTATGTGGATCAACAACTGACTAAAAAGTTAAAAATGAAAGTGTTTGATGTATTCATGCATCTTTGAGCTTCTTTTTGTAGCATATAGAAATCTGGGAGAAACCACACTGACATTAAAAGTGGCTGCAATGAAAGCAGCATGAAATGATGTGCAGATGTTTTTTTTTCCTTCTTCCCACATTCCTTCATTTCTCTTTTGGGTAAAGGCTGCCGCTCTTTATCACTAATACCAAGTGTGTGATGGGGAACTGACACTCGAGGATAGAGCTCTGCTCCAAAACTTGTTTCTGACCATTTCCCGGTGCGGCAATTTGAAGAACCATTTCAGTGCAAGACGGAGCACTCAATAGAATGATCCATCATGTCAAAGTATGAGAGAAGTGAGCAGAGAGGGAGAAGGCACAAAAAAATATGGATTGCAACATTTTCAATAGAAATCTGAGCAGCCAGCCTTTATTTAAGGCAGGTGGAGAAAGAAAATCTGAGCGCTGATTGCTTCATGTTACCATAGTTATGGGCTGGATTTTCAGCGACAGATCTTTAAAAGAAAACATTTACATTTTCAGAAGGACATAAATGCATGTTTGATTGTGTTGTTCGAAAGTTTTTCTTTCTCGCCTCAAATGTTTGTCCTTGTGAACTGTTTAATGTAAGATGTTGGATGTGTTTACTGGTGTCAAATTACTGAGGAACGACTTGATTTTTTGATTATTTATTATTGAAGTTGCTTCTACTTGCACCATATAAAAACCCTTCAGTTTGATGCATTATTTCAGTGTAAAAGCTGAATTTTACGATATGCATATATGTAAGTTACTTTTGCTTTAAGGGTATGTAAAAAAATAAATAAATAAATGCACACATTTGTAGAATAAAAATCCCCACTTGCCATTTTTTATTTGCATCTTTGTCTCCTGCTTGGTCACCTCCAAACAAAGCCGCTTCAACACAGATTATGCATAAAGTTGCAGCTTCTCCTGCTGAAGCCCTGAGGCTTTTTTTCTGCATGAACCAACATCTCGCCTTATCTGTTATATTTTTTATTAAGCTTTATTAAGAGCTTTATCTTTACATTTAGAAACTTCATGCATCTAAAACTTAGAAATAATTGGGTCAATTTTAAACACAAATGATGACAATGGGAAGTGTTGTTATGTTATCACACCATAGCTGTGTTTTAGTTTGTATTTTTTAAAGTCTTTTGCTAAATGAAAGTTTTTAAAATGTTCCAATCATGATAAGAAAGTTGCTTCAACTGATTTTCAATGCATTTACATTCAGACAGAAACTTTGCGATGTCACTGTAATAAGCAGCTGCTGTAAAAACCTCCTGAATTAAAGCAGGATGACGATAAGGGAAATTTTCTATGGGAACTTGGATTTTCTTTACAACGATTCAAATATGTGCAGGTGATTAAAAAGGGTTAATTAATGATGTGAATACATGACCCTGCTGCTCCTCATAATGATGTGGATTAACCATTAAAACATTGTTCAATTGTACATCATTTTAAGTAAGTAAACCAATTAAGGAAACTATTTCAGGGAAAATACATCTGATTTTTTAAGAATTTATGTTCAGCTTTTCTTCAGATTTTAATACTAAATCTTTTAAAGCTTATACTTTTTTATTTTTGCAATTTTTAATATCTGATGTAGGTTGTGATCTAACAAAATCTAAGAGACAAGAGAGTGTTCATATCTTCCCAAGTAGTTTCTCCAGTTTGTTCTATTCTTCAATATCCCTTCTTCAAAAACATGTTTTAAACATTAACTGTATCTTTGACATACAAGTGAAATAAGTAGTATTATAGTATTAAACAAGTATTTTGTGTTGTTAAAAATATTTTTGTCACTTGCTAGTTTTGTTATCATTTGTGATGCCGTAGTCATAAACTGCATTATTGTCTCACCTGTGTTTCCCAGTGGATGTAAAACAGATAAAGAAGATGGCAACAGGAGGCTAGCCGCTCTTGGCTTGTCAGTCCTTCTTTCCGTCTGTGAGTCTGCCTCCTGTCGGCGGTCACCTCCTCAAGGGACACGCACACTTGCCTCCACCCTATTTCTGGATTTCTGCATGGTCAGCTGGTGGACTTCCTGGAGCGTCATGCAGAGACCTTCGGGGTGACCCAACATTGCCTCTGGGGGTAGTTGTGGGGTGTGCTCAGGACTTTCAGATGATGGGAAGCCTTTCATGTGGAGCTGGTGGAGGAGCTTTGGGAATGTGGGACTTTGGGCATCTGGCATCTTCCTGTGCTGGGTCTCTTGCTCCCGGTGCTCCTGTGCCCCTTACTTTCCGACAGTGGGGGCTCCTGTGCTGGTTTATCAGTCACTTTATCTGGGTGCTCGGTTTTGGGTCATCCAAGAGGGACTATTTTCAGGTTCGTTCTTCATGGAAGGTCTCGGTGATCCTGGCTGCAGAACTGCTCACAGTAGATTCTTTGCAGGAGGTTTCATTTTCACATTCAGTAACATCTTGGTGTATTTTTGTACACACGTTCCCCATGACACACCTGATTGACCACAACTTTGCACAAGTTAAAATTTATGCAGACATGTCTAGAGTGTGAAATATGTATTTGTGTGTATGTGTGAGTAACCTTCTCTATGTACTATGTATTATTGCCTGCATAAATGTTTGTGCAGACAATTCCATATATATATATATATATATATATATATATATACAGAATATGAGGGTTTGTTCCAATAGCAAAACCTCAATTGTTGAACAATAGTAAACATAAATATATGCTTATGGGACTGATTCATATTCTTTCTCATTGGTGTACCATATAGGAGACGAGGATTTGTTGATAAGAAAGATGCATATTAAGCATAAAAACTATGAATACAACCACACCCGAGACTTTGTTCAAAATGGCATGTGCAAGGTAAAAAGAACAAGAAAAGCTGAGAGCTGTGGAACAATAGACGGATAGGTTTCTTTTGAGGGTTTTGTCTTTGTAGCCTGTTTTCAGTCTGACGGTCAGACTATGATGTTATCAAACCATCACAAATAGCTGTGGCTGCTTCAGTAGTCACTTGGTAAACCGTGCTCAGCTCCACTTCCTTTCTTTTTAAGCAAGCTTTGTGCGTGAATGCAGGAGTTTGGAGTAGAGGTGTTGGACGATATTTTGACAGCTCCTCTTCACTTTCTTGCAACATAATTAGCTGCCTTTTGATAACTTACACATCATTTGTGCATAACATCCAGTGAACAGTAATGAAGCATTATCCAGCTAAGTCATCTTGAACCCATTGTGACGGATATGGACGTATAAACTTCACAATGGGTTCAAGATAAAAACTAATTGGCAATTACAATGCAGTTATCATTTTCTGAGCATGCTCAGGCCGGTTTGAAGCTCCGTTTCTCAGTGATAATTCAGGTCTGAATTCCTGCCCCCTCTCATAGACATATGGAATCCTGATGAGCATCACTATCTCGTATGGCAACACTACACAGGGAGAGATGGAGGGCCCTTTAAGAGCCATAAAAGGTGTAGAGAAAATCATTGGGGCTGAGATTTCTGCTGTGTACATAATATACACACAGCATTGTTAAAAAAGGACAGAGTATTACAAGAGACTCGCTCCCTCGAGCTCAACCTGCGCTCAGAAGCACTGCTCATTCAGCCGCAGTCAGACACAGCAAAGCAGACAATATATCACACACAATAACACATTTTCAGTGCTTACTTAAATGACGTCTGGCACATTTCCAGTATTATTTCAATTAGAATTGCATTTAAAAATAAAAGAGTCCTTGACATGACATTACAAAAAATTAAAAAAAATTGTTACCTCAATTTTGTACTCACAAATTGCTATTTTGTGACCACAAATCAGCACTTTATTAGCATTTTGTGTGCACAAGTCAGCATTTCTGCACACAAAATACTAATTTGTGTGCACAAATTAGCTTTTTATGTGCTAAAATTTGTGTCTTGTACACACAAGATACTAATTCGTGTGCACAGAGCAGTATTTTATGCGTACAAGTTAGCATTTTGGGTGCAAATGTAAGTAGTTTATGCACACAAGTTAATATTTTATCTGCACAAATTAGTATTTTTGCTCACAGATTAGTATTTCATGTTGACCAAATAGCATTAAGGGTGCACAAGTTAGCATTTCATGGTAACAAATAATCAATTAATGTGCACAAGTAATTTTTTGTTCACACAAGTTAATATTTTGTGCAGACAAGTTCATATTTTGTCTGCAAAAATTAGAATTTTGAGCCTACAGGTTAATTTTTTTTATCTACACAAATTATTATTTTTGCACACAGATTAGAATTTTTTGAAGACAAAATAATATTTTGGGTGCGCATGTTAGCATTTTTTGGAAACAAATAATCAATTAATGCTACAAGTAAAGTTGTTTTTTGTCAGCACAAATAAGCATTTTTGCACACAAGTTAATATTTTGTGCCCAAAAGTTAGCATTTTGCACCCAGTAATAAGTATATTGTGCTCACCAGATACTTTTTTGTGTGTAAAAATATGAATTTGTTCACATACAATTTTAATTTGTGAGAACAATGTATATATTTATTTTCAATGTCATTTCCAGAGCTCTGAAAAAGAAAAACAAGGACTTTTAATTATCACTGCCTTTCTTCTTCTTTTGACTGTAAAAATAAAATGCAGAATCACAATTCAAGTTTTCTGGTGTTCCTTTAACTTAAAACTTGTAATTGCTGAAAAAAAATATTGTTTGGCATTTTATCCTCTAAACGCTGTGAGTCAGTAAAGTTACTAACTTCTACATTTAATTTTATGCTAACGTATTTAAAGATCACTGGAATATGAAATGAAGAAAAAAGTCAAAGCAAAACAATTTTACTTGAAGCTTTTAGAGGTCTATTTAAAACATAACTAATCACCACAGTAAGATGAGTCTGAAGACTGTTTTTTTCTTTTCTTTTTTTTTTTGCTAGATTTGCATTTTAACTCAAAGAGTAAATTTCGTGGAAAATAAATGTTTTTGATTTATATGAATTTTGTACTTTTGAAAGTTCATCCATCAAAATAAATCTTAAAAGTCAAACACAGAATAAACAATCCCTTCAAACTCTAAAAACCTCTCATTTGCCTGGGACATAACGCAAAACATGCACCTTTTTTTTTAAGAGTTGCTTAAAGATGTGAGGTATATATTTGTGGTGCAGAGGAAATAACAGTAATAAAGGGTCTATCTGCCTCTTCAATGTGCAGAACAAGCACTAAAATATACTGTCTTCCTGATGGTCAGTACAGCCACAATTGAGCTTTTTGTGTTTCAAAGTGCATTACAAATCCAGATTGTTCCCCAGAATCTCATAGTTCTGATTTTGATTACCTGTGAACATTGATATTTTCAGGGTCTAACAACGCAGCATGTCTGCCTCTCTAAATGTCAGACTTTCTAAATATACCTTTAAGAAACCTTCATAGCAAAAAGTCACAGCATATCAGATTGACTTCATATTGTATTATAGTAGATCCCTTCAAGTTACTGTACCCTCTCTCTGACCCCCGCTGTGAGAAAACCTAACACCCAACAGCTTTGAGTGTTTTTCATATTTAATCTTGAGATGCTTTGACACCCACAGACTCAAATTAATTTTAATCAAACTCCAGCTCCTTTTCCAAAGCTCCAAAACCAAACCAGAGCCAAAGGAACCAAAACTTTGAGAAAATTATTTTCACAAGCTCATTTTCCTACCTGCAAGTAAGACGACTCGATCTCTGAGGCTCTGCCTTTTGCTCCTTGTGGGTGCCATCCAATTCATGACGTCAACCTAGAGCCAACCTCGGCAGAATGTCGGCATTTCACCTATAAAAAAAAAACCTCTAAACTTTTGCAAAGAAAGATGTCAATGTTATGCATATGAAATGAAAGCGTTTTGTTGATCGATGCAAACTTCTCTGAGAGAGTGGGTGTGTGTTGGCAGCACAGTCTCTTCCTGGAAAGGGCTGTTCTCACTTTGTGATGTCACAATGTAAGGTTCCAGGTGTTTGAATTGAGTTACAATTTTCTGGAATAAACGTTGGGATTAATATTGGGAGATATACAATACACTTAAAAGGTAAAAACAGTTTATTTCAGGTGATATAGCCCCTTTAACAACACACCTACTTCAGTGCATTACTTAGGTCATACACCAAGGATCAGTAAAACAGAAAGTGCATTCTCAATATGGTTTCTTGGAAAACAAACTTTATGACTTTAAATAATATGTCTGATTGACTTTGAAATGGTACCCAGTACAGTCACCTGTGGTACTCCTGTAGAAGATGCATATTTTTTTTTTTTTTGTTCCAGAAACTGTGGTCTTCTTGTCAGGAAGAGCCAGAACAGAACTTTAATTGATCCTACAATTGGGAAATTAATATAACACCATAGCTTAATAAAAAAAAAATGGACACAACAAATGTGAATTCCTTCAAAACAATATAGGCTCACTATATTTGGAGTCTTTGTAAATGTTTCTTCTTGAAAGTAACCTCCAAAACATTTTTCACCAAATTGCATCTCTACTCTAATTCTTACAAAAGAATATTTTAAGAACAAACATAACTACTTGGCAGAACTTCCTTGTATTATTGGACTGAACCATAAAACACAACAAATAAAGTCAGTATTAAAGAGATTTGAAAAATACACTTAATGTAAATAGTTTTCTTTTTGTTGTGATACAGCATCCTTTCAAAAAATGTCATTATTTCATATCGGTTGCTTTTCAATTTCAAGCTTGGTTGCTATGTTCCTCCTAAGATGAGAATGATGTAACAAATCTTTGACGCAACCTTTTTTATTTTGTCGATTATACATTTGCACTGTCACACCTGACATGCTGATTTTTAGTCTTCTTTTTTTCTTCTTGTTGTTCTGTGAAGAAATAAAATAAAGAAGGATCTAAGGTTTTTAATTTAATTACTATGATTTATTTGGAAGACATTGCTAAAAACTGCTGATGTTCCACCTTCTGTTCCTAAAATTATTTGGCACCTTATTATTTATGCAAAAATCTCCATGGAAACAAATGAAAAACATCTAAAAAGCAGCAAAATGAATGCAATTTGCCCTGACTTAATAGATAAATGTGTCTAGCCTTTATTATAAACTAGTATAAATATTTCTGTGGAGAAATTAATTCAGATTTTTAGATAAACTGCTGGATCCCTGGGTCTCCCATGGGTTTGTGTCAGGGTTGAACGCGGTTGTTTGCTTCCCATAAAGTGACTTATTGACTTTTATTTTATTCTGCTGTTTTTCTGTCTAACAAGCCGGTGTGGGAGCCTTCAGGGGACAAAAGCGACAGTGATGTGCCAAACAAGATGAGCCCACCATCGATTGTGTTTAAACACTGTATTGACTTCAAAAACTTGTTAGTTCAGATGCTGTTTGTTCTTGCTGAATATCACATCAGCGGTCTGGGAGAACATACTGGCTCAGTCTATGGGTTTAACTTTCTATTTTACTGTGTCATATATTTAAAGTAGTAATTCAGCAAAAGCTTCAAGTCTCACATCTATCATTTGAAATATCTATGAATTAACCTTTTGAACACATTTTGTGAGGGTAGAAATTGAAAAGTAATATGTTTTTATTGCACCAAACCTAATTGGAACTTTTCAATTTATTTTGAAAAATTGCATTTCGCTGGAATAGACAAGAAGCGCTTTGTGTGTCCAATTAATAAAAGAAGGATTTTCCTCTTTCCTCGCTAAACCTTTTTCAGCAATATTTTTTAAAAGAAATGTTTCTAACCTGAGAGCAAGTTTTTTTTTTCTTTATATTATACTTCTCAGCTTGCTACAAAAAGCAGCTGGTAGGTGCTTAAATCTTGCCTATCATTCTTAGGTTTACTGTTTCTGTGTAATCAGGCAATCTGTTCACTCCCACTCAACCGAGTGAAAAGGTTAGAGCTGAGTATCATGGGCAGTACGTGGTGACAGTTGGCTAGCTGTTTGCGACAGAGCCAGGGTGAAAATCTGTCAGAGCCTTGAACAGCTTAAAAGGAATTATCTGCAATATTGATGTCACTTTTGAACCAATGTAAGGTGCCAGGGTGTGATATTTATTTATTTGTTCAATATTTGATGTTTTCTGGGATTTTACAGCCAGACCTGTGGATTCAACTGGAAATGCAGTTTGAGAACGAATAGCGCATGCAGCTGCAAAAATGACTTTTACTAGAAACTCAGTCCTGTTGGTGCGTGACTCCAGGCTGTCACACTGCAAAGCAATTACCGACCAAATAGTGAGATAGAGTTCCTCTTAAGTCCAACTCATGCAGTCGGCATTGCTACCCTCGTCTATGTATTTGTGTGGACTTGTCCACTTCCTAATGTAAAACTGAAAGCAGGTTGTGTGTAGCCAGCTGGAAGCATGGAAATTTTTATTTATTTTATCTTCAAGAAGGGGTTGTGCGTCTGCAGTGATTGCTCAGTTTTTTCCGAGACACACAAGGGTGAATCACACAGAGGAGGAAATGACTGTCTGTCAAATACAAACCAAAACAAAAGAATTTATGAGTTTATAATAGCTATTATGTTTATTTGAGTTTTTACTCATTACTTTACATTGAAAAAATAAATAATTCACTGAAAACATATTTGCCATCCCCTAAGATAAGTTGAAGGATTTTTCTGTCTGAACAATCATTTTAAAAGTTACATTTTTTTCTACCATAACTGTAAATGCTGGGATCCAATTACTCTGAAAACTACAATGCCTCTTTCAATAATAGTGATCAGACATTTGAATGTAAAAGGCCAGCTGGGAAAGAGCCCCAGCCTCTGAAATGAAGGTTCAGTCTAGATTACTGTAATAAGTCTCCTATTTAGCTACTATAGCTGTGTAATAGTGTATATAGAGCATGTCCCAACTTTAAAGTGAGCACAGAGAGATATACATGCTGGTTTCCTTATAGTGTGAACAGGTAGGGACTTGTTCAAATTAAAAAGAAAATTATGTCTTGCCTCAACGTGCCCTCTGTTGTGTAAATGGATTAAAGGTAATCAGACTTTTTTCCGAATCGTTTTTTTAGAAATTTTCTCATCACACATTGTAATGAGTACATGGAATTTAGCTTGTTTTAGTGTGAAAATCTAATGAGAAGTTTTAGCATTTAATCTTTTATTGGGATAAGTAAATAGCTGAATGTTTCATTTTTAAAAAGATGGTTCTTTTTTGTTTTCTTTTCATCATAAGTTTCATCATATGTCATGCTGCATTGCCCGCTCAGTTTTCCGAGAGGATGACTGTATAGAGATTGGCAGCTTTTGTCACACCTGGTTTCCCCTACACTTTCCGTAGCTCTCTTGAGTTATGACTCACTGCCCCGCTCCGTGCTGCAACTATTAGGATTGTTTTTGTGTATTTTTAGTATTTTATGTTCTGACCTTGCAGGTAAATGGAAGACTGGCAACTGTCTTCTTTGCTTTCCGCTGGTGAGTGGGCTTTCTCACAGCAGAATGTTTTAAAAGCCATTGCAGATTAATGTGCATCAGCGGCTCTAAGTCCTTGCGAGATGTGGTGCTCTCTCAGCAGTGCACTGACCATCAGGAAGAGTAAAACCCGTAAAGCTTTTGTTTTTGAATATATTTGCTTTGCTGTAAATGATTAGTTTATTAAAAACTGATCATTTGCAGCAAATAAACGCCTGAACTGGCAAGTTTCATACAATATAGTCTGTAAAGTGCCAAAATTATATTTTACTTTTTCCAGTCTAATAAGAAAATATTAAGAGAGATATTTAAATATAAGTTTTGAGGTTAGTAGTTTTTCTTTTTTTCCTGTTATTTCCTTGTGAGCTAGTTCTTGTTTTTAATGTTATAATGCACAGCTTTTGCTGTGCTTTTTGTTTATTTTTTAAAGTATTACGCCTGTCTGGATGTATTGTTCTCACGTCTATCTTCCTTTTGTGTCTTGGCCCTGCACCAGTGTTTATATGATTAACATTCACAGAAACACAAGGAAAGAAAAAAACATTTAAAATAGCTGCAACTCTTACAACTGTCATTTGAAACGTTTTACCATGTCCCTAAGGAAAGCGCCACTTCGGGCTCTTTCATGAGTAAATTTGACAAAATTGAGAGCTGCTTTTGTCTTCACAGCTGCTGATAAAACACAAGAAATTGTAAGGTTTTAAGTTCAATGAACATTTCCCTGCCAAACAACAATCAAAGCAATGACACAAACATGAATTTGTTACCATTAAATAACACAGAGCAACTCAAATTACAAGGAAGGTTGCTGCTATTTTGATCATGTCTTGTCTCATGCACAAGTTTAAATGTCAATTTTTAGGGGTTGCATTCTCTAGTCAAGCCAAAAATCAAAAAGATTCACAGATACAATGCATGTATTTAAAACTTTTTAAAATTTATTTAATCTTGTTTGTATTTTTTCTGGAAAAAGCGAAAAAAATTCTATAAGCTGAAACTATCTCCTTTCTTTCTACTCATCGCAGCTTTATTTTTCTCCCTTACTCAAGAGTCTTCATCGATTATGTAGCAAAACTAGAATGGAAAAATAAAGCACTCAATAGCAGACTGTACTTTAAAAAAATGAGTCTTATTGACTGTTATTGGTAGGTGACATAAATCATAACCAAAGAGTGTTTGAAAAACTGTCCTAAGATCTTTACAAAACAGCAGGAAATGCCAGATTCTGCTAAGCCCCAATAAAAGGAAAAATCTCACGAATCCTTCTATGATTAAAGTGGATCAACTGTGGGCTCATTTAATAAAAACAAGCCTGCTATCAAGCAGATGAGTCAATGCAGTAAATTGTTGTGCTGCTTTGGGGGTGTTTTGTGGACTGAAGGGATTTCCAGAGTGACACTGATACTCTCAGGTTTTCTACATTATGAAAGCAGACATAGGAGCATGCTCACTCTTTACCTCATGCATGAAGTGTAATTTCCCTGGAAATCAGTGAACATAGATATTAGAAATTACAAGTCTAAAGCAGGGTTTGCAATTTATTTGAAGCTTTTTTATTTATTTATTTATTTTTTGTAGTCAAAGCTGTCAGGGTTAATTTGATAGCCAAAAGCTATTTGTCAAAAACGTGATGAGGGAAAACAAGAAGAACCAATAAAAACAAAACTGGTAGTTGAAAAATCTAGAGTTCATAAATTGAAAATTCTGACTGAAACAGCAAGTGGCTTATCAGCAACAAACATGACTACTAGCCACTAATCCACACCCTTAAACAGTCAAACTACAGTTTCTCAACATAGCCAAGACCAAAGAGCTGTCGAAGGACACAAGATTAAATAAACTAATGTACAATAAGTAAGTAGTTTGGTGAGAATAGATCAACTGTTTAAGCAATTACTAGAAAATTAAACACAGGGTGCATATTATCTTGAGGATGTTGAAGAAGCAGCCCAGGACTACATGAGGGAACAAAAAAAACTGACCAATGACCTGAAGAGAGCTGGGACCAGAGTTACAAAAGTTACTATTAGTAGAATAGGGATTCAGTTCCCACAGTGGTTCAAATGTCCTCCTGCTAAAGCCAACAAATGTCTAGACCCCTTAAAGTTTGCCAGAGACTATCTGGATGATCCAGAAGTAGATTAGGAGAATGTCATATGGTCAGATAAAAATAAAATAAAACCCTTTGATATAAATCCCACTCACCATGTCTGGTAGGGGAAGGACTCTGAGTTGCGTTACCCACTGTGAAGCATGGAAGTGGAAACAAAGTGCTTTTAAAAAGTAGGGTTAAGAAACTGGATATATGGATTCAGTCAACATGACTGTACAGTGGTGCTATCGCTACTGAATAATGATCCCCTTATAGCCAAATATTTTGTAAACATTTAGATATGTGGCAATATGGGTGGATAGAGTAGGAAAAATAACTGGAAATTATTTTAAGAACATGCTGTTTATTGACATTAAACACTGTGCTCACACTTCAGTTATTTGTGACATGTTATTGACAATGTTATTTATTGAGTCGAACCAACAAAACAACATTCCACTTCACATATATAGACAAAAAATGTTACATTAATTTATGTTATGAAAGTACACACTACCTTAGAAAGTATATAAATGAATTGTTTTGTGTTATAGTAAAGAACAAAAAAAATATTAAAAACAATATTGTTTTAGATTAATTCGTTTCCAGTAATTAGTAATCAGTGTAAATAAAAAAAAAATACAAATGGAAAAATAAAACTAACCAGCAAACATGTTTACCCTGTTGAATTTCTGTATTTTTTTTTTAGGTATTATTTAGACTTGAAGCGAACAATAACAAAAAGCTCTCAGCACTCTGTAAATCACATCATCATTTGTAAACAGTCAAAATGTTTTAAAAAAGCTTCTGTATTTTTGTTCAGCTCTCTCTTGTGGGGACAATCTCCCTCAGACTCTCTAAGGCCTCCTGCTGAGTAATTCTCTTCCACTCCTCAGGAATCTTCGCTGGTTCTTGATGGAACTGTGCTGCCAGTTGCTCATTGAACCTCGCCAGCATGTACCTGCAAATCAAAGAAACTGTTATTTATATTATACTGGAATTGCGGTGGACAAATCCATGCAATCTACTGTTAAAACATGGACCCATTCCACACTACAAACTGTTTCATCTTAACCAAGTAAAGTTTAAAGTACAATACCTCCAGTAATCGCTTGTATTTTCGCTGTTTGTATCATCCAATGGGTTACTCCAGTTTGGATAAAGCGATTGAAGGTCTTTGCATGCGTGGTACATTCCTTGTGCATCACAGTTGTGGCCTGGTGTTTGGTTGTCACAGCAGCTGACACAAGACTGGGAATGGGAGTCAACTGGCAGCATACATATAGGCCAGTGGAGCAAAGCCTTGTGAACCCCATGCCCCGGTGCCTCTACGACACAAGGGGCTCTGCACAGAGGACAGCGGTTGTCACAGCCTCTTACTGCGCTAAACAGGTATTCCTGGGGCTGAACTGAAAGGCTGTGAAGTAGCTGGGTGATATCCACATTTTGGGAAAACTCTTGGCTAAGATCCATCCGTATTGAAGCCAGAAGCTCCATTAAATGTTTCAAAAAACGGTCCCATTCTGTTGTGATACTAAAGAGTGGTCCATTTAGAGCAGCACTACTGACATAAACGCCTGCGTCTCTCTCTAGAGTGAGGCATATTTTCTCCAGTAGTGGCTTTGTGTCACTGAGCACTCCATTAGTAACTTCCGGGGTTTGGTTCACAGCTGCTGCAACTTTCCCGATGATTTCTCCAAGTTTCTGCTGTCTCCATTTACCTAAGGAACTCGATTCAGACAGGTAAGCCACCACTTTCTCCTGGATTTTCTTCAGCCTGAAGTTGTCATAAGATATCAAATATTCTTTGAAGCTCTCAAAATCGTCCTTTTTAACCAATTCTTCCAGCAAGCTTTTTTGAAAAGCTTGAGGAGACTGACACTCTTTGGATTTCTTTTAATCTCCTCCACAATGTGCATCCCCAGTGGTCCATAAATGTAGTCCAACACTGTGGGTTTGATGACCATAGAGACAAATGCTTCCGCTATCCTCTGACACTGGTCCCTTTTCCTGAATTGGTAGATAAACTCAGCCTGGCACTTGCTCTTTGTTTCAGAGACATAACTTAAAAGCTCTCGATCCTTGGCAAAGCGGTCGTGCAGTTTTTGAAAATCTTGACATGCAGCATTGCAGAGATACACTTTCAGATCCACTTCAAATACTGATCTAATTTCCATAGATTTTTCCTGTAGAGCCATTTCGATATTTTCAAGCAGTTCCTCTATGTAGCTGTCAGAGAAGTCTGCAGGTAAACTACATTTCTGAGCTACAAATTGGTTGTAATCGTCTTTGATTTTGCATGCCAGCTGCTGAGCCTCTGTTCTTTGCTGCTTGTTGTTGTCCTCAAACATGTGTTTCAGTCTGATGCGGTACCCGAAATGCTCATCATTAATTTGGAAGTCACTTGTCTGGTTTTTTCCAACGTCATCGAGTTTTTTCAAGTGTTTATAGAGGCCGCGGGAGATTAGATTCTGCTTTAGAACCTCTCTCACTCTAAAAGTAATGTCATCAGCCTCTGACGGTCTAAAGTCAAAGTTAGACAGCATCTTTGTCCACACAACTTCAAACTCTTCCTCCAGTTCAGCATCTTGAAAGAGAATTTTTGTTGACTTGCTCGTCTCAGACAGTGCGAGTAGCTTGAACTCTTGTTCTTCCTGGAGCAAGTTCTTAAACTTTTTCATCTGTCTGGAGGAACAGTGGCTCTCACTCACAGTCTCTAGCCTTTGAAAGATCTCTTTTGTTATCTGGTTCTGGAAGTTGGCAATGTTGCTCATTAGAATTTTAGTGAACATTTCAACATTTTTTTTGAGAGAGTCATCTTTCCTTAGATAGGCCTCCAGATGTTGCTTGATTTTGTTTACTTCGGATTGGATTTCCACCCGGGCTTCGTTACTCAAGCAACTCAACACATCATTTTGTTCGGTGCTCAAAGTGGTTGGATTTGTGGCAAAGATTTTCTTGGTTGCTTCCATTAGCCAGTCTTCCATGTTTTCCAGTAAATTATCTTCCCAAAGGGACAACTCTGTGCAGAGTAAAGAAAATGCCAGCGCACTGTCTTTATCTTGCAGATCAATAGAAAATGAGTCCGATTTAACTGCATCCCAAACAGCACAAATGTCTCTCATAAAGTCGGGCAGAGCTGAGACTTTGGATGCCACACAACTCTTCAGTGCCTGAAAAATTTCTTCTTTAAAGCTTAATATTGCTGTAGAATATTGTGGGCCAACTGGTTCTGAAAAAAACATACTGGGCTGAGGCCCTTTGACAAAGGTGGCAGAATTTGCAGTAATTAGATTTTTGTCATTGGTGCTTTCTTTGTCCCCATTCTTGGCTTTTAACACATTGTACACACGTCTCATCTGAAAAGTCTGCAACTTGCTGTGAATGCCCTCATCTTGGACCTGGAGCTGGTAAATGGGAAGGCTCCCGTATTCTTTGCAGCGCAGAAGAGCGTTGACCATAACTTTAAAAGGGGTGTCATTTTGTTTACCATTCTGAGGAGAGAAGTTCTGCATTAAAATATCACTAACAGCGGTTGCTACAGTGGCCATCTCATTGTCATACACCAGCCTATTATGTTTGTTATTGGCAAAAGATGAACCGAGTCCAATGACGTTGATCAAAAACAGAAAGTCACACCCCAGTTTCTGTCTAAGATTAATAGGGACATCCAAGGCAGCAATGTACATCCCTCTCCCTGTTGTTCCCCTCTCCTCAGGAAATTTTACCCCAAACAGGGTGGAGACAAAATCTTGATGGTTTGCATCTTGCCTCCTGATATTTGTCAGGACCCGGGTCCTCAGCTGTTCTTGAGGTAAACGGCGTTTGAGCTCAGCAAAGACACAGCTCAGCCAGCATGTGGGGATGTTTGAGGCATTCCCATCCATAAGCTCCAGCGGAACCCCATAGAGAAGAAGGTCTGCAGCCACACTGGGTAGACGTAACACATTTTGGGTTTTACTGTTTGGGCCGGTGTGAGTTAGCTCAAAAATTAGGCCCATCTCCCGCAGAAAATTCTCAACACCGAGTGATGATGAATCAGGTGCAAGAACCCTGAACAAGACGACACACAATTTTCCTGTGACACTTTGTGTTTGATTTGTTTGGCAGAAGAAGAGGAATTATCTCTTGCAAACTCTGACTGATGCAGGGGCACACTGTCACAGTTTGACGTTTGTTCTGAATCTGCAGAAGCTTGGTTTTCAGATTGGTCATCTAAATGTTGTTCGCTAAGACACGTTTCCTTTTCTACAAGTTCTACACTTTGGACGTTTCTTTCACTGGTTGTGTGGAGGGATTCATTTTCTTCTGATGATTGTTCTTGAGTATTTTCTCTTGAATCCAAAGGCTTTTGGATCCAAACTGTTGGGTTCTTCAGACATCTGCAAGTTAGTATAGTTGGACTGTTCTTTGGCTTTATCTTCTGAAGGCAAAACTCTACAGGAACTGTCATTGTCGACCATACTGCTATTTGCACTGTGCTGAGAGTCTTCTGTGTGCTCAGACGTGTTATTTTTATCGTTTGTTTGAAGCTGTGTCAGCAACTCTTGTTTTTCAGCTTGAATCAGATGAAGCTTTAGTTTGAGCCAATGAAGAAAATATGTTCTCTCCATTTTATCAGTGGTAAAAAGAGAATCAGTGAAGATTTTCATAGCTGGGGTCATTTTGTAGTTGCTCAAGGATGTGAGGATGTCTTTTTTTTCTTTTTGTACAATAGGATCAGGTTCATTCCCTCTTTTTCTTTGTTTGCTCTCCTCCTTTTCGAGTTCTGACAGTTTGGACCACAGAGCGCCCTGCATTGGAAGTTGTTTTATCTGAAATTTTTCAGATCCCTCATCAAAACCTTTCAAGACCTCTTCCACAGCTGCCATTGCCTTTCTACAAGCAGGACCTTCATCCACATTTATATCTAACTCTGATGCAAATGTTGCTGCTTCTTCAAGAGTTACAAGTTTCAGACTGTCTGGTAGCAATTCCTTTAGCATTTTAGAAAGTTTAGTTGCTACCTCCTCCTCACGCAAAGTGCTGGCAGGAAGGACAGACTCTCTTGGAAGTTTCACAAACTCAGCAGCCCCATTATCCAACATTTCTGTATCCGAGAAGTCAATTAAGATGAGTTTACTTGCCATTTCTTTGCAGGTCACAAGAAACTGTTTCTCTTTTTCCTGAAGATTGCCACAGAAAACAACTAAAAGTGAAGATGCTTTACATAGAAGTTGAAGGCATTTTCCGTGGGCGCTGGCATTACCGCGTAGGTTAAAGATTGCCACTGGGACGGGGAAGATGTCATGAGCTTCTCGACAGGGCACATACCATCCAATTTCAACAAGACCATTGGAGAGTCTTCGGGTATCTGCCCTCCGTTCATGCCCCTGTGGACAAATGTTTCACTGCAAAATTTGTGCCCATTCAGAATATGGTTCAGCACCTGAGACTTTGAAACACCAAGATGTCCAAGTTTCACACATGAAATAGTTGGCATGTGTGTGGTTGCCAAATGAGCTTCTTGGACTCTTCCAGGTGTTTCCAGAGAGTGAGACATCCATTTACTAGTAACACCTCTTAAAGGCCACAAGAGGAACTTGCCTGATTTTTCTGGATCAATGTCTGGTAGGACCAGAGGGACAGCGAACTGACATTGCATCATGTGTACAGCTATCTCCTGCTGAAGGAAAGGGTTAGAAGACATAAACACAGACGTGACCAGATCAAGGGGATGGATGTTGCTTTGACTGTATTCGCCAGTACCACCAGGCATGTCCTCTGCTGATTTGAAGTCTACGTTTGGTGCATCATTTCTTGGTTGGACGCAAGGAGTTCTGGCATCTTGGTTAAGCAACCAAAGACGACGCAGGAAAACTTTTGGTAGGTCTTTAAGTTCTTGCGGAGCTTGATTTTCCAGATTCCATGTGTAGATATCAAGCATAGATGCTGGATCAAGTGGTGTCGTGGAGTAGGCTTCCAAGCCAAGCTTGCGTAGAATTTCTTCTTGGGCATTGTCTTTTGGAGGTTCTATTTAAAAAAAGAAACAGGTGACACATATTCATCATGCCTTTTTGATTAAAAATAATAAATAAACTTGTATGTAACAGCAATTGTCCATTTATTTTCTAAATGACTGTGACACCTGACACAAATCTAATTTTTTTTTCTCTCCTGCTGCATTTTAGAGAATGACATATTTTATTTCCAGAGCAAAAGAAACAAACAGTCATTTAATGAGTTCAGGCTCACAGTCACACACTGTCGCTCTCCTGGAATCATTACTGCCAGGATTTACAGTAACTGTCACCAAAACAGTTAAAATTAATGAATAAACAAATATAAATGGTCATTATGGCTCTTTTTCCATCCAAACGAACCTCTCCCGTTCTGAATGTTTTACTTTGATTTATTTCAGAGCCTTTTAAAATAAGAAGCACAAAAAAATCCCCATTGTTGTTTATAACAGGACGAGATAGCGTAGGTAAAATGTGCCAGAGCTTTTGTTTAAATTTTTTTTCAGTTGAATATTTTTTATAGTATTTTAGCACAGTCAATTACATAATTGACTTTTGCAGCAGAAAATAGGGAGAAACATGAGTAAGAACACAGCAAATCAAAATAAATATTCAGAAACTTAGAAAACTTGTGGTCTTATTGTGTATTTTTAAGAAATCAAGCAAAAATAATACAATATATGAGTGTTTTAGAGTTTGGGGTAAATTGTTGGAGTTATTTCTGAAATCAAGGAACACACAAATTACTGAGAAACAAAATAATAAACATACTTTTCTTCTTGCTGCTTATCCTCCTGGGAAGCTTGAGTGACATTATAAATCCCTCTGAGTGGCTCTTTTCTTGGTGTTACGCACTTTTTCTTTCTGTCCTGGTCAATGACAGCACCATGGGCAAAAAGAACTACTGCGAATCTGTAATTAAAAATACATTATTAGTTCACAAAAACACAAGCGGTAGCACAAAAAGCACAAAAGGTAATAACTCAAACACATGAAATTTGCACAATGAAAAATAGTTTTGTTTTCTCAGAATGTGCAGATTTTACTGACTTGTGAGAAAAAAACATTCATAAAATGCAAAGCATGAGGTAGTCTGGTTTTTCTGGACTGTCTTCAATGTTTCATGAAGCAGAACTATCTTAGCTGTCTTTTTTTTCCTTGGTCAGATTCTTATCTGTATTAATCTGAACCTGATGTGCTGATCAAGAGCCTCTTCACAGCAAAGCTTTCAGATTGTAGTCAGGCAACATGTCACCAAACAATGGAGCGCCTATCTTCCATCAGTGTTTCTGACTTGAGTATTGTTTCTTGCAAAACATTGATTGAAAAAAGAATAGATTCATATGTAATTAAGTTTAAAAAAAATGAACACATCAAATTCAGAATCCAGCGTATTTTAAGACAATGTAGTGCTGTTAGAAATGGTCTTGTTAATGAAGAAGATATTGCCTGTGAATCCAATTAAAAATTAATTAAGAGAGCCAATAATCTGCTGCTGCAGAGTGAATATTTCTTTGTTTACAGTTCCAGTGTCTTAATATTATTTACCGCTCCTCCACTATGTTGGTCTTTGTTCTGAGTTAATGTACAATTATCTTCCCATTAGCCTTTGAGATTCCACTTCTTTAGTTACATTCTGTTTTAAATTGTGTTCCATGAGTTTTAACTAAAGCTTCGACAAAAATAAATAAAATAGGGTTTTATTGATTCACTTATATAAAGTCTAACATGTGCTAATTGAATATATAGTTAATTATCCTCTAACAAACTGATGAATGGTTTAACCTCTTCATGCTTTATGTCGTTAATTTGCAAGTAAATGCAGGACTCCACTTAATTTAGCATCACCTTCAGTAAAAAAGATATTGGAAATAAAGTCAGGCGTGATGTGTTAAATGGAAAAAAAAGCTGTAAAGATGGGGAAGGTTTTCAAATTGGTTCGTCTTACCTTATTCTTCTCTTGCAGTTGTTCTCTTGAAGAGATTCTGTGGTCAGGAGTGCTTTTATAGCTGCCAGCTCTGTGATAAAACCTATTCCTGTTCTTCTGGCTAAACTCACTATGATGAAATGATTCTCTTTTCACACAAAGACTGACAGGAGTTTTTCAAGGAAGTGTAAACAAAAAGCAATACTGCTGCTAAACCAAAAATTCTTTACATATCTGGGGTGACACCTAATCTTGATAACAAAACTGGGATTCAGCTTTTCATGATTGCGCAAAAGATGTTCTCAGATGGGCGCCAGGAGGATCATAATCTGTCTAGAGAGGTTAGAAGTTAGAGCTCCAGACTATTATGCACGCAAATGGTCACCAAGGCCTGCAACTGTAGATACATGTGTTGATTTATGACACTTAACACCTAACTTTTATCCTCTATAGACAAAAGATTATTGGGAGGGGTCATATGATAAAGGGTATGCAATGATCTCTCGTTTATCATCACATAGACAATTTTAAAAATATATTATAGATGTTTTAAAGGGGACATACCATGATTTTCTTTAGTCTCTCAGAGTAAACTACATCCATACGCTAAAAAAAAAAAGAAATATAAAGTATTTTTGCAAATTCCTTTCTGGAGGAAAACGACTTAATCTCTGAGGCACCGACTTTAGCTGCTTCTGGGTTAATTTTTTCATGATGCCATCCTAGAGTCTACCAGTAAAGCAAAACATTTGCACCTTAATATATGTATATATATATGACTAATCAGTTCATTTTGTGGTGAAATTTGGTGAAAGAATGCAGACAACAGTGAGATATGGCTCTGTGAACAAAAAATGGGCACTAATCATATGAACATTACATTCAAGAATCAAGTGCAATCTGCAGAATTTGGCAGAGTTTCACCTACTTCACCCTCACATACCTCACATGGCGTCTTTTATAGGTGTTTACTAATCACAACATCCTTACAGCTAAAAATGTACAGTTATGTTTTCACCCTACAGGCCTGAACCTTACCTAAACCCAACCTCCATTCACGTCTGCCCTAATTACAACCAAGAATCTAGTATTTGTAATCTATGTCAGGATTATCCCAACAATTGTCAGTGATTATCCCAAAAATTGTCATAACGTGTGCATTGTGATCCTAATGCTGGCGTGAGATGTGTCTTTAACATTGTTACTGTCAGGTTTCAGGACAATCAGAGGTTTGCAAAAATTTTACTTGGTTTTAAAAACAATACTGAAACAAAAAAAAAGGCAATTACACAAGATAAAATTAAAAGTCAGACAAAGGAAGTACAGAGATATACCACAGACAGTCTAGAGACCATGATGCAATATGGGGGAATTAACATTTGGCAATCAGTGGATTTAACTGATTTAAACAATCAAAACAGGACAGAAATTAAATTAACCAAACAAAAGTTAAACATGATGCCTCTGACAGAATTTACATCCATGTGAATTAAAAGAAAAAAACGCAAAAAAGGTCTTTCATTTAGTTGAACAAGGAGTTAAAAGGGAAATTAAGGGAAGGTACTAAAATGAAAACACATTGAGGACAGAGTAGGGGAATAAACTTACAGTTTAATAATCAACCATAGTTTTAAACACGTGTATAATTACATATTTTATAATGTACCTGCATTTTCTTTCTCTTTTTTTAATCATCCAGGCCTATTTAAAAGCATTTACTGAAAGGTGCAAGCACACCTGAGGGATGACGGTTGTGCAAAGGAAAAGATTACTGCTCCTCTATTTCTGTCCTTCAAAGCTCTTTAGTAGTCTTACCCTGGTGTGTCACAGACTGTGAGTGTGAAGTGCATGTCTGTGTAGGTGCCTCAGAGACTTGTGTGAGTGGACATAATCAACTGTGTTCAGTTGGCCTTCCTTAGGCAGCTTTTGCTGTGCTGTTTGGACCTGTTTGGACTCACCTCAGCAAGCCTGGGGAAAACATCGGAAAATCAAGGCAAACATTAAGGATTACTTTAAGGAGGGGACTTTTAGGAAAAAATCAGCAAAATGTTGATCACGATGCTAACAGCCATGTACATGATGGTCAAAGTTGTGGAATCGGTAAGGTTATCATTTCTTGATGTCCAATTTTTCTTCTCATTTTTATGTTTTCCATGTCCGTTGCATCAGCAGGAAAGTTTGTGCATGGGCTGTTGACTGATTTTCAGACTGTAATTTGTGACAAACTTCTCTTCGTGTACAGATAGGAACAATGTTTGCACCGCAAGAGGAGCCTTTGCGTTACATGGTATCTCAGCCGTTGCCTTGGCAGGTTCACTCTGTGTCACACAGTCGGAAGAGCAGCAAGGCAGATGAGGTAAGTCAGACAAAAAAGTTCTCTCGCAGTACAATTGATGCCACACACATAATGATGGCAATGCCAAAGTAAGGTAATGGATTCCTTACAGCCAGTCTGCATGCAGCTGATTATAGCCTTCACCCATATTATCTTTTCTTCAGATTGAGTGTCTCCCACTAAGTCGCCTGAAGCTGTAATGCACATTTTCATACCCTAAAGTGGGGATGTAGTAATTACTTGAGGCAATTCAGTTGCTCACCATCCATGCTTGGCTGGGATTTTATACTCAGACATTGGCTGTTTTATTAAAACGTTATCTAAAAAATGAGGCAGAGCCCAGCATGGAAAGGTCAGCAGTCATTCACCTATAAATGCAATAACCTACGGGTAAATTACAATGGCACATAAATGTAGACAAGGATTTTTCTGCAAAACTTTTTGTGTCCCTGCACTCACAGTAGCAACAAATGTAACAATAGTTTGCTTTTGCTCTTCAACAATGTAACATGAACCGTTAAGGCCTTTGTAAATCTGTAAAGCTTGAACACAAATAAGCATGGCCTTCCATAAGAGTGCAGTTAAAAAAAGTTGCAATCCCTTAATTAATAATCTGTTATATTGTTGGTGTGCAGGTAAATTTATTAAACAAAACTAAAGCTAAAAATTGGAAAAAACACTTCTTTTTGTCTAGGTGCAAAAAGCAACTTCCAGTATCAGATATTTCTTAAAGCAAACCTCACATTTATTATTGAAAACAATATCTGTTCATGTTTTTGTGTTTGTCCATACACACTCCTTCAGATTACAATTTGAAAATAAGTTTGATAGCTACTTTTAACTTAAATCTCTTCTGAAAAGAGATTTCCTTTAGCGAGACTAATGCTAATTTTTGTGGTTAACTGAAGCATAAAAGATGCAGAAATGTCTCTCATTGCTTTTATAGTTTACTCTCACTTTTTTTTGCAAAAAAAAAAAGGTAGAGGACCTCATTGCCAAGGTCGCGGGAACCATTATTTGAGACTTGGAACTTAGGCACGCAGCCAAACTTAGCGGTAAACAAGCTAAGCTAGCGCTATGTCCAGCCTCTGGCTTCCCTCTTGCTGTTCTGCTTGGACTCTAATCCCAATCAAGAGGATTTGTGTTTGAGGTCATTATTCTAACTGTAGACACAAATGGCACACAGCTGCACTCTCACATTTGCTCTCATCTGAAAGGACATTTTGTACAATTTAGCAACAAATGCATCTGATCCTCAAAACCTGTTCAGTAACGCCAAGAATGTCCGAGCAACGTTGTAGATAAATCTGCTATGTGCACTCTTCACCTAACCTGCATCATATCTGTGGTAAAATGTGCGTCATGGGGCGTATTCAGACACAGTGTGGGTCTTCATGTCTTCTACTCTTCTGTTTCATTTGCAGTTTGAAGGTCTCAGAAGGAACAGCATAGGGGTCTACAGAAAGAGTAAGTAACTCTGTGAGACACAAACCTGTGATCTATTGTCACCTCAGAAACATAGACACCTGACAACATACCCAAATTAGAAGATGTCTCATCGTAATTAATTCTATACACTAAGTTTTTAAATCAGTTTAATCACAGAGCAACAGGTTGCGGCTGCACGACCAACGCCTCTACCTTCTGTCCTGTCACACTCAGACTCCAGCGCCAGCAATGGCACGTGCACCACACCAGCTGTTCCTCCACTCAGCCCGGTTGAAGTGGAGAAGGCTGCCTCGACCATCCAGACCCACTTCAGGAAATTCCAGCAGAAGAAACAGAAGAACGGCAAGTAGACAGGCAGAGAGACAGCTGGAGTGAGTTATGAATTGCATCAGCCTTGATGGCCTCTGAAAGAATGTCCATAAAAATACTGCAGCTCAACCTTAGTACGGTTCAGTTACTCTTAAGTATCATAAAGCAATAGCCTTCATGTCAAACACTGCTTGTAACACAATTTACAATGTGAGTTACAAATGTGAATGTATTGTATATTTGAATGAATAGTTTTGATGTGTTATGATGACAGGGTGATTGAGTACCTGTGTCTACTGCTATTTATGTATGACTTTTATGACTTTTGAGTATATAAATGTGAAAAAAAAATCTGTCACTGTGTATTCCTTTCAAGCACATTTTCCATCTTGACATTAGACAGTATTTTCTACAAACCTTGCTGTGCTTCACTGTAACACATTGCCCTCTAGTGTTTTCAACTGTGAAATTTCAACCACATTGATTATTACATGGCCTTGAACTTGACATTTTGCAGAGTTAGTCTGCTATTATTGCTACCAGAGCAGAAAATGATTAGAGTAGCTTTCAGGGACACTTGCTGTTATGACTGCTCAAACACTTCAAGCGGCAACCAATAGAGGTGATACCAGGTAGAGCCTTTGTACTGTCTCAAAGATTAACCTAAGACATTCCAGCCTTCCAAGTGCACTTGGCTGGACTAAATCCACGTGGCTTCTTCTACACTCCATGTGCTGACTGATCAGAGGTCGCTGTAGCTTTAGAAGTGTCATGTGAAGATCTTGTCAGGTGTGAACAAATTAAAATGACTGCAGTGGGCGGAGTCTTTAGGGCTGGATCTCGAACAGTGGTTTAAATAATCATTGACACAGCCTTTCATGTTCCCTCTTTGAATTGGTATGGGCTGACTTTGGTTAGCAGCAGTCTTGATTTTAAAGGACAACATACCTGGAAATCTGGAAAATATGTAACTCAATAGAACTTGCGCTTCCTTTTACAGTCCAAAATATGCTCCAAGGGTTAATTGGTTTCTCTAATTTGCCCCTAGGTGTGTATGTGTGTGTGTGCATGGCCCTGCAATAGATTGGCGACCTGTTTAGGACACACCCTGCCTTCGCTCAGCAACAGCGGGGTTAGCTCCAGCAGCCCAGAGGATTTCAAAATTTAATTGTTAAAAAAAAGTTCTTAGAAGTTAGTTATGAAGGAAGTGAGGACAAGACAATTTGTTGAATTTGTTTGTTTTCTCTTTCTAAAATATTAAAAATGTTGCATGGTAGTAATCCACTTAAGAAAAATTGAACTATTTTTATTTCAAGGTGTCATCATGCCAACATTTGCATACTTTGCATTCCTTTTAAAGGAAAAATTAAGTACAAAAACATGAAAATCAGAATCAGCATGTTGAGATGTTTTATTGTTCAGTGGCTCTGTCTATGTACAGTTTTCAATAGGATCTTTTCTTGTCTAGATTGTCTGATATCCAAATCCAGTTTTTGTGGTGGGAAACTGGTTTAACTCTGGGCAATTTCACGAGAAAAGAATTAATTTGTCCCTGATTTACTCAGTATATTCTTGCTTTCTGTCAGTCATCATATGAGTAAAAAAACTTTTTTTTTTTTAACCTGTCCTGTCCTACAGCTGAGCAAACAGATGCGGGCTGAGAGCCTCTTGTGTTGGGCAGATTTTACTGTCACAACAGTGTTTATTAAGTATAAACCCCTGTTGTATTTCATGCTAAACTTTATTTATATTGATTATGTTTGTTTTGTGTTGTTGGACCGGACGGAAACAAACCTCCAAAAGTACTTAAGGTGATGTTCATATTCCTGGATTTGGAATGTATCTATTACCCATTTTCTTAAAAAAAACATGTAACAGTTAAAAAAAGATTTTTTCTAGTATCTCTGTTTTTCTAAAAGGTGAACTAAATGAGTGATATTTGAAAGCAGAAAAATATGGAAACATAAAAGACACATGGACACAATTCAAACTTTCTCTTATGTTAATAACCTATTTATTTTTTGGTAATCAACTGGGTATCACATTTTGACATAAATCAAACAGGATTTTTTATGAAGTTGTAAACAGTGGATTTTATAAGCCTCTTTTAAGGAAAGGAACATTTCTAATTTTTTTCCCTTCTGAACTTGTAATCTAAAAGCACATTATTTTGAAAGGCCCTACACCAGTGGTGGGCAAACTTTTTAACTCATGGGCCATAAAGAGTTCTAAAATTTGACAGAAGGGCCAGACTTGAAACAGATGCTTGGAGTGTTTTTATGGAAACTCGATATATACATTTTAAAACTTAACACTTGAAACCTTTTTTGTATTTTTTATAATTGTGGCTTTTGTCCTCATTTCAGAGCCAATTCCACCAGTGGGTTGATGTTCATCATGGAAAAAAACGCAAACTTAGTGAAATGTCTTCATGTGCTAGCAATCAAAGAAGTTCAGGTTTGAACTTTGGATTAGGCTAGGCTCCCCTGTGCATGTATGACTTTTCCCTGACCCTTCCTGCTTCCTGTACCACACCAAAACTATTTTTCATCTATTTATTTTTTTAATTGTCACTTTGACTGTGTGAGTTGTCTGAATCTGGGTCCATATTAGACTAGTAACTAGTACAGTTTATACTTCACCTGGGGTAGTTGGTATAGAGTAGACTAACAAAGTTTAAACAAATTAAACTTCATTTTGTGAGCTCTTCTTAACGTTGCCAAAGAATGTTTCTTAATTAAAATTCTGTTAGTTTTGCATAATCTTTTGTATTTAAAACCTCACACATTCAAGCACTCATACAGAAAATCCTTTCAATAAAAATCCCCTCACAGTTTATAAAAAGATAGCTTTATTGCACAAGGTGTTAAGTATTCTTTTTTTCTGTTTTTTTGTTTTTCATAGAAAAGAAAATGTAGAGTTAAACACAAGCAATTGCAAATCGAAGCAACAGTTTCCCATAAAAGTTGAAGCAATGACCAACCTTGGGATTTTTAAAATGGTCATTTTCATCATAACCATGTCTTCAATGAATCTTTTATCCTTTTTTTTCTTTCATTTATAACCTGCAAAAAATTCAGAACATGCAACTCTTCTGCAATTCTTCCTAAAAAGTGAAAAGTAAAAAAAGAAAAATAATAATAATTAATAACTTAAAATCAAGTAATTGTGATAAAAAAGTCAAATAGCAGAAAAAACATAAGACAGTGCAGCAAAATGCACATTAAAATAAAATAGCTATATAATTAACTATGCATGGTCCACTCTGACATGTTTTAATTGGTCTAAATATCAGGATAAAGAAGTTATCATTATAACTCTATAGTTTTATTAAGTCTTCATTACATTAACTTTAGTAGAAGTTTACATTGTGCCCTGATTTCTAATGAAGATGTTGAAAATAGTACTCATTTATACAAAACAGTTCCCTATGTACACAAGTCTTCTGTTACTCTGAAAATGATGTTTTAGGATGACAAACAGAGAGTTTAAGGGATGGAAGGGGGGTTCTTAGAAATATTTATTTTCAGAAATGAATAAAAGTTTAGGATATTTTGGGAAAAAAACAAAAAACAAACAATAACAACAATAACAAAAAAAAAAAAACAACAAAAAACATCCATCCAACATTTAGACAATACAGTGTCCTGAATGTGTTGGACAATTAAATTCACCACAATAAATAAAAATATAAATTAGATCAAAAGTCCAATGTTGTTGGGTTTTTTCTTTCCTGCTAATAAAACCGTATTTGATAAAACTTTAAAAAGTAAGGCAACAGGATGCAAAAGGCTTTCTGAGTTTATTCGGCTGACAGCTGATGTTAGGAGTTCAGTAAAAGTGCCATTCTTCTTTGATGAAATCAAAAGTTACACTGACTATACTCAATATATTAGCAGTAACACACAAAAAAAAAATCCTATTTCTAATTTTTTTTCTCCAAACCACTGAAGCATTTTTCATCAGAATAGTATAAAGTTCTCACATTTTATTTTGCAACTTCGACAAACTTTTAATATTTCTCTTTTTTTGTTTAAACCAAGCGAACGTGAAACTACATTTGCAGCACTTTTCCTTGTCAAAGTGTCATTTACCTTTCTCCTAAAAGTAACAAACCTTTCTTAGCTTTAGTGATTTTTAGGTAAAATTTCCTTCTACCTGCACTTGATAAATAGACATTTCTGCAGCATTTGCTCAAAAAAAAGAGGACAAAATCTTGTGTCACAAAAAATGTTGCCCTTTTCGGACACATAACTGGTTGATTATTGAGAAACTCAGGTGGACTTTCCATTGAAAAACAGCAAAACAACCAAAAATCTGCATTTTTTAATTCACTAAGCAACCAGACAGAGCAGTTTTGTTTAAAATGTATTTAATGAATCCAATAAAAACCCATTCAAGCCATGTAAGGAAGTCCCTGTTTTAAACGAGTTGAAAACAGGTCTAACCCTTATACCAGAGTCATCACTTTCTAAAGACAGGTGTTGCATACCATAAAACATAAAAAGCCAAAACAAAAGACATTTTATCCTATAGGGCAAACCGGATACATGTCTTCCTTGTGTCATTTAAAAAAAAAAGCAAAAGTCATCGTTTCTATTGTCGGTGGCCTGCTGGATTCCAGGAAGGACTAACATTGACAGGAGTATAAAAAACAAAAAAAAAAAACTGAACTGTTAAACTTTTGTTAGTTTGTCATTGTTAATTAACTGTAAGTGAGTAATGGCGTTAAGATTGCAAATACACCTTTTAAAGGTAAATCACAACATAACACAAGAGGCTCAATTACTGTTTGTCCTGACTTTAACCCTTTAACACCTGAGGCGTCGCCGTTGATGCTTAAACACAAAAACTTTAACATACTGTAACTTTTAAATGATTCTGAAAATCTGCTGGAATTACGTTGATCGTGTTAACGATTAAAAAATTACAGTAAATTAAAGAACATTAACGCTGGAGCTCCGGTGTTAAAGGGTTAGAACTGTTTCTTTTTCAACGTCAAACCCTCTGCACTGAGCCACAGTAAACCAACACAATCTCACACTTTAATTATTACTGTGCTTGTCCTTTACAAAACCACAAGGCCGATAACTCCACCACTCACTCTTTACTGTACATAAACAGTAACTTTTTTCTACAGACCATTTTCTTTCTTTTTAAGATCACCCTTTTTAACTTCCCTGTTGTGTGATTTGTGACTCTGAGCGATTGTCTTGTGATCGTTTATATTTATTTATTTTTTCAATTAAAACGGCTTTTATATTTCTCTGCTTTTATCAATATTCATATATTTGCTATATATTTTAATAGAAATATATATGTACATACTTTTGAAAACAAAGATATATATATCTTTTTTTTTTACTTTTTTTTTTACTATTGCGAGAGCCCTGATGTTAAGTTTCACTGCGGCAAAACTTTTGGAGCAACTCTTGCTTTTCTTTTTGGAGCGATCTTTGTTAATGGATTAAGCTTTGGGAGTAGAAACAAAAATATGTAACAGATACAGTACCATGCATAAAGCTAAAATCATTTGGAAAAAGGTGGATGAACTCGACAAGGTTTTTAAAGTTTTGAAGAACCTTATCATTTTTTTTCATGAAAATGTTTCTCATTTTTACAAATCCTGTCAACATTTCCTTAAGGAAAATTCATGGAAAATTCAGTAATCGCCCAAATTTTTTTTTTTCATCAATAAATATTTTTATACACTTTGAAACTGTTTATGATGATCCAAATTGTTTTTTTTTTTTTTGCAAATTTGACATTTTCTTCTTGTCTACTTGCCAATAGGTCACAGTGACACTTTGTGGATATCATTGGGTTATATGTGCAAAAAGCTGGAATATAAAGCCGTCAAAACAAGTCAAGGATGAACCAACTGTGATGAACCAGAAAGAGAACTTAATTTCATGAAAACAACAAAAGACGATCATATTTTTGTTGTCTTAGTTGAACCCTGGACAGTATTAACCCTTTAACACCTGAGGCGTCACTGGTGACGCATAAAAACACACAATCTTTAACACACTGTAAGTTTTCAACTGTTAACACAATCAACGTAATTCTAGCAGATTCTGAAAGAGAAAAACACGGCTTTTCTCTTTCAGAATCTGCTGAAATTACAATGATTGTGTTAACGGTTGAACAGTTACAGTAAATCAAAGAACATAAACACTGGAGCTCGGGTGTTAAAGGGTTCATTTGTTCAAATACGTCGTCATTTGTTAATCACAGGTAGCCGAACAAAGTTTAAAATGCAAAACAAGAGTGGTAGTATTATGCTATCTCCATCAACATCACTTTTGCCGTTCCACTCCCCTTTTCACAGGTCCAACATAAACAATGAGAAGAAGACTCCTGTTCGGTGCAGACGTCTGCCCGGGAGGTCAGCATACAGATTGACTTAAAGGTCCACTGTTGGTGTGTGCCTGCCTCATGTATACATATAGTATATTTACACATATACACCTGAAAACACGCACACACACAGGCTTGTGAACTTCTCAAGAACTTGGATCCACTCTAACATTTTCTTAGTTCACGAGTATTAAAAAAAAAAAAAAAAAACTCAAAACTGACCTGAAAGAAATTCTGGAGTCATTTATCACTTGATGATGCTTGACAATTTTCATATTTATATTATTTATAAAAGCATCAATTATGGATGCGGTGTTGTTGAGTGTAAAAAAGAAAAAAAAACAACCTTTGTCTCAACAGTCTGAATCCATGATAGCGTAACCTTGCAGAGCCGATGTGACACCAAGGCTGGTGGTTTATGCATACATTAAAAAGCATCCTGCCATGGCACAATGCTGTGATATAAGCTAATTTTTCCATTGGAAACGACAACAACAGAAAGGTACCTACACTATTTAAAAACCTAAAATCCTTATCACGCTTTTCAAGCAACCATTCTACAGCCGCCTTGATTTAGAAAAACAAGACAGTGTGTGTGGAAAGCATTTTTGTGCATAAGTACTGTGTCCTAGCCAGAAGAATGAACGTGTGGAGTTAACAGAAAAAGAGTTTGGCAAGTGATTTCCAGAACGGTGAAATAAGACAGATAAATGACACATTAATAACATAAAGCAGTCAAGCAGAAAGAAAGGCAAACACCCCTGTGCTGTGGAGACCTAACTCTGACCTCTCCGAACAGTTGTGTCAGCGGTAACCCAACCACCCTTGTTCAGCCTGGCACAGCACAGGCACTGACGGGTAAGCTGTGCATGTGTATGTTCCTCACACCAGTTTAGAATGGAGGCTCCAGGCAAGTGCTGGCTTGTCCAGCTATGTATTAAGAGTTACAGTGACTGGCCCCGTTGATGGCAAGTTACACGAGCGTGTAGGACTTGGAGTAGGCCCCTGACCCTCCATCCCTCTGCTTCTGTAATCTACTCAAGCCTGAGGAGCTGCTCTCTAGGAGAGAGTCTCTTGATCCTCCCATTTTAGAGGAAGAAGAAGAAGCACCTCCAGGGGTCCCTCCTGTGGCCCCCACTGCCCCACCCCCAGCAGAGGAGGACGATGCTGCCGCCGCGGTGGCAGCTGCGCTTGCAGCCGCACACTGAGCCACCTGAGCTGAGGAGCCAGACATGGTGAGAGTCCTCTGTGGAAGCGTGGAGCTGCTAGAGCTAGAAGACATCCCTCCGCTCCCACTACCTCCAGCAGCGCCCCCTGTTGCCCCCCCAGAGGATGCTCCAGAGGAAGTGAGGTTGGATAGGCCGGAGTGGCCCATGCTGAGTGACTGCTGCTTCGCAGTGTCCATAGTCACATGACGGCCCTGGGTGTGGTATGCCCGTTGGGCCAGACCACGAGCAGAAGCTTCGCGTGGTGGAACCACAGGACATGGATCATGATGTTCTGACCGTTTTCGGAAAAAGGGATCTGACTTCATGTATAAGGGTAGGTTGCAGTAGTCACCTGGAAGGGGAAAAAACATGCTTAAATTTAGTTATATAGTACTTCTTGGCTAAAAACCTTAACACATAATATTAATACTTAGAGTTATTCAGACCATTAGGACAACTTCAGGCTTAAAGTTACACTCCAATCATCTTTTGATATATTGTAAAGGTGTTCTCAGTGGTCTTTTCATTATGATTATGGCATTTTTAGCCCAAGATCCAAACAAACTTGTTACTGTGCTCATACAATGTTTAGATAATGTCAGTGGAAGTTTGAAACGTGGGATCTACAGAAACTACATTATGCTATTTTTGGACTTTGGTATTTTCTTTATAAATAAAAAATTGTACTTACTGTCAAAATGTACAAATGAACATCCCATTATAGCCCCTATGAGAGAATTACCACTATTTCTGTGACAAATGTCTAAACAGAGTGGTAGAAAACTTCATTCTAAAGTCTTGTGGCTCTGGTTAAATGCCCTCCCAGTTTTTTCCATTTAGTTAATCTCTGCATTGTGAGCCTATGTTGGTTTAACAATTAAGATTAAAATAATTAAAGTCACTTACTCTTGGCGCGGTGTGGAATGGGCACGGCTACATTTTTGCCACGATCGTAGTCTTGGGGTTTTGGTGGCGAGGCAGTGAAACGGCAGATACCAGGCTCTGACGGCGTACTCATCGACGTCATGCTGTCTGCATTGTCATTGGTACCTGTGGTCATCTGATCAGATGAGCTGTCTGAAATAAAGCACTCTGTAATCTCAAATTTGGCATGTTGCAAGTGTTCCTCCAGCTTGGCATGCTCGTATGCTCTCGCCAGCTCTTCGTAGGTAGAGGAGGCACTCTCTGTGGACACCATGCTGTTGCGGCCCTTATCTGTGGGTACAAGAACGATACAGCATAGTAGAGCAGATCAACTGGTAGAAATTGCCTTCTCTTTGTACTTTTGAAGGTCACATAGTCATGCGGTACAAGCTAATGGCTGCAAAGTGTCATTTCACCCTCCTGCTAACCTGTGTCTTGTGAGAGGCTGGCACTGTAGCTGTCACTCTCAGTGACAGTGATGCCATGCTGAGAGCCAACTGTGCGCCAGTCTGAAGTGAGAGTGCGGGCTGGCGTAGAAGCCTGACACTTGGTCAGAGTCCACTGACTAGAGTAGCGGTTCCTGATGCTGTGGGCTGACTTCACACTCTTCCTCGACACTGGGTCTGGTGGTAAGTGGATGAAGAAAAGAGATGAACATGTACAAAGACTTTTGACAGCCGTGGAAGTGAACAAGAACTTGTAAAAAAAAAAGCTCAAATGACAATTAAGCCTAAGTAAACAAGTGGTGTTATCTTGAGATCAGAGCTTCAAAGACCTTTGATAAAACACAGTTTACAATTACAGTCTAGAGACTGCTTTAGGAAACATATACATGGTAAAAGAGAGAACACATACTGGTTCCTGGTCTGATGTCAGACATGTCTATCAAAGGACCAGTGTTCTGGATGAGTGCAGGGTGATGGACAGACACACCAGTGCAGAAGCTCTGAGGATTCCCGGTTTGGTTGAACTCTGTATCTGTCACAGGGATTGTAGCTTTGTCGTCACCTGAAGAGGAAATAACAGAGTGATGAAAGGCTAGCAAGGTAGATCAGTCAATCTCAGAGGTTTCCAGGTCCAGTTCCCGCTCTGCCTACATAAGTTTTCTAAGTGTCCGTGGACAAAACATTATCCTCACCCATTGACAGTATAATCACTGGACATATCATCCCCTCCCCTTTTGTGTCCCAAATAGGTAGTGCCCACTGGTTTCAAGACAGATGCCTCAGTAAAAGTGCCCGCAGGCCCTGCCTCGAACGCTTGATTGACAAATTCTCCTGAGCTTCTTTTAGTGGAAGGGGTGTGTGACTCAAACTGACCCGGACCAATAACCCTATGGGTTATAAAACGGCGTCAAATGAACAGGAAGTCCCAGTGTTGGGCTTTGGCCTCATTTTATGAGGGCTGGAGCCAAGGCATTATCTGTTGGGTGATGTCAACTCCTTGTTTTGTCCATTAAATAATACATGTTAATGACCTCTACCGATTGATCCTGGTATTTTTGCTCTGCCACCATATATATGAATGGTTGAATGGTATTGTGGCTATAAAGAGCCTTTTAGGTTACTGTAGAAAAACATGTATAGGTTTAATCCACAATTTAGTTCATTTATTTTTTTTAAATTTATCTTTTTTTCTGCATTTACTGGGAAAAGTTGCAAGCTATTAGAAATTTATGGAAAAAAGCTTTGCTTGAAACATTCCCACTGACTCTATTTCTGTACGATTAACAGGCAGACAAGAGACTAGGCAAAATGTAATTAAAATTTACTTAAATTCGAAAATAGTTTAATTTTATTGTAGCTTGTTTTCTTTAGAGAGCGAGAATTCATTTCATTGTGATAAAGTGTACTTAAAAAAATGTGAGTTACTTATTATACTTGAGATTATACGGTCAGATACCAGAACATACTGCCAGGATCAAGGGCCTTTTTGGTCCTCCCGACTTGCCATATTGCCCATTTGCTCTTTCAGCACTGCTAAATCCTGGATTATTTGAGTTTCATTCTTTCACCTTCACTCTGCCTGTTCTTTATTATCAAGCAAACCATTGCAAGTTCATGTTCTGGCTGCTGGTTTTGGATGTTGAGTCAAGTCTGCCCCTTTTTTGTGTGTTGCCTTTATTTGGATTCTGGATTGAATTTCACATGTGTGTGCCCTGGACTGGACTTTATACAGATTCTCTGGTGTTTTACATTCCCTACAATTGGAATATGAAGATTACATTTCTACACAAGAGGCTGGTGGAGTGCTCTCATCCAGCTATTGTTTTCAGCACCTGACATTGACTCTGTTCTATTGCAGACTCTCCTGTTCATCTGGCAGTATCATCTTTACATCACCAGCTAAGCTTCAATAAACAGCTTCTATCTTACCCTCATTGTGCGCGCCTCCTTGGGTTTTCCAATACGCCTCTAATCTGACACATATTTCCTATTCCAAATTGTTACTTATTGCAAAACACCTACAGTTAAGGTCGTCCTTAACTCAATAAAACTATCTGGATTGCTTTTAGGATTGTAACTTTTACAAAAATCTATGAAGGCTCTTGAGTCCTGCAAAAATCAAAGTTGCTTTGGAAAAGTGCTCCAAACAGTTTCTATTAAAGGTTTGCTGAAATCAAAGAGAATTTCAAAGTATCTCTTTCTTCCTCTTACCAATTTGCTTGATGCCTTCTTTGTCTTCAATTAACAGCTGTACCCTGGGGATGTCGATGTGCAGCCGAGGGCCTTGAGGGGGGCCTTTAACAGGTGTGTCAAAGCTGCGGTTGTTTTTGCTAAAGGAGAAAAACAAAATTGACTTTTGAGTATATACTGTTTAATTTAGGTTGACTTTTACCTACAGAACACGCACAAATTCCAACCCAGTTTTTGAGAGAATAAAACTTAATCTCACCTGATTAACATCTCTGCCAGACTCTTGGCATCTGAAAAAATTCTTATGTCAGTCTCAAAATAAAACAGACAAGAAATATTGTTTTCTTCCCCTCAGAACTGATTATTTTTTTTAAAAAATCCTCACCTCTAAGTCTCTTCAGCCTCTTTTCTTTGCGTTTCTTGCGAATAATGAAGAGCAGCGCGATGCCGACAGTGACCAGGATCACGGGACAACCGATAGAGAACAGCTTCTTAACATCATCGTTCTTCTCCAGCGGGGACTTAATAGGAGCAATCGTGCCTGCACACACCCAGAAATAAAACCAGCTGCAACAGCAATTTCAATAAAATAATCTAAGGTTATTAATTACAATGGAAACCAGAGGGGGGATGTTTTAGGTCATGCTGATGTTTTATCTAAGATATGCTTCTACTCACTTCCATCATAGTCCAGTGTTGCAAACTGGGAGCTCTGGTTGCCACAGCCTGCACTGTTGCATGCTTTCATCTTCAGTTCATACCAGGTCGCCTCACGCAGTTCTGCCAGGAACACATCTGCAGTGGCGTTTGTCCGAACACTTTGCCAAGCCCACATACCTGCAATAAAACACCAATAAAATCACGTTAAGTATAATGTGTTTCAGTGTAGTTCTATAAAAGAGAATTAGCCTTAAGTAAATTTAGTTTTGAAGTCCAATTAATTTTAACAGTTATAAAAAAGAAAAAAATACCAAGAGAATTGTATTTTGGATTAAGACACTAATGTTTGTTGAATTTGATGCATTCAGCATTCAGGTATTTATCTTGATATAGCAAATAGGTAAGCAAAAATGAAACAGTGATATATTTTAAGTAAGTTCCAAATATATTTATTAAAAAGAAAATCTCACCTTTGGGTCTAAACTCCAGAGTGACAGCAGAGATTGGACAGCCTCCACTAGCCCAGCCTTGCAGGTTGAGGCGAGCATGGCTGGAGTTGATATAGGTGAAGACAGGCTGATCCTTGTTGAACTGGGGCTCTACAAAACATAAATTCACAATCAGTTGATAATTATAATATTCAATTTAGTTATTTGGAATATCAATTTGCCTAATTGAATTTACAAAAATACAGCAGTGACAAAGTCCAGCAATATTCAAGTGCATGAAGATGAGGATAACTTCTACACAAAAGTGCGTTTGTTTTGAAATAGTTTGGTCTCCTTGTAGCAGCCCTAGACTTAATATATAATAGCAGCTGTATAAAAAGACAATTTAAACGCATGTAAACATTTTCAAATAGAGATATGCTTTCAGATGTTTGGGGAAATAAAAAAAAATAGTCAAATCAAACCACACTAGGCAGAAAATCTCAAAATGTTTGTTTAAATCAAATTTAACCTTGATCCTATACACAAATATGTCAGACACCAGTACTGGTGGTAGTTTAAAACAAGAGGTTTTAATGAAATTCGGAATAGTATGAAAATAAAATCTATAAAACTTTTTTTTTGTGTGTGTCACTCTTAGGAAGAGTTAAGAGAATCTAGCGCATTTTGAACAACAGCAATAAAATGTGACAGGGAAAAATGAAAGGCTTACGTGTGACGTGAATTTTTCAGTCAAAAATGATCCCAATAATATTCAAGCAGGGCCCGTTTGAGCACATGCAAATGCACAAAACGTAGTTTTTACACATTTTTATTCCTGTTTAAGTGGATGTAGCAGAAAAGAGTTTTTACTTTTTTTCTAATTTTATGCACCATCTCATATTTATTTCTCACCTCGTCCATGAGTCTTTGCTTCAATGATCTCGCTTATTCGTCCAGCACCTACACTGTTCTTGGCCGCCAGTTTCACTTTATACCAGGTTCCACAACGCAGGTTGTCCAGTTTGAAGGAGCGCTCAGTAGAACTGATGAACACGTCTTTCCATTCCTCTGTATTATCCACTGAATACTGCAGCACAAAACCTGTACAAGTAAAAGCATACATATAAAACTTAGTTTTTGCTGAATATTTCGGTCTGAATCCACACAATTATTTGGAGAGCTATTTTGTCCACTAGATGGCAGAGAAAGACTGCTTTCCTTCAACCTCTGCTGCAGGACACTTTTCCTCTCTGCCGCCATTAGTTGTCTCCAGTTCTGACTGAGCATCTATGCAAATGAGAGCTTTTAATATGGTGACAGCTTTCATAATCAGCTGCTTTAGAGCCACCTATCCTGACACAGATTTGATCTTAGAAGGTTTGTTTGGGTATTTTTTATGGATTTCATGAAGCACAAAGTGTATGTGAACATAGCTTTCACTAATTTCTCTATGTTAAATTTCTAAAACCCACTATGATTGTGCAAGAGGGTCTTTTTTTGAGGAAAACACACTCTGACTCCTACACTTGTCTGCATGCAGAACAAAAAATTGACCAGATTCTCAGCCCCAAAAGCAGCCCTGGTTTCGGACTCTCCCAAAAGAGGAAGCTCAATCAGTCTCATTGGTTTAATAGCTTGCTTTACCTCATAGATTAGTCAAAATAAAGTAAGGAAATAAAAAGCAACACATCTTTGCTATCTTTTTGTAGGAATTTCTAAACAAGAATTCCCTCCCCTGCATAAAATCCTTGAACCGCCACACTTCAATCTTTACGTGCTCGGTTCGTGACAAATATAAAGAGAAAAAGAGGGAGCAATCTGAAATTCCATTTGCATGCCTGCCCATTCAGGCACACACACAATAGCCCGCCTCACACACGCATCACCAATAATCAGATAATCAGACAGACACACAGTCAACAGGGAGACACAAAACCAGGACACCATTCAATAAACTAATGGTTAGGCTCAACAATAACAAAGCGTCAGGTAAAAGACACGTCATCCGCACAAAAGGGAGCACACAATAACATGACAGAAGTGTTAGCTGCAGATAAGAGGCAAAGGATGCGTGTATACAAGATCAGACACAAAATCACAGCTTTTTTGGTAACATACCTCTGATAGAGCTGCCGCCGTTATCTCCTGGTATCCAGGCAAGCGTAATGGAGGATGTGGAGGTGGTGGAGACTGTTAGACGAGGTTGGTCTGGAGGCACTAAGAAAGAGATACAAAAGATTTTGTATCACTTTTACTACTGACACAGATGCTCCCTGAGGAGGAGGTGGTCACTCCGGCTCTTTTATACCTTGCACCAAAAGGTTGACGATAATAGTGTCAAAGCCGAGCGTGTTGGTGGCCGTGCAGGTGTAGTAGCCGGAGTCCTCTGCTTTGACGGAGCGCAGCACCAGAGTCCCGTTGGACAAAATAAGGCGCTGTCCATCCACAGACACAGGGATGGCTGTGTCCTCACTGACGGAGAAGTGTGAGGGTGAATCATCACACAAAACTGACAACCATAACAGTTATGAGAGAGCATTTCATTATAAAACGTTATGAGTTCACATTACTGCTCAGACCATCAAGTCCACACAAAGCTTTTTTTTACATTAATAATAATTCACGCACAAATTCTCACCTGTCTTTGGTCCATTTTATGGAAGGTGTGGGTTCACCTACAGAGCTGCAGGGCAGGCGTACCTCTTTCATCCAGGGTGTGGTCACCGTACCTCCAAAGGATATGATTTTAGCTGGGGCTGTTTGAAAACGAGAGAAAATGTTAAAAAAAAAATATTAAAAAAATATTTACCAGTATAATAAATTTTAAAAAGTAAGCAACGCAGTAGCTTTATTGACAAAGTTCAATGAAATATTAGTGTGGCGCTGGAATGACACACACGGATCAAGTTTATCTTCCTTTTATCATGGTGGGATCAATTATCTGGGAGAAAAATGTAGAAATATTGTCCCTTTTATGATTCACAAGAAAGCAAAATGTCACATTGTCCAGCAAGAGAATGGAAGACAAAGTGCACAGGACTAAAGGATGAGCAGAGAGCGCATGAAAGAAACACCCATTCATTCAGTCAAATAACCCTCTTTTTCACTGTCACTCCACCACCACCTCCTCACACTCTTTCTTTTCTACACTCGGTGTCTCGATTCTGGTCCTCTAGTGCTCTTGTGTTAAGGTTGAGTGAAGTATTGAGTGGGCAAGCCTGGAGGACACTGGCATTTACAGCTGCTGATCAGATGAGACTCACAACAACACAAGCACACACTGACCGACCTTTGCACTCACAAATAAAAGGAAGAATAACATACCGGCAGGCTGCTCTTCTAACTCACTTATTAAACTTCCAACCTAAAGTATAAGGATTTACTCTTACTGTTTTCATGCTAATTCATTCGGATTTTTATTTGCTTCCCTTTCTCCTGCTGTCGTTTTCTCCCCTCCTTCCATCTTCATGCTGTCATTTTTTCTTATTCTCTCCCTGGCTGGGGGCATATCATCTTGTGCCCTCTGAATTTTGAAATCAATAACACACCACCATGAAGTCCAAGCAGACTGAACATGGGAGGAGACATGGGGAAAAGTAAGAGGAGGAGATGATGTTAAAAAAAAAAAAAAAACTAAAATGTGTATTTTTTATGGTTATTCCATTAGGATATTCACTGTTGAACACAGTTGATGATGAGAAATAAATCATGTGTGGTTGTCTTCATTTGTTTAAAGTTTGAGCTACATGGTAAATGTTGTATGTTTATATATAGCTTTACCTTCTTATTAAAAGTAGTGCTGGGCGGACAGATCCAAAATATTGATAGTATCGATCTCGTTGGTGTTAGATTGATTCTGGCTTGCAGATCTGGATATTTCCACTTTTGTTTGAAACTTTTCTGTATCTGCAAAAAGGGTCCAGCTGAGTCGCTGCCCCGTGACTCTCACCAGTCCTGTGAGATGTCAGCAGCAGCAAAGAAAGAGCATGCAGGCGGCATGGATTGTTCACTCCACTTCCACTCTATTTAAATGCTGAGTTTTTTTTTTTTAAAAGTTACTTTTCACCTGTTTTTATTGTTATATTCAAAGGCTAAGAAGTTACACATTATTTTATATTTCTACAAGTTGTTTTCATTATTGTTAAACATTTTGATTTCATTTTGTGTCATAGTTCCTTGTTTCTTTTGGTTTGTAGACTGTTTTTCATTCACTTCTTCACTTTTTATTTAATTTCAACCATTCTCACACACATTCACACACTGATGGTGTAAACCTGCTATCTTATGATCAGAGTTAGACCGCTCTGCTTCTGCATTATATGCCCACCCCAAAACTAGGTGATGACAAGGATGTATAATAATGAGGACCAAAATTAAAATCTGGAAAATTAAACAGTTTAAACAACAAAGCGGCAACACAAGCAGCTTACAGCTTTTACCATCTTAAAACATTGATTTTTGTGCCTTCCTGCAAACTTCCTGTGTGTTTTTTAAAACTATGCTCCTACTTGTACTGTTAAGTTTGGCCTGTGTGTGATATTGTCAGTGATGACTCTGCTGCTGAGTCATCGAGTCTAGAAAAGGTGATTTTTTTTTTTGTCATATGTGTTACTGTTAGCAAACAATGTTGTGCCACACTACTCACATTGCCCAGAACTTAATTTGGACATCAAAGGATCCCTTTCTTCTTGAATAACTTATTTTTTACACATACCGGGAACTTACCCTTAGCGGCTGGTTCCACCGTGACTTTGTCACTGAAGTTCCCGCGACCTGCAGTTGTGACAGCTGAAGCCCAGATCAGGTACTGCTGTCGGTGGTTGAGGTGGGTGATTCGGTAAAACAGCAGCTCCGGGTTGGCCTCATACTCGCTTGGCAGCTTGTCAATAAAAATATCACAGGTGTTAGAATGGAACGTCAAACACGGTGACAGAATCTTCTGAGTGTGTAGCTTCAGAGAAGCAAGGAGAACTGCATTGAGGCGTAAAAAAAAAAAAAAAAAGTTATTTGTAAAGGGAAGAGACTGTAAATAGGTCAGAATAAATGGCATATCAAAATATTAATCTAAGTGTATCTGCTTCAGGTTTTTTTTTTGTTTGCTATTTTTGTGAGCCACATAACCCATACATTGTTTGTTTTAACAAGTGAATCATGTTGGCAGGGCCTGCAGTACATTATGCTGTTATAAAGCAAAACAGTTTGGACATATGATGCTGGAGGGAAGGGAAAGAGGTGGCTCTTGCCGGAGAAACGGGAGGCTGAGATTGTGGGAAGTGCAGCCCGCTCCCTCTCCCTGTCAATTCTCCTCAGGGAGGACAAACAGAGATATGAGAGAGGAGGACAACAGGGAACAGACAAATGATATCATGAACAGTCATATCTACAGAAGGCATCAGTGATGGAAGAAAGGCAATCAGAGTCACAGAAATGACCGGAGAAAGAGCAGCGGTTACACAAACAAGTACGGAAACCCACAAGCATGAACAAACTGACACACATACAGACAACTCGCATGCAGTGGCACACATGACCTGGAGGTTGATGTGTAATTGCAGTGTGTTTAACCCAGCCATGTGTCTGCTGTCTAGACTTGTACATATCACTGTCCCCTCAGCACATAAACACACAAAAAACAACCTTTTTTTTAACCTCCTGTCAATCACTGTTCACCTTCTGACCTCTAACGACTCAGCTCACATCCTGATCGCCACCTACTCAGGAGGTGCAGACACTATACCCAGATGAACAGACTCACAGACTGACTTTAATTTTGAATTAAAAAAAATCTCCTCCTCATTTTCACTCCCAGCCCTTTGTTTTTTTAAACTACTTCATGTGTTTGGCACTGATTTAGAGTCGATTTTGGACTGTCAGAAACTTGTGCACAGAAGAAAAGTCTGTGATTCAAGTGTCAAATCTGCTGAAAGAGAGTGAACATGCCAGGATGGAAGAAACTGTGTTGTTGTCTCCTGTTATTTCCTATTTGACCGTCAGCACAACATTTTCTTCTGGCATTTAGGTTCTTTTTAAAGAGCAGGTCATCATTGAAGAACCCACTGGGCGTTTTACAATCTCACCATCTTTCTGTCCTTTTTCTTTACACATTGCACCACCTTTTTTGCTTTTCCTACACTCCCGCCACCCCTTTTCCGCTTTTGCCTGCCATCCATGTGCTCTCGTTTTGCTGCTCCCTGCATTTATCCTCAAATTTGCCTTCTTGTTTTTCACCTTTCCTGCATTTTTCCACTTGACTGTTACGTCCACATAAAAGCCTCCCCTCCACACGCCGTTGTCTCTTTATTTTTCACTGCTAGTAGAGGTATGGACAAAGTGATGGATGAAGAATGGATGTGGTGAATGGGTGGGTAGATGCGGGGAAGAAAAGAGTGACAGAGTGTTTGTTGCTGTAACAGATATTAAAATATTCCTCCGGCGTGGCGATAGGAGTGATCCGGGAAAGATAGAGCGAGATAATGAAAAGAGGAACAAAAGTACTCCCCATGCGGTGTGTCTGACCCCCCCATCCCTCCTTCTTTCTCTTCAGATGCACTCATTTACATAGTAATCATCCCCAACTCTGCACGGGGCTTTGGAGGGAGAGGGAGAGAGACTAAAAGAAAGAGATAAATGGATAGATATGTAGATAGAAGGCTTGATTTGTAAATGAGGGAGAGTGAAGACAGGACTCATGTATGTTTCTTGAAAGGCAGATTTCCATTATGCTTGTGTATCAGTGTGTACATGCAGGATATATAATTTTTGGCTGTTGAATGCACACGGTAATAAAAATATGAGCAGCACACTGTGCAGTGCATGTATGCACCCCTATCTCGCTGGTGTGATGCATTTACGAGTGTATTTATATTTAGTGTGTGCGTGTGGGTGTGGGACTGAGTGTGTTTGCGCTTGGCTTGTTTTTTGCCTTCGTTGATGAACAGATGAGGTTGTCCTGGCAACATGATGAGACGCAGATATGTAAATGAGGCTGGAGGGTGAGTTTGCACACGCACACACTGCAGTATGAGGAGAGCTCATTTCATACACACATCTTGCTGAGACTGCAGCACTAGACTAAATAAAAAAGAAACGCACGCTCTGAAACACAGAAACAAATGCAGGGCAGCACTTCGTTACAAAAAATAACCTTGATGCTAACCGCACATAAAATTATTTACATAAATTAAAGGTTTTTTTCTGTGCTAAGTAGGAATGAAGAAGAAAAAGAGGAGGTTGTTTCTGCATCATGCAGTCAGTCTAAGAGTAGATCACTCTCCTTCCCAAAAATAGCATTTGTTAGCCCTGTAACTTCACCCTCCATCCTTGTAACTTACTGGTTGACCTGAGCCAGGGCTGGAGCAGTAGATTGTGTACTTGCGGATGATTCCATTTGGCTTGTGAGGGGGTAACCATGAGACCACAACACTGCTGGCAGAGGAGGGCACAGCTTTGATGCCAGCTGGAGGTCCAGGTACTAAATTGTAAAAATGAAGCAGGTAAAAAGAAAGGTTTTACATGTCACCATATTATATTATATAGCTATCATGGAAATTACATTTAAGGAAAATACAATTTACCGTTTATATATTTTACAGAATACCATTTAATTGTTCTTTATATGAATAAAGTAGGTTGTTTTATTTGTGAATGTGTTGAATTTCTGAGCATTATTTTTGGTTTGATACCCTATTTTTATGGAGTTTTAAGGTCACATTCACACTGGAAGGTTTAATTTGCACCTTGGTTCTATTGGTTTGGATAGTCTGCTTCTTTTGTCACATGTAAAAGCTCACCTAAACTCAGGTGCAGACTGAAAATATGAACCCTGGTCCCCATCGAAATTAATTGTGTATTCAGACTGGAAAAGTCCATTGGAGCGGACCGATTCCACACAGTTTGTTACGGATAGAGTCCTGAAACTCGTGTTTGGTCTGTATTCAGGCTGTTGCTAAAAGGACAAAACCAAAGCTTGTAAACAAAACCATGTGACAAAAAATCTCTTCATGAGGTGATAGTCCTTGTTGTGATAGTTTAGTTATTCAAACTTTATATCTTGCTGACCAGTTTTGAATGTCTGTATCTACATGAGTAAGAACACTTTTTACTGCTACTTTGGTACAGCGGAGGCCTGCTGCAAGGCGGTTGCTGAGAAGGCGTCGGAAATTAAAGTATGCTGATGACATATTTTTGGGAAAACACAGTGAGAAACAACGTGTATCAAGTTAAAAGTTGTTTTATGGGTCAGTATTCAGAATTTCTGTGTCTCATTGTTCCTCCCTGTTTATCCGCAGCTCTCTGTTTACATCCTGTAATGCCAGCTACGGTGGCCATTTTGGTCCAGTTGTTCCACTCTGAGCACAAAGTCAATTCAAACTGAGGAAACTCAGAGCCAACCAGAACTCAATTTGATTGGAAATAAACGGAGAGTGGTTTCTGGTCCAAGACCAGGGTCCAGTTGTGTCTATTCAGACTGAAAATTTAATCTGGATTATTGGGGGAAACAAACTCAACTTAAAACTTCATATTAAGCAAATCTAATGTGTTCAGTCTGAATACACCTTAAAGTCCTACCCCAAACATGCATTTTCTTTTGTAAAATCATTCCCAGTGATCTTTTGATAATGATTATGAATTTTTTAGCAAAAATCAAAAATCCTTTGAAGTTTTTTGAGACATTTTTCATGCTCAGTAGCAATGGCTCATTGGATATACAATTCTGGGTTGTGGGCGGGACTGTTGCCTAAGAGCAACCCCACCCCCTCCATGTCGCTGAGAGCTCTGTTTGCGGGCTCATGCACAAGCTTATAGCCTCAAACTACCATTAGCTGCAATAAAAATAAAGATGAGCAATATTGGATCAATCTATTCGTACAGTTATGAGCCAGAGGCTAGCCTGGACGAGCACATCTAAACGTGAGCGGGCCAGGGCATGTGCAAGGAAGCGGTGAAGAGGGGTGGAGAAAAGAGACTGGGCTGTCCATTTCAGTAAGTGCATCATTATTCTGAGCTTTTACTAGCATCCAGTTTTCTGAACCAATGCAATTTGAATTAAGAAATATGCCGAAATACTGTTTATTCCCAAACTTGGTTGTTTATTTTATGCCCAGAGATGACTGTTGTTTTTACCTATCTTGGTTGGGCAATCTTACCCCCAAATGAGTGTTTTTGGAACTGTGTAATTATTCCAGGCAGTTTGGTTCATTTTAAACTTTGGTTCACTTCTAAGAGTGCCATGTGTGAAAGCAGTCCAAACCAGACCGGACCTGTGACAGGAAAAATTTGGTGGCTGCATTATTTCATGTTTAAAAAATATGTATAATTTCGCAAAGTGAACACAAAATTATACTTGTTTTAAATTATTCTTGTTGTATTTGGAGTACATTTAGACTTTCTCCACAATTACTTTGTAAAGTTTCAAATTTTTTTATGAAAAAAGCCTGGAAGAACTGAAATATACAAAATAATAGAAAAAAATCATTAAGATAAGTTATTTGAAAATCTGAATAGTTTAGGCAAACAAATGACTGACATTTTTAATGTCAAGTTTGTTGAATAAAAAATTTTTTTAAATCGACATTTAAATGTTCTGGCAATTTCCTTTTGGTCATGTATCGCTTTACTAAAAAATAAAAGCAATCTTTTGGGCTCAATACAATGGCCATCCAAAACACCAATAAAAAATTAATCTATCCTCATAAATTTGCAAATTGTATTCTCATGGTTTGTGCATCTTAGACACAGAGGCTTAAAATGGCAGGCACTACAAACACTTCAATATGTTACAGACATAATTGAGGGCAAAGGAAAGGGTTAGACCAAGAGAGACGTAAAAAGGTTTGTGAAGAGGTTGCCCCTGGACACACTGTCAACCCACATCAGAGGGAAAAGGACACACTCAGTTTGCTTCCAATAAACTTACACACCCGCAGACATGTGCACACTCAGAGAAGAATAAGAGAGCGCACATATCTGAGTAGATCCTGCACTGAGGCCAGTTAATAAAATTGAGATATGGAAAGAATAGAAGAATAAAGGCCTTTTCTGAAATGACACTTCTTAGAATCTTAGCTCCTCTCATTTTCTCCATCTCTAGACGCCTGCCTCCTCCTCTGACTGGCCCCAGGGAAGGAGAGAAGAGGCGGATACGGATGTAATCCACATCCCGCCAGTGTAAGCACAAAATTAATTCTCTCTAAGCCACAAAGAATTAATCCTTTTTGTTGTGCTGGGTACTGTGATAGACTTGCACATAAACAATAGCACGTGCACACATGCGTGGAGTTGTACCCGCACAATGACACAAAGAAATGTTCAGAGGCAAAGACACCCTAAACACACACGCACACACACACACTTCTTTGTATTCTCGTGCACATACGTGACTAACACCCTTAGGGTTCTTAACCACACACACATACACTTCTTGGCTTCTTAATTCTCATTAGCACTAGTAATGGCACATCAGAGCACAAAGAGGTTGTTAATCAGCAACCTCAGCCTTACAAAGGCCCCTTCTACACCCACTGGCTCTATGCCTCCCACACTGGTGCCTCAATCGAGAGGAAAAACCCTTAAAGCTGACCTAAAACGCAGCCTGATCAAATGGAACCATCTTAGGATCCTTAAATCAATGGAAACAGATGCGTAGACTCACAGTCTTCTCGGGTTTGGATGTACAGGACGTTGCTCCGTACTCCGTCTCCTGCCTGAGTGAAGGCCAGAACCTGGATGCTGTAGTTGGTGAACTTCTCCAGGCCTTTCAGCTCTACCTGCTCCTTGATTGTAGTAATGTTTTGCATTTCACCCCACTCTGAGAAAAGATAAATAAAAAGAGAGGGGGTCAAGCTATGTAGGAATTTTCTCCTTTTTTTAATTTTACGACATCAGATGACACAACGTACCTCCATCTGGGAAAACAGCCCAAAACACGACCCGATATCCCTTCAAAACTCCATGCAGAGTCATTCTGGGAGGCTCAGCCCATGTGATCACTGCCTCGTCGGATGTGACAGAGATGGCTCGCACGTTCTGAGGGGGCTGACTGGGCACTGCAAACAGAAAGTGAAATGGTTTATTAAAAATTCGGTAACACTTTATAATAAGATTCCTTTACAAGCTTTATTAACACATTATTAATGTGTTTATAGGATGCTTATAAGACATTTATTAGCATAATAAGCCAAATAAGGTTTATTAACATACTTAGTAAGGTTTATTGACATCTAAAGTGAGACCATTGTTTACAAAAGCTAAATTAATAAACTCCTTACAAGCTTAACAAATGTATTAACAATCTTTGTCAGCAATATATTGAGTGTTTTGCAGCACCTCATCTAAAGTGTTACCAAAAATTCTAGTTCTTCTTCAGTCACCCAAATAAACTCCATTGTGTGGAGCACGTGTTTAGATTGGTGACTCAGTGGACATTTCACTCTGTAAGTCAGATATGAGTTTAAAATTGTGATTTTTGCTTTTTTGGACGTTTAATTATCAATGTTAAAAACAAACACATGGAGTTTAGTGTTTTGCACATCACGGTCGACATTCGAACTGTAGAAGATGAGCACTAATCCACCCCTCTGACAACGGCCCAAAAGGCAAGAGAAATGAATCCTACCAAGAAATTAAAAAAACAAACAATCACAACTTTGCGGGTAACAATATCCGTGGCTCTATATAATTTAAAGAAAGAGATAGAGGTGCTTTATAAAAGATGTGTGAAGAAGTTGGACATGTTAGGGTAATTATCTGGTATTTTTCAATATCTAATAGGACTTAACATACAACAAATAAGATGTAATGTTTACTGCTTCAAATGTCAATTTTTTAACATTGCTGAAACCACAGAATAAAGAAGGAGTCATGTTGGAGAGATCTTAAGCTTCGCCGCGCATTCGTGGTGTTGACCGCTAGCGTGTCATTGTTGTGTGACGACTAGAAAACCAACAATTGCTTTACTTCTGGCACATTGTGTATAACAGGAGCGTGTCAAATCCGTGACTAAAAGAGAAAACAAAGGAAACCGCAAAAAGTCAAATGCTTACAAATGTTGAAAAACGTTAGATTAAGTGAGAGCTTTATTGGTGCTCTCTAATGTCGTCATTACTTTCTGCTAATCAATGGGTGGCTACAGCGACTCCACCCCAACCGTTCCATTCTACTTTCAATGGTCCTACAATGAATGGACACCCCACAGAGATATCGGTCAGAACTGTTTAATGAGTCCATCTTACAATGGAAAAGCTCAAAATACCATACTGGATCATACCGCTGAGTGAAAATGAGGCGTTAAAGTTCATGTTGATCCACTGTAAAGTGCTCATATTTTGTTGTTCACATTGGCATAAGATTGACTGTTTATATATAAAAAAAACTGTTTTCTGTTGTAATTGCATTCAAATCATTACAGAATAAGAAAACTCAACTATATGGAAAAATATACCTATATTGGCCTTTTGTGGAAATCTTAGTGCTCTGTAACCCAAGTAGCACTGTACAACCAAAGCATTGCCTTGCCAGTGGTTACATGAGCTGCCATTAATGAATTTGAAGGAGATCTCTCATTTTTCATGGTGCTTGTTGTCAGAACCTGTTACACCCCTGTCTTTAGGCATGTAAAGGTTGTAACATCAAGGTGTAAAAAAACTAATTAAATATAGCAACGACTCAAAAACTCTCACAAACAAACCCAAAAGCCCTACCCTTGAGTTAGAACTTGATACAAACCAAATGTACCAAGTTTTCAGGTTCTCTGAAAACAGTTGGAAAATGTCTACAAGTCAAACTTTACACCCAAATTTAATCTGTACAAATTTTTGCTTACTCAGTTTTTTTATGTTGACTTTAAGGTAATACTAATGACAACTCTGACAGCTCTATTTTTTTTTTTTTTTTTTTTATTACTAGTCGTTTTGAAGTTAAAAGAACTAAAACTTGCATGTCTTTTGGGGTAAAGCTTTTTGATTATCCAGTTGGCGAGCGCAGCAAATATTGTATATTTAATTTGACTTTCCCAATAAACTGTCCCCTGTTCACACTATACTTTAATTCTAACAAAGAATAAAAATACAATGTCATGTCAGACAGCCATTTTAGACTTTTATATGAACATAAGAAACATGCTTTCAAATAATTGGATGAAATATAAAGCCTCAATAATCATAAGGACCTGTACACCTAATACACCTTGAGAACAGTCACTTGATGAAAACTTCATTAAAATATTATTTAAAATATTTCAAAACAAAGATTGTTGTCTGAGAAGTTTGAGGAATCTTCAGCAGGATGATGTGTAATGAGGCAAAAGTATAAATTGGATCTAAACTGAATAAGACAGCTCCCACAGTTTTACAAAAACCCTAAAAGAAATGTCCACATCCCACTAGAAACGCCTGCACAAGCTAGAGATAGATGAAAAGCCCATGGAAGGTGTCAGGTTGTATGTGTAGGACCAAACCTCCTTCTCCATAAAAGCCTCCCTCTGTCCCCTTCAGAACAGGTGCCTTAGCTTTTGGCGACCACTAACCACTGGTCATTCAGACCCTAAATGACACCCAGTGTTAAAGATGAACAGAAGTCAGCTTGTGAGAGAAGTAAGGGACAGGAAGAGAGGAAGAGCGCTGCTTAAAAGGCTGGAGTAAAACATGAAAGAGAGCTGCTGAGCCAAGTCGACCAGAGAAGTTCTCTGCAGCTGGTGAAGAGAAGGGAAGAAGGAGAGAAGAGGGGAGTGGTGGGATGAAACCCAAGAATGACCTGAAAACCAAAACTGACCTTTGGTTTCAATGTTGATTCCAGAAAAAAAGAACACATTTGTGAAATAAATAACAATATTGACAGTATTTAGACCTCACGTGAAGTTTAACACTTCGTCTATGAATGAAAGAGATTTCCCTTCACAGTTTTTTCTATTCAACATCATGGAGGTCTTGTCGTCTGTCAATGGCAATGGGGAAGTCACAGAGCCAACAAGTAAAACAGAAACAAAAATGAATACTTAGCAATAAATAAATACATGTAAAAAGCCAATAACATGTTAACATTTGGCAGGATGAGATGGGATAGAGTGGGAAGGAAAGAGTTTTAAATGAGGGTAGGAAGAGAAAGGCAGAAGAAGAAGAGGTAGCAGAGACAATGCGCTCAGCTGTGGATAATTACAGCAGGAAGCTAGGAGAGGGAAAGAGAGAAAGACAGACAGAGAGACAAGCTAATTATAATTATTTTTAGTATGCTTGTTGTTATCACTATTATCATAATGGCCATCAATATCACTGTCGCCACGGTGACAGCAACTGGAGGGTTCTTTCTGCTCCGGACCAATGGGGCTCAGCCAACTGTTCACTGAGTGGAAATGTATGTGACACGTCAGTTTATGTTTGTTTATGTGCACATCTCTATGTGAGCAGGGATCAGGTATTTTCCTAAAGGAAGTGAAGAAACATCTAAGTTTCTTCTCTTTTTTATTTTTAAGTAAACAAAGGAACAGATTGGCTTTGTTTCATCAAAAAAAGAACCCACCAAAATTCCTTTATGTTTCCAATTCAATACTTTTATACAATTGATGCTTTAGTTATGGCTCAGTTTGAAAAAAAAGCTGTCTTTTTTAAAATGAAAACATATTTTTTTATTCTTAAAAACATTTAAAATTATTCTTCTGAATTCACTGAAAAAGCTAAATAATTTGGATTCTATTAATCTCATTCTTTAAATTTGTTATTAATTCAACAGAGTTTTGTTAACATAACCATAAAATGTATTATTTGATACAACAGACAGCCTCATATTTGACGGTTATATACTGTGGTATATTTTGCTCACATTTACACTAATAAACATAGAGAGTTGAGAAAAATCTTTTGTAGGTTGAGACTTTTGTCAGAGCTTCCTGTCATTCTCACCGTCTTCCAGGGTTGTAGCATTGATTTCTGAGCTTGAAGGTCCAGTTCCAGCTCTGTTGAAGGCCTGGACCACCACTCCATACTGAGCAAACTTCTTCAGATTGTCAAGGGTGTAGACTTCACTGTCTCCTGTGGCTTTCATCTCCACAATGCTGTACTGGCCATTGCTGCCGGGACCGTTCTCTCTATAGCCAATCTGGTAGCCTCGAATCACGCCATTCTGTAGCTCCTTCCTCGGCGCCTAAAGGGTGGAAGTATGAGTTCAGACAGAACACTTTATGGGAAATAGTAATAGTAATAAAGCAATACAATTTAAATAATCAAGATGTACAATACCATTTAGATTGCAAAGTGAGTGTGCAAAATATTTTACCTTCCAGGTGACTCTGATGCTTTGAGAAGTCACTGCCTGCAGGGTCACATCCATTGGAGGCCCGTCAGGCTCTAAAATAGAAATGGGGTCAGAGTGGCTGAGCTGCACTCTTTGACGAATACTGGAAAACTTTCGAATACATTATTTGTTGCACTATTCATACTTTTCTGATAAAATGGTTTTATACAAAAGTTGCAACCAAAACGTTTTATATTGTAAAAAACATATATTATTTTATTTGTTTATTCAAAACTGAACAGCTGAGCTATATTTTTATTGGTAAAGACTCACAGACACAAGTATGAGTGTTTTATGAAGACAAAGTGTCTGCTACATTAAAATAGTTTCTCTACTGACATGAGCCAAGAAGCCAAGTGAAAGGTTTCAAAAGCATCATCTCTTTGTTCAGATAAAATCTAACACAAATATTTGCTCTATATCTATCTTATTAGCTCTAATAAGTATTTTGTTAGATAAAAAGAAATTCAGAAAAGTACTCATTGTTTTCAATAAAATATGAACTTCTGCTTGATACAAAAACAAGGTTTATTCTGGTATTTTTGAATAAAACATACTTTTCAAGCCACGTCTCATCCAATAAAAGACTTACGAGCTTCTTCTGTGCTGATGGTGAGTTCTTTGCTGGCCTCGCTCTTTCCAATAGCATTGTATGAGTACATCCGAATACTATAAACAGAGGCGGGGTGAAGGTCCACAATGTTGGCCTGATTGTTTGTGGGAGAGATGTTTCGAGTGGCATGCTTAAGCTCCCAGGTATCTAGAAAAAAAAAAAAATCATCAAATACATATGGTAAATCTTCCATGAGAAAGGAAGAAGGTAGAGGACCAAATAATGAGCCTTGTGTTACTCCCATATAGCAGTTTCTTGACAAACACGTATCCAAGATGAATATCATTCTTATTTCAGTCATAAGATTATTTGTTAGTTTTGAACGGTGAATCAATAAGAGAGGGGAGTTTAAGAAAATGGCACCTATAGACCCTCTTGTCAATATTTTTGGATGTTTAAATGTAGAAGTAACAAGTTCTTTCTCTGAAATTAGGTTTCAAAAACCAAACTGAAGATAGAAGATAGAACAACCTTATTAGTCCCCCAAGGGCAATTTTGTTAAAAGCAGCTCTCCAGCATATGACATAGAAACAACAACAACAAACAACACAGTCAAAGCCACAATGCTAAAACATATTCAACCAATTGTTCTGCAACCACCTCCTAAACAATATTGAAATGAACTAGTGTTTGTAATCCTTAACCTGCTTTATATCTTCCACTTTAAAGACGCATGTTGCAATATCAAATTTCAGAGTATTTGTAAAGATACATTTAGTACAATATTCTAGTAAATAATCCAGATTAAATATTAATAGTTTTTAGTTCAAAAGAGGTTCAAAAGGGGTTTGTGTCTTTAAAGTCCCCAATGACAATTAAAAAAAAATTTTCCCTGTAGTGTTTCAATTATTATTATGACATTTTTAACCAAAATCCTGCAACCTAAATGTATTAAAAAGCTATTATTCATGTTGATCTAAAGCCTTTGTTTCCAAAATCTCATCAGAGGGGGCATGGCTTTTGGAGCTGAGCAGCCCCGTCCCTGATCCCCCCTTGTCTGGTTATCATAGCTCTGTATCTCCCTGGCGTAAATCTTCACCACTGCTACAAAAAAATGTCAAGCAACAATCTCAGAGTCCTTTACCTGTCTTGTTTTTGTATTCAATATCATAAGAGGTTATAATGCTATTTCCATCAAATCTTTGGGTCCACCTAAGATTCATACTTCGATCCTTCACTTCTCGCACCTCCAGTTCTGGGGGGTCCGGAGGCTCTGAGGATTTGAAGATAAATATTTAAGTAATGAAAAAGAGAAAACACTATATTGGATATTAAATTAGAAGTATGTTTTTTTTAAATATAAAGACATAATTTAAATATCATATATGCTATTACATTATTATGGACAGAAAGAGTACCTTGAACAGTGAGTTGAATAAGGCCCCGTCCTTCTCCATAAGAATTGATAGCATGACAGGAGAAGAAAACTGAATCCTCACGCTCTGCTGGCTTTAGCTTCAGAGGGAGAGGTGAAAAATATCAGCAATGAACAACTCTATTTTTTCTCTGACAAACAGCAGAAAAAAACAACAGTTATAGGCTTGAGTGAATGTAAACTCTCAACTCCAGGCAAAGGTGGAATTAATGGAGGCCTGATGCTTATATTTGTCTTGCAAGCTTAAACAGTAAAACTTGTTTTGTTGCATTTTATACTCAGAAATCTCCCAAATATGAGCTGGAATCCCAATTTATTTAAAAAAAAAACAATTACATACTTGAAATTAATTAAACAGTGTCCTATTTTGGTCAAGAAACAGGATGCTGCTTAGTGTCAAAGCAGCATGATGTGCATGGCATGAAAATGGTCACACTGGTTTCTAATTACAAAACAGCTTTGCGCTACTTTTCCATGTGCCATCTGCTGGTCACAGGACATGGCTTGAGGTGGTTTCATATGGATGTTGTGAATGAACCTGGGGGTCTGGTATTGTAAAAAAAAAAACAGAAAGTGGATCTAAACAAAACTTTAAGTGTAAAGAACGAATTAAGCATAGTTTTATTATATTTAGACATGTTTTGTGATCTGTTATGTGTCGTTTATCCCGAGTCACAGCAAACCAGGTTAAGGTTATTACTCTAATGTGTATTTAAGTCCAATGTTTTCTGTTTGTCACTGTAAAGTTTCTGCGTGGTCTTCAGAGTTCATTTATTTATTTATTTTTGGTCATGTGTCACTTTGCCTCCCAGGAAAATATAAAAAAAATGCTCCAGTATTTTAAGTGGTATGCCTATTTCTACCATTGAATGAACCACAAATTCACCTTTTTTGTCCTGCATTTCTCAAAAACACGTGATATGGTCTAATTGCAAAGCCTATTGACTGAAATTACAAAAAAATGTCTTATCAAAAGAGACTATTTGAAAGGATTTCTAACACTGAGTTTCATTCAGAGCACTGTCTAACTTGAATAATTTCATGTTCTACTGCATGTCAGTGGTTTTACCTTTAGTGTAGACAACACTTCATCTGTCTTTTCATTGGGGCTAGTGGTTATGGAGTATCGTGGGTTGCGGTCGGGGTCAATAACGGTGTCCCCTCTTTCCCAGCGGATGATGATGGGCCATTCTCCCCTGGCTGTGCAGTTCAACTCCTTCACGTGACCCTTCTTAGCCATGGTAGTGTTGGGGTGACTAGTGATCATTGCTGGGACTGCAACGAGAAAGCAAATGGACTGTGAGATGAATAGGAGGTGAGGATAAATGGGTTGTAGCAGATAGAGATGGTAAACAGATTGATGACAGAGATGTTTGATAACAGAGACAGATAAAGGAGACGCGGGGGAGGAAAAGGAACAGTAATTGGATAATAAGCAGAATTTAAGAGAAAAAATAGTTTGAAAAAAAAGTGAAAGAGCCACAAAGGTTAGGATAACCGTCGGTTTAAAAAAAGGTGGAAGTCTGAGTAGCCAAGTTTTGTTGCAGTGAAGTAATGAAGAGCTGTGGTCAATGAGGTAAAATCAATAAAACTCCTTTCTCATTCTCCAATAGTTAACGCTGGAGTCTAGGTGAATGAAGAGGCAAAAACGATACACTCTACCTTTCGTGTACACTCGATACACAAATCCCTCACACACTTAATCTTCTCCGTCCGACAAAGACACACAAAAACATCTGCGCACACATACTCACACATAATATTGACCTGAGGGTTCTGCTGTTTTGTTTTCATCACTTATTCATCTCACCCTCCCACTTTTTCCTCCCACCCCCCTCTTCTTCTTCACTGAGCGAAACAGACAGAATTGAGGGCGGCAGAAGAGAGGAACGGTTCAATCAATAACACTAACTCAAGAAGGAAAAAGAGGGAAGGCACCACAGAGGGCCAGCCCTCTGATAGAAACTCATTGTGAGAATAGCATTTACATTAATAAGCGCCGTGTTCTACGTGTTTGCATGCAGAGGGATAAAAAGGTGTCAGAAATTAAGCCCTAACATTTGTCTTGTGATTTGAGCCAAATTGCAAAATCGATGTCTCTGGTTTCTGGTGATGATTTACTTGATGTTGATGCTACTTGCATTTATGTGTGTGCACATGGCATTACCTAAGGTGTTACCAACAAGGAGGACAGGATAGCAATATTGATTTCAGATAATGATTAACCTCAAAGTCTTCTTTTGATTGTCTCTAGTCCAATCCCAAGAGTCCGGGAATCAATTTCTTACTTGCCTTCTTACTGCCTGTCACCAGTGCACACAAATACACACACACAAGATTTTCTTGCTGTCTGCTCCTTGGGATATTTTTCATGTTAATGCTGACCTTTGCTCGACCGATTTACCTGTGCGTGTACACGAGCAGAAGATACTTCACCAGCGAGAGGATTGCGAGTTGGCTCATTGGTTTGAGACTGTTAGTGCATGAAAGCTAATGAAGTTGGGGCACTAGAGCATCCTAGATAGCCAATCTGCAGCCATTTGTGCATTGTAAAACTCATACCCTTCTTAGTAAGCCTATATTTGTGCACTCACTCTTAACTGTGAGGACCATGCTCTTGCTAATGTCTGAGCCCACTCCATTGGACGCCTGACATAGGTAGAAGCCACGGTCCTCTTCCAAGACGTGTCTGATAAGTAGAGAGCCATTATTCATGATCTGAATCCGTCCTGTCAGTGGTACGGGGTGGTACTGTTGGGGGTTTCCAATTCCCGCTAAAAGAAAAAAAACAAAACAAAAAAATCTCAATATATGCAATTATTTGTCATTTTGCCCCAATTGCCAAAAGTAAAACATGCATACCTAGTGCCCCTTTGGCATGCTTCCACATGACCTTAGGAGGAGGGTAGCCATCAACAGAACAGTTCAGGATTGCTGCCTTGCCATAGATCCCATCCTGATTGTTGGGCTGCACAACAAACCGTGGTGGGACTGGAAAGATAAAAGAGACAATGAGAAATAAAAGGCCCGAATAGAGCCTAAAAAATGCAATGCTCATTTCAAACGTGTTTGAGCGCTTGGGGCTGGAGTGAACATTTTTTGGGGTATTTGTATAAATGCCATTATTGATAATGTTACCAGTACTTTACATATCTCTCAGGAACCCAATAAGGTTTTTGAAAGACACTTCAAAACTGTAAAATATGCTACTGAGTTCTAAATTTAGACATGGTTCAAATCACCCTCAATTGCCATAGTTTTGATCATTATGTATCTAACAGTTTCTTTTAACTTAAGAGGCAATTTTCTTATAGCTTCCTTTTGTTTGCTTCCCATATCCAAATATAATGTTGTATTCTTATCTGTTCAGCAAAACATATTTTCTTACCTGTAACTGTGAGCTGCCTCTCTGTGCTGACAGTGGCAGCATCATTCCTGGCTATGCAGGTGTAGTTGCCGTTGTGTTTGAGTGACACCTTGGATATCTGGAGGGAGCTCATGAACTCCTTGGTATCAATAGTGATGCCCGAGGAGGGCACGATCTCCTGGCCGTCTTTGCGCCACGTAATGTGTATGGGCATGTCTCCAGACGACACCACGCAGGCTATGTACATCAATTTACCAATGGAGGTCGGCGGAAAGTCAAATGGCTGGATCAGGGGAGGAACTAAAAAAGCGGATAGGAATAGGGAAAAAAGACAAAAAGTGGTTAGTTTTTATTGTGGGGATAGTGCAAGAAGGACATGTTGAATAACTTAAATGGGAAAAAAAGCATAAAAAGGGTAAAAACAGAAACAGATTTATTTTGTAAAATTACAATGAGACTTTCAAAGAAAAAAGTAAATGTGATACCAAGCAGAATTGTTAAAAAACATTAAAAACCCATATAGTAAGTAGACCCTCCTTCCCCGTAAGGAAAAACTCCTAAAAAACCTGATTCAAGAAAAAAAGAAGAAACCTTAGGGATGCCCACATGAAGGAGGGATCTTCTCCACGGATGGACAGGCAATTTACCAGAACTGCTAAAGAGGAATTAGCTTATCCAACTCTATAACCACATGTTTGAATAGAGTTCAGCCAGATAGGACTGGGGGACAGTTGGGGGCGCGGTCCACGGCCAAGCACAGGAGCACAGATGATCCACCTGGAATCACTCCCACTTAGAAACCACTTATTAACTATTTTTTTAACTTAATGACATAGTAAAATTTAAGTCAGACTGCATTTGTTTAAAGAAAAGGAAGAAAGAAAAGCAAAAAGAGTGACTCAGAAGAATCTCTTGAATATTTGTAAAAGGAGATCATTATAAAACTCAGTTCAAACCATCAGTTTATCTGACAAACAGATAAATAAATTTGGGTTTGACCATTTTGGACCAAAAAAAACTGTACCTCAAGTTTTCTATCAGGGCCTTGATTCCTAGAGCTCAAAATATCTCTGCAGTGTGGCCTACTAGCCCACTACCCACTCTGCGGCCACCTGTGCCCCTTACCAACCCACCCACTTCACTCCAACCCACCCTGTCCTGCTGAAGCCAACCCATAATAGCTGCTCTAATTAGAGCCCCATCCACAGGGGGAAGAAGAATGTTGCCATGGCTACCAACTGAGGTGATGTTGGTGGTTAGAGAGGAGGATAAGCAAAGGCTGCTGTACAGTGTTGGGTGGGGTGTGTGTGTTTGGGATGCGTGTGGGAGGGTGTCACATTTGAGACATCTCAAGGTTTCAATCTGAACCTGGTTATAATTAGTCTAATTAAATCTGAGTCAAAACAAGAAAACATCCATACACCTACACCCTCAAAACAAGAGATATTTGCATTTGCAAACATGCATGTGCAAACTCCATAGTCTTGCGCATGCATGCACAAAGAAAGGCTGTACAAAGGCCACTAAGTAGCACAACATTCACACATTGTGATGATGTCTGACAGAAACACACCCAGCCCACACTCTTACTTGACAAGCTGATAAAAGTGTGCAAAACTATTATATGCAAAATACATACTCAAGCACATACTAGTCATTCACACAGATCTGCTGGAGCATGACATATGAACCCACAACACAAGTCTTAAACAGTAACACTCCTGTTCTATGTAATTACTGAGTGGCTGAGGTCACTCCGCCCCTTAATCAGAGGTTATTAGAGGCAATGCAAAGAGCTTTGTTCAATATATCACTCACACTAAATCCTGCTTCTCACTATTGTTAATGAACACGTTAACACCGTAGGAAATGCTTGATTCTAAAATTACATTTACCTTTAGCACATTCTGAGATTATTTTGCATTAAGTGGTAGGTCTAAAAGCTACAGCTGACATTAAAAAACAAAAAAATTGCTCTCCATAATGGAAAAGAGCAAGGTAATTGGCAGACCTAAAATTGGCCCAAGATGTGACTGATTCAAGTAAAAGCATTCAAGAAAGGACACCAGCACTGAGTGCAATATAAGCTACTCACTTATGTGAAAGAGGGTGGAAATTTGGCTTACAAAATCTCTCTATTTCAGAATTAATAAAGTAAATAATCCATAAGCTTTACTTATTAGTGAAGGACTCCATCCACTAATGTTTTGATTATGCTCTGAAGAATCAAAATCATCACTGACAGAGTTGAAATGACCACAGTCCTTTAGAAGAAAAAAATGAGACCTTTTACTTCTCACAAGTACATCCAACAAGTGAGAAAATGACCTTTAAAAGTCAACTTAAGTTCCTCAGACACTGACGTTTGAACACTCAGAAACACGTTCAAGCAACCACTTCCAATGAAAAGTTGATGGAAACCAACGTATAAGCAAATTTCTTGCTTCCAAATTCAAAACTGTTGCGTTACTTTGAAAGCCTTTAAATCAATTTTTGAGATCTATGCACAAAACACATGGCCATTGAACGTGCAACAAAACTTAAATCGGGTCAACCGGGGGCTTTGGTAGTGATTTATAAGTGGCATCTTTTTTTAATTCATGGAAGTGTCATAAAATTGTATAAAAAGGGATCATGGAGAAAAAAAAATAAAAAAAATAACTGAGATTTGTGCTCAGCTGGAATTCTAAGACACAAAGTCTTTCATATATCTGAATAGAGCTGTGAAAGAAAAAGCCTGAAGCAAGATTCACAAAGTTTGCTCTATGTTGAGATTTTGTACCAAGCCTCTTCTAAACGTAGGCACATACACTAGAATCAGGTAGTGACAGTCCAGTGTGAACAGTGTTGCTAAAACTGTGTTCAAGAACCCACAATCAGTCCAACAAGAAATGTCCACAAACATTATTAATATGAATACAGTTTAGCCATGAATACAAAAGAGGTTTATTCAAATATACCTCATGTCTTAGAAGATTCATAACCCCCTGTTGTTGCAATAGTAGAATATGTCCAACAAAAGAGGTCTTTAGCTCTTTTTGTGTTTCTTAGCTACTGGATAGGACAAGTAAAAAAAAAAAAAAAAAAAAAAAAAAAAAAAAAAACAGCGATCACCACATGCCCAAGACAATGCCTTACAGGGACATCTCGATAAATTATAATTCCATCCAAAACCATCTTTTTTCAAATTCCTTTTAAAACTAACAATTTGTAGCAGATAGAGTAACGTATCTTTTTAAGACATAGATTTTTATTTTTCATAAATATACAAAATTAATTACCTTAGATAATATAATAATAGAAAAAATATTATTATTATCAGAGAGACACCATGTCATACACTGGATAGATAATCATTCCAAAACATCTACAAAGGTTTCCTGTGCCTTTAAATGTCAGTCTGGATCAAAAGGCTGCATAATCATGATGAAGACTTTGGAAGTCCCAATTGTCTAGAAGACAATCACTGACACTGCACAAGGAGGGCAAGACACAAAAGGTCATCGCTAATAAAGTGGCTGTCCACAAAATGCTGCATTGATTCACATTAAAAGCAATTAGTAGTGGTTGAGAGTGTTTCCATACAGCACAGGATGGTGGTGTGTAGGATGACCCTGGTGATGATGAAGATGAAGAACGAGAGGGCAAAGGCAGAGAAGAAGACAAACTGGTGCAAAATGAAAAAAGAGGATTGTTACATGACTTTTAAGAAACAGTTAAAAACAGGCTCTTGGAGGTCAGGAGGAACTCCCTGATGACTGGATTACTACAGCTACTGTGATCAGGGAGACAGGTAGGAGTGTACTTGGTGTGTCATCAGGAAAGAAAGTTGATAAGGAGACTGGGTGGTGGAATGAGGAGGTACAGGAGTGTACACAGAGTAAGAGGCTAGCTAAGAAGAAGTGGGACACTGAGCCCCACTTTGGACACCCATGGCCTAAACACCTTAGTGAATCTATAAATTGTTTATCATATCAAAATTACTCAAAGGAGCTGAAGAAGTTTTCAGTAGAGGGATTGCATCCATGACATGGTGGTTTTGCTGCAGTACTTCATTCAAAGGGGGAACAAAGAGAGTGTTTTATATGTTTATTCTTTACAGTGGCCCTAATTTCTACATTATAAATCTTTCTTCTTTGGTCCTAATTAACAGAGTTTAGAAAGAAATGAGAGTAATTGCTGCGAGATGCACCTATTTGAGGTCAGACTGGAATAAACAATTGTCCTAATGAAACTGATTAGCCTTGTGGTGAACATTTTGAAAAGGCTTTGAAATGAAAATTCTCAAGTATGAAAGGCCATCCACCTTTTGCAGAACAATTGGTTGAGAAACAAGTGTTTGTGGAACAAAAGACACCAATTTTGTGAAGCAAATCCACATGTGGATAAAGCAAAACTATTAGATCAGAAGGAAAATGTTTCCCTCCATACATAACGGAGGGTTACACATAAAAATAAAGTTACTTTGGTGCAAATGTTAGATCCTAAACTTGAAACTATACTGGTTTAAGAGACATTCAAGAGTGGAAAAAAAAACATGTTTAACATTTATGAGTTTATGTATAACTGACCTTTGACGGTGACATAGACAGTCTGTGTGATGAATAGCTGCGGTTGAATCAGCACGCTGCACACATAAGCTCCCTCGTCCATGCCTTTCTGAACATCGCTGAGCTTCAGAGTCCCATTCTCAAACACCACCTGAACACATTAATGCAGAGGTTACATGTGGCTCCTAATGTTTTTGCTGACATAACATTAGGGTCTTTTGATATACAAGTAAACATAAAAGATCTAACTCAGCTGGGGACCATTGCAGCTTTTTTGGATCATTTTTTACATTGTTTCATGTTGTTAACCAGGTTTAAGTTTGATCATCTTCTGCTGTTTCAGCTTAGTTCAAATCCTTCGGTGTATTTAAAGGTGTATTCAAACAGGAAAATCATTTCGCCCAAACCGCGTCCTCTAAATTTGCTCTGGATCGAGTCCTAAACCTTGCGTATGGTTTGTATTCAGACTGCCGTCAAGCGGACTTTCATATTACATACTAAAAAGCTTATAAACAAAAACCATGCGACTTAAGATCTCTTCACTCATTGGGCAGGAATTACGAGGCGGGGCAAAGCAACAAGAGGCAGAAATTACGGAAGTACTGTGCTTTCCAATACTTGTTGGGACAGTTTACTTATTCAAACAGTGGAGGCATGCTACAAGGCGGTTACTGACTAGATGACGGCTAAGACGGTACAATAATAAGTGTTTATGACTGAGAAAGCAGTGAGAAGCAATATGTCATTCCTTCATGCATCTTCTAAATCCCGGAGCCTAACCTGGTCACTTGTGGCGAAGGCAGTTTATAAACTGGACAGGTCGCCAGTCTGTCGTAGGGCCACAACCACATACCTGTACACACTCACAGTCACACCTAGGGATAATTTAGATCAGGACTCGCCAATCTTTTTTAAACAAAGATGTACTTCATGGGTACTGAGTCACACAAAGGACTACCATTTTGAAATAACAAATTTGCTCAGTTTTCCTTTAATTATACATTATTAATACAGAATAATGATACTCCTCTGTGTGAAGACACTGATTTTTCAACAATGATAACAAGCTAGGAGACAAATATCAATATTCAGCACTTTATTGATCTCAGTAATTGTTACATTTTTAGATGATCACTTACATCACCACATTTCATGGGAAGAATGTTCCATTTTCACTATGCTGTACTATGTTTGTCAATTATGAAATCTTAAATCAACTTACACGTTCTTAACAAATCTTGTCACATTTTTATACTAATGACCAAATCTGCAGCATTTTTAACAAAATTAATGGTCTTGAAACTGGAGTAGATCAGAGGTCACCTAAACTTTTAATATTAATACTAATAATATTAATACTAAAATATGTTAAAGACTTTTAATTTTTAAATGTATGTGACTGCAAGTGTGATTTGAAAAAATAATAGCAACAGAATAAAATGTAATTTTAGATGCAGCTCATAGGTGAATTCTGCTATTTTTAGAAGAGACCTGCGGGCTACTTGTGTGGTCCTTAGGGGTTACCTGGTGCCCGTGGGCAACCAGGTAGGTGACCCCTGATTTAGAGTAACTCATTGGACGGTTTGACGAAGCTGGAGTCCCTGGAGAAAAGCCACACATGCACAGGGAGAACATGCAAACTCCACACAAAAAAGTCCCAGCCAGGACTTGAACTGAAGGCTTCTTGCTGTGAGGTAAGAGCGCTAACCACAACACCACCTAAAGCACTATGTAACATGTTAAAAAATGTTTTAATGAGCCTGCATTCATCTGACCACATTTCAATGAGTTACTGTATCTCATCATTGTGGTGTTATAGCATTGTTTAAAAAGTAATTCTGTTAAGGAACTACAAGGTAGATTCAAGGATGACGTCACAGAAGTGCCGGGCGCATATTGCATTACGAGACAGAGAAAAGAAGCGATTTTAGCCTGTTAAAATTAAATTTTTAAAGGGCCAATACCATGCAAATAGACTTTTTGTGCTTTTACGTGTATTAAAATGTTTATCCTCAGTATAAACAACTCCAAAGCTGTACTTTGATCCGTTCACACATTTCTGAGTATTACTCCTACACCCACAAAAACGACCGCGTTCTCACAGGCTGATGTCATAAATTGAGATTAGGAACAATCAGATCAGGAACAATCTGCACTGCCATCACCACTACTAGGATAACACAAACATTCCACTAGCTTCATTTGCGAGCTCTAGGCTGACATCAAGAAACCGCCTCGTTGGTTGCTTCATTACTACTCTGTTTACATCCCATGAACACCGGCTATGGTGGCCATTTTAGTCCATTTGTTCCGCTCATAGCACGGACCATAGTGAGACTGAAGAATCTAAGAGGGAACTGAAGCTCAGTCTGATTGGAAATCAAATGGGCCAGAGAGCTGTTCTTGAACCCAGAAGTAAGTCAGCTTGTGTGTTTTCAGACTGAAGATATTCTCCAGATTATTGGGGGAAGCAAACTCTGGTTCACTTTAAACAAACCAAATATGTTCAGTCTGAATACACCTTAAAGTGTAACCAAACCAGGAAGTTGGAGGCTGACTCCACCCACAATTTGAAAATCAAGTCAGAGGGGTGGGGCTTGGGGGCAAGACTGTTATCATTACTGAAGCTGCAGATCATGACGTCAGACTTCTGAATCTTGCATGGTTTGACCAATCACAAAATTCCACTGTAATACCTAATTTCAAACTGTAGGGTTTTTGACTATTTTGAAGAATTTAATTAATTAATTTTTATTTCAAACAACAAACAGCACTTTTAAAGCCTCAATTATAGAGGTCAACAGCCAAATAAAAGTTAATTTACGGTTTGGTTACCTTTTAAAGTCCACAGTTTTCTGTGACTCATTGGCAGGGCTTCTTTGTCCCATATTTGTTATCCCTTCTTTAAAATTTTAATATGTTTTAATTTAATCATAAAATTTCTATTTTTAATTAGTTTTTACATTTACTAATTAAATTCTTTGAAGTTATGTTATGTTGTTTCTTGTTGCCTTTGCTGAGTTCTCCATCACAACCTGTACCACAAACCCGCCAATCAAACATAGCTTTAAAAAAATGATCTTAGACAAAAATAAACACAAACAAATTCATACATACATCGTATTTTTTATATTTAGGCTGAAAAGAGGACCTCACCTGGCGATGGTTGTCGGGTAACAGGAGCCCATCTTTGTACCAGTTAATTGAGTAGTAAGGATACCCAATTACACGGCAGTTTATAAAAGTGTTTCTCCCTGCAACTGCCGTGATGTTCTTCATAGGCCTAATCCTTGGTGGACCTGATTGAGTGAAAGAAAAAAGGGAGATAGATGGAAGGAAAGAGAGAAAGTGATCAGAGGAAGAATGAAAGGAGGAAAAAGAAGATCATTAGTTAATGGTGTCACAAGCAAGTCATGGAATTTTAGGAATAAGAAAGGCGGTTGGCAGGGAGGGGAGTTGGGGAGCGGGTAGACAGAAGTGGGAAAAAAAAGAATGAAAGTGTAAAAAGAAATACAGGTCAGAATAGCCTTTCTTACAGCTAATGTGGAGTTTATATTTAGTATACATCTAGTGCAAAAGTAACAAAAAATACCTTATTTGATGGTTTATTTTGTAGCTTAAATCAGCTGAATGAAAAGAAAAACCCTGAACAAATAGGGCTTGTAATTCTCAGACTGGAATTATTAATGGCAATGTAAATGACTGCATGACAAGTCTGCAAAAAGTGAAAATGAGTTGACCTTGTTCTGTACTTCATTAAGAAGGAATCCTTTTTTTTTAAAGTGCATGAGGAAAATGAGACCAGAAATAAAAGGCTGTTAAACTGCTTCGCTGTGTGCTGGCATGCCTCTGCTTTAAGGTCTTGTACATTGATTATTTGGCCTGAAATGCTCTAAATGCATTCTTCCCCCTTCTACGGCATGTGTATATATCATTGACTATTGACTGTCTGACTGTGACTTACATTGCAGAAAAGCTGTATAGCCAGGTTTTGTGTAAGTTCATAGAAAAAAGTCACAAGAGCAGCAGTGCACCAATAAACCTGGCGCGGATCTGCATGGCCTTACTATACCTTAACAGGGAAAAATAATAACATTTTGCCTATAATTAAAAACAAAATATAGCTTTGCTACTTCAAAAGTAATTTAATAGCCTTTTTCAGAACTGTGATGACTGAAAGTTTTGGGTAGAAGAGACTAAAAGGGTGTTAGAAGACAGGAATGTCTCCTCTTCTCTGACCTTCTACTCATTGTTCATCTTGTATTTTTGTATTTTTGTTTCTTTCTTTAGCCCTCCCACCCCCACTCTTCCTGGTGTCTTTCTCTCTTCACTGTCTCTCAGCATGTGCTGCGCTTTGAAGTCACAGCTCTGACGAGTCAAAGATGTATTATTCAGTAGAGCCGTCCACCACACACACATGCAGTCAAATACGTGAGCACAGACAGTGCAAACACACGTGTCGGACTATGACTGTCTGGCTCATTGTACTTGCTGGTGGCCCTTCAGTGAATGAGATAAGTTGAATCTATCACATCTCAGAGTGTGGATATGCAAACTATCAGATTACCCTTTTTTTGGTGTATGGCTACGATGGTGTGTGTCCGTGTGGGAATGCGTTGGCAGTATTTGTGACAGTTTGTGTTGCATGTCGGGCTGAAAGTCTCTGGCAATGGTGCTCATTCTCACTCCAATGATCATTCTGGCATGTCTGCTTCGAGCAGACTCACATGTCACAACTACACATCTTACCAAACGACAAAGTAAGGAGAAAGAGAAAACTAGATGGAGGAAATGGAGATGGTGATGCAGCCCTGTCCGCCAGTGTCACTCTTCATCTTTGTCATTTAGACGACAGTGACATCACCAGCTCTGTCACCAGAGTTTACCATCAGTCCTTTCACAGACACTGCCACCTCTCTAGCTTCCATATTTCTGTCCAACGCATGTTTCTTTGGACATGATGAAGTAGCTTATCTGTTTCTTACTAAGTTAGGGTTTTGACATGTGTTTGCAGCACAGGTTTCAACTTGAATTAGTTTTAGTTGTGTGGTATTAAATGTGAGATACCTCTTCAGATCTTGAAAATCTATTAATATGTAGATGCATGACATACAGATGTGAAAATATACAGACTAAAAATAAATAATGAAAACTATATGATACGTATAAATATAGAGAAAGTATATGCAGACAGATGACAAAACAAATGTTCTTGTCAGAAACAAAGGTGAAGACAGGAACATGTAGCAGAGGGTACTGGTTGGGGTGGGGAAAGGGGTCAGGCTATAAAAAGCCTTTGTATGACTGATATTGAAAAGTAGACAGGCACCTCTTACGTTTATGCGCGCTTGGTACTCGGCACTACCAGCCGAGTTTCGTGCGGCGCACCGATACACTCCTCCGTCGCGAATTTGAGGGCTGCTGACATTGACGTGGCTCACAGTGCTGCCATCAGAAAGCGTGTACTGGCTGGTCCGGACACGGGACAGGTCCCGAGCTACGGGCTCGTCGTCCAGGGTCCACGTGATGGTCGGTGGAGGGGCTCCCTTGGCAGCGCACATCAGGGAAAACGGCTCACCTGGGACCACTACACGTTCACTGAAGGAGGCAACAATGCGGGGAGTGCCATCTGACAAATAATCACAAGCAAAAGACAGAGATATGAGCAAACAAGTGGACATTATTTTTCATTCTGTACTTTGGATTGCCATTTTTGTTAACTGTTTTAGGCATGTCATGAGTTGCGCTTTACTAGCTAACAAATCCATTCCTCCAAACATTCTTCTTTAAAGTTATTTTCTTTTAAAATAAACCTCTTTATTACATAAATGATTAGATATCCTTACAGCTTCACTTAAAAAGCATGACTGTTGCACTCCTAACTGGTAAACCTATGTGCAGTATAACCCAGTGTTTGTTTCATTAGGCATAAAAAACAAGTTACCAGAGTTAATAGATCTGATACACATTCATAAAGAAAAAACAACACTAAAAAGATGTCTTAATGCTCACCTTCTAGCAGTATGATAGAGAAGTCCTGGGCGGTCTGGCCTTTTCGTGTGGCAAAGCACTGGTAAGCTCCAGAGTGTCTCTTTTGTGCAGCGGAAATAAACAGTGTTTCATTGTGCGCCCCTTGGATGGAAAAGTGCTGATCAGGCAGGACAGACTCTGTGTTTCGGTACCAGGAGACAGTAAAGTGGGGGGAACCTTGAACAGCACAGGAGAGGATGACTGTACTGCTGATCCCTGTCTTCAGATTCTTAGGAGACAAGGTCACTCTGAGTGGTTCTGCAGTTAAAACAAGAAGGTGAAAAATGTTACACAACAGAAGATGCTAATATAGACAAATCAAGTTAGAAAGCCAAATCTACAGGAGTATGTATATTTCAGCATTGTCACATGCTGGATTGTGCATTTTTTTGCTGAGATACAGGCACTTGGTTAGGCTCCAAGAATCATACTCCAGTGTGTGAATTTCTTGTGTGTGACAATTCCTCTGACATTATGATTGAATGTGTGTGCTAAGCAGCAAGGAAAAACCGAGACAGAAAGGAGAGAAAATGTCAGCGAGCAATAAAGCAGCTGGTGTTAAATGCTGGAGGCTGCTGAATGTGTTTGAGCAAGTGTGTGTGACAGTGCATGTGCCAGTGTAGGGCTTCCTTCATGGACATCGAGTTCATGTACAGCATAAATGGGTTCAAACATGTGTGTCCCGCCGTACATGCTCTGTCACTGGAGATTTGGGGCTTGCGCAGTGATGTGCCCTCTAGCCAGTCTGCCCAGGGTACACTAACTGTTGACTTCCTCCAAACCAACTCCAAATTCCACATCCTCTTCACATGACTCCAACCCCCATTCTCTTTACAACTGGGCCATCATTTCAATGTATTTCACTACTTCTTATCAATTTAATGAACATATAGCATAAAAGGGGGCAGTTCATCACTCTGGTTTGAATCTTCTGTAAAGGGCATCACACAACTTCAGTTTTTTCTTTTCTGTACCCATAACAGAGCCTTCTTAAGATTTAAGAACTTGGGAGGGTTGGAGAAGTCTTTATTTTTAGATATCAAGCTCAAATTTGTCCCAGACAAGATACAGAAAACAGAACTTTAAATTTATTTTGTACCTTTGTGTGATTTTTTTTTTAAAAGTCAGAAAAAAGCAAATTGCAGACTTCATGTAGATGTATCCCACCTAACAACTCACCAATAACATTGAGGTGACCTGCCACCTCCTTGGAGCCAAAGCTGTTGGTAACCTCACAGATGTAATTGCCACTGTCCTCAAGTCTCAAATCAGAGATGGTGAGGCCAGTGATGCGGCGTGTCCAGCGGGAGTCTGCTGGTAATGGTCGACCATCTTTTAACCATCGGATGGCAGGGTTTGGATATCCAGAGGCGATGCAGGGCAGCTCCACGTTGTGCCCGATCTGCACCTCACCAGACTGGAAACTGTCCAACACGGACGGGGTGGACTCCGTAGGGTCTTGAAAGGATAAATAGACAAGTGCTTTGATTTACGTCATATCTTTCAGAGATTGCCACACATTCACTTTAATGAAAAACATCTTTCCTACCCATAACAGAAAGTCTGGCTCCATTGCTTTGGCGAGTCTCTCCACTGTACTTGTGCTTTGTGATGCAGCGGTATGTGGAAAGAGCATCTTCCTTTTGCACTTCTGAGATATACAAAGCGCCATATAAAGTCAGGAAGAAACGATTACCTATGAAAGACAAGAAGGAAGGAGACAAAGTTTAAGGGTCAGAATCACATCATGTAGAAAAAGTATAAGTTTGACAGATGCATTCATGTAATGACAGAAAATACAAGAACCTTCAGGATTTAATCACTGGAGCCACCACTAGTGTGTAAATGTGGGACTGGGTGAATGGGTCTGTGACTGTAAAGCGCATTGGACCTTTGAGGAAGGTAGAAACGCACTAAACAAGTATACACTATTTACCATTCTGACCATGTAGAAGAGTCCCTGCTCCAACCTTCCTAACTCTTCTGTCCACCAATCTGTCCCCAACTAGTTGTTTTTTGACGTGCTGGCTGTTCCCATTAAAGTTCCTTTTAAATCATGGGTCCCAAACTCCAGAATCGGACCCGGAACCGGTACAGGGATAGGGTTGGGCTACAGGGACCGGTCCGGGTCCCAAGAGTTAGGGACCCTTGGTTAGCATATGCGTTTTTTTCCTTTGTCTGTTGGCCGATATCAAGCGGCCCTCGGGCCGGTACTGGTTCGCAGCCTGAGTGTTGGGGACCCATGATGTAATGGGAACAGCCAGTAAGTCAAAAAACGACAAGATGGGAACACCCCAAATGTTAAAAAGTGACGTGGAGGGCGCCCGAGCCATACGTCCATGTATGACAAGTTGGGAATAAGAATGCGTTGGCCAGAGAAATTCAACTTTTTAGATCACCTCGTTCTAAAATGAGAACATTGCATTTCAACAAACCTTTACACACTGTTTCTCATCGTTAGATGTTGACTCCAATTGCTTAGGATTTTTAAAAATACCCGACCAAGGAACTGAAAAGAAAACATGGGAGCTCCAAATAGATTGTTATAGGAAGATCTGACCCATCCATCTTTTCAATTTTACTCAATAAAGAAAGAGAGATGAGATGAAAAAGGCTGAATGAGGAAAAATGGGATCTTTGTAAGTATCAATAATTCATGTGTGCGTCTGTGATGGCAGATTGCCTTCTTTTTTCACCTTGACTGCTTGGTTTGTCTCTGGTTTATCTAAAAGTCAATGGGGAGTGCACAGCTTGTGTACACGTGTAAAACAGAATGAAAGGGATAAGAGTCATGTTTTTGTGTGAGTGTTTTTTTTTTTTTCACCTCCCTGGTTCATTTTACAAACTATGACCCCAAAAGGGTTGTTTTCAGAGTGTGAGCGCAAATTGTTAATGCCACCTCAGTGTGTGCGCGCATCTGTACATGTCTGCTGTTGTTTGCCACTACAAACTTTCAGCTGACACAAAGAGCTGAAACACAAGAACTCTAAACAGAAGATGCATGCCACATATATTATACAAACTGTTGCACACAAAGCTCCAAGCAATAGGTCAGAACCTAGTCACAGCGCAGGAGTTTTACTCTGGCACACTTTAGGTGCAGCCTGTTTGAGGTATTCAACAGAAAGAAGGGTTTTGTACTGAACACAACAAAAGCTACTGTTCAGACTGGCTTTCAATCTGTACTTGGATTCTAACTTCTGATTGAGGTATATTCTCAGCCTTTTGATGTGCGTTTTTATTGAAGCTACCAAAAAGAGTGACAAAGTGTGTTATGAACCTGTTATGTGTGGAAAAAAAATGTTTGAAAGAAAAACAGGGTGACTGTCATAGTGGGAACAGGAGTCACATAGGACACATACTCTGTGTCCTATGGACAGGCCTTCAGTCTGTCACAGGGCAACATACTTATACATAAAAACCTAGGGCAACTTAGTCAACCTATGACACATGTTTTTGGAAAGTGGGAGGAACCCGGAATGCCCTGAGAAAACTCATACATGCTCAGGGAGAACAGGCAAACTCCACACAGAAAGGTCTCAGCTGGGATTTTAATCAGGGTCGTCTCACTGTGAGGTAAGAGTGCTAACCACTGTGTCACCGTATAGCCCTGTTAGAGACAAATATAAATGTTCACCAAATTCAGGAGATTTTACAACAATGCCACAAGTTAAATGAATCGACTATTTTGTTTTTAAAGTTGTTAACTAATTTTTGTTGGCATTAGTTTTTTTTAATTAATTTTATCGTAGAAGGTGTATACTTATATATTGTTTTACTATCTTCTTTAAGACCCAAAGCGCTTCACAGAATCACCCATCTTTTCGCGTCACATTCAAAAAATGATGATGATTAGGGGACGGTCATGCCATACCACCAGGAGCAATGTGAGGTTCAGAGCTTTGCTCAAGGACACTTCAAAGCATAAAGATGCACGGAGAGGGAATTATACCAATAAGAATTGAACCTGCAATCAGAGACCACTCTACCATTTCCCATAGCCATTCCCAATTTTAAGAAAAAACAGACACTGGTTCCAAGTATGGCCAAGTCATTTTTTTCTCTTCCCATTGTTTAGTTTAAGAACCACTGTCATATTGGTTGTTTTTGGTCCTTTTATTAAGTTTGATTATTTAATTATCTTCTGGAGATTAATATTAATCTACAGCATTTAACCATTAAAGCAGTTTTTCAGGAAATGTCTTCTGATGTCTTTGTGTCATTTTTGTCCAGACTTTGGGTTATAAGTAGACTTAAGGTGCCATTACAGTACTATTAAGACAACAAACAAACCAAATGTAATTGTTCCCCCAAAATTTGTCTTCAACTGCTTACAATTTAGTTGTATGTGTTCTAGGGCAGGGACAATAATGTTTCACTTATCTCACATATTAATAGATTCAGAGTTATTTGAAATGGGTTTAAGCAATTCTGATTATTTCAGTTTACAAGATTTGTTTTATAAATTTTTTAACACCTTGAAAAAATGCAATAACACTGTGACAAGGCCATTACCCTTCTGTCCTGACCTGTCAGAATTAAAAGAATGCCTAAGAGAAATTCACAACAAGTCATAAGAGTAAAACACATTTTGATTTATCTAATAATTTTGTTTTAAATTATGTTTTGGAATTTTTTTATCAGAATCTTAAAGTGGAAGGGCTCTCTGTCACATTTTGGGTTGATGTCATGTTTTCGCTCTGACAGAAGAAAGCATAGTTAAAGGTCAACTTTTTAAGGAGAGCCCCAGGGTTTGATTCCTGAGAGGATGAAGCTGACAAAACAAGAGAAAGTTTTGTCAGCAACATCAAAATCAAAATAATCTGGTGTCTTTCTGCTCTGATCTACAGCGCCTACACAAAGGTGTTTAAACAGAGTTGGTATCAGCTACAGAGACTGAATTTTTTGACATTTGTTATTGATATTGTTATTTTTATTTGTATCTTTTTTTCCAAACTATGAAAATCCTACTTTATGTATGGGTTGCAGTAGGACACCAACTTTGGTAGGGCTGAAAAGCATCAGTTTCTCTTCTATGTGTCTAATAAAACACACTTATTGGAATGATTGCAGTATTTGAATCCATCTACATAATTATATTTTTTAATATAGAGATATAGAAGTGTCATCCAGTGTATTTGCAGGCATAAAGTTTACACATGTGTTTTCATCTGAGTCAGACTGTTGTGTTGAGTGCCAGAGAACGTAATCTGTAATTTCAAAGCCTGCCCTTTTGTTCCAACCTGGGTATTACCCCTTACAGGATAATATGCACTTGGTGAGTGGAACCCTGTGAAACAAACTGCTACACTCTGTCACAACATGTCGTGAGTGAAAAGACAAACCAGAAGGAGGTGGGGTAATGGGAGTAAGGCATACACAGACGGTTAGGAATTTGGATAAAGAATTTGAGAAAGAAGCATTACTAAAATGAAGCTAATACAAAAAAACAGTAGTTTTAAAGATAAATCAGCTCATTAATCTTTTGTCTTTCAGTCCACTTTATCTATATTTTGTCTTATTCTTTGTTGTTGAATTTAGTGTCTAAAATGCATTTTGATGTGTTCTTCCTAAGACGGATTTTCATCAATTATCTTTTAAACGTAAGTAACATTTATTTATGTAGCACCTTTCACAGACAGTCGTCACAAGGTGCTTTACAAAAGGAAAGTAACATGAAACACAGCACAGTTAAAAATACACACACACAAAAAAAACGCAGCGTGTGGACCATTCATTTGGGCTGGAGAGCTTGACTAGAAGAAGCTTTTTTGCACATTTAACAAAATAAAAAAAAAAAAAAAACATTTTATCTTCAGTGCTTTGTTACACTTCTTATTTACAGTTTTCAACTAATGTTTTTGTTTTTGAAAAACAATCACACAAAATTAATAAAAATATTTACATTTCTGTTGCAAAATAATTACAAATGATGCATTACAGTAATTCCCAATTCCAATATTCCAATTAAAAAAATATTTCCACATCTACTGATTTAATTGTCTTTTAAATAATTTATTTTTCAAATATATATACATATTTCTGGTTACTATCTGGTGCACACTGCACACCAGATAATAATTGATTTTTTTCACATTGAAGTAAAAAAATATATTTTTTTCTAAAAATTAAAGTTAAAAAAGGGTTTTTATTATTAAAGCAAAAAGAAGAAAAATTCTGGATATTAACTGGTTCACACCAATTACTATTTGGTGAGCACCTGTTAGTTACCATATTTTTTTAACTTCAATTTTTTTGAAAAAAAAATATGTAATTTTTATTTTTTTAACTTTTTGTTTATGTATTTATTTTTACTTTAATGTCCCTGGGTTCTGTAATTTTGAACTTAGCAACAAGACAAAAAAAATAGGTTGGTCTAATATATTGAGAAGGTATTTTATTGGTTTAAAGGGATTTATGAAGTTGTTTATTCTAAAATCTGATCTTCTCTTGTTTCTTCATTATCTTGACCTGAGCTTTCAGCCGTTGTTGCCCTTTCCCTCCTCATCCACTGCTGATATTTAATTTCTAGCCCCTGCCTGCCCTCCTGCTGATAAAGGGAAGCAGTAGTGTAGAGGAAGTGTTTGGCCCTACCCGGAGCAGAACAGCAGATGGAGATTGATGGAGGGAGAGATGGGGAGATAAAGAGAAACATGCCGTTGGGAGCGACAGAGGAGGGAGTGAGAGTGATGAGGGGCCTACAGGCCTGAGAGCCATACATGGGTAAAAACAATTCTGCGTCTTTCTCCATCTCTCTCCTTGCAAGCCTCTCCTCATGGGAGAGAAGATCAATTCTCGTCTAGTCTGCCTACGCCTCCAGGAGTTTGTTGTTGTTGCTGTTGAATGTATTTTAGTTTATGTTTTTTTTCTGTACTTTTTCCTTTTTGTCGTAGGCAGGATGAAAATCCTGAAGTCTATCCCACGCTCCCGGGTGAGCAATCCAGTCACTTCCTCCCTATTTTCCAACCTTTTTGTCCCCTTCTCCAGTTCTTAATTTCTGTCTGCAGCGTATCTATCCTCTGTTATAAACCTCTGTCCCTCTGCCCTCTACCCCTTCCTGCCCTCACTTAGTCTGTGCTACTCTCCCCATCTTTCAGGGGGGTCTATAAGTAATGGAATCAGTTCAGCTGATCAGCCTGAGGCAGGAAGTCAAGCCAAGTGCACAAGCTCTGCTGGATCTTCATGTGAGTGGATGTGCATATATGCCGGAAATCCATAGACACGTACATGCAAATAACGAGACAGGGAGACAGAAAAGGAAGGAGAAACATAATGAAAAAAGGATTAGGGGGCCCTGGAGCATCACTTGTCTTCCACAAAGTTCCCCCAGAGAGACGACACCCCTCTTCCAAGAGGAAGGGGAGAGGGAGTGGAGGAATAAAAATGCATAGCAAAGGTGCAGCTAAAAATGTCTGGGATGTAAATGGCTGCTATTTTGATTAAATTAATGTCAAATCAATTAAATAGGGGGAATGAGGGGTAAAAAAAAATGGCAGAAAACGATTTTACTGCTGAAATAATGCAATATGTAGAAAACACTAAACAAATCAAAGTAGAAATTAATTAGTGAAAAATACATATATTTATTCATCTAGAAAAATATAAAAAGAAAAATTCTAAAAAAAAGAAAATGAGTGAAAGCGACAAAAAAAAATTCTCTGAGAGAAACAGCAGGAAAGGAAATGGCGTAAGTAAGAGGGTTTGTTCTTGGTGCTGCCATGCAAATGAAAGCGGCGCTGCAGCAATGCTAACTAACAGCAATTCACACTGTTGGACTCATCACTTATTAATGCTCCATGGCTCTTCCCTCCCTCCAATCTCTTTCTCTTTACCCATTCCCCTCTCCTCTGCTCTCGCCAGGATTTCTCTTTTTTGTTCGCTCTCTTGCTCGCTGTTGCTAGGGCCCGGGCACTCACGTGACAGCAGCTGGGTAGGGGGCGCTGCGGTGGCACACTGCAACACGAGCAAGTGCGTGTTTCATGTGGCTCTGCACACGTGTGTTTGTGGGACTGGTTAGCCTTCATGGGTGGTTAAAAAAATATGATAAACGAAGACGAAGACATTCAGAGGGGTAGAACTGCTGAATGGATCTGTACTCGATTCAGAAGTCTGGGCTATGGGCCACAGAGACACTCCCAGGATTATTTAGTGCATCGTGTCACTTCATTTTTTTCTCTTTGGTCATTACCAAAAACCTTAGGTTTGTTTTTCAAGGTTTAATGCTAGATGCAACATGGGCTGTGTGCGACACTGACCAACAAATGCGCGCATAGACTTCTCACAAAGAATGTACCCAGGAAAAAAAAAAAAACACTCACACACAGCCTCACAATCTGTCTCACAAGCTACACATTCTTACTCCCACTGTCTCACAATCCACTCTTTCAGAGTGCTCTCAGCAAACCAGGAGGATGCGTGTGCATTTTTTTTCTGAGCATCCTCACCACAGGAAGCCACAAAAAAAATGTGCAGACTGTGGTCCACACCTACATACTTCCTGTTTATTCTCTTAATTCTGGTTTAACTTTTCAAATCTGTCTCCTCTCTTTTGCATTTTCTCAGAACTTTCCCTTCAGTGCATTCCCATTCACTAAAATGCTAAGTTTATGCAATACAATCTCTTAAACACCGTCGGACATAAGCTATTTTCCTGCGGTGATAATGAAAGAATGCACGCATTGCATGAAAGCTCACAATACGATAAAAGACAGGCAGATATTTGTGCACCAATTTCTTAAGTTTTAACTGTTTTTAAAACAAGATAAATAAAAAAAAACTAAACAGACAGCAAACATTGGAGCTGCTGCAAAAATATACATGTTAGTTATTAAATAGAAGTAAATCTGAATTTGCAAACCCAGTAAAGGATTATTATTTTTTTTTATTCTGATGTTGGCTGCCTTTATTCCTCAAATGACCTTGAATGAGGTAACTTGGTTTCAGAGGGTAAACGTACATTAAAGCTACTGCAGCACATGTGTGAAAAAACTTGCTCTGTAAAATTCAGAGGAAATCCTGTCACCACAATTCCACTTAGCTGTAAATCAGAACAAGAAATGTTTGGCGTGCGATGCTTCAAAGATAAAAGGTGTTTAATGACCTTTGAAGGATGGGTTTATTCCTAATGCTAATGTTACTTGGAGGGAAAACAGGAACACTTTTTTTTTTCATCCACAAAAACCTGTCTTTCTGACCATCTGCAGAAGCATATTTAGAACATTTGACAAACTGGTGCAAAACAGATTGTGCACTCCTGAGAAAATCTTCAAGGACAACGACTCCATGAGCAGCATACTTTCCACATGCTTTGAATACTAGGTGAAGTAGCACCATGGACAGCTCTGCTGCCGTAGCACCATGCAGGGGAAGAGTATTGTCCTAATTTTTCTGATCTCTGCAGATTAAGTGTTGGCCTTTTTTTTCTGGCTATGCTAGCTATTTGTCAGTGTGATAAAATAGTAATGTGGCATGTGGCAAAACATCACAGCCAATTCTGGCGCTCGCCAGTGTGCACCCCACCACACAAAACAAGGAAACTTTAAGAATAGTTTAATATTTTAAATGTACAGTAAGTGGTTTTCTGTCATTATGTGTTTTTTTTTTTTTTTTTGTTAATCTCCTGATAGTTTTTAAGTGGCATTGCATTTCTGCACACTTAACAACACATTTTTTGGCAAAAATATCAGTTTATTTGCAACAGTATGCTGTTAAAGAAAGTTGTTCATAGAGAATTTTAACCTTTTTTTAATATAATTTTTGCAATAAGCCACATAAATGATGAATAAATCAACATTTTTTGTGTTGCACAAATAAATGAGTTGTTTTCCATACTGCTAAAGAATATACAGTGTGAGATTATCTAGTGCCCTGGATTTTGAAAGCAATTTGGACACCATGCTCAATTCACAACATTGCAATGTCAAAGATTTAATAAAGAAAAATACAATTGAGCATTTTACGAAATCCCATTGTGTACGAATGATTTTAACATGAACGGTTTATTAAAAAAATGTTTAAACAATTAATTGTGGTCTATATTTGCCAATCTAGTGACCATTGATACACACTGTTTTTTTTTTTTTGCAGAGAGTTCAGGGGGATTGCTTGGGTACTTGATTTTGGAATTTTTTGGAACAACGGTAAAAGCACCATAGTGAGTAGTGAAGGAAAATGCTTAAATGCATTCATGTAATGTACAGGTGAAATATTTTACCTGAAAAATAGAAGATTTTTCAACCAAGCATGGTTGAAGTGAATCAGTCCCTAATTCTTTCCTTCACAGTTTCTTCCTCCTTGATCTCTTTCTTTTTCATTCTTTCCCTTGGCCAATTTATTTTATAATTACCAAGGGCCTATTATGCCTGATTTTAAGGAGGCACCGGGAAGCCCTACTAAAAGCTATTTCATTTGAGCAGCTCATCCAGTCTCTGAGCTCCCACCTTTCTTCATGATTATGAAAAACACACTTTTAGGCACTCCAGCCGACACAGTATATTTCCTAATCCCTTTCTTTCTATTTTAAATGCACGAGTATTTCAAAAGCCAAATCACTGTGAGATGATAGTCAATAGTTTTAAGATTTTTTTTTCAAGTTGATGTATCCTTTTTGCTTTCAGAATCTCAGTTTAAATCTATTCCAATAAACATTGCTTGCCACTAGATTATTTTAGTTTCTTTTTACCTCTGCAAATCCATGCAAACGTATAGTATATTAAATATCTGTTCTAACTAACACTTCTAACACTAATTTTAGATCTAAACTCTTAACCTGTTCCTTAATGATGTCTAAAAATCATAATTATATTAAGTCTTCCATTCTGAAAGTGGAAAATGCAATTAAATACATATAAATATCCGTCTATTAGGCCCAGATATAATAGCAAATATTCTGAATTCACCTTTTCTTATCCCGCATCGAATGGACTGGATGTGTAAAATCATGCAAACAAGTGCAATGTATCCAAGCAGGGTTTTTAAGGTAGTGTTAAATAAAAATAGTGTTTTTTTTTAGTGTTTTACATATGCTGTTGTGGCATTTTCCCATAATGGAGGACATATATAAAATCATTTAAATGAAAAATGCATTTCTGAGTATTTCTTTATTCAAATAATGATCAATCAGCAGCATTTAAATAAAACCCCGCCGTTTGAAAAAGTCCTCAGTTGCGATGCAGCAACTAGAATGCGCAGGCCAAAATCTCCTTGCTCAACTCCATTCTGATGCATCCACTTGCAGGCAAATAGAAATATTTAGGTCTTAATTTTCCTCATCTGAGCTGGCATCTGGCTAAAAACCGTTATTCTAGGGGTTAGGAGGGGCTGCAAGTTAGTGGGAAAGGGTAAATACAGAGATGATGGGACATCAGCGGGCTACTTTCACAACAGTCCTCCCCACAACTTGTAGTTTAATTTCCGATTAACTGTTCCATCTCTGCAAAAAATGTATTAAAAATCAATACAAGTTTTTTTTTTTTTTTTTATTTTGTCCAAAAAATGCATGTTTATAATGAAAAACAACAATAGATACCAATGTAACTGGAGTATAAAGTATAAAGGGTATAAAGTTTAAATTTCCAAAAAAATTCTCTCATCTCATAATCATATCTGCATATTAAGAAAATTAATAGCACATATTTTACATTGCTTTCCCGTTTTTTGTGAGTATTGCTTTTTTTCCGTCATTAACAGAGGGGCACCGATCATTTTGTCCATTCCTGTGAATGCCCTGCATGCCTTGTCCCCCTACCTGCCACATTAACACACCCATTACAAGGGCAGATGAATGAAAATGAACAAAGCTGTGGCATGATGAACAAAGCTGTGGCATGATTCCCCAAGTGTCAAATCAATACCGTTCCCCTCCCCTCGCCTCCTTCCCATCCTCCCAGCCCACCCTCTCTTCCTTCATCTTCTTTCCCAGCTGCTATCATTTTCCTATTCTCTTGTCCTCTGTTGGGTCTGAAGAACGAGCATGTGTTTGACAAAGGGGAATCTACACCGAGTGACAATGGGCTCTCTCTATATCTGAACCCCCACCACCACCACCACCGCACTGGCTTTTTCTCTCTAGTATGAAATGAACGATGTTTGCTCCTATTTCCTCTCTATTCACATTCAAAGCAGCTTGAAATAGTGAAGTGCTTCTGAGAACAAACCAGATATGGGAAGAATGACAAGGATCTCATATTACTGCCACTTTCTCTGACTCAATCAGAGAGAAACATGCAGACTGGGAAGAGTTTATGTCAAAATTATAAAAGCAGAATAATGCTGAGGACTTGTGCAATTTTTTTACAACTCTTTTTGACCCTCAATAAGTGAAGGACACGCAGTTATCGCAGGCAGAAAAATTACAGATGAGACACAGGTACGCTGAATATCATTTCTTCAAGTGTTAGGGTTTTCAGCAGGAACTCTTGACCTTCTCGCTTCCTTCCTTTCATCGGTTCAACCTGTTTTCCAGGTTTTAGCGTAAAGCAGAGATCTGAGAATGGCTCTGCGGAGGACTAAGACTATTAAAAAGACATGCCTCACTGTCAAATGCCAGCTGCTGCCCTCACCAGCACCACAACCAGGTCTACTGACTTCTTTGTCTTTTTTTCTTCTGCCTTCTGCACCGCTCTGCACCTCCTTCCTTCCTTCCCTCCCCTGCTGCTGTCTCTTCACTTTTTCTCTGTTTATCAGTTGTTAGAAGGTGACACCCCACACACCCACACACCCTCACCCTCTCTGAGGAGCTCATGCTTTGGAAAAAAAGACCGAATGCAGCAAAAACAAACAAAAAGAGATCAAATGAAACAGAATTGAATGTTTTGTATCCTCTGTTCATCAACTGTGTCCTCTCCACTGATCCCCCTCTCTGTGGTGTAGTGGTGAAGGCCACCATCACACATAAGCAACCTTAATTAGGATGGCAATGAATATGCAAGCGGCAAGATGGAGGTTGTGGCATGCGTCTGCATGAGTGGAATTAAAATGGAAAACTTAAGGAAAAAAGCATATTTTGTTTACTCTCAGATACGTCTTTCAACAAAAACTGCTTTGAGTGTTAAAGCGTACAGTGAGCAGAAATAAAGCTAGCGACCACGCTCACTTGCAATTCCCTTCGGTCACTGTCAGTGACTCCCAAAGAAAAGCAGATTTGAGAGCTGTCAACATGTGGTGCATTGTGTCTCTATTGTCTTTAATTATTTAGCCTCATAGATAATAGATACAGACATGCTCACCAGTCATGAGAAGGCTAACAGGACATACTCGGTGCATTATAAACACTGCAGACATAAAGTGAACTCTGCTGAAGCGTGACCTTATTTCTGCTGCGGAAAACACAAAAACAACAGTGCGTGAATGCTCTAATTTTACACACGGGCCTGTTTTGTTTGATCATCATCCATTATGGAGGAGAAGTAGTCGAAAAGAGGAAAAGGACAAATCATAGATTCTCCGAAAGCAACACTTTTGACTTTCTCTCATGGTTTTGAACTACCAGATCAGCAGCGGTAGCAGCACACTGATTGTGTGTGGCTTTCTACACACATGTAGCTCCCCCCGGTATACCCGAGTAGAGGAGAGACGGAGAGCGTGTCGACAGATGTGCGATAAACTCTCACACAAATCAATAAAGCCTGACCCTTTGTAAAGCCATCTATTCTTCGCTGGGAGTACTGCGGTCCCACAGCATGTAAACAGCACTACTGTGACTTCCACTGAATCTCAGGGAGCAGGGGGTCACCGGAGAGCAAGACCTAAATGCGTTTGACTGTACCTTGCATGGCAGGGCAGATTTAAAAAGGCCATAGAGGGAGGGGGAGCATGGAGAAGAAGCCAAGAAAGCCTTTCTAGATGTTCCTGCCCGAAACCCCTCTGTATTACTGTGCCACCGTGATGACGCAGTCTCACCACTGTTGCTGGGCATCTTGGCGACAGAGACCCAAAAGAGGATGAGGAGGAGCTGGAGCACGAGAAAGAAATGAGGGGTAGTGGAAGAGCTAAAGAGACAGATGTTGCAGATTGGAGGAAAGACTTGGTGACGTGCTAGAAACGGATCTGCTAGACATCGTGAGGAAGCATGATGGAGCAGGAAAGTCTCAGCTTAACTCTTCAAATGTAAGGATGGTGAGGGTCAGCTGGGGTGTGGTGGTCTGGGGAGATCATTACAGCAGAGCAGCAGCTCCCTGTGCTTCTACCCCGGCACGGCTGTCTCTCTGTCTCTTCTGCCTCAGTGCCCCCCTACACTCTGTCCCACTTTAGCCCAATGTCACTGCAGAGCAAGGGGAAGGGGGGCCGAGAGAGACTGAATGAAGGGAAAAGGCAGAAAGAAGAAAAAACATAGAAGAAAACAGAACGGCCGAAGGAAGAAATGGATGGAATGAAAGAAAGAATCAAATTCAAGTTAAGCTTCAAGCGTGTTTCGAGAACTCCAATCATCCATTCCCACTACATTCATTATTCCTTAACTGGGAATTCTTGTTGTCCTCTTGTCAAACAAGCACACCACCCTCAGCATATGCAGGTTTGGCAAGTGAAGCCAACAGTTCCAGTGCAAATAATGCACATATGGAACTTCCGCTCTCCTTGGCTTGTTTACATTAAAAGTGGGATCATCTGGACTCCACAAGACAGTGCGCTGAACTTTTTATTATCTTTGATTTTTGAGTTTCACTAATGTCCATGGCAGACATAAAATGCTGTCCACCTTTGCCCACATTTGTCATGGAAGGAATCACACATCAATATATGGTTGGAGTCATCTGGACCCCAAAGATAGTGGAAGGGTTAGCAGGCACCAGCTAATGCATGTGTGTGCGCATAAAATATGATTCTGATGATTCTGATGTGTGAAGTTTTGGGTGTCCCCAACCTGTCGTTTTTTGACATGCTGGTTGTTCCACTTAAATCAGGGGTCTGATTGTTTTGTCAGACGGGTTGCCAGGTGCAGACTGAACCTTGAGATGCAGCCGATACCGGTGCCCAAACCCCAGCTCTGTCGGTGTCTGGTGCCACTGCAGTACACGGTGCAAATAAGATTGTCAGCTTTCTAAAATTTTCACAACCGCATCTCAGCAATGTAAAGTTTGTTCCAGATTCACTAATGCATTCATTGTTTGGCTACTTTTACACCGCCCTCTGCAACATGCATTCAACTGATCACTTCCATTGGGTATTTTACTGTGTTGTGTGTAATATCTGCTCTATGCTCTGGTGGTGTTTACTTCAGACAAAATCAGAACTTTTAAGATCAATGGATACAGAAACTGGATACAATGAGAAAAAAAAAAACAACTACTTTCAACAGCACATCAATGTCTCACTTCAAAATGTTGCAGTTAAACATGACGCAGTCAAAGGAGATAAATATGCCATTATACTAATGTTGACCTCTTTTAGTTTGCACTGTTGGATATAAAAAACTGTCCTACTCTTTGGTCCTTGAAAACTCTAATTAACAAGATTTTTTGGAGACAGCATTACCAAAAGATTTTAGAATGCTGTCAACAAATCGTCTGTTTCTTTTTAGTTAAGACTAACAGAGCAAACCGTGTGTGTTTTTTTTTTTTTAAATGTCCCTTTAGCATTTTACTTCATTACACTGTATCATGACATGAACTCTATACTAGATATTGCAAGCCATTAAATCTGTATGAACAAAAACCAATGCATGAATGTTGTCTGGGAATGTGTAAAATGTATTATTCTGTAGTAACTAATCATTTGAATTTTATTTTTTTCTTACTCTTGCTCAATACGTCCACCAAGTAAAAGAACAGAAAATGTTGAGATAATGCATGGCTGCATCTGGGTACAAATATTTCTGAAATGAAAACTCACAACAAAGTTAAGGTACAGAACCAAATATATGCTCTCCAACAAATTTGAGTAATTCAGCAGCCGAGGTCCCCGAAGAGCACCAACACACATCAGAGCAATCCACAAACATTATCCTGCCAATGTATTATTTCAGGTGTTAGCAAAACCATTTCAATTTTAAATTACTTTTCTTGAGCTATTTTCCAAGAAAAAAACCTACAGAATATGTATATAATATATATATATATATATATATAAAATTAAAAAAAACGCCCCTCTCACCCTCTACGTGTGGTTTCTCCTCTTAGCTCGGGTCCTCTACCAGAGGTCTGGGAGCTTGAGGGTCCTGCGCAGTATCTTAGCTGTTCCTAACTCTGCGCTTTTCTAGACTGAGATGTCTGAAGTCTTTCCAGGGATCAGCCGTAGCCACTCCTCTAGTTTGGAGGATTGTATCGCTGAATTGCTCTATGTCTATCTTTGTTGCACCAATACTGTTATGTTGGGGTTGTAAGTGACTGTAAGGCTGGGAGAGTGTGGATGATGGGAAGTAGAAGCAGGCTTACTTCAAGCTAACAGTTGCCCACAACTCAGAGATTCATTTTTAATGTACTACTACCGCTATGCAGACACTATCTACTAGAAACCAGCACAGTTTTTTTTAAGGATTTTGCCTAAAAATTGCATAATCATAATATAAATCAAAACATAAAAGATGACTGGGAATGCTTTAACAATAGATCAAGAGAGGAGTGAGCAAGTTGGTCTATACATTTTTATTGTTTTTAAGAGGTTTTTGAGCTTTTTAGGTTTTTTTTATTATAAATAGTAGCTTTTTAGGTTGACCGTCAATTTCACGTTTTTGTCATTTGCTTGATGGTTTTCATTTCTGATTTGTGTTATTGATCGCCAGTTGTCAATGTTGGTATGTTGCTTTTGTCTTGTTCGACTCTTCAGTAACGTCTCTGCTGGCAACATTCCTTCTTTCTTCTTGTGTTAGGACCTTGTAAGTCAGTTCATCTACAGTAGCTGTTGTCTGCCTTTAGGCTTTTGCATTTGGATCCTTAACTTGAAATGAATCAGTCAATAAAAAATAAATCCAGGGCTCTTAAATTGTTTTTCCCACTTTGTCAATACCAAAGTTCTTCAACTGAAACAGTTGTAGTTTAATCTCAAGCGGCCATTAACAAAATGACCTAATCATGTCACTTGAAACCGATTGGTGCTTTGGCCATAACCATAAGCTATAAATTAAATCAAAGTATCAGCACACAAAAAAATCAATATGTGCTGTCAGCACAGCTTCAAAATCTCATATGGTAACTGTGAGATCATTGGAGGCCTTTTTGTCTTCCTCTTGGACTAATTTGGGGATGTCTACTGTTATTTCATTCTACAGAGTGTTGCTTTTTAGTACACAAAGACCACAGAAATCAGAAGAACAACACAAAATATATATTGGCCCTTGTCCATATTTCCAACCTTTAAACCATATCTGGATTTTACAGAGCTCGCTACCCATTCCCTCTGATCCCTGTTGAGCCCAACATCAACATGTAGGAGTGGGAGGTCTCATCAAGGTCTGGCACTGCATCATTTGGCAAGAGGTGGCCTCTGCCAAGGTCATGCAACATGTCAGTACATGCCAGTGTCTCTGATGTCTTCCAGAAATTCTGCAGGTTACATCTGAACAGCTTACAGACAGGAGGCTATTTTCATACTTTACTTTGGGAAGGAAATATGCAAAGCAGAAGACATTGCCTGCTGCAGCATACAGTACAGAAAGGCGGAGCCTGCCACCGCTGCTCCTTGATTTTTAATTGGTCAGCAGCTAAAGCTGGACTTTGAATCATCCTAATGAGAAACAATGACGTCTGTATGCAAAAAATAGAAAGCAAGTGGGGAGCAAAGAAGAGCGGTTTAATATCCATAGGAAGTTAGTGGGAGAGTAAAGGGGGAGGGAGTGAAAAGAAGAGATTTCTCTGCATCTCTGATTTGCTTGGGTGATATTCATCAGAGCGACAGAGCATAGGGGAGGAGTGCATGGAGGGAGGCAGCAACCAGGGTGGAAGAAAAAAGGGGGGGAAATGATATTTTAGAATTATTTCTACAAGTCATATGTTTTTATTAGGCTTTCCTGCCTGTTCATGTAGTCACTTTCTACACGCTCAGCTGGGGTGTTCAGTGTGTGTACATTTGATGACTTATAGGACAAATAGTAGAGTTTCTATTGGATTTTTATTGTTTCTTTTTTTATTTTGAATGACAAAAGATTCTAGTCAGTGGGAAAAAATGTGTCAACAAAATTTAAACAATAAATATTTTCCATTTATGCTCAAAAGAGAGGTACGGTTTCATTAAGAAAGCACCTCATAAAACTATGTATATTAATGCAGTGGGTGATTGCATTCATTTTGCAGTTATTGTATGTGACTGGGACTGATAATCAACATAAAAACTGATCAAACTAGCCAAAACCTTTACTAAAACTCTATTTTTACACCTCAATTTCTCACTTTCCAACATAAAAAGTCTTAAAAGCAGAGTTTTCTTTCAGTTTATTGTAGTTTTAAAAATCTAAAAAAAAGACAAACAAATCTGATGGCAAATACCACGAAAAGACATGACCCAAAAAAGATGTGTGCGGTGTTTAAAAACCTGAGGGATATTAAGAAACTGTGAGGAGCAGAGTGAGGTAGAGGAAGCTGGAGGAGGATGAGGGATGCAGGGATGCAAAAGAAGGAGGGAAGTAGGGGGAGGGTGTGTGACAGAGTGATGACAAAGAGAGAGGGAGAGAACGCTGTGTGTCAGGACTGTGTGTGTCTGTGCTCGAGTCCCGAGGCGCAGGCAAACATTAGCTGCATTAAGTGAGCTGACAGGTCCCTCCCCATTACCACTACTGGTGGCCCAGGGAGGAAGAGACAGAAAGGGGGAAGAAATGGAAGACTCTGCGGTTCTTACCAACTCTCTGAAACAACTCAAGGCTCAGGTGTCCTCCTTCTATGCATATACTGACTTCATACGACATGTCCTGTGAAAAAGATTGGTTGAATGGCTAGCTACAGTTGTGCAAAACTCACATTGCAACCCTGAGGTAATGAACGCTCCTTTAACATGTTCGACAGGAGATGGTAACCTTGTTACAGTTTGCACACATTAGGATGCCCCTTGGTGTTCTGTAAAAGAAACCCAATCCATCATACAAACTGACAGCCATGCACCATTTCTCTATTCATGCACAGTAAATCTGCAACTCTATGTGTGCACGAGTGTTGTAGTGTATCATTTACATTTCCCTTAAAAATTGATTGTCGTCTTGTCCGCGGGTTCAGGGTTAAAGACCATCTGCTTTCTCCACCCTTCAATTATTCAGTCACAAGCATCACCATCGTACATGTACTCGCTCACATAAACTGGTCTCTGGAGGTGCATTTTCTTTTTCAGTGCCTCTTAATAGCCTAATACAACACCGGTTGATGCAAAATGGTTGAGTTATGCCTTACTCTGACTCTGACAGCGCGTCATATGAGAACTTAATTCGAAATGAGAGCTTGCGTGAACACTGAGGACACAGAAGAACACATCTGAGAACATCTCACTGGAGTTAAAGCCAGCCGCCATAATGGGACAGTGCTGAGGTGAGTAATGATGGTGAGTAAAAGAAACCGTGCAACAGGATGAAGGAGGGGATAAAGTTAGAAAAAGGAGTCAAGTAGTTAAGAGAGACCTGCTGTATGGACAAGAGAAAAGAAGCAAAGAAGTGAAAGACTGTGAGAGAAGGGGAGGTTGTTGGCCTCCGGCTACAAAGCAAATCACTATAGTGCAGTGGGGGATAGGGAGGGAGGGGGGCAGTGGGTGTTTGTTAGTAAAGATGTTTTTTCCTCAAATGCAGTGTCTCTGCACTGAAGTCTTGCACGAATCTGTGTTTGTGTGTAATCTCCCCAGGCAAATCCCTCTTCAGCCAAAGCAGGGAAGAGCAGAGAAGAAAAGGGAAAGCCATCTTTATCCAAATCCAATTGCAGCTGGAAGGGGCGAGTGAAGCGAGGGAGGTAGAGGAGGAGAAAGGAGGAGGAGAAGACGTTGTAATTCGTCTGAGGGATTACAAGAGGTGCTGGCAGAGCATGACTGCTGCCTGTGTGAGAGCAAATTTATATGTCTGTGTGCCATGACCTAACCCCACGAATTTAGTGCATAACCACATCAGAGACCACATTTTGGTAATAGAGTCACTGCAAAAAAGTAAATGTGCATTTGCAGCTATAAGAGCTTTGGTAAGTATTAGAGCAGGGATAAGCAACTCCAGGCCTCGAGGGCCGCTGTAAGCCCTACTCATGACTGATTTACCTAGTTCAGGTCTGTCCAGCCAATTAGAACATAGCCGAGTATGTCGGAAAGCGTGCAGGAATGCGGCCCTCAAGGCCTGGAGTTGACCGTAAAGTTTTGGCCTGGTGGCACAAAACTGTCCCTTTTTTAACTCAAAGCTGTTTTCAGTCTCCCAGAAATGTTGCAATTTTATAAAAGACAGACTACGCGTTAGTCACTTGCACCCAAGTAGGGGGGACCCATATGGGTGCTGCATGTTTTTGGGTTGTCCAGGCCTACGGAGAGTAGTAGGCAGGAGCAGGCAAATCTTAAGGGAAACACAAGTATGTCTTGCAGTTCCCATGTGTTTTTCCAGCTTAGGAGACATCATGAAAATGGAATGTACCACTGTCGTGTGTGTAGTAAGTGTTTTGTGAAGTATTTGTAAAGATTAATTCAAGTTGCACACACTTTTGATGCATGGGTAATCCTGTCGTGCTGCCCTTACGCCACTCTGCGGTTGTTATTGGGGTGTGTGTGCTGGCTCCTTACTGACCAAGCGTGACTGCCACACGCAAGGGGTGCATCAGTCTACATCACTGTAGTCTACTTCTACATCTGTCCAGTATGTTACTGGTTTATAAAGATTTCAATGGTTTGGCACCAAAATACATGACTGACTTCCTGACCCAGTATGTACTAGCCAGACCACTCCGGTCATCTGGATCCAGTCTTTTGTCAGTTCTTAGAGTCAAAACTAAATATGGAGAAGCTGCATTCAGCTTCTATGCTTCACAGATCTGGAATAGACTTCCAGAAAACCTTAGATCAACTGAAAAAAGTGTATTTAAATCCAGGTAAACACCTACCTGTTCTCTGCTGCATTTGTCTAGTATGTATTCAGAAGTTTACATCCGCACTGTTTATGCTTGTTTTAAATTAAGTTCTTTTTACTTTGTTTTAATCTTATTTAAAATCTTATATATACTTAAATAAACCTTATTTATTTCATTCTTATTTATCTTGATTTTGTCTTGATTCTTTTAATGTTTTATGTAAAACACTTTGGATTGTCTCTGTACATGAAATGTGCTATATAAATAAACTTGCCTTGCCTTACCAGTAGCTAGAATCATGCTCTTAGAAAAAAAAATAAAAATCTTTGTTCTACATGTTCACTGAGTGGTCTACAAATGTTTTGTTTTTTTGTAAGCCACCTGCAGTTTGACTGAAATGCTTGTTTAAAAGTATTGGTTGGGTAATTAAAACAAATGGAAAAAAAAAAAAAATCTATGGAAATCTATTTGACTTTTCTATTCGGTGCGGTCCTATTATGAAAAGAAAAGACACAATGGTCACTTGAAACTGACAAGTACCAAAAATTCCAATGCAAATCTGGCATTGTTCTGAAAATGTTGTATAATGGAATCATACATTAAAAAAAAAACATTATTTGGCCTCAGAGACATTAAAGGAAAACTTTAATGTTAAAGAACATCATTACCAGATCACAGCTTCCATTGCTGTTTGGTTCAAAGTGGATTTCACAGGAGACAGAGGGAGAACACCACTAAAACATATCACCAAAACTGGGGTCAAATTTGCCACAACCCACTGTAACAAGCCACAGAGCTTCAGGGAATTTTCTTTTGGTTAAATTGATTTTTTTTGGTTAAAAATCTTTATCTGTCCTGGCTGTGACAGCAAACAGTAAAATCTCAAAACTATCAAATACATTTAAAGCAAAATGTGCTGCCTGATGTCGATTGCATTCAACTGCTGAACATACATTGGGTGTTTTAACAAGATAATAATACCAAATGCAAACAGATAAAAACAAAACAATAAACTATCCTGAAGAAGCCTTGTTTAAACTCTGATCTCAGTCCCATTAAGCCCTGTTTCCACTGAGTAGTCCGGTACGGTCCGGTCCAGTAAGGAGTTATATGTTATGGTCCTGTTAATTCTGACGAGTGTTTCCACTCAGTTAAGCCTCACTTCCACTAAGCAGTTTGTTTTCATAGCGTAAGAGTGGTGTAGACCGCTTGCGTGTCATTGCGTCATTGTAGTGCGTCGACTAGAAAAGCAACAGCAGTGGAGGTCGTCCAGCAGCTCATCTTTTTCTTCCTTTACTTTTTTACATTATAACAGGAATATAATGTTTGAATCCTAAGAAAAATACAGCTGTAAAGTGGATAATGGAAACACTAGCTTAGGGCTATATTGGTGCTTTCTAATGTTGTCGTCACTTTCTGCAAATCAACGGATGGCAACAGCGGCTCCACACTATGGAGCTACAATGGATGGGGATACCGCTCAAAATACCGTACTGTACCACTCAGTGGACTGAGGCTTTTGATATCAGCTGTCGTGCAGAGATGGAGCAGTTGACATCTGATGAGAAGATTGCAGGTTCGGTGTTTGCCCTTCCTGCCTATGTGTCCAAGTGTCCTGGGACAAGACATTGAACCTCACATTATTATATTGGTGCCAGTATTCAGTGTGTGAATGTGTGCACAGGTGAATAGGACAGTGACTACCTTGGAGTCTCTTATGGGGTTTGATTTAGCACTCAACTTTTCTTCTGACTCCTTTTTTTTTATCTATAATTATAACAATTACTTGCTAATTTGAGTGGTAAAATCAGACTAAATCTTTTTATATGAATAATTTTTGTCTAAAGTCTGTCTCAGTACTTGCACAAAACAATTGTATGTCTTGTCAATAAAACAATCAAACAGACTCAGTCAAAAATACATGAGTAAATAAAGGTCAACCTTTGTAGACTGAAAGCTGTAAAATGATTGTGGTGGAGACAAATGGGCTTTAAGCCAGAGTTTGGGTGTCATTTTGATGTGATATGACTATAAGGCACACAGGAACACATTTATCCGCCTGGAGCGGAGTAAGAGTTAAGGGCAGTGGAGTCAGATAAGTGTCAGTGTAAAACAGTGTCAGTGTCCCTCTCTGTGCACGGGAGTGACAGTGAAACAAGGCAGGCTGCCCCAAGATAGGCATGCTTCCAGTACAACAACGCAAACACGCACACACTCAGGTGCCCGCCGGCTCTGTGCAGGAAAAGCCGTTTTGCTGTGACATACAGCATACACAACACATCACATCAGATGCCCAACAGCTCCCGACTACTTCTGGAGCACGGCGGTAGCTCGCCTTACCAAATGTTGGCGCATTCTTTCAGGAATTTCATACTGTCAGGTATTTGTAGACATTAGTTCCAGTGTTCTGGAAAGATCTAGAGTTGAGTAGTCTTTCCTTCTACGTGTTAAGAGTATCACAAAATACATCTTGCAATTATTAAAATATCAATTAAGCTTATATTACAATCCACTATGTAAGTAAACTGCTGTAGCTGTACAACATTACTAACAATGAACTGATATGTTTAACTTGTGTCGCTACATGTTGACTCCAATATTAATTTGAATTAAGTTTTCAAATAAAAGTAAAGGGACATCACATAGTGAGTGTGTTTTTTTTTTTAACTATATCTTTGCAAAATAATGAAAGAAACAGACTAATAAGTTACCCTTTTAGATGCTCTGTTATTAGCTCAAAGCAACAGTTTGTACCAAAAGTTAATTAGGTGAGTGTTCTGATTCAGATGGCCTTGTAGATCAGGAAAAGAATGTTGCACCGAGGTTCTTATTTTCTGAGTCTATTTTAACATAGAAGTGTTTAATTGTGGAAAGCTGCTGAGCGGCTGCAACGAGTTTTGGTAATTCTCTGCACAATAAAGTTTATTTTTTTCATGTTTTCTCCTAACCTGGAATCCATGCACAGAAGTCATGCGTGTGTGTTTTACTCATCCTTTCAGCAGGCATATTATGTGTCATTGCCTTGTCACCAATATATTCATTTCACAAAAGGCTCGTTGTCCTTCACTTCTGATTTCTATCGTCTGTCTGAAACCTGTGTTAATATGATGATGGACAAAGGGATTATAACCACGAACAGCTAAGGAAAAAGTTGTGTCAACCAAAAGCAGAAAACTGAATGTATTGAAGGTCAAAGTAGATTGTTGAAATACACATTTTAATTTATCAGAAAAATAAATGAAGACAGAAGAGTTGCATTAAAAGGAAAGGCATTTGTAATTTGAAAATATTGATGTTTGTATTTTAGTTATTTGTTGCTTCCCAGGCTCAAACTGAAGCCCCATGCTTCTTCACTCCAGTAAGAGTGTATTTTTCTCCCAAACTTCTCCGCTCTTCTGATCCCTCACCCCAACAAGGTAAAGATCAGCAGGAGAGAGCTGAGAAGCAGGGAAAAACAAAGGAGAAAAAAAAGACAAAAGATGTAACCCCCACAGCAGCACTTAAAGACAGGCTGCATTATTGATGAGAAGACAAAGTGAAACATTTATTTATCATCACAGCTGTGTAAAATCCAAGTTGATCCCTGCAGAGTTAGAGGAAGGCTAGAATAAAGAGAATAAGTGAGGTCAAGAGGCAGAAAGAGAAAGGTCTGTGGAGGCCTCACTGTATTTTGTGTTTGAATGGTTAAGTCTGAGATTTGTCCTGGGCATTTTCAATGTTCTGAATTTCCCCAACGTTGAATGATTAAGAACACGCCAAACAGTCATTTATGAATCTTAAATTGATTTCCATACCATACTGTGTTAATCCCCTTATAACACATGATTTCTCAAGACCAATCTAACTCTGAGTAGTACTATATTCTTTTTATTATTGTATGTAGTTTTCAATCCATTTTAAGTTCAAATTGAATTTTCACAATTCATAGAAGATGAAAATGTTTGCAGTCTCCCCGGCCACTTCCTTCAGCTTCTCTGGGGGGACCCCGATATGTTCCCAGGCCAGCTGAAAGACATAGTCTCTCCAGCATGTCCTGGATCTTCCCTGGGGCCTCCGCCCAGTGGAACATGGTCACAACACCTCTCCAGGAAAGCGTCCAGGAGCCCTCCGGACCAGATACCTGAGCTACCTCAACTGGATCCTCTCAATATGGAGGAGCTCTTAAGGAGCTTCACCTCGACAGACCAGTGACCAAAAAAAATTCCCAACTCATAGTTACCATTAGTCGGGGAAAAAAACTTTAAACAAAATTTGTTGATGACATTTAATGACCCACTCCAATGAAAATCTTGTTTTTATGTGTTTTTAACATTTTCTTGGACCATTTTTCTCGCGATGAATCACACTTTTAAAGAATATCAAAGTTAAAATAGGATCTCAGAGTATTGTTTTACTCAAATCATTGTGAATCAGGAGCAGACCCATGCATGTTGTTGAAAAAAACTTGTAAGTGTGGCGTTGAAGTGACTTCACCAAACAACAACCTACCTGCTCTGCTCCATTCTGATGAAATCACTTGTAGATGACTAGAGCCATGTATTTCTTCTTTTTCCTCACCTAAGCTGGTATTTAGCTCAAAGGTTTAAGCAAAAATGTATTGCTGGCCATTTTTGTTGGATCGATAATTTTTATGAGAGGCTGTAAGCTAGCGGTAAAGCACTTTAACGGATGGATAATGGAAGGGGGATGAGCTTAAGCCGCACCAAGAGTCTCTTGATGGGCTCTGCAAAAATTGTCCTAGAAAATGGCACGACACACAGGATTTTGCCTAAAAACACTTAAATTCCCTTTAACACCAGAGCTTTAGTTTCAGTGTTTTCAGCTACTGAAACTTTTCAACCGTTTAGGTAATCAATGCAATTCCAGCTAATTCTAGAGCTCTATAGCTCTATCTAAAACTCTATTTTTTAGGATTGTCTGTACATAGGCACATCAGATTGTCTCTCATGACAAGTATTTGGGAACCGTCTCTACATGTCAATAGACATGTCATGTTTGCTTAACATAATACACATTGTTTAGCTGGAACTGATGGATTTGCAGGGAAGCGAGATGGGAGAGAGCATGAATGAAAGACTGAATACCAACATTTTATCAGCTCGGCTGTACTTTGTGAGCGCGCGTGTTGGTGTGAAGGGGAGGCTGTGAGGGGATAAGCACTCAATAACAGCTGACACTGAGCTGCCCTCTGCTCTCGCTCTCACAAAGGACTATGATTATATTACTGTTTGACTGCCTGTCACCCCCCACCCCACCCCTCCATCAGACCTTATACTGCCAAGCCCTCTGTGCACTCAGCAGCTAAGATAATTACCACTATTGTGTGTCACATACATACACATACTCCAATGTAGCGAGCCACGTGCTAGCCAGCTACACCATCTGTCCCCTGCTCTCAGCACCCTTTTTTTAACCCACCTTCCACGCTCTCCTTTATTAATATCTGCTTTTGTTTTGGTATTTCGTCCTGCTCGGTAGAAGTCCGTCTAATATAAGAACTTATTTAATGCAGGCATGTAGAAAAAATACATAAATAAATTAACAAAGTAAGAAAAAAGTATAAATATTTTTCCAATGTCCCCGTTTAAATCTAGGATAAAAAAAAAAAACTACACAACAGACTTGTAGCAGGTATTGAGTGGTGAATGGTGTGCTGATGCCGTCCCCTTTCTTTATACAATCTCCCTTTTTTTCGTCCCTGCACCTGTTAAACTTTAATGTGTTTTCCCACTCAAGTACTCAGGGAAACTCTTCAGAAATGGCTTTGGTTGCAGAAACACCAAAGTGGTTCTTGTGTGGCTTTTGCCTGCATATGTGTGGTGACATTGTGGAAGAAAGAGATTTAAGAGGATTGCTGTTGTAAACACATGTGTGTGGTGATGTGTGGGGTCACAAAATGATGTTGGAGTGGTGCTTACACAAAGTAACAAAGCTGCCGACAAATGTAGGCATTAATACCAAAGTCATTTTACACTGTTTCTTTTTCTGACCCTCCTCATCCCTCTATTCACTGTATTTTTACCTGCAGCCACAAACATAAACCTGAAAAATGCATAAATACACACTTTGTACTAATATGTCTTGAGGTCACAACCTTGAGAGTGTGTTTCTTTGAAAGCCAAGAGCTCCCATTTCTTCTCCTAAAGTATTTCCTTGATAAAGATTAAAATTTTTCCCCGACAAATAAAGTTGACCAATTTATGTTTTGTTCTCCCAGCAAAAAATTCTATGCAACTCCAAATATTTTCTTCTTTGATTTCACATCATTGTGGATATCAAACAGAGATGTTCATTATTTTCAACCAAAATCAAAAAAGTATAAAATCAGCTTTTCATGTCGTGTTGCAATTAGTTGGTTGAGCTTTCGACCCTCCTTTGCTCACAGAGAAGGAGGGTCTAAGGGCAGAGATGTCCAGTTTAACTTAGTCTGTCTAGTTTAGCAATCAGCTTTTGTGTATATTTTATGACAGATTTTATGTACAATTTTTGGACAATTATTAGTGTGAAGCCTAATGAGACGCTGTGTTCTAATCTTGGGCTGTGTAAATAAAATTGAATTGACTTGAATTAGCGATAGACGGCTATGTAACCTCCATGACCTCATTTATGATAAAAAAGTGTTGATGGCGAATCCCACTGCGCTAATACAGAACTTTGAGTTGGTTAGGTTTTCTTTTTTACATTTTTTTCCTCCTAATTTTATTTGTTTATTTATTCATGTATTTATTTATGTGGAAAAAATATATATACTTTTTTTTTGTTGTGCATATGACTTCTAGCCTTTTAGCCTGATTGTGTAAAGATGTGGCAGTTCACTCGTTTGCAAATCCAGGTTGGGTGGTTTCACTTGAGAATCATCTTCAAGTGTGGCTGAAAAAATAGACTAGTGAAAGAATAAGAAAAAAAAGGAAAGGATTGGGTTAGGAAGTATTATTCTTATCATTACAAGTTTACCTAATTTTGCACTATTATCCATCTCTTTAGCTGTAAATGAGACACCTCCGCTCTTAACAGTGACCCATAAAACTTTGTGAAAAATAAAAAAAAAAAAACATCTTGAGTCAGACAAGAATTGTACTTGAGATTGTTCACTTAAAGCTCTACTCTGAAAAGAAAGTAAGAGGTTTACATTCAATTGACATGATTATGCTTCAAACTTCAGTTGAGCATCTCAACCTTGGTAACAAAAATTATGAGATAGGATGAAGCCAGATGAAACTAAAAGGGAAAAAATTCAGCAAATCCCCCCAGAACATTTCAACACAAGGGCAGGGAAGGCGGGAATCAAACCTGCAATCTTCTGATTAGAAAGACCACATAGCTGATTGTAATATTGATTTTAACTGTACAACCTCTTCCTTAATCCTTGTGCTATATTATGGGGTCAATATGACTCCAACCATACACTGACATGTTATCCCTCCTTTGACAAAAGTGGACAAAAGTGGAAAGGGTTTCATGTCTGCCGTGGACACCATTGAAAATCAAAAATCCTTGAAAAAAAAAAGTTCATTGTGCTGTCTTGAAATCTTACTATTGAATAGTTACAATCCAAGAGAGCTTCTGTGACCTCACCTAACAAAAGGGGCATTTACAAAAACTTTTTTCATATAGTATTTGCAAAAAATAAATTGTGACATATTTCAAAGCTTTTAGGAGCAAAAATGCACAATTTAACACTAAAGTCTATATGATACAAAAAAAAATCATTACAAGAAAATGTTATTCCTTACAAACACTGATGAACATCTTGAAATTTCTACATTCTTTTTATTTTTTTAATAAGCCCTAAAAAGAAAAAAAACTTAACTAAAACATCAGATTAATTGAAAGAAAACATACAAAAAAAACTCATATTTCTAACCACCAAGTCATTTTTGGAACCCCCTTTTCCTGCTCAACTGTTCATTTTTTACAACCTGTTGCACAGTAAAATGCAGGTCATTAGAGGATAAAATCAAAACATACATCTGTTTTTTTTTCTAATATTTGACCAATTTTGTATTCCTTTTCTACAATCGTTTTTTAGACAAAACGTGAAGTTTAATGCTAATGTTAACCATGATGACGATAGCCTTGTGAACCCACTCTTACTGGCAATTCCTAAAACCTGTTTGTTAACATTTGAACCGCATCCCTAAATTCAGAATTTTATTTTTTTAAAAAAGAAAAAAAGGCAGCATCCACCACAAGATCTTAGCTTTTGTACTAAGCAGATGAACTGTTCGAGCTATTCATTTAGACACACCTTCTCACTCTTCACCCTTCCCTGCCTTGTTCTCCCTTTCTTCATCTGCCCTCTTATCCCAGTTCCCGCTCCCTTCCTTGGGGAGTGCTCTGTTCCACCACAGACACGACAGATGGGGCTCAACATCATCCAGAGAGGGAAGGAGGTGGAGACTGAGAGAGAATGGGGAAGGCTGCATTCATTATTTACATCACTTGGTATTGGAATATTAATGCTAAAAGCAATCGGGGAAGCTTCATTAAATTAACTGGAGATGTAGGGAAAGAGGGAAAGAGGATGAGAGGGAAGAATAGGAGGAAAGAAGGCAGAGACAGTGGGAGATAAAAAAGGAACATTCTGTTAAATGGGCCCTAAAATTAGTGAAGCAAAAACACCTCCATTAAAAAAAGGCAGCCTCTCTTATTCCCTTCCTTTCCTGCACTCTAACTCTCCTCTCCTCACTCTGTTTTTCTAAACACCTTTTTGTCCCTCATACTTTGAAAAATCACTGCTTTGCCCACAAGTGCCTGCTCAGAGAAATATGCATCCATGTGCTGTCCCTCTTAAGTGCCTGTTCAAAATTTAAACATGCTTATGGTGGCAGAATGTGTCTTTGGTCTCCGTGAGCATCTCTCCAGAGAGTACTCCTCTGTCTTTCATCCTCAATATCAGTCCTTCCCTGGCAAGTTTTTTTTTTTTCTTTTTTGTTTTTATGCTCTACCTCCCTCATCACTTATCCCTTTCCTTCCAATCTCTCTATCTATCTCAGTCTATTTCTGTGTTTTTCTGATCTTTCATCAGAGCACAAAATTGTTCACACACACACACACATGCAAGTGTGAGAATGCAGTAAATGCATATGTGCTCAGACTTGTGGAAAACCATGCAAATGCCTATAAATCCATGCACATAAACTGGATGAGGGTGCATGGAAACACAGACTGACAATGGCTGGTTGTTTCCTGCACAACAAAACATTGCGTATATGCAGAGGCGCTCCTCTCATTAGTGCAGCACAGTGATGTGCTGTTGACTTCTGAAGAGGAAGATATTCAACCATGACCAAAGCTACACAGAGATCCACCCCTCTGCTGGCACCAGACATTTCTCAAAGTGTGTGCGTTTTGTGGGCTGGATAGGTATAGGATTTCATTTGTAAAATTTTAATGGTTGCACTGGAACTGAAAATTAGGTCATTTCTTGTAAGGAGTGGAAAATCAGAACATGGGCTCCAACTTGCAGCTATAATCTAAGTGACTCTGGAAAAGAGTATACCAGTAAGGATTTAGCTGTGTAATTATTTACGGGAGGATATTGTATTATTTTTAAGGCGACAAATGAATTGTATAAGGAACTGCAAGGAATCTTGTTTTAAAAGCTCCACTCTAATATTTTTTTCCATTTTGAAATAATTGCAATTGGTCATTTCATTGTGATAATGCAGTTTTCAGCCAAACTCATGAAGACTGTTGTTTTTCTTAAAGACATATTTTCTGCAGAGTAGCAGGAGCTCATTAGAAATTTGCCTCTGGGTTGTGAGCCAGACTGTTGATGCTGGTATTAGCCTCAGCTAATTTCCCATCTGCCCTTTGTTTACACTCTCTCCTGCTAGCACCTCACAAGCCTAAATTGACATTGGTGGTGCAGCAAAAAAAAAAAGGAGCTATCCAGCCGTAGAGTTTTGAGGTAGGTGGAAGCTTGGACAAAGAATATTAAGAAGTAAATGTATCTATTTGTCTGCAACTGAATGATTTAGAACTGTAGCAGAGAAGAGAGACTTTGGTCTGCCAATGGCTGTTGCTGCGTCACAAACCCAAGCTTTTGCAAACTGCAAGTTTTCATTTGCACCTGATCCAACTTGATTTAAATTAAAAAAATACTCAGAAACGCAATCTTAATTTTAGATTCCTTTATACATTTTTAACAGCATAAGATAATTGCTAAAAGATTATATTAAAAATACCCAAAAAATAATTATCATTGTGGTGGGTCGTCAACCAAATAGCTATATATATATCATAATAAATGATAGACAATATTTAATTTAAGACTTTAAATTTGTTTTCAAAATTCTCTAAATTCTAAAAATTTTTTTATCATAAATACCTAGATTATTCTGTAAATATAATTCAGTGAATTGAACTTGGAATATACTGTACCTGAACTTTTTTCTGTCTTCCTTTTATCTTTTATAACTGTCCCTCCTTAGTGTTCATTTCATATTTCAATTTTGCTTTTTTTGAACATTTCTTGAGCCAAATTTTACTTCTAAATGCACTTGGGACACCTGGTCATTAATTCCACATTCCAGTTCATTTGATTATTGTTTTTCGTTTGAATCTGTGCATTTTTATAGTTTTTTATTCTTGCCTCTTTGAATAAAAGAATACTATGTCATGTCTGCCGTGGACACCGTTGAATATCAAAAATCCTTGAAAAGAAAAAGTTCATTGCGCTGTCTTGAAATCTTACTAATGAATAGTTACAAAAAGAAATCCAAGTCGTGTTTGCTTTTTTTAAAATACTTGCTACTACAGAAAAAAGTACATAGATAGAAGAGCCAGTCCTGTATCTTTTTTATAGGGTTGTGGCACAGAGTAAATGTTAGTATGAGGCCACCTGTTGGTATCAACAGCACAAATAAAACTCTGGGAAGCAACTGAAGACAGACGTTGCACTTGAGACACTTCTCAAAGCATTATAGTTGTAATACAAGGCAGAAATAATCAAAGCTTATACATTCTATTATCTTCTTGCATTATGAATTAATTGGATTGATTTATTGATTCTTAGTATCATTAGGATATTTTACTATGCTGATCAGCATAGCTTATCAGCATAGTAAAGTATCATAATTCTTTTACTCATATGCGTGAAAGAGATAGAGAAGACATTAACATTATACATTTACATAAAAAGGAGGATGTTTTTGTGCAGTTTTTAAACAAAACCAAAAAACATGTTCAACCCCTTTCACAATTTATCAGCTGATACTTTTTTATAAATATGTAAAAATTCTCATTACTCAATTCTATTCAATTTCAGTCTAAACTGGAACTGATAACAGTTGAAACATACAATAAAAGTAAGGAAGTGCAGAGAAAATAGACATATTAAACACTGAAAGCAACAGATAAATATGAAATCTGCAGCCGCACTTAAGATCTTAAATTTAGATTTCGTACATCCAGCTGGAATCAGGAGGAACTGTGATAGTTTATGCTGTTTCCATAACAACACACTCCGACCTGTCAGACATCAGTGCAGCTTTGACAGTGAATCAGATTACAAACTAAACTGCAACGTGTTTAAAATGCACATGTGGTAACTAGTAAGATGAAAGGGGAAAAGTACTGAATAATTATGTAAATAGGTTTTTCAAATGTAAAAAGATAAAACAAAGAACAAATTATGTATTTAATTTTGAAGATTTCATTCTTTTAATATATTTCTAAACATATGGTCATGACAGAGGTGACCATATATCCTAATAATGAATAGATAATTTTGAATATCGGAAAGGACCAAATGTATCAAACAGCTGCACTTGACTGTGCAGTTTTACCTAAAGCAGAACTGAAATGCAAAAAGAAGAGCAAATAAAAATGGAGGTAAGGGAGCAGCAGCATAAACACCCATCTGTGTTCCCCCTAACAGAAATAAACAAGGCGTTCCCTTGTCAGCTTGCAGTGGAGGGGCACACTGTTTGTGTCAGGTTTGTGTAGAAGATGAGAAGCACACAAAGATGCACAATTTAAAAAAAGCAAACCTCGAGATGGGTGCTGCTGGCAGTTAAGGAGTACTCTGTCACCAGCACCTGATGTAACCCTGCACTGTGTGGCAATGGCCCTCCCATACATATGCATGTGGTATTGTAGGGACTACGTAAATCTTTTAGATAGATCAGAGGTCAGCGACCTTCGACTTTATCAAAAAGCCACTTAAACAAACATACACAAGGAGCAACAAAAAACTAGAAAGTTTAATACTGTATGTATTGTTTTACATACTGTATGTATAAAAACTGCCAGATATTGTATTTTAGAAATTAACTGCTACAGAAGCAAGTACAGAATGTTTTTTTCTGTAAACCATTTTAACATTTGTTTTGTTAAATTAGGGCACTTATTTGAATGAGACTTTTCTGTGTGGAGTTTGCATGCTCTCCTCGGACATACATAAGTTTTCACTCCAACAATCAAAAAAAATTCCCATAGATTGATTGAGGATTCTAAATTGTCCTTAGGCGTACCTGTGTCAGTGTATAAGTTGTGGGCCTGGCAACAGACTGCTAATTTGCCCAGAGTGTACCCTGCTCTTGAACAACATAGATGAATGGATGACTATTAGTGATGGTCATTAAAAATAAAAAATCTTGACTCTACAATGTAAATATACATATTTTTCATGTTAACGATTGAAAAATGAAGTAAAGATAATTTTTGCTCCAAACTTAACCCCAACCTAAAACTTTTAACACAAGGATTTCATCATTCTTGAGATGAAAGCGCAGCCAACATCGCAACAGCAGGAGATGCACATCAGTGGTATCAACAAAAATGAAAGCTACTTTAAAGCTCATATAAAAGTTATGCTACAAGATCATTTTACTTTTGGATTTATAATTTTAATGATGAAAACAGATGCAAAGTAAAAAAAACAAAAATCACATATTATACATTTTATCGTAAAAAAAAACATATCATAATTTTTGGTTGTCGATCCAACTCATAGTCAATATTTGTTCATTTTGAACAATCTGATCTTATTCACTGACAAATCCCGGAAATCTTTAGCCAAAACTTCAGCCTCAGATTTGACTAAGAGATAAATGCTGGGTAAGAAAAAGTGCAGATTCCTTGTATTTCTTACAAGATAATCAAAGTGTAAATTAAATATGTGAACAAACAAACAAGAAATAATGACAAATCCGTTCACATTTTAGTTCCATAAAGTTCAGCCCACTGTTGTTTTCCTCATAAAAATAATACATATATAAAATTATTGGATCACACTGCAGATCACGTCTTAAAAAAAATAAGTGTTTCCACACATTGAACTGTAATGATGGATTGATCATGTTTTGCTGCCTTTACATGTGTGTTGTCTGCTCTGACGGCACTTGGTCATTTTTTTTGTTTTAGTAAAATAAACCTATTGTACCTCAATCCAAATGCTATTTTCCAATAATAATCATTATTTAAACAATTTTATAGTGCTATAATTTGATTCTATTATAATTCTATTAGATTAATCTGATTAGATTGTAAGAAAATAAACCAATTTATCGATTAAATGATCAATTGTTACATCCAGAAAAATCCAGAGCCCTAACCAGATTTTCTGCTTTAGCAGCAATGTTAAAAAATAACCCAAAAAACAAACAAACACACAAAAAAAAAAAAAAAAACGTTTTTTTGAACTGACTAACTTACCTATAAGATTTAACACTATTGTACTTCAGGGAGGTTTCTTTATGTGGATGTTAAAATGAAAAATGTTGCTTTTCAGACCAAACAAAAAAAGAAAAAGATAGAAGAATTTAACTGAAACAAATCAATCCAGCCTTCAGGTTCTTTTTTCTCCTCCCCCTTTATTCACTCTAGCTTTTTACATTTGGTATAGGTAAGCATGCAAGCAATTGCAGCTAGCGTAATAAATTGTATTTTGTTGAGAGGCTGTATCTGACACACCATGTATTTTCAACTTGGCTGCAGAGACGTAGTCAACAAGGATGAATGAGCTGTAGTGCAAACACTCAACTGTCAATCTGTGCACATACACAAGGGCTTTGTCCACAAGAGCGAGTGGGGGAAGTGAGCGAGCGACTGTTCGTGTGTCAGACCCACTGCAAGAGAATGTTTCAAGGCTAGCAGGACGTTAAACTGAAATGTATATGAGATTCAAATGACTTTGTTCTTTTTGTTTCGATACTTTCCATTTATCCCACCCCTTCCTTTCTTTTCTTTTTCATCTGGGAGCTTTAGTCAGCGAAGCTCAGATGTAAAAAGATTTACTTCTCTCTATCTATCTTTCTTGCTTTCTTTCTCAGACACACATAAGTGATCACATTGTCTGTTAAAGTCATCTGGATGCAGGTATTAAGTCAAGTAAAGGTAAACTTGGAAGCTAATATCTAAGAGCAGAATAAGCCTCCTGATAATTTGGTTCAAGAGGTTGACATGTATCTTTAACTAGAGTGTGACTTTTTAAAAAAAAAGGTTTAAATTAACATTGAAAACTTCATTCACGTTTTGTGTCATTCAAACATTTACTATTTAGTCTGCAAAGTCCACCCTGTTTTTATTTTATACAGACTCAGAGAAAGTTGCCCACGGCCTTGAAGACAAAGAAGAATAACTTGATACCAATAGTGATTTTTTTTTTTTTTAAAAAAAATACTACATTCAAACGTAAATTAAAACTTTGCACAGTTCAGATTTTTGTTTAAGCAATAAGGACTCAGTAACAATCCTCCATGTCAGATTGCTAGTAAAAAAAAAAAAATATGGGAAAATTTGGTCATTTTTACACAAAAATGAAAAAGTTGCCTACGGTTCCCTCACATAGAGTATTTGTTATTTGTTTTGGTTGGGGTTGTTTTGCACAATAAGTGGGATCATATTTACCTATGGTTACCTCAAACCATAGCAATCATAACGTTGTCATTTAAATGGTCCTTCTATAAAGAGAAAAAGCAAAAACAATAGCACTGGTAATATGCCTTTTTTCAAGAATCAAAACTTAGTTTAGAGAAATACACAAATGTGTTCTGCATTAGAGCACATCTTTCATGAGGTTCAGTGCTATGATGGTTAAAATCAGAAAAAATCAATATTTTTTAGGCCTAAATAAGGCAAACTATAAGAGATTTTTTTCCTTTTCTTTTTAATTTGACATTCTGAAAGAGTTTTTTTGAAGAACCAAAGACAACGGCCTCTTCACCTCCCGAAGACAAACCTGGGCATGACTTACTGAACTTCAGATTGGTTCATATTGATTGTTGAGTTAACCAGTGTGCATTGATATTGATTGTCATGTGTTTGTGCTGAGCTTTGATAGTGTGTAGAATTACATTTAAACAGGGTTGACAGCTTGGTCCTCTTTACTGCAGGACTTTGAGCTCCTGTGTTGGTTGAAGGGCACCTGCCAAACTCTACAGCAGTATTTAAAAATCAACTTTGCACATTTAATTTTATTTTTTTAACATGCTTTTGTAGCATTTTTATCACGACGAGGGAGACATATAAAATAATTTAAGGTTAAAAATGCATTTCTGAGTATCTCTTCAAATCATGAATGTGGCTTGTAATTTTGATGTAGAAGCCGGAGTGTCCCTACTCAGCTCCTTTCTGATTCATCCACTTGCAGACAAATGGATCCATTAACATATATTTATTTTCTTCACCTGAGCTGCCATCTGGCTCAAATCTATATGGCTGGATAGTTCCACTATTGTTTGCAGTTTTTGTTGCACTGGTATGGGGAGTTTAGGGCTGTGAGGGGCTGTAAGATGGCAGGAGAGTGTAATCAAAGGGATCATGGGATATCATCGGAAGGTTACCTCAGTGCCAACTGCCAATCCCACAACTCAGAGGTGAATTTTTAGTGAACTACTGGGGCTCTGCAGAAACTATGTCTTAAAAATGTCACTGGAATTTTACATATTTGCAACATAATTCTAAATAAAAGACTACTGAAAATTATTTTACAATAGATAAAAATATAGTTGGAGTGGGACTTTAATGACTATAGCTGCATGTGCAATAGAATCAAGCAGAATCAAGGAAAGGGGGACAACCCTTACTTTAAAGAAAGAAATATAAACATTACATGGTTATTATAATGTTAATAACCATAGTAATACTGTGTTTATATAAAGAGAATTCCTCTAAAGTAAGCATATTGCATAGTTGCATTTCAGACATGGTGCTCAATAATCTTTTTTGTATTCTTATTGTGTGTGCATAAAATGTCATTAGAGGTATTAGTGACAAATCAGTTTCAAGAACAACTCAATAAGAGTCAATTGCAAAGAAAATATAAACCAACAGAAAAAGGACAAAATGTACAAAATTTATCTTAAAAAATTTAAGGTAAAAAAGAACAAAATGTTCTAAAATATCTGAAAGTAAAGTATCTGCTATTTTAACTCAATCTCAAGTGGTTGAAACTGAGAGGAAAAGAAAACTTACTTTTGCCGTGGGCTTTAAAAACAACGGCTGAGCGCATGAGACGGAGAGAGGGGAAAAAAGGAAGCACAGAAATCACTGAGAGAGAGAGAAGCAGACAGTGGAGGGGAGCAAATATGTAGGTGAAGAAAGATTAGGTGGAGGGCACACATGCTGAAAATAGCTGAATGGGGGGAAAAAAATAATGATGCAAAACATGAGACAACCAAGTGGGCTTTATAAGCTCTTGAGAGGAACAAGAGTCAAGCCAGCCAAGTAAGAGAACCCCAGGATGCCAGGAAAGAAAGTGAAAATAAAGAGTGCATTTAAAGCACAAAAGACACCATGTATGGGAAAAACAAGCAGCCAATTTGAAGGTGTCCACAATGGATAAGACCTGCCTGCTCTATTTGCTGTGCTATAGGCATATTAAATCAATAAAAATAGGATTTATCTTTTTTATATTAGTTTTGATACTATGAATTATATTTGATTTGTCACGGAGAGATGGCATACTACTACTAAATTATGCAGCATGATTTTTTAATGTAAATACAATGCAGTATAGCATTAGAAGGTGTAAAAAGAAACTGTGAGTGTGTAAACTCTACTAAATTATTGATGTGTCTGTTGAGATGCCTGCAAATGTCTTGTGGGAGTGCTCAGGCCATAACATACATCCCAGAGAGCTCATTGATTAGCAATTAATAAAGTACAGAGATGCCATTGCTGACAGGGGAGTTCAGCATGCTCACACAAACATACTCGCACATGCACAACTAGCTAACTAGCATTTTGAGAGGAAAAAACAATAACACAGGTTGGAAAAATAGAACAAAAAAGATAAAGAATACTGAATGATGAGTTTATAAGAAAAAAAATTCTCGTTTGTCCCTCTTTAGTCCGGTGAGGCAATCAAGCCAAACTTCTCACTTTATGCTAGCTGTGTTATAATCCGCTCACTTTTCAGAGTTGTGACCCACTTTTATCTCCATGCACACAAACAGAAAGGTCAGGGGGAGAGCAATTGTTGTTAAGTCATACTCAGAAAGACAGCAAACTCCACTTTTAACCTTAGGACAGAAAAACAGAGGCTTTGTTTGGACGCAGTGCCTGACTTCGGCGACCTGACAAGTTCACTATCCAAGTTGTATTCATGTATTTAAAGACCCACTCCAATGAAAATTGTGTTTGTAATATGTTCTTGTAGCATTGTCATCATGATGGAAGACATATTTAAAATAATCCAAGATTAAAAATGGGTTTCTGAGTATTTCTTCAAATCATGATGAATAAAGAGCCTGTACAACAGCATAGCTCAGATATTGCTCTCCATTTTTGTTGTTAGCTGTTAATGTTAGTTTTGGGTTGTGAGGGGCTGTAAGCTAGTGGGAGAGATTGGAAAGTTTGGGATGATCTCAAATGAAGACTGGCTCCCGCCCGCCAACGGTCACAGGGAAAAGCAGAGGCAAATTTTGAATGATCTTTTGCTGCTCTGCAGAAACTATGTTCTAGACAATAAAGTTTTTTTTATTTTGCCTGCAAATGTCATAAAATCGTTATTAAAAGACCACTGAGAACGCTTATATAATAGATCAAAATGTGATTGAAGTGGGACTGTAACATCAACATGTTCTCCTCTGTCTGCACTGTGTTCTGTATGTCAGAGCTCATTTCAAAACAATACAATTTTTTACCACTTAAAAAAAAATGCCACAAACTGGTAGTAGGACAAGAGGATCAATCACAATAGTAGTACAGATGCATTTAAATATAATGCAATGGGAAAAAATAAGGTTATAATGTATCAGACAGATTATATATTGATAGTTTTATTGGTTGTCTTTTTTTTCTTTTCTTTCCTATCCATCCACAACGTGCTCCTGCTTTCCTCCTCCTCCTCATTTTCTGTCCCCCTTCAACTAACCGGCCACGCTCTCGCTTTCTCTTGCATGTACATCTTCAGGTCACGGGTCATTAAGTTAGCTCCAGCGGGGATGTGTTGGAACAGGATGTCTCTCATATTGCCCTGCCCCCACAGAGCTGCTAAAACACAAATATACATACATATCTTTGACCGGGCTTGCACAAACAAATGCTCCATTCTCTGTTTTCCTGCCGTCTTTTCATCTACTTAAGGGGAAAAACCTCTTATGTTTTGGACCTGTTGGTCGAGTTTCTTTTTGCATGACATAAGCAAAGTCGCAACAGTTCATAATCTAGCTGCAACATTTTCAATAATTAATTCAAAAAACTAATTAAGGCTATAGTAATCTGATTTTGATTTTTTTTTCCTTTTATAACTTAAATTTTCAAAACTCTTAAAACAGAAAAATATCAAACCTCCCAAATTTCAGCTTTATATGCCAACCTTCACATTTTGGTAGATAACATGATGTATTTTCCAAATAATAACCAACTTGAGCTGTTAACAATAAATAGTGAAACACTAAAAATTCTCATAAAGGTCTAAATAATCAGTGGAGAGTATGTTTAATACAACATTGTCATGTAGAGTAAGCTGCAAGCTGCAGAAATACAGATATTTTTTGGGTGTATGCTACAACACATCAAGTGATGGAAAGGTCAAACAAAGCAAATTCGCATTTCAGCTCAAGCACAAGTGACAAACACTATCAGACTCTGGCAATTGCCTGGTTGCACACCGATACACACTCGCAATGCACATACATACAAATGTGCATATGAGTGCACTTCACCGCCGCGTTTGCCGCGCACTGTCAAACAACATTAGATTGCGGCGAGGTGTCGGTGGGATAATTAGAATAACACATCCACTGCATTCTTCATTATCTGTGTCATCTTCACTTACTGGCTAGTCGTTCTCTTCTCAGAAAACACCACCTTGACCCCACCCCCCCACATCCCTGACACGCAAACACAATTTCACCCCACCCTACAAGTGACGTGCTTTTGCAGAAAAGTCATGGTCCCTATTAGATATGGCCTCAAGAATAAATCTAATTGCCTCAACTTCCATCTTGATTTTTTCCCCCCTAATTAGTTCCTGGAGGGGGAGGAGGACAGTAGTGATGCACGGTTAAAGAGCAGCATCAGTGTGTCAGAGGAAGGGTGTCACGATGATGCACCAATCTGCATTTAGCCAAAAAAAATCTGACAGCAGTCTGCTGGCACGTACTTCCCCATTTCTGTGAGTATTATGTACATTAAGTGTAGACTAGAGCAGCACAGATCCAGCGCCAAGCTGCAGTTATGGCGAGACGTCTCAGGCACAAAAGATGAAGCTATGTACCGCATGAAAGGAAAGGTGTGTTGGTCAGTAAGGTCGCAAGGAATCATCAACGCACCGGCAAATATGCACAAAAGCCCCTCGCGCACACCTTGTGGTTAATGAATAACTAACTAGCAAAGAGGAAAGGGAGCCATCTTCTCTGAGTGAGGCCAAATGAATTCGCAGAAGCGCTATGCAAATGTTGCCTGGGCTAACGAGACTGCCTGCATGATTGGAGTGCCATTGAAATTCTCCTCGTGCACAGCCCTCCCTCACTTCCTATCTGCCTCCCACCCTCCTTCAATCTCCCTCCATCTCTTCCGCCATTTCAATCTCTACATGGAACATCCATGTTCCTGAGCAGTCACTGTATCTGTCGACACGTATAGGCCTCATACCCACGTCTTCCTGATGTCCACCAATCGTCAATTCTTTTTTAAATTTAAACCGGTGTTATCGACGCAGAAAAAGAGTGCAGCTCTGTCAGCACCTGGACAGCAGTGAATGCCCTTGTGTCTGACTCTTTCTGTCTGTCTCACCAACCCAAAACCACAGAGTCGGCTCAAACAGAGCGCGCTCAGAGTCACTTTGCACCTGTTCTCTCTGTAAAACATCCAAACACGAGTCCTGAATAAATAACCCAACCTAACATGCATCACTGCCAGGTTTGTACACACACAAATACACACAGACCGCAGCCCATAAACACACACATTAATAAGTAAACACCACCCATTTCCCTTCCACAGTTACACCCTGCTTGCCCTCTTCCTCCACTTTTTTCACGAGGTAGGAATTGCTACCCTCCTAAGGACAAACACACATGGATGCTCGAAAGTGTGTAACGGTTAATGGTCAGATACTAACAGGATATTACAAAAGGAGAGATGGGGGCACTTTAAGATGCATCTTTAATAGTAGAATCCCTTATGGTCGGACACAGGCTTTAGAGCTCCAGGCCTTCTCCTCCCTAGGGTGCTGGGGACAGCAAAAAAAAAAACCTCAGCACACATGGATATACACCTCTCTTTTTGTCCATCTCACCATCCACTCCTATGTCTTCATGTACCTCATTCCATCATGCTTCAGCTATACCATTTTGCTATCTGCATAATTTAGCATGCTGTGTTTTTGTGCTACTTTGTCTTTCCATTTCTGCTTATTCTGCTTTTTCTGTTGTTCACTTTAAGGTCTGATGGAGTGGAGGGAGAAACCCAGGCATTGTCGCTTCCCTATCTCCTAATATGTACATTAGAGAGGAAGGGAGGGATGAAGTCAAGAGTGGATAGATGGAGGCTCACCAAGAGTTTAAGGCTTCCGCAGAGAGGCCACAAAATGGAGACTGGGACAGAAGCGGCAGCAGCTGTGGTGATGCTACACTTTACACAGAAGGGGGAGCCGGTAAGTGTGAAAGAGAAGGATTTCATTACTTCAAAATGTAGTGTTCACACTGTTGAGTTACACACCTGCAGTATGTCTACTTTCTTGCCCTCTTTCAATCCTTTTTTACAACTTACAGACAACTTGATTGGCACACATCACCAAAATTCTAGTATTTAACATGTGTTTGAAAAATTCCTGAGAAGCACAAGTATTCTTAGACATATTGAAATTAGAAACATTAATCTAAAACCCATGGGACAACTTGGGTTTAGTGCCATTTATGACTTTTCACATATGTTTAAATTTGTTTTGGCAAAAGTTCTTCTGAATGAACAAAAAAGTGCTTTAGGTGGGAGATATTTATATAATTAATCCCTATTTAATGCAAAGAACACAAATCTCAGTAGAAACTACTGCAGAAAAAGGTTATTGTAGTCAAAGAAACAAGGTCAGACATAGTCACTGTAAAGTAGGGATGTAAAAGATATTAAATATGTATCAAAAAATCAATTGGACAGTGGGAGTAACAGCAGTATCGGTTAGGGATGTAAAAGATAGATATGTATCGGAAATTCATGGAGCAACTGCAGTATCATTTGAAAATCCCAGTAATGAACAAGATTATGTTGGTTTAAAGATATAAAATCAATCAAGAAGTAATAATCCATTTCTGGCAAACTGCAGTTTCTCTTTCTGTTTTCATTTCTACATCCTCTGTCTTTTTATGTACATGTGATGCTAACAAAAAGATGTCCAATCATAAGCTTGATTCTACCAAGTCAATACATGAATAAACTTCTCTGTCAAATGCCATGCATTGTTATTTATAGCTTTAAATGGCATATGAATAAGAAATATCAAGATTTTAGTGTTTCAAACTGTATTGTATCAACAAAAAGTTAGTTGAATCCTTTATGTATTGGTTCGTGGACCATGTATCGAGATGCGTATCGAATCGTGAGAGGGGTAAAGACACACACCCCTATTGTAAACACTTCTCCTATTCCCCTTAATCCCTTACTTTGTTGTGTTGTGAAACAGCTGCAAAACAGTTTGATTCAATCATTGTTTCATTTCTTTTGTGTCACCTGAGAAAATGACCATATTTTAGATTCAAAGAGCACTCCCTCTGTAATTTATGCAAAAAAAAAGTTCCTACAGACCTAAAGATAAACTAAAGATGGGGCATCAGGAAGTGGCTCCATATTACGTACATATTTTATACATGTGTGGCTAGATAGCTTACGATTCAACTCCCATTAAGTTAGATGCCAAACCAAATGCGCAGATCAGTGAAAGCTGCTTCACTGTGGTTATCCCTGAGGGGATATGCAGAAAGTTGTAAAACTACCTATTTTGTTTGTCTCTATTTATTTGTCTCTATTTGCATACCAGTTTTTCAATTTGATTTGGTTAAAAAACTAACATTTTGATGAAATGAATACGCTGACTTTGTAATATCCTTATCGAAATATGCACAAATAGTGACTTAAACATGATGCGTTCCATCATTCTGCACTTTGCAAAACATTTAAGTGATATCTTAAAGAAAAGCAAAAAGAAATGAAAAAATAAGGGAATAAAAAAGGCATATATGCACTGATATCATGTGTGTTTGTTTGTGCATATGAATGTAGTGGAGCTGAGCCATGGTGATGTGCTAATAAAACTCAGGCAGCGATGCATCCTCACACCTTCCTCATTCTGCCTGCCAGATTGCAACCATTACCATGGTGACCAGATATAACTCAAACTGTTTTAAGCTCCAACTAGAGGAGGAGATGGATACTAACAAAGTGACACACATGCATGTTCACGCACAGCGAATACACAGATGAAGTTCCTTCACCCACATATGTCAGCGTGTCCTCTTTCAGCTTCTGACTGACAACCGAACAAATGCTAATTGTCTAACAGACAGCAACACCAGCAAACTATTAATTAAAAAGAGAGACATAACTAAATACAGAGGTGCCACAAGAATGTAAGGTTTAACAGCTGAGTAAAAACCACAACAGCCAGTCAACACAAAAAGCCCTTTTTGGTTTGATGCCTGTGTGTCTGTCCTTGTATCCTCTCCCCCCACATCGCTCTGTGAAAAGGACACAAAAGTAAAGAGATTTGGCGGCAAAATAATGACACAACACTCAGGCAGGGTCTACTCACAGTGAGACCAGCTGTCAGCAAACACCCTCTTTTTCAAAGCGCATTGAAACTCAGCTTTATTGACCAGCACAGCTCTCTGCGGGACATGTGTCATTTTGTCAAACCATTATCACAGCATAACCTAGAAAATGTAAACCACTAGAGTCTCTCAAGAGACATCAGGAGACTGAAAAATACTCATGCCAGTGTTACCTATTGGATATTCAGTGGATAGATGTGTTATTTGGATGTGTGCACTGATGTTTCTATCTGTGTCTATGCGTTTTTATGTCTGTATGTCTGTGTGTATGTATGTATGTATGTGTATGTATGTATGTATGTATGTATGTATGTATGTATGTATGTATGTATGTATGAATGGATGCATGCATGTATCTATGGATGTATGCATGTATGTATGTATGTGTATGTATGTATGCGTGTATGTATGTGTATATGTGTGTACTGTATGTGTCCATGTGTTTATGTTCAGATGTATGGACCAGCGGACGAGCGGACGGATGGATGGATGGATGTTTCATGAATTGACGAAACCTTATATTAATAAATCCATTGACCAACAAATTCATAAAGGCAGGTAGAGGCTTGAACATCCAGTATGCGCATGTGTGTGTGCACCGTTTGCGTGAGTGTTGGTCATGATGTTGACACAGGGCACCAGTCTGTACCAGGGAGGGAAAGACATAAGAAGAGGCTTTGAGCCAAAGATGGACAGAAAGAAAAAGAGAAGCTCTGTGTTAATAGTAAACACCATTCATCAACTGTGAAGAGAGACAGTCTGAGGGAAAAACAACTGGAAATGAAAAAAAGCCACTGAATCTTTTTAAAAGTAAATTTTGTGGGTCCAAAACCATTATTTTTTAAGGTGAACTTCTCATTTGGCCACATTTAAAACACTTCTCATATTTACCAACATAAACAATTTAGTTATTTATATTTGTCTTTTGGCAAATCACAAATTAAGCCTTTAGCATTTTCCTGCTGTTGCTTTGCATTTGACTTTTTATTTGAGAATATCTTTCCACCAAAACTCTTTTTTTGTTATATAATCATGTTTAAGTTTTAGCATTAAATGAATGAATACGTAGAAATATTAGCATTTATGCAACATAAACAGACAAAATGCTTGTTATCACAGACTTTCTTTCAGTTCTACAAATAGTGTGTGATTCTGATAGGACAAAATAATGATAAGTTTAATTTAAAAAAAGAGCACATTGTATTACATTTTCATGTAACATAATTAACAGTATTGAAGCTTTATAAAAAGAAAAAGTGTTTGTTTGCAGGTCATTATGATGGAATGCTTTCTTTTAATGTGCAAATCTTCCAACAAATGAGTTAAACTGACAAGTTGTCACTAAACAGCTGACATGTTAGTCTGTTGCATCCAACAGCAGGACCTTTCAGCAGGACTTTTTGGCCCAAAAGTGAAGATATTGTACTGATATGTTTGTGTTTTGCGTCGAACAAACATAAAATGCCTCATGAAAAACTAAAATAAATAGAAATTATCTTCAGAAAGGCATGTCCGAAGTCTGGCCCATTAGCCAAATGTAGCCCACATTCAAATTTCCAATAGGCTCCTTTCATAAAATCTATAACACATGGTATCCAGCACTTTCTAAAAGCTATTTGGGTGATTTTTTAAGTTGCATTTTAAGTTCCTGTTTCATTTTGGGAGTTTGGGAGTTTTTTTTTTTTATTGTTTTGTTTCTATTAAGTTAATTTATTATCATGGCAACCATTGACAAAATGTGGACTTTCACAAAAACTTTAGTTAGATGGATTTGTTCCATTGGAAGAAATAAAAAAATATATGTCATTGCAATAAATTGCTGATTTCATTAAAGTTCCACTGTTATTAAAAAAACTTAAAATAATGGTTTGCCCTCACACATTCCCATCTCACCAAATTTGGCCCTCTTTACAAAGTTTGGACACACTCGGTGTAGACTTTTCAAACAAATACAGAGATGCCCTGATGTCTTGCCTGAGTGTTAGACCGTCAAAAACTAATATTGCCTTTACGTCTAATTGTTGAATATACTGTTATTTCCTATTTTTCAAATGCCCTTTCAAGTGTCTTATCGAAAAATGAATTAGGTCTAAAATAAGCGACTCGGGACGTATTTGATAAAAAAACGCAGATCAAAAGAACCTCTACTCATTTCAGTGTATACGTTAGTCTTTATGTGAGTTTACATATTCATACACTTTTGCTTGTTCAAATGTGCATGTTTCGCCAAGAGATCGATAGCATACTCCCACTGAGCTCTTACTACACAGCCATGATACAGTAGCTTTAACAAACACCCAGACGGCCTCACGCAAACACACATGCACACACACAGCTATGAGTCAAACAGACTTGCCCGGTCTCACCACTCTCACACTGAGGCATCCGTGACAAGAGAGAAGGGAATCCAACAACAAGCTTTATCGATCCAGACTGGAAACCCCCCCCAGGCCACACACACACCCAAACGCACCCCCCCACACACACACACTGCTGTTGTAATGGATCAATGAGCACTTCTATGTGAAGGACAGAGCCATACAAAGAGACGTGCAGAGAAACACACCTTTTACACACAGTAACACACACTGCTGAGACATGAAGTGCATACTTCGTATCAAAGAGCAAGATAAGGGGCAGAGGGAGCAAAACGTATCATCTGACCTAAACAGTCTCGTCTGACATCCTGCAATTTACCATTGCTCCATGGAGCAGATGTTAACTGCGGCACACACGCCTGAAGACGCGTGTGCACAGACACAAATGTCAGCACATTGATAGTGTGGAAAGCAGCAGGCTCTGTTTCAGACTGAAATAAGAACTACTCATTTAAGCACTGACTAATTTGAACTGAGACTCAGATGAAGAAAGAGCAGATCCAAGACATGCCAGAGCCAAAAGGTGTGGCTGCTGTCTTTTGGGTGCCTGTGGTGAGCAGCTAAACAGAGGAATCACTCAACAAGATAAAAAATAAAAGCTTTCTTCACACAGTCCCTTCTGTCCATTTTGCACAGGTATGCAGACATAATTTGCCTGCCAATGCCTGCCAATGTCAAGCATTAAAGACCCACTCCAATGAATATCATGGTTTTGGTTTCTAAATTGTTATAATAGTATTTTCCTCATGATACAGGACATATCTAAGATAAATAGTCTTTAAATAGTGTTTCTGAGTATTACTATGTTCAAATCATTGTGACTCAGGAGCAGATGAAAAAAGCAGTTGAAAAAAGCTTGTAGTAGTGATGTAGAAACCACTATTGGCAGTTCCATTTAATACATCCACCTGCAGACAAATAGATCCATAAATATTTTCATTTTCCTCGTCCGAGCTGACATCTGGCTCCAAAGTGTACGTTTCAGTATTGCTCACCTTGTTGTTATGTTGGGGGTGTGAGGAGCTATAAGCTACCAGAAGAGTGTGTAAAGACAGGGATGATGGGAAATAAACAAGTGTCGCTCCGCAGAAACTATGTGCTAAAATAACACAATTTAAAAATAGGTCAAAAAAGGATTAGAATGGGACTTTAACATTATCAATGTCACTCAACTCAAAAGAAGGCCTGGAATGCTCCATTTTGTTAAATAGAATTCTGTCAAAGCGCCACAGATGCCAGAGAAAGAAGAAATTGATTTGCATTGACCCAGGTCTGTTAGTAGACACAAAATGGCAAACAAGGAGTAAATCTTTATACCGTGTAAATTGAGAAAGAATCTAGGTGTTTTGGTTTCCTGATCCAACTGATGTTAGATTGTCCTGCTTCTGTAATTAACCGTCAAATGACTAAGAAGAAACCAGAGCAGCAAAGCCTCTCTTAGATGAACCTTAAAGGTCTCATTGCCCTGAAGAACTGAATCCTGTGATAACCTGATCTGAATGACTTCTAATCTCCAGACGTATCAAATGACCAACTTGTTAATGTTAATGTCTTGTTTTTGTGCTGTTGAGGCGTCACCGGTGACTGAATGTCCTACCGGGGACGATGGAAACAGTGTCTTTCTCCCAGGACACCACGCTGACGTACTCCTGGACGGCGGAGGGGATGAGGCACTTGAACACGGCAACATTACCCCGCATGGAGCGCTGGTCGGCCACACGGACTGTGTAGGGCTCCCTAAACACTGGAATGTGAAAAAAAAGAATAGATATTAATCAAAGGAAACACAGCAGTTCAGCAAGTTTCCTTCACATATTGATAGAAAAGAAATTCAAGGCAGATATATTTCTATCAAAAGTTTGAATTTTATATCAATAAAACTTTAACAGGAAAATAATACAGATATTTGTTTGTATTAACATCTATTTAGGTTGTGCTTCATCCCCTGGTTTCTTATCATTAGAAAAATATTTATTTTCATACATTATCAAATATTTTCAATTTTTTTAAAGACTCCTGCAAAATTTAAAATACATGTTAGTCTCCAGGGTACAGACACATACCTGATCCTGAAGTTTTTCCACACATTTTTGTTTGTTACTTTGGCAATAAATAGCATTTAAAAAGATGTGTGCACAAGTAAATAACATCATAAATGTTTGTTATTCTGCCTCCACATTTATTTTCTATTCGATTTTTAAACCAGGGATATTCACCTTAGCCGTTCAACTTCTAATAATTCCAGTGTCTCACTCTAAAACCCTGAAATTTTAATGTCACAGTTTGAGTGTAAGGGAGGGTGACTAGGAACCACTGTATGTTGAAGGGGATGCACAGTGATAGGCTGCTGGCCTTTTAAAAAACAACGCTTCAGATGCTATGAGACGGCGAGGAGTGGAACTGTCACATGCAGGCGCCAGGCACCAAAAACACACCCTCTGCACATGGCATGCAGAACACTAGTCTGTGAATCTGTGCCAGTGTACAGAAAGGATGGTGGTGATTAAGACAAGCTTAATGATGAAAACAGTAGCCTGTAGCGAACCGAATTATCTCTCCAGTTATCTGTCACATTTAGATTATTGAGGAATGTGAAACGCTGAATCAGAGCATACATTTTCATTAAACAAATTAAGTGAAGTGAAGATAAATTAATTGATTGTCTTAGTGAGTAGAAGAGATGGGTAGTTCAAGGGCATGTCAGCTGGATAGACTATTTTGAAAGCTGAACTGTGCAGGTTCATTCAATAAATAGAAACATAAGACATGAAAAACTAGGACTGGGTTGATAAAATCAATTACTTGATGAAAATCAATGAATATCGATCTAAGCTTAATAGATTAGCAATCGATCCATAAAAGTAAATATTGATCTAACGCATAATGCTAAACCCCGCTAGCTTGATGCTAATGGATAATGGGATTTCTCATAGAGGTTAATATCACTAGAGATGACGCGCAGGCTTTTTACTATTGTGAGAGATGCATAAAGAGCGATGTCATATTGGACTGGTATAAAAGCCATGAGACATGGCTTAGCACAGGGGTCTGCAACCTTCAACCCTTAAAGAGCCATTCAAGTCCATTTTTATGCTACTGGAACTATTATGATAAAAGTCCTTTTTTTGTGTAACATAGAATTATGAAAAAAAAAGAAAATGAAAAAAAAGAAATGGTTTATAACTTTTGTTGGGGTTTTGCATGATATGCTTTAAAAATAAAAGAGAACCTGGATCATATTTGATTATCTTAATGCAGCAAACGTAGGTAGTGTTATTACAGCAGTGGAAAAGAAAAAATATATATATTTTACCATCGTTGGTGCATCTCAACCAGAAATTACATAATCAGATCTAAGTGATCCATACTGTATGTTTAGACCATGGGGAACACTTAAAATTCTTAAATTTTTCAACAATAGGAAATTTGCTTTAAAATCTAATGTTCCTTAAGTATGAATATTGGCTGTACTCTAATCTCCAACAGATTTTTGGTGGTAAAAGGCTCTAGTAAAATGTTTTGGTGCAACTTTGAGGAAGATGCATCGCTATTTTAATTTAAAATAGAAAATCCACCATGGAGGGGTCAAAGAGCCAAATGTGGCTCCAGAGCCACAGGTTGCAGACCCCTGGCTTAGCAGATACAGTAAAATTACCATAAAATGCTTAATTTTGGTTGGATTTTAAAAAGTAAAAACTGTTGGTCATCAGAAAAACAATTCCCAGGTCATGGTAATAATGTTTTTGTACAAAGTGCAACAAATGAACATTTCAAACTTTTGAAAAATACATACCTGATGTATGGTTGTGATTTTATTCAAATCTACACACAGACTAACATTTATACAAACTGTTTGACCCTCGGTCTGTGTTTATAAACGCATCGGTGGTAGCCTCAGACTGCTAGCGCCCATTATATACATATATATATTTAGGCCAGTCGGCGCCTGGATCCGCACGACACAGTCTGAACCGACAGAGAACCGTCGCCCAGTTAGCCCGGTCGACAGCTGCGCCAGTCCCGATGGTCCCGCAGATGGAAGAGAGGGCACTCCATCCACAGCCGGCGAGCGGCGAGGTCCGGACGGCATCCGCTTTAAAGCGCGCAGCAGTCAGGACTTATAAATTCAAATGGCGGGGGTGGCAATGCTGGGCTGGGGGCTCCTGTTCTACAAGTGGATCCCACTCAGCCTCTCTATCAGAAGGACTGTAAGCACACAGCAGAGGGCAGGCGGTCTTTCATTCACCACATTTCCCGATTCAGCGCTAGACTTTTCCCTCTTTGCTACAGAGGAAATCCTGGTTAGTTTATTTTTCTCCACTTAGTAATCTAATTACCAGCGGGTCGTCTGATCTGATCTGAAATCCAAAACACATACAAATACCACGGTCATCCTCCATAAAACGGAATAGATCGGTGGTCCTGCCAGAGAATGTGGAAATAGTGCAAAGTCTAAATCTGTCAATGATTTTAAAGAGGCCATAAGATCCACCTAAACGTTCACTACTGAGAGTAAACTCACTCAGATCTTGTTAAAATGTTTTTTAGAAGTGATCTTTTATCAGCTAACAAAAATAATTTACTAGTAAAAAGTCACATTCTTGTTTTTCCAGATCTGTTTGTGCAATTGTAGCACAGCAATAAACAGGCATCTTTACCATTCCAATAGGGCATTTAACTTTGTGTACGCAACAAGCTACCATGCCATCTCTTGTGATATATCTCGTTGGGATTTCTCATAGAGACGGCTAAAGCTAACGTTTGGTCGACCGAAACATGCATTGTTGGCTACATTAATATCTTTACATACTCACAGGCATGAATTCTCCCAAATCTACTAAGGAAATAATTTTGGTGGTCCAAAGAACCATTTTTTGCTCATACTTTCTTCTTCTGGAATAAGGTGTAATGCTATAGCGTGATCACCACTCAGTGGCCAAACTGAAACGGACTCCAGGAGAGGCAGAACAATTGATGGTGCTTCTGCGTTTGAGTATTACTGTATGGTATTAATAATCTCATTATAATTTCTCTTAAAAATTTTACAGTATGTGAACTGCATCAGATTAATATGAATATCTTTAAAACATATATAGATAATTAATGTATTTCGTAACAAATGTGTCTAAATGTGTAAATCATGTAAACTCAAAATGGAATTACATCGAATTTAATAGAGTGGATCAAAAGAATCAAAAAAAAAAAAATCAAAATGGAATAAATCCAGGCTCCGTTGAATCAAATCAAATCAATTCTGGGAATTATTGGTGATACCCATCTCTAAAAAAAAAAAAAAAAAAAAAAAAAAGAAGGAAAAGAAATAGAAAAAAAGAGAATCCTTTTAAAAATGAGGACAGTAGAAGTTCAACAATGTTGAAAAATAAAAACAAATTCACACATACACAACAGTAAAGGTGGCCCCACCCTCTGGTGAGCTTGAGCTTTCCCCCAGCTCTCCAGTGATATAATTAACGCCTAGCCTGAAGGCCGGTTTCCTCTGTCATTAATAATGCTTTATGCCATCCGCCACAGTGACTAGAACCCAGCAGAACCAAAGCTGATGTCCTTGTCCAAACGCTGGAGAGTCTTTCACCTTAAAGTTCAAAGTTTAATCTTTTAAGCCCTCCACTGTTTTACTTTGCTCATTTATATCGGGGTGGGGGGTAGGGGGGGTTTGTCTGCTAATTTTTGAAGGACAAAATCATTTTTTTCCTGTAACAGGTGCACTGTACACACTATGATGTGGTGAGAGGATATATCACCTGACAAATGGGCTGCTATTGTGTTGGCTGAGGTTTAATCTGTAAACAAATCAAAGCTTAAGCACACAGTCATTCTAATCAGGTCTTCATTTTAATTCATCTAAACAATCCCAGCTTTTCATCGACACCATCTATCTGTGGATCAATAGTGTAAATCGACGGAAAGGCCTCGGCTGTGGTGGCCAAGCCGATCTTTACAATCATTTATTTACTCTCTGACTGACCCTGATGCCTTCTGTCAATAACAAGTAGGATCCCCAATGACCATTGAGCCTCTCATAGAGTGCTTTAAATCAGTTTGACAGCTTGTAAATATTTACTGCTCTGATGTCAGTCACACATTACACTCCATCAGAAGTTCAAAGCCAGTCAAGGTCATTTCAGGTCAACCAGTCATCTTACCTGCTCCTAATATCTGGAATTATTCTAAAATGAGGGTTAAGAAAGTCCTACGCCAATTAATATTAGTTTCAAAAAGCTCAGGGCAGAAGTATATTCTGGTGAGCACCCAATGAAACCAGCCCAAAAAGAGGCAGCTGTTTTAGTGGCACCATCATTAATCATGATTCCCTTCCAGATATGGCAAACACAGAGAACAAAAAAACATCACATATTCATCTTCTTAAGCCTTGTAACATGATGAAAATGCTAGCCCAACTGATTTGTGTGTAAATTGCACTCCCCCTCATCACACGTGCAGCCGGATTGTTAGAATGTTACTGATGCCTGACTATATGCAGCCTGGTTGCCTGGAAACCAGCTAAAACATGGGTCTGGGTAACTGGGCACACTGGGAGGCAAGTCTTGTATCACTGTCGCTTTAATAATTAACGATGGGGAAACCAAATACGCCATTTACTTATTCATAAAGCCAACGACTAAAAACACAGAAAATGAGAGAGATGAAGGAAAAGTGCAATGCAACACAGAAAAAATGTAGGCAAGTAGGTTTCATTTTAAAATTAATTTGAAAACAAAAAGAGCAAAGTTGGTTTAATGACCCACTGAATTACAATCAAAATGTTAAGAAAAAGAAGGAGCTAGAAGATCATTAGTTAGGAAAACAGAAAGATAAGATAGTAGCGCTTCATTCAGCACTTGGTTTTAATTACTTCTATTCCATTTGTATTAGGAAGTGTTGGGGGATTTCATATTTTTTTGGACAGAAACTTTTTTAAAGACTATCAATTGCGAAAGCAATTACTGTTATCAATCTTCATGCTTCAACACAGACTCTACATTTAAAATTTTTCATTTGTATCTAAAACATACATGTTTGTCCTAAAAAACAAGTGTCAGTAATTATAAGGAAAATAATCTAGGGTTAGTTTAAAGTTAAACAAAAATGTAAAAGTAAATCATTGTTTGGTATAGGTTTTTTATTAGAATACATTGACTCTGACAAGTTCATAACAGTAAAAAACAAAAAAGTTTCAGTTACTTATGGTGTGTGTTGCTTTTGTACTGACATATATTTAAAAAATATATAACATATTGTCTCTAGAAGTGAATTCTATTAACCATAATATTGTGTTCAGGTCTAAACTGAACAGTTTTCAAATCTGAAAATTGGTAAATTTTGACCCAAACAATATCAAAGGGTTAACTAATTTCTAAGTATGTAATCGATCTTTGATAAATGCAATCTGCTCAAATTGTCTTTTTTTAAATAAGAAATTTTGATAATTTTCCTGCAGAACAAATGAAGTTGATTACTACTGATATTTTTTGAATCTTTAATGAGAATGTTTAGATTACTGTTGATGAATATTATAAATGATTTGTCTATGGATGTTTTTGAAATTCTATTACATCACTGATATTATTGATCTTTCATCACCTGAAACTATATTGATATTTGATTTTTAAATCCTGAACCGGATATTGATTATTCTTGTAGAGAAAATGTATGGTCGAGTCGGGTGGGATATATAAGTTCGCTTCCTTCCACCCCCTTTCAAGCGATCTATTTGTGATTTATTATGTGATGTTATTCCATGTATTATAACCCGATTGCTTGAAATAAACCATTTCATTCATTCAAAGACTGAACACTTTTGAAAAATGTTTAATTAACCAAAAAATGCATTTTTTGTGTGTTTTTAGCATATTGTAGGAGTGTTTTTCTAATGATGGAGGACATAACATTAGAAAATTAAGATAAAAAATTTCTGAGTATTTCTTTATTCAAATCAGTGTAAACCAGGAGCAGTTGAAATTATGCTGTTTCAAAGTTGTTATGTACAACTTACAATCTGCAGGCCGCAAGTTCCCTGCTCCGCTCCATTCCGATGCATCTACTTGTAGTTAAATAGATCCATGTAGGTCTTTGTTTTCCTCGTCTGAGCCGTATTTAGCTCAAAACTGTGAGGGTGGATAGCTGTGATATTGCTCATCATTTTGTTGCACCAGTGATGTTAGCTTAAAAGGAGAGTGTAAACAAATGGATGATGGGATATGAGCACAGGCTTACTCTGCGCCAAAAGTCCCATCCACAACTCAGAGGCAATTTCGGAGGAACCCGTTTAAAATATCCAAAAAGGATTGGAGGACTTTAATTCTTTGTGGCTTTTTATGTTTTTTTTTTTTTTTTTTTAATCTGTTTTGAAGAATAACTTTGGGAATTTCAGGATAAATTAGGAGATCAAGTAAATATAAAGCTCTTCTGTTTTTCCTTTTTTATAAACTATTTATTAATTCAAAATCAGAAATATATTGGTAAGACTAACATGAAACAAAATGAGAAGGAAATAGAGGAGGGACTGAAAAAATGTGATGTAAAAAGGGAGTAAGAAGCAGTAAAACATGACTCCTTGGTGAGGAGGAGGAGGCTGGGTAGACGTTCCAGAGGTGTCTATCTGGAAACTGTCAGCTGTCATTCCCTTACACCACCTGAGATGCCACGCCTTATCACTCACCACTGTGTCGCCCATGGCAACCACAGACAAGCACGGGAGTGATCTTCTGCGTCGGGTTAAGGGTAATGAGGTTGCTCACACGCACACGAGCCGTGCAGCAGTGGAGTTGTGATTGCTTCGGCATTTAATTGATTAATTGTTGTAATTATTTACAAGGGAAGGTCACTGCAACACCCATGCTTGCTGAAAGGTCACTCTCACGCTGGAGGGACTGTCCGCCATATGGGTGTGTTTGTTTGAAGCAAAGAATCCAGCATCATCTTCCAGAATGGTTCCCCCGCTGCGCATGAGTGAGTTGTGGAACTGCTGACTGTTCATGTGGGTATGACAATCAATCAAAATGCCTGCCTTGCTTTTAGCATAACCTGAAAATCAACTTTTTTTCATGATTCTTTTCACATCTTTCCTTGTCTGCGGCTCCCTCACTTCTGCCAAACACCCTGACAAAGAGCTGGCAACCAAACATCGAGAGCCAGCTTGAGGAAAATGGCTGTGTGTATGCGTCTGCATAAATGTGTATACGTGTTTGCATGTGTGTGTAGTTAGGGGACTTTCCAGTCCATGGACAGATGGAGAGACTGGGAGACAGGAGGCTTGCTGGCATGAGATGCGCGCATGCTGTTGTGCGTGTTAGTATGAGCGTGCGCGGTGTCTGCGTGTTCTGAGAGCGTGTGCGTGCATTTGCATGTGAACGCACACAGTGTCGGTTTTGAACCTGCACATCCAGTTTGCACACCACCTCCGGTCACATGCACGTGTTCAGGGGTTTTTTGTGTGTCTGTGAATGTGAGACAGGGTAGCAACACCTTCTCACAGTGTGTTCAGCACCACTCTCCAGCTTTGACCTTGCCAGGAAGTGCGGACAGGTCACCAAACCAACTGGCTGTGCGCAGACTGTGTCTGTCTTCTAAAATGTTTTTAATCCACAGAGTCACAACATGGCTTTCCAAAACACTTCACAGTGAGAAGCTGTGGCTATGAGACACCAACATGAAAATATTTAAAGGTAACTGAGCAACTGAGCATCTATTTCTATCTCATACTCAGGTACTGTAATTTCTGGACTATAAGGTGGATTTCAAAGCTTTAATTTCCTCACTAAAACAACAGTGCTCCTTATAACCCGTAGCACTGATTAATTATGTTGTGTATACTGATGCTGAAGCGATTTTAAGAGGTGCACAATGCTCTGTCAAAATGTCCGTCTGTTTTTTTACGAGTTCCAAAAAAGGTTGGGTTATTGCAAAGAAGCTAACATAGCTAACATGTAGCTAAGACAAACTGTGTTTTTCTTTTCTTTTTTTTCTTTTCTTTTTAAAATTACTAACAAGATTGGGAGTTAGCTTAGTCATACATAGTAATGCTTGTTTTAGCCGCATTGGTTTGTTTTTTCTCATGTTACAAACTAGGAGTTACAGGTTTTGTGAACAGGCTAACGTATCACAAACAAGTTCTAGAGTTACTGTGAACACATTCAATGAAGCCTGACTGACTGACTGGCTTATCTCTGACACTAATTATGATTAGAGTTTTCTTAACATAAACTGATGTGAGAATTATATGGAGCCCCTAGTGTAGGCATCTGCAACCTGAGGCACAGGAGCCACAGGTAGCTCTTTTATTCCTACATTGTGGCTATTTGGTTGTGAAGAAAAAGGTAAGGTTTTTACTGTAAAATAATTTTGTTTTGGCTTATTTATTTTAGTTAACTAATTTAGGTCATTTATGCCTATTTTTTTCTATGTAGACATTTGAACTAGATTCTGCAACTACATTTATCTTCCATACTTAAATTAAAAAAAGGTAAGGGCATATCAGAGTCACAAGATTAAAAAATGTCATCTTTGACATCTGCATTTTTGATTCGAGTAAATCTGCTCCAACAGAAGAATTCTTTTCTACACAAGGTGTATTTTATTTTGAAATGAACTTCTATGTGATGCTTAAAAAAAAAAAAAGAAAAAAAGTTACCTGTAAATATAGAAAAATAGGACACTGTTATAATTTATTATTTTTAAATTTCTAAATAAAACGGTAAATGCTCACAAAATTTTAAATATTGTGTATTTTTCTAAACAGTGAAGTGCGCCTTGGTGGCTCTCATTGGTTTTTGGTTAGTAAATGACTCTTTTAGCGTTAAAGGTTGCAGACCCCTCCCCTTGAGGGAAATAGAAGTAAACAACATTTGTACTGATTTCTTTTGTACAAATAAGTTGTGTGAAACGTGTGTGCAAGTGCATCTCGCTCCATAACAAACCGCATGATTTAAAAAAATTATCTTAGGTAACGTTCAGATTTAGTATAACTCAATAAGCTCACGTAATGTCAGTTTCAGATAACTGACTCTGAAAAGTATCCGGTGTGCAAATGACCAATTACTTTCTTGTACGCAAAAGATATTTTCATACCAGTTAGTTGTTATTTGTTTACTCATGATAAACAAAGTGGTTCACACGAAAAACTAATAATAGTTTTATTTTAACATATATGTCCAATTAGAGGCTCAGAAGAATCAGGCTAAAGTTATGTCATGTCCTTAAATATTTCACCTGAATTAACATAGATTAAACATAAAATATTAGCAAAATCCTTAATTTGTTATCTGAAAGATTTAGGGTTTGCTCAGCTATCTTGAGGTGTAAATGAAAATCTCACCTGCTTTGATATGGATGCTGGGGCTTCGGAATCTTGCCTGCTTGGTTCTCAGCAGTGCAGAAGTACTCGTTGTCGTGGATGATGCTGTTATAGGCTGAGGGTGAGAAGGGGTATAGCTGGAGGGTGCCATTGGCATGCACAGGCGATCATGGGCACATCGATAAAATGTACGTATCTCCGGTGGCCAGGTACCAGCGCAGGACGGCATGGGGGGCGCCGCCCGCAGGGCAGGGCAGGGACACCCCCACCGAGCTGGAGAAGGTCACCCGCTGCAGGGAGGCGTTCACAAAGTACAGCCGCGTAGAGACAACATCCTCACTGTTGACTGTTGGCATGACAGAAAGAAAGAGAGGCGCAGGGTTAAAGGTAGCAATCAAAAAGCATTTCTGAGTGACAACTTTTTTAAAAAGTTTCTTGAAGGTTTTCCTGAAATAGAGGCGATTTTGGCCTTTGATAAGAGCAGAGCTAAACATGGAGGCTCCAAACAATATGTCTAAAAAAAATCAGAAACACGTTTGAAGAGTTTCATTTCAGCTCAAAAACTAACGGGACAAACACAACAGCTGGCAGGAACAACCAGGGCAGCAGTGGCTCAGGTGGTTGAGCAGGTCGGCCATTGATTGAAGGGGTTGTAGCTCAATCCCCGCCCCCCCCCAACTCAACTATTGCTGTGTCCTCGGTCAAGACACTTCACCCTCACATTCTCCACTGTGCCTCCACTGGTGTGAGAATAATGTCCTGATGTGATGATCAGAGGGGCCATAGGCCACGCCTCTGTCAGTCTGTCCCAAGGCAGCTGAGGCCACATCAGTAACTCACCAAGTGTGACTGAAGAGTGAATACATATAGGGTATATATTGCAAACTCTTTGAGCGTCAGGCATAGCACAGAAAAATCTAACTCATTGTTATTGACAATGAAAGGCAGTCTTTCATGCTTTCATCAAGCCTCAGTGTTGTTCGATAGGCCCTCCACAGGTCATGTTTTGACTGAAAAGTGATTATAAAGTAAGCAACTGTCTACAACAACTAGTGAGTAATTTATTTATTTTTTTTTTTTCAAATTTCATTTGACTACCCAGTTTGATGCAGTTTTAAATCTACCAATTCAGTTTCATTAGAATTTCAGTTCACCTAAAGGTCACCCCAAGATCATTCAGAAAAACAGAGAATAAAAATCCCAATTGTTAAAAGTCCCACTCCAACTACATAGTGGTCCATAGTAAAAGTGTTCCCACTGGTCTTCTAATTTATATTATGCAGTTTTTGGCCAAAATTCAAAAGCCTGTATAATTTTTAAAGACATATTTTTTGTGGAGCAGCAGGAGTTCATCTGAAATGTGCTGTTTGTTGGAGTGGAAGTAACCCTACACTGATATCCCATCATGCTTTGTTTAAACTCTCTAGCTCACAGCTTTTTGCAAACCACAAATTAGCATTGGTTTTGCAAAAAAAAAAAATGGCAAGCAATATTGGAGTTATGATGCAGTTTTTCAGCCGGATGCCAGTTCAAACGAGGAAAATGGATATATCTGTCCACAAGTGGATGCATCAGAATTGGAGCAGGGAGAGACTTTGCCTGCCCCATTTAGTTGCTGTGTCACAAATATGAGCTTTTTCAAACTACAGCTTTTTGGGTTTTTTTATCTTTTCCTGATCCATCACAATTAGAATAAAGATTCAAAACTCAGTTTTAATCTTACATTTCTTATATATTTCTTCAATCATGAGAAAAAAGGCTACAAGAACATGTTAAAAGCACCAAAATCGAAATTTTCATTGGCGTGTGTCTTTAAAGTATCAGCAAAATGTCTAAGTAAAGTCAAACTTCCACCCATCTGATCCAAAACACAAAGTGAATGTGCAGCCACTTGGGTCACCTTAGCTCAACAACTTCCCACCTATCTGCCAAACTGTGATTCATCTCATCCCATATGCATTATACTAATATCACTAATCTAATAGAATGTATCCAGCGAGCCCTTTTGGATGCCTTCAAGTCTGTAGAGGAGAAGCTATGGGCAAAACAACTTCTCCACCCTTTCTTCAAATGTCCCTCATTGTGTGGCTATAGATCACACAGGTGAATCAGACCAGAGTCAATGGAGTTTCTGTATAAAAAAATATCACAGATATGTTTCAGCTGATGTCCAATGAAGGAGCAATGATCTTGGAATTAAAAGCTGCCATGGTAAAGATGAAGACTTTAACTGGACGTGGTATCCTGAGAGGAACCGACCCGCCAAAGACCCGCTAAAACAAAAAACGTCTTTGGCCACATTACAATGGAGGATTGAGCCATCCTTTCACATCAGTATGTTTCGTGTGCGTTTGCTGGGACAGGCGGAGGGAGGGTGGTGGAGGTGGGGGGGTAGAGGAGTGTAAAGGAATTGCTGAGCTCAGCTTGGCCGGAAGCCAGAAGAAGATACCGTTCCTCGAGCCAGACAATTTTCTTCTCAGACAATAATATGTAATTAATCTGTTTTTTTTCCAGGTTTGTGTCAACAATGCATGGATCAGCCATGTGTGTGTAATTTCTGGCATTAAGCAAGAAAAAGGAGATCTGTCAATGAAAGACCAAAGACTCAATTAATTGGGATTTCATCTTGAATTTTTTATGGAGTGTACACATCATTTTGTATTGAACACGAGCAGCTACATAATGAAAGATGGCCCCGGGAGTTTTCTACTAAGGATCTCGAAAGCTTGGATAAATCATTTATTTCAAATTGTATTTTTTAGGTTTGTTTTGTCAACTACTAACTGGGATCTCCAGATATGATAATAAAATGCAATAATGGGGGATAAATCCAATAAACTAATAGCTACAAATTAAAAGGAAGGGAGAAAAGACAAGTCAGGATCTAGCAAACGGTTTTAAGATTTTCTGTCTATCTCTGATCCATCCAATTGGATTTTTCCAATTTTTTTTCTGTTTAGATTGAAACACATCTTTGGGATAAGACACACTGTTTCATTCTCATTTTATTTGCAACTTGGTCAAAATGCATGTTTCTTTTTTGACAGTTGTCTTACCCCATGCACGTCTGCTTTTGATTCCTCCAGCCAGATTATAGACAACCAATCCAACGACTAAATGACTAAAGTCCATGTGATCTACTTTTAGATCTCACACAGTCGATCCTCTTTGTAAAAAACGCTGCTGTAGGAGGCTGGCGTCTGACTTCCCTGGTCTTTATGCATGTGTGGGTGTGGAGCTGAATGAGACATCAAGGATTCCGGCAGGAGTACAAATATTGCAGACAGGACATGGGTGGCTGGTTGAGGGGAGGGGAATGTGTGTGTGTGTGTGGGGGGGCCCTCAGGTGCAAAAGTGTTTGAATTTAGCTGAAGAGGTGAGTGCAAATTTTTAGACATCCATGGGTGGTAAGTAAAAAAAGGGGGGGAAGGAGGATAAAGTTGAAGGCCTTGTTTTTAAAGTCAAACAACAGAGAGGAGAGCAGCAGCAAAAAAAGGTGCATGCTGGGAAAGTATTTGTGCAGAAGGAAGGTATAGATGTCAAGGGCGTAAAAACCTAACGCTGAAGCAGATGTTCCACTCAAAAATCGGAATTTAGGTCAACTTCAATCCTACCTACTATTTGATTTTTATGTCACTCCCTCTCAAAGGCTGTCTGATTTCAGCACCATGGAGAGCAACACAACACACTGCTGAGCCACACATGAAGTTAGTGAGGATCTGGAAAAGCTCCCATAGTGTTTGAATAACAAGGGCTGAATAAGAATCCATATTTTAAAAAAATAATCAAAGGTGTATAATTCTCATTATAAAAACTACAAAAATGGAAAAAAAAAATTATGACTATTATTACCAGAATAACAAGATTGTGTGTCATGAAATGAGGTTATTTAGCAAAAACTAATCTAAAATGCTTGAATAAGGTGTGAAAACCTATGTTCAGTCAAGGACAAACATCAGACCACGGTGTGACGGATAAAATTAGGAAATTTTAAAGACCCACTTCAATAATAATTGTCTTTTGTGTTTTCAATGTCTTCCTGTAGAATTTTTTCAGGACAGAGAACATATATTTAAAAAATATATGTGATTAAAATTCCATTTCTGAGTATTTCTGTATTTAAATTTATATGAATCAGGAGAAGACAAAAAAATGGCCGTTAGTAAAAGTGTGTAGTTGTTACATAAAAACTACAACAGTACACAACAAGCTTCCTGCTCTACTTCATTCTATTGCATCCACCTGTATGCAAATACATCCATGTATGTTTTCATTTTCCTTGTCTGAGCTGACTTCCGGCTCAAAACTGCATGGCTGGATATCTCAAATATTGCTTGCCATTTTGGTTGCACCGGTGATGTTAGTTTGGGGTTGTTATGGGATTTAGCGCTTTTAGATGAGCAGAGTGGAACTTTAAGATATTTGCCATTTGTGGCACAAAAGAAGTCCCTTCAAGGTCAGAGGAGTCAGATAACTCCTGAACTGCAGTTCAGATGCTAAAGCAACTCAATTCTGCAAAACTTCAATGTGAGCCTGAAATGACAGTTCTGAGAATGTGTCCAAATTCTCCCAAAAAAAGCGATAGTTTGGCTGCTCTCTTTGTCATGCAATAGAAATTCAGGTCACTGGGATCACACACATAAACACGCATTGACACAAAGACAGCGAACAAATGCAGAGAAGCACTCTTTGCTCTACTCTGCACAAATTACAGACTCCTGTAGCAAAGGCTGATATGATCTTATTGACTCACTTTCAACAGTGATCAATTTAATGCCGGCTTGAAATCATGAAAAATAAAAGCGGAAATTATTCATGTGGCCATTTGAACCTGCAAGGTAATCACAAAATGCAAATAGCTGATCAAGTACAATCAGCAAGAAAAAAAAGTTTTTGTTGTTGTTGATATCGTTTTTCCACGACACTGCTTTCTGATCAGGGCAGAAAAAATATATAGATTTTGGTTTAAAAAAGGAAAAAATGGTACTTAAAGAGTCATGACTGTGGTTGTTCACAGCTAAAAATATAGTTTAATATCTAGCTGTAGAAAGCAAAAATCTCTATTTTTTTATTTGTGCAACATCTAACCTCTGGTTTGACCATAACCCTTCGGTTGCCCGGATCTCCTTTTCTTTCCTTTCTCCAGCAGAGAAACAAGGAGAAAAGGAGCAGCACTCATGCATTCATGAACTGTATTTTTGATTCCCTTCTTCAAGGCTGGAAGCACTGATTTCAATAAAGAAGGTCAAAGTGATTTAGAAACATATTTCCTGCGGGTAAAGTCGTTCCTAATTTTTTCAATTTCTTTTCATTTTTTTTAACCTTTACTTTTCGTGTTTCCTTCCAGCTTGTTTTTAAGGTAAACCTTTCTCTTACCCAGGTCAAATTTGCACATTTTCCCTGTTTTTAGAGTGGATTTGAAAATGGTGCATGAATATGGATAGTAGGGAAACAGGGATATTGCCTATGCTGAACCACTATGCATAATGCAGGTTTTCCTGTCTCTTCCAGATCCATTCACAGACACATATACACTCAGATTCACTGTATGCAGATATTGGAAAAACAGGGTTATAAACCCCCACTGCTCCAAAAGAAGACTTTTTCTCCTTTAAACAGTCACAAAATGTAGTTTGTAATTCTCAAATATGTTCCTAACAGATTAAGTGGACAAAACACATTCAAACTCAATAAATATGCTTACACATAACACAATCCAAGATATTCTCCACAGAAAGAGATGAACATTTATTGTTCCATCTCAAGGACTGTGTGATGTTAAATGCTAAGATCAGCTGGTTCAGTGTCAGTAACTTATAGATGAAATAAATAACAAGAACAAGGAGTAAGAAAAACGACTCAGCTGGTTCAGTGTCAGTAACTTATCAGGCAGCCATTTCAGCGTCTGAAAATCTCCCACTTCAAAAGGATGATCTCTGCTGTTGAAGTGAGCGCCAGAAATGTGGAGGTTTTTTCTCTCGCTCGGAGGGGGAGCCATACATTTTTGACACTAGCAGGACAGGGGAGAGGAAAAAGAAGGACGAGTGACAGTGGAGAGCATTTTTGCTCCACTATTTTGAATTGATTAATTTATTTAAGACGCAGCAAGCTGCCCGCCTATGCGTAAAGCGCGCATAAAAAGCAAGGAGAGCGCGCGCCCCTCTCCATCAGACAAACCACACTGTTGCGTGTTGGACCTGTTGAGGGTTCTCAAGTTCCCCGTCTTTGCAGCAGCTGTACAACGTGGCGCAGGGTTACAAATGATCTACGTCTCACTGATTAAAAAAGGAAACGTGAGCCAACAGGGAACTGGCCTGTTGTTGGATCTTCCTCAAGTTCTTTTTATTAAACCTCTATTTAACCAGGTAAGTCATTAAGAACAAGTTCTTATTTACAATAACGACCTGGAAATGAACCATCCCAGGTCCTTACTAGAAAAAGGAAGAAAAAAGTTCCGCTCTATAACTGAGTGAGACTTCACTTCCCCATCACAAGAACTGAAGTCATCACTTCACACCAGCTGCCCAACGAAGTGATTTCAAAATAAACAAAATGTTCACACAGAATGTGCAACGGAATGACTTGTTCGTGTCTGTGCTGTACCGCTCAACTGGCAGCATGAAACCAGACTTCTCTCACATCAAGGAAAGAAACGTCACTTCAGAATGACAAGTGGCAGGAATAGCACCTTGATTGGATTACTTTGGGTTAAATTTGGGGAAATACGCACCGTGAGACATTTAATATAAGTGCAAAAAATAAACTCATCACAGTTCCGTGAACTCACGCGATCTATTGTGTGAAATAACTTCTTTATTTAAATAGAAGAGGGAGAAAGTGCACCCCCATAAGCTGCGATGGTATAAAATTTGCGCACACGCAGCTACAAAGGTGTTTCCTATTTTCATCATCCACTTGTGTTAGTTTCCAAACCCCAACAAACACCCGAAAGCTTTGTGAGTGTCTCCAAAAAGACAACCAGTCTGACTCATTCTTAGTCATTGGGCTCCCCCTCCAAGCCCCTCTCTGGTCTGACAATATGTCGTTTCCAAATTTACCGCAGCCTTCCATGCGCACATCAGAAACTGCAGGTCAGTTTCTGAAACTTTATTCAAAAGGAAACCAATAAGAAAACGTTTCAGTTTAAAATCTATAATTTTCACAAAAAATATATTTCAAACTTGGGAATATATGCATGTATTCACAATTCAACGGTTTAAAAAATACTTAGCACTTTTTGGGAAAAACACAAAAGAAAATAAAGTAACACACAGTTAATGCCACCAGGTTTTAAAGCAATTAAAGTTACGGTGTGGAGTTTGATGCAAGTTAAAGCTCATCTCTTGCAGGAGGTATGTCGGCCGAAACTGGTTAAAACCGGAATCTCATTAATTGATTAAATAATTACAGAAAGAGCTTTCACTCCATCTCAACACCACACGGTGTTTTCTTTGAAATCTGCCCAAATGCACTCCTAAAATTCTAAAAATGTCATCCCAAAAGATGCGCTCACACCCTAAATGATCTAAAATTGCATTAAATGTTCTGATCACTTAGGTCTTTTTCTCTATTTTCCGGGCCTTGTTCTGGCCTGCCAGGCCTGAAAAAAAAAAAAAAAAAAAAAAATTCCCACACAGCCCTCAACTGAGTTAATCTCCATTTTATTTTCCTAAAATGACAGACAGCCTCCCAAATCATGACAAAGAGGAATGAGCGTGCCCTCCCTTCACACTCACACACCTCCCCAGCAGGAATCCATCCATCCCCCCCACCCCCACCTCACCCCAGCCCACACACACACACACACGCACACAGAACCTTCCTTCTCTACATTAATGGGTGCAGGTGTGCTGATATGCAGCCAAATTCAAGCCAGCAATGACCTCATGAATATTTAATTGGTGGCACATAACAAATGCAAATGAAAATAAATAAATAAACTTAAATAAAAGTGTTGGAGGAAATATCTTTCCTGAAAAAAGGAGGAAACGGTGCGCAGTTCTAGGAGGAGCAGCCGAGCAAAGAAAATACGCAGTCCTGATGCATATGCATGTATGATAATAGATCGTTCCCCTCCCTCAAAATTCATATATTAAAACATAAAAAAGACATAGCAAACAACAAAAACCTTTCTTTGGAGCTGAATTCGTGTGAAATGAGGAGGATGTTTTTGCCCATTTGAAAGCAACGGAAAATTGAAGTTTGTTTTCCACCGCGTTATCTACATCTCTCCCATCTCAAGCACTCTTTCCGCTCCAGTGGCTGTTTGTAGCATCCCCTCTTCCTCTCTCTCTCCCACACACACACACACACACACGTTAACACCCCCCATCCGCCACAAAAACACACATGCACACACGCACACACACGACAGATCTCGTTCATTCACGAGAAGGGGCGATGTACAGTGCGTATAATTGAAATAGACCCTGTAATCCAATTACATACAACAAAAACAACACAGAAGTCCCAGCCGCAGCTGCAGCCTGCATGGCAGAGGGCACTGCCAAGGCCAATGATGGCGAACATCAAGCAGCCTCTCTAAACCCAGAAAGGAGAGCTTGAAACTTGCCTATACAAAAAAAATAATAAAATAAAAACAAGATGCATCTTCAACTTTAAAATCTCTCCAAAACGACGCAAAAATGCATTTAATTGGTAGATCAATAAAAAAGTCAAAGTTATATTGATGTTCTTTTAATCAACTCACTATAAGTCCTTGCAAAGTGACTAAAAACGTGTTAAAGGCAAATGAGTCATTATCTCGCATCTGCAGCATTGAGAGCAAAGCCAATCAGTAGAATCTGGTGGCAGAGAAAATGGTGGATGAATAATTAGAGCTGGGATGATAAGAACTCAGTCTGCACACGAGCACTCCGCTATTTATCTGAAACGAAACTGTATGCAAAGCATCCCCTTATTTCCATTTGAAGTATTATATTAATATTGTGCATAAGCATCAGTTCATAGCTCTATATAAAATGGGCTGATCTATGTTGCAGTATTTTGCAATGCACGCTCAATATATGCATTTATTCTAACAAGAAGGTGAAATAATAGAAAAAGCAACAAATATATTGTATGTTTCTTTGTTTTTGTTTTATCCATATCCCTTCTTCTCCCTTTCCCTGATGCGCACGAACACACATTGTTATCATTGTGGTGCAACAGGACAGAAAAAGAAAAAAAAAGTCTGCAAATACTTCAAACTTTTCTTCCTTTTCCAGGACCTCATAACGAGTAAGCAGTCCACAGATGTGGCCAGCCAACAGAGATCTATCCGCTGCCCCTCCATCTGTGCACCCGCCTGCAGATTCTTATCAGCCTCATCTCCTATTCAACAGCCTCCATATTCATGACACCTCCACATATTCAACATGCAAAAAGGCAAATGCGGATGCGATCTTTATCGCAGCAAACACGCAGTTTTATACCCACTTCAGAGATCTTTGAGGTTGGTGGTAATCCACATAGTGTTTAGATTATTGCATTTAATGCGCACCACGAACCTCTGCTTTTAATTTTATTAATCTGATCAGATCATCACGGAGAGGGGTTGGGAAGCTAAACCTATGGCGCTCGCTCTGGAAGAAAGGTTTCCTTTCAAAACATTAAGACAAAGTTCAAAAGAAAAAGATTTGCAGTTTAATTCGACATCTCATTTTCACTTTGTTCTTTTGGGGACACACAATCCATCATCCAGACGCGATGATTATAATGACAACACGCAACTTCAGAACTCAGAGGAAAATAAGACAAACGTGCCATACTTGAAACAAAAATGAAAACCTACCTTCTTGCAAAGAATACAGCAGAAGTAAAGTTACAAGCCACATGCCATTAAAAGCTGTAATAATTCATAGGAATGTTGTGCAGTCCCCAAACAAGAGTGCACGGCGCAGCGGTCAAGCGAGGTCCGCGCTGGACTGGTTCTTCTCCTTCTCCCCGGGGGTGTCTCCAGCCCTGGTCCCGCACTCTCCAGCGCCCAGAAACGAGCAGCCGCGAAAGAACCGCCTCAGTTGCCTGTTCTCTCCTCCCCTCACCGGGACAGACTGCTGTCGCCCCACCCCCGGTCTCCTAATAATGCGCCGTAGTGGGGAGATGAGACCTACGTACTAATGAGAAAATCTTCTTTTTTACGCACACGAAGATCGCGATTTAATCAAGGTTCCACACCCAAGTGCAAACATCTTTTCTCGTGGTTTTTCTTTAGGTGCAAAAAGAAGATGCTTGCGCTGGGATATCCAGCGTCCAAGCAACTTAAACACGTCTTTCCAGACTTTTTACAGCCGTGCGTAAAGGTGGAGCTTAACTTCCCCAAGCTTAGAGTGTGGTACCAAAGACAGCAAAGCAGGTGAGCATTTTGGAGTGAAAGGTGCGACGTATCGCTTAGTGCGCAAAGAAACTGCAGACTCCGTTTCACTCAGGAGGAAAGTGATGTGCTGTGCGCTGCACCCGCGTCCGGCTGCAAACAGTGCGCGCGCGGGGGACACGTTTGCGGCCATATTGGTGTAAAAGTGGAATAAGATCCAAACTAATCATCCAATGGTCTAGTGAATATAAATGTGCATAAATCAGTCTCAGACATTAAATCAACTGCTCAGATGTCATTAAACAAGTTCCATATTATTGAATTCATGTCAGTTTAATAGCAAAAGTTGAAACGATACATTCATGCAAAAATAACCAAGAAGTTATTTGTATTTACAAGTTTATTTATTTTGTTTCTTGAACAGACATTTCAAAGTTATTCAGTTAATGAATATTTAAGAAGTACATCTGAATATTTTTAATAGCAATTTACCTTTTTGGAACATAAAGTTGGGACTACCTTTTCATGAATTCTTACCAAATGATCCAATGATATTCAAAGATTCTGTCAAACACAACTTTGAGTCCTCAATTCTCCTGAAGTTTTAGGCAAAACAACTTCTTAATTCAATTTAAAAAAGACCTACCTGGTAAAAACCGCACTAGATATCGCTTGTCATGTCTCAATTCTGAAAGACCCAGTTGCGTTCTTTGTGTTTTTAACATCTTGTAGCATTTTTTTTCCAAATGGAGGACATATATACATAAAGAAGTAAGATTAAAATCGTGTTTTAGAGGTTTTGTTTTTTCAAATCTGTGTGAACAAAGCCAGCAAAAAAATGCCATTGCAAGAAGCTTATGGCAGTGATGTAGAAGCTACAATCGTCAGGGTAGAAGCTTCCTGCTCTGCTCCATTGATGCAGACATATAGATCCGTGTACATCTTTGTATTCCTCGTCTGAGCTGGCTCAAAACTGTAAGGCTGGACAGCTCTGATATTGTTCACCATCTTTGTTGCACTTTAATGTCAGGTTGGGGGTGTGAGGGACTGTAAGCTAACAGGAGAGAGTGTAAAAGGAAGGATATTGTAAAATGGGGTGGATTCCCTCAGTGTCAGCAGTCCCACCCACAACTCAGAGGCAACAATCTAACTTCTGTCGCTCTGCAGAAACTAGAAAACGACCAAGTTGTTTTTATTTTGACTTAAAGTCTTAATTATTGCAATAATTATAAATAATTAATACATGTTGATAAACCTTTTCAAAAGACTACTGGGAACACTTTTTCAATATATCAAAAGATGATTGGAGAGAGATTTAAATCAAAAGCAGTTCTAGTTGTTTGAATGGAGCTAAGTTTCGTAACTGAATCCATCAAAAATCGTTTTGTTGTCTGTCACAAGAATCCCATACAAAGAACAGACAAGCAGAGGCTAACAGCCCTCACACAATACTAATTATCTTTGCATCATTTTATCTGCATCTCAGTCCTTCCTTTCTTCTCCAGTAACAAACTGGTTTTTTCAGCAGGACCCGACACATTAAAGCTCTGTGTGCGCAGCGGCATCACCCATCTGCCTTGTATGATAACACAGGAAGTCTGTCTTCAAAAGGCGATGTGGTGAGCCAGTTAGGGGGGCTGATGTGAGCTGGCCTGACAGCACCAAGCAGGTTATGCTGTATGTCAGCCAGTGATCATCATGAGGGCTGACAGGCCGAGCTGGGCCAGCCAGGCCACAGAATATATATATATATATATATATATATATAATATATATATATATATATATATATATATATATGTGTGTGTTGTGTGTGTATATAAAAAAGCAACTCCTTGACAGTTGCAGTGACAGTCAACAGGGACTGGGCCAGGACAGGCCACCACGTCGCTAAAACCCTCAGCAGTGCGTGACTCATCTCCATCACTCGCTGCATCACTCCATTGTTACCCAGAGATAGTGAAGTGGGCAGGAAGTGAAAGTGGCAGAAGTCACAGGTGAGTGTTTACTGAATGTGCAGCTCAGAAAACAGGAGAAAGAAAGAGGGTGGATGCAGGACGACAGAAGTGATGAGACAGATAAGTTCATGTGTATGTTTGTGTTAATGCTCTGACAGTCAGAGCAGCCCTCAGGCCACGACTACATGCTAGGATCATATTAGTGCTAATGTATCCAGCATTAAAGCACCACCCCACTCCCACTGAAACCTCTGCAAGGTTAGAATTAGGAGAGGAAGAGGGCACTGCCGCTGTGCTCCGCACAAGGTCACATGGAATCAAAACAAGGGTGAAGAGGGATGAGATGCAAAAACAGGGACGATAATTGGCTGTGATTGGAGGAGCGAGTGAAATCCCTTGATTGGGCAAGTAGTGCGACTATGATCCTCAAATCTGTGTTGGAAAATGTATCTTTAGAAGCATTAAAAACACAATTTGAGCAAAAGCGTCGGTCCTCTGGATGATCAAGTGTGGCTGTGTGCCGCAAAACCCTCTTCTCCAGCCTCTCCAGCTCGACATGCCATTTTGTACGAATGAGCCCCTGCATTAGGCAAATATGAATTACACACAACCATGCTGCAGCACATTAGCAGGAAGCTGCCAGCCAATCGACTGTTTGCCTTGAACCAAGCATACATGATTGCGGTAGCAGAAAGTGTATTAGCACATCTGAGAGCACGATGGCAGAGACGGGACATATATTCCTTTTTCTGTGCCTCGTTAGAGATGTGTTTACGATGCCACGTTTGCTCAAGTGTGGGTGTGTTTGCACACGCGTGCTCGTGCATGGCGGCTATGCACATAAGAACATCATGGGGTGTTAATTTATTCAAATGAGCTGCAGAGGATAACGAAAAGGATGGGGTGAGGGGCAAGGGAGGTGTATTTCCTGTAACAGGGGAGGGTGGGGGGGACACCTTCAGCTGGAGGTTCATGTCTCCATTTTTCTTCCCCCCCTTACTTGTTTTCCCAGCTGTTTAAACAAATGAAAGCATTTGCAAGGTTGAGAGAGCGAGGGAGACAATGAGGCTGAAAAGGGAGAAAACATGGAAGATGGGGATTGATGAGATTCTGAAGCAGACATAACGCCTTGAGTCAAAAAAAAAAGAAAACACACACCGCACTTGGGCGATACCAACACTTTCAAGATGGCTGCCAGTGGTGGCGTCCTGATAGGACCAAAACCGAGCTCTCGCGCCCCCTTACTCAGGTGGGCACACAAACCGATTTTGCTCATTCAAAAGCATTTTTTCAAGCTTTACAAGGAGTATCAGCACAGTCTCAATAAAGAATCTGCCTTTTCATTTGAATATGTTAAATACCTCATAAGCTCACCTTGTACTGAGATATTGATCAGAGATACATAGTGACACCTGCTGGCCACAACTAAAGATGTTATCTCTGATAATGGGTGGAAAGTTTGCAGCATCTATTGAATCGATCTAGGTCCAGAGATCAATACTCCTAATTGTAAGGCCTTTTAATACAGTTTGAATCATTCAGTGTTAAGGTCATTTTCTTAAAATGGAGAAACTAATTCTCTTAATTAAGGTGATTATTAAGTATTATGATGACTTGGGTTTATGTTTGAAACTCAATTAAATGTTTACATTCATTTTGTGGTCATTTTTAAGTTATGGATTTCTTATTATATGATGATCCAAGGAACAAAACAAAAAATGTAAAATTCAAAACAAAGAAATTGATGTGTTTATGTGCATATGAGTTCCAGGGGTCAAACTGTGTGGAACATTTTTAAACTAATGAAAAGACCGTTGATTTTTATTTCTCATAACTGAAGCAACATTTTTAACTCATTTCATAATTTGTACTTGTTTAAATGTAGCTCAGAACAGAAACAACAGACATTTCATAGACACTGATTCAGGTGTAATACAATGTGACCTGTAAATATTGTTTTTTGAACTAATGTGAATGTTTTAATGAGATAATCCAACATTTAAAGCCGCTGCTTCAAGCTGAGGAACACATATTTTGACAAGCGGTGAGCAGCAAATTTAATACAAGAAAAGAGGAGTAGGCCCCGCAAATTTATCACTAGGTGTGAACACAGCATAACCATTCATATAAAACTCGTAGGGTGCACTAGAATTAAACTTCCATATCATGTCTAAATGGGGGCCCCAAAATACGTCATCTTAGAAATAGCCCGCGGGCCAGTTTGAGACCCCTGATTTAAAGTGTTCTTAAAACTCTGAAGGTGGACACCTACAAACAGAATGACTGGTTCACATCATGCCAATTTTGGGTAACTTAGTTGATAGAAGGATTGAGTGGTTCATCAAACTTCTTTTTCTTTCTCTGCTGTAGTTATTAGACTTTTTTTTCCCACTGTCAGAGTTCTTATATATAAAAACAAAAACAAAAGGCAAAAGAAAAATCAGAGAGGTTTTAGTTTAACTTCTTCACGTATGTTGTTAATTCACAAAGTACCACTTAATCTAGGACTCTGCTTGATTTAACATCACCTTGAAGGAAAAAAAAAATCTCTTCTATGTTTCCTTTCAGCTTTTCTCTTCAGGGGTTACCACAGCGAATCATTTTCCTCCATCTAACCCTGTCTTCTGTACTCTCCTCTAACACCAGCTACCTTCATGAAGGCCTGTTTGATACTGAGCATTTGGATGTCGGTCCGATACCGGTCTATATTACTAGTATTGATATTTTTCGTAAATGCGGTGGCTCTGACACCATTTAGGTGTCAGATTCACTGGTGAGATGTCGTTCTGACACCTCAAAAGTGAATAATTGAATGCAAAACATTCAATAAACCAAAAGAAACAAGTAGCAATGATAAAAAAAAAATTTAAAAACAAATAAAAAAAATGTATAATTATTAAAAAAATAAACAATTTGTAATAATTTGTAGCTTCTTAGCCTTTAAATATAACAATAAAAACAGGCAAAAAGTAGCCTGTCAATAACAACTCGGCATTTAAATAAAGTGGAAGTAAGGCGAACAATGCATGTTAGTTGAATCCATGCACTGTGAGATCTGCTGTTGAGATCTTACAGGACTGGCTAGAGTGATGAGGCAGAGACTCAGCGGGGTCCTTTTTGCTGATACAGAAAAGTTTCAAAGAGTGGAGAGTGGAGATATCGATAACTGCGGACGGTATTGATCCAATACTGATACCAACTTTAGATCGACACTATCAATATTTTGGATCCATCCGCCAAGCACTATCATGTCTTCGTTCACTGCATTCATAAACCTCCCTTTGGTCTCCCTCAGGACCTGGCAGCTCGAGGTGTTAATGATCGGTAACTCCAGGCTGCAATGGCCATCGTGTCTATATGTTTCCAAATATCCAAGCCCTTCTCGTGACTGATCACTTGGTTCAAGTGTGTCCAGCCAACTAGCAGCCAAAGCGGGTATGTATGAAAACATGCAGAAATGCGGCCCTTGAGGTCTGGGGTTGCCCATCCCTGAAAGAAAAACATACTGGTTCAAAACAAAAATTGGAATGGAAAATTGTCCGGTGTGTCTCATGTCTTCTTTTGCTTCAATAAAGCCATCTAAACAACTTGAATAATTGTAGACATAGGGGAAAAATTAGGACTCAAATACAAGGTGGTTTGCTGTAAAACAGACCTGTATTTTAGCTAGTAATTAGATCACAGTGAAACTATTCATTTTCAAAACCCCCTCAATTCCTGTGGAGGTCATAGGGCAGCCAGAGCCTATCTTCCCTACTGCTAGGTTGAGATAGGTGTGGTTTACCAGCCTACCAAAGGCTAGAGTCAAACTGGTACATTGCAAAAACGTACACTAAGGATTATTTTTAAGAGTTTAGTTGATTGAATTGGGGGGAACTTAAAAACGTGACAGTTCTGATTCAATTTTTTGGACAAACTACTATCTACAATCTACATTTGGCTCGAATGAGTTGTTAGACTATAGCAAACAAAAATTAAGGCATCTCCACTGTGCAGAAATGCATTAATGCAGGGGTGTCCAATGTCAGTCCTCGAAGGCCGGTGTCCTCCATGTTTTCCAACCAACCTGTTGGTTACTGAAGCTCCTTATTGGCCAAACACACCTGATCCAGGTAATCAGCGGCAGAAGAGGAGGATTTATGGAAAACCAGCAGGAGGTCGGCCCTGAGGACCGACTTCGAACACCTCTGCATTAATGTATCAGTACCTCTGTACTCATTATTAACAGCTCATTTTCACTTTTTAGCATTTTAAAAATGCTACAAAAACAAATGACTACTACCAACAAAAACTGACTCTGTCCAGTAAACTGCATTACTTATTCAGCAACTATGACAACTCTCAGGTTACCTGAAGCATGTGTAAATAGGTGTTGAACAAACATAAATACAATTTTGCTTACAACTCATGATTTTGTTGCTGCTGTGTCTGTTACATCATATTAATCAGCAGTAAACCGATGAAGTGAAGAGATGAGAAGATGAGCAGAGACGGGCAGGTGTTGAAGGACGTTGAAAAAAAGGTGAACTCCTGTTTTCTACTCTGCTAGGCTTTAGTCCCTTTGGCTTGCTTTTATCCTGTGTTACAAAACCTCACTGGTTGAATAATCTGTGACTAAAGTCACTTTGTAAAGTGCAAAATTTTTTCTTCCCTTTTTCTTGAGGAAAAAGGGAAGAATTGAAACTTGCATGTTTACAAAACACTTCCAATCAGGTTAATCATGTCATTTTAAAACAATATTTCCCAACTGCTTTAAAGTATCTAATGATTTTCTCAGTTTCTAAATGTGCTCACATAGGTGTCACCTCCTAAACTGCTTGTTTTTCTGTGTTTTCTCCCCCAGAATCCAGTCCTCCAGCCTCCCTGTGAGAATCGTATCTGATCAGGCCTCCGTGCGTGTCTCTGTTTCCCTCCAAACCTCCTCCTAGAGCAGTGATGTTATCAGGTGTAGTCAACACTGTGACAAATGGCTTCCCACGCTTACCTCAACTGAAGCCCTCATGGAAAAAAAAAAAAGCTGACCCAAACCCATGGGGATCCAACCGGCAAAACTGCCTGCTTCACAGCTGCGCTAACTTTTACTGCTTGATTTTTCTTTTTTTTTTTTTTCCTTCTGTGAAGCTTGCAGGTTGGATAGAGAAGAGCAGAGAGGAGAGTTGGGGATCCATCGCTACTGACAGCTCCTATCTCTCCCTGTAACAATTTATTTATTCAGGAATAATTAATCAAAGTAGAGTTTGCTGGAGCCATGATTAATGAGTTTTTTTATTCACGTTGTGACCATGAAAATACAGGAGTCCACAATGCAATGTGGCCAGCCTGGAGTGACTAACAGTAATATTACAAAAGTGTCATTGAGTGTCATTTTTGTGGCCCAATCATCTATAAGCTATAGCTCAGAGAGAGTCAAGACCTCCCGTCTCGCTGGAAAGATTTCACATATTTTTAATGTCTGGAGTGTTACTCATTCTTTAAAGGAATTTGATCATTATTAGACCTGTGTGGAAAAGTTTTTCATCACTCCTTTAAGGTTAAAATCAATTTTCAATTCATTCCTGTGAACTTAAAACCTGCGATGAGGTGTCTTTTTTTCAGTTTAGTCAGCGCTTTCTGATCGGACCTCTTGTTGTCTGGGTTCAGAGGTTGGTCACGACTGTCCTTTGGCTCCATCTCATGGTGATTTTGTGTCTGCAGTGCAATATGTTGAATAAAAAATAACAAGATAATGGTGATTGTGTTCTCCATTTTTATTGACAGCTTGATAGTTTTTTGGTTGCAATTTGCATAACCTGATCCAAGTAGAAGAACATTTAAAGTTTATACATTTATTTGCATTTTTAGCAGTTTGTTCATATTTATGAATTTAATTTGATTTTACTTTGATTCATCAATTCCTTTATTTTTGTGCTAATAATTTGCTTTTGATCTGAAAAATTTACTGGGAGTTTGTTTTTCTTTCTGTGTTTCTTAAAAAATATTGTGGCCTGTGGCATTTTGTCTTTTTTATGTTATAGTAAAATAAGCTTAGCATGTTTCCATCCAAACTGTATTTTCCAAAATCACAAAATTAATTAGTTTCATTTTAAATAAATTTTAGGTCAATTTTATGAACAATTACCTTCTTATTTGGTTGGATTGCAGGAATATAAATCGATTTATTAATTAAGTCGACTAATCATTACGCTCTAGCACGTTAATATTGATTCATTAGTACCCAGTGGAACACTTTGCTTGACCAGGTCAAATTTCTTTTTTTTTTACTGTTTAATGTCAAGTATGGTGTTGTGTATTTAATACCAGTTTATATTTTGTTTGCATTGTCAAATAAAGCTATATATAGCCTTGTCATTGTATCTATCAAAGAGAAAAAAAATAGTGTGTAACTTTTTAAAAGCTGTCAAGATTGGGACTTTACTCCAACAATCCATGCCAGTCATACTGTTAAAAGTACTCCTGATTATTTTATTAATTAATTTTTAGTTTAAGTAATTTTTTTTAAATTTTTTCCAGCTATGTTCAGGTATTCAACACACCATGCAGTGTTGTTGGAAAACTTTATTTATACAAGGGCCTTGGTCAATCACACTCGACAGCAGTTCATTTTTGGGTCGCCATTTCGCTCGATGAAGTTCAGTCATCATCTTCGAGGATTGGTTTTGGCTGCAGGTTCAAACATAATATGTCATTAGTAATAGTTAAAATTAGTTAATCTTCTCTACATTTGATAAAATGCAAAGATAAAACAATGCCCCGAAATAAAAAAACATTATCATATCTAAGTTAAAGACATATTTTGATTTGATAATTTAAAAACTGTGCACTGTCAGACAATGGTAGTCTTACCTTGGGTTTGCCACATCTTCTGATCTTGTTGCCTTAAAAACATGAATAGGCCAAAAGTTGTTTAGTTGTTTTGTTCATCCAAACTTAAAAAAAATGTCCAATGGACAATTTCAACCCATTAAACACAAAGCATGTCTGTTGCAAGCGATGCCCTCTCACGGTCATGATGGCATCATAACTTTCTTATTTGCATTTTTGCTTTCTTATCTACTTTATAGTAGCAACAATTCAAGCTAAACAAAGAATGATGCTGTGAACTTACCAGCCAACAATACGAAGGACAAGAACACAACAACGCCGGCAAAGATCAGTCCTCCAACACGTAGTGTTTCATAATCTGCAAAGTCAGGCAGAATCAGGTTAACTTCAATGTCAGTGCATGAAAACAGTGAAGTCACTCTGCTAAAGTGTCTGCTTTCTGTTATGAGTCTTCTCTAACTACAGTACTTTCACTTTCTGGGCACCTTCTTAAAGTAATGACTACTCACCGTAGAAAAAGTCTGAGTCAATTCTGGATCTATACCTGAAACTATACAACGAATAGAACGTTAGTTCACAACTGGACCCAAAAAATTATCATTTATAAGGATGTAAAAATTAGTTAGTTTTTTTTTTTTTTAACTCAACTCCGTTGGTTTTATTATGGATTCAATTTATGAATAAATTATTTGTTAATGTATACACGTGTGAAAATGCATAATGTAATCTATAGTGTGTTTTGGCTGAGTTACGTTTTTAAGAGTATCTAATGAAATTATATTAACTCAAAATATTTGAATAATATTAATGGCATCCAAGTGGACAAAGCATTTATCATTTCAGGGCAGGAGCACTCTTGAAAAGAAAAAAACTAAGAAGAAAATATTCATAAACTTTGCTTCCGACATAGAAAAATGAGAAATGGCGTCATCTGGTGGACAATTGTTAAAATGGCAACTAATCTGAACAAATGAGGTTTTTTCAAATTTAGAATAATACTTGAAAAAACATTCTGACATATAATATAATAACATATAATATTAAAATCCTTTTTTTATTGTTTTTATTTTTGGCTAGTTTTACAAACAATTTGTGTAATTAATTAAATTAAATGAGCGGAGATACGTATCTTCAAACAAAAAATCAATCAATGACTTGATTTTGTTGGATATGTTTACTGACCATATGTCAAACAAAAATAACCTTTATTGTGTCCCGACATTTGAGTTATCAGCATTTATCATTGAAACGCCACAGGGTAGGAGTCATTGACCTCCATTATCCTTCATTTGTCTTTTTGATACTTAGCAACATTAGCAGCAGTAAACGCACATTTCAGGAGCATTAGCAGCTGCAGAACGCTTAAATGAAAACTTTCTATTACTTGCTCTGATTGAGCATGAAAAAAGGCTATGAATATTCAACACAAAAGTCTATTATTTTGAATTGTACAAGCAGATGAACTCACCTTTAGCTAAAGAAGGCATGCTGTCTCGTCTGTTTGTGTGCTTAGAAAAGAAAACTGAAAGGATGAAGAACAAAATATATATGATCACAAATAGAAATCCACCTCTTTAAAGAGTACACACTTATTTAAAAATGTAGTTTTTGCTACCAAGTTGAGTTCTGAAAATAAAATTTTATAGAGTATCCTTTTTATGAAGCAAACTCAGTTCAGAGAATCAATAACCTACACTGATTTTTATTCAGAAATTGAAAAACTTAATGGCGCTCTCAATTCTATTAGTTGTTTTGTCAGTAGACTACAAAAAACATCAGCATACTCTAAACGTCATGATCTATAATCTTTACTTTCCATAGATTAAGAGACTAAATGATCCCATTTCTGTCTTAGCTTTGTTTGAACACTCTAATTTTGGGACTCTAGTTCTTCCATTAATCATGTTGTGTAGCTTGTTTCAATGCACCACCGAACTTAAGGGCATAGCGGGCAGTTACTCATTAATGTGTGAAAGCTCCAATATTCATTAACCTTACACCTTGAGCTGTCACATAGAGGTCATGGACCGAACAAGCCAGATTGACACCCCTTTTTAACATGCAATTTTGTTTTTATAATTTGGACAAACAATTACAACAGTGACTTCCAGTAAACTAAGACAATTTTCAGACACACAACATATACAGTACAAATGAAAAATAGAGGGATAAAAAGAGAAATTTAATAATGAAAAATCACACCAAACTAAAGAAATTAAGTTCACACACAGAAAAAAATCTTTCAGCATATGAAAGTGATGTTTCTTAGAATAGATGGCAGAAACTCACCTGAGCTGCTGAAGGCTCCCTGTCTGGAAGTGTGTGCAGGTGGTTTTGTCAATAACCTAAACCAGCTTCCACAGGGATCAACCCCTTAACTCTCTTTCTCTCCCTCCCTCACACAGACGCACACAAATGGCTACCTCTCCACACCTTCATAGATATTTTGGCCACTTAGTTACATATTTACAGCCTCATAAAGTTACTGCCAATAAAGTCTTGATTTGTCAACCTTTGGAACCTAACCTTCTTCTTGCACATGGATTTAAATCGCAGCATTAACCTTGCTAGGACACTTCCTCTGATCCTCTCCTGCAGGAGGGTTGCCTGAGAAACAATTCCTTTCGCCTTAAACGCTCTCAGGAGAAAAACACTCAAAAGCACTCTTTTTTTTCTGTCTTAAAGAACACACATTATGTTTGAACAAGCGCTCATTTATTGATTGACTGATGCCAAAAGCACAACAGGTTGCTACACAACAAGGCCACATGCATAGAATTAACACAGGATTTACATCCACAGAAAGGATCTTTGAAACAGAATAAATTAATCTCTCAAAAGTCCCCCGACCTTATAGATTCAAAACTAGCATTGTTTATTTGTTATTACCTTGAGATTTGGCTTACAATAGGCTACTATTAATGTAGTCTAACAAATACAAGTGAGTCATATAGATAACTTTGTTAAATTTCACTGACATTCTTTCAAATTAAGTATTAAAAACAATATGACAAAAAAAAAAATAGCTGATATTTGCAACAAGTGGTAAAAGAGAAATACCCTGGCTTCACAGATTTGTGGCACTAATGAGCGAGAGGGGAAGCTAATCATAGTCTACCGGAGACTATTTATCCTGAAGGAGGACAGCAGTGGATCAGATATGTGGAGAAGGCAGTGAGACAGCTGATATAGGAAATCTCCTCACGTCGGTGTGGTGGAGAAGTCCATGCAGATCCCTGCAAATCACTCGTGCGCTCACTCAGAGAGCAGTGAAAGTTGAGATTGTCTCGTGTAAGGCTCATCACATCTACATTTAGTTACAAACACACGCGATGGAAGCACAATAACACAAACAGAAGAGATGTGCACGCACAAATGTGCACGCAAACACAGGACCTTTCAATCGTAAACAGATATTGCCTCATATCAAAAATGTAAACCATCTATGCTTATATTTGTACACTACTTATATGAACGAACTTCCAAATTGTGAGAAACATCATTCAAGACAACTGACAAAACAAACAATAGATTTACAAATTCCCTTAACTACGGAAGCTAAAAACAGCTTACTCTACTTAATTTTTTGTCTGTTGTCTCATGAAAACGAGATCCCTTCATCTGGCAACTGATGAAATTGACGAAAACTGCAGGATCAATGTAGCCGGGACAACCTTCATCCCAAATTCTAATGAGTAATTTGAATGTTGTCTATCACCGACAACATCCGTACAATCGCCACCTGAGTTAGACCACAATAAAATGGATCAATTAGAATTAGAAATGTTCTGGTGTTTCACATTTTCTTTGAAAAACTGGTCAGTTTTGCTGCAGACTGTAGAAAAATGAGGGGGAAAAAAGTGTTGTAGGGGCTGAGTTGGGCTGGATGTCCAGAATGCAGCACGCAGAGACGTTTGTTGGCCACGGGTTCTATCATTCAACCTGTTGTCTAGGATTTCAAATGATAGGGTCCAGTTAATGACTGAATAAAGGAAATAAAGGGAGGAGGGCGGGTGCATAAGGCGGAATTTAGGCGTTTGAGGAGCGTAGCTCCACTAAAAATCAAAGATTGATCAAACAACTTTTGGGGAGCGTTTCTTTTGTTGTTGCTGAGAGTTGGTTATGGCTTATAGCAGAGATAGGAAACTCCAGGCCTTGAGGGTCGAATTCCTGCATGTTTTGCAACATATCCTGCTCTGGCATGTTCTAATTGGCTAGACACACCAGGTAATCAGTCATGAGTAAGGTTTGAATATCTGGAAATCATTCAGACACTGCAGCCCCTGAAGCCTGGAGGTACTAATTCCTGGTCTTCAGTAGCCACAAAATAAAGAACTTAAAACACATTATGTCTCAGCATCTCAGAGCAGGAAAATGATCTTAACTTGCTATCATGACAAACATTTCTTTTCTTGTGAGAAAGAGATAATATAAGTCAGTATCACTAGAAAACAGTCAAAAAAAAAAAATTGGTAGGCCATTTTCAGCTTCCGTTCTTAACCTTAAGTCAATAGATAAAAGTACAAAAAGAGCAGCAAAGCACACAACAAAGAAATGTCCCAAAGTTTCAAAGACAAACTTGCGTCGCTAAGACAGCATACTGGAATGGGTGACCGTCACAGAAGGCACAGAAAGACAAGAGCACTGAGGAACTGGCACTCGCAAAAAACAACATGGCGGTAAACCTATGTACATATTACACCTCTAAGTGAATACTTCTTCTTTTTACCCTGTCAGGAAATCACTGATAATGGTTTTCAATTCCTTCATTGTTTTTGTGGTTAAACAAGAGTGAAAACAGCATTTCAGACGGTAGTTGAGGTCCTGCTGTGGTGCCTCAGTTCTCCGCTGGAGTCTCTTTGGCAGCTGCTGTTACACAAACAAAGAACAGTTTAGGTTTAAGTGTGAATGAAAAAAGTGCTAAAAGATAATTCCCAACCTCCTCCAAGACATGAACTATCACCCTGACTCTTGAAACACTGAAGCACATTTGGTAGATAAATGATGTTTATTTGCCAAAGTTAGAGAAAAATTATTTCTGGGTATTTTAAATCATTTCAGGTCAGTTTAATCCAGAAAATGAGGATTATTCTGCAGCTAATTTGAGGTGTTTGTTTCTCCTTTTAATATGTGTTTATTTCCAAAAGAGTGAATTTAGTCAACCCTTGTCAAAACTTAATAATCATTAACTTTGAAATGTTACATAAACACATATAATACACATATTGACGAACTGAAAACAAATAAAAATAGTCTTGCAAAATTCTAATTAGGTTTTCATTTTTTTTCTGCTATTTGTTAAACAGTAACAGCAGTTCATAATAGGATCAACAAGCCAGAAGATTGAATAAAAACCCCAGTGCTTGTAAACTATCCACAAACCTTACAAAGTATCAGATCCAAGAAATCTGACCAGTAATTGGATAGATTTGCCTGCAAAGATGCATAAATAAATAAAATCTTAATTTGATTCTAATGTATGTTCAAGATCAGTTAATCTTTGACTAACTTATTCTGAATAACAAACTCTTAAATGATGCCTGACATTCTTGCATACCACAGTATTGCATCTGTGTTATTGTCTACACCAGGACTAGTTACATGATTTTTTTTTTTTACTCTAATTTAAAAAAAAATGTTGTGACTTTACACTTCACAGAATGCCAGATTGTACACAGCCTGACAAAAGAAGAGAAACTCCTCCAACATATCTCATCACAGAGCTCAGGTGAGAGCCTCTCAGTGGAAAAATACTCCAATGATTAATAAGGTTTGGCTGGCAGCGCGTTGCATCACCTGACTGCTTGGTCGTACTAAATAAGCACATTTTCCACTTGAAAATGTTTCCTAATCACAGACATTACCCAAGGTGAAAATGCCACCATAGAAAATATGAAATTTCCTTATGGTAGTGCGACACGATTTTTACTTGTGAATTGATGACAACGGTTAGACTTCAAAGCCCTCTGAGGAATTTTTCTTAAGCAAGAAAAACCCTTAAAATCCTCCCTCTTTATCATCGAAAGCATGGAAATTCCTTGAACCAAATAAATACATGTCAAGACAGTAACTATAATTTAGGCAAAATCTTAAGTGAAAAAAATCCCAGAAATACCATTGACACAACACACACTGTTTTTAAGAGACATCTTCCCCCACTATCTCTGTTCTGGTCTCTCTCAAAGGTTAAACTCAATTATAGATTTATGTCCAGATCTGAACCTGAGGTGAGAACGACTATCAGAGAGCTGAAATACTCATCTTACCCTTAGAGACGACCAAGTTCTCCTCCTGTGCCTCCTCATCCCCAGGGGCCCTACAGAGAGAATTGACAGGTTGTCATGGAAACTAAATCATGTTGAAACATTTTTAAAAGCTAAGCTATTATATTCCTTTACGTGGTAGAACATCAACATACCTGGGCTTCTGGTTGGCACCGCAGTGGCATCGCCGACCTAGAAGAAAATAAAAAATAAATCGTCAGTTGTGTTGAACAAAGGTATAAGGGATCATCGCTCAATCAGCAATTAAAATGTGGAGTTTTTGAGAAATTCAAGTAGCAACAAATGTATACAGGAGTAATGAAATCAGAGATAGAAACTTACTAAGAATAAGAAGAATACCCAGAGTGAACAGCACCACAGCAAATGCCAGTCCTCCAATTCTCAAACTTTCATAGTCTATAAAAAAATATATATATTTTTTAAAAATAGAGGGAAAGAAACACTTAGTTTGGAGTAGCCGATGAAGTCTTGAAAATCCAGTTATTTTTTTACTTACCATAAATGAAAGGGTTTTCCACTCTCTTTTTGATCTCTGTAGGGATTAAAAATAATACACAGAAGCCATCAGAATTCCAATTGATATTTCATTGATATTTTACTAACTTTTTGTGATTTTGATTTAGGTCAAATGCAATTTAAGTTTTTGCCAAAATTGTTGAATTTCTTCGTTTTCTCTGTAGACATGTCAAAATGACTACACACAAACTGTTATATCAGATCATAAAAACACTAAGAGCAATTGCTAAACTTGTAACTGAAGAGAATCTGTGTTGCTTTAAGGTTCAATGTTGAGTTTTATCATGTTTGAGTTCAATTCTATTTTATAAAGTTGAATTTGATTTATTTATGCATCCTTGCGTTTTTGTTCTCTACAACTTTTATTCCCTGACAAAAAATAGTAAATAGTGTTAGATCTGACTATAATGCATTGGGAAAAATAGAATAGAATAGAATAGAATAGAATAGAATAGAATAGAATAGAATAGAATAGAACACTTTTTTGATCCAGCAAAGCAGAAATTACATTTTTACCATATCTCTGTTAGAAGCAGAAGATAGAGAGTAAAACACAAAAAAGGGGAAGTTTTGTGAAATTAGAGTATCCTACAGAACCATATGACTACTTTATGACTAGAGATTTTCTTTTTTCAAACACCTACTATGCAAGCATATAGATTTTTTTTTTTTGGACATAATCTACATTCCATCCATTCAACTCACTATATCCCTTTTGGGGTCGCAAAAACCTGTCCTTGCTATTGTTAGGTGAAGGCCAGGTACACCCCGGACAGGTCACCAGACTGTCGCGGGAACACATAATCCATCACACACACACATAGGGACACTTTAAGTAACCAATTGACCTGTGAAGTATGTTTTTGGACTGTGGGAGGAAATGGAGTGCCCGGAAAAAACCCAGACACGCAAGGGGAGATTTGAACTTCTCACTCCTTCCTTCACACTGTTCCACTGTGCAGCACTAATCTATATTGATTTTAAAAAAAGTAAATTGCTGTCATTCCATCAATACAAATCTTGTTTTCTTTGTCAATTTTGAACAAAACATGCCACCTTTGAGTGTGGTTTAGAAATCCCCACAGGAAAATCAAGAAACCAACGCTTCTGGATTTAATCTGTTGGAGACTGAAAACAGAAAACTCACCATTTTCACTTGAGTCAGCAACAGCTAGGGGGAAAACAAATAAAGTGTGAGAAATACTATGGTGGTTGTAAGAAAAATCTGGTCTTTATGCTATGTTTAATAACAAGAGTCACAGAAATTTACTTTTTTTTTCATCATAATTGTCACTTTTTTCATTTCATTTCACATAAACAGTGCAGTAATTCATTTTTTTTGTTTTTTTATCATCTCACAGAACCTTGATTCCACAAATGTCTTGTCATGAGTCACACATTCTTCCTTTAAATCATTTCCCTCCTCAACAACGGCCCTCTAGTGGGCAATGAGTGAAACACTGTGTGTGTTTTCTGATTATGGGCACTTACCCGACACACATACCAGGAGTGAAGAGAAGAATACCAAAACTATTTCCATGACAACTGTTGGCACAAAGTAACCAGAAAGATAGGATTTAAAAAAGGAAACTGTGAAAAATCCCCGGTTTAATAATAAACAACAAAAAACCCACCGCACAAATTCAAGAGAAGTTTTGATATGAAACAGAATCCCTGGAATTGTTCTGCTTTAGGTGTTATTTCTGGTGTATTTTCTGGTACGTAAAAAAAGTACTTGGTTGAAATGATATCCAAAAAAGGGGGTTTTGCTTTGCAAATTATTTTAGTAATCTTTTTACCTTTCTCACTTTTGATTATTTGATTCACGTTAATAACTTTTCTAATGAAAATTATCTCTACATTCTATATTTTGAAATTTGTGCTATCTAATTTATTTTAATGTTTTATCTATTTTTTTTAAGTTTGATTTTTGATACATGATTTATATTCATGATTTATTTTTTTTCTGTATTTTTTGTCTGAATTTTGATAACAGATCTGCATATGCAATGACAAAGTCTGAAATATAGTGATACATCTACTTACGTAGTCATTTGATTTATTATTACTTAAGGATTCTTAATAACTTGAATCTATGTTGGAAAGATATAAATATCCAATCTTAAATTACTAAATGGATAATGATAATACACGTAAAGGAGATGGAAAGGTCGAGCAGGGTGGGATTTTATAAATTCGCTTCCTCCCACTCCCTTTCAGGCAATCTATCTTTTAATGTCGAGTCATCCTGGGTCTTTATGGATGTAAACTTCTGATGATTGATTGTATTGCACAGGAATTTACTTTTCTTCTTCTTTATTGCTTGAAATAAACAATTTCTAATCTAATCTAATCTAAACCTTTATGTTTTAGATTTCCACCACTTTTCTGTCATTTTTATCCGATGAGGAACTTTTACAGTCATGTTAGATCAGGTATAATGTATCAAGTATTCTTTTATTTGCCAATATTCAGACGGAAGTTTTTTTTCACATGCTTGCCCATGAACTACACATCCTTTAACACTGATTTCAGTCAAATTAACAAGCAATTAACTATTCTATCACATTTTCTATTTGCCACTCTACTATATGTTATGCCCTAATTATTTTGTTCTTGTTTAGAATTCTTTTATTTCTATGTTTCCAGAGTGTAAGTGCCTTCTTTAGCTTCTCATGTTCTTCATGAACTTGATTTCCATCTTTCCCTAATTTGTTTATTTATTCCATCAGTATGGCTCTGGATTTAATTGTAGCTTTTTCTGTTGAAAATTTGATTATTTTTCAGGCACTTTTTTTAAACATCATTTGCAGCTGAAAATAGTTTTTCTAGGCTTTTTTCTAATCTGCTCATCTGCCATCTTTGCAGATTTAGTCAGAAGCAGAAGAGGAGGAATTTGTTTATTAACAATTGTTGAGTAGATCGGCTGTGCTTATTCTATGGAAAATATGTGTCAATGCTTTCCAACACCCGGTGGGAGGACATATGCGACATGAATATCTGGGGATGCATTTCTCATCAGTAGCAACAGATACTCATCATTTGGTTACCCTATAGGTGGTATTTCTTCCATTCTCGTAGCCAAAGAAATGTTTTTAGATTTTGTCACTATGGATGAATATTTTACAGATGATAGACATTCCTTCATTGCACTTTTAAATTAATCTTCTTTTAAGAAACTTGATCATTGCAGAATAGATTTTTTGTCGTTCATTTCTCTGCACGCCTCATCAAGGATTTGGCACTGTTAATCAGCTTTCACTGATCCACACAGGTGGTTTGGCTGAGAGTTTTGAGAAGATGTCCTTCCTGAAACAACCCTGTATTTTATCCAGGCTGGGGACGTGCACAGGAAGACGCTGACTTTTCTCCTTGTGCCTACATAAATAGGCAGTAGTGTGAAGCATCTTGCCTGAGGATCCACACTGCTGAAGCTCTTTGTGCTCCCTTGAAAACAAATAAAGCAAAACTCTCTGCCAAACCACTTAAACGATTCCGTGAAAGCTGTTTTGCTGTGGCGACCCGTGACGGGATGTGCCAAAAGATGAGCAACAACAAGTTAATTTGTGGCCTCTCGAGTAAATGTATTCTTTTCATAATTTTTTTTTGCAAAGATGTTAAATTGAACACATTTTCTCATTATCATGCAGACCAGTATATGTTACTGGTTCAGAGAACCAAATCTAAGTTCCAGGAGGACCGTGCTTTTGCTGTGCTTACTCCTAAACTCTGGAATCAATTGCCATCGGCTATTAGAGAGGTTACAATCCGGGACAATCTTAAAGTCAAACTTTTACTCCATTATCGCATTGTAGTAATTGCCAAGCTGCCTTTAATTATGTTGGTTTGAATCTGTTATACATTTTTTTTATGTGTCTTTTGCTTTTTATGATTTTATAATGTATTCTGCTTTCTTTGTGTAAAGCCCTTTGTGCCTCCTTATGGTGGAAGGTGCTCTAGAAATGAATACATTAAATGACAGAGTTATAAAACTATAAAACAAAGATAATGACTAATCTGAATCTCTAATAATACATTTTTTAAATTGAATCAATAAAAACCAAAGCTCTTACTCATAAATTCCATACGCTGTTTTAACATCAGCCTGTCGGGGTTATGCCATAAATAACCTGCATTAAATATGGCCAACAAAGCACAGAAAAGATAATGGAAATACTCCTAATGAAAAATCTGCTCACTAATTAAATTAGAAGTCAATTTATTATGAGCTTTTAAATATTTATACATGAGAATCAACTGAAAGGAAGGGTGTTAAGAGAGGCAGGATAGAGGCTTTAGAGGAGCATGAAGAAAGCTCTGATGGTCTTTTGTGTCTCCACTCGAGACACTTGTTAATGGCATAAAGTGCTCAGAGTCTGTAGTGACTTGGACTAATGCCATACATTTCTGTTGAAACATTAAAACGAGGTTTAAAAGCCAGAAATGTGAGCTCACACTGCAAAACCCGTATAATATTTTAGGGACAGAGCAGTTTCCTTTTGTTTTTCGTTGTGCTCTTTACTTCGACTTTGTTGTCGTTTTTCAAGTGCTGAGGTAAAAAGTCTCTGACTTTCCTTCGCACATTATACCCCAACATCGATACTTTATCTATGAAATCGAGAAATTTGAGATGCTGTTTGCTGAATAGGAGAAGTGTGCCCTATTTTCACTTACCATGTTTTCAGACAAGACAAAGATTTCTTACTGCTGGCTAAACTGCAATCAAATTTTAAACACTCAAAATCCATGGGGGAAATGACAAAAATAGCAAGGAAGATGAAAGTTTCCTGGAACAAGGAAAGGGCAGGTTTTGAGACGGTGAGGGTTGGAGACAGGCAGACAGGGAAATGCACTGTCTGGTGAGGAAATACAGGTGAAGGTCATATAGAGGAGACACTGTCTGAGCCGGGGAAGACTAGTAAAAGGGTAGATGAAGGATTAAGACAAATTCCTTGTGGAAAATGCATACATGTAAAATAATATATATATATAAATAAGTATGTTTGCAACATTTGTGGAGGAATATGATAAATTAATTTTAATGCAACTGCAGTGACAATGATGTAGAAGCCTCAAAGTATGTGGCACAACATTAAAATCTATGGGAACACGGAAAAGCAAAGGAGGTCATCAGAAAAAAAAAAGAAAAATGAAATGCACAAACTGCAAACATTTTATGGGAAATATGACCTTAAAAAACTTGCTGCTTTTAGCCCTATATAGTCCACGTGCAGACACAAATGAATCACAATAAATGACTTAATGGGATTTACTCTCCCATCTGCATACTACTGCAAGTATGGCAGTGGTGAATTGTGTCTGGTCCTTTTTCACACCAGGAAAGATGTAGGGCTTCTAAATGGGTCTTCATAACCTATATTAAATAGCCTGGCCCACATATCTGCCATCAGAGTGATGCTACATTCCCATGACAACAACCTGCGTTGGTCCATGGTGTCCTCTTATCTCCTTGGTAACTGCCTCTTACTAAAAAGTCTGGCGCTGAATGAAAATAATCTTAAAGGGCTCATATGAAAACATGAAGATTAGGTGTCTTTTCATAAACAAAAAATGAGCATTTTCAAGGTTGAGATCTATTGAAAACATATTTTTAAATATATATACACATCAAGTAAATAATTTTTTGAGCCACAAATAGATCAGCAAATAGATTGTGAATCTAGCCAAAGCTTCAGGTGTCCTCCTCCTCGCTGGGTGTATTTGGCAGACGGTCTCATTACGCACAAGCAGGCGCCATACATCAACATCCGATTTGTGACGTGTGCACGTTGTCTCCTCGCGCGCCTCGCAACCTGTGGAATTTTTCTCCTTTATTTGTCAGGAAGCCGCATCCATTATCCGCGTGAAAAATATTATTATAAACAGAACCACAGCAGCGGCAGTTGCCGTCTGATTTTTGGTCTTTGTCCTTCTGAAAATAGTCTATGAATCCCTCTCTGACCCGTATTTGCATCACAACCGACACACCCTACTATATCACATTTGGTAAACAACAAAAGACATCGCTGACAGCGAGTCCGTCTGTGGGTGCTCCAAAACAGTTGCTCTCAATTAAATTTTAACGAAATAGCACCCTTTTGTTGAAAATTAATAACAACATTTCACTCTTTGAGAATATAAACAAGCGTGATATGACAATATTTTCAGACACCATCATTTGAAAAATAGAACTGGGATCAACTCACCGATTGTTTTTATCCAGATTACCGTTTTAAAACAAAGTCTCCAGTCAGCTTTTCTCACACAAATGTTCTCTTAAGGATTCTCATCTGTCAATACATGTGCTCATTCAGTGGGTTTCATGTGACTCCTGCAGTGCCTGCCCGCTCCGAGGGTTGAATCCTCCCTGCGCCTCCTCCTTTTCTCTCCCTCCTTCCACAAACGTCAAGTCCCTTTGTGCCCAAGTCAACAGCGAGATTTCAATTCACTTTTTATGGAAAGTGTATTAAATATATCATTTTTTTAATCAACTAGCAGACGTTCAAATTATTGGAAAAATTGAAATATTCTCCTTAAAGTCCCACTTCACCTATATTTTTGTAATTTTAATTATCTGCAGCAGCTCAGCAAGAGCTCAATTCGCCACGCTGGACTGGAAGTTAGCATCATCTTATGTCCCATCAGCCCTTTGTTTATATTATTTCTTGTTAGCTTAGGCTGGTTGTTAAAAAGTTCAGAATAACTGTAACTTATATTTAGAATTGTGTTTTTTTACAATGTATCAAATGTTCAATATTTGTTTAAGTCTGTCTGCAACATGAAGCTCTGGAACTACATGCAGCTCTTTCATCCCTCCATTATGACTTTTTGGGTGTAAACAATGCTAATGATTTAAATAATTATTAGGTGTGTTAGTAAACACACACACACACAAGCTAACATTAGCATAGTAAAAAAAAAAGAAGAAAAAAAAAAAAAAAGTCGATCAAGCTATACATTTCAGAGCCTGATGGCACCACCAGGAAAATTAAGACGTTCATGGATCTATTTGTCTGCAAGTGGATGATTAAGAATTGTGATGGAGAAGGGAGACTTTGGCCCACCCATGGCAGTTGCTGCATCACAAACCTGAGATTTTTCAAACCGCGAGTTTATATCTTCAAGATCAATCATGGTTTGACCATTACATTAAGAAAAGCAGTTTTAATCTTAAATGTTTTGTTTTTTATCTCCTCCATCACGAGAAAAATGGAACAATAACATGTTAAAAACACCAAAACTATTTTCATCTGAGTTAGTCTTTAAGATTTTTTTTTTTTTTTTTTTTGAATCAAGATTAATCAAGAGCAAACAAAAACCTATGATTTGAAAAAGCTCGGGTTTATGATGCAGCAACTGCAACGTCCTGGGTCTTCGCTATAATTCTAAATAGATCGGTGGCCTCTTCATCTTCCCAGCTGCCATTTGACTAAAACCTGTACAAAAATGTGTCTTAAAAACAGAGTTTGTGATTTGGGCTAAAAACCACATAATCATATTTCAAAGACCACTGGGAACAGTTTTACAAAAGAAAATATATTATTTAAGTGGGACTTTAAGTAAAAAGGAAAAAAAATAGGAAGTCATAGATTGCTCATTCACATAAAAAACCCTATTATATCTTTTTATTGTTGTTAAATAAACAAGTCATCAGTGAAGTAATTTATACCAGAGAAAATACACAAAATCAATCATTTTTTGGAAGAATATTCAGATTCAGAGGATCACAGTTGATTATGTGTTACTTCAACAAAGTTAGTAAGCTTTTAATCAGTAAATTGATAGTTTAAGGTAAAGTGCAATATTTGAATTAATACAAATAATCACCATTATGTTTTTTTTATGTAGAATAAATCCTTTTATGCTTTAACTTGTGCAAATTGTCAATTGTGCAAAGAAAAACTGAGGTTTTTCTAACTGCAACAGACTCAATGCGTTCTTATATGCATTCAGCTGTCATGCAATGACAATCCAGATGTATGTGGCTAAAACATTAAGCATCAGCAGGGCTCAAGGTGACACTATGACACAGCTTTCTGCAAAATAAAGGGGAAAGGAGGTTAATGTGGGCACATAACTTGCATCATTAAACTAGATTTTTTGTAACTTAATGAACATTTTGTAACTAGATTTACCTTCATTTCGGCGTAGATCCAAGGTAAAAGGCTGTTGACGTTGGTGTACACACCAGGCTTATTTTCTCTACCACAGCCAGATCCCCAGCTGGTGAGGCCCACCACATGCCAGCGATTATCTACCTGACACACCAGCGGACCACCACTGTCACCCTGTAAATGTTTGCGTGAGAAAACAAAGTAACATTTTTTAGATTAATTGATTACTGTGAAAATGTTAGATGAAAGCAGCTGCTCACCTGACAAGAATCTTTGCCTCCACTCAGGTTTCCAGCACAGAGCATGTTGTTGGTTACGGAACCTCCATACACTGCACGACTGTTGCACACACTATTGCTGATGATGTCCACATTCACTTCCATCAGGTTAGTGGAAACAGCACCTTCATGAGCAAAAATAAATTACATTTGGTCACAAATATGTCAATGTCAATGTCCTGGTGAAATTCATCTACTTTTGGATTTAGTTGTAGTGTCATCACATCATTCAATAAAAAAAGGTTTTATCCTTTTAATTTCAGTGTGGCCTTAAAAAATATAAATATATAAATGTCATTTGAGAACCTGTCTCAACACCATATTTCTGTCTGTTTTAGGGTACGATATCGCAATTTTCGCAATTCCGGATCAAAACCATACGGCTGGACATTACCAACATTGCGTGGCGTTTTTATGTAGGCGCGGTGAATAATTACGCTAGAAAGACACAGAGCTACGAAAATCAGACTGGGGGGATCCAAGGAGGGGTTGCTCAGCTCAGCTCCAAAAGCCACGCCCCCTTGGAGGGTATTTTGGAAACAGAGGCTTCAGAGCAACATGAAAAATTGATTTTTAAGAAATTTAGGTTGTGGGATTTTGATTAAAAACTTCATAAACATAATTAAAACACTACAGGGGAAATTTGTTCAAATAAAAAAAAACGTTCACATGTAAATACAGAGTATGTACTTGAACTCACCTGAACTTTCAGAAGTGGTGCCAAAACCTGTGGTCCAACAACTGGTTGTTGGATATTCAGAAAGTGGCAGGCACGCCGGTTGAACGTAATCTGGAGATCAAAGTTATTAAGTTCTTAAAAACTTAACTTCAGTCTTGCATTGAGATCAGTCAAAATTAAAAAACTCAGAGCAGGGCTTATTAAACTATTTCTTACAGCACTGTAAAAGTGTTTACAGATGTTTACTTTTTATATCTGTAATTGCATGTAAAATGACTCTACATGATAAAACCTCCATGAAAATCTAAAAAAACTTTGCTTTCTGAATTGTCCTTATTCTAATAATAATTTATGACACTACTATTTGTTTACGTATACATTCATAAATATCACTTTTCTTCTCTTCACCTTTACTAAGTGTAATAATTTGGATTTATTTTTAGTGGACTTACCAGTGAGAGTAACTGGCGATGTGAGTTGGATTAAAGCTATGTCTTGATCGTTAGTTTTACTGCTGTAATTGTTGTTGAGAATGATTTTCTTAACCGAGTAGGGAGAAGGAAGCTGGTTCAAAGACACAGTTCCACCATACACTTTCCAGTTGCTTGGAGAGGTACCCATAGAGCTGCAACAGCAACAAGAACAAATTAAAGTATCTCTACCACTCAGTCATATTTTTTCCCACATATTTACATTTTTTTATTGGTTGCACTTGTAAAGTTAATGTTCCGTTTGCATTGGTTAGATGAAAAAACCTACTGTACATGTAATTTTATGCTGTTACCTTGGGAAGCAGTGGGCTGCTGTCAAGACAAACTCAGATGAGATCAGGACCGCCCCGCAAACATGGGATCCTCTGTAGTGCAGTGATAACTGCCATGGCCACTGTCCTGCCTTAGCTATGCTGCCCCCAATAATCTTGGATGTGGAAGACCGCTGACCACAATCTGGGAATGAAGGGTGTCACATCAGACAGCAATAAAGGCAAACATTAGTTAACTGAGTGGGTCTCAATAGATGGCAACAACAAAGGAAGCGTTTGAATACCTATGGTTCTGATGGCACTTTAATGTTGAAAATTCAGTATGCGTATAAAAGCACCAGCATCATTGACTTTGATGCATAGTTTCAGGGAGCATCATGCCAAACAGTACGGAAGTGAAGTTAGTCATTATCAGCACATTCACTGACTTAATGTGAGCAATGTTATGTTATCTTATACCCAGTATTTTTCAAACACCGTTATCAATCAGTCCAGTTATTATCATGAAAATCAATCAAATGAATTCATATTTAGAAGGCAAATAAGCTAGAGGCACTGTGTTAAAAGAAAAGTCTGTATATGATTGTAAAATCCTTACCAATACAATTCAGGGAAACAATTTGTGAATTTGGGCAGGAAGAACTGTGTAACACACACAAAAAAGTTAGAGGAAAATAAAATTAAACCATGTGCACACAATTAATAATAGATTTTAAACAACGTTTTATACCTAACATTAACCCGACTCTGGATAGGTGAAGATGATTGGCTGTTCACTTCTAAAGCATTAGAATTCTCTGAAGAAACTGCCTTGCTGTCAAAAGACCTGGAAACAGAAAGAGGGACCGTTCAGACAACAGATAAGCTCAAATAGTGTTTCATCACGTTTGAGTCATTGGTTTTCAAACCTATGTCAAACTGAGACACCTGTGAAAAATCTGTTTGACCCCAAACATACTGAAGCAATAAATAAGAACTAGATTATCGATTTGTTTCAGGTGGAAAATATATTTATTCTCGTTCTAACAGATTGCAAAAAATCTGAGTTTGGCCAAATGGCTCAGAAGACCAAGTAACCAAGAAGGCCCCACCTCTCACCAGAGGACAGTCTACCCACTAATCCAAAAGACCTTGTTCCAAAACGTTACTGTCTGCAACTCAAGTTCTAATCTAGTATTCAAAGATTTTGTGGTTCAAGATAGAACCTAACATTGTGTGTACATCTGAGAAAAGGGAATATTTATACATATATCCCGATATTTTGTTTGGCGATTCTTGTATCGATTTAAAATGTAGACCAGACAATATTTAATTAATGAGACATGTACTACTTAGTTTTTACTTGGGATGGGTTTAAAACTGAAACTCTGTACTATTTTGTTGCCAGTATAATATAAAAATGCAGATTGTGGGGCTTCATAGATAAGAACGGGTGTAGCTGTGCAGCTGAGCATCCCTACATGCACAGAGCCTCCTTCAAAACACTCTTGACAAAGAGGGCCAAAGTTCTGCTGAATTTCACAGCTATAGATTCTGGTTCAGCGACCAGATAGATCAGAGCAATGTGTACAATACTCTGGAAAAAGACCAACGTTGTGGTGACTGGCAGTGAAATCTGTTTATTGCAGTGTGTGAGAAAACTGAGCTGCAGCGCTGCAGTGCAGACTGTCATGTGCAAAAAGCATCCTAGCCACATTCAAGTGCTCTCCTTCATCCCGTCATCACACTGAAAAGTTTCTGGAAAAAATTTGGCCAAAATTCAGGCTCCTGAACCGTTTAAAAGCAAGATTCAGCAAAAAGGGAAATATTGCTCTGGTATAGTGTTGGGATATATCGTGATGTGTATCGTATCATGAGGCATGTATCGGGAAAACGTATCGTATGGTTAGACTCTTGCCAATATACACCCCTAGTGTAAATCAAATATTCTATATTCTCATTATTCTTGAGCGGTGGTCCATCATTTTTTAAAGCTCTTATTTTGGAATCAGATTTTGTGAGCGATGCAGTCATTTACCCATGGAAACCGATCTGTCTGCAGACGTCATCAGCATTTTTCTTGGTCCAGCCATCAAAACACACTGGTAAAAAGGCATTGTTTTGTACTGTCTTCACCAGCAGTCTGTTGTCGGTACCAAACTTCACTGGAATGACAAACAGTGAGACACAGACTTAGAGTGCTTTGTTGTTAGTGACAAGCAAAGATATTGAATATTAACTTAGTATAAAAGACGGCTTTATTTATGTTTTTGCTCAGGTTACATTACACATAAAAATCCCCCAAAAATTAAATTTGTAATTCAGGTACTTGACTCCATTTATTTCACAATATGTTGTTTGTAGATTCCACTCATTTTTTTTTCAGGGAAACTGATGTTTTAGTTGTAAGTAAATCTTATGTTATCAGAATAATTCCAGAATAACAATAAGGAATCTGGCAATTCCTAATCTTCAAAAGAAAACATTTCCCCTGTTTTGGTATAATGTAAAAAATCTGACAAGAACTAGAGTTCTGTATGTGTGTGTGCACTTACCACATTTAGTTTCATCAGAGCCTAGTTCACAGTCATTTATGCCGTCACACTGGACAGTAGTGTTGGGGCAGTTGTCACTCACTGACACAGATGGATTGTCCACCGGTTTATATTTGTCATCGTCATGGTGGTAACTTTCTTCTGATCTTGTACCAAAATGAACTGTGGGTAAGGAGATGACAATATAAAGAGTAGAAAGTGATATTAAAATATTTTCCAGTAGTGCGATGTAGTTAATATGAATTTATGTACATAAGTAAAATATTACAGTTAGTGCATTTCTTTTTGGTATAACTAAGTGGTGTATAGTTGCTCTAAAATACAGTTAAGTTGAATGTAATTTGTAATCATTTCCTCCTTGTATGTTCAGTAACTTCAGTGTTACTACAGAAAAATCACAAAAAATCTAATTGTTTATGGCAGGAAGTAAAAAAAAACTTTAACATAAGAAAACACATGTCCCAAACCCCGTTATTTTAGCTCATGGTTTAACGTCAACATTTCAAGGATGTATTCAGATCAGAAAAGTCTGTTAGTGCAGACTGAATTTGTCACGATTCAGTGCTTAGGTTTTGTCATGTTCTGCTTTCTCTGTCAGTTTCACCATGTTCAGGTTAATCATCCACAGCTGTCTTTAGTTAATTGCCCTCAGCCTATTTAAGTGTCCGGTTTTCAGTTCTCATTGTCAGGTCATCTGCTCTACTACGTTCTATCGCTGCACTGGTTTGTTCTCCTGGTTTTGTCCTGTTTAAGTTGAGTTAGTAGACGTTTGTTTCTGCCACCAAGTCTGGTCTCCTGCATTTGACAGAATTTGTTTAATTTGGTCTGGATCAAGCCTGAATCTAGCGCTTGGTCTGACGCTCAGACTGTCAAACAGTCATGCTAAGACACTAAATTTAAGAAGTTAGAATTTTTTGAATTGCACGACATTTATATTGTGTGCCAATTTTTAAATAACTTGCACAACACTGTTTAAATAGCCCCATATTTATGTAAATTTCCATCATTTTTGTGGAAATAATTATTTTTTAATCATGTCCTGACAACTCTAAAACTTAAAGTTAAGGGAATTCCATTCATATTTTTTTAAAGATGTCCTTATTATCACATCATTAGAATATTTGCTACCGGAATTTGACCTAAAAAAACCACACCTTATTTTTTTATAGACTGCATTAAAATTTTGGAATGACTTCCTTTAATACAATCAAAAGTACTAAGAAAAGCAATTTAAATATGAAACCTTGGAATATTAAAAAGTGTGGTTCAAAGCTAAGACATGAACATATTTAACTACAAATGTAAAGGAACAAAAGTGTGAGTCAAAACTATACTTCCAAGCCAGATGCCAACTCCCAGTAGAATGAGCACCACTGCAGCTGCAATCCATGCCTTGTAACACTGTGGATTATTCTCGCAGGTGTTCTTCGTTTTGGGAGCTGAATGGGAAGAAAATGCAGTAGCATGAACGACAACGGCCTTCAGTGTTATCAAAAACTTAGAAAGGTGGAGGTACAACTCACGTATAGATTCCTGTATTACTTGATGGCCAACCACAGTTGGTGGATACTGGGGAATGTAGCGTGGGTGGTTCAGCCCATCGTAAGGCTTAAAGGGAGGCTGATTATTGATAGAATCGTAAGGAGGAGGGGGCGATTCCTTAAAAAAAGCAGCCAAAAAAAAATTGTTGGAGTACTATTTTTGTACCACATAGTTATATCAAATAACAGAACAATTTCAAAACAAGAGAAGTAACTCATATGCTTGTTCATAAAAATGTACAATACAATGTATTGTTTTTCTAAAAATAACATGTTGACTATTTTTCACATCAAGACTTAAAGTCCAAATTGATTTGGCAGGCTTAAAGGTTCACAAAGACACCATTGGTGTTTCCTGGCAACAGTGTTTAAAGAGCTTTGCTATAAAGTTACTTCCTCATTTTCTTTTTATTCCTCACAACAATATTCTACAGAGACAACAGTATCTGAAAAAATGCCAGCCAAGAATGAGATCAGTTTGTCCTATGCTGATGTTCACTGTCAGGTTGTGTATTATGTTCACTTGATAATAATCTACAGATTCAGGAGTAAGGAGTCACATTTCAATTGGATGGTACGAAACTGAAGAAACTTTAAATACTTAAAGGCAAAACCTTTTTTTTTTACTGTTTCTCTAATTAAAAAAATAAAAAAACTACTTTGTCAAAGATGTAAAAACATGAAAAGGGACAAATCATGTCAAATCATGTTCTATAAAGCCAGCGCGCTTTAAATATGTTGTAAATGTATTCAAATATGTGGTCACACTGGCTTGTAAATGTCAACTTTCATTAACAGAAAAGGAAATGTGAAAAAAACAGGTTAATTATCTCTTCTTATTTTTCTTCTCTTATAAAAAAAATGATCACATAAACTTTAGGTCTTCATAACATTTTTACAAAGAACATTTTGTAGCATCAGTTTGAAACAAGCAAAAGCAGAAGACAATTCAGTAACACAGAATTGTGCACCGATCAAGTTTCAAACACACAAAAAAGGTTTAACAGAAAGAACTGGGTAACAAAAGAAGCCACTGGGGTTTATTGAACATAATTGATTGTATTTACTCTTTTTTTTCCCTTTGCCGTTTCCATGAAAACATAGTAAACACCAGAAAATGTATCTAACATGAAACATTAAATTGAAAATAAGGAAAAATCTAAAGTTAATCTTAAACTTGACAAGAAAATTGACCCTTGACAAATAATCAACTTGCTTACTTAGACTTTTAGTTATACAACTTCATAACTAACAAAGTATCAAGGATCCCACCAGAGCAAACACGGGAAAGGGAAGAACTTAACTAATGTTCTAAATAAAAACTTTACAATAGCAAGTGAAATCTAACCTGGGTAGGTCAGAGACAAATAAAACCCAGAAAGACAAATTTATAAATAAACAGCAGGCTATTTTTCCTTGCAAAATAAATACAAACTTTAGCTTACCTTGCCATACTCCATTTGAATAGGTGAAGCAAGCGAGAGAGCAGCTGGATGAAGCTTTTAAAGGTCCAATTTTTATTCTGTCGCAGGTAACAGTCAGATCATGGCGAAGTCCAATACTTTTTCTTTCTTTTTCTCTCTGTTTTACTTGACTAAGTTTTAATTTAGCACCTTAAAAAAAACAATCATGGAAGGTGTGCTTTCTCTGCTCCTCTTAATGACACCCCCTTCAACCTAACATTGTTCTCTATTGCTGAGATCACAGGGCGTGCCAAGAGCGCGAGTTCTCCACCTGTTAGACCGGTTTTGCCATTGCTGGAAACTGTTACTAAGGCATCTACCATGTCAGCACTCTAAAGAATTTCTTTTTACATATAACAATAAGGCTTTTTTTGGTTGTTAATTGTTTAATTCCTGTCCACTCTATATTTTTCCCTGAATTCACATGTGTGTGCTTAAAGGACTAAAGAGAGGGTCTGTTAAGAACCAAATTCAATCAAAACCGGTGAGTACCAACGTACTCATTGTTTTTGTTTGGTATGTCATATCCGTGACATGACTAAGCAAATAATAATTTCCAGCCACAAGTTATGTACATTTAGATTCTTTCACATTTGCACAGACAGGCATAGAATTTTAAAGACTGAAAAAGAGCATCTGTCAGAATAGAGAGACAAATGTTGGTGACTGAAGCAGATAAACTCAGTTCTCATGCTATAAAAACAACCAAATCAGTCTTAAAAATAATGGAATCCAAATTAAGTGAAGAAGCAGACAGTTGAATCAGTTGAACGGATAACGAAAAGAAAAACAAATGGTTTTCTAACATTTTCTTATTAAAATGATGCGGTTACAAGAAATCCATCCTTTATCTCAAGGTGAATTTGTGTTTATTTTGTTTTAGATGAATGACTGCAGTATAGTCAACAGTTCCCAGTGTATTTACCGGTACTTGTATTGCATCCTCTTTTATGTCTTCCTTGTTGGTCTGAAGCGCTTTACAGTCACATTCACACACTCGTGGTAGATCTGCTGCCCAACACTGGCACCAACCCTTCTACCAGAGGAAATCTGGAGTTCAGTGTCATTTCCAAGGGCACTTTGTCACATGGTGGGAATCAAACCTGCAATCTTTCGATCAGAATTTGACCAACCTACCGCTGCACCAGAGTCACCCTGTTACACAAACCTAGAGAATTAGCTTGGGACAAGTAAAGCTGGGAAAAAAAACATATTTACTGCAGTTTTTTTATTTGAATTGCATAAGAAAAAATGTGTTTATAATACAAAGCAAAAATGTAACTAACTAAAAATAAAATAACCTGTTGTTTATCCGTGTAAAAATTAAGATAGTATGGTGAATTTAGACCTAGCATAAACTTTTCCCTGAAATGGGATTATAAAATAAAATATTTGCTTTTGTGAATGACTGTATGGTGGCGAAGTGATTAGCACTCGCCTAACTGGTTTGAATCCTGGCTAGGGCATTTCTGAGTAGAGTTTGCATGTTCGAACCGTCCATGTGGGTTTTCTCTGAGCCAGTGGAAGACTTGGCAGTTTAGAGGCCTAAGGCAAACATTAAAGTTATATAAATATATTTTTTTTACAAATCCTTACAGGTAAAACGTCAAAAAACTTTCTTACTGCTCCACTTTTAGACAAGCTGAAATCCCATTTACATGTTAAAGAGATTTGTTTTATATACATTATTTTTACTTGGAAAAATAACATTAAATTTATTGAATGCACAATATTAATCGATCACTTGGAATAAAATGACAATCTTATTTATTTTCTTTATATGTGAGATTTTACTAAAGAAGACAAAAGGTGCAAATATACTTAAAAGAAGGAACAAAACAGTAGCCGACCCATAAGGAGTGGCAACAATTTAAAAAATGAAGAAATATTTCCCCTTTTTCTTGACTTTTCTCATTCTTGACTTCCTTTAACTCATTTTTTGTTTCTTTGATTCTGTTCTTCCTCTATTTTGTCTGTCTTCTAGCACTTTTGAAAGTTTGGCAAAAAAGTTCTTGCTTTCACTTTGCCTTGTCCTCTTTTTACAGGCACTATGCTTCATTTTATCACTTTTTAAAAATTTTGTCAAATCATAAATTAAAAAAATTGTTGCTAGAGAGCCAGGATTTTCCAGCCCAAAAGTCATCAAAAAACCACCAGCAGGTTAAGAAAGTGGATGGATGATGCTTGTCGGTGTAAAATTAAGAAAGTATGGTAAACTCATAGGCCTAGCATACATTTTCTCTTTACTTGGGATTGTTAAATAAAATATCTTGCTTTTGTGAAGGGTTGCACAGTGGTGTAGTGCTCTCTTTACAGAGAAAAGGTCTTGGTTTGAATCCATGCTGGGACTTTTCTGTGTAGACTTTCTCCTAGAGCCCTAGCATTACCCCACAGTCCAAAAACATGCTATGTAGGTCAGTTGGTCACTCTTAATTATCCCTGGGTGTGACTGTGAACATGTGTGCAATTGTGTGGCCCATGATAGACCGGTCTTTGCCCAACAATGGCTGTGACAGGCTCCAGCTGTCCAAAAGGGATAAAGTTTGGAAAAAAAAGGATGATCAGATGTTTAGCGAAAAAGCAGCTTTGTAAAGTCTTTTCAATAGTTCTTACAATCTTTCTAGTCTCTCCAATTTCCTGCTTTTTAATCATTTCATCTTTAGTATGACACAATTCTTTCCTTTGGCTCGGTTTTGCTCTAGAGAACATTTAACCCTTTCACTCCCAATGTATTGGTCTGCCTGCCACCAGCCAAGGTCTGCCTGAGGGTTGAATTAAGTTTGTTCAAAATACTCTTGATTTCAAAAATCCAACAAGTTCCTGACTTCACCAAAATTTTACGAATGAACAAATAAAGAAAAACCATTAACCACACGTTTGCCTCCAAGTACAAACAGAATTAAACAAAATGGACCCCATAAATACAAAATAAATGAATCCTGATGGTTAGTTGGATAACGGACGAGGGATTGACAGATCCCGGACGATACCACATACTGTAACCTACATTCCTCAGAGAGTTCGGTCCGTATCAACATGATCGTGTAGATTTTTGTAGATTTTTCTGCTGCACCTAAGGTGCTTTCTGGACCAGACAGAGTCTCCTGCTCGGGGAGGGATACATGGTCCAACATGGATGCTAGTGTAGCCGGTGTGTCGCACCTCCCTTGATGATTCCAGGTGGAAGCCCAGGAAAAAGCTGGACTTCTTAGTCCATTTTCTCCCTTTCTCTCTCTGTGATACAGCACCACCGCCTGTTTTATTTGCATAGGTAAATGTAAAACTAGATAGGCTTTTGTAGATAAAACTTCTGCTTAGCAAATTAAAGCTTCCTATTTTACTTTTTTTTTTTAAACAACTGACTTCTATTCTAACCAAGTGAATTAATAGTACACAAAAGGATTGCAGTGTAGCAATCAGGTAATGTGCTTTGTGTGACCAGCAGTGGGTGATGTTGCACACAATCTTGCCTTTTCAACATGTGGTCAAAGGACACTCTTCAGAAAAATCCCTCATTTTAACCGCAGCAGATGATCTATGTGTTGACATTTTACTCAGCAGTCTTCTGTCCGCGTCTAAGACCGAAACCAAAGAATATCAAAAAAAAAGAAGAAAAAAATGAAGGGGCTTCTGCAATGAGCACAGATACCAGGAACCAAAACTTAAAAAAGTCACATGTTAAGAAGAGGTGAGATAACAGTGGGTTTCATTTGACTGCAATTATAGGAAAAGCTCATTCTTAGAATTAGCTTTTCGTTTTTCATGCGTTTTTGCTATATTAGGTTGAAAGCAAGAACTTTCTGCTTTCAAAAAAAAAAGAAGAGGCTCCAGGCATGAAATTGTATTTGCTCATTTCATTTTGACTGTTATAAGCGTTTTACAATGTAAACAAAACATGTCTGGTAGATCTATAATCAAACTCCCCTTTTATGATAGATGTCTACATTGCAATTAATTAATACATGTGGAAATATAAAATTTGGGTAAATGTAGATGTAAAAAAATAAAATAAAGTAGACAGTTTGATCAGCAGTAGCCATAGCATTACATTATTGGTATGTGTTCAGGGGATTGTAAGATACTGGATAATTTCTCTTCAAAAAGATAAGAATGAAATTTTTAGAATACCAAAAAACATTCATCGTATCAAAAGATAAAAATCATCACATGGAAATATCACAATTTTCAAGATAGGAATATGAAGCAAAAAATTCAAGTTATGTTTATCTGTCAGTGTGGTTTGCAAGCTGTGTGGGCAGTTGTTTTTGTAAAAGTTCATCAATAACCTCTTATCAACATTTTCTGCATGTGACGTCCGTAACATCCGTGTTTGGTAAATGTATCTGAATTTGCTCACTGGGAATATGTCATGGAAGCAGGTTCAGCTCCTGCTTTGCTTGACCATGTGTCAAAGTGCCCTTGAGCAAGTCAGTTACCCCTACATTGCTTGAATGGCAGCAAGTATAAATATACACTATTAACCATTTTTCTATTTAAAAAGTTTTTTGGGCTTGTTGTCTCTTATTTTTGTAAGAAAATTTACAGATTAGTCAAGTTAAGCTTTGTTAAAAAAGCCATCTGTTAAATTAAAAAAGAGGTACTTAAATATTCAAATCTTTTCAATTGCATGCTGTTTCTTCCAGATTTTAACCCAAGAAAAATAAAACATAAAAACAGTTTTGCAAAGCAACAGAAGACTATTAAACTCTAAAGGGAAATTCTTGACAGGTGCTACTTCCTTATTTTTTGCACAGATCAGATAGCCCAACATCTATCAAAAGCAAACTAAAAGAGGTGAGGACATGCATGAAAAAAAAGCAAACAGAGAACAATAAGTTAGTTGAGAGAGGGCAAGAGAGGAGAGAAACTAGCCATTGCATCACAGAGAGTTTCACAGCAGGAAATGCGTCATCTGAGAGGGAGGGGACAGTTCTTGATCAAACATCTTTCTAGTAGGTGTATTCCTCTCATGGAAAGTCATCTAAGCGTCAGAAAGTGAACAGCTGTGTTCTTAGTAGAGGCCATCTCCAGACGGTTAGGATGTTTTCTTGAACCTTCGTAATGAGGGGCTTTCTTTCTTGTAGCTGACTGGATTTTCATCAAACAACATCGTCTCTCTAAGCTCTTACAATGGAGAAGAAAATACAATTGCTGATCTTCGCCTTCATTCTTTTTCTGAGCCTTGTCTCAGGTATTGTCAAATATTAAATACTATTAAATATTTTTGCTAATGTGTTTGGATTTGTCAGAATTTAGTTTGTATTAAATTAAGTGTTCTTTTAATTTTGCGTATAGCTGGAAAGTGTGAGTGATCTCTTACGATTAAGGTGTTGTCTTATATGGAAAGTTGAGAAAGAGTCTGACGGATCTTCATCATAGTGACACCAAAAAAGACAGAAGCTAATTTTAGGGATTCTTTTCAGTGTTTCCGTTAAGTCAAAAAGTTATTTTCTCTGGAAATGCGTAAAGCTCATCTTCCTGTAAAAAAAACAAATCGCTTCACTCTGACCAAACTATTTTTGTGAGAGCGCTTTTTTTTAAGGTTTTTCACTATTCTATTGCAATATAGAGTTTTAGAAATGTTGGACTTCAAAATTGATTTCTAAAACACTTGAAAAATATATCTACTGTTTTATAAAACAATTTTGTATTTTTTGGGGGGTTATAGGAAATAAAGTCCTTCCGCCTGAAAAACTGGATGTGAACATTTGGGATGGGGAAGTAACAGTAACTTGGGAACATCCTGTGAATTCCCCTTCAAACTACTGGTACAATGTGGAAATGGGAAGGTATGTCTAATTTACATATTTTTGCATCTGCATTTTTAATTCCAGCTTACTTTGAATATTTTTACACTCACTTTAAAAACTGTAAGCTTCTTTTTTTTTTAATTGAATGATTTCCAATGATAGCTTCTATATTGATAACAAGTGACAATTTTGTTTTCAGATATGGAGGAGAGTGGAAAAACGTTTCTGACTGCACAAGAATCAAAAAGACTTTCTGTGACATCACCAAACTCATTGAAAACTATGATGGTGCCTACAAGGTCAGAGTGGGGCTGGTCACACCACATCATCAGTCGGAAAAGAAAACAATCAAATTTTTCCCAAACAAAAGTATGTTTCTGATTTGTTACTTCACCAACACATGGTTTAACCGCATAATATTGTCTAAAGTAAAACTCTTTATGTCTTTGTCTCATTGCAGGTGAATTGCTGCCTCCCTCTTTTACATTGTGGGCTACTTCCAGCACCCTCAGCGTCTATATTCATGAAAAACCCATCCTGAAAAAAGTGTTTCCATACGGAGTCACCTTCACCGTCTACTTGGAAGAATTAGGGCCTCAGAACAAGGTAGGTTTCCAATGCAGAATATGGGGAATAAAATGCAATAAATTCAAAATACAAGAAAGTGGTTTGTAGTTATTCATAGAAAAAAAACTGCATGAAGTAAACTTGATTTTTTTTTCACCACAGACTACCAAAGCTCACCTGGAAGACAGTGCACTGATGGACCAGAGAACAAAGGTTTTCACAGGTCTTCAGCACGGCACAAAATACTGTGTCAGCGCGATGGTTGAAGGCAAAGGAGCTCTTTTCTACAGTCACAAATCAGAGCCTCAATGCCTGAATCTTCCAGAGCAAGGTAAGATTGACACTAAAAATAACATAAGGAATTAAATCCATCTTCAAATCCAAAAAAATGATTTATACATTTCCTCAGTAACATTAAAAACCATTTTACAATAATTATTTACCTATTTATTCTTTGATTTAGATGCAAGTGAAATTTGAATAAAAAAAACTAGGGGAACTTTTCAAGGAGGTCAAAAGTGAAATTTTAATCCTTTTTCTCTTATTTTTCAGAATGGTACATTCTTGCAGTTTCATCGTTATCCATTCTTGGTTTTCTGGCAGCAGTTTTCATTATAGGAATTGTTATCCTCTGTTACGTGAGAGTTCCTGCAAAAACTCCTGCTGCACTGGTAAGTACATCAATTTACTGATAATTTAGAAGGATATCAAAGCAATGTCAAAAAAGTAATTTTTTTTTGGTTCTGCTCTTCCCCCATTAGAAATCCACTAAAAGTGGCTGGCATCCACTGTCAGTGGCAGAAGGACCTACAGAGGTGGTTACAGACAAAGGTTGGTTCCTGACGAGGAACAGAGTAATCGATCTCCCTGTGAGTCATGTGATGACACCAGAAGAAACGAAAGACACCAAAAGGACCAGCGTGAACAGTTGGGTCAGCATTGAGACGAACTCTGCTACAGATAACGGAGGGAGTCCACCCTCAAGACAGGAAGACAGTGGCTGTGGGAGCTTGATGGAATCAGAGAACTCCACCAGCAGTCAGTATCCACTGACGGATGACAGGACCACACCGGATCCAGTTAGACAGAGAGAAGACAGTGGGGTGGGAATGGACAGCAGGCTGGAGCTCTCTTCGGTTAACCTTGATGGTCCAGACAACACACACCTCATAGAGACTGGCACTTACCTAAGCCAGCGTCCCTCCATTTCCCAGAACCCTGCGTTCAACGAAGAGAATAGACCAACAGAACCTATTTTAGCAGAAGTGGTGACAGGATACAGAGCTGGACCACAATCGTGCATCTGTTCAGGAACTGGTCAATGCAGCTGGTGCCTTAAGTTTAGCCACTTTGTAAAGGAGGTATCTAAACACAGAGCTATGAGCACTGAAAATGGACAACTGGACAACCAAAGTGACTTGATGGATTCCTACAATGGAAAACTAGTGTTTTCCAGTTACGCAAGTACGCCACAAATGGAAACTGTCATCTTACATGATGCAGAGGCAACTATTTTACACATGAACGACACTTTTCCCCTGTTAGCATCTCTGCCATTAATGAGCTGTGGACAGGACTTCAACATGAATAACGTGTCACTCTCTTTGTGCGATGTGCAGATGACAAATGACTGACGTAAACAGTGAAACTGTGCTGATTCAGCTTGATCTACATCATGCCAGAAGAAATCTGTAACATTAGAGCATGCGAAGATACCTGAGGAATAAGAGGGATTCAACTGAGAGGAAAAAAAATAGCTGCTGAACACAGGAAGGAAGTCGATAAAAGATGTTTGGCTGTGCAGCTGCTCTCTGCAACTGTTATTATAAGCTCATTGGAGCTTGAAAAGGCAGAAGACGTGCTGAAGCCGCCTTGCTCGCCTTACATAAAACTGACTAACTGTTTTGTCCCGGAAGCGAAACTCGTGTGGGGGGGCTTGAGGAGAAACTGTTTGACAGCTCAACAGGAGGTTTCAGAGTTTCACCCTCATCCACCATGAAACTGCCCACTCTTTAGCGTTTATAGATTTAATCATTTTTTTTGCTTTTTTGTCAGTAAAGAGCAGCTTGTCCAACAGTGTATATAATGAGTTCTTGTCTTTATGTGTAAAGCATATTTTGTCTTTTATACTATTCAGTTGTCTTGACTCAACAACAAACCTTCATTTCAAATAACTGAAAAGTACGAAATGTATTTTTTTCCCCGTTGAAAATATATATTTATAGATAAAGATATTTATTCATAAGTTATATTGGTATCATGCTACTTTTCTCACCCTTCTTTTGTTGCACATGGTTGGAAAGGGAATTTCTTTCTGAAATTGTTTTCAACTTTGCGCACATAAATAACCGATGAGTAAACCCTTACCATAACTTTGGCCTAAAAATGAAAACATGACAGAAGAAAAACACAAGGGAAACCCTAAGAGAGCAGACAGACACTCACTGAGTGGAACGAAACTTTTAGAGATGACATACAGTAAATATGTTTTGGGATCTCCACATGCAGATCATGTACAGGAACCAGGGCCGTGGTTTCACTGCTAAAGTAAGAAGCCAACACTTCCTCTGTCACACTTCCACTCAGTTTGAAAAAGTCCCACATTTCAACGACTCATAAATAAATTTACAACATATCAAGAGTTAATCGTTTGACACAAAGCATTTGAATGTGATCTGTAGGTATCAAAATGCTTTTTTTTTTTGTTTTTGTTTTTGCTCACATGTATCCAAAATTTGATCATTCCCATTTTTACTGTTCAAACTTTTTCACATTCAACAAACATGATCTACAAAGAGTAACATCACTAAATCCAGAGGCTTTGAATTCACAGTTACCAAAGTTTTAATGTCTACTTAGAATCAAGATTTGAGCTGAAATGGTTTATTTCAAGCAAGAATGCATGTATAATACAATCAACAGAGGTTTACATTTATAAAAATATATGTCAGACATAAGATAATTAGGCATCAAATTATTACTTGAAAAGGAGTGGGAGGAAGAGAATTTATACAATCCCACCCTGGCTTGACCATACCATTTCTTTTAGATGTAATATCCTTTCATAACTTCATGGTCATATATCTTTGCAATGCCGATGAGGAAAGCTGCATAGTCACGTCCGCTCGTGAACCGGAAGTCAGGATCACAAGTTACCCAAAATAATGTAATATGTAAAAAGAGAAAGACCTTGACTAAGGGAGCATAATCCATGCTATTTTCAGTACCAATGCAAAACTACACTATAAAAAGGGAGACACTGGATCATTTGACAAAAGTTCTGTAATTTGTTACATTAAAAATTATCAGTTTACATCAAGTAAAAATTTTGAGTTAATGGTTTATTCTGATTAAATTTTGAATTTGATAAAAACGAATATGTTTAAATGCAACAAATTCGTTTTAATTCAAGGTTTCACTTTTTTAATAGTGTAATATAATGAACAACGCAGTAAGCTATAAAGACTGTGGTTGGCTATTTTTACTTAGATTAAATAAATAATGCTATTTTAACAACTTTAGGCTCAACAATTAGCTGATCATAATTAGAATCTAAAATCATGGACAACTTTGAAGCATTAAACCAGTAAGGAACAAAAATTGAATAGTCTATTTGTAGTAGAATTAGTAGATACCGATATAGCTACACTCAACATTTGCACTAAAAGAGCTTAAAAATCATTTTACTTTAATTTACCTTTGTAACTCCAGCTTTTAATAAAAGGTGTGTGTGAGTAAGCACAGATTATACATTTGTAATTTTAGAGCTGTGCTCATCAGCACATCTCCATGTGTCATTTTGACAGACCTACAGGGGGGCAAGAACCCACCACAATTTTGAGTCAAAATTAAGAAATCAACAAAAGCTTCTTGAAGCACTTCAACTTGAAAGAGTCTCATTGTCAATATTTTTAAATGGTTTGAAATATGTATTTTGGATTTTTCCTTTTTGTTTGACTTTTTGTTCTTATTTGCCACCCTTCCAAAGTCTTCTGCCCCTCTCTCGTACCCACATAGAAAATGTTCTAGCTCATAGGTGTGTTATCTTTTCATTTGTGAAAACTGTGAAACAAGGCTGAGATAAAAAGTAAATTACAAAAAAGGAAATAATAAAAAAAAGAAAATGTTATAGCTTTGCCCCTGATTTGACTACAAAAAATATTAATTTGTGGGAAAATAGACTATGTACCGGTAACCAATACAGTTGTGAAGGTATTACAATTTACAAACGACAGACAATAATGTTTAAAAACCTGAAAAATGATGCATCACACAAGGCAGACATAAAAAAAAATGCTCGGAAAAATGTCCTGTGATCATTTCTCACTGAAAGCATCAGTATCACAGATTGTTCATAGGTGAAACAAATGTACACCGAGACAAACAAGTACTTTCCTGAAAGAGAAAACAATGAGACATTCTAGTTACGCCAACAATAGAAAGAGTAGAAAAGAAAGAAGTTCCTGAATTCAGAAAGAAGTCACCTGCTGTTTACAAGAAAACTGAGTTGGCTGGGACTGATCTGTGGTTATATCCTGTCTTGACATAAAAGGAAGGAAAAAAATTGTTTTTTGCAAAAGCAAGAAAAGTTATATGCTTCCTTTATGTGTGTGCTTGTGTGTGTACTTTCACATCTATATCACTCGATACCACAACGTGTTGTTAGTTTCTCGTGACATATTACAACACTCTGAGTGAAACTTGAGTGAAATTCTTGTTCACATGTTTAATCATCATCTTAAAAAGATTAAATTAAAAAATAAACCAACAAAATATACATTTAGACGGTCAGACGCATTGTATTTTACTCTGTTTCAAGAATGTATGGGATACATAATTCATAAACAACTTTGTCAAATAAAGTGTCTAGTTTAGTGTAGGTCATCTTGCAAAAGAACAATTTAAAAACTAAAAGGTATTAAGTTTAAACATCAAAATGACGTAAAGAAATAACACCTAAATACACATATTCTAGAAACAATACCGGTAGTTTAAAAGAAGAGATACATGTGGATGGAGTGGGCCGACGTGACAGAAAACACTGTTATTTTATGGAGCCGCTGATTGAGAAAGGAGGAGGTGACTTTTTCACGCCAACTTTTCTGTAAAAGCAAACAGAGGTTACTGGAAAACTGAAGACAGAGCTTCACAAGAGGAAATAAAACCAGCAGAACTGCACTCCAAATGGAAAATAGACTCACGTGAGAACTTTATCTTTAAACTCTAGCCCTAAAAACAAAAAAAGAATACAGGCAAATGTATAAATTCTTCTTGCATAAACTTTTCGGTGACTTTAGGCCTCTTTAATTTATTCTCATCACATCTGGATCTGGAGTTTCCACATGCAGTAACTCAAATAGCAGTGAATAAGATTAATAAATAAATCGGAGGATATATTTATATTTTTTTCCTCAGTGACTCACTCTTCTTCTTCTTTTTCTTCTTGCAGCACTTTTTCAACTTTTTGCATTTGTACTTGCAACAGAACTGCACAATTCCAATGGTGAAGAGAATGAACAGGATCCCAAAACCCACAGCGATCCCGACAGCTGTTGAGTTCACCCTGCTGCCTGTAGCATACAAACACAGGAGTGAGAGAAGACATTGGTTATCCTGAAGACTCAAACACATAGAATTTACATTTATCTACCACAAAATACAAAAATAAACCTGAAAGAACGCTGGATGTGTTTAGAGGGTATGAATTCATCAGAAAGAATAAACCTAATGAAGTAGATCCTAACATTTTTTTTAATTCAAGTGTTATTAGAAAGTAAACATTTTTATGTTTCAACCGTGGAGCAGAAACATTTTTAAAGCACAAATGTATTTGAGAAACAAGTTTAACTGTGCTAACTAAAAGAGCTAAAGAGAAGGAAAAAAAAAAAAACAGAAAGTCACGTTAATGAAACCATATCAGGAACCAAGTGAAAGATGATGAAAAAGAAGAATGCATTTAGTAAAAAATAGAAAGAAATAAAGCAATGTCAAATGTTTGAGAGTTAAAATTTTCTTCTGTTGCTAGTGGTTGATGTCACACTGAACAAGAAAGTCAAAGTAGCTAAGCCAGAAAGAATCTTACCACCATTCCCCATAGCTGGCCAGCCCGTGTGGTGACTGCTTTCTTCGTCTTTTCAATCTTCTCCTCTTGTACTTCAGCTTTTGGTCTCAATATCTTCAGAATTTAACATTAGCTTTTAAGACGTCAAGGCATCGACTGTAAAGAACCAAAACAGGGTGCTCACTGGTGTCGTCTATGCTTACGTTGACTTACCTTCATACCAGTCATTCTTTAAAACCAGTCTGTCTCCTTCCCTGGTCCTGCCCGGTTTTGCCTCTCTTCATTTGCACAGGTTAGAACTGGGCAGCTCTGATGGCTTTTTTTTTGTCATGCCTGACACCTCAGTGGAGTACTATGTGACCATACAAATTAACAGAGAGATCAGAAACTTCCCCAACTTAGGCTCAGACACAAAAAGGCTTGGGAACCCTTGAGTCTAACAAGAAACAGAGCTCATGCTTTAAAAAGGGCCAAGATATTTTAACAGGATGTATCCTTTTTTGTTTTGTTTTGTTTTTTTAGGACACAGACAAAGCTGAGACAAGTATGCAGCTAAACCTGATTCCCATTACGTGAATGGACGCAACTGAAAGGCAGAGCAATCATAATGTTTTCTAATGGCAGGTAAAACTGTTTAAAAAGTGGCTTAGTTACCCTTTAAGGTAAAGGCCCTGTCCATTACAACTTGCTGATTTCATCAAACCAGTATAACCAGAAGAGCCATCTTTTCCACACAAGCCAAAACACAGGTTAAAAATATATGCTTTTTATTTTCTTCAATTTTAGGGGGAACAGGCTTTATCTATATATTTTTTTCAGATATTTAAAGATTAAAAAAAAACATATTTGAACACATTATACACGTTTACAAACCAATGTTGCTGCCACAAACATTCTGATCAACAAGAGTTTGAGAAATTGCTCCATTGAACTAGGGTTTTGCATTGGCAGGAGTCTGGTAATACAATGTGTATCGTGACACCCATATCAGGATACAATGCATATCCCAATATATCCCAAGAAAGTTTCAGACATTTGTTTGTTTGTTTTTTTTTTACTATTTTTTTAAGTTTCAAAAGTATTTTTTAAGTTAATTCATGGTGCTTTTATTTTGGTAGTTTAAGAAATATTTAAGTGGTAAACAAAAGTAAACTGACCAACATGTTTACTTTTAAAAAATTATTTTTTTCCTTGGCAGTATTTTAAATCAATACAAGTATCGCTAGATAAAGTATCATATTTCACTAAATCAATGTTTTCTTAAAACCCTACATTGAACAATTAGACATCACCTGCAGTTTGTGTAACCTAGTAAAAAGTAATACTTGTGTCACGATTATATTTGGCATATGATACAGGAAATTCGCATGCTCTTCTCCACAGTACACTTTCTCAAAGAGGAACTTCCCTGCAATTAACAAGTTTGTCACACCCATGTCAACATGATTTTCAGCATGTCCATAAGCAACACCCACCCAGAGAATAATTTTCAGACGGAGGCTTCAGATCAACATGAAAAATTGCTTCTTTAGACATGTAGGTTGTGGGATTTTGGTTAAAAACTTCATAATAATAATTAAAACACGACTGAGAATGTTTCTTTATTAAAAAAAAATAATCATAGGAGGACTTGAAGCACTGGGCTCAGCAGCACATACAGGCTTGTCTAAGAAAAGACTTCAGTAAAAATGATCTGACCCTTTTACATCAGAGTCTTACCACCAGTGTTGACATTCTTTCGACTGCAGTGACTCTTCAAATTTGGAGCAAATAAAGTAATTCCAGCAGATTCTGAAGCGGAGAAAAGCAGCCTTTCACTAATATGTAACACATTAAAGTAGCCTACACAATCAACACGTATATCAACTGATTCTATCACAGGGGAAGGTGGCAGTGATGTGAAAAGTCACTTTTCTATGCATCAGAATCAGTTGATTCACACTGATTGCATGAGTGATCAAAGAGTTTCGGTGGGTAGAAAAGTGCATGTGGTATTTTAAGTATTGCCAACATCATCACTGTTGTTAAAGGGTACGCTGACTTATCAGAAAGGTTTATTGGGACATTCAACATCTGACTTCGGTGGCCTCACAAGATCTCCAACTATCAATCCACTGGCATCATTGCGACTTTACTGGGACATCAGGAGAAAGCAGAGCTGCAAATTCATTGACTGCTCCTTCAGTAAGCATTCTGGTATCTCTAATGTGCTGTATCTTGGTCCACCTAACCTACAAACAGTTTAAGTCTTGTGGTATTTTGATTATATGTTAGCAATTGATTAGTCATGATTTAGATAATGTACAAATCCATTTTACAACATCAAACAAACATGCCACGGCTGTGTAGGACCACTTAAAAAAATGTCTACACCAACTTTTTTTACTTTTGCAAAGTGATTCATGTTTATTTCATCTCTATTTTAGTGCCAGGACTGCACAGGGGCATGGTGGTTAGCGCTTAGGCCACACGGCGAGAAGGCCCTGATTCAACTTGAACTGCAGTTGCATGTTTCCCTTGTGCATGCGTGGGCTTTCTCTGGGCACTCCAGCTTCCTCACACAGTCCAATAAAATGCCTCATAAGTGTTTGGTATATTTAAATTGTGGTCAGGTTTGCATGTGAGACCCTGCAACAGACAGACTTGAACTCTGTTCAGTGTGTTCAGTGTGTACACACTGAACAGAGTTCAGTGTGTGTACACACTGAACACACACACACTGTACACTATTCAACAGTAGCTGAGCAGCCCCAAAATAATTCAGGGGGGTTCTGAAGATGGATTTTAGCACCTAATTTGTTATGCATATTATCGCATGGACCAAATGTGACTTGAAAAGATAATATGTGCAGTGGCTTAAAAATATTTGGCAAAGTTGTTCCATCTTAAAATGATGAGAAAGGTCTGTACTGGTGTATTTTTAATGATCACATGTAAACTTCACTGAAAAATATATTCAGAATTTTTACAAAATAGCACTGAAAATGTCTCTTGAAAATTATTGCAAAAGTAGAGACATGACTTTTCAAGTTCAATTTTAGGTTTTGAAGAGCATCCTGTTTTTATGAGTCACAGAAACAGCACAGGTACAGCTTCAAAATGTTACCGCAAGACTGTGGCTGCAAGAGCCATCTCAGCCAGAGCACGTCAAAATTAAGCAGTGATGCAAGAAAGAAAAAAAAAAAGTCAGCCATGAGATATTCTTTGCTTTTGTGGAGATATATGTTTTCTCACAAAAGACACACCTTTATTGAAAGGGGTTCTAGACTTACAAAACTGCAATGTCACCATTAATTTGCTTGTTGTCCTAAATCAAGGAGAAAAATAAAGCTTAGGAAATCTAATGGTATAACTGAATGACTTAATGCATACAAAGTAACTCCCAATTTAATTGTTTTAATCATACAGTTTTAATCATAAAGTGGATTTTAAGATATTGTACAACCTTGAAAAAAAATAGTAAAAAAATAGTCCTTGATCCACTGTAGATCACTCCTTCTAGTTGGTGGAGTTGGACAACAGGTAAAGTACAGCCATGGGGAAAAAAATGAACATAAATTAAATCCCACCTTTTATCTTTATCTTTGTGGTCATACTGATGAAGCTGTGTTCATGTTTGTGTTCATACGCTTCAAGAAATCACAGAAAATACAAAAACAATGAAAGTTGGAGAACAAGAATTCTAAAATGAAAAAGGAAATTGGTACAAGACAAAATCAAAACGCAACACATGAAAAGCTCAAACAAGAAACTTGATGGACCTCAAAAACTGAGAACAAAAAGATGATAAGAGCAACCAGAGCAGAAATCATCCCATCGACTACAATACAGACATGTAAGAAAGGAGAGCTACTTCCTCAAAATATTGAGGAAGAGTATCATGCTGTGGGTCTCCTCAGAGGAAGCAAACAGTATAGGTTTTGGATTCCAAAGTGAGCTGTCATGTGCTGCTGAGTATTCTAATGGCAATAGAGGGTACCATTGCAAGGGTCAACAATGACCAGGCCACTGTCAAAAAAAGGAGTATTCTATTTGCACGCTAGATAGCACATGGGAAACAGAAGCTAAAATAGTTAAATAAACTGACATGTGGCTTGACCTAAACCATAACTTTAACTCAAACACAATTATTCTGAAACAAAGCAGAAGAATTAAATCTATGACATGAAGGTGGCCTAACAGTATTTTTCTAGAACCATGAACTTTACAACACTAACTAAAGGTAGTAATGACTGAAACAGAAACAGCTCCAGGTCACAGCGAAACCTGGGGTATCTGCAGGAAACAGAAAAAAAATCCCCAAATATAAATTAAACAAAATAAAAGAAACCAAGCATGAACAAAGTTCAAATAATTTTATCAGGTCCCCAACGCCTTCTCTAGATTCAAAGCCAAACCAGGAAGTAACACATGTTGCATTTCCTCAAATGACTACTGAGGACTGGTGGCAAAAAGGGAGCACGTCCCTCTGTGATGGCAGTACCCGCCACCACACATTAAATTAAGTTCCACACACTCTCCACATCCTTTTCATGATTTATTATCAGTTACATGAACATATTTCTTCATGTAACTTCACTAATAATTCTAAAGTAATTATTTGTGAAGATTATTTTGAGTAAACATGAGCTTTATTAAAATGATTTAATTTTATGCTTATGTAAAACAAACATTAATTGTGTAGTCTTCCCTCCCTGTTTGTGTCAATGGTCTAGTAAGCCACTTTGATCTGTCTTGTCTTCAAGTCAGTTTTGTTTGTTTCCTTGTTAGGTCATTTAGGTTAGGTCATTTGAGTTCTATTTAAGCTTGTGTTTGCCGTTAAGCATCTATATTTGAGTTATGTTCTGTTGACCATTTGTATTGGCCCAACTTTGTTATTTTCTTAAAGATGATTAATTTTTTTATTTTTGGGTAAATAAAATGACAAACTCTTTTTCAACCTGGGAGTCTTTCTTAATCACCCAGTCCAGCACATCCTCCCATGCTTGAGATTTCAATTTTACACACACACACACACACACAAAACACATTCAAAGCCTTGGGTCAATACCTTTTTTTTTTTTGTTTGTTTTATTTTAAATTCAGCTATGTTGGAGAGAAAAGGCAAGGATGAGATTTTTTTTTCTTAATACTTGTTTTAATTTGAGATTTTTTCTTTTAAGTACTTTACTTGGTCTCTCCCATTCAGCCATTTTCAGCCAAACATTGAGTTTGGTAGAGAAAACTATCCTACTTAATACTTAATTTTCTGTCAAATATCTTGTGGGTCAGGCAGAGATTATACATCTAGCCCTTGTGCTGTCTTGTAGGGTCCAGATGACCCCACCCTTACATTGACGTGTCATCCCTCCAATAACAAAGGTGGACAAAGGTGCACAGGATTTCATGTCTACTATAAAAATCAAAAAACATTAAAAAAAAAAAAAAAAAGTTCTATGGCTCTGTCTTTTGGGTTCCAGACGACCCCACTCCCAACATCAACATGCTTAGGATAGCATAATGACTATTGCATCTCTATGGAAATTATAAAATATATTGAGGCGCTGTGCGTGTGTTAAGCTCATTATCCATTTCCAAAATAAATACCAAGGTGTGTTTTATTTAGATGTAACCAAATCACTGATACTGTTTTAGGTCTCCATTACTCTACCTGCATCAACAGGCTGTATGATGGCACAGTGGTTAGCGCTAGAAGGCCCTGATTCAAATCCCGGCAGGGGGAATCATAAACACCAACTGGGACCTTTCTGTGTGGAGTTTGCATGTTCTCCCCATGCATGCGTGTGTTTTTACCGGGGATTCCGGCTTCCTCCCACTGCCCAAAAACATGCTTCATAGGTTAATTGGTTACCCTAAATTGTCCCTAGGTATGAATGTGAGAGTGAATGTGTGTGTGGTTGAGCCTCTGCCACAGACTGGCGACCTGTCCTGGGTGAACCCTGCCTTCGCCCATCAGTAGCCTGCTCAGACTCCGGCGACCCCGAAAGGGACAAAGCGGCTAAGAGAATGAATGAAATCATTGATGGTGTTTTAGGTCTCCAATACACTATCTGCATCAACCAGTGGTTTATTTTTGACAACATTTTACAAGAACTCTCTGGGTTGAGTCAATGTTCAAGCAGTGACCTGTTAAGATTTTGATTCCCACCTGTCAAACACTGAAACACTGTGACTAAGAGTTTTCTTTTTTTTTCCTGCACTCCTTTAGTTGCAACCAATGAACAGTGTATTTGTACTGTTAAAGAAAGCCTTTTTTAATCAAACGGGGCTTTAGATTTATTCCAGAAATGATTTTCCCCCTTTTGGCATCTTCCTTTAGAGTTTGCCATGACAAATCCTACAATGGGAACACGAGGTCTTATTTTCAGAGAACAGCAGGGATCCTTGGTGTTTATTTGAGGCCTAAACAAAATTAATCATTTTTTAATACATCTAGAGTTCTCAATGCCCGATGTGGATCCATCTCATTCTCATTAATGTATGCAGAAGAGGGGACATTGGTAGTAATCCCCAGAACTGTGAAAAACCACCACCCATCCCGCCTTTTCTGAGACTATTCAAAGCCAAAGCTACTTAGTTTGTTTTTTTACTGAATTGGCTGCATGTTTATTATTTAGAAATCGTTCACCAGGAAATACCTGCTCTTCTGTTAAAAGCATACACACAATAAACTGGTATCAAAACAGTAAGACTGAGAAACATCACACAGTACTTTACTAAAAATGAAACAGAAGTCAAAATAAATACAACTTTCGCTCTACCACCTCTCTTCATTCCAGCCAATGGTTTGTGCTTGTGATCTAACAAGCAAAATGATACCCATCAGCTGTCACTCTTTCAAGATAAACCCGAAAGAGTAACCTCAAACAAGGTGAGATAAAAAAGAAATGTATTCAATATTGTAATAATGTTATATTTTAATATGTATAAGGGCTGACTGTTCAGCAAAATAAAAAACCTAAAGAACAAAACCAGAGAAAAATAAAGACAACAATCCTTGTAATCTATCCTTGTAATCTATCAAATACAAAACAACGCAGTTTTGCAGATTTATAGGATCATTTTATGAAGATGACATGAAAAATACAAAGGTAAGCATTTCCTTTTCATATACTTTAACAATACCTACCGCTTAATGACGGAAAAAATCAGAAGCAGAGGCAACCAAAGTGATGTTATAAAATCAAAGATAAATAAAATCACTAAACAATATAATATAATAAAAAAAAATTGTACAGAAACAATAACAATAAAATCAATTAAAAAATTAGATAGAAATGTTTTTTAATATTACAGATTCAAGGTCCATTTGCCACAAGAAACATAAAACAAAATACTAAAGAATATCAAAATGAAAGCCTTCATGATAAAGCAAGTGTAAAAAAACTATGAAAACAATAACAAAATTACCAAGTATCATTAACCTAAAAAACTAAAACAATTGGCAACTTTAAAAACAAACAAAAAAAAAACAATAAAATTAACAAGCTGGCCCACTAGATCTGCTCACTGAAGTTAAAAGTAAAAGGTGAGTCTTAAAAAGGCTTAAAGTCAATGAAGGATCCAGTAGATCTTACGGTAAAGGGGAAAGCATTCAATTCCTCAGGAGCTTGAATGTCTGCCAGCAAACGCTCCGCGTTTTCCAGCTGCACCTGCAGGTCAGCAGCATCGCTGCCCAGTCTCCCATTGAGGCTCTGTCTCTCCTAGCCACAAACCAAATCCTGGAAAGATTTAAAAGCATTCAGAAATTGCTACAGGCAGTCATCAATTTCTGAATTGTCTGTTTGTTTTGACTTGAATGTCTCCTTAACACAACAGTCTGCATTTACCTTGATTCAGGATAGACCTGCTGTTCATGTACTGGATTGTGCCTCCTTGTGGTTGCATTAAGAAAGAGTTAAAACACTGAAAAATACAACAGTAATTAACAACAATAATCTAAACAATAAGGTTTAGAATACAATGTACTCATTTACATGAACTTTGTATTTTATTTGTATATTATTGTTGTATTTAACAGGCAGGAATAGGTTACTCTCACATTCACCTTTGCACAGGGCTTAAAAAGGGAGAGGAGAGACCATGATGAAGAGGCAAAGGCAGAGCAAAAACCCAACTCAGAGAAAGGTTTGGTTGAATGCAACTAAAATAAAACCAATAAAAAGCAATCAGTCCTGTCACCTCAAGAAGCAGTAACTACACTTTTTAGTTTTTTTATACTATATTTTAACAAGTTTTCTTATAAATTGGAACTCTTCCCAGCATCATGTGTCCTTTGTAGCCTTTTTAAGATCAAATATTATGACTATTTTGAGAAATCTGGGCATATTTTGTACAGGTAGTTCAGCTTTGGTCCAAAACTAATGTAAGCTATTTTTATTTGAGACATCTTTTAGAGCAATTTTAAGGAAAACTAGATTAAATGAAGGATGGGCCATGTATGCGGGATAATATGTTTCATCATTCTATTCATAATTCATTATTTTCATCATTGGATTATTCTAACCCAATCCCTTGTATTAATCAGTGAATACCCTTTTAATGGAGTTTGACATGCTGCTTTTCCCACAAATACATTTTCCTGGTAAATGCGACACAATTAATGAACTTTCCAAGCTCCTTTGAATTTTTTTCCAAGAATCCTTAAAGAAATGACTCACAAAATGTCTAAAATGTCCTAACTTTTGGGAAAATTTAAATATACGCCCATCCTCGTGACTAAAATTTCATCATGACTGGTAAATGCAAGTAATATCAGGAAAATATTTTGAAGTGTTAGATAACATCTCAGCAAATTTCCAGTAAAAGATATTAAGTTATCACCATGCCATAGTAGAAAACGTCTCAGATCTTATTTACAGTAATGTGGACAATAACAATGTATAAACCTAGAAGGTCCCTTTTCTGTGCTATCATCTATCAGTCTGCCATGAGTCAGATACAGATACACCAGTATGGGTTGTGTAACAAACCAGTATGCTTTACGTTTCTGAGCAGTTCCTGTATGCTTCACACTTCTGAGCAGTCTTCCTGACAACTTCCTTATACTGTAAACGATTGAGCTTATAATACACCATCTGCCAAGTAATATAAAAGAATTTCAAAGAAAATACCCTGAGGCTAATCTCATGGGACATCTATAACTGGCTTTGTGTTGGGGTTTTCTGTTATCTTCCCAAATATCATCTTTATTTGAATATATACTGATTATAGTGCATAATTTTTAATAGAAAAAAAAAAAAACTTTTTCAGCATTATTGTGAGGGGGCTCTATTGGCTAGTTTAAAAATAAAACAAATATTTATACTTTAATAAATTAAAGTATTTATTAAAGTATTTTTAAAAAGTCATAATTTTTTAATTACAAGAAAAAAAGTATGACTATTTCTCGTAAATGTTTAAGATTGTAAATTTACTACCTTAAATGTCTTAAATTTGTGGCTTTAAAAAATTTATATTTATTAGAAAAAAGCCATAAATTTACCCAAAAAATGTAAAATTTTACAAGAAGAAAGTTGTAACTGTAAAATTACGAGCAAGTATTTTTCCCCTAAATTTACATGTTTAGGTTGCATATTTATTACTTTAAATGTCTTAAATCTACGGCGTTAGAACATGTACATTTATTTAATAAAAATTAAAAAAAAAAAATAGATAAATTTACAAAAAAAATCAAAAATTTACAAGAAAAAGATAGTTAATGTTAAATTACAAATAAATTTGACTTTTTTCCTTGTAATTTTTCGTGCTTAAAGTTGTAAATTTATTACTTTTAATTTGTTAAATTTATTACTTCAAAACACGTATAATTATGAGAAAAACAAAGGCTTAAATTTTCAAAAATAAAAGTAAAAAAGTTACGAGAAAAAACACCAGAGTTTTCTGTTTACCAGAGCCATAGTCAAAGAGGAAAAATGTGAAGCTTTTGCTTCTGGATATGTTTCAAAAACAACTTACAACTTTTGGGTACTCAAATTATAATGAATAAAAGAACATTGAAAATAATATACTGAGTCTCTTCAGACGGAAGTATCAAACAGACTAGGAGGAGAGCTTGTCTTTTGTGGTGAAAGAAATGACTGGAAGTAGACAGTTGCAGGGATATCTATGACTTAATCATTGGGAACATCAGAGATCGTGCAATTCACCCATCAAAAAATAAAACATTAATAAACTGTAAATCAAACAAAGGAGGATCCAATATTTGTAACATTATCAATAAACATTCAGCTTACCTGTTGAATTCCAAGGCAATTTTACTAAATTGAGTTGTACAAGCTGTCAATCTCCTGCTGCACATAGTGTTCACTTGCTGGACTGTAGGCTCACTTCAACTTTAATGTCTTACTATAACTATTGAGTGGAGGGGGTTCTAATCTAGTAAATCTATGAGAAAAAAGCTATGAGATTTAAAATAGTAAATTTACAAGTTTTTTCTGGTAAATATTTGACTTAAATCATATAATATTACTTTTTTGGGTTGCCCTAATACTCGTTTGTAGTCTAAAGTATAAAAACTTCTGAGAAGTTATGGTGTAAGTGCTTTTTGTTGTGTCCAAGATCTGATCTTCACAAAGACATTTAATAAATTAGCTCACTCATACTGTTGAAATCATTTCTGAGAATAAAATATTTAACCCTAACATGATTTTTTTGTGTGTGTTTTTTGTGAAGAATTTTAATGATTTATTTATTTTTAATTATTGTTGAATCAACCCCCCCACCCCACCCTACCCCACCCCACACACATTCTGCTTGTAAATCATGGCAAATAGTGCAACACAGATCAATCAAGGGATGGTAAAATCTGAAACACTGACTTAATTTTTTTCCTACACAGCACTTAACACTGTGGTCAAGTTTAACAGAAGCACACAAAGGATGGTTTGAACACCTGGGGGAGGTTCCAAACACAAAGCACCTTGAAGTTGAGGTTTTGTTGCAAATCTGTGTGTTAGGTGGAATTGTAGAAGGTAAGAGGAGGGATGACAAACTCGGAAGGGTGGTTCCTGGTGAAGCAATAAATATTGGTCCTTTTCAATTAAACCATGTAGAGTCTCACACACTGGGATCCATCACTGTTTCCATCAGTTACACTTCAGATGCGCGACATACTGCTTTCCAGGTAAGAAATTATTATTTTTTTTATTTCCTTTGTTTGTTTAAAACTAACTTTCATTTTTATTACACAAAATCAGTATTTTTGTTTTTGTGAAGTCCCAAAGATGTGTTCCTATTGTTTATAATGTGTGAAAATAATTAAAAAAAAAAAAAAAAGCAAACAAAGTAGCAAAGTAGTAGGTTTTAGGAATTAAAACACAACTTGGTTCATGAAAACACAACTTGGTAATAAAAGACATTATTTTTTAAATCTTATTGTTATCATTTTAAATAAAAATAAAAACATCAGGGTTAGGTTATAGGATGATTCAGATGCAAGTAAGCAGATTCAATGTTTGACCTGTTTGAAAATAGGTCAGTTTGACCCAAGCATAAAATAAGGGTAAAGTGGAACAGTGTTTTTGAATAATAACGTCATATCTCCACTTGCCTCACCCATGCTTAAGATTTAGCTCATAGATGTGACTGTCCGGATGCTGTCAAGAGGGCATTAAGTGAGTTTATCAAAGTCATATGTGTTTTATTTAATGAGTCATGGTGCTATGACAGATAATTCTTTGACAAACAGCAACCGACTGTCATCAAACTGTCAAAACAAATCAGGTATTTAAAGACCTGTCTGTGCCGCAGAACGTGCTACTGCACGCACGCCATGACTTTGTCTTTGTTGTTGGACTTTTCTGATCCACCATAAGCTTACTCTTTATGTAGTACTCGTAAATTTTATTGACGTGATGAGTGTTGTTGGTGATTTGGGATTGTTTTGACCTAATTTTGACCTAGTTTTTGGGGCTAAAGCTAAAATTAGGGTGTTATCATTAAACACTATCATATATATATATATATATATATATATATATATATATATATATATATAAATAATGGAATAGTTCATAAAAATATTTAAAAGATATTTAAAAAAACAACATTAATAAAAATTAGGGCAACATAGAATTTCTGTGGTACGTGATCAAAAGCTTGTAAAGCTGACGGAAGAATGTGAGCGACACACAGTGGATGACACACATGTGGCAAGAGGGATTTGACAAAACAGGTAGGAGGGTTTAGGTGTCAGGTTAACTTTAGTTTTGGTTTTGACAGAAGGGCTTGGCCATTCAAAACAGCTTCTAGTATAGTGACTCTGTCCCTTAAAACAGAACAATAGAGAGCAGACTTTATTCTTTTAAAAAAGTAATACATTTTGGCGACCTTCAGACCGGATCGGTAACACTGCTGTTGAAAGATTAGGAAAGGGAGATCACGTTGGGTTTTTCAGTTGGAGCAGAAAGAAGGAAAGAAGACAAACAGGATCGTCAGTGTTAGTGGAGTTTCACCGCCACACACTTTGAGCTCTTATAGACCGGACGTTCTTCCAGCTAGTTAGGGCAAGCGAATCATGCCGGTAAGTACCGCTACAAAACAACCAACCTTTCCAGGACAAAGTAGGAAATTCAGTTCATTGATTTGCATGGAAGACATTTGACTATCTCAAAGTAACACACTTGTGACATATGCAGCAGGCAGCAATGCAAAATAAATTCAACTGTGTTTGCTACTCTATGGAGCACTCAGAATCATTACCTCCAAAAGTAGAACATGAACATATTTTCATTTATCCAAGATTTCTGAACAGCTACAAGATAAAGAAGTATTTTTTTTTTATTGTTTTTGTTCTGACTCTCTTCCGTTTTCTTATTTTAATTACTTTTTTAAACAAGTTGATAAAGATATACTTAAAATCATTCTTTAATCTCAACTTAAGGTAAGAAATTTTCATTGTCATCCTGTCTGCACACAATATTGGCTTCAAATACTGCCTTACATGGAAAAATACTGCTAACTTGGTTCTATTTTTTTTTTAAAAAGCACTTAGTGCATACATTTCTTCTTTTTAAATCAAAATCATGTCTCTTGAACTTTTAGGATTTAAGGTCTGAATCAATGTTATTGGGGGGTGTGGGTTGTTGTCAAAAATATAAATAGAAAATTTAAAGAAAACATAGATGGCAAACCATGATAGGTTTTATTTTACATAGCCTGGATAGTTAAAGTAAAAGTTTTTGTTAATAAAAAAAATCTTTTTTTTTTAAAGAGAAAACGTTTTTGGTTGTGTTTTCTATACTTTAAAGCAATATACTATTTATATACTTTTGAGTACAACTATTTTAACAATAGGTGTGACTTCTCTTTTCCAAAGGTAGATATGAATCATCTTAAGTTTTCCAATTGGATCGTTAAAACATTACATTTCTGTTTAATCGTTCCATAAAGTAAATATAAAGTAAAGTAAATTTCATTTTGCAGTAAATGCAGACAGACTCATTTTTTGTGTAAAGACGAAACCTGCTGCTGGCTTTAAAAGGTTTTTCTAACTGTTTTTTTGTTCACATCTGAGTTAGGAATAACATGATTTAGTTTCTTTAGATACACCAAAAACTACATACAAAACATAAGTTTAGATGATCAAAGCCTCCAATCATACTTGACTGAAGCAGCCACAAATCTCAGCAGTGCAAAATTATCTGGTTGAAGTCCATGTAAGAGTAAAAAAAAAAATCTGCATTCATAAAAACTAGTTAGCTTATATAGTTGGAAATATCATAAAACTTTAATAAATAATAGGTGGTTCTTTATTATGTTATACTAATTGGTGAATAAAAAGCCACACCCTTGTCTTTGAGTCTGCTTCATTTGTTGATCAATGTGTGAAACGCCCTTATATAACATCATCATGACTTGGGTCACATGGACACTTTCAGTGTTTTCCTCTAAACCAAATGATTGGCCTCCAGGTAACAACAATAACTGGTTTTATGCTTCCCATTTTTCTTTGTGAATTAATGGGCCCAGTATCTGTTTACCAGTGTGTCTTTTGAATGTTTGACGTAACAATGTCAATTGAACTTGAACTTTTGACTGAGAATTCCATTTCAATAAAATGAGGGCAAACCTGATCTTTTTAACTGATGTTCCAATGATACATGCTTTTTTTCTTTTTAACATAACTATAAATGAGTTTTGGAGTCTCACAATCAGAACTAGAGTGTAATTCACAAATTTGCAGCTAGGGCTTATCAAAAGAGGAAACTTTTTTTTATTATTTAGGAAAAAACATTAAAAATGTGACAAATATAGTAAAAAGCAAAGGGCTTGATAATTGTTTTACTCAGTTCTTAGACTGAGACTGAGAAACAAGAGAAATATTTCTTGAAAAAAGGCAATGCCGGGAAAATGTTTGTACTGCTACATATTGTTCAGTTATTGACTTGCTCCAGGGCAATAAGCTTCTCACCATAGAAAACAAAAACCTGTCCAACAACATTCTATCTGTATATGGTTTCTGCTAACAAGACTTGGTATTACATGTCGTTTTGTCATTTTTTTCAAGTCAAATGTTTTAATTTTTTTTTCTTTTATTGCAAATCTGGAAATTCACAATTCAAAACATTTTGGTGTTTGAAGAGATATTTGGGTTTCAAGCTGTCTAGTGTGTTCTGAAGACAGAGAAATGGAGCTGGAGTGTTGGCAGTGGAAAGTAGCCTCTTATCTGTGTATATTCCTCTTTTATTAACAATTCACTTCTCACAAAACATCAAGCACTGGTCTTTCTACAATAAAAAGATAAGATTTGTACTGACATGCTTTAAAAAAGAATACAATGGCACTATTTTTTTCAAGAGAATACCAGTAATATTGACAGATGGCAATACAAGGAGAATTACATTTAATGTCCATTCGTTTTAGATACTATTTACACATTTACATATGGCTGTCCTGTAAAAGACAGGACAAAAAAACAAAAGACACCAAGTTGGTTTATATTAGAACATAATTATGGTCACTGACAGCTGCCAGAAAAAATACAGAAAACACTGGAATACCCCCAAAACAAATATATAACCATATATTTAAGAATATATATATATATATGTCCTAGTTTGGTAAATGGTGTGTACTCATATAGGGTCTTTGAAGGCCCATAGCTGTCCCATTCACACACTGATGGCGGCACCACTGCCAAACACATGGTGCCAGCCTACAACCACCATGGGCATTGTGGAGTTCAGTGTCTTGCCCAAGGACACTTCAACAGTGCGCAGGTCAACAACTGAACTTGGAACCTTCCAACCAAAGATTGGCTGCTCTACCTCTGCATCATGGCTTCTGTTGTCATTCTTTATTGTTAAACTTAAAGGGATACTTTTAAAAAATATTTTTCCTATAATACGAGTGAATGTTGTGTTAATTTTGACATTTCTGAACGTACATGGGTTTGAGCCTCTGAGCCAAAGTTGCAGCAACATTGTGTTTTGGTTTTGAGATGAGACAATCTGATTAAGGAAGTAAAACCAGTCTGTCTGCTTTGTAAGTGCCGCCCTTTGTGATAACAGTCAGCTCCGGTTAGAGCTAGATCAACCAACCTAAGAACTATGTGTTTCTTTCTCTTTTTCTATAGAATCCGTGGCTATTTGCTAATAGTTTCAACAAATTTCTCACTGGAGATGAATCATGTAAAACAGCAGTGGAAAAAAACACTAGGAAAATTACACAAGAGTAAGATGGTTTACCATGTAAAGTGTTTCTCTTTCTACTTTTTTGTTTTGTTTGGATGATCACAATTGTGCCATTAGAACGGAACAGTTAAACTTGCTTGCGCGCTGCGCCAAAAATTGATCAATAATTCTTTGACTGAAAGATGAATCAGTTTGCCAAACATTTCTTAACCAATGTTTTTTCTCCATGTGGAAAAGAGTAGGTCACCTCATAGTTAGCTAATCGGATGATTAAAACCTTGAGATTTGAATTCATCTTTTTACAAAGTACTAATCAAGTTTATCATTTGATTGTTTAGATTTTATTTTTTTATTTATTTTTTGTGCTGCAATATGCAATCGAAATGTTAAAAGAAAACAGTCAACAGATGACATAGACATGGTCAAAAGACATGCACTTCTTTTTCTGTGAAGACAAACCCTTTGTAGATCTCTCAACTCTGTTGCCTTTCAAAGATTTTTATCTTTGTTCACATTTGAATCTTACAGTCACTAAAGGACCAGAACGCTTTTTCAAAACAAAAATTTGTGATTGTGGTTCAATAACTGTTGAACATGTAAAATATCTAATTTAACAATTGTATCAGAAGACCATATTTTTGTCCACAAGTCCGTTTCAATTATTTGTAATTTATGTGGCCTGAATATTTCAAGTAAAAAATATTTAAGGAATATAAGTATTGATATATTTATATGTGTGGAAGTAGATTTGTCTTTGATGGTTTTGCTCCAGTTCTGAAGACATCTTGAACTTGTGGGATAATCTTATGCCATATGAATGAGCCCCCAGGGCCTAGATGCCGATGGTGGTTCAAAGCAAGGATGAAATAAAATATTCCTTCATTTAATGGTGGAAAATGATTGTATGAACTAACGAGAAAGGGGCAGACAATTTAAATTTTGTTTTTTTTTTTTGTTTTTTTTTACATTTATTAAAAATAATTGTTTGAGCCAATGGTTTGGTGAGTTTGTGTGACTCCTTCCATTGTATTTGTGGATATAGACCGTTAAAATAAACTGTTTGACTGACATCTTAGTTTCAGATTAAGGCTCTTCATAAAATGCAACAGATCAGTTTTTGTTTTTAAGAGACGTATTATTCTATCTTCTTTGACAAGACAAAAAATTAGTTTGGGGATTGTAGAAGAGGCTTGCATCCTACTAAATGACTACTTTTATTAAAGTGTTTTATTAAAGTGGTATCAGTAAAGATGCATTTAGAGATCATTTATAAAAAAAATGGTTAAATGATTTGTTCAAATTGGACGAAAACCTTAGACATGAGTTTTTAAAGCTGTTTTTCCCTCATCTCTAGTATTGTATTTGTTGTTTTTAAGTGTGTTGGAGAACAAATTGATTAACATGCTCATTTTTATTTTCACTTGTGTAGAAAGATGGAATTTAGAACATATAAAATAGCTTGAAAAACCAAGATCTTTTTCATTGAACAGAATGCCCATTCAGGGTCTGTTTGTAATTTATTCATTTATTTATAATAATATTTTTTGTGTGTGTTTTCGACTGTCCACAGAATCCAAACTCCACAAATGACGAAAGTGCTCACCCTTTGAATTCAAGAGGAGGAGGTAGTTCCATTGAATTGTCAGATTACACATTGCTAATCTTAGATTTTGTGCAATATGTTTTCAAAGTAAACTTTCCAAAAACAACTTTTTTGTTGTTGTTCTTGATCTTGATATTTTTCTGTGGTTTTATCCATAATTTATTTGGTTCATTCTTCTTTTGTTTCTACACCCAGGCAACAAGAAAAAGTCAATGAATCCCTTTGTAGCTTTTAAAGATAGGGTATCAAAGAAGAAGAAAGTATTTCTCAGTATTCTATTTGTCGTGGCGATCTTGGTGTTATTGAGTGTTACAGGATATTATGGTAAGTACCGATACCTCTTTCATTTAATCTTTTACTTTAAAAACATTTTTTTCGCTGATGCTCCTGAAAAATACAAATACCAGGTTAAATCATTTAGAGTTGCTCATTTGTTCAAAAAACTTGTCTCCATTCTGACACATGCAAAGATGAGTTGCATCTCAAACGTGTCACTATTTTTCTTCTCCAGTTTCCAGGGTGATCAAAAGCAAGTACTTCTTCTGCAGTCGCTCAGTGAAGTTTATTCCATTGGAGAAAGCATGTAACAAGCAAAATGATTGCTCTGATGGAGAGGATGAAAGTGATTGTGCCCTGAACTTTGAAGTCAACACCACATTCCCAGGTGAGTAAAAAAACAAATAAGGTAATGTCCTCAGATAAAAGCAAACATGGTTATGCCTATTCATTTATCTAACCAGTGCGTCTGGCTTCAAGTCAAAACATCCTCCAAGTATACAGTGAGAGCTCAGGATGGAGTAGTGTGTGCAGCAACGAATGGACCCAACAGCACACTGAGACAGCTTGTAAACAACTGGGATATACAAAGTCAGTCAACAACCTGCAAACTGCAATGTCACAGTTTGTTTTGATGTTCTTTATGTCCTTTTTTCTCAAAAATAAAGCTTAACATTGTTTAAAATCTGCTCCGGCAGGAATCCTACAAGCACTTACATCCAAGTGTCAAGTCTAACATCATCACTGAAAAACGGGAAATTCTCATCTGTCAAGCCTGGACCTTCTTCCACTCCAATACATCAGGCAACCAGTTCAAGGTGAAGTAGCAACACTTCTACCATCATGATTGTGCAGTTCTGCTTCACTGATGATTAAAAAAGAAGTACATTAAATTCTGTCTTAGATATGGTTTTAAGGAAACAGTCAGACAGTCCGACCCAAAGTTGAAACAAAGGAAACCTTCTGTTTCAAGTAAAACCAAATCATATAACAGCACCACTTATCTAAGCTTTTTTCATTTTCCTGGTGCACATAAACTGCTGCTGGTTCTGTCCATCCTGCATGAGTGGCAGAAGGAGAAGCGAGTAAACACTGTTGCAGCTGCATCAGAAGGCTAGAAGACTGTTAAACTGTTATCATGTGAGAGGCGGGAGGTGTCAGGAAAATAGCTTCTATATAACTGTGCCTTTTCAAAATCTATCCATGAACCATATTTTCCAAAATCTGTTATTTTTCTGTCAGAACATAATCTCATGCCCATTTTGAAAATTTACATGACACATTACTCACAATATAAATACTTGATTTTAAAAATGTATTTTGACTATTCTACAGGTCATGTTTCAAATTTCTTGGTCAAAAAGTTAATTTCAGCCTCTCCAGGATCTATCTTCTTGAATGGCTTGTAGTGACCTATTCTTAATGTTAACAGTGGGTGACATTTTAAATTTAGGCCTTAAAATGCTGGAAACATTGCTATTCTCAATTCTCTAAAGATGTCCAATACCAATGAGCATCTTTAGATAATAACAATGCAATAATGTTTTAAGGCAAACAAACCCAATTTAATTAGGTCCAACAAATTCACAGAATATTTGGTTTGTTTCATTTTGGTTTCTTAGAAAATTTCCTCGTCAGTTTCCACTTGCTCTGAAGTTCCCCTCACTGATCATCTGAACACATTCTGCATTCTCTCAGTTTCTGTTCCTGAAAGACAAAAACTTGCTTGTTTTGCTTCCCATTATAAATCACCACTGTGAAAGTGAACCTAGCAGGTGCTTCACCGAACCAAGGTCAAAACAGAACACAAAGGAAAGCACAGTTCATTAGGGGTGATGTAAGGTAAAACTAATTACTTAGAACAGGAGTGTCCAAACTTTTTGCAGATTTGGTGGGGTTAAATGTTTGAGAGCCAACCATTCAGCCAGCATTCTTTAAACCCTTTTCGTAACATTAGATAAAGTTGAAGTTTTTGATTAAAATGTTATTGCAATGGGATACTTTTCTTTTTTTTTTATAATATTATACTGAAAAATATATATCTAAGTACATTTTCTGTTACAAAATTACCATGAATTTCATGGTTAAAGACTGGAAATAGAATAAATAAAAAGTATGGTTGGGGAAAAAAAAGGAAAACTTTTGTTAACATAAAACATATGTTCACATGAAATATTAAATATTATTCATAATAAAATTCTCACTATAAACTTCTAAATTCAAATAATAGTTCTAGTTCAGAAATACTAACCACTGTAGAGTAGTTCAGAGAAACAAATACATCTTTGTAGCGAGAGGTTGTTGCCAAATGTTTGCAACAGCTTTATCATAATTTAGCCAAGTACAATGAAAAAATTCTTAGAAATTTTTTGGGGCTACGGTGGACATGCCACACTTAGATCGTTTTGTTTTAGCCGTGTGTTTGTCCCATTTTATGTGAGTCTCATTTTGTTTCCCAACCTGCAGCTCAGTGTGCCGTTCTGGATCAGTGGTATCTGTGACCTGCTCAGGTGAGTTGGTCTTAAAAGAGCAGTGCGCAAAAGTCACCAACTTTGATAAAGATTATATTTATAGAGAGATGTCAAAGGTGGCTAATGGAAAAGGCAGAATATGTTACTAGCTTCGTACTGAGGTATAGAGCAAACTATACATTCTCTTCCTTTTCCAAACAAGCAAACAGTTTGGCAGATTATAAGAACTTTTAATTATATTTTAGCTTAACCATGCATTCAAATCCCACTCAAACTATATATTTTTCTGCTGTAAATTCATTCCCAGTGGTCTTTTAATTAAGACTACGCAGCTTTTTGTCAAAATCAAACAGCCTGTGTTGTTATTATAAGACCTATTCTCTGCAAAGCAGCAGGAGCTCATTAAAGACTGTTGTATCAATGGTTAGTTTGTGGCTAATTTCCCATGAGCCCTTTGTTTACACAGTATCCAACAAGCTTATAGCACCTCACCATCTCCAGCATTAGCTTTGCAAAAAAAAAAAAAAAAAAAAGCGGCAAGCAATATTATAGCAACCATGCATTTTTGAGCCAGATGGCAGCTCAGTCAAGGAAAGTCAAGACGTTAATGGATCTATTTGTCTGCAAGTGGATGGATTACAATTATAGCAGAGAAGGGAGGATTTGGTTGCTGTGTCACAAGCCCAGGCTTTTTTAAGCATCCAGTTTTCAGAAAAAAAAATCTGTTTTAATATCGACCTATATATATTCCTTTCATCACGAGAAAAATGCAACAAGAACATGCTGAAACATCAAAAATCCAATTTTCATTGGAGTGGGTCTTTAATGACATGAGGAAGTTAATGAAATTTAAAAAGTCATTCCAAAAAATGTAGAAATTAACAAATTGTTTTTCTCAATCAGACTGTGGAGTGTCCAAGAGTGAGCCGTATTCTCGTATTGTTGGGGGTAATAAGACTGACATTGCAGACTATCCTTGGCAAGTCAGTCTGCAGGTTAACGGTCAACACACATGTGGGGGCTCCCTGGTGTCGCCACGCTGGATTGTCACTGCCGCCCACTGCTTTAATGGGTCAGTTCTTTTTATTCTTTTTTTTACAACATTTTCTTTGAATTCTGCTTTATTTTATACCGACATTTCGTTTCCTTACTTCTCTCTCGGCTTTTCCTATGTGGACAAAATCCTGGTTCATAAAGACTATAAATCACAAAAACAAGACTATGACATCGCTCTGATTAGACTCAGCAGCCCAATAACAGTGGGAGGTAAGGCATTATACTAATGCATGCAACGTATTAGAAAACTGATCTACAGGATGCAAGTCAAACTGATGATCAGAATAAACTCATCTGATCAGTGGGCTTTCCTCTACTGTTCTCTTGTGGTTGCATTTCAAACTGCACAACTTCTCCATAATACAGTCTATCAAAAACCTGTCTATTATATCAGAATTGTTTAATTAATTTAAACATTGAATAATAATAGTTTTTAGGAAACATATTTTACAGTTATTGGTTATAGCTTTTATATCAATGCTTGTCCCTCAGATTACAGGAGGCCAGTTTGTCTACCTCCTAAAGACCTGGACCTTGCTAGCCAAACCCGCTTATTTGTAACAGGCTGGGGTTACCTGACAGAAGAAGGTAAGAAAACATTTTGCTTACTGTAAGCTGTAGAACTTGACACTTCAATGTAGCCTTAATTTTTCAGGTTGAATTAATTCACACTAATGCAATTCTGCCTGCAGGTTCAGTTTCGTCTACCCTTCAGGAGGCTGAAGTTCCACTGATTGACTGGACTACATGCTCAAAACTACCAATTTATGGGAATGCTTTAACAAAAAGAATGATATGTGCAGGTTACTTGGGAGGCGAAGTGGATGCTTGTAAGGTAATAAACTCCACGTAAAGCTTTACTATCCACATTGTGAGAACTTTTGGCAGCTCTTGTGCTTTGTACTTCAGGGGGATAGCGGAGGCCCTTTAGTGCACTTCTTGGGCCATCAGTGGACTCTTGTGGGAGTGGTGAGTTGGGGGATCGGCTGTGCGCGGGCAAACAATCCTGGTGTCTACACCAATGTGGATGAGATGCTCAACTGGATTCAAACTATTATTGAGGTATCCTTTTGCAACTAGTCTTTAACCCTGAAAAGCCCTCTATGACAAAGAATTAAGAGAAACATCAACTTTTTGGAATTAGGATGTTTTTTAACCCTTTGATGAAATCTACAAAAAACAATTTTGCAGTATAAATGTTTTCATGAGATATAGATAGTATCAATTATGACACGTTTGGGTGGTTTAGTGAGCGTTTGCTCACGACAGTGTTCGTTTAAGTAGTGACATGATTTTTATTTACCCAGTGTCTCAAATAATATATTTTTTTAACATGGTGTATTATGTAAGGGAAAATGCCAGCAGATGAAGTGTGCATTATCTTTTGTAAGCACCATAGTCACTTACAAAAGAAATAAATAGTCAATCAATATTAAGTACTTTATTTTTGTTATTTTTATGGTTTTGATTGCTTTTTCAACAAAAAGCGAACTATTTGATAAATAAATATTATAATATAATATAAATATTATATAATATAAATAATAATAAATATTATAATAATATAAATAATAATAAATATTATAATAATATAAATAATAATAAATATTATAATAATATAAATATTATAATATAATACATAATATGGTAACACTTTATAATAAGATTCCTTGACAAGCTTTATTAACACATTAACAAACATTATTAATGTGCTTATAGGATGTTTTTAAGACCTTTATAAGCATAATAAGCCAAATACAGTTTATTAACATACTTAGTAAGATTTATAATCATCTAAAATTAGACAATTGTTTATGAAGGCTATATCAATAAACTGCTAACAAGCTTAACAAATGTGTTAACAATCTTTGTCAACGTTACATTTAGTGATTTGCAGCACCTCATCTAAAGTGTTACCCATAATATTTTATATTTTGGTGCAACCTCAAGTGTAGCAACAACAAAAAAATCAATATATATATATACACTAATGATTACAGTAGGTCAAATGAAGTATCAATTCAGAGAGAAAGTTCACTTTCTACTGCTTGTCTTTGTCCAGATGATGAAGCAAACGTTTGATTTAAAGAAGCCTGCGCAATGACACATTTGAAACATTTGGGCTATGGTTCCGGAACTTCTTTATAGGGGTTGTTTATCACAGTGGATTATCACTTTTTAATCCACACCCAGCAACCAATCAGAGTTGAGCATTCAGTCGGACTTAGGTATATAATGAATTTTTATCAACAAATTGTTCTTTTGATCCAACAAGAAGTCATTAAAAATAGCAACAACAGATGAGTTATATTTAATTTAATATTTAGCTAAATTTCTCCAACCAAAAATATTTTTGAGATTTCTTCGAAGTAGCCATTTTGAAATGAGCAGGAAAAGCCCTTCTCCTGCCCTAGTGGATTGATGGTGCACTACAAGGCAGAAAACGGAGTTGCAGTATATATGATGGTTTTTTTAAGGAAAGTTTGGATCATGACAAGAGGTCTCAGAAATGTGTGTATCAAATATGATAAAAATGGTTATATATGGGTTTAATAAGCTCCAATTCTTGACCAAAATTAAAGAGAGGGCGTAATGTAAATGTGGGGTTTTTGCACATCTTTTTTGACAGCTACCACTTTGGCATAAATAGAGACCACTTATTTTGCTCAGAAAGCTAAGTCAACATTTTACAAGATGTTCTCTTGTTTGGAACAAAGAGACAGATTCTGTTAGACTGAGGTTATAGACCACTGGAATCTTGTTTAGAGTAGAGGCTTGATGCTTGAAAATTAAACACTGCACAAATTAAAAGACTTGGTTTTTCTCTTTATTTATTTTTTTCAAAATTAAGTAAGCTGTAGAGGCTTTTCTACTAACAATCACTGTCATGTTACCTTGTTTTTGCTTTTTATTTGTGATTATGATAAACTGGAATACTTGCATACCTTCATACCTTTTACTTACAAAGTTTGCTTTTTTATATTTTTTTAGAAAAACTCTTGATGATGTTTGCTGTGGCCAAAGTTACAAAGCTTGAAACTACCGAAGAAGGAGGAAAGTTCTTGTTTTATTGCGGCATTGCCAAATCAACGGAACTACCAAAGAGAAGTCCACAATGCAACGGGAGTGTGGGGTGCAACACTGTAGTCCCATGCTTACATACTACAAGCACATGTGTAAGCACAGACATTTTTATTTACTAAACTTACCTCATTGAAGACGTGCCTTTGTAGCAATTTTTCTGGATGATATTCAAAACTTTTTTAGGCTGCTCAAAACATGTTTTTAACCCGAACACAGCTATTCATATCTTTGCCTGTTACTATGTTTTTGGAATCATGTAAAGCCACGTAGGAACATAAAGCTTTACAGAAAACCTGATAGTTTCCCTTGGTCTATTGATGGATACCATCTTCTGTCCCCCTGGTGCTTGTAATTTTAGCTGATGTTTCTTCATATTACTTTTTATAAAGAAGTCATTGTAAGGTGTCAGAATCAACAGTGTTGTATCCGTGCTTTAGTAAGTGATAGAATTATAATGAAAGCTTTGGAAAGAACTTTGTTTTATGCACTGAAATGTACGTAGTACAGCTCAAACACTTGAGTTCTAATGTTATCATGTGCTACTTTGAGTGCCTTTGGAAAAAAGGCGTTAATGATGAAATGTAAGGTGATGGTCACTGAGATTGTTGTCTTCTGTGAATGAATATTCATTTGATGAATCCCAGGCTTCCCTTCAACCAGCCATCTTTTTTTTCCAAGTGTTTTTGTTTTACTTAAAATCCTTCTTTTTGCAAAATAAAATAGATTGGGGTTTTATCATTTTACTGATAAAATGTGTTGTTTTGAAATATTTGTGTTATGTCACTGTTTTTAAAGTGAAAATATGAGTTGTGTTGTGCAATTTCCAATATTGGACGTGTGATATAAAAGCTACGAATTGTATTTTGGTGTGTGGTAGATTTTTGTGTGCAGTCTGTATATACAATTACACATAAAATGTTTTTTCCATTAATCTGTTTTGATATGTAACAATTGCTTTGTCCAATAATGTAAAAATCCTTTGAAATTGTATAAAATGTCACAGAATCTTTCCCAGCTCCACTTGAGCTAATCTTCTCAGAGGATCTAAATCTACCATCAGTCCCAAAGGTAATGCTAAAAGAAGTAGAGATAAAAGGTTACATAACTATTGTATGGTAACCATGAACAAAAGATAATCCAAAGGGCCGTTCTCATATTTCATTTACAAACTAATAACTTATGTCCGTTTACAGCATTGGGACGGCCTGAGATCACTGCATGTAGGGTGGAGTGCAAGAGAACACCTAGTTAAATAAAGAAAATGAGTTACCAGTTGACTCGAAACAGCTGTTTGTTTTTATGTTTTTTTTTATATTAAAAAAAAAATGCACGTTTTTGTGGCATCTGTTAGCTTCCACTATCAGTTCAAAAAGAAGTTTGACATGAGAAATATAACAGCCTTACTAAAAAACAAACAAACACTACAAACAACACAAAAATAAAAATAGCTAAAAAAAAAAAAAAAAAAAGAAAGTAGTAGATTCTGGTGAAATTTGCAAATGATTGCAGTGTAGAAATATATATATTTATTTTACCAGCTTAGCGGTAGAGTGTCCGCCCCAAGATCAAATCCTTGGCAGAATCATACCAAAGACCCTGAAAATGGGACCCATTTGGGTTAGGGGGTTATGGGTGGTCTGCCAAACTTTGGCCACTAGAGGAATAAAACGACTAATTATGTGAAAAAAGTCTTTGTCTTCTTTGAACTCTCCTACAACCTGGTTAGAAAGTCTGAGCCAGAGTTTGACAGTCTCCAACAGGTTGTAACAATGAAGAGAATTGCTGTTAAAGCAAAATGTTGTAAGCAAAGCACCTTGTGTGAGAGTAGAAGTGCAGTATTATGATTAATTGATGAATGGATTTATCCAACCAGATCTGAATCATATCAACTTATACCATTAAAGAGTCATTTCAAAATGCAATGAATCGAAATTTAATCCGTTTTGGAAAATACTGCTTGGGTGGAGATGTGGTAGGCTTATTTTACTATTGCATAAAAAGTACCATTACAGCAGACAACACGTGATGATAGCAAAACATGATTAAGTCATTCATTACAGTTCAATGTGTGAATACATTTTGAATTTTACAATGTGTCATAACGCTCTTGAAATGTTCAGTTTGTATTATTTTGATGTAAAACCCAATAGTGGGATGAACTTTATGAGACTAAAATGTTAATGGATCTTCCATTCATTCTTGTTTACTTGTCTGTTTTTACACATATTTAATTTAAACTAGATTATCTTGCAAGAAATACAAGGAATCTGGAAAACTGCACCTTCACTGTTAAGTACCTAGATATTTGTCACTGAGTCACACTGGTTGAAGTTTTGGCTAAAGATGTTCTGGATTTGTTCAAAATGAACCAATAGCACAAATTATAAAATGAATCAAATTGTTGTTACAATGAATTGCTACATCCTTATGTGCGAGATAAGGAAGCTTTGATCAAATAAAAGGCTTAAGGGAAGGTTTAAAAGTTAAGTAGAGTTAAGTCGACTTCAAGTAAACCATAAGTATCCCATTTAGATTAAAAAAGCCCTTCATCAAGACTTTCAGACTTCCTTAAAAAAAAAAAAAGAAAAGACAACCTGTTAGACTTCAATCTATTTAAAATAATTTTCCTGGAAAACTCTGCATTGTGTTCTCACATTATGAGCATGAATAAAGAGGGTAATAAAAAAATCTTGTGTACGCTTTTAATTTTTTTGTACAAATTCTGAACAATTAAGTGAACTTCAAAAAAGCTTAACCACTACTAGCTGTGGAGTTGAACATTAGCCCAGTAGCTAATCATGGAGTAAAAAACAACATTTATTATATTCATTAAGTACAAGCAAACAAAGCCCCAGAAATATCAGTTGTTATAAGAGATATATCCCAAACATTGGACATACATGGAAATGTCAGGACACATAAAACTTTACACTTGGAACCACTAGCTCCAGAGCTTTTTCACAGTTAAACAATGTTTATTTTCATTCAACTATTTTGAAAATATTCAAACAGGTTAAAAAAAAAAAGAGGACTAAGAAAGCTTAATGAACACATGCTTTAAGATCCTTCAGAACAGAGTTGTAGCAGTTTTGGTGACAGAATTTCTTTATCTTCAGAAAACGAGCATTTGTATCGTCTTTGACTCGTTTATCGTCCCGACCGATGGCTTGGGCCTTTAAATGGGTTGTCCTGTATTGATAAAAGATTAAAACACTACAGTCAAGTGGAGCTCATTATGGTACAAATTCTCCAGCAAAAAAATGAACTTGACTTTTGCTCTTTTAAATTTATTTGAAGTACCACAGTTCACAAGATATGGTGGTTTAAAAAAAACCCAATACATAAAATACAATATAATAAAACAAAATATTTATTTTGTAAGTTTTCTTTCGGTCCCATTTTACCTCCTCGTCATCACTGTCGTCAAATGCAACTCCTCGTAAGGACTGGCTCTGGCTCTGAGAGCTGTACTTGGAGAAGGATGCAGATGAGGATGAAGATCTGTGCCGAATCATCAAAAAAAAACAAAAAAAAACAAAAGAATACATGTAACTTTATTAATACAAAAAGAAATAAATAAATCCCTTTTATGCATCTGTTTAAATGCCATCTTTAAAGGATTAATTGCTCCTTTGTTTTTAAAATAAACAAACCTTGAGGGTGGCTTAGTAACTTTCGTTGCCGGTATATCTTCATCTGAGTCATCAATGGTTATCTGAAAATAAAAAGAAAAAAGTGACGTGTGGTCCAAAATAGAAATAAATAAATACTTGAAGTTAATTTTTGACCTACTTCTTCGGCTGCTGAAGATGTTGAGAGTTTACTAAAAAATCTCTGGGACGGAGCTTGAAATGCTAAAAAAAAAATTAGATCCAAAGACCCAAAAAATATTTATATGAAGAGAAGTTTGTTGGGAAAACAACAAATTAAAAATATTTTAAATCATTCCCTATGACTGTGCAAGTGCTTTAACATGTCAAATGACTGTTTGCCTTGGAGCCAGAAATAACACTCCAGTACCCTGCATGATGTTCTTGCTTTGACTTGCTGCTGCAGATTTGCGGGAACCGCCTCGACCAGCCGGTTTTGGTTCAGACGCTGTTGTGCCTGAAGAGAAATAATACTAACCCTGTAAGAATGTCAAAGGTTTGCTAACAACCAAGCTGCGGTTAACCAAAATCAGTTTTTATTTTTTGAAAATCCCACTTAAAATAAAACACTAAGTCAGGCAGCAATGAACCACCTCTGTTTTTATCTTAGAAAAAATCTGAACATGAATAGGGACTCGTCTCAATAGACTTAATAGGCCTCAAGGCATGATCCTCGAGTGAAAGTAATAAAGTTGTAAACATTGTGAGAGCCCTTAATAAGTAGACTGTAATATGACGACCCTCACCCCTGCCCCTTCCTCTGCCACCTCGTCCTCGGCCTCCTCGACCTCTGCCACGTGTGGGAGCCGGAAATGGAACTGAATTGTCATCAGAGTCCAGAGCCACCTCACCAAGATCATCTTCAGGATCCTCGCCGCGTTCTATTCTGTGAGCTTTGGCTCTGTTCATAGCCTGAGACAAACAGAGAATAAAAGTTATGAAGTTATAAAGTTAGGATTTCTGATCTTTTTGACGTCCTTACTTACTTCTTTGATCTCGTTTTCTTCTTCTGCTGTGTTCTTTTTGGAGTCTCGAAAAAGCTGAACCTGAAGATGGACAGAAATCCACTCTTTATGAGAACCCATACAGTGGTTAAATAAAATCATAGTATTTGGCAACATCCTCCTACCTCCATATCAATGTCTTGCTCTGTAGTTACTCCTCTGGACTGAAGATGGCGTTGTGTCTTCTCTAACTGGTACCTGATCAGCTCCTCGATGGCATCTTTCTCATCCTTGTCTACAAACTCCTGGATGGCTTTTCCCATGCCTTGTTCGGTCAGCAGGGAGAGTTGCACCTTCTATGGAGACAGAATCCCAATAAACAGTTAATAAAGACAAAATTTCCAATTCTTATTATTATGTGGATATATTTAAAGTACCTTCTCAGCTGCCTCAAAGTACTGTTTAACCAGATCCTCCACCCTCAGTCCTTCAACTGCAACTGTCTTCACAAGTTTGCTATAATCTACATTCATCTCATCTATTAAGTAAAGGTTAAACAAAAAGGAAAATCACATAGATAGAACACAAAATAGTTCAAAAAGTATTTTTAAATAACAGAAATTTAAAATTTGGTTTTCTGCTACATTCTCTTTAAATTTAGAAAAATCCAACCCAAAACATACAAAAAGTTTTGTTTGAAGCAAATTAATTATATTTTTTTTAAAAAAGAAAGTGATTTTTCAAACCTTTATCGTCCACTTTTTGCTCACGCCGTCTCATAAAGTGAATAATGTCTTTCGGGTTTGCTACGCAGTCCACAAACTTCTGACTGAAGCGAGACGTGTTGAAAGCTTCAAAACCTCCACTGTAGTCCACCTGAAGAGGATGACGGAGGCCGCTTGAATGGAATGACTTTTTTCTTGTGAACTTGTCTTTTTTTCTCCAAAATGTACGTTCTTGAAAGCAGTACATTTACAACATTTAAAGTAATTTACGACTTTAAAAAGTAAATGTAAAAGTAAATTTTTTCTTGTATTTAATAAGACTTTTGTCTCACAAAAGTAAGACTTTAAAGTTGTAATAAAAAATGTTTTATTTAAATTGGATATTAATTTATTAAAGAAAGAGAGTGAAAAATCTATTAAAATTGGGAAAAAAATGTGGTGTTAACAAAAAACATTTTTATTTTTGGACATATTTTCCACTCAGCCCTAGCCAGATGCCAGCTCAGAAGAGGAAAATGAAGACGTACATGGATCTAGTCATCTGCAAGGGGATGCATCACAATGCAGTGGAGAAGGAAGTTTGTGGCTCACCTACATCACAACTACAAGCTTTTTTCAAACTGCTCCTGATTCATGACTAATTAAATTAACAAAAAAAAATACTCCGGCATTCAACTTTAATATGTGCTCCATCAAATGAAAATTCTACTAGAACGTGTTAAAAATACCACAAACATAATTTTCAGGGGGAATAGAACTGTGTGTGTGTTGAACTCACTCTAAGACGGATTAAAGGTTTCTCTGGTGTGAGCGGACACCCAAGTCTCTCCCTCTCAGCTTCTTCTAACATCTCTGTGACCTGTGGAACACCGAGACACACCAGGAGGACGAATGAGTCAGATGAACTATCTGTACAAAGAGTCAGAACTTCGGGTACTACCTTTGCATAGCACAAATCCTCCACCTTCTTTGTAACCTGGTGTGTCTCAGGAGTGAAGAGGTCCTCGTAGTCAGCCAACACCACATCCTGAATGATGAACTGACGCACAGTTTTCAAGGGGATCTTCTGCAGGTTCATCTTCCGACCCTTCACTCTGAGCAGGCCTATGTGTCTGCACATCAACAACATGGCGTTACACCTGCAGTCAAACATTTCTGCTAGCTGGACACCATCAAGGTGCATGCTTACTTTTTGGTGGCCTCTCCAGGCGACAGGGAGGTGGCCACAGAGCTTCCAGGCTGAGTCACATAGAAGAGCTGCTGCTCATTTCTGGTTGGCGTTATCAAGCATTCGTGCTCGTGGCCCCACACCACCAGGTCCAGGAAGTCATCCAGGAATTGCTCAGGAATGTAATTTGTAGGACCGTGCTTGCTCCTAAACAGCAAACACAAAACAGAAAGAATAAAGTTCAGAAAAATGTTGCTTAATTTAAGTTTCTTCGAACAAACTCATTTCAAAATGCATTGTCATTGCCAAGGCCTACTTCTACATATCTGCAAGCTCAAAAGCTTTGACTTTCACACCCATTTTCTAATAATAGATGTATGCGCTCACCTGTTCTGGTGGATTGTGAAAAGATTAAACCAGTCATCCTGGTCTTCTTTGGGGCGGAGCATGGAAACCTGGTTGTTGACAAACATCCTGTACAATCGCTCATCTGGAATTGAACCTTTTTACCCAAAATGTGAGGAGAACACCTGCATTACTTTCAGGAATGGACAAATGTGCTAGTGTAGGAACACAAACTCACCGAGACCAAATAAAGCAAGTTTGGTGCTGCCTTTCTGCATCAGGATGGGACTGATTTTTATCCTCTCCACTGAGTTTGAGTGACCAAAGTGGTTCACGAGACCGGCTGCACTGAGCAGATCCATAGCACACAGACTTTCAGCCTGAAGAGGTATAAAGAAAACATTCTGGGACAGGCACAAAAACACTATAATCCTCTAAACGGCAGAAACAACTCACGCCAGTTGGGTCATCATGATTGCCATGAATGCTGAAGACTGGGATGGATATGTTGAGGTTTTCATCCTGATAATTCACCCAGGGAAACCTACAATGCAACAATAAATGTTTGGTAAAATGTTTCATGGTAGAAAACACAGAACAAAATCCGAACTCACTGGGTAGTGTTAAAGTTGGTGGCCTGGTCACTGAGAATATTAAAGGTCACAGGCAAATCTCCCATGCAGTATTTTCTCAGCAGTGTGGTGCAAATGTGGAGGCTTCGGCGGGATGGCTTGTTGTCATGGAACAAATCTCCCCCCAGCAGGATGAAATCCACTTTGTTGTTTTTTGCACACTGAAGGATTTCCTCAAATGTCTGGTAGGTGTCATTTCCCCGAATGGCATTTTTCTCCAGGTAACCCAGATGAACATCTGTAGCAAGTAGGATCTTAAAGGTATCCTCATCATCCCTTAAGAAAAAAATATATATAATTGAAAGCAGTTTGATGGAAGCGTGCAACTATTGCAAGCTAATTTACATTCCTCTCTTCCTTACGGAAAATGCAAATAAAGGTTGAAGATTTCAATAAACTCACAGTGTATTTTCTGAGGACATGATGATGTTGGAAGTTGAGGAGTCGGGTACAAGCAAGCTGTTATAAAAATGGCACCTCTACAGAAGAAAAAAAAAATCAAAACAAACAAAAACAAAATAAACATTTGAAAACTAGACTTTGTCTAGGTTGCTTGAGCAGTGAAGCTGTAGATTTAAAAAAAAAAAATCAATTCACAGTAATGACATCAAGTAGTGTTTTCTTTTACATTTATGAATATTTTTTCCTGGTTTTGACATATTATGTATCACTTCTTTCTGTGAACAAATTCATCTTAACTTCTTGTTTTAGTGTCCAGATAATGCACTTTTTAATGTGTTATTTATTATATGTTTTCGTACATTTTATAATATGGATAGTTTTAATGTATGTTTTGCACAGACCAGGAAGTACCTTTTGAATTTAATTCCTGTGACATTAACAATAAAAATGTATCCATTTATATTGTAAAAGGCAGCTTGGAGCTAAATATAGTATAGTAATTTATAATATAGTAAAATATTCCAAAGTTTACGCTACAGCAAAACATTGGTGGAGTTTTAAAGAGAAACTGTTTCAGAGAACTAGCTTACACAGCAATAAAACAGCTAACTATATAATATTGTAAGCCTGGGATCAAAATAACCAATATAACATGTATATGTCTAAGTAAAAGCTAAAAGCAACATGTAACCGAGAGGTCAATAGGTCAGAATAGTTAGTTAGCGTTAACTTTCTACAAAAACCCACGAAAAAAGGATATTTTGCAAAACTCTCGTTATTACAGTCGCTGTGTTTAAATAACCTTTTAAATAAGCCGTATTTAGCTATATATAAACATCTAAAATAACGAGTAGACACAAGAATAAGGCTTTATAACCCACCTTTGTGGCACATTTTTTTACAGCCTCATTGTCGCCCTAAAACTCCCGGCAACTCTTGCAAGTATCCACCGGCCCTTTTGTGAGGATTTGTGGGAAACGTAGTTGAAATTAAAGCCCAGTTGATGAAATAATGTGGAAAAGAACTACATTTCCGGTGTGTCGATTCTGTACGTTTGTTTTAGTCACCTTTGAGCACCGCTCTTGTCCAAACCTTTCAATTTGATGAAGTTCCATCCACCGAGTGGCTAACGGGCCGGCCTAGAATAAAAATGATTCACGTACACAAAAGTGTTGCCTCCTGTGTACACTGGGAAGGCTTGAGGATTTTTTTTATGTGTTTACACCACGAATAGTGCATTTGCACCGCACGCGTAAGATAAATTTTAGCTATTAAGCTTAGCTCGACGGGTTTAGAGTGAATTTTTGGCGCTCATTTGCTTCGCCGGAAGAGTTGTTTTTATAGTTGGAACGCAGTTCAAAGCTGACAAGAGTGGGCTGTTTTCAATGGAAACGCTTTCAAAAAGCTTTGCAGCCGATCCCGCCCGTGAAAAGGTACAAACAAATCAACAAAACTAACTAGTTCTTTACAGCAGCAGCTTCTAATACTTGATACAACTGATAATGCTGATCTAATGAGATGATAAAACAGCTAAAGCATTTATTTAATGTTTGATGTAATCTTGTTTTGGAGTTTCTATTTAATTATAAATAAATTATATTAATTTTATTTGTGCTTAAGTAAGCTTTCAGTGATGTGAATCCTGTTGTTTCTGTGCAGGACTTGCGGCCACCTCCATCACACAGAAGAGCTGTGCCTGACAGCATATCCATGTCTTCCTATAGAGACTATCCTGCCCACTGTCCCTTTGTCAGCACACTGGTGCATCAAACCCCCCAAACGCGTCTTTTATACCCGCGTTGTCCGGTATCACCCAGCAAAGCCTTCCCTGAAACAAAAAGTGCAGGTGAGCTTCATATGCTTGTTTTTGCACAATGTGTGCTGCTTGCACGACACTACCAATGTTCCATTCAAAGTTTGTGGTGTGTCCAAGCTCCATGGTTACACGGGAAACTTGATGCTGCCCGACCTGAATGTCTCTGTTACTTACTCTTTCCTCCACATCATCACACATCATCTCCTCCGAGCCAATAAATGCCAATCTGCGGCCACTTTACCAAAATGTGCATGTGTGAAATGGTACAATTCTTGTCATGTTCTTGCATCGTGCTCAACCATTTAATATCTGCATCACACAGCCATCTTATCTGCCCTGAGAAACCTTCAGGAGAAGATCAGGAGGTTGGAGTTAGACAAAGGTGTTGAAGAAAATGACGCATCGCACAGAGTTCTGCCAAGTGAGCACGTTTCACAGAGACTCTTAAATGATCAGACAGACCCAACAAGAAGAGTGAACGACCAGTCTCATAGTAACCAAGGTGAGTATATAAGAAACAGTACTTTTGAACCTTTTTCCTTTCTTTTTTTTTTCCTCATTAACTTTTATCTCAATAGCCTTGATCACCCACCTTGCTGCAGCAGAGTCTCGCTGTGCAAAGCTGGAGCGACAGCTGGAGCACATGAGGAGGATGCTGCGCGGCGAGAAGATACAGGGGACCAGTCTGCACAGTCAGGTGGTTCACTAAGAAAGAACATCAAATTCAAATGGCAAAATTTAAACAGGAATTTTTAAATAATAGTTTTGTTTTCTTTTGACACAGGAATTCACAAAGAAATCAGATGCTGATAAACAGTTTCGTGCAGTGCCTGACCAAACCCGGATGGCAAAGCTGGAGAAACTGGAGGAGGAGTATTTGAGGCTGAGATGTGCACAGAAAAATGCAGAGGTGCATCAAGTAATACATATATATATGTTACATAATAGAAAAATACATATTCCGAAATCGTTCTAGAACTGTCCTTGCCAGGGATCTGCAACCTTTAAAGCTAAAAGAGCCATTAGGTTCAGTTTCTTACTAACTGAAACCTGGCAATAGCTGCAAAGCCCCACTTCATGTCTAAAAATATTACACTTTTTAAAATATTTTTGTGATCGGTAAGCCTTTCATTTCCAAAATGTAACTTTTAAATATTTATAATAATTGAATTATAACAAGATTATATTACAAATTTGGCTTTTTGCTTACTTTTGCCAGGAGCATGTCAAAGTTATTTTCAAAATAAAAGCCATCCTGTCTCAAACAAGATCCTCCTGCTGCGACAGATTAACTCAACTGGAAAAAAAACATGTGAAGCATGACATTTTTTGTCATTATGGATGGATGGATGGATGGAAGATTAAACTTTTTACCATCATTTTGCTCATTTATCTGACATGTTAAAAATAAAAGCATAAATGATAAAACTCATTTAACTAAAATAAATTACCTAAAATTTCAAACTCATTATTTAATCAAATTGTTTTGTATTTTTTGCCAAAGAGCTAGATGGAGGAATCAAAGAACCGCATGTGGCTCCAGGTTGCAGACCTCTGTCTCTTATTATAAGAAAACTTTACTACTTTGGTTGGAGAACACATTTTTTTTTATGTTACGTGGCTTTTTCCTCAGAAATAGTTCAAGTGTTTACTAGTTCATGCCACAGAAATATTTACAAAATTTCGCCCCAAAAAATGCTTTTGATTACATATTTTCCTTTTTTTTTACATCTTCTTTTAAAAAATATTTATAACACAGTGTTATTGTGATTGGAATGACTGTAGCTGACACAAATCAAAATATTCATCTCAATATAACCCATTTAACTTTGGTTTCTTTTGTTGTACCAGACAAAAATCGTTGTATTGGAAGGAAAAGTACAAGAGGAGGAACACCAGAGGAAGCTTATGCAGGATAAAGCTAAACTGGTAAAAATAAATACAGTTTACCTTTTAGTTTTTTATAAATTTTTGTTCATGTAAAACACATGCATTTTTATTTGAAGCTTCAGAGGGGAATGGAAGCCAATAGGATCCTGCTTCAGTCGGTGTCACCTGCTTTGTCCAAACGTTCTAAAGGAAAAATGTTGAAATCAGAGGTAAGAAGCTCTGGACGAGGAGTATTCAAATCTTTTTTGAGCAACTGTCATGAGAGAGAATCTGTCTTGATTGGAATTTTCTTTAATTTGTTTATCTATACATTTTAAAGCAATCCTTAATTTGAGATTATTCAGAGGTTTTGTGATTGCTTTATGCATAGAATAGAAGTGCATCTAGTTGTTTGCACAGTCAAGTCAAAGGTCCAGAATTCAGTTAAAGAATAATATTTAAATTCAAACAGTTTCTTAAAATTGTCGCTATTTGTGAAAGGTGTAATCATTTTCATTGAGTTTTTAAATCTTAAAAAAATGATACTTTGTACTTAAAGATAAAATATTATTTATTTTGTTTTTCAAACCTTAGTTCTAACAACAAAATCAAGATTTGTTTTGCTAGTTCAATGGCAGATATGCTTAATACCCAATCAGAAGAAAGCCTTAAATTGAATTAACTCTTTTCAGAAACCCACTCCCCGGCAGGTGACCCACCCAGAGCCACACTACAGACTGAATCTCAGAGATGTGCCTTTCGTTGCCGGAACGGTACTGCTGACATTTATAATTTGTCACCAAAGCACAGAATTGAAATCAATTAACGAATGACCCCTTTTCCTCCGACCGTCTACCTCTCACTTGGCCTTCCCTTCTTGTTGGCTTTCAGTCGGCTGGCAGCAGCCACTCCGTCAGAGCTAATGTCCAGGCAGTACTGTCCCTCCTTAAGCAACACCAGCCACACCTCTGTAACAGCTGCGTCCTGCTTTGCAACTCCTCCGGGACGAATTTCCAGAAGCACTCAGACTGTTCTTCCTCCTCGTGTGCCAGTGAGGAGGGACTCTCCGAGCTTCTGCAAACTCTTCAGGAGGAGCTGAAACTGATGAGTGTGTAAGGAAAATCATAATCACTTTTTTTTTTTGGAGGGACATTTAGGTATTGTGCTGAGTTTTTTACTACTCCAACAGAGAGCAGGACAAGTTGATGTTGCAGTTGGAGAACAGTGTGTCTGAAGGGAAGAGGAAGGAACTTCTGAGGGAGCAGGAGAGACTTCTGCTTAAAATGGAGATGAAAGGAGAACAGATTCATAAGCTCCACAAATACAAATCACAGGTAGGTCATTGCCAAATCTGTGTTGACTTAGTAATGAATCGGTTTTCATTTCAAAACTCTTACCTCTTTGTCTTTTTTTTTCCACTTAGGTAAAAAAGTTACAAAAAGCCAATTCCAGGCGGAAAAGTGGGAAAGAAGTTGCATTTTCCAGCAGAGGGCGCTCTGTAGGCACAAAAAAAATTCCACCAGGAGAGGGTAGTAAGAGGAATCTCAGGCTGCTGAGGGATATGAAGGTTCTGCAGGCTTCATTACGGACCTGAAAGCCACCAGTGCATAAACCAGTGCCGTTCAACTATTTCTGATAACATTGTTTTAATGAAAACTGCCACATAGGCCTTCTTGGGGAAAATTATAAAATGTTATCATATTACAAGGAATATATATGTTCTTTTTTTAACAGACAACGTTAAATGAATAATACTCCAAGTTGTTGGGGCAATGGCGTTCTTCTTCAATTTTTAACTGACAAGACAGCCTGCATTGGTTAAGTCCTGAAACTAAGACTCCAAGTTGTGTGGGGTTTTTTTTCCAATGGCGTTCTTCTTCAATTTTTATTTTTACGTGTTAAATTCAAACTGCTTGAGTTTCAGCACAATATTAAGACCAAATAAAAAATAAATAAACAAAAAAATTGGCCAAATCTTTTTTATTCCTTAGAATAAGAATCTATTATTTTTTTTCTTTTTAAATAAACCACATCATCATGCTGTACTTAAAGGTTGCTGGGCTATTATAAATTTTGATTCAAATGATTCTTTGTGTTTGCAATGTTTGAGTACTAAATAAATGAAAAGTTGCAGATAATATATTCTGCTCTGCTTTTTGATATCTATATCAAAACTATTGTGAATTGCAGCTAAAGCTATGAAAAATATTGGCTGCACTGCAACAGTTTACAGTTACACTGAAGGACAAATTCAGTTTGGATTTGATATTTAAAATAATATTTCTATTTGTTTACTTCGTATTCCTCATGCTCATACGTACATATTAGCATCAGCTCAAAAGGATTTGTGTTTTCATACATACAATTTTTGACTCTGCTGGGATTTTCATGACCTAAAGATTTGACCAGTCAAAATAAAATATTTGGTTTTGAAAGTTTTGGCTCAATATTTGCATTTATTTTGGAAGATTTTCCATTGTGAGGAGCTCTTTGCATTTGGTGAAAAAACTGTTTTAAATTTTCTAACATTTGCTTACAAGGCATACTTACTCAGCTTGTAATTCCTAAATGAACATTTTTATTGCTTATAAAAATTCAAGCTTACAACTAATAGATGCATTTTTTGTTAGGAAATGTCTTGCAGTCAGACACTTTGTGGAGCAAATGACAGGAAACAAAATTTTTTTATATGGCAGCAAAATCCACCATTAGATTATACGATTTAGGTCAAAACAAAATGATGAATATCCTTAAAATATTGTCACTGGAGCTGTTTTTGACAAACAGAGAATGAAACATTTCACCCTCCTGGACATCTGAATGAAATCATTTAGTTCTGTGAGGTCAGCAATGAAACTTTAAACACAACCAGTATCACAGGTCAGATTACCTCAGCAACTCAAGCTGAAACGTTGTGTGGTTCTGTTTTAAAGTAACATAATGTACATATTTCTGAATGTAACAGTTTAACAGGAACTAGATCAATAAATATCTTACAGGAAAGGAGTCCCTTGGAGATTATTAAAGGTTTTGTTTGTGTTGGAAAGGTGGAATACATATGTAAACAAAGTAATAGTGAAGAAAAAAGTCTGTGATTATTTGGTTTAAAGTAACAACTGTGGATGACAACTGGTATTTAACAAAGCTACAAACGTTCACCAGTTCTGACTGGAGTAAATGATGTTATCGGAAAGCTAAAATAATATTTAACAAATGTCCACCATAAAAGGTAAATGCACTGTGAACGAAGTTCAGAAAAAAAAACAAACAAACATTTATATGCAAGAAGCAGGTCAAATAGCCTATTAATCACATTGTTGTTTGAACTGCGATGAAAAAATAATGAAGATGAGGTAGCTCAGCTGGTCTGACTCAGCCACCACAATTGTCCATGAGAGAATTGTCACCTGTAGGTTTGTGTGTCACACTGAAAAAGCATTGACTCAGGTTAGGAGGGGAGTCCAGATACCTGATCCGAACAGTCCTCGGCCGGATCTGGGAGTTAAAGAAGCCTGGACTGCTACAAAGCAGTGCTGATAACCTCTCATTAAACTGTCATTTAAGGAACCCGACGTGGCTCTGAGGAAAAGTTTGTTTATAAAAGTCTTTAAAAGTTATCTCAAGAATCTGTCTCAGTTACAGAAGCCAGGTCTGTCACTCTGGGCTCCTCCTGGTGTTTGATCAGAGCAGGCCGGCTGGTGTAAATGTCATCAACCGGGAGAAGAAAAGTCACAGTTTTTACTTTTGCCCTGAAAAAAAACAAACAAAAAATAAAATTACCATAAATCATTTAGCAAAGCGTGAACAGATTCTCCTCAAAGATCCTGCAAATCTGGATGGACCTGTTTTTATGAACGTATTCTTGGAGGGAGTGTCGGCTGTTCACTTTCTGCACTTCTGCTTTGTCAGAAAACACATGCTCGCCCTGCTGAAGTTCTTCCTGCAGCCTTCTCCACGCAGAGTTATTGTGGCTGCCCGCATCAATCCTCGCCCCGCTTGTTGTCACCCCAGAGAGATTAGAGCTTGTAGAGTATCTTCTGACGGTCATGACCGCGTTCTCTGTCATCCAGCATAAAAACAAGTGATGCCATAAGCATATAAAGTTTATAATCTTCCAAAGTTTCATGAGTCAGCACATAATCTACCAGTATGTTCATAGTTTTTAGAGATGTAGAAATTTATCTTAAGATATGACAGTAATTGAAAAGCTTGAAGGTTCCTTTGAATTAGATCAATGTTGGTGTTTTTAAAGTGTTGGCATCTTATCTGAAATATTATATTAAGTTAAGAAGCCTTGGAGATCTTGAGTGATGAATCTTTTACCTTTATATTTTCCTTCCAGGACTGGTGCAGACGCATTCCGTCTCAGGTTCAAATAAGGGTTTTCTACTATTTCTAACGGCTCTTTTTCCTCCGAGTCCTCTTCTGGTGTGATCCCAACAGGGTGCCGTGCGTGGCCCCCGCGCAACTCCCGGTTTTCCGTCTCCAGCTTCTTGATTTCGTCACGCATTTCCATGATGACCCGCGCCAGGCCGCGGGTGCTCTCCATAGTGCTGCTGCTGCGCTGCCAGTACCACGGTTTCCCGAAAACCGGCGGGGACGTGTGCAGCAGAAAGTCGGCGCGACCCTGCGGCTTTAACATGCTGGCCCCCGAGACTTTAATGCGGTCCTCCTGCTGCGCGCCTGTCAGCCGTCTTTGCGTCTCTCAATCTCAGTCCAGATCTGGCTGTGGGAACATTATGTCGCCTTTCACCACTTACGCAGCTGAAAGGGCTCCGGTGATCTGCCAGCAGCACCTGGAGGATGTTTTATTAATCAGCCCCCAGGTCCAGTTTCAGGAAAGATAAGCAGGGATCGGAAATGAAATGCTCAAGAGCCTTCTATAAAGTTGGAGACCTACTGAACCTGTCTCTGATCCAATTGTGTATCAGGTGTAGACAGAGATAAACAAGGTTGTGAGGTTTTATTTGCCGGAGAGAAGAACAGTTACATGCTGTTCTAAAGTCAATTTATAGGGCGAGGAGATGTTCCACTTTAAAACACACACAAAACCCCCCAAAAGCCCAGTAACCAGTTGCATATGCATCACTCTTAGGTTTTATTGTCTGTGAGTGGGACTCAACGATCCTGGCTGAGAGCAACCTGACCCTGTCAAAGTCTAGGCCACAGGGAGCGAAAGAGACACACGTGTCTGTAAAGAAGAGAAACCCAATCAGGCCTCCATTTCTGGCTCACAAAACAAGCTCAGGAGGGAGAGGAGGAAAGAATTACCAACTGGATGGAAGCACAAAACTCTGAAAGGTCAGTGCAACTCGATACGCTTCACCTCAGGTACATAAATGAGTGAGAGTGAAGAGACAGATCTAAATGCGCCAGCTGTCTTGTCAGACAGATGGAAACAGACTCGCATAACCACATGCGGTCTTTTATCACCAGCTGTGTGTATGCAGGGACACTTAACCTCTTCAAGTGACCCAAACCCAAAGCTCAGCATTAATAACTAAATACCCCGCTTGCTGTGTTTCTTTCTGTGTGGTCAGTAATCATCCGCTGTCCCAAGGTCGCACTGAGACTTTTGTTTGTGTGAGTTGAAGTTGGCAAAGTTGTGAATCTTTTTGCTAAGTTGGATGCTGGAGATGGGTTGAGTTTCACATGCATACAGGAAATACAAGCTCTGGAAACATATTGTTCAGATTTGATTTTATCTTGACATTTTTTAAAAAATCAATTTGTTTCAAAAAGATTGTTGTAAAATAATATGGAGCATCCAATCATTTCCGTGTCTTTGCATTTAAAAGGAGCTTTTTATAGCTGTGAACGGAATGGAATGAATCATGTCAAATTATAGATGTGATTAGAACACTGAGAAAAATTAGTTAAGTAAACACAACAAACTGAATCACAACAATTTGCAAGTAACCGTTGAATATGTCTCTTTTACGATCGGTCTAGGACAACGGTCTGCAACCTGAGGCTCCAGAGCCACATGTGGCTCTCTGGTTGAAGAAAATTTAAATGCTTTTTATTAAAAAAAAAAAAAAAAGCCTATTTTTCTGTCTGTGAGGCATATTAATCAAAACAAAACAGTCAAACTTTGTTCAAGTCATTCACAAACATTTGAAGAATAGTACGTATCCATCCACCAAACTCCTGACTACTGTACTCACAATGCTTGAACATTCAATCAAGAGCTACAACTTCATATCGTACTAAAACATTTAGACAGTGTCGGGTTCCATCAAATTCGAGGTCACTGGGCACAACCAGAATTCACACACGCCGGATTAGAAACCGAACTGTTTAAAGGGTTTTAAATGCCCCATATTTAGAAAAAATCCATCCATCTTCTTTCGCTCATCCGGGTTCGGGTCATGGGGGTAGTAGTCCAAGTAAAGATGCCCAGACTTCCCTCTCCCCGGCCACTTCCTCCAGTTCCTCTAGGGGGGACCCCGAGGCGTTACCAGGCCAGCCAAGAGACATGGTCTCTCCAACGTGTCCTGGGTCTTCCCCGGGGCCTCCGCTCAGTGGGACATGCCTGGAAAACCTCTCCAGGGAGGTCCAGGACGCATCCAGACTAGGTGCCAAAACCACCTCTACTGGCTCCTCTCAATGTGGAGGAGAAGCGACTCTACTCCGAGCTCTCTTCTCCCCCTATCTCTAAGAGAGCGCCCAACCACCCTCCAGATAAAAACGAATTCCAGCCGCTTGTAGTCTGGATCTCGTTCTTTTTGTCTTGACCCATTGCTCGTGATCACAGATGACTAATGGGACAAAGATCGACCGGTAAAATGAGAGCTTTGCGTTCTGGCTCAGCTCACTTGTCCCTACAACGGACCAGTGCAGCAACAGTAAAATGACGACTGCCGCTACAATCTGCCTGTCGACCTCTCAGTCTGATCCTCCCTCACTTGTAAACAAGACCCCAAGATATTTAAACTCCTCCACCTGAGGCAGGAGCATTCCACCCACGTAATGTTTATGTTTTATTCATGCACAAAACAATAATTTGTTGATTTTTATAATAATAGTAAAAATAACATAAATACAAAGGAGCATCTTATTTTTAAGACTTTGTGGCTCCTGCTGAGTTGTGGTTGGTGAGAAATCGACAACCCGCCTGCATTACCGAGCGTTTCATTCCAGACCTGATCGCCTGTTTTCTGATTGCTTGCTACCTGCCCCGACCCTTGCCTGGACCCTGACAACTCTAGTTTCTTCTTGGATGCTCCCATGCTCATGAATGATCTCTGCCTGTCTGAATCTGATCTAGTTTTGGGGACTTTAAGCTGTGTTTGGTTCCTGTCTGAACTAATAAACCTGTAGCACAGGCAACCTGCTGTCTACTCATTTGTGACATGAAGGGCGACGGTGGCTCAGGTGGTAGAACGGGTCGGCCAATGATCAAAGGATAGGCGGTTCGATCCTCGCTCCTGCCAGCCAAAATGTCGTTGTGTTCTTGGGCAAGACACTTAACCCTACTTGCCTCCAGTGTGGCTCCACTGGCGTGTGAATGTGTATGAATGTCCCGGTGATGGTCAGAGGGGCCGTAGGCGCGAACTGGCAGCCACGCCTCTGTCAGCCTGCCCCAGGGCAGCTGTGGCTACAGTAGTAGCTTACCATCACCAAGTATGAATGAGGTGTGGATGAATAATGGGTATTCATTGTAAGCGCTTTGAGCGTCTGGAAAAGCGCAGATAAATCTAATCCATTATTATTATTATTATTATTATTATGAAGGCAATTCAGTTGCCATTTTTTCCACAATATGTCAGTTGCCATGTTGGAACCAGACATCTACAGAAAGCTGTGACTGGTCCGCGTTGGTCTTTGACTACATTTCAACCACTACAATGAGAACTAATTAGTTTTGTTACAATGGAGGATCAAAATCAAAACCAGCAAAGTTCTTCATCCTCACCAAAAAGTAGCAACAGCATCATAAAGGAAAGGAAATAAAAGTCAGTCAGGAATCTAAATGAATGAACATTACCAAATTTTTTATTTAAATGTTATACATAAAACTTTAGTTTTTTTTGTTGTTGAGCTAAACAAATATTTCTATATTGCATATTTGATAATAATTAAAAAAAACATTTCAAACATTTTTAAATATTATTATTCTTATTTACAGTTCAAAACAGTACAGGAAATAATAACAGTAACAATGCAACTTCCAATATAAAAAGGTTACAAAACATCTTTCTTTTCGTGTTTGTTTTGTAAATTGGAAAATTGACAAAATGACATTTCCAGAATGTTAACAAGGATAAAAAGTAGCGATGAGAAGCTGATCTACATTCAAGCAAGATCCAGAGGTGTGTTCAACTTCTTTTAAGTATGGTACTCTGACTGATTCATGTCAAGTATATGAGATAACCTTTAAATTGTTTGAAAAATTGTTTTATATGTACAGAAAAAGTGTAAAAACTGTCATCAAAATGCACCAGAAAGTTCTAAGTTACAAACACAGCTGAACACACCTCAAGGTCAGTAAGGTCACTGTTCTCTAAAGGGTCAGGGTTGTAGAAAGAAGGCGCATGTTGTGTGTGCACATGTCTATCAAACAGTATTTGCTGGCGAGTGTTTGTCAGTATGTACATGTATGAATCAGCTTGCTGGGCTTGGAAATCTAAATCGCACATGGGTCGAAACAAACAATATCTAACAGTCCAGCAGCCTGGCTTCTATTGAAGACGGTCAACCACAACAGGACTACAGAGTACCACAACCACAGTCTACACACTCCTCCCCTTCTTTTTACACGTCATTGGCCACAGTCCACGATCCCGTCACTTGTTGCAGCAGGAAAACACCGCAACTCCAAAACAAGCAGATCGACCATGTTAAGGCTCAGATGGGCACAAAGGTTTTCTGATGAGCCAATTGGCCATTCAGTAGGTGCTGTTCCGATCCGTTCCTGGTTGTCTTGTGAGAGGAATCTGAACGGGAATAAAATGCTGTAATTAGAACAGGATGATGCAAAAAAGAAATAAATAATAATAATCACCACCGATTGATACATGAAATTTGCGAATAAATGGAAAAGCAAGCATGGAAAGCAAGAATGGATGTGATAAGACATCTTTTGAAAAAGACATACCAGTCTTAGAAAGAGAGCTGTTAGACAAAGAGGATGGACTGAAGGTAAGAAAACATGTTTCAAGCTGCAATGAGAGAAAAATGTGAGAAAAGAAGTAGATAGTTGCAAAATAATACTGTTTGTCTTAAAAAAGTAAAGTTTAACAATTAGTATGCCATGCAAATGAAGCCAATGCAGAAAATGCAAAAAGGTGGTAAGTGGGTGGAGTTAAAGGGTCTGTTATTTTGCTGTGAGACCTGTTCATTCATGATGCCAGAGAGCTCAATCAGCATGTCTCGGTAATGAGCTCTCATCTCCTCCTGGTACTCCAGCTGGTCCTCCTTGATGAGACGCTCATTCACATCCAAAGCCTGACCACAGGCTTCTGCAAACTGCCTGCACAAGAAATGCAACCACATTTGAGCAAATTTTATTTAAAAATAATCATTGAAACAAAATATTTTTTATCGTATTACAAACTACCTGAAGATCTCCTTAAGAAGTTTGACCTGGTTATCTGGGTATTTCTTTGCATTTTTCTCCTCTAAAAATGCCCTGGCGTAAGCCATAGGCCCGGCATTCACCTGAGAGAGAAGAATCAGGTCATGTAAAGCTACACACCTGCCGTCACAGACATTCGCATGCGTATTGTAGGAGGCCTCACCTTGACACTAACACTCCCCTGCAGCTTTAGCTGCAGCCGAATCATGTCTACCTCCTCCATGTTGCAGAGCTGGTTGAGCTCAGAAACTTTACGTGACATCTCATCAATTGCCACTTCGATCGGATTCATCTCTGTGCTTTGCTGCTCCACCACCTCGATTCTCTTTTTTAAATAAGGGAAGCTGGAACTTGCTGGAGAGAAGGAAACAAATACATGCAGCTTAAACCAAACATATTGTCCAGTTTTTCCTGAATGTTTGGTGCTAAATGGTAAATAGTAGGGCTGGGTATCGCCAATAAATTCTAGGATCAATTTGATTCTCCAGAGCCTGGATCGATTCAATTCGGACTTTTTTATTCTTTCAATTCTCTCAGTTCGGTTAGATTCAATTCAATTTTGAGTTTACATGATTTAGAGATTTAGACAAATTTGCTAAGAAATACATTAATAATCTATACATGATTTAAAATTAATCTGATACAGTTCATATACAGTAAATTTAATAGTGAAATAATAATGAGATTGTTAATACCATACAGTGTTACATGGATTCTCAAACGGAGAACCTTCATCAGTTGTTCTGCCTCTCCTAGTAGGCCTTAAAGTTTGGCCACTAGGTGGCAATCACACTATAGGATTACACCTTCTTCCAGAAGAAGAAGAAAGTATGATCAAAAATGGTTATTTAGACCACAAATGGGCATTTTATAAATATTTTCTTAAAAGAGTTTGGAAAATCCATTCCTGCGAGTAAATAAATATGTTCATTAAGTATGATTAGATCGACCAAGCATTATCATTAGCTGTGCTATGGGAAATCCCATCATATGTTGGCATCAAGTTAGCAGAGTTTAACATTATGCTTTAGATCAATTTCTACTTTTATGGATTGATTATTATACTATAAGCTTAAATCCATTCATATCGATTTTATCAACCCAGCCCTAGAACTAGGAAGCTGTAATTTGCTGCGTCTTCTTAAAGGTACTATTCCATTTTACCTTCAGTTTGTTAAAGTTGTGGCTTTACCTAACACATATTTAATCCTTTTTGCACAATTTTGAGCAGGACTTGATAGTCCTCCACATTGTTGAAACTATTTACTCACAACTCAAAAACTGTGAACACCATTCTAGGACATATTTCAAATGTAATTTTAATTTTGAACGCTTTCATTCAAATGGATCATTCACTCAATGCATTATTGATGAAAATAATCTCCAGATAAAACCAACACTCACTGGTCAGTATGGTGCGTCTCTTACACTGCTCCTCAACATCTCCGTGTTTTTTTCCTGAAAGCGTGAACGGCGTCTCGAACACAAAGCGGCTGATGTTGTGGTGTCGTTCAAAGTCTGTTCTTTTGTCGTGTTGCTCTTTCTCATCAAAGTAGGGAACCACATACGTCACCTGGATGTAGGCAAACTTGGGGTCCAGGTCTTTAGGGTTCACCTTCACATCAAACACATTATTATGAATTTATCAGTAAATTATTCATTCGATTGAATATGAAAGTGGTTTTACCTTATTGGAGTCCTGGATCATCTTGACGTTATCGGCTCCAAACTTGTCTGAGTAGAGCTTGAGCAATCTCTGGGAGACTTCTGACAGTCCTGTCAGCTTTGGCTCTTTGTAAATGAACTCTTTACTTTCTTCCTCATCAAAGAAGCCCTAATCACACACAAACACGGAGAGTTTTACAAGTTGGGTAACCAATATTAAATAAAAAGTAAAAAAAAAAAACACCCAACTTGGCGAGGACTAGAACAGTTCACATTTTCATCAACAGTACTATAAAATTTTTTTGTTTTGTTAGGGGGCTTAACCAGTAAAATTAGGGTGTTGGATGGAACTTTAAAAGCAACATCAAATTTGATAACACTTGATAATAATGATAACTTTATTAACTTTAGTTATGTATAATTAAGCATCATTTAACTATTAAATAATGTGTTAATAGACACTTTTATGCATTACTTGCATTATTAAATATACTATTACATGCAAAAATGTCTGTTAACAAGTCATTTATTAGTTGAATTACAATATTATAGGGCCCCTTGATATAAAGTGTTACCCTGAATTCAAAGGTGAATAGGATCTCATTTTCTGATGCAAGTGTGTGATGTCATAAGACGGGAAAACAGCTTCATCAATGGGTTTATTAGAAAGTCAAATGGACCACGACAAGCCTGACCCAGGCTAATCAAAGGGCAACAGAGGGAGATGTTAATACCGGTCAAAGGAGAAGAAAGGTAAAAGCTGTTAGAGTGGTAGGAAAAGAAGAGTCAAGGCTAATCCAGACTTACCACAATCTTTATATAGAAAATAGAGAAGGAAGAAAAGAACAGACAAAATATTAACCACTTTGAACTTTATTTTTAATTTAGTTTAGGTTTCAAAATAAAAAAATAAATACTACAAAAGAGTAACTTCTTGGTTCTTAAAATCTTAACTTCAAAATAGTTTTTTTCTTAAAGTAAAATCCTGGTGTGATAACATGTTTTTTTGTCATTTTTGATAGATAGGTAATCTAATTCAAAGGAAAGACTTGCTCCTCAGTTTCCATTATCTGAATGTGAGGTATAAATTTGACATAGGTTTTGTGTTTTCATCAGAGAAATCACAAACTGATGCATATGTCAAAAAATAATACACAGGTGTTCATTGTTTTTAATAAAAGTAATACAAAAGTAAAAAAAAAAAACTGATGCTCACCTGCCCATAGAAAGCTACACGGTAGTAGCGACCAAAAAGACGTTTTTCTGCGTCGACCACCTCTGTCAGCTTCAGGTAGGACCGATGAATATCATAGTAAAGCTCTGACAGTCTCTGCAGATGTATAGACAGTATACATTTAAAATAGAATAGCTTTACCCAGTGCACCTGTACATCTTTGAAGAAACTACCTTAAAGTCCCTTCTCTTCTCGAACACTGCAATCACAGGTTTGTTAATGTCTGCGATGAGTTCGTATCGCTCGGATTTCCACAGATAATCCACACACTGCTCCAGCTGCTCCACTAGAGTGTCCTACACTCAACAGAGAGAGCACCGAGACTGAAATCGATGACATTCTTACAGCTTGTTTAGAGTCAGAAGCTAATACTAACCTCAGTGTACGGAGTGTCTTGTGTACCGGTATCTTCCTTCATGGCACCCTCCTCCTGAACGTTAGGGCTGATGCACAAAAACGCAGCCCAACCCATAGAAAACGATGCTGGGGTGTGAAAGAAGACAGTTTGTTTGGGGTCCTGTTCTGGATAGTTTTCACAAAAACTTAACACAAGTGCTGTTGAAAAACTCAGTTTGATGCATAAAAGGAAACGAATGTACAAAATAAAATATTTCTTTACAGTCAAGCATTCTTTTAAAAGTAAAAAAAAAACAAAAACAAAATAGAAAATATGATTGCACTTTATCCAAAACTTACAGTGTCCCACAGTAGTGAAAAAAACAAAACAGATATTTGCATTTGCTCATTTTACATGTACAATTTAAAGCACAGGACAAACACGAGAACCACCTGAATGCCTCAGAGAAAAAAAACAAAAAACACCTTTCCCTCTAATAACCACCGTTTTCACCAATTTACATGATGATTAGTGCAAACCTATAATCTCCAATGCTTTAAAGTCTGTTCCCCCACCCTCCACAATGCCCCAGGCGCACACACTCACTGTCTTGATCTCGGGAGGTAGTTAGTAAGGAGCTACATTTAAAGACAGGGTTTTCTTCGGGGGACACAATGGACATCCTGGACTTGTCAGCTCTCCAGTAGCCTGTTTGGTAGGAGGGGAGGAGGAGGAGTAGCAAGTTTACAAAGTTTCTGCCCGTTTTGCTTTAGACTTCTATGCTTAAGGACAAACCTAATGAGCTCTAAAAGTAGAGTTGCACATGCAGACAAAAAAAAATCATGCTGCAAACAAGCACATGCACTTAGAAGTCTGAAATAGACATCACATAGGATCACGCTACACATTACAAGGCATTAGTTTCTACTTCTATTGGAAGCCGGGAAGGTATGTTAATGACATGAAATACTATTACAAGAGTAAAAACTCTTTTTCATTCCGTTAGTGAGATTTTGATTCCACTACCATGTTTATATGAAGAACCGATGTCTGAAGGTTTCAATGATCAAGTTAGGAGTAAACTTTCATGACTTGAGTCATGAAAGAGAGCAGTGATAAGCTGACTGAAATGGTGTCTGAAAAGATGCAAAGCAGTGTTTTATGCACAGTTCTTGTGCACACGTATGCTCTCAAACAAAGCATCTGCAAGTATCAGCATGTGTGGACGAACCTCTCCTCTTCAGCGATTCAGCAATCAGGGCTGAGATGTGGATGTAGCACATTGCAGCCTGTGGAGGTTGAAAATTAAATGAGTAAATAAGTGGGAAGATTCATAGAAATAATTCCAAGTGAGCAATCTGACCTCTGACAAATCCCCGTTGCGCACGTGAATTTTAGCCATGCTTTCTAGCCAGGTGCGCCTTAGCTCGGGCGTGCTGGCATAGGAGTTTGCCAGGCTGTACTGCAGATCCACCAGCATCTCGGGGTCTTTCTCATGCTCCTTCATTTGGGCTGTTGCCATCAGAACCGTCCGGATCCGTTTGGTCAGGTCTTTCACCTCAGCAGGAAACGAAGTGCTCTGTGGAAAACACAATAAAAGTACTAAATAATCTGTCGTCATCTCTAGTAGGATATTGTTCAAAGAACTTTATGGTACCTTGAGTGGTGTATCACCATTTGCAAAGTTATTGATGATGGCTAAAGACTGCTGAAATCGTGAGCCACCAATTCCAGCATCAGCTATCAATTGGCTCACTGCTTTGATAACCTAAAGCAGAGATCAGAGTTAAGGCTTGAAGAAGCCATAATAACATTTCTGCTATTAACATGTTTCAAAACTCACTGACCTGCAAATGTGAACGAACTATTGATTTTCCCTTTGTAAACTCAAAATTTTGTCTCATGAAAAAGTAGAGCAGGGCGGCTGCCTCTGTCTGAGTGGAGCTGGATCGATGGTTGCAGCATTTAAGGATTTCAGAGCAAAGGCACCCGCACAAGTCCGCTTTACCCTGGAAGAATGCGCTGGGGAACTACGGAAAGTCGGAAAGGACAAACTGTACATGAGAAAAACATTCTCCCATTGACATTATATGTTTGTATTTGGTTTTTCCTGAACCTTTTGTACAAAGAGTCTGAGCGCAGCAAAGACGTGCCGCAGGGTGGCGGTTGACTGGTTGATCTGGAAGAACAGCAAGTATGTGTCCAGGACCTTCTTCATCAACGTGTTCTGTCCATCATCCAGCAACAGCTGCTTCTATAGGCATTATTTTAATACAGAAAGCAGAAAGAATTAATATATTTTTATTACTGTTTCAACAAAAAATAGTAAATTTTGTTTGCAAAAAAAAACTTCTTGCCACCAGGTGGCAGTGTAGCATAACATGTCTGATTTCTAAAATGTATTTCATGTGCTACCATTGTCAAAACAGCAGCCAACCTAAAAAATAAAGCTGGAAAAATAGTTAATAACTGGTTTTCATACTTTTTTAGCATTTCTAATAAAATTGACTTCTGTCTATGGCCAAAAGAGAATATATTGAAAAACTTTGGCTTGATTTAAGTAATACAAAGGCTACGAAATCATAAAAATTCAAAATAAAAGCCAAATTAGAAAAAAAAAAAGGGGCTATTCACTTACTGCAAAGTGCCACATAGTCACTTTATATAATTTAACCAACAACAAATAAAAATCTTTTCTAAACATTTTTAAAAGTAAATATTATGTAGTATTAATTATACTTGTATAATGATAAACATTGACAAACCTTGTGGTGGTGAACAAAGAGTTCAAGTACATCTAGCACAGTGAGGGCCACCTCTGTCGACAAATTGGCTTCAATGTCTGTGGGGCTCAGCGTATCTCCCTCCTGAACGTTCCCATCTTGAGACAAAAATAGATATAAATAATGGAAATGCACAAAAATAATACTATGACATTCATCCCTTCTATTGGGTATTACCTGTGTCCATCATCTGCAGCAGCTTTGGGTTGGTGAGTGCGTTTTTGCCTCTAATGATAGGCATGGTTTGGGACCGAGCATGCCGATGGCCTTCGCCTCCGGATGCCATCCTGAACATAAGAGAAGGCGCCTTCAGCTCTTAATAACTACAAGACACGTTTGACTTTTTAAGCATAAACCTTTGAAACTATAATGGGCTTTAACAATTTAAGCCAAATCAGCTAACATGAAACACTCCAAACACACACCAAACACTGCAGGTATGAGGAGGGGGCATGCTGAGAACACAATTACAGTCTGTATGTAGCATGGAAACAGGATGGTTACGAAAATGAGGAATACACACAGGAAAGAAAATCCCATTTTTATTGCATATCTAGGTGTTCACAGCTATGTGTAGGTTGGATCTGTATTTGCATAGACAAAATCTTTTTTATATTAAAAGCAAATATTAAACATTAAAAATGCTTCCAGCAAGCAAAGACTCAGCTTTCTCAGTTTAAGTCAGTCGTGGATTCTGAGGTGGACGGTTATTACCATTGTGAGAAGATGCTGGAGGACTGAGAGGACTGGGAGGGGTGGTTAGAGCCCTTCAGGGTACCATTGGCATGGGTTGACTGGGCCAGCTTTACTGCCGCTGCTAGCTTCCTGTTCACAAGCCAACCCCATCAAAGGTAGTATGAGTTAGTTTAGTCAAGAAAGCCATTGTTTTAGTGTCCTTTTGTTGTCAGTCACTGTAACTGCAACTGTAGGTGGCATGCTAGCAGCTGCTTGAGCATGCATCATCTGATCAATGGATAACATTAGTGATCGCACTTTGCAGGGCAGAGCTGGTTTGGCACTTTGTTGTGGCGCCACGCAATAAGAGAAGCTAGATTGCATGTTTTCTTAGGCAGGCAGAAGGAAATGCTGAAAGCAGACAGATCTGGAATTTGATTTTGGCATAATGGGAGCAGCTGTAGTCGGGAGGAAAAGTTCTGCCCATACAGAGTGCAGGCTCAGCCAGATGGAGCCAAAGAAGAATTGATGGTGTTATTTTGCTATTTGTGTGTTAGTGTTTGAAGTTTTTTGCTTATGAATGGAAATAAATAAAATATATTGATGAGATGAAAAATAACATGGATGTTAACATATGTTCATGTGATTGCCAAATGAAGTCTAATCCCAAAGCTGTTGAAGTCTGAGTAAAGCCAGTGCTGTGATGGACAGATACAAATTAAAACAATTTCATTTGATGGGAAGATCATTTTTTAAACGTTCCTTTAAAGCATTTGTTTGGAAAGCTGCAACATTTTTTTTAATATAATTACAGATTTTGACTAAAAAATTAAAAACCTTCAGAATTAAAACTATAAATTATTTAAAAATAAAATACATAAAACTAGATTTTAATTAAAAAAAAATTACTCCAAAGTAGAACTGATTAATGGCTATACTAAATTAAAGTAGCATGATCTAAAAAGATCAATGCAACATTAATCAATTCATTGTTTTTTTTTTCTTTTAAATATCCAACCCTAGTTTAGACAATGGTAAAGCAAAATGAGGGTTACATGCAACATCAATGAAGACAGAAAATAGCAGCTTGATGCAACACAACATCAATAAACATGCAGTCCCACTGACGGTCAATTAACAGCAGCACCATGCATAGAGGGGGAGGAAAAAAGCATGCGTGGTGATGAAAGCTACAGTATTAAAGCAAGGTTATTCACAGAAAAAAATACAATAGTACATTGTTGAATGTACCATAACACACAATATATTGTGGTAATATGTCTGTAAATGAAACATTAAAATGTGTAAAAAAAAACAACACTAGTACTACTAGTAAAAACGATTAAAAACGCTTTTTTATAGCATTTTTATAGCATTATACTTTAATATTTTTCCTAGTTAGAAGTAGGCGTGGTTAATTATCAAAGCTATTATAACATAAACCCAAATACCATTTATTGTATAAAAGAACTGGACTGAACAAATGTGGTGTCACCCATAGAAAAAGCCTTGCTTCTGGCTCCAACCAACTGAAGTCAATTCAGTCACCCTTTTTCTGCAACATGTCCATTGCTATCTTGGAAACAGGCGTCCTCAGTAAGCTATGATTGGTCCATGTTGGTCTTCAGCTTTGTTTCCACTGAGCAGTCTAGTCCAGTACATTGAGAAGTAGTATGGGACGAACAGTTAATTCTGGCGAGCGTTTCCAAGCAGTTAAGTCTACGTTTCACGGCGCATGCATGGTATAGACCGCTCGCTTGTCATTGTAGTACGATGACTATAAAATGAACAACAATGGAGGTCATCCAGCAGCTCGTCTTTTTATTGCTTTACTTCTGGTCTATAACAGAAATTTAATGTTCTTTGAAAGAAGATTGCGGGCGGGACAACCTACAACCGAAGGGGCCCCCCCCAAGAGGTACGGTTCAGTACAGTTTATTAGGTCCATTTTACGCTCAAAATACCAGATCGAACCGTACTATACCAGAATGCTCACTGGAAACGACACTTTAGTCTACATTTCTATGGCAACCACTCTCTCCAATCAGGGGTGAGCATGCTAAAAGGCCACACCCCTTGAAAGCAAATTTGGAAGAGTCTGTTAATCAAAAGCTTTGAATGTTCAACACCAGACCACAGGCTTTTATTGAGGCATCTGGTCAATTTATAACTTGAATAACTTGCACTACAGCAAACATATCATGAAAAGAATTAGGATTATCAAGAACATAATAAAAAAGGTAATAGAGAAAAACTGGTCACTTACACAACATTGTGTTATTTATAAAGTACTTTTCCTGTTACAGAAAATCTCAACGTGCTTTAAATTAAACAAATATATATTTATGTGTGTGTGTGTAAGTGACACTGTTATGTTACATCATTAATTTAAATTTGATGACAGACCCTAAAACTAAGACAGAGTAGACAGACTTATGACTATGGCTTGATATTACGCATGAATTTCAAGTAGTCAACTACATCCAGAAACCCTGGCTAGGCTTCCAACTATCTTTGTTCAATTAATGCCTCCCCACACGCCACAAAAAAAGCAGTGTGTTCACTCAGCATTTTGTTGGCTTATTTGTAAGAATCCAATTGCTGCAAAGACAAGAAAAGGCTGATTTGATTAGCTGGGAGGAACCAGACGACGGAGGAGCCTTCTTGAACCAAAGGCGCTGCTTTGTAGGCGCGCGCACGATAACAACCCCCATCCTATGCTTGCCAGTACAATATCCAGCAGTGATTCCTTCATCACAGAAGGATCCAGGAGTTTCACCTCCCCCTTCTCCTTCCCTCTCATAGCTTCTCTCCTCTTGAAGTTCATCCAGCAGTGTGCAGACGCACACAGAATACTTATTAGTAGGGATGTCCTTATCAGGTTTTTTTTCGATTCAGTCATTTGATTTTGTATGTTTGCCGATACAGAGTCCCGATCCAATATTTTTGTAACAGATTTGAAACATGAACAAATTAAATGAACAGATTTGAGTTATCACTTATTTTTATTTTCATTAATCTTCTTCTATCATTAAAAACTTAAATAGAACACTTCTGTGAAGTAGCTTTAATAAACAAGTAAAAATAGAGCAAATATAAACCAGGAAAAAAAGCAAATTTCTTGTTATATGAGTGATAATTAGTCAGTTTAGTGACTTTAGCTTTAATATCTTTAGACCAATAAAAAATTTTTAGCCAAATGTGATTCCTATCCTCATTTAAAATTCTTAAGAATGAATGATGACTTTGTTTTACCATGAATTTGATGATGAGTGATCATGACTGATATCATTACTAGTTTTCATTTATTATTTCGGTTTTATTACCACAGTAGTTAATTTCTTAAACATAAAATAGGCATATCAAAGATCAGTTTGAGTCCTAGGCAGTTAAAACACAGAGCTAGCACTTAGCAGTTAGCAGCTGGTCTGCAGCTGTCTGTCGGCAGCAGACCAAACTTTTCTGAAGCACTGAACCGAAATGAACCAAATTGTATTGAAATAGTTCACGCTTGTGAAGCATTTGACACACTAAAAACTAGTGACATCTACTGGAAGGAAAAAAAAGACCAGTGTGTCATTTTTGAGGTTTTAAAGGCATTTTACTGTCCATTCCTCACTCTAAAGAACCCCAAAATGGTATTTTGATCCGTTCATGCATTTAAGAGTAATACTCTAAAAACCTGCGCTGGCTGCAGCAGCCCTTTCCATACCCACGAAAACAAGCGGTTGGAAACGTGCTGACGTAAGATCATTCCCAACAGCTCCCTCCAGGAAGAGTCTATGCTGCAAGCTCCGCCCCCAAACAACAACGAAAGCACACCCATCTTCTCCTCTGGAGAGGCCGGCTCAAGGATGACGCCACATGAAATGGGAGGGACCGACAAGGAGCGAGCGAAAGGCAGAGGCATAGAAATCGAGTCGTTTTCCTTCCAGGTATTGAAACGGGCCACAAAAATGACTCATATTTCATAAATAATTTGTTTTTTAGTGTTTAGTGTTCCCAATGTAATATATGATCATATATGGATATATTTTACTCTTGAAGGCTGAAGAAAATCATGGTAGGGCCCCTTTCAAGCATTTTTAAGAGTTATTGACCGAATTGTTATTATTGCCTCCTGCTTGAGCTGATGATATTTTCTGCAGCGTTTACTGGCAATGACATTCTGTGATCTGTTCCTGACATGGCGACTTTTAGTTGATTATTTATCTGGAATAATAAGATTGAAATATAAAGCGCTTATCATAATAAGAATAAATGAAATATCCTATCCTGATCGGGGGAAAAAATACGATTTCAATCACCACATGAATGGCCCGATTTCCAATTACGTGATCGGATCGGGACATCCCTACTTATTAGTATCTCTGCCTCACCATAACTGACTCATTTATTTGTGTGTGCTCACATGTCTATGTTTGCCTGCTTTTACACTAGTGTTAACCCATGTATAAGCATGCTTATATGAATTATTTATCAGTAGACGTTGGGCATTTCAACCTTTGGGTGGAGTACATACAGTGTGTTTGGCTAATAAGCAATTCCTGTGTCTGCAACATCACTAGAAACGCACATCAGACAAAAAAAAGATCAAAGAAGCACAAACGTACCGGGCTATATGGCGTTTTCCAAGGAACCTGAAGTGCTGGAGACAAAGCCTGGAGAACAAACCATTAAAAGCATGATTTTGTTTCTGTGCTTTGTAAGCTAAAAACTGGGTAAACTAGCTTCATGGAATCAAACTGCAGCAATTGAACAGTTAATTCAAAGCACTCCTTGGCAGAAAGAGGGCTAACGTTGGAATTATGGGGCTGTTTTTCTTCTCTTTCTGTCCTTTTTTTATTTGATCTATTTGGAACAGGGACTTGGTTTTCTCAAATGTCAAATGTTCCCATCTCTATAGCTGTTCAGATGTTTTTCTTTTCTAAGTCCATTGTGACTACTGGATTCTCTAAATGGAATAGTTACAACACTTTAAAGTGAAGTTAAGGAAAGTCCTTACTCCAGAATGTTGAAGAAGTCAGAAATTTCCTGATGAATGGCCCGATGCCAGTAGGACACCAGCACATCTGGAAACAAAACACAATTATGAAAGATATTTTCTTCTACCGTCATCTATAAAGACCATAACAGCAAACCATTTAATTACAGCTCTAACTTGGAAAAATCTCAAGATAACTTTGGGCCTAACTGTATTAAACAACTCAAAACATGAAAATACATACATATATATCTCTAAGTTGTTATGCAAATCTGTAAGTTTGGTTACAGCATAAACACCCAACGCCCCTAAACCTGTGTTTTCAGTGGGCTTCAGCTCAAAAGTTCAGATGCTAATTCATCTTTGTCAATACTCTTATTTTCCTTTGATCACTATTAAAATATCATTTCTCACCTTCAGATAAAGTTTTCATAATGTGCAAAAAGCACATAAGGAGACTTCGAGTCTCTGCTTGGTCCAGCTTGTCACAGCGAGAGCCATAGCCAATCAGAGACTGGGGACGGGCAAACTAAGAACAGACATCCAGACACAAACAGATTCATTTTTTTGTCATGGACATTCAATACTTCTGAATTGAATTGAATGTAATTACTGAATAAGAACAAATATTAAAAACACAGAAATAATGTGAACAGAAGTCCCATATCATAATTCTAGCAAGTTGCAGCATTTGTCCTTAGCTGTTTTTTTTCAATGTGGATTCAATTTTTTTTTTACTGTTGAAGCTAGCTAAACAATTAAAAAGGTAGGGGTCTTTGAATTTTTCCTTAAAATTTTCTCATTCGGAAATAAGAAAATAAGTACGAATGCATTTAATTGACAAGAAACAACATTACAGTATTGAGAGAGATGCAAACCTTTACATATATAAAAAAAGATAAATTTAAGTCTTTAATAGCAGCTAAGCTGTCTTGACTGCTGCATGCTGTTTCAGAAACGTGTAATATTAAATATGATGCATCTATCACCAAACTGGGTTTTATTGTCACACCTTTTCACAGCCATCCATTTTCTCACTGTTTCTGTCGCTGTTGCTAGGGTTGGAGTCCACACTGATCAGAGAACCTCGAGAGTCAGCCTGGTTACCCATAGCAACCGCCAAGGATGAAAAGGCTGGTGGAAGGGGGGTGGGGTGTTGGCATTAATGTCCCTATTCACACTTTATTGTTTAATATAGGCGACTTTGGTAGAAACAAATAAATAATAACATTCCACCTGTAATAGAATTGAGCACTTCTTTGGAAAAAGAGGCATCCACTGAGTTGCCATGGCGAATGACAGTAGTCGGCCCTCCTGCCACTCCCCCTCCCATGCTGACGTCATCTCGGGAGCCCTGGTGGGGAGACAGACAGGGCAGAAATACTTTTATTTGTTGGATTGTGTCAGCTTGCAGAACATTTGAAAAGTTTGAGCCATTTTTTCCAAACCATTGCAGAGATTCTTTAGTATTATTCCTGGTCACTTCAATTTTGCTACATTAAGTTTTTGCAGCACAATCTAAAAACAAAACGCAGTTAAGTTGATTAAAAGAAATAATAATCACTTGCAAAATAAAATTAGGAAAAATTATTTCAGAATTTCTTGTGCCAGAAATAAACCTCCTGCAAAGTGGCATTCATCTTTGCCTCCTTCCTTTGAGAAAACACGTTTAATGACTTTTCAAGGTCTGAAACATTCAAATGCATGATGGCAAAAGAGTATTTTTTACAACGCAGTCTTGCCTGTGGTCGTTACTTCAGTGACTATAAAAAGAGAAAAGATGAAACATCTTGAGTCCATTTATTTTTTTGTTCCACTGTTATTTTAAACTTTGCCATCTTTTCCCATTAAGAGGGAGGACACGTGAACAAGAATAACTGTTCTTTTCTTACCCTCTCACCATAGCTGATGCTTAATGGAGTTCACAGACCAAATCTTACATTTTCAAATGTTACACACTTGAGTTACATTATGATAAAAACATGCAACAAAGCTAAAGTTTTTTTGTATGGTGATTTTTTTTAAATCTTTTTTTTTAGTGTAACAGGTTCACAATGTGTTGTATAATTACTTTTTTAAAATGTTTATTTTATACATGGCAATTGGGTTGCATGCTAACAGGGTCCTTCAGATCCCAAATATAAGTTGATGCTCCGCCCTCCAACTTAACTTTTGCTGTTTTCTTAATTTGGATGAGGTGAGTATGGCAGATATATTTTCCTTTATATTTAATTTCTGTGCTAATTTGAATTTGTGTGTTTTAGTTTTGGGCACTGTTAAAGCATGGCACATGATGATGCCATATTTTGTTATAACCAAGAATGTCTCTTCTCTTTTGCTGTTTTTCTTAATTTGGGAGAGTTTTGGGCACTGTTGGAGCTGTCACATGCTGACCCCATATTTTGTTATAACCAGAGAATAAATGGAGACTTTTCCAGGTTGGCGCTTTACGTGACACTCAGGTGTGACGTGGCTTCCTGGTGCATCGCATCTTAAAAGTAACACAACGTAGAGCAGAGACGAAGACGGTTACATTAGACATTTTTCGATTTGGACTCTTACTTGGTTACTTGATGTGAAGTAAATGGGAAAGAGGTCCCTTAGAAAAAAACGTGGCATGTTGTCCAGGATCAAGCCGTACAGAGGCAGGTAGAGGGATGCGATCCTTGCTTGCTTTTCCTAGAAGAACAGAAAATCACATTTGTTTGTAATGCACTTTATGATGGATATCATGAAAATGAATTTCTCTTCAACTCAAAAAGATTGGTAGATATGCTTAAAAACCAATGAAAATTGTGTTTTTGGTGTTTTTAACATGTTGTTGGAACATTTTTGTGGAGGACAAAGGCGAAAATTAAGATTAAAACTGTGTTTCTTTATTATTATCATGGTAAATCAGGAGCAGACGAAGAAATGTTGTTTGAAAAATCTTGTACTTTCTACATACAAACTACAATCAGCTGGCCAAATAGATCCATTGACGCCTTTATTTTCTTCGTTTGAGCTGTTATCTGTCTCAAAACTCTACGGTTGGACATTGCTCAACAGTTTTGTTGTAATGCTTGTGAGAGGCTGTAAGCCTTGTGGGCACCAACAGTCCAACCCACAACTCAGAGGCAAATTTCTGATGAATTCCTACGGCTTTGCAGAGACTATGCCCTAGAAAATTACGATATTTTTTTTTTCATTTTGCCTAAAAACTACTTAATTGTAATTAAAAGACAGCTGGGAACACTTTTATGATAGATCAAAAGTGATTGGTGATTTTTATCCAGTGAGAGAAAACACTTGATGCTAACTTCTGGAAAAATTCTGATCCATAAACTATTAAAGAAAAAAAAAATAGCTGCAAACCCTAAAAATCATTTTTTCCCAGATGACTGTACAAGGATCAGTATTCAACACTTTTTTCCGCTTTATATTTCTCCCACAGAAACATTTGGGTTCGATTAAGGCTCAAGCGCACCACCAGTCTGGATTCTGATTACAATTTTGCTATTGTGATGTGGTTGGAAGCACTTTACACAGGGCAGTTTCCTATGCCTTCAAGAGACCCTTCCCAGCATTCACTCGGAGGCCTGCAAAGCTTACAGCTGCTGTGAAAAATCATATTGGCGTGTAAGTGTTTATGAAGATGAGTCACAATGGAAGAACTTCAGCTGTGTCCTCATGATTCACTGTCATGCTCTTAAGTTTTCTTCCACAAAAAAAAATAAATAAATAAAATAAAACACATCTACCTTGGTGGCATAGCGTGCATCCAGAGAATGCTTGGCCATCAGATTCTTTAGTGTGGCCAAGGCGAGATGTCGCAGGTCTTGCTCGTCCTGGAGCGCCAATCCTAGCTCCCGTAGCAACAGACCAGTCAGAAAGTGCTTCCTGCAGAACTCTCCGGTCAGATTGTACTCTGGCACCGACACTAAAGTGGAAGGGGGCATGGAAACTGAATCAGTCATGCAGGATTTAGATAATGCCGATATTTGCTTTCTATTACAAAAGCGAATCCACTTGGAGGCAGAAATCTAGTAAGAGTGGTTGCATATTGTGAAAAGACAAACAGCGCTGCAGTGCAAACAATCTCACAGAGAATGGATGAACATATTTACCATGAGTGCTCTGTGGCTCTGGGGATGCATGGTCTGACATGGACAAATAAGATGAGAAAAATAATGACAGCAAGCAGGAATAAAATAAAAATAAAAGATTGATAGTTATAAAAGTAATGGAGGTGGTTGTGTGATTGTTACCACATTTAACAGTGAAGGGGGGAGCTGCCAATTCAGCTTACCTGTGATGCGAGCTGAAGGTAAAGGCAGGCTGAGAGGGATATAGTGCTCGTGGTTGCAAACGTCTCTCAGGAAGTCAAATTTCAACTCACATAGGACCTTTAAGTCACACAAAAAACCAGCATATACGTTTTCATATGCAGATTTCTTCAAATATTTGTTTTAATGCCTCATTTACAAACCTTGTTGTCAGTAGCAGTGATCATGTTAATGTAGTTGCTTATCAGTTTGAATGTGAAGCCTCTGTCCATCAGAGTGAAGCAGCGCTGCAAGAAGACAGACAGACAGATGCATCAGGCAGAAAATCCATTTCAGCATCACCTAATGTGTGCGAGAGACAGACCATTAAACACAGATAAAGAAATAAAAGCATTTATCTGTGAACTGTTCATAGAGTTTGCATTGATCCCCCTCAAAAGCAAAAGCAGTACAGTTAACAGCAACTTTCATACACTTGGTTGTGTATCCTCTTCTTATGTTTTATTAAACAATATCATTTAAATACACTTGAAAATATTTGCTTCTACCTTTACGAAAGCTGCCACAGCCATATTGGCACTGCGTGTTTCTTCTACCAGCTCTTTGTACTTCCAGAAGACATGGTCAGACACCGTCTCCACCAAGGTTTCCACGCGGCTCAGGTAGGAGGAGGGAAAACGCTGCGGCCTCGGAAGCTGCAGGGCAAACAAAGCATAATGCTAAATATCAGACTCCGAAATTAACAAGAATTTGTGAGCAAGAATGTTGATTAAAGCTGATACCTTTGACTTCTCAGAATCGACCAAGTGTTGAGCCATGGATTTAACGATGAGCTCAAAGAAGAACCAGGAGTACTGAAACCATGAAGAGAGGAAGCTGTTAATAGAATTAGGCAGCATTTTCTCTAAAGCTTTGATATAATTGGAAAATCTAACAAATCAATCAATATTGATTAGAAAAAATTCTCGCTGTTACTTTCAAAACATCAACAAGAAGTTAAGACAGACAGACAGACCTTGAGAATGTTCCTCACTGCTGCTTGCTCGTTGCTTTTCAGATCGAAGGTCATCCCTTTAGCCAACTCTTCGTGAACCGTTCGGAAGCCATGAGCCTCTGATTTAAACACATACTGCAAACAGAAAATGTTTCTAAAATTAAAAAAAAGGCTGCAAATCTTTTATCATTGTTTGCTAATGCTTTATTGTGGTTTTAAATGGAAAGCAAAATCTGCAAGGAATTCTCTACAACAGAACAAATACAGCTGTCTTTAGTACCATTTGAGTATTTTTTAAATCAAAAAAGTAAAAAAAATAAAATACATAAAATGTCCTAAAATAAGTTATTTCTATTTTTATGATAACCTTTTCATAGCAAAAAACGGAATAAATTATTTTAAACAACAAAAACAACAACCTAAATGCAGAATCTGCCAAATTATTACAGCTCGTCACACCAAATATACTGTAATTTACTGTGATATGAGTGTTCATAAAACAGTACATGTCATTATATTTGCATGCCTCCACTGCAGACTCTGTCGAGTAAATTACTTTCCAGAAAACCTGATTACTTTTCTTTTGTTATTGTATGAAATTGTAATTAAATTATTGTACTCCTTTCCCAATAAAAAAAAGCAATTCACGACTTGTTCTTTCCTTTTTTTCAAAATTCTACAGGAAATAAAGCTAGCACAGACAAAATAACCTTGTACAATCCACATAATAAACACATAAGAGGCTAAAATCCGTTTGTTTTGGTACTACCTCATTAATTTCACCGCATCAGCATGGGAACATCAAGTCAGTACAGACGGGATTAAATAAGTTCACTTCTTCCCTTTTGATGCAATCACTAAAGCTCTACTTGACTTCAGATGATAATCACTATATTTAAGGAATCATATGCATAAGTGTCATACAGAAAATAATTTGAAGAGTATTAAAAAAAAACTGTAAATATATATATATATATATATATATATGTATATATATATATATATATATATATATGTATATATATATATATATATATATATATATAACATAAGGTGTTGCAAAAAGGGGACGGACTACACCAGATTTTTTCTTCGACCCACTCCTTCTCAAATACATTGTTTGCTATACTTGTATATTTAAATTTTTTTAATTCTTGTGTTCATTGTCATTTTGTGTTTGAAACAAAATGAAAAATGTGACTTCTTTTTTTGATGAGTTTTTGTTTGTGTATTTGTTTTCTTTTTAAATCAATGCGTTTCATTATTTCTGTTAATGAGTTTGATAAACCTGTTTAATTGTTTGCCTTTCATTGTCCACAAATTATGCTTGAAATGATCCAGAGCAATCAATCATTTAAAATGTGCATTGTATAGTACCCTATATAGTGTTTAGAGAGGTTTCTCATTGACACTAGAGCAGTAGAAACCAGTTCCTCACAACACAACTTGCACATCACAGAAATGTTTTTGACTTTGTTTTCATAAACTGAAAATAATTATAATATCTCAAGTTTCTGAATGTTGAAAGAAATCCTCCTCATTCATATCTCCGCTCTCTTCATCTTATTCTGACCAATCCAACAACTCGCATGCGCACCCCTATGCGTCAATAACACTATTTTTTTTTTTTTATCAGTATCCGTTTTGTTTCAATAAATCACAAACAATGTCAGAGCCAACTGTTCACACAAATAAACTTGTTTGATTAGTCACCATTAAGCTGCCTAAAATTGGAGTAATAAAGTAATGAAGGTTTCTGTAGTCTAGTAATAGTAATTTAATAATTCGTTACGCTACTCTGTTACTGAAAAAGTACTTAAATTACAGTAATTTGTTACTTTGTGATGTCATATCCCCAATACTGCCTGCAGATACAAAAAAAGCTGTAAACAATGTTCAGGCTCAAGTTCATGCTCATCATACAGCCGTTGCTCATGAGTTAAAACGCCAACGCAGTGCTTAACCTCCCTTGTGAAAAACATCAGCACTTAAAACCACACACAAGCAAACCTGCTGTATCTCACACATCACACTGCACACTTTGAATGTACCTTGATGTAGGAGTGCAGATAATGATCCAGATTTTCTTCGTGGCATTTGCCAACAATGTGGACCAACACTCTGCAGACAACAACGAAAAGTTAAATCCACTATAGACCTGATTGTTATACAACACTACATTTAGATTTATTAAAAACATGTTACATTTCTTTAATATCACAAAAAATAAATAAATAATATGTTTTAACTCCTACCACTAAATGGGGTAAATGATCAAATTCAGTAGCAGTGTGTGAAAGGGGTTTGTAGTACCACTGCCTACCTGGTGGTGACAGTGGTGACTTCATCGTTGTCATTCAGAGTCAGAACCTTGAACAGCTGGTTAAAGAGCACTGGAAGGAACCGAACTATCACTGGGATTCTCTCCATGCTCAGAAGACCCTGGAGAAGGATCAAGAGAAGGTGAAGATGATTTAGTGAAAAGCTTAAAGAGCCTTTAAATAAAAATAAAAAAAAGTCTGACGTGATATTGCATTCATGCCATAACATTTGGTAGCCAATGGTCTGGCTTCTGTCACAGTCTCTAGGGTTTAAGGAGTCTTTTTCCTGACCTTCAAGCAGTTGAGAAAATTCGAGGTAGGAGGCTGAGAGAGGTCCAGCTCTCTCTTCTGGCACTGCTGGAAGAATCGGTTCAGGTGGGGGTCCTGGCACAAAGTCAGAGGTATTCAGGAAAATACGCAGTTAAACTGCTATCTCTTTAAAGTGAAATATAAGGCTGAAATTTCAACTTCAAAACCTCATTATTTATTGTGTTTTTGAATGAGTCATAACTCAAAAGACCCAAAATGGATTTCACTTCTTTGCAAGCGTCCAAAAATAACCATAAAATTGATGGTTGGTTTCCTATGTTTATTTTGTGGAATCCTTAATTTGTTTTTTTTAAACCCTAAAAAGTACATGAGAAAATATTTTAACTTCATATTTTTATTGTAAAGATATAACTTTAGGAAAGTGAACATTTAAAATAGCTCACCTATTCTCATAAACAGAACAATTGTTCTATTCTCTATTGAGTTTATATCACGTTTATTCCCACACATTATGCTCCATCTGTGCACAGTTTGCTAGTTTATAATCAACATCTGACTACTTGGCATGCTGCAGCAATACTGAGCTTCAACTGTAATATTTTTATGAAAATAAATACTATCAAAATAAAAACAAATATAGTTATTTTTCATTTAAAGATAAAAAAAAAGATTAATTTGAGTTATTTATCTAAAAATGTGTGCAGCTGTAATAGGTAAAAAAGCAGGCATGCTTTGCATTTAGTGCCTGAGCAATAATACTGATTGTCTTACCTGAGTGTACACAGTTGAGACGACATTTGTGGAAACTTTAAAAATAGGTTTCCCACCGTCCACCCATTTCACATCTGCTCCACTCTATTAAAAAAATAGTGTCATAATTGTGTAAAAAACATAACTCTGTTTTTACTGCAAAGCTTCAATACAGTCCAACTAAAAAAAAAAAAAAAACTTTTCAATGCAACTGTACTATTACTATAATTATATTTTTCTCTATTTTCATTCTCACCTTGGTGTTGCTAGACTCTTTGATGGCCAGGTATCCAGGGGGTAAGTTGCAGGAAACAGGAATGTTGAATTCTTGTGAGGACATACGACCTTCTTTGAGAATTGGCAGCCATGAATATCCCACTAAAATACATACAATTTCTTTAATTAAAAGGAAAAAGGACAAGCAAAGCCCAGAACAGTAAGACAGTAATCTAATTTTGAAACATCCTGTATCTTACCTGGGGTTTCAAGGGCCTCTTTCCTCTTTGCATTTGTCTTAGCATTGATGTCACAAGTGATGTGGTAAAAAGAGAAAAGTAGGTGGTGCTTTTCATGGAGTTGAGTGGGAAGCTCAATCTTCACCTGAAGTCACAAAAAGGAATGAGGGAAACTGTATATATTTATACTGCAATTTATTGTGTTATTCAGAAATAATAAGCTAATTTATTTGCTACAGTTAACTTTTATTTTGTTTTTTAAATGATCATTGTGGAATGTTCTTCCAGCGCTTATCAATGGGATAAAAAAGTTTCTTCCAGTCATTATTCTATTGATGTTTCCCATGCAGGAGATGGGGGCCACCCTGAACACTTTTAAAAAACAGATTTAAAGTCAACTGTAAGTATAATCCTTGGGACTTGGCTAGAGTTTTGCAATCCTTTCCATGATAAAATGTATCTTGTAAAATAGGATTATTGTTTTTAATAACTCTGTAAATTACAGTACTCCAAATTAAGTAATTAAAAAATGTTTTTAATGAAATATCTTTTAAATTCCATCTATTTCCTCACCTCATCATAGAAGTCAGGGTTCTGAGAGTGATGAAGCACAGTGGAAAAGGCAGCTGTGGTGAAGATTGGTCCTCCTGGTTTGCCATAGATGCACTAAAAAATCAATTTAATAGAGTGAGTTACATTTGATAGAAGTTATTTAACACTACACTTAGGACAATGCTCTACCTTCAAGGGTTTGGCAACTTCTTCGTCTGAGCTGCGGAATTCCACACAGACGGTTATGTTACGAGCCTGTGAAGAGAAGATATATTTTTTTGGGGCTAATAAGTCAAAGTGCCCGATCTGGATGATTTTTTTCCCTGCCACGCAAAACTGACCTTTGCAAAACTCTTCTGACTGTCGTACTTGAGGTGTTTAGGGTAGACATAAATCTGGTTTTTGTAGACGCGGTATGGTTGGGTGAACTTGATGGTGTCCTGGACAAACTCCTCCACTTCTACTGTAGGCTGACGTGTGCTTGACTCTTCAAAAGGTTTTATGGGCACATACGAGGATGTCACACAGTCTGTTGGAGAAAGTTTAAGTCAAAATAAATACAGTGTTAGGCTCACTGAATTGAAATTTGGGCGTGGTGGGAGACATACTAGGATGCTCAAGTGGGACGTTGTCCATTGCTATGTCCAGTGTCCCAGGCACTGTCTGCAGTTTGCTGGTCTTCTCAGCCCTGCAGAGACAAAAAGTAAACCCTTTAAAACAAATATACTATATTGGAGAATCCATTTTGTTGTACAGGTCATCTAACCTTTTGTACTCAGTCACCAACTTTATCAGGTCGTCCGTGGAAATTTTGTTGCTCTCCTGTTTAAAAAGAGGCGAGAAACGAGACTCCTTGTCCAGAGTTCCGTGGTTGTCCTTGAACACGTACCTAAAATTTAAACGAAGAGGTATAAGGGGTCAATTTTAAGAAAGATAAACACTCTAAAGAGAAATGGGAAGAAACTTTTGTGCACCGTCACTAACCTGACAGACCAGGCGAAAGGCATCCTGTATTTCCCCAGTTTGCTGCAAAACTGTTTGTTGGATTTTATAATCTTCTGAACAGTCTGTCAAAGATGCAAACGCAAGTTAACAAGAAAACAGTGCTAACAAGACATCACAGCTGACATTCTTGAACACAAAAGGAAGTGACCAAATTTAAATTCCAGCTGACCCTGGCAAAGGGACAGACTAAATGAGGGGTTGTTCAACACAGTAACCCTGGCAGCAGGTTGAATGTCTGTTGCTTCACTTAGCCATTTTAACGGGGGCCACATGGAGCGCTGCCAGCTGGGAAAGCCAGGAAAGGTCTTGGAAAAGATCTTGGAAAAACATATTTTCTGAACTATGCTGATGTGCAGTACTGGGGATAAATCCTGGCTTTACAAGTAAAATCATTTAGCAAATTTCAGTCTAAACTATTTTATTCAATAAAACCTAGTTTCCTTACAAAAAACATCTCAGTTGGGTATTCCATTAACAAAGAAACACATGGAGAACACAGGTAAAAACATTTTCTGACCTTGCAGGAGTCAGTATTCTTGATATAAGGTTCTGTCCCACAAGTAATATTTCCCATCAGCACCTTTTCTATTTTAGCCACCATGACTATATCGCTGTGAGGATTGGTCACAGAGAAAATGGCCTGCATAGAAACAATTGAAAAAGCATGTGTTAGTCAGTTGGCAGTGTAAAGGCAAAACGATGGCAAAGGGTTACCACAGTACCTGTTTTGGATAGCAAAGCCAGTGCTCCAGCTCCAGTCCCAGGTGACAGTCACCAGGTTTCTTCTCTGCAGGAGAGCACAATCCATTCTCCTGACTTCCCACCCCTGGACCAGCACTTCCTGCTGCACTGCTGCAGCCTCCAATCATCTGCCGCACCGCTTCGTGGTTGAGGTCGACGTGAAAATCTGCAGAAACCCTTCTCCCTTCTCGCACATCCAGCAGAGCCAGTGACACAAAGAAGGGCTCAATCTGGTAAAGCGAAATGAAAAACTGTCACGATTTCAATTCCCTGCTGATAGATGGTATCAGATTATTGGCATCATTATCAGATTGGGTGGATTCAATATGTTTCTATTTTTTTCAAATGTGAAAAAAATGGGGGACAGCTAACAAACTTTTTGAATTAAAAAAAAAAAAAAAACAACGTATATGTTTGTTTTGCTTACATTGGTGACTGGTCCATTTTCCGTCTCCATGACACAACCTTGCAGCATGAGGTTTAGTGATTTGCATGTTATCATGAACCTTCGGCCCAGCTTCTCCTCAAATGGGCCAACTGGTTTGTTGTCCGATGATGAATGCTCATTCCGTGGACTCCTCAGGACCTGCAGCAGGAAAACCACAGTTTTATGTAAAAACAGGGGGAGTGCAGCAATAAATCAAGTTAAATTTTCAACTTGTAATGGGTTTAATGTAAAGGAATTCTTACAGGCGTGTCAGGATCAAGAGAGAAGAGATTCAACCGCTCCTCTCTTCTGGCAGAGCGAAGTTTGTCATCTGTCTCTGAGATATACTGTGAGAGGACAGGCAGCAGAAGAAGAAAAGATCCTTAGAGAAAAACTTGGGGAAAAAATAAAAGCTTTTATTTATGATCATAATGTACTTTGATTTTTTTTTTAAGTGTTGCCTTATTTCCAGTTGATTTGTCACTACGAGAGATAAATTTGTCCTTTTAATTGCTGAAATAAACAGGAAGTAATAGTACATTTCAAATAGCACTTCTTTAAATCTCAAATAAAATATATGAGATCTGATGGCAATAAATTGGACTTTGAAAAAACTTTAGAAAAAACACGTAAAGAAAATTCCATTCTTTCTATTCTCAAGATATCATCCTAAAATTACATGAAAATCTTTAACTTTTAAATGTCACTTAAACTACTGCAATCCTACCACATTTACCCATAGTTGCAGCAACTCACAAACATGTCTGTAGTATTGTTTTGAAACATTTTCATTGTGATGGAAAACGAAAGCAGAAGCAAAGCTACCGCTACCGTTAGAACTACTAAAAGAAATGCATTCTAGTACCCCATTACCATACACTTTATAACGCCAAGACAAGTTTGCCCTTTTTTTGCAGACTAAAGTTTATATTCAAGGACTCAAGCAACATCTTGTGGGAAATGGACAACTTAAACACATCAACCACATGGACAGGGAACCACAAACTAGCCTTCTGGCTAGATGTGGCTTTTTTAAAATCATGTGTTTTGTCTTGTTTTATCATCTGGTTTTCTTTTAAATTCCATTTTTCCCTTTTAAATAAATAAATAAAATGAGATTGCAACATGGGTAATCATTGCTGGCAGGAACAAATGAGCCCAGCGACAAGCATTGCAGCCCTTTTTGCTTCAGTGTTTTTAGATACACAATCATCCGTCCATTTTAAACCCGTTATGTCCCTTTCAGGGTCACGGGGTCGCCAGAGCCTGACCCTGCTACTGTTGGATGAAGGCGAGATACACCCTAGACAGGTTGCACGGGCTCACACATGCACACCTAGGGACACTTCAGAGTGACCAATTAACCAATGAAGCATGTTTTATCTTTAATGTTCAAAAGCAGATCAAAATATGGTAATAAACAGTGAACCTTTGCCAGTTCTGGGTTTATGCCGTTCTCCGCGGTTTCTTCATTGTCCTGCAAACTGCAGTCATTCAGTGACAGGTCAAACACATCTGCAGAGAAAACAAACACAAACATAGCTGTGAGCCTTCTTCATAAGTAATGACTACTATTAATTGAAGCAAGAGAGTGTATCTAAGCAATTTATTTCAAATTATGCTCTTTACATTTTTGAGTGGGTTCAGAAGTCCATTAGGTGCACACTAAACAGAATCTGCAGCAGAAATATTAATTTAAGTGTAAAATATTCCTGCATTTGTGGGCTCCATGGATGATAATAAAGAAAGGTTTTTGCAGAAATATAGCCTTCATGGTGCCTAAAGCTATTCTTCCCAAAGGCCATAGTGGACAAAATGGCTAATTAATGGTATGCCACTCGACGCTGCACCCTGATTTATGACTGCTAACAGACCACAGATCCATGCCTGCTGAAGCTATTACATCATTCCTTCACTTCTCACTGATTTCAATGGTCTGTACTGTCTGTAAGTGTGTTGTGTTTGGTTACAGAGTGTGGATTAATGCCCAGACTAACAAAGCTGCCACATGAGGCTTCTAAATCTAAAAAAAAAAGAAAAAGGGTGAATGTGCCAACGCCAAAGAAAATTCAATGTGGGGTCTGGCTTTATGAGATTATGTTAATCACCAACTCTAAACCAAGCAGAAATTTCTAATTAAAACAGGGAGCAGGAGAGGTATTGTTTTGTTAAAATAAGTCAGACAGATTTTTTAATTTGATGGGATACAACAGAAAAAAAAATGATCTCTTTAGGGGAATTATAATTTATCCACATGTTGCAAAAAACATAAAAATGTCCCTCATATGTCTTTTTAAAAGCTGCTTTTTTTCCATAAAAGAAGCTTAGATGTGGGAATCCACTTTACTGTTTTTTCACCTGTTATCCAGCGTAGGTAAATACTGTGGATTACTGAATAGGGCACATCTCACCCTGCCGGTGATCAGTGATTTCCAGGCTCTTGCGGTCTGGGGTGGGTCCGTCGGGGGGGCTGATTTGCAGGATGCGGGTTAACGTGCTGATCCACTCCTCCATGTCCTGCTCACTTTCTGCAGCCAGCACAAAGTACGTGACTTCATTCATCTTCAGCTCAAAGGCGTGCTTTCTCAGGCGGTTGTTCTATTGGAGATAAACAGAAAAATACAAAGACCCAGTCAAGTCCGAAGTTCATTGAAATGAATTCTTACAACATAAAATGTTCTCAATATGTAAAGGAAGAATTGTTCACAGTGAAGCAACCAGGAAAGCACAACAGTGTCTCATCATAAAGGTAATATGCTTTAGTAAAATTTATAGTTCTTATAGTGGTTTTGGAACCCACCTGTACAACATCAGTGCATGAGTCCAGAAAGATGCATCCTTTGGGTTCCTTTGAGATCTTTTCATCTTTGTAGAAGTTCATGATGTAGGAGTTATCTGTCAGCTGAGTGAGCTGGAAATATCTCCTCTTGAATGACTGCAGGAACAAAGACATGTTTAAGCTATAAAACTTCACTGTGAGATAGAGCTGATAGATGATTAGGGGGAATGAAATAAGAGCCCAAAGAGAAAGTCTTCTGGCAAACTTAAGCAAATAGTAACACAGGAAAATGTGCAGGAGTGTTTTCTAGAAAATCTACAAATTCATGGTAAAATGTGCCACAAACATCAACCATTTATTATGGAGTGGTCTGCTGGTACAGCAGCATCTCATAGGAAGAAACTGGAGAAGCTAGTCAGGATAGATGCTGATTTAATAATAAAAATAACATTTTCATATTTAAGGTTGTTGAGTTCAGGGAAATTTCTTACTTTTTGATGTTGTGAAAGATTTGTGATCAAACAAAACATTTCTCATGTCAGAATTTTTATGTTCTCGATAAAAGTTAAACAAGTATACTGATCTTGTCTTTACTTTAAAATGCACCTTGGCGGAGAAAAGTAAGTAATATTGACTTAGTGCCTTGAGAAACATTTTTAATGATTCTATTGATGCATTGATGATTGCTTCCTAACCCCATTGTTGCCTCCAAATTCGTAATCGAATCAAGTTGTGAGGTTCCTTAAGATTACCAGCCCTACAGTGAACTCACTGTTTGTTCATTTGTTTTTGTTTTTTTTCATCACCTTACTTGATGCTCTGGTCACTTTGAAAATATGTTGTGTTATTTTTAACTGCACTTCATTATTATGACTTTTTTTCTCTCTCTGTAAGATTGTGTCTACATGCAATATATATCTTTCTTTTTTGAACTGTACATACTTACATGCTGTAATACCACAATTGTTTTATGTCCCTGTTGCAGGACAAAAAAGGTTTATCTTATTATATCATGTCTTATCTTAAACAGTCCGATTTCAGGTCAGAGCACCAACTTAAGACTTCGAAAATACTTTTCGGAAACCATTAATCACCTCATTATAGGAAGGAAAATATGAATTTTACAAGGACATCAGGAGATGTTTACTCACCCGAACAGTGATACTATTGTTGACAGTGCTGTTGAAGTTCCCTTTGTACAACCATCCTGATCTAAAGACACCAATTCCTCCTCCTCCTCCTCCACCCCCTCCTCCTCCCCCTCCTCCTCCACTCCCACCTCCACCTCCACCTTTCGATGAGGACAGTGAGGTGGTGTCCTGTAAAACAGAAATAAAACAGAGTTTTAGAAATTACGTTTACGCTCTGATAAACTAATCTGAGCAAAAATAAAAAAAACCAAAACATTTTGAGGACCAAGATTTATCCTGAACACGAGTGATTTTTGACACTTATGTGCACTTTACTGCACCAATACTGACCTCATCTTTATCCACATCTTCATAGTCAATCTCAAAAGAGTGGGACGGTAGTTTCTCTGCTTTGTACAGTTTCCTACAAAAAAACATGGAGGAAGAACAAGAAGATGTTTGAATCACACTATAGTTTTTCTTTTCACAGAAGGACCAAGAAGTGAATTTCTAGGTTTAAGTAGAACAAATAACTATAGGTGGGTGACTCTGCTCCATCGCTCTCTGTCGGGAGTCAACAATAGGTGGTCCTCGGCCCATCCCGGTTCACTGATTATACGACCAGACTGGGTTTTTGTGTTTGAGCTGTGGGGTGAAAAGTCTTTGTGCGTGTGCTGCGAGGTGCAGACAGCAGGGCTGCAGTCTTCACAGGGCAACGCTTGAACCACCCAGTGCTTAAAGTCACCGCCACATTCAAGCTGACAAACAAAATGATTTGTTGGAACTCTTCAAAAAATTGTGGTTATGGGGCAGCGACCTGAAAGAAGGCCTCTACTGTCCTACACAAACAGAGGTCTTCCTGCTCAAACTGAAACAGCGACAGAAAAATAGATGTCAGTTTCCACTGTGATGAGAAGAGTTTGTGTTGTGTGTTACTATATCTGCAGGAAGATCCTTTAATATTTGGAGTTCCATAACTACTAGAATAACTTTGGCAGTCAGTTCGACTGCACTATTTTGCTTACAATTTAGATTATATGGAGAAAAGATCTTAAGAGTATGGGAAAGAATAGGTAAAAACACATCAGAACACACTCTATCTGAATGAACTCTATTCAAATATGTAGTTGTAGAAGCTAATTTTTCTTTAACAGTTCTGGTAAATCGCTTGTCCGTCCTGCAATAGGATATCTCCCTCATGTGGGTTTCCCTAAGGTTTCTTCTTTTTTCCTGATTCAGGATTTTTTAGGAGTTTTTCCTTACCGGGAGAGAGGGTCTAAGGGCAGGGACAACCAGTTTTATTTAGTCCATTTATTTATTTTTAGCTATTTTCATATTTTATGACTAATTTTCTGCATATTTAATATTACCGGCATGAAGCCCAATGAGTCAATTTTGCTTTGTGATATTGGGCTATTTAAATAAAATTGAAGTGAATTGAAATTGAATGAAAAATGGAGTGTTCCACCATTACCAAAACATTACAGCCTTACCAGTTGTATATCATGGAAATCTTCATAACTGTCATTTTTCTCTGTTTATCTTTTTTTTTTTTTTTTTTTTTTTTCGTTTAAAATCAAGATATAACAAGGTTTTAGTTTTAAAGAGAATACAAAACCAAAAAGACAACAGAGCAGGAGAAAGATCAGGAAAATGTAGCAAATAGTAAAATATGACACCCTTGTAAAAAGCATGGAGTCAGTTTGACTGCAGTGGTCATTTAATGTAGTAACACTAAGACATATTAAGTATTTTAAAATTTCAATGATAAAACTATGTTGAAATAAAATATACATATTTAGGAAAAGTCAGGGTCCTATTGGTCTATAGATTTTTTTGTGAAATTTTGAAAGCAATAAAATTATATTCTCTGTATTTCTAGTTTTTGTTTTTTTTTTTTTTTTTTCTAATTTTAAAATTTTAGCTTTAGTGTGTTCAATATATTTTTATCCTGTTCGGCCCGCAACCTAAAGTGTGTTTTGGATTTTGGCCCCCTGTGTGATTGAATTTGACACCCTTGAATTAGACTGATGGTTCAGAAGAAATGATTGTCTGGCAAGTAAAGAAATACACATACAAACATACAAAAGGTCAGTTTTTTTTTTTGCTTTAATGATCATGGCAGTAACCAATAGCTTGATTACTATCAGCAGGAGTTCCAACAGGCACTGTAATTGAGCCGGCTTTATTCTCTTCACTTAATTATTCAATCATTCAGCAGAAAGCTGCAGCACAGAGACATTATTTTTTTCTCTGCCTGACTGATTTATGTTTTTCTCATGTATTTTTTGTTTGTTTAGTTCAAAAATAAAATTCAATTTCAATGTTATTATTTACACACTGTGGTAGATGTAATCAAGTTTTAGTGAATTCTATATACAGTGTTAATAATTTTGCAGCAAAACTACTCGCTGATCTTAAAATGGAGGACAACAAAGCAGCCTGAGATAGCTCTTGCAAATGCAGGTCTTTCTGTTGTGTGGAAAAACATTCACACATTTACAGTGCACTCTGCAACTGTGCACTTACACAACAGTATAGGGTTTGGAGATGTAATCTTGTTGTCAGCACTTCTTTTTCTGTATAACAAGACAAATTCATACATAAAAAGCCCAGAAGTTCTCGTTCTTTTAAAATAGTCGGCCTACTACAGTTAAAAAAAACACATAGTCATGTTCACGCATTAAAATTAGTTACTGCAAATTTAGAAATTGATTCACTGACAATTAAAGCTAGCTATTTTGACATTACAATTACTTACTCTCAATGTTTCTAAGTTGGAATAACAAAAATGTTTTTAGCCCTGCTGAAATATTCAATTAGAATGAAAAAATGTACGAATAAAGATAACAAACTTGAAAGTGTCTATTCGCACGTAATTTTCAAAAACGTGCGGCCAGTGTAAAACTTTTCGTGCAGACCCAGGGGAAAGGCGTTACGGTTAGGATTATGGCTACGGTTATGGTTAAACAAGCAGATTGCTCCTGAGTGCGACTGTCTCTGCAGCTCACAGCTCCACCAGGGGATGGGTCAAATGTGGAGAACACATTTCACAAATTTAGAAGCGTGACAGTTATGGGACTTTAACTTTAAGTTTAATTTTAAATACGTGTGCCCAACAAAAAAATCCAGCCTTGGACACACTTAAAATGTGTGCGGGCAATGCAGCGATGCGATCATGGCTGCACGTATTACGTGTGGCCAACATGAATTTCCATCACTTTCTATGCAGGTCGCGAGGGAATAACATCCGTCTAAAAACTTAGAGCAAATGCTAAAATAGAACTTAGGACAAGTGTATTACCTTGGCAGCAGACGGTAATCTCCAGCATAGTCATCATACTTGAACTGAACCACATTTAGCTCAGAGTTGTAGTATTTGCAGGCCTAGAAAAGAGGATTAACATGAAAAAAGCAAGGTATGTGATAAACAATTCATAAAAATATATATTTAAGTATCAAAAACAAAGTAATTAAAACAATATACCTCATGAATGACAGAAATTTAGAGAAAATAATAAATATAAATGATCTGAAAAGCTTTTTTCATCACATCAGTATCTATTACCAAGTAAAATAAATTGTTTCCAAGCAGTAACTTCAGCGAGCAGAGGGTGAGGCCAAACAGGAAGTAACAAAACGTAGCAGTACTGCCACTCACCAGAGAGGCTGGTGCTTAACAGTGAGCAATTTCTCATTGACACCCATATTAAAATTGTCCTATTCAGCCCTCAAATAAACACCTTTAATGCCTGGTGCTTAAACTTTTTATTTAATCAATGGCTGCATATTTGATCCATGAAAACTCTGAGGGGAGAACATTTTTTTCTAAGTTTGTAGATTTTTTTTAAAACAGGGTTTACTTTTGCTATAATTAGGGGGAGCAGCTTTACGATTAACAGATGATGATCGCGGTGGATTCTGGGAACAGAGCTCGGGTGTTTACCTCATCTATTACGGTTTAGCATGAATGCTTCGTTTTGGATTCTTTTCTGCTGCTGTGCAGTAACACACTATAGGAGTCCTCTGTGATCTTTTCATTACTGGTAAGGACTAAAAATAACATATTTAACAGAACTTACTACTAATATATGTCTATGATTGTTTTATACGTTCCACCTTCATTTCTAATTTTCAGACTTCAGAGGAAAAAAGTTTAACTGTACTGACAGGTAAAATGTGGACTGAGCTGAATGTAAAGACTGGAATTATTTACATCAAGACCGTTGGAGTTCCAGATGGTACACAGAGGAAAGAGTGTATCCCCAAAACTCACATACTAACTACAACATCTGCAAATGCTATTGATTTGAACATATAGGGAGATTTATGTCGTAAAACAATTTAGTCTACACAGTCGTCCACTGTGGTTGCTCACTTTTTATTTGCACGTTGGACCGGGAGCAGTTTCAAAATGAAGAGAAAATGTACAAAACAGCTACTGTGAATGTACAGAACACACCAAGACTGGAACACATTAAATATAAAATGAACTGAATTAAAGCTTTGTCTCTTGGGGGACCCATGAATATAAATATTTTTAAATCTCCAAGGATTACTTCTTCTGGTTAAAATACAGTACCCAACTGTTGAAATCACAAAGGCTGCGGGGTAGTTTCACATCCTGTCTGTTTGCTAAATGACGTCTGAGGATTCGGTTTAATCTGCTCACTTTTATCAAATGCAGATATAGCCAGGAGAGTACCGGTATGTACACAAATACCTAAACGAGTCACAAACACATCAGGCGCATTAAGTCTCGTCTCCAATGAGCCGTGACTGTCTGAGGGGGAAGTGGGGGTTGGGGGATTCCTCAGCCATAACTTCTCAGCTGAACCTTTGAGATTGCGGCTGGTCGATCGAAATAAGGCCTTACACACACACACTGGGTTTATTTCAGATGTTCAGTGAAACCACGTAGAGTATCCACTATCAGGAAATCCCATGTTGGCTGAAACGAATGCCTAAAGCGGCCAGTAACCACCAACTGAAGCTAATTCCACTTCAAACCGCATGAACTTCGCTTGCATCAAGTCTAGCGCAAAAGAAGAACCACGTGTGTGAAACGCACGCACTCATGCCCCATACCTGTCTGACCAGCAGACATTCAGCCTGTTCTGCCCCGTCAGGAACAGAGGACTTGAGAGTTCGTCTCTCCTGAGGCACAGTGGAAACCTGAAACATCAAAGGAAATAGAGTGAGCAACAACCCAGAAAAAAGAGTTTCCAACATTCAGCTGATTTATAAAAAAAAGAAATATTGTAAAAGTTAAATATTTGATTAAAAAAATCTCTTTAAGCTGTTACTTTGTAATTTCTAGAGAATTATTTCAAATTTAACTATGTATTTAATAAGTGTTTATTGTTTTACTCTTGCAATCACATCTAATATTTATTTCTGTTTGAAACACCAGCTAGGACCTACACTCTCACAGTATGGTGACAATTATTCAGAAACTACTGATAGAGAGATTTCTCCCCGAAAGTGTGACAAAAGCTTTTACAAGTAAAATTAGCAAATTTGAAAGATTGATATAAGTTTAAGGGTCTTTTCTTGCAGTAAGGTTTTATGCATCCAAACATCATAATTTTTGTTTTGGCATCAAGTTACAATAAAAACAGGGGCTAAAACGGTCTGTTTGCTTTATTTCTGAATTTAACTCGGCAACAGCTGCTTTTCTTATCTCGTTCTGATTGAACATTTTTTGATCTGAGCTCCTGAATTTAGAAACTGTCATCACTCAATCAGACCATTAAGAGGTTCCTTGTCTCAGCATCTCATTATCAACTAATTATCTGATTAAATTTATAAGTGTGTCTGTTGAACTTTAGACAGAAGATCAACAAAAGCAGTTGCATATAGATGTGTAACAGGAGCCATACTTATTTTTTTTTACATAACTAGCGTTTTCTGCATTATTCTAACTGGGCTCAGGGCTGGTCAATTCTGGTCCTCAAGAGTCACAGCACTGCCTTGTTTCCAGCTCTCCCTGCACTGCTTGCTGGTGGAGACCTTAATCACCTCAGTTCAGTCAATCAGAATCACCTGAGTCAGCTATTCATTGACAAGCTGAGCAGGCAAAGCTCTTGAAAATCAGGCAGCCCTGGACAGCTCCCCTCGGTTTGAAATGCTAGTTCTGCAGAGGGCTGATTGTGTTTATATTATACTCAATATGTCTATTTTGGTAAATTCTACACCAAAGCTTAAAGGACCTATATGATGCAACATCAACATTGAGCTTTTAATTGTGTGATAGTGTTAATTCCTCATGAAAAACATCCCCAAAGTGTTGTTTTAATCCATTCATGCACCTCTGAGCATTCCTAAAACCCTTCTCTCTGAGCACCTGTCCCTCTCAATCCACAAAAATGAGTCGGTCCTCACATTGTGATGTCATTAAGTGGGAACAGCCCCTTCCAGGAAGAAGGCACTGCCAGCATCATCTCCAGACTAACATACACACAGACTTTCTCCGCTGAACAAACGGTGATCAACAAAACACTTTAATTTCATTTCATATACACAATATGCACATCCATCTTCGCAAAAGTTTGGATGTTGTTTGTTTTCGTGGGTGAAATGCAGACACTTTGAAAGTAAATAATTTGTTTGTCAGTTTCTCTTCCTGTTGTGCTCTTTTCTGTCTGCCTTTTTGTGTACATGCGATGCATCCAATCACAAAGTTGGTTCAATGACAACTAGCTAAAAGTGAACTATACCAGGCGACGTGTGTTGTGTACACTAAACATATGATAACCCTTTTTTTCACAGCACTGTAAAGAATATCTGGATAAATTATTAGGACACACGTTTACTGTATAATTACTTGTATGAAGCCCAATGAGACAATTGTTTTATGATATTAGGCTATATAAATAAAATTGAATGGAATGGAATTGAATTAACCACAAAGAAAAAATTGTCTAAAAGACCCAGATTTTATGTTTGAAACCGATATATCAAAGTCATTTCACTTTTCTACTTTAAAATAAAAGTGCCATTAAGAAAAACAAGAGTTTCTTTGTTAAAAGACAATTTCATTTATACACTCAACAAAATATAAATGCAAAACTTTCACATATTTAGACAGATTTTTGAACAATGTTTGAGAGAAATGGTAATATTGTGCATCTGGAATGAATTTTAGATCTTTAATTCTATCTCATGAAAAATGGGAGCAAAAACAGAAGTGTTGCGTTTATATTTTTGTTGGGTGTAGTTTTAGACATTAAAAACAAATATCCAGATTGTGGATTGGGTTTTTGCTTTTATTAGTGAATCATGTTGAAATGCCAAGCTCAACCATGTGAGGGGGAATGATACACACCCGTAGTTTTATACTGCAGCCCCATTCTGCAATTGTTGTAAGTGTATTATTGTCACCATCACTCAACAGAAGACTAAAATATAAGGACTTCTTCAGAATTTCCTATAAATCAATTTAAATGCACTCCGATGTAAAACAAATGTGTGAGTATTAACAAAAAGATTGTCAGTTGCTCTTGGTATTCACTTTTCTTAGAAATGATTTCTGCAAAGTCAAATCAATCAACATCAGTTGTTCAGTCATTTATTTTCAATAACTCAAGTGTCCTAAAATCTTAAATCTGTGTTTAATAATCCGTGATATAGAAAGCTAGATTAATCTCTGAGACAGGCATTATTATTGAGAATGAAATGGTTTTGACTTTTCAAAATCAGTGTCAAAACATTAACTAGCAGTAGATAAATGCTACTTTTACAATATAAAAAGTATTGACAGTTTTTGACGTTAATGCTGAATACTGAATACTTTTACATCGTTATAACTTTTAGGTGCAGTACCTGACTGTAGCTTTATGACATAAAAACTAAAGAAAACACTTTGCTGCTAGATAGTCATACAAAACTGCATCCGTTCAGCTTAGTGATAAACATTAAAAGAGGCTTTTACCACAGACAGCCAACAGGGTCATTCTCATGTACAGTGATGCACAGAAAGCAAACAAAAGCTGATTCTCAAGCCAAAGGGACCCAGAGAGAATTGAAAGATTTTTAAACTGTTATATGAAATGTATGGGAATGGTTCATCCATGGATGACATGGATTCCTTATAAGCTTAGTTTCCATTATACTTCCAACGTCAAGGTAATGGATGGGAAAAAAAAGATTAAAGAGACCTGGTTAATAGTTACCTACGATAAAATAATGAATTACAGTCCAGCTTTAAGCATACTGTAAATATGCATTTAGCTAACAGAAATAATTTTGTTTGCTTTAAAAAAGAAAAATTGAATAATTTTAAAAAATCTAGATATCAGAGCATTGATGTAAAACATGATATTTTGAAAGCTTGCTGTTAACGCAGGACCAACCAGTAAAAGAGTTAGCAATGATTCTCTAGATGCAATTTTGCACTAAGCCATTTCCAAGCTACTTGAAATCCATAACTCGACAATGAGACATATTATTCCCAAGTCGATCACATTTCAGGAAAGAATCCAGTCTTCTCAGGAGTGTAAACTGATTATGGATGTAGCTGGCATTTAGAAAAAATGTGAGCCATAGCAGTCTGTTTGGAGGCCTAGAACATGCAGCTTTAGGTGGTTGATAAAAAATGTTTTATTTAGTAAATTAATGACTTGAAAGAGTTCTCACAGGGTGTTGTTAAAAACAATAAAAATATACTTACTGAGAAATCATTGTCAGGAAACAGATACAAGTCCCTTACAGGGTCCTCCTTCAACTCATCCCCTAGTTCAGCGATGACGGCTTCATAGTCGAGAGGGTCGATCACCTTCGGCTTCTCTTGCTGCAAGTCAAATTACAGAGACTTGTTTAGTATTCAAAAAATATCCAAGACATTACAATCAATGTCTAGTAATTTGGTTTTAAGACTTGTCCTTTTGATATAATATCAGCACAGGTACCGCTTTAAAATGCAACAATGCTTTGTCAACACAAGGACATAATGTAAAGGTCAGCGTGATTACAAATTGTTAGAAAATGTAATACAATATGCAATAATATTTTAAAGATGTATGTTGCAATGCATAGTGTGTGCAAAAAAAAAAGACTGACAACATGATGTAATATTTGTGCCACTGCAATGAGAACAAAAGTTTTATATTTTCATTTCAAACAAAATGAAAACTTTCACAGTTGCAAATTAAAAAAAAAGAACATTTCTCTATCTTTGATTACAAATATAGCAAATGTTACCTCCATAAACCAGGTTAATATTGTGTCATTTAACACAACAATTCACTTTCACACTGAGAAGTGTATTGGGCCAAATGATCAACTGATAAATTTCATTATCTTTTTTTTCCTCCGTAGAGGTCAAGAGTTAAAAAAAATATTGAGTACTTGAAATGGAAATGAGTCATAATACATATATATCCCAAAATATCATGTTGCTGTTCTATAAAAAAAATAGTGACATTTCCTGTGAATTTTCATGATGACATTAGGAACTAAGTAAGGAGTGGAGGAAGTGCTGTTGCAGCTAAAGTGCAGCTCTAGTAAACTCTATTAAACATTACAAGGTTTAGAGCAAATTATCTTACCACAATCAGACATAATGTGGAAAAATCCTTCACTAAAATCATATTTGTGTTAAAATATAAAAAGATAAAATTCAAAATGATAGTTCACGGCTTTAGCTGTATAGTGGACCACTGCCATAAAACAAAATAGTTTAAATTTTTATATGTACAAAATATCTACCATTGTCTTAAATTATTTGTATTTCGTAAAACCAAATAACTGTTTAAATATTTTAAAGAGATGAGAAACAGTCAACTGTAAGGTGGAGCACGTTGTGGTCAGAAACGGGAAGTTGATATCTTTTTTGGTTCCCACCTTACCCAGCTCACAACCAAATGTACTCTTCGTTTTTGACCTTTCGAAAGGGGCTTTTGAAAAACACCTAAATGACAGTTTAGAATGCAAGACAAGAGTTATAGAGAAGAAGTGATCATGATTCAACCACCATAGCCTCTGTTCTGAAAAAAAAAAAAAAAAAAAACTCAGCAAAGGCTACTTTCCATGTAGCTTCTAGTTCCTGATTTTTGTCACTTTGTTGCTAACCTGTTACCATCTATCTAAAAACAATCCATGTGAAAAGTAAATTCTTTTTAAACACCGGGCAATCTGATTGACTTTATGACAAGGATGTAAAACAAAAGTCTTAAAAAGTTAGCTAGACGTTATGAAAAAAAAAAAAAGACAGAACATGACTGATCAGGGACATTATTAAAATTTTGCGGCAATAGAAACAAATGAGACTGTAGAACACCTGTCAAGTCATCTCCAGATAAATACATGAATTATAGTTTTTGTTTCTAAAATGTTAGGTGTTCTAGTATTGTGGAAGTAAAAGTTTAGAAGAGAGTCTGTCAAAAACTGAAATACAATTAGATACAATTATCTGTCAAGTTAGACTCCACCCCACCTCGACAAAAACCCACTTCACAGAAAAGAAATAAAAATAAACTTTAAACGTAGTATGTGTAAGTGAGTACTAAGACTACAAGCCAAGCATTCGTTATGGTTTTGAGAGTTAGAAATCACAATACAGCATCAACAGTAACAGAATAAAACTGAGAAATACGTACAATACTGATCCGGTTGATATTTGAACGCACTCGCTTGCTCTTTATTTTCTTCCTGAAGGTGATTTTGCTCCTGAAGCTCATTGCACAGGTTAAAGTCCTGCCCCAAAGGAACAAACTAACTTAAATCTGAACTACACCGAAACACGCATAGCGGGCGGACATGTGCTCAGTAAGAAGCAGAACTAACAATGTATGGGTTTTGTGTCAGCACACGTGGAAAGAGAGGAAGTTATGTGGTTTTCGAGCACACTCACCACAGACTCATAAGAGCTACAACAAAAATCTAGCATGAAAAGAAATCAACCTTCCTGCACCCTAATTTACCATTTTTGATGCTGTTTGAGACGGTTTAGATTGGCAGCTTTAACTTGTAATCTCAGCTATAAAAAACTGTGATGGGTCAATCTTTTTTTCCAGTCTATCAAAACAATACAGAGCAACACTGAAAATAAAAAAAAACGTTAAACTGCGAGTATCTCGTCTTTCTTTGGCCTAAATGTAGTTCAACATCAGATGGTTGCACTGTGTAGCAGACGCCCAACCCTAAACAAACCATTAACTTCCTGTTCTACATCCCTAAATAAGGCTGTCAGAAAACCATGTGTGCACGCATGCACAAGAAAAAAGAAAAAAACTCAATACTGCAAAAATTACTTTGTAGCAATCAAAAGAGGGTGCATACAATTCAAGGATAAGCATATGCACCCTCTGTCTGATGAACAGTTAAATACTGATTCTACTCAGCAGCAGAACAGAGATACATGCAAAGGGGAACACACTTGATGAAACAACAAAAACCTCAATCATTATAAACCAGTTTGTATGGTTTCATGTTATGAAAGGAAAATATACCATAGTATGTGCGATGAATGTAAAAGTAAATACCTGAACAGCCCAATGAAGTCTTTGGAAGTGGACAACTAAAACCAGAAGTACAGGTAAACCTTCAAAATTTTAAATGGTAGAAGGGCAAAAAATTATGCTTTTTTTTGTTTTGTTTTTTTTTTCTTTCAACTCTATAATTTGACTTCAGCAGCAATCCTAGTACTTGGATTAGTCTGGAAAGCCTTTATTGTGACTGTTGGTAACTTATAAACTCTAGGGGGGGCAGGTGTGCTGCGAAGGTTGATGGCCAATCAGAAGGTTTCTTGTTTGGTTCATGCTCTGCACCTCACGTCACTCCTTGTGACCTGGTTTGTGCTTTGAATGGCATATCTGCTGCCATTTCTGTATAAAAGGACAAATGGGATTCTAAGGCACCTTGAGAGGGTGAAAAAGTGTTTTCTGTTCCTATTAGAATGATCATGACTGACATTGACTACTAAAGTCATTTAAAATAAATTATATCAAGTAATTTTGTGGGTTTTTTGTGAATCGGCACTTCATAATGCAATTCAGATTTTTGATAATTGTGGTACATTCACATTTCAAAAATACTGATGACTTTTAAACTATAAACTAAATAAAATGGACCTTACTTCAGAAAGACATCATTGCATCTTTAATCTAAAGAGCAATGTGTGTGGGGTCTGTCAAAGTGGCATTAAAAATAAAACATAATTTAAAAAAACTGAAAAATGATTTTGAAACTTGTCCTCTTGAGACATTTCCCATGTTTGAGATGTGTGAGCTGAATACATACTACATGTCTACTGCATAGCTAAGTAATGTACTGATATCTAATAATACTAGTATTGTGCCCTTTTTTTGAGTCCAAATTGCATCCATTGACACATGAATATTGCACAATTGAACTCCACTTGTACTTTTCGAGTGTTCATTCATACACACTTAAACGCATCTACATACTGGATTTTTGGATTAGCCTGGCATTTAGACTGAAAAGGTCAGCGATCGAACCACCAACCTTTAGATCAGCAGTTAACTAATATGCTGTCTGAGTTTACGACTACACTGCGTTATGCTGAAGGCACAATAGGGATATGCAAAGTGCTAAAACTATTGTTGAAACATATTTGATCAAATATTATAAAATACATGCAAAAACAACTTGTTTTTGCTTCTTTCGAATATGATCACAAATGTACTTTTAATTTTATAAAGCTAAACTCTGTTTAAACCTTAGAACATTTTTTACGTTCTTGAAAGTAGATGTAATTAATTTTCATAGATTTTAATTAAAAACAAAAGTTACTTCTTAAATTATCAATGTTTTACAAATGCACTTGCTAATCATAGACTCTTTATTATTAATATAGTATGTTTATTTGTGATTCAACAATTATTATTTATTTGATTTAAAACATTCAAAATGTATTTGATTTGATATTTCTATGTCACTGATTTGTACGTTTTATCTTGTTTAATATTTTAGAAATTGTTTTTTTTAATTTTTTTTATTTGAGCTTTTCCTGCACGGTGCCGTGTTTGATTGACGTCATTTTAAGGTACCATATAAATTAATTAAACTTTAACTTAAAACCATGTTCAAAAAGCAAAAATCCAAACCTACAAAATTCTTAGTGTGCACTATATGCATTATCAGTAATAGTTCAAATGCATACTCTTATGTGCCTTAGAACTGGATTTCATAAGCTGTAACTTTGATTTATGTAAAAATAAACAAATAAATACTTGAAATTAATTAAAGAGAGTGCTATATGAAATATGGCAAATATTAAAATATTCATAGAATATTTAATATTCTATGACAGTTTTTTAATGGAACTATATATATATATAAATAATAGCTATTTGTTGATGCAGTTAAGGATTAAATTTGTGTTGTATAACAGCCTTCTCACAAACACTAAAAAGCCCAGAGGACTTCTTTCAAATCAACAGATGTCTACACAGGAAATGCCGTAGCTGACAGATGTTTAATAAATGTGAAAAATGTCACTTCTTTATATATTTATATTACATTGTTTATTTTAATTTACTTTTACAGTTTTACTACTTTATTTGTCATGCAGTCCTGTAGTGCTCTCTCTCTTCCCTTCTTTTCATCTGTTTTTAACCAGCTGCTATCACTCTTTCTTCTCCTTCGTAGTTTTTTTCCCCATCCTTTCAATAATTGCAGTCACCTTCACAACTTTTTATCATCTCTGTTTCTCCTCCTTATTTGCGAAAGGTCCCCCTTTAACGTCTCCCCTTTAGTCACTAATCCTTTTGTTTCTCTGTCCCCCACACTCAGCAGGGATGAGGAAAAGTGGGTGTTAATGTTGGTAAACTACAGCTGTATGGAGGGCACAAATAGAACCCTCAATTACTTTGTTGTGCTCCAACGTAATGGGGAGCAAGTCATTCTGTTCTAAATTAGTCCGGAAAATTACAACAGGGATGATCACAGAAAACCAAAACAAAGATTAATATAAAAATGAACATTTGTGTATGTGTCACAGAACTGTGTAGATCTCAGATTCATGAGATTAAAAGAAAGGGTAAGGAAAAAGGAGGGGGAGTAAGGACGGTCAGAACTTGTGCCAGAGATTTATACAGAGTAAAGTGTGGACGGAGACAGCTGCTGAGACGACGAGCTCAGACAGAAACCATCTGCTTTATATTGTTGCGGCAGTACAGTGGGACTTATGGGGATTCGTGCCTGCAGGAGAAGTCACTCTGATCTGACAAACTGTTTCTTTTTTAGGGATAACTTGATGTGTTGATTCACCGTAGAGTCACTGGTCCAATGAAGCTGAAAATAGGAAGCTGGTTAAACTTTTAAATCAGATGCCTGGAGGGTTTAGATAACGTGGAAACAATGGCATCACTGTGAAAAAGTTGAATAATGTTGAATAACTTCTTATTACTTTAGGATATAGTATGACTGGATTTGCGGGATGAATTTTTTGCATTAAATTGAACAATCTATTTTCAACCAATTTTAGGTGCATTAGGCAAAACAAATATAATGCTGCAAAACTACACTTCCCAAAATACCTGGAAGGGCTCACAGGCTAAATGAAGGCAGGTGATTGGAAAAGGGGGTTGATAGGAAGTTTTTCAAGTGAACTGTCATTTTTCACGTGCACCTCTTTTATCTGCATTATTCAAGCCTTATGTTTGAAAAGATACAGAAATATTAAAGAAAAATAACTCATTATAACACTGAAATTGAACAGAAAACTAGAAATTCTTACTTTAAAAACTAACTAAAAGCACAGAATTTTTGAAATAACAATACAAAAAAAACCATTAAAGACAGAAACATCAATTTGATGAAGTAACCAATTGTTTTTAACAGAAAACATTGAACATACACTGTAATCTGGCAGAAGAAAAAAAAAAAAAACATCCCATGAGGGGTTAACATGAAATTTATGGTGGCATAGAAATGTACTACTAGCCTCTATTTATGCAAACACATTGTTTTGACAGTTCTATGTCATGACCAGATGACACTTTCCATGCAGGGGTCTCATTTTATTCTCAGGAGGTCTGCGTTTCTCTGGCAGAGAGGGAAATCGACTGCATCCTGCTGCAAGATTGATGTAGGACAGAGGTTGCATAGTAGTGTGGGCAATAACACCATGATATCACAAGCAAGAGAATTCAGGTTCAAATCGTTAAAGAAGACCTTCTGTACAAAGAAAGAGTGGATGAGTTTGTCTTGAGTGCTTCACACCGGTCAAGATTATGCAGCGGAATTTGTCGTTCTGCTGTTAGCAAATGCGTTGTGTCTGTCTCAGCTTGTGACAGCCAACACTGTATGTTCACGATGCCTGATGGTAGTCTTACTGACCCATAACAGGTGGGTAAACAAAACAGAGGTTTTGCATCTGCAACTATATTGAAAGAGCATTATTAATAGGTCAATTGTTACTACCCCTATCTACTTCCTCTTAAGAACACAAACTTTAAAACATCCACAATCCTTGAAAAGTCAACCTTATCCCACCTTCTAAATTGTACTTCTAAAAGACTTTAATAGTTGATTCTTTTAGGAAAAAATGCTTACTTATGGAGCAAAGAGCTGCCATCCAAAGGAACTCACAGAAGTCCTGCAAAAGTGCAACGCAAATATTTTTCTTTATCACTCGAATAAACTGATCTGCAAAAAATCTGTGCAAATTCCATTTTCGCTTCTCTGTTTATTTGCGTTTATTTATTACATTTTGTAAGTAATTTAAGATTGAAAAGATTTGCTTTGCCAAATACTTAACTTATATTCTTTCACTCATAGTGGAATTGGTTTCTTTAGATTTATGCTTTTGCAAAGTTCTCTGCATTGATCTGTTTCGTACTCTGAGGATGATATGATTCATTCAGGGGGAGAGAAAAATGCAGCATTTGTGCACCAGTTTCTAGCACCACTAATATGTTTTAATATCTTACAATTTGAGGTGATTTCAAAGCATAACATAAAATTGTAAAAATAAACATAAAAAAATAATCCAATTTTGAAAAGATACATGTTGTATATTATAACTAAAATGCATTGACAGATACCAAGTAGTGCTGCTGCCACAACAAAGAGATCACGCAGAGAAACATGATTGATCCACTCTGATAAAAAAATGTGCTTTTGGTGTTTTTATCATGTTTTTGTCACATATAGATTGCATGTAAATAAATCTATTTCTGAGCATTACTCTATTGGAATTGTTGTGAATCAGGACCAGACAAAACAATAACTTTGCAGGTGTGATGTTGAAGCTACTACAGCAAGCCACAAGCTCCCGGCTCCGCTCTATTCTGATGCATCAGTTTTCAGACGAATAGAACCATGTAAGTCTTCCTTTTCCTAGTCTAAGTTAACATCTGGCTCAAAACCGTATGGCTGGATGGTACTGATATTGTTTGCTATTTTTCTTGCACAGCTAATGTTTGTGAGGGGCTGTAAGCTAGCGGGAGAGTGTGTAAATTGGCAGATGATAGGAAGTGGGGGCAGGCTTACTCTTCACCAACAGTCCTGTCAACAACTAAGAGGGGAATTTCTAATGAACTGCTGCCGCTCTGCAGAAACTATGTCCTAGAAAATGACCCAGGCTTTTGGATTATGGCTAAAAACAACATAATCATAATTAAATGACTATTGAGAAGACTTTTACAATACATGAGAAGAGAGTGAGTTTTTAAGAAGAATTACTTTATTAGATCCTTGAGTTTTCTTCTAGTCTATCAAGCATGCATTCATTCAAACATGATGGTTCTCTTTAAATGGCTATTTTTACCATCTTCACTGGACTCCGCATGCACATAAAGCAGATTTTTCCCACAGACATGAAATTCCTCATGTCTGACCCCACATCCCCCCCTCCACTTTCCTCCCTCCATTTCCGTCCATCTGCATATCAGCTGTAAGGGCAAAGGGCCCAGCCCGGATGATTGATCGTACGTCAACCCCAGTAATAAAAGTGAAAGTTGAACAAGGGAAACAGAGCTGGTGCAGAAAGCCCCACAGCAGAAGGTAATTCTCAGATGGTAAAATGTAAGTGTCATTTTTACTACCTGGCTCCATTCTGGTTAAAACAGAACAGGAACTAAGGTTAGAGCACATAAAAATATGGAGCGCCCAACATTAGCTGCCCACACATGCATTTGCTCTTTTAATATAGCATTGGATGCAGTTGTGCTGGTTACCATTATAATGATGGCAAGAGGTGAGTTGTTGGTGGTGAAACCCTCTAATGTGGGTGTTGCAGCCTCCATTGACATCTGGTCCTGTCGTGAACACATGTGACCGCAGTCGGCTCCACCCACTGACCGTAGAAGCAGGACCACACTGGCAGAGCAACCCATTTCCCCCCCCTGCTTTAGTGCTCCGGTCCAGCCGGATCCCGTCCAGCAGTGCAGGCTTCACTTCCAAGTCTCCTTGTTGATGAGAGTTCAGGTGTGCTCCCAGCTCATGCAGCCACAGGTGAGGCAGTCAGTTCCAGGTCAATCCAATCAATGTCTCCAGTCGGTGCTGTCTCACCCTAACATCCATTACTTTTGCCAGTCCAGCTTTGGACGCTTTAGGAAATTTCCCTGAGCTGCTCTGTTCAAAGCTCCTGCTCCTAATGTTACTGTTGCTGCGCTGACACACTGGCATGTCTCTCTCTCTCTCCCTTTTTTCAACCCCTTCAACACGCAGACACTGATTGCAGCTGTGTGTGGTTCAGCCCAGCCCGATTCCTCCAACAAATCACACTTTGCAATGCATGTCAGCTGACCAGAACCAGCAGCTTCTTCAGGGTAGAGTTCTGCTGGCTGGGCTTGTGCTGTTGTGGCTCTGACACCGGAGACCTTACAAGAACTTCCCGTAGTTTTTGCTCTTCATGAGCGACTGTCAAATTAGCAGAGGTTTTGAAAAAAGGGAGCTCACAAATCAGGGAGTATTTAAATGCATTTTCTTCTCTTTGTTGTAATTCTGTTACAGAAAGTAATCAGGCCGACTTTTTGGCTCTGGGGAAAATGAGAGGCAGTTAAATGGAAAGTGGGAGTGAGTGGCTTTACAGACGAACCATCCAAGCTGTGTTTTAGAGCCAAAAGACAGATTACAACCTCTCTTATCTTATTTTTTAGCATACAGAGTCATAAGTGCAGTAACCTCACATGCAAAATGTCATCCTATAGCTCTAATGTCTCTAGGTCACAGATTCACTTCCGCCACTCATTTTTTTTTCTTATTTAACCAAAACATCTGGTCTTGCTTTATTCTTTGCCTCCCTGTTTTTCTCTAAGCATAGCTGAATTGAAATAAAGGGGAAAAACATTCTTAGTATAAAATTGCTTTCACATGTTTTACCTCAATTTAAAATCATCATTGCTGTCAAAGCTAGCAGGAAGTAGACAAAAATGTATTTACGAAAGTGCAATACCTCCAAAGAACAGTATAAACATTTGAGTTTTGTTGCTCTCCATAAAACATCTTTTTGTTTCTTACATAGGTTTGTTTGGTGCCAACATCTTCATACTTTTATGTTAATAGTTGTGGTATTCAATTGGTGATCAATTTTGAGACATTATAAATTTTACTCATCTTTAAATTAGGGATGGGCAATACAGTATATCAGTGCCAGTATCTGTATCAGCTGTTATTTGCAAAATTTGAGTTTATCACCAACTCTAAAAAAAATCCACTGATATTGTTGACTGTTTTCAGATGCAGTTTATGTTTTACATGGATACATGTTCCTAAAAGATCCTTTATGTTTACAGTTATAGTCAGCTATTATTCTGACTGTTTTCATGTATATTTAATTTTTAAAAGCTATACATATTGCTCCTAGTAGATTCTTGCAATGGAAAGCTGATGCTTTTACATCTAATAGTCATAGAGATACTTGTTCCTATGAGATCTCTTGCTGTATGTTAAAAAATCAATTACAATGTGCTTTTTATGGAAAAAGAAAAGTTGTGCATTCCTTATAAAGAAACAAAAAGCAAATCTAAACTTGGTGTTATTGTAGACACTTAAATATTGGGCCACAGTTGCAGGGTAAATACAGGTTATTGGTATTGACTGGAAAAAAATATATCGGCCCATCCCTACTTAAAATACTATAGAATTGGGCTTATTTGTTAGAAGACGTGGAACGGTGAGGTTACAGGGAGCAGAGAGGTCTTGGGGTCAACAGTCCGGAGAGCAATGGAAAGTGTGGAAAAGAGGAGAAGAAGTCAGTTGAAACAAGTTGGAACAGGTCAAAGAAGGTGTCAGGTGTGATGAGTGACCAGAGCGTCGGCAAGTGGCTCATTTAGTAAGAATGAGGAGTAAGGAGATTGGATAGGATAATAAATTACTGCATCACAGTTCTTATTAGATGTCTTCCAGAAGAAATGTCTGGAAGTCAGACTGACGAAATGTCAATAAAAGTACTAATTGCAAAGAAAATGCTATACATTTTGAAGGAAATCATAAGCATGGCTATCACATTCTTTCACAACACATTTACTTAATTTAAAATTGTACAAACCAATTTAGCTCTAACCAAAGTAATTTATGTGAGCAACAAATGTCCCTTCTCTGTGTTTTTTCTCTCCCATTGGTCCCTATAGAAATCAAGAAGTAACCATGGTGATGTTAGGTCACGACTAAGGTCATTAGTGTCCGTGTCACTGCAGCATAAAATCCCACCCACCACCCACACTTGTGTTTGTTATTATGGTACTTTACATGGCTAAGTATAAATAGTGTAACACACACATAGAAAGAAAGAAAGAAAAGAAAGAAAGGCAGAAACACAAAAGCGTTCTAATGAAGAGATGGAATCTCCCTCCCACACAGTACAAATATTAGCATGTGCCACTCAGTGGGAATGACAGAACATATGTCCACTGTGGAGAAAAAAGTGAGAGAAAAAGAAGGGAAATATTAACCGCACCCACCACCGCCCCCCACCCCCTGCTTCCAGATAAACTGCCTCTCACTGCTGGCTTCTCAAGGCAACATGCCTTATAGCAGCAGCTATTACACACACAAGACACAGATGGGCTTTGTTAGTATGCCAGGCTTCCACAATGGCCCTGTCATGCAAATAAGCCCACACAAACATGCCCTGTGGTTAGAAGTAAAGTCTCGTGTCTTAGTAGTTGTCTTGATCTGGTACTTTCTTTCACTGGCTTTGTGCCATCTCTAAAACCAGCTTATATTTTTAGTGGACTTCATATAGTTGGACACCAAGTTGGAAGGATGTCCAACAAGATGTCCCATATTGGTATTTATCATATTATAAGGACAGAACACCAATGGCAACCATTCATTTACCACAGTAAATCTCTTTAATTCTATATAACCATTTATATCATATTTGATGCTCACATTTCTGAGACCCCTATATCATTAGCATGATCAGAACTTCCCTTAAAATCCCATTGAACAGAATATAACGGTCCATGCTTCCTTCCCTGTAGATTATTTTCATTCCACTAGGGGCAGTATAAGTGCATTTTATGCTCTGTTCAAAATGGCTGCTTCCATGAAACCGCAAAAACACTTTTGGTTGGAAAAAGTTTTGCTAATTTTCAAAACTTTATGGTCAGAAAACCTCAACTATTGTCATTCACTTTTGAAATGACAACTTACTGTATTGAAAGAAGGCAAAATGTGTTGATAATTAAATCTTTATTATACAGTTACACCCATAGTTACATCATGTTAAAAATGTGTGGATCAAATTTGAGACGGGGGTGAATCTGGCTCTTTTTTTCCCCTGAATTTTTATGTAAACATTTTTGTGCTTTAATATTGTTGGGAGCAAAAAATTACCAAATAATTGATACCATCTCTATCTAATATTGATATATTGATATATTGCTTTTGTGCCTGTGATGTGGTGGGCTTTACATGATTAATTTATTGGTTTTTTTTTTTCAGGTAATTTAGAGTTAATTTATTTGATTGTAGCCAATGAGAAAATAACCTTTTATTCCTTTGTTACGTTGTTTTATTTTTTAATGCAACATATGAGCTCAAACATTAACCAAACACCTTAAAAAACAAAAAGTGAAGTTAGTAACTGCTATTTTGAATATTACAGGTGAGTTTATGTACATCTCCAGATAGTTCCTCTGAAAAACAAATACTTTTCAGTGGAACACTGAACTCTGTTTAAGGGCAGGTACATTTTCCTTTTTACTTTGGTTCTCCCCCTTTGAGATCATTGTTCTTTGGGGGAAATCCCGGTGGAAATTTTACAAATAGTCCAAACATCTGTCATTCATCTGTCATTCAATAATCGGTCCAGACTTTGAGAGTATCAATTTGGCACTGAGCATGAAAAGTTAAGGTTGGCCAAGGAGAAGGAAGTCTGGGAATCTTTTTCCCAGATTTTTTTTGCCCTTGTCAGCGAAACCAAGAGGAGAAGCAGTGAATGCATCCATGGGTGTAGTTTTGCTTTAACCTAAACATGTTTTGTAAGAACACATGCTTCTGCTTTCTAGCTTTTGACTAGGTTAAACTGTGCAAACCTGAGTCTCCATAAGAAATGACATCACTGGGGAGTGCGTGGCAGAGAGCTCTCATCATTTATGGAGCTAATGTATTCCAGCTGTGGCGCCTCATTCACTCCAAGCTTTTTTCCCCCCTTTTCAAAAAACAAATCTTTTACGAAGCTGAGCCTAAGTACTACATTTGCTCAAGTTTAACTGTGAATGTTGCATAATGTTTGCTAATTATTTAGGTCAGTGGTGATAAGCTGTTTTCCTGACTTAGAAATGTGTCAAAGTAAAAAAGCCAGAGTCCAATAAAACTCCTGTACGCTGCCTTGTAAGCAGCTAGCTCTGCTTTAGTTGGGAGTCCTGTAGAGCTGCAGGCTGAATCTTGGAAGCAGTATTTGATGAGGTATGGAGCTCCACTGGGCTTACTTAGGAAAACAATCTCCTGTTCCCAGGGTAACCATAACAGGAAGGATGCTGTCACTGCAGACTGCTGGGAACTCAGCAAACCACAGTTTGGCCCCTGGCATCCACGAAGCAACAACAAGGGACGTGGGGTCAAACTTGTTCAGGCTCTTTAATTCCAGCACTCCTGCTAAAAACACATGTGTGTGCGTGCACACATACACACAGACACTCACCAACATGTTGCACAGATGGAGCAATTTTAGCAGCTCTGCTTTTAAAAAGAAATTTAAAAATCTTAGCCAATAAAAAATGTGTTTTTGTGTTTTTCTCTGCAGACAGAAGACAAAACGTAATAGATGAGCAAAGTAGGATGCAGTGTTAAAAGGTTACTTTTAGCTGATTAGCTAAAGTCACAAATGTTTGAAAAGCATCAGACAACAAGCACGGTTAACGTGATTTTAAAAAATCGTTATGGTGTGCATTTCTTTGTAAAACCCCTGCACGCGGATGCTGCAGCACCACATCACATATATCTCACCAACAGGAAGATAGATGAGGTGTAAACCAAGAATGCTTTTACTTTCTTTCTTTCTTTCCTTCCATTGTGCTTTTCAGTTTTAGGATTAGTAATATACGTAGGGGTCCTCCCATCAATGTTAAGTTGTACTTTTTGCACAAATTCCTATGATTGCACTTTATTTCTTTATTTTTTTACAGTAAAAATGTTGACCTGATCATACACAATTTGTTCCTAAACTCTCTGCTGGCATTCCAGAAGGTAAATTCCTTGTGACTAATGTATATGTGTGAATGTTAGTTTCCTATCAAAGTCACACTAATTGTAATACTTTATTTTTGTGTGGATTACATTGTGGAAACAAGTACTAAGTAGAGTTTACTTTTGGTCTCTGACTCTGTGTTTAGCTCCTTCCTGAAGGCAGTCATAAGAAGAAGGCCAAGGCTACAGCACACTGCCAATGCCATCTAGTGCTGAGGACTTAACACAGCAGCAGAGCGGACACTGAAGGAGTTCTATGTTTGTGTGCCAGGCTCCTCACCTCTACGTCCCTGCTGTTCAAGATATTCAGTGAACGACCTCTGGGAGGCGCTGTGTGCCAGAGATACTATTCGGTCCACCATCTGGTTTGTTTAGAAAAAGGAAGCTATTAGAATCTCTTTAACTAGAGTCAAGAGTCCTGAGGCAGGAGAAATCTCGTGGTGGAGGTAGCAAGGCAACAGATATGAGATGAAGATTCTAGAATAAGTTAGAAATGTTAAATATTTGAAAAATCAAGCTTTCACTTAGGCCATGACTAATAACAGAAACCTTTTAACATAAAAACTCCAATAATAGTAGACAACAGCCTTCTCTGGTTGCTAATTAAATGTAAGCGTAAAAAAAGTAATGTTTTAAATTCTTTACTGAAAAGTTGAGGGTCAAATTACAGCACAAATGTTGCTTATGCATGACAGTATCATTAACCTCTTGACGACTGAATTAATTTTTTTGCTTTCAAAAAAAAAAAAAAAATTCAACTATATTTTTGCCTTTAAGTAGATGTAATTTTGGAGCCGAAGTAGTTTGTCACATATTTTTGAGACTTAGCAATATGGGGTTCAGTTTTAGTAAACTGACAAAAACGCTGGATTTTAATAAAAAAAAAAGAAAGTGAGATAACAGCTAAAAAATTCTTATAAAAGGAATTATCTTTAAAGTTTAGTTGTATTAATCTGCATTGTAAATGCACAAATAAATATGGATATATCTAAATGTATGAAGAAAACCAAATTTACATAGTAAAAAGATACAAAGCACAATTTTATTTTACCAATGTATTTATTTAGTCTAACATTTACAGAGAAATAGAAATTGAAAGTAGAGGTTTACTTAGAAGTGTTGCACAAACAGCTATCAGACAGTGATAGTTCACACCCACATTGTAAAAAAGTTGAGGTTTTTATACACTCCTCCAAACCTTGCACCTCTAACATCTTTTTTTCTTCAAAGATTTAATAGGTCAGTTGCTCAAATCTGAAAATAGCATATGCAAAAGCAATCTTCTACCTAAAGACAAAGATGGATTTTTTAAAATGTCATCATAAAATAACAGACTTACTTAAATCAGGCAAATAGCCACAGAAGAATGAAAACTTTGAGTTACAGGGAGGAAGGAAAAGTTTCATTTCACATTCAACAGAAAGAACATTACCGCAATAATTGAAAATCTTAGTCACCCCTGACAGAAAAGGTTTCAGTATGAATGTGTTTAAAATAACTTGATCTTACTGGAATCATTGCTAAACTATTATTAACCAGCTCAATATCCACAATTGTTCTCTCAGCACTGATATTAATTTACTGTGCTTTGGTAAACATATGTCTTTTACACAGCTGGTAAGACTGAGATGGAGGTTTTCTCTGCAAAATTAAACCATTTGAGCACAAATAGCTGACTCTTAATATTTTTTTTCTCCTGTGACTTTACTAGCTATAGAGATGTGTTGCTTTCTGAACTTAGCATTGTATAATATAACAGGTCTGTCAGAGCAAATATTTTGTTTTGAAATGTCTCACCCAAAGCACATATTGGAAAAAATACATATATTCTTGGTCAATAACCGAATTTATCATACCAGAAGTCAGACTATAAGTTGCAGCAGTCAAGAACTGCATAATTAAGAAGAAAAAAATCAAATACAAGTATCACTGCATAAGTCACACTTCTGGAATATATTTATTTAACAAAATACTGGAACAAGAAAGGAAATTTTATCTTATACGGCAAATCATAATGGACTGAAAATATGCACACTTCCCTTATTTATTTATCTCAAACATAAGAGTAATCTAGTATATTAGCACAACATATGGACAGTTATTCAGATAACCATAGCATAAAGAACATGTTAACAAAACAACTAAACTCTTTATTTGGGGCTGGGTTGATATGATCGGTTAATAAATACACTGTTCACCTTTGCTGTAATTCCCATGGGGAATTACTGTAAAATTAACAGTAAAATATTTTAAAATAATGTTTGCGGTGTAGTACTGTAATTTGCATGTCAATGTAACTTGAAAAAACATTATCCCATAGTTTCCACGGTATGTTACTGTTTTAGCTGAAAAAGGTGCAATAAGCAGCATGATGATATATTCTGTTGTAATGCCATAGTGAATTACTGTAAAAGTACAGTAAAACATCCCTGTCATATGCTTGCAGTGTATTACAGTAATTTGCATATCTATGCAACTAAATTCTATGACATACCATAGTTTTCAATGCATGTCACTGTCCTAAAGAAAACAGGTATTTAACACAACACACACAGGAAATACCTTGGACATCATGTCAACACCATTTGGATATTTGTGTTCTGTCACCAGTTAATGACAGGAAAAGAATTGACAAATTGGTGCAGAGATCTGCCTCTGTTTAGAGTGGTCCCTTTGAGCCTGAACACTGAACACCTTCATTTTTGAATTTCGCATCTCCTACTTTTTATAAGAATCATTAGCTTCAATCTACAGCATTCTTGGACCTGTGGTGACAAATTAAAATCTTTGTTGTGGGATCAATCAAATTCAATTCAATCCTATTCGATCCTATTCTATTCTATTCTATTCTATTCTATTCTATTCTATTCTATTCTATTCTGATAATTTTCTAGAATGATGCCCATGGATTTACACGGTCTCCGTTGCATTGTGTTGTTACAAAAAAATAGAAGAGCTACTAATCACTTTGAGTGTTTACAATGCCTCAGTAATGACTCCCTCTGAATAACACCCTCTGCTACGCAACACAAGCTTGAGGAGTTTCATTACCAGTACGAAAAAAGTCACAAAAACAGGAAATATGAGTAGATTTAAAAATAAAACTTCTGTTGCAGTTTCAAACTGAAACTTCGTAAAATGATATTTCATATTTACAGTGATGTGCCCACACATCAGTCAGTCAGACAGACACAGTTCTTCCCCAAAATATTTATAGCAGGGATCTCAAACTCAATTCAGCCGGGGGCCGCTGGAGGCAGAGTCTGGGTGAGGCCGGGCTGCATCCGGATTTCCACAAGAAAATTGCAGATAAAACATTCCAATGTTCTCAAATATCTTTAGTTTTAACACGAAATAATGAATGAATGGATTAGTTTTAAAAAATGAATCAGAAAATGAATCATTAAAAAATAAAATAATAACAATGACCATACAGCAGACACAAATGACTGCAGAAACCACATATTGACTGACTGAGCAGAGCTGTGTTTCTCAAATGGTGGGGCACGCCCCCCTGGAGGGAATGCGAATAAAAACATGTTTACATTAGTGATGAATATTGTGCATAATCCTACATAGTAGTTGATTGTAAATTAAATATAGCAAAAACAACCTAAAAATCAATTTGGTAGCAGAAAGAGTCGCTGTTTACAGTGAACCAATGGAAAAGAACTGAAGTCACTCTGAGAAAATGACAGAATTCCATCACTACTGTGGAGAGAAACAAGGAAAGATTGTTTTTACTTTGTCTGGAAGTTTTGGAAGTATTCTAAAAAAGAAAGAAAACAATTAATAAAACGGATTATTTAGAAGTTTATTTTTTATTATAATTCTTTAATGATAATAAAAGTACAATATTTTGAGGAGATATACGTTTAACTTGACCAAATTAACTGATACTAATTATGTTTTCAGCTGAAATGGGGGGGGGGGGGGTGTCTAAGAGAAAATACATGAGAAACACTGGACAAGAGAAAACTATTTTTATTCAGTTTCAAACGTCTGTATTTACAGAACCTCACCTCTGGTGAAAGCTCAACGCAAACGCGCGCGCACCAGAATTCCTGGCCTCCGCGTCTAGAGCGCGCGTTGCTACGCAAGTTTTTAACTCTGGTCTCAAGCTCTACGCACAGATCAGGCACGCTCTGAGTCTGCAACCCGGTTCAATATTTCACGCACAGTTGCAGCAGCGCTAATGAACGGTAAAAACACCATAGAAGAAGAATCTCCTCTCTGCTGCTGCGTGGGTGACCGCGCTGCTCCGGTGTGGATACCACCTGCTGAGCGTGCGTTCATAATCCGCGCAGCGGCCGGTGTGGAAGCACCTTAGAAGATTCTGCTCGCTCGCGGGCATCACTCACGCACGCGGAAGTAGTCAGTCTCTCTCGCAAGAACTTTTTCTGATCGTGGAGGAGGAAAAAGCGCTCGCGAGGGTCTGATTTGTCCGCGGAATATCTGATGCGTGCGCGGCGTCAGGAACCTGCTTTTTGACAAGCGGCAGGTTGTGTATCTCGTGTTGTCACGTGGCGAAAGAGGAGCGGGGCCCGCGAATCACGTTCAGTGAGAAAGCACTTCACAGCTTCATGGCTCCTCCGCCCAGCTGACTGGAGGAATGAATTAAACGCGCGAGGAGGCTCGGACAGCCCGCCGATGTCCCGCCCTCCAGAACCATATACCTTACCGTGATTGGTTCGTTCAGCTCTGGACACAACAACTGTCATTCATATCAGCCTTGCGGGCCGCACTAACAGTAATCTTTCATATGAAGACGGGGGCCGCAAATTATCATCCCGCGGGCCGCAGATTGCCCGCGGGCCGCGAGTTTGAGACCCCTGATTTATAGGGTGAAGGAGAACATGCAACTGTGGCTAAGATATTTTAATTCGTTACTGGTACCAACTTAAGACTGAGTATTGGTTGAGTATTGGTACGTATCCTTAGTCCACTTGGAAGTGCAGTTCATCATTTTCACCAGACGAAAAGCATGAGGCACACAGACGCTTCATAAAGAACAGAAGAAAACAGTAAGTATCTCACCCAGACTGCATGCCAGTAGGTGGCAGTAATTCACTTGCAGGCAGTGCGCATCTGCTATAAAACTGCACAAGAAGAAGTAAATGCTTCCTGGTTGAAACTGCTGGTTGTCTAAATACTGTTGTGTGCTAAATGACTTGTTGAAGATTATCTTCTCTAGACTTTGATATAAAAGGTGTTGTTTTGTGGTTAAGGTGTGAGAATATTTTTGTCTACTTATTTTATGTCCTACATTTTTCAGGCCAATTGAGAATATTTATGTCCAGTTAAAACAATCTGTTGGTACCGAATATTGCTAGTTGTGTTACTGAAATTATGCTTAGACAGGAATTGATTTAATTAACTTCATAGAAAAAATGTTTTTTTGTAAATTGTGTGGCCACCAGCTGGATGGTCAGTGCAGAGGGGCACATTATCTTTGAGCTGGACAAAGAGAACACCTTTGCTGATGCACTGTCGGTCTTCTTTGCATCATTTTATGTGCTCAACCTGGAGTACCAAGAGGCCGCATGCACCACATTGGAGCTGATTCAAAGGTAAGTTTGAACATATACATTATTATTGTTATATGTTGAATCATTTATTTCCAAATGAAATAACAAACATAACTTCTTGTTCTTGCAATGCACTAACTTATTATATTATTTTAGATTTTTTGTCAGGATCAACCCTGAAGAAGGGACAAAATGTACCTTGAAAGTTGGCACGAGCAGAAAGACGGGGCATGTGGTCAAGAGAAAGGTTGTTCAAATTAATCCCCATGTCACAACCTTCCTCCAACGGCTGACGGAATTTGAGTGGAAAACTTCAAATTAGGTATGACTGGTTTCATTCTTACTAACTTAAGTTTAATACAGCAGATACTTCAAGGCAGAATGTGTTCTTAAAGTGTAGTTGTGTCCATTTTTGGGACATATCTGTCTCCACAGATGACCAATCGCCTCAGTGTTCTGGGAAACACGTGAAGAAGCCACCCACCTCAGCACCCTGCAAATAACTGGCTGTATAGTTTAATTCTGTTTTGCAACTGTGTTTATGTATTTTTACCTCTATGTACCACAGTTTATTTCTACCAACACATAATTTGCACGTTTTGAGCTAACTCTAGAGGAGGCTTCCCCTGATTTATGGTGGGATTTTAATTTCAATGTAAAAAGAGAAATCAAATTAAAAGACAATGAATATCCAGTGCATAATATTGTCATTTTGATTTTTATATCTTACTTACAATCAAATGTATATGCATGCGTGCATTTGGGTGCATGCTTTCTCTAATATCTATATATATATTTGGTTAGTACGGTATGTTGCTGTTCACCCAGAACATAGTAAATAGCTAATGTTAAAAGGTAAATAACCGCTCGTAGGAATACGGTACAATCTGACAGCTGAGAAATTGCAGTACCAAAAGTGCGCTATAAGGGTAAATACCTGAGAGGTAAGATACCTGAGAGGGTTCTGCAGTGAGTTACCGTGATGTGGTGCGAGAGTATTATACAGCCAAAAATCTTACAGTATCATTCCACAAACAACGCTCAGTGGTATGTCACTGTTGACCCAGAGTCACGGTATGATGCTGGCGATAGTGTTGCCAGCTTGTTACCGTAATGTGGATAGGTAAAGTCTGACAGTGTAATGAATCGATCAAAGCTTAATAGATCAATGACTGATCCAGAAAAATAGAGATCAATCTACCGCATAATGCTAAAGACTGCTAACGTATAATGGGATTTCCCATAGGGCGGCTAATGCTAACGCTCGGTCGACCTATACATACATTGCTGACTAAATCAACATCTTTAAGAACTCATAGGGAGGAATTTTCCAAACTCTTTTAAGGAAATATTTTTGAAAGTAACCATTTGTGGTCTGAAACACAGTTTTCTCTCATACTTTCTTCTTCTACTGAAATAAGGTGTAATGCTACAGCGTGATCGCCACCTCGTGGCCAAACTGAAACGCCCTCAAGAAGAGGCAGAATAATTGTTGGAGCTTCTCTGTGTTAGAATCCATGCAACATTGTGTGGGATTAACAATCTCATTATAATTTCACTAATAAATTTTACAATATGTGAACTGTATCAGATGAATATGAAAATCTTCATAACATATATAGATTAGTAATGTATTTCTACACAAATGTTTCTAAATGTGAAAAATGTGTAAGATCAAAATTGAAATGAATCAAATCGAGTTGAGTGGATTGAAGGAATCAAAGAAAAAAATTGGAAACAAATCGATCCAGGCTCTGGTAAATTTAATCAAATTGATTCTGGAAATTATTAGCAATACCCAGCCCTACTCTGTATCACTTCAAATCACTAAATCTGTTGAATTCTTCATCATTTGTGTTGCTTTGGAACAATTCCGCCATGCCCAGCACTATTTCTTCTGCGCTGTTGTCAGTACCAAATACAGATACCTACAGTGCCCTCAAGCAGTTGTCATTATTTTTTAAAACTCACATATAAGTTGCACCTGAGTGTAAGTTGCACCGCTGGCCAAACATTACCAAAAACCCTGACTTAAATAAAATATGGGAGTTATGTGTTAGCATGGCTTGATTCTCTTTCCAGCCACAATCAGCACAATCATTGAATGAAAAAAGGCAACATTTTTTTGCTGTTTAAAATTCAGTTATGACACCCACACAATACACACACAAAGCCTGCATGCAACCTCTGTGTGACCTCCACACCAGTGCTCACAATCTAGCAGACGCCCACTCAGCACAGTTCCCTCTCCTTGATATTCCAGCTTAGTTCAAGGATGCAACAAATCTGAAGACATGTCATGTCTTTTTATGAATGCTGTAACAACCCATTTTTTACTCATTTTCCACTTGTATTCCATCCCACCCCTCAGCCTCCTCTCCTCCTTACTCCCTAATATTTTGTTTGGCTTCTTTTTCATACCAACTACTTTCTGTCAGGGTGGTATATTGTTTTAGAATTGCAACAGCTAACATGTTAGATGGTGATAGAGGGGAAAATACAGCAAGAAAATTATTTTTGTTAATTTTTTTAATTTACTATAATACACAACTCCAAAAAATATATGTTCATTTGTGGCTTAATAACTAATGTCACTGTGATTACTCTATAGAAGACATGACTGATTGAAGATAGATGAGCACGTGCTATTCAAATATAATATTATCAACCTGAATGCAAAATCAGTTGAGTGAAAGCAGTTTAGCAACGAGGAGCACTGTAGTGTCCACCTCGCCTGTTTACATATAGCAACCTGTTCGTTACATCAAATGATGGGACAGGGATGTCAGAGACATTAAAAAAAACAAAAACATACCATTCTGCATTAGTGAAAACCATACAGATGGGTGGCAGGGCTGAACTTGACACCTCTATGTGTTTGGCAGTTGAAGCACATATTTTATGACACCTAAAAAAGTGTCCCAGAGAATTATTATTGAAAACTGTTCTTTTTTTTTTTTCTATCGATGTTTTTTGTTACATTTCACTGTCTGGAAAGTGACCTTCAACAAGGAGTAACTACATTTTTTGTTGGGATATTTTAATTACCCTACTCTCTGCTCTATAGAGTGCACCGGATTATAAAACCCACCGAATGGTCCAGGAACATCAAATTATAAGGTGCATTAAGCAAGACAAAACAGTCAGTTTGTCAGACTTTATCAACTGTGTTCACAGTAACTCTAAAACATGTTGGTAGGCTACATCAGGGGTGTCCAAATCAGGCCTTGAGGGCAGGACTCCAGCTGGTTTTCCAGAAAGCCTGCACAATCTACTGCTGATTATCTGGATCCAGTGTATTAAACCAATAAGGAACTTCTATGGCAGGTTGGCTAGAAAACATGTCGGACACTGGGCCTCAAGGACACCCCTTCGCTACACATTATCCACGTTGGAAGCGTTAACGTTAGCGTATTTACAAAACTCGAAACTCCAATTATTTGCAACACTTAAAAAAAACAGTTATAGTGCTAAAACAAACATCACTGTGACTATGCTGTGTACATGTAAAAAAAGCAGTCTGACTCTGCAACACATTAGTCACTTTAGCATATTCACAATAACACCCAACCAAACATTTTGACAGCTCTCAAGCATGTACTTCTCAAAATCGCTTCAGCATCAATAAGCGCAACCAGAATGAATCCATATATAAGGTTCTTCTGATTAAAGGGCACTCTGTAATTTGTTTTTGTCTTTTAATTGTGCTTTATTGATTGAAAAATACAGAAGTTCATGCATGTTTCTTCTTGTCATCTCCAAGAACTCAAGAAACAAAAGTATAGTAGCAGAACTACATAGTCTACAAAAAGTTCCATTTGTTTTACAACACTGAACCACCAAATTAAATTAAATGTCAAAAGGAAAAAAAAAAACCCACAGGATTGACAGTGAACTTTATAATAATGTACAGTGTAAAAGATCAGTCTCTGTATAACCTGCATAGGAGTATTTCTGGTTTTGTTTCCATTTAAAACATGAGCTAGCCTTTGAAAAATGCCAAGTCAATTAGGTTAACCATGTTTGCTTATATCCAACTTTGCAAGAACTCTGCTTGGTCAGAGACATACATTCTCATGCAAGAACTAATTGCTGCGTGTTTATGTATTTACAGCATAACTTCAACATGTATATAAAATCATGTTTCAATCAATAATATGCCACTTATGTTGAACATTTTGGCACGCTACAGTTTAAAAACTGCCATAAGAGGTTTCAAGATTAACGTAAAGAAATCACAGTGAATTATTCCAGGACATGAACACACAATTCAATGTACTTGAAAAATCTATCACTGGTTTGGGAAAGGGGAAAATATTTTTTTTTTAGCATATCATATATCCAGCTTCCACCAAACCACACAAGAGTTTATACAGATTTCTGATCTTTAAACTTTTACTTAAAAAATTTAAAAAAGACTTCATCCAAACCAAAGAATCAAAACACAATTTTTCACAATTCTATGTAGCCTATCTATATTAGTAACCCAAGACCTACATGTAAAATGTGATTCAGTGTTTCATCATTAAAGTGTAATTTATTTCTCCTCTCCTTTTTCTTACAGCAGATTTGACCCTTTTGGGTCAGGTTTTTTTAGTCAGTACATGTATTGGGAGCTGGTACCTTAAACCATTATCCTACTACACATAAAGTATGTTCTCGTTCCTTATCAGTTAACCATAAGGTGCAAAGTAAAGACTTTACAAAATTTAGTTTTTTGCACTTTCTTTTACACAGCCATGCGATGGAGTTTTTTCAGCTAAATTGAAAGATCATGTGATCAAATATTTGAATAGCTGAACAATGTCAATCCTGACAGCAAACTAATTATTTCAAAGTCATAGAATGAGTTTTTTAAAGTAAATCAGTTAGCAGCAAACTGCATACAGAAGATCCTTAAAACGGCATCAACCTATGAAATTCATGTAGCATGTTTTACTAAGCAAGATTGCCAGCAATCTACCCCCTGTGGTGATGTCTGTATAGCACAGCCCAACTGATGTACTATGAGTGGACCCTGAGGGGAGAGAAAGAAAAAAAAAAAAACACAAGTCTCTCGTAAAAAGGCTTCCAGCTCTGTAACCACTCACACTACTGTTTTTGTCATTTGTACCTCATGGGAAAAATGATGGTTTATGGCTCACTTTTGTATACAATGTCAAAATAGAACAAACAAGTAACAATACGGTAAATCACAAGGTCAGTGGGTGGGATCAGCATAGGAGGCAAAATACTCAGGGGATTTGACCGTGTAATTCAAAGTAAAGGTGGTTAAAAGTGTCTTAACATCTGACACATTTTCTTATATAAATGAATACATTGTTTTGGATTAGAGTGTCATGCTACATTGTCATGAGGACAACTGTGAGAACAATCAATGAGAAAAAGTCAGCATCTTTTTCCGCAGTGTGTATAAGAGTGCTTTTGAGGGTCAGTCAGTCATAGCAATAACACATTCAGGCCTCCTACTCTGGAATGCAATATGAAGGAGAGGGACAAGACTCCAATTCACTAGCAGAGTCACTGAACTATTCTTAGTTCAGTATGTGAAGTGGACCCCCACCACCATCATATCACCCCATTGACTGGGACAGTGAAAACTCTGAAAGTGGACCATGACATCCATTTGTAAAATGTTATGTGGTAGCCTTGGATGCAAGGACTTGAGGGAAAAACTGTGAATGATAAAAAAAATCAGCTTCAGTAAAGTGGAGCTCAGCCAGTAACATCTAAAAAGGGGCATTAAGTGGCTGCGAACCCTAAGAAAAAGAACTTATTGTGATTGTACATTAGCACAAAACCTGGAGCCCCCGGGACGTCTTTCACTTCGTCACTCTTCTCATGTGACCTCTGACAAACACTGCCATACAAACGCACACTTTTTTCTCCTAGCTTAGTTTCTCTCCTTAACAGACTCAACTCAATTGACAGCAGGGAGGAACGACAATGAAACAGTTGAACGCAGAGATTTCAGTGCTCACCCTCAGCCTGCACACTACTGAGATCACTGTGCAGTGCATCAGAGCTTAAACAGTAGGGGAATTCAACAGGAAACAGTGTAGATACTGACTGTTACAGGCTGAGATTATCCCTTTAATTTATTCTTTTTTTTCCACCAACTTTAATTTCTCCATCCTTTTATGAAGACTTCAACACAACCAGCTAAAGCAGTTCAAGGTTTTTGTGTTATCATGCAACCATGACTATGCTATTTGTTCACGTTTCATTTTATTATGCATGAGTGGTAATTTTTAGGTTTAATCTTATATTTTCTTTGTCCTTTAAAATGCTTTAATGAACCACCAAAGTGAAATCAAACATATGGTTAGTAGTGGTGTTTGCTTTTAAACTCGTTATCATGTCTAGTTTGGCAAACACACTTTTTTCTAAAGGGACATGCAATAGCTCTTTCATTGGCTTTTTAAAGACCCAATCAAATTCAAATATTGTTTTTGGTCTTTTTAGCATGCTTTGTTGCATTGTCCTAATGGTGGGGGGCACATAAAAATATAAGATTAAAACTACATTTCTGAATATGTCTTTATTTGAATTATCATGAATCAAGAGCAGATGAAAAAATGCTGCTTGAAAAGTGAAATGGGCGTGACCAAAGTGTCCCTGCTCCACTCTCTTCTGATGCATTCACTTGCAGACAAATAGATGCATTAATGTCTTCTTTTTCCTCGTCCAAGCAGTAAACTGTATGTCTTGATTGGTCCAATGTTGCTCGCCATTTTTGTAGCATCGAAAATATTAGGTTGGGGTTGTGAGGCGCTGTAACGCCTGCTTCACACTGGATGCAAAAGCGCAGCAGAACGGAAGCCGCTTCCATTCAGCGCCCTTGCTAACCTATGGTGTGGTTCACACCAGGCACGGTCCTCCGCTGTGCAACAGATCATTTTGGCGGCTGGTCTTTTTTGTGCACGAGCTGCAAGCGTCGGGAAGTTGTACCAAGATATATCAGAAAATCCTTTTTTTCAAAATATAGCAATTTTTTCACAATAAAAAACCGCGATTGATAAATGCAATCATGTTTTTGTATCTAAAAAGACTGTGCAGATGAAAATATACATACTATAACAACACGCACACACAAAACAGACAGATACGCACACACACAGATCAACGGCTGACTCTGGAGCCGGGCGTGGAGCTGGGTTTTGGGTGTAAAAAACAACAAGAGAGAAACAAAGGGAAGTTCTTCTTAGCAGGAACATGGGGTAACATTTTTAGTCTATTAATTTACCCATGCACAGACACACACAAAACAGACAGACACGCACACACGGCAGACTCTGGTGGGCGGGCAGAGTCTGGGTTTTGGGTGTACAACAACAGAGAGGCAGACAAACAGAGTAATATCTATATGTTATTAACTTATAAACCCATGATGGCAAAAACAAAAAAATCTCGACTGTTGGGGATAAATGCGCTTCTGGTGTGAACTGCAGAGCGGAGCGGACTCCGTGTGCACTCCGCTCCGCGCCGCTTTGCGTATTTCCACGTCCAGTGTGAACCAGGCGTAAAAGCCAGCAGGAGAGAATGTTAACAAAGGGATGATGGGATATCAGAGGAGGATTACTTACACAACAGTCCTGCCCACAACTCAGAGTTGAATTTCTGATGAACTCCTGCTGTTCTGCACAAACTATGTTTCTACAAAATGACACAGGATTTCAATTTTGTCTAAAAATGGCGTAATCATAATTTAAAAAAAACTCTAAACATTGAGTTTAACTTCAACGTGTATTATTTTCCACACATATTATGGAAGATCATGCCATGTTGTTTGTTTTGTTTGATCTCTTGTTTTTCTTCTGTTACACTAGTATCAACATGTTGATCATCCACTGAGGTCTTCATTTATGTTAATTTTCCTCTAGTCTCCAGGATTTTGGGTCCTTCACCATCAGACAACATAGAACCAGAGTTGTATTTTTAAAGCTCATTTAATGGTACATCTGAGGTTTCTGATTATCTGATTATCATGCAATATTAAATAGATCCAGACAGAGATAGCATATTCTCTACTCTTTGGGTGTAGCTGTTGCCATGTTGAGACATCAGGGATTTACTTAGTAATTTAATAACTGGAGGAGTTGGAGGAACCCTACCAAAACATCACAGCTATTCATTGAATATAGAAATTGTCATGAGTAGTTCAGACATTGTAATGCGATGGACAGGATTTACTATTTTATTGCTAATAGAAGAAATTATTCCAATTTGATTAAAAAAAAATTATGTGTGCTAAGTGGAAAATTTGTGCATGCACACAGCAGTATGTGGAATTCTTTTGTTACAGATGTAGCATAAAGTAAAGTTCTTTTACTTTTGATTATTTTTCAACTGCAGAGGTACAGAGATCTCCACAACCTTGAGGTAATTGAAATAATCTTTCTTATGTTAGTATCACAAATGAAAGACAGTTCCCTTTATTTGTCAATACGTGCACTTCAGATCTTGCCTTTTGTGTTATCTTGTATTATCTATGTTCTGGAAGGGTGTTCTAGACTCTTTCATTTTACATGATTTGCGCACAGTGCAGTATGCTGTGTGAAGTAGCATCACACCAACCTACATAAAACCTCAAGTGTCAGCTTGTAAGTGGTATTGAAGGGATTTGGAAATACACATACGTCACAAAAACGTAAATGTTTGCATGAAAAAGTGACTGAAAATGTCATTTGGAAAAAAAACAGACAAAGACAAATCTCTAAATCTGTCTATGAAAATGTGACCATAGAAAGATCCCACGTTTAAATCCCATAGGAGAGGTGATAAAGATATTAACAACCTTTCCACTCCCTTATTTTCTTCCTGTTCCCACCCAAAATCCTACATTCGTCATTCTGGGTCCTCCAGCATCTCAACTAGCTTCTAAACAAGCAATTTTCAATCACATGATAAACAATTTCTAGCTCTGTCTCACCATTTTCTGCCCCACTGCAATAATGGGAAGGAATACAAAGACTAGAATCATATCCTCAGGAATATGCTCACAGTAATACAGACATGTTGCCACCTAAATGGAAATGTTTCTGTAAAGAAACAAGATAAAAAAGACAAAATCATGGGTTTGCAAAACTGCAGGCAGCGGCAACCACATACAAACTTAAATATTTGTCTTTAGTAGAAACCTCCTTGTCATTTTAAAAATATCTGGATACGTATTGCAGAATGTAAAGTTTGCACATATGAGAAGACGAATGACAAACAGGGAAAAAAAGACTAAATAAGAGGAAGATAGGAGTGTTTCCTGTTAGAATTCCACCCTAATTGACCTTTCTTGGTTACCAAGGAAACAGAAGCCTTGGCATTACATGGGTAATTACTGGTAATCTGACCAGTTTCTTTCCTTGAGTTGCTTGTAGTTAATCAACATAATTTGGACTCTTATTGAAACAGAGAAACACAGTTAACCAAGTATGACATTTTTAAGTACTTGAAAAACAAAATTATTCTTGGTTTACCTTTTTAGAATTGTATTACTAGCAGTTCATTGGTGTATATGCACACCCAACACACACACAAACTCCAACACAAAGGCACAGGCTTACAGCTACATGTGCTTGACAAAAAGGCAAGTCAGCAATTACGCATAATGCTCTCCAGGCAGTCACCATGATGTGTTAGAAGAAAGAAAACTCAGACTGACATCATGTCCCTTTAAAACAGAGCTCCGCCACAACGTGTCAGTGGGACATGTCTGCAGAGAGAGGCCTCCCCCACCGACAAATGCACGCTTCACACCGGCAAACACATATTTTAGCTAAATATACAGTAAGTCTGTGCTCGTTTGTGTTACACATAGTTAAACGGATCAGTCATCTGCAACAATTCTTTCACTGTACATTTCAGCAGTGGACAATATTTTTAAAATAGGAAACAATTTACAGTTTTATGAATGTAGATGGAAAAAAGAATTGAGGTCATGAGATATTTCCTGTATAAATAAATGTTATGGTCCACAAACAAGAAGAAAGTTTATTTGGATGACTTGAAATTGTAAGAATTCAATAACTGTTACTATCAATTCAATTCCAACTTGTAAAAATAATTAGTGGCAGAGGAATGGGGTTTAGTTGTAAAGGTCTTAGAAAATAAATGGTGGATAAAGAAACTATACTCTTACATGGGGATTTATAGTTATTAGATCGGGATGATTTCTGCAATTAGAGGCATTAGATTATAGTCTTTTCTATAATGTAACATTTTTTTAAATAACTTGTTGGAAATAACTTGTGTTATGCAAATTTGAAATTCTTCCGTAGGTGTGTGTATATAGACATTAGACATTATATTATCATTATTATGGAATATTAATGTTAGTGCAAGAACATTGGATATCAATTATTTGTGTGTCGGTGATATTAACATTAATAAGTTATCAACAGTCACACCATAGTCAAGTTATAAATACTTAAGGTTGGGAATAAAAAAATAAGTTTGTCTTCATCCCGCAACTATTTTGACCTGGAAAAATAATGTATATGTAAATGATTAAAAAAAAAAGAGCTGAAAAGTTAATGTGTGTATTACTCTTAGAATAAAGTGTTCAAATGTTTATTTTGCATGGGTAGAATTATATATGTGTGCTCGAGCTTGAAATAAATTAAGACATTTAAAAAATAAGGATTTTCCCATAATTTGGTCAAAGACAAAATTTAGGTTAAAACAAATAGATTAATCTGAGTCAAATACATCTTTATCAAAAAAGGAAATTCAAACTCATAAACCAATTCTCTTTTAATGCATTTTGCTGGTAAATACAACTTGTGAGATAGCATATGTTTTTTGTAAATTCATTTATAATGTTTTATTGGTGAAAGTATCCTATTCTCGTTAAATGAGCTAGGAGCTTGATAGCTATGGGAGCTGAAGCTGTTTGATAGCAAGGCGCAAACAGTTTTTTGCAAGTTGTTGAGTGTTGTTGAGCAAGTTCCACATTGTTTCTAATGGAAATACTGGCACCCTAAAAGACAGCTCTGCCACCGTCACTGTATGAAAATGTGTGAGAATGGGTTACTAGTAGTCTGAAGTATTTGTAAGGAGTTTAGTTCCTTTTTAGAGGGTAGACAGTGTTGCCACAAGGAATCATTTGCCTCCATCTTATCCTATACTTTGCATCCTCTTCAGCCACACCGACCACCATAATGTCCTCCATGAACCTCCTGTTTGGATTTCCCCAAGGCTCCTCCTTCTGATAGCTCCAATCTCAGTATCCTTTTATCAAAATAATCGCTGTCCCTACTCTCAGTGCGTCCAAATCAAATCTGGCGTCACTGAATTTATCTCCAAAACATCTAACATGAGCTGTCCCGCTGATGTATTAATTCCTGATCTTATCTGTTTTCATCACTCCAAAGAAAACCTCAACATTTTCAGCACTGCCATCTCCTGTCTCTTTCTCAAAGCTACTGTATCTACATACACTGTTATATTCCTTTGCAAAATGTACATTAGGATATAAATTTAAAACAGTATTGGTATTAAATAAATTTAATCATGCAGGATAAATTTAGAAATTGGCAATCAAAATTGAGTTAATTCTGTATTTTTTGGTCAGTGTTACTCTGCCCTAAGCACCAATCAAAGTCAGCATGTGGTCAAAATAAAGCCAGTTAAGCCAAAGGGAGAGTAAGGAAGTCAATACCAACCTAGTCATCTGCCGAAGAGGAGACTGCACAAAAACTGGAAATCATATAAGTAGGCATGATCTCACATATGGCTTCAAGAGTTATACCAACTGCACACAAGCAAGCCTATGCGGCCATACTGGGCAAACAAACTCTAAACTCCATTTATGCCAAGTTGGGTGTGTTGGCATCCAATCTCTGGCTGTGCGCTTCGTGTAGCTGGCATCAAAAAGTCATGAAACAACATTTGGTTATTCCCAGGAGGCAGCCGGAGTCATAACAAGAATGACACTTGTGTACAATATGATGCTGCTCACTTCTGCTGAGAATTGTGGCAAAAACTCTCAAGAGTCCAAATAGTAGAAATGAGTGATTTTAATTTGTTCAAATAATGTTCTAATCATCTAAACAAAACAGACTTTAGCATCTTAGTGCCAGATAGAAATCTAAAAGGACAGAAGACAGCACCCAGAAGGAATTAGATGTTTCACTAAACCCTCAATCCTGTATCTATTTACTCTTCTCGTTTTCTGCATATTTAAAGATGGGTGGGCTGACCGCTCTGACAGAAGTGATTGCTTTACCAGATTTGCTCATCAGAAAAAAAAAAAAAAAAAAAAAAATCCAGTACACACAAAGGGGGTTTTACGAGGTATCACAAATGCTATCCACCCCGCTACACAGACTTAAGCCTCAGAGGGGAAACAAAAAAAATGCCTGCAGTTTATGAAAGAGTCAGACATGGAGGAACTGGTGGAAAAGTCACTGAAGAGAGGGGTGACATTGAATGAATGAATAAAAGTGCAACTAGGAGAGACAGGGTCAGTGAGAGGGAGAGTGTTAACGCTTCACTGCTCGTTATGCCATAGGGCCTGTTTCTGCTGACCCGCTTTCTTTCACCGACACAGAGCGGACATGACCACACTCACAAAAACCTCTGAGCATGAACACTTACCACGTATGAACATTATTTACCCATTTCACTTCAGTCTGTGACCACACACAGCCACGTGAACGCCTCTTAAAGTATACACTTTCCTCTACTTAAAGCTGAATTGTTTTTTAACATGAAGGGATAGTCAAATTTAATAATCAAATTATGGTTTTTACCATTTAGGAAATATAAATACTCCAGACAAATATATATATTCAAAAAATCAAATAATGATATTAAGGGGTAAGAGAACACCAATAGTCTGTTAAACTCTTCTATCCTCATATTTTGCAGGGATATTTTCTATACAATACCTCAACTTTGAAAGACAAAATGAGAAAAAAAGATTTCAAAAATTCCCATTGCCAAATGTTAATACAGTTATTGCAAATGATGGGTGAAAGAAAAATATTCGGTCAATAACAAAAGTTCACCTAAAACACTTTGGGTATATATTTTGTTTACCAGGACAGAGGTCAAACATTTGTTTTTACACACTGTTGCTGCTATTTTGGTCCATTCCTCCATGCAGATCTCTGAAGCTGTCGCTGTACAACACCGATTATCAACTCTCTCTGGGACTGAGCTTTGGAGACCATTGAGGTTGTTCCAGGACCTTGAAATGCTTCTCATGAAGCCACTCTTTCATGACCCGGGTGGGATCGTTATTTAGCTGCGAAGATTCAACCCCGATTCATTGTCAGTGCCCTCACTGATGGTGGTAGGTTTTCAATAAAATTTCACTATACATGATGCCATCCATCCTTTCCTTCAGATGGACCCCTTTGCAGAGCAACAGACCCAAAACATGATGTTTCCACCCCCATGCTTCACAGTAGGACTGCAATCTTTGGATGCAACTCAGTCTTCTTTTTCCTTCAAACATGATAAGTTGGGTTTCTACTGAGACATTCCACACTGCTCACAAAAAATTAAAGGAGCACTTTAAAGAACCCATTAGACACATCAGATCTCAACATGAAGTTGGATATCTATACAAATAACGACAGGGCAGTGTCTTAGGAACAAAAGGATGCCAAGTCTTTTAATGGAAATAAAAGTTTTCAGCCTACAGAGGGCTCAATTGTGTAGACACCATAAAATCAGAGTGAAATCAAGATGTGACAGGCTAGTCAATTTTCTCCAAAACTTAATTTCCGCAACTCAAAATGCTTTTCAGTATCTTGTGCGGCCCCCACGAGCTTGTATGCATGCTTGACAATGTCGCGGAGACCACGAATGGTGTCTTGTAGAATTTCCTCCCAGATCTGTGTGAGGACATCCCTGAGCTGTTGTACAGTCTGAGGAGCAACCTGGTGGCGCCTAATGGACCCAAACATAATGTCCCAGAGATGTTCTATTAGGCTTAAGTCAAGGGATCATGAAGGCCATTTAATTGTTTCAATTCTTTCATCCTCCAGGTACTGCCTGCATACTCTTGCCTCGTGAGGCCGGGCGTTGTCGTGCATTAGAGAAACTTGAAATGACCTCCACATGTAGCACCAGTCCTGTTTTGAGGGTTTTCTAATTGTTGCCACTGAAGTGCACCTGTTGTTAATTCCATCAACACCAATACAGCTGAAATTGATTAACGAGGCCCTCAGCTGCTGAACCAACAAGAAAATGATCAGACAGGTTTAATTCAATTCATGCCAGGCCCACTAAAAAAAATCTCCTTTAATTTTTAGGAGCAGTATATATTGGGTTTACTGACTGCATGACATTCTCCCAATTGTCCCAAGAATCATACAATTAGAATAATGTGTTTCTTCTGAGTTTAATGGGATTTAAAAAAAAAACATCCAAGAGTGTAGAGCAGCTTTTTTACTGTGGACTTTTTGTTTCTCACTATGGCACCATACTTTCAATTTACAAAATATTAGTAATAAACCCTGAAAATAAAAATAGACAGTCTTTTGTGATTGTATTTTAGTCAGTGGTCCTTACGGCATCCCACCAAGTAACTTATTATTTCTGAGAGCCTCTAAAATTAACCAGGATGTTTCTGTGGAACAGAGCAATGATTTTCCCAGTTTTGAAAATTGACAAAAAAACAAAACCTCAAATCTATTTGTTTCTAAGCAATGTTGGGACATAGCTGTATGTACTCCTGCACAGCTATGATGAAATTATGTTTTGTAAAATGTAAAAAGAAGGCGTAGATGGAGGCCATTTAAGTACACAAAGAAAGCAACGTTCAATAATTATTAAATGTGTGGTTAACAAATGTATCTGCAAGGTTGTCTGATTTCCTCTGGTTCCTCTGGTCCAAAAATGTAAACCTAAAGCCTCTTGTGAGTGAATGCTAGAGAAACAAAATATATTTATGCTTACTTATCCTTTAAAATACAGTAACTTTAAAGAAGGATCCATATGCAATATTAATACTACATATTTGAATCACCAAAACAATTTTAGTTATAAACCAATACCTAATTATTCAGTGTTTAAATTTCTATTTTTAGTTTGTTGTAAAGACTAGCTTCAATTAGTAAAATTGAAGAATGTAAAGAGCATTTTATTTTTGTTTTTGCTCCCATTTGTAAGGAGATTAACTAATTTTCTAAATACACAAATCTATCAAATATTGTACACAAATCTCTCTAAATCTGATAGTGAGCACTTCTCCTTTGTTGAGATATCCATCCCACCTCACAGCTGTGTCATATCAAGATGCTGATTAGACAGCCTAATTATTGCACAGGTGTGCCTTAGACTGGCCATAATAAAAGGGCACTGTTAAATATGCTGCTTTCTTTTAATAAAATGTTATATTTGAATATGGTGTGACCACCATTTTCCTCATGCCATGAAACACATCTCCTTCACATAGAGTCAATCAGGTTGTGGCCGGTGGAATGCTGGTCCACTCCTATTCAATGGCTGTGCAAAGTTGCTGGATATTGGCAGGAACTGGAACGCGCTGGCTATGACAGAATTACTTAGTGCACTATAAAGCACATTTGTCTGTCTGTCCGAATCTACAATTTCAAAATTGGGGATCCTGGAAATTTTGCTGAATTCTCTGCATAGAACCAGTGTACATGGATCCTCACTTCTAGACTGAGAGATATAGACCAATGTGTTAGAACAATTTTTACAAAAAAAAAGTATTCAAATGTGTTTGTTTTTTTCTAAATAAACCATCAACGTTTTCATCATCCTAACACAGTGGATTCATACAGTGGTTCTAATATGCTCGTATTGATTAGGTTTTTTTTACCTGTTGAAATCTGTGACATCATGTTCGCCATTATAAAAAAAGGTATTGTAGTGATCATTGTGTCTAAACTGTTTTTAAAATCCAGGGCACTAGATAGTCCTGCACTATAGATTTTTTAGTAGTCAGGGACAAGGGAGGAAATTTGGACATAGATATTCGCCAATCCAGAGCATCCCAAACATGCTCAATGAGCGTCATGTCCAGTGAGTTTGCTGGCCAACGAAAGAACTGGGATGTTTTCAGCTTCCAAGAATTGCTCATAGATACTTGCAGCATAAAGCAGTGCATTATCATGCTGCAACATGAGGTGATGTTCTTTGATGTATGGCAGAACAATGGGCCTCAGGATCTTGTCACTGTACATTCAAAATGCCATCAATACAATGCACCTGTGTTCCAATACATATTTCTGCCCATATGTAACCCCACCACCACCAGGCCGCTTGATCCACAACATTGATGTTGGAAAAGCACTTAATCAGTTGACATCATTTGCCCTGAACAGTGTTAACTGTATCTGGTCACATCAGACACTATCTAGTTTTCTAGGGTTCCCAGACACACACACCCCAGACCAAAACGACACATTTTATAGTGGCCTCTTATTGTGACCAGTTTAAGGCACACCTGTGCAATAATCAGCATCTAAAAATGGCAGACCTGTGAGGTGGGATAGATTATCTCAGCAAAGGAGAAGTGCTCACTATCACAGATTTGTGTACATTATTTAGGGGAGAAATTGTTATTTTGTGTTTGTAGACAAAGTTTCAGATGTTTGAGTTCATCACATGACAAATGGAAGCAAAAACAAAAGTGTTGCTTTTATATTTCTGTTCAAGTATATTATACATGTTAGATCTTAAGTACTAATCAAAGAAGCCTTGGGTAGGCTATGGTCTTATATTCAATTTTGCTACCTAGGCATCCTTGAGACTTTTTGTTGTTTGCAGGGCATTTCTAATATTATTACCAGATTTTTTTTTCACTTATTTTCCTGGTATCTTATCATTTCCAGAAGATTTTTTTCTAGACGATCCACATATCCAACTAATTGCAATCCAAAGAGCTTTAATTAAGTCAATTTACATTAATAGAAATGTTTCACCTTGTAAAGAAATTTATTTTCAAGCTGAAGATAATTTACATTCTTTTGCAGTATTCTCATCTTTGTTATGACATTTCATAAATGCCTCACCTTCCAGCACCACAACCTAAGTAAATCAATTGGAAATCTTGTTTAGTCTGGCAAATTTCAAATCTGATTACTTTAATGTTGCTTTTATTAGTGTATCTGTGCTTCCTTATAGACTCTCCCTTTACACCTAAGGTTGTAACATCTCAATAACAGCCATTTCTTTAATCTGATGTTCATACCAGAGATTCCCTGAATCTTCCTCTTCCTCCTCTTGTTCTGTGGGATTCTGCTGCCACAATGTCACCAGGCGACACCTTTTTAATATCAATAAAAATATAGCAGACTACTTTGATATGAAAGTCAAGCCATGCAATGGGAAACTTTAGGTGTATTATTGTATTACGATAAAAGCATAATTTAAAAAACGAATAAAAAAACCTACAAATGAATAATTTAAAAAAATCTACAAATGAATAATAGTATGTTTTACTTCTGCCACACGATTGAACACTGTCCCTCTTCATGTTCAGCCACTTCTCTAGTGCCCCACTGACACACTAACACTAAAGCAAAGAGGATGTGGAGTTGAAAGATGAACAAAAACAAGTGCAATGACCTTTATTTGTGGGGGAATATATATATATATATATATATATATATATATATATATATATATATATATATATATATATATATATATTATATATATATATCTATATATATATATATATATATATATATCTTATATATATAATATATATATATATATATATATATATATATATATATATATATATATAATATATATATATATATATATAATATATATATATATATATATATATAACAGAAAGGACTCATGCACATCAAAGCAACAAATCTCTTAATGCAAAAAATAATCAAAGCATAAATTATTTATCCTTTAGTGTGATGATAGCTGTCACCGTGTGCCACATTCCCTTCTCTTTCCTCAATGTTATCTGTCAATCAGACCTCCCTTACTATAAGGCGTGACACACCCACTGGATAATATATATTTTTTCCACGCACATTTCACAAACCCTCAGTAGCTCGATGGTATATTTCCCCCATAAATCAAGCTCAGTGATCGAATTCGTGTCAGTATTTGAGTGTTTTCCCGTCCTTTCACCTTGTTTGCGGCTCGTGGACAGATGAAAAACCGCTGTTTCCAACACCCTGCATTTCATTCAGCTATTGAAATAAACTCCCCTGGTCTTACGGCGCCTTTATGGGCACACTTTAGCCAATAAAGCTGCTTAAGGGGTGCAGTTGCATGCGAGATTCATCTGATTTAGTCCGATTGAATTGTGCAGACTGCGTGATCAATGGAGCAGAGGCGCACAGCTGCACTGGTGCCTGCGCTCACCGCTGCACGGGGAGATGCAGCATGAATGTCAATGCCAGATGATCGCAAAGCCTCACTGTGGTCTGCAAACGACAGAGAGAAAAAATTCTGCTGGTCTTCTGTAAGCTCGGATGGGTCGGACTTGATCAGACAGGTGGGTGATGCGTCTTCCACCCATTTTTTTTTTTTTTTTTTTTTTTTCCAAGCAGTCCACGCTGGTCCACTCACCGTCACTGCGGACTGTCTGACTGCGCTGCAGGCTGTCTGCCGGATCTCCGCCGCGCTCCCCGGTTTCAGCAGGTTCTTGGTGAATCTCCGGGTGGATTCGGCTGCCATCTCCTCATCGGAGCGATTCCTGAGCACAGATTCACCGCAGCAGCGAGTCCCCGGTCCCCGCTCTTAAAATGAGCCACTGTTTACAGAGGCGCGCGCGCACACACAGACACACACGCACACACACCCATGCGCACCAGAGTCTGCACACACTCTCACGCCCGCCAGGAGCACGGCAGCCTTCACTGTGGTAACGTCAAGTCAGCTCCGTTGAGAAGCAGCAGGAATGAAAGGACTTTCGAAGTAAAATCGTTTAACCAACAAACAACACATTAGTCTTTAATCTTTGGAGAGGCTTTTATTTTGAAGCTAATTCACATTTTCCGGTTACATTTTCTGGCATTAATTTTATTGGGGAAAAAATAGAATTTTTCGCACTAATAAATTGGCAGATTTTTTTAAACACAAAATAAAACAGGTTATGAGTGTTTTTTATTATACAGTATATATGTTGATTCAATTATGATTCAGCAAGAGAATAAAGATGTAACTGTTGACTGAAATATTTTACGTCATTTTTTTTATATTACGCATGCACAAATTATGAAAGCTACCACATTTCAAATCGCAAATCTCATTCAACCATTAGTAGTCAAGTCACAATCCAAAGAAGGTTGGAGCAGTTTACTTTTACAGACGATCGGATGAGAAGGAACTAAAACGTGGCAACACTGACCCCTAGCGGTGAAAATGACAAGTGTCCTCCATCCTAAAATAAACATTTATTTTTTTGCTTTCAAATTTCTAAAGTTTTTAGGTCTTTTATTGCTGCAGCGTTTCAAACAAGGAGTGCATGCATTTTAGAAGAACTGAAAACACAAAAACAGACACAGCATGAATTCTGGTATAGATGCTGTGTAATAATATGGCAAAGCATCACCTTGGCAACTGTGTGGTGCAGTGCTGAAGAGTCTGACTCTCAATCAAATAAGGTAGTAGGGCTGATCTTTTTTTCTTACACATCTTAAACAACCGTTTCCTGTTGTCGATCCTGAAATATTTTATACCCTGCATATTTATCATTTTTCTTTTGTTTCACATACTCTCTACACAACAGCAGCTCTGCAGAAACAATGATGACTCAGCTCTGCCATGTCACGTGTTAGACAAAGGAAATAAGTAAAAGATAAGAGACTAATATTGGAAATATTGGCACATACTGCTTTGTAAAGTCATCAAGTTCAATGTTAAACTTTGTCCAAATCCCAGAACATTTAAAAACAAGTGAAATTTTCCCTGTTGTCAGTCCACGCATGGCTGCAATGGGAAATATTTTTAGTTGTCATTTATATTCGACACTTTCACTACTTTTAATTAGTAAAAAAGCTGAACATCAACAGTTACTTGTATTTATTTATTTATTTTTAGTACCAATGTAATCTCATAAAAACAGTAGTTGGAATACATGTATGAATGTAAGGGAATACTGCCATCTAGTGGACATATAGAAAAAACTGCAAATGATGTTCAGAACTCTAAAATTAAATATTAAGTCATTTGTTCATGTCTACACGACTAAAACAGGACTCCAGATAATTCAATTAAAAAAAATCTTAATTAAAACATAGTCATGGGCACACATATCATCAAATTCTCACAACTAGTAAATGTCCAGGAATGTCAAAGCCTGATAAATATCTCTGAAACTTCACAAATCATTTCCTCGAAGATCAGTAATCAAATGCAGCAAAACACATCCAAAATGAAGATAAAAACAATCCAGCCCTTAATAATCAGATGCCTAAACCTCAGTCTTTCCCTCTTTTTGGTTTAGTTTGGTTATAAATCTATTTCTGTAAAGCTCTGGCTGCAACTTAGCACATTTTTTTTTTCAGCTGTGAAAGCTGCCATATATTCAGTAAATCTCCTCACAGTCAAAGATTTGAGACAAATATAAGTATATTTTCTTGAATTAATTCTGCTCATAAGGGTTCTTGCGTTTTTTAAGCTTACAACCTCAGGGTGAATTACGCTCATGATGAAATTCTAGTAAACATGATCCAACTTTTATCTGTGCGAAGCAGGTGACTCTTATATACTCTTATCACATCATAAGTAGGATTTACTGATTTTATGCATAAACTTTTTAAATTTAGTTAGATTAACAACCCAGCTTTTACTAGAGTTAGTAAAGAACAGCAACATAGAGGGAACTACAATGCATCTCATCAGCTAAATGTGGATGTCACTGCAAAATAAAAGCCATTTTGGACACTTATATTTTACTGTCCAAGTTCACAAAAATTGAGTTTTACATGGAATCAGTATGTCATGTGAAAAAAGGTGGAGCATGTCCCTACATTATAAAACTGAACGCTTGTGTTCACTGGTTATGTTTTGATGAGTATCAGCTTAAGTATAATAATCAGTTTCCATACATCTTAAATCTATTCAGTTTAAAAGGAAAATGTGAGGGGGACTTACAAATAATTAGTAACACATTATTGTGCATTTCAATTGTTCATTTTCATTAATCACATTTAAAAGTATTTGACATCAGACTTAAATTATAACAACATGAAATGTCAATCAATTTTTCTAACTTGATGGATTTTCAAATCATAATATGACCTCAAAGATTTTACATTATAAACCTTACCCTTTTTTACTTTCAAGTCTGGTTGTGGCAAGACATTTAAACAGCAAATATAGTTTGGTATTTGTCATGTAGATGTCCAGAAATAATAAAGGTCAATGCAAAATGGACATGATTTGAAGTCCTGTGGTTGGTCCTTTTTGTCCTTTTTGCAAAACCAAGTCAACTCTTGAGACTTTTGCTTCAAGTTTAAATTGGTTCAATAAAAAATTAACATTTTGCTCTCAAAAATGTCATTATAGCTTCAAAATAAGTGGAGGTGACACAATCACTGGCAGATGGCGTTTCTCTATCCCAAATGAGCAGAGTGAAACTTAGAAAAAATATATTAGACCTGACTGTTATGCCTTTGGTATACAAACAAATGCACAGGTCCCAAGTCTCGAGGTTGAATATTGTAAGCATGTTGGTATATGGGTGTCTGTTAAGTGAGTCTGTAGACCAAATTGTATTGTTTTTTGTTTTTTTTTCTCTCTCTTTTGCTTTTCTATCTGTACTTGTGAATAAGTGGAATAGAGGACCCCTTGAAAATGAGGTGTTTCATCTCAAGGGAAAAATTTAAATTCAAATCATTTACTAAAACATTTTAAAAGACAAGTTTGAAGTCCTTGAGGTTGAGTCCAGAGTCAAGTCTTAAGTTTCCCTCCTTTGAGACTTAAGTGTGACCTCAGTCCAGGTCTTCTTCTCTGGTATGGAACAAAAGCATAACATTTACAACTGACAGTCAGAATTAGGAATGAAGTCATGATGAAGAGTCACTGTCAAGCACAGGAGAGATAAATCCACTCATGACTCCATATCAGATTCCTCCATATTTTGAAGCTTCTTTCTACTATCCTGACAATTCTGTTCAATCAAAGAGTATTAACGTGCTTTGAATTTTTTTTTTTTTTTTTTACTTTGTCTGCACTAAAAGTGAGTTGACGGACAAAAGATGAAAGAGCGTGTTCATAAAGAGAATCTCAGATAGCTAATTTTTCATTTAAGGGACCACGGCTATTTAGTTCTGATTACTGAAAACTGTCAGGAACTGGTTAATGAGAACCTAAAATGCAGAAGAGATCAGGCTTCATAGCAGGAACTTAATGCCTTTAATGAACAAACTTAAACATGAACAAACTGTGGAACATGGGAGGAACACCTGAAAACCAGACACTTAGATGCACCAAGAACAAATGAGACGAACAAATCCAAACAGTTGCAACAGTTTTTCAAATGTCTGGAGGAGTCGACCTGCTCCCTAAGCAATCCTCTTTCCACCAAGAACCCTGTCTTTGGAGGTTTGGGGCAGAACTGGCCAGACGTGGAGCAGTTTTGCCCACATTTCTCCAGTGGAATCTCTGCCCTCATCTCATTTACTCCACTCTCCAGCAGACTGAATCTATCCTTTCTCTCTAAGAAAGACAAGACTCAACTACTTGATGCTCTTGTGGACCCAATAGGTGCACAAAAATCTCAAGTGGACAAGGAAAGAGCACTTTATCTCTGTCAGTGCAAAAAAAGTACACGCTCTCCTGGCTGTTATTCAACAGATGTTTACCAAAGCCATGGCACAAGGGGCTTACTGAAAAACAACTCACTGGAAAACAACAGTGGAATCAAGCAGGCATCACTAACATAGATACTGGGCAATCTTTATCCCAGATACTTTCTAATGCTAAAAATGGAGGGTTGGGGAATCTTTGTCTAATGTCACAATGCTCTAAAAGGGTTTGGGTCATTGGTTAGTTTCATGGTCTGAAAGACATGTATTGTCATATCCCCATGTATCAAAATAATAGTTCAAGGAAATGTAAACCTCTGGTTCAGATTGACATACAAAGACAACAGTCAGTGTAAAAACAGGCCCCTTGGAATAAAGTTAAAAATTCTTACAGCATTGGCAGATTTTCTTTAAATAAGCTAAATAGTCTGCCAATGGGGTAAGAAAAATTGTCTTACCAAGAATCCTTATTTTGTGAAAAACAGTTCTAGTCACTGAGACACGTTTTCTCAAAACCTTAATAAGATTTTTTTTTTTTGCAAGACACAAAATAAGACCACTTTACTTGGAACCCAGTTAGAAACTCATCTGCCACTTTTCCAACATTCCCATACCTCCACAGGTATATTGTCTGGATTAACTGCATATGCACTCCTCTTCAAAATCTTCCTCATCCTTACTGAGGTTTGCTTCTTTCTGCTCCACAATACCCACTTCTACTTGTGCTAACATTTCCCTCTTTTATCAGATCTCCTTACATCTTTCCATCACATTTATGGAACCTTTCAGCACATTCCCATCCCTGTCCTTGATCACCCACTCTATGTCCTTCCATCTCTATTTCTCTGCTTTACTGACCTTTACAGATCTATCTCCTCCTCCTTTGTGTCCAACATGTCATTCAAGTCTTTTGGCCTTTGCCACGCCCACCTCTGCTTTGTACTGCATCGTCATGAATTCTCATGGGACCACATTTTCTTGGCCAATCTTTTTGTCGTAACACAAATGAAAGTTAACAAAATACTAACAAAAAAACGGTAAACGGTGGGTCCTTCACGGCCAATTCATGACAAAACTATAGCACAGTGCCATAAAACAGAAATATATATAAAGTAATACCTATACAAACCTAAACCAAGAACAATAATGGCTCATCGAGTAATTCTTATTCAGAAATGAGAAAACTGTAACCTTAATTACAATGGAGACAAATAAAACAGGTAGCTAGCATTAAAATGACAACCTCTTTAAATGGAGAAACTAGAGAATTCATTTTGTACAAATACAAAAGACTTGATGCCACTTGGCATCAATTGCAAATGAAAACAGTTGATTAAGTGAGAATCTTTGGGGTTTTCTTCTGCCACAATGAGTCAAGCAATATTGGTCATGCTGCACAAAATAAGGAATAAAACTAACACAAGTCAATTCCTGATAATCTTAGATATACTAAACTTTAATTTACTCAAAAACTCAAATCACCTATTTTTGTGTGTAAAATGTTCTATTTGTTTTTTCCAATAAATACGTAACTTTAAAAATAGGATTGTGTTTAAATAATTTGCTCTAATAAACTTTTATGGTCTTTTTAGTTATGTTTTCATGCACAGTTTTACAACAAAGTTATCTACAAATGATTCAATTTGAGTATGACAGTTTTTATAATTCTGTTTTTTTCGCTTATTAATATACAAGCATTTCTGTTAAATTCAATCACCTTATTTCATGTCCAAAAAACATTAAGTGCCTTTCAGTTGTTCTTTGCCATCATTTTAAATTGACAAGCACTTTGTTATCATTTTAATGTACTTAATAATAAGTACTGAGGCCTTCAATATCTTTAGGTGCTGATTCCAGCATTTAACCTCTGGGTGGCAGTATCTCTCCATATTTAGTTCTGAAAGCTCCTGTCTGAAAACCAGCCTTTCTTAGTGGAATGATTCAGTGACAAATGCTTTATTTGGATGGATTTTTAGTGTGTGATACTCTTTTTTTATTTTCTTCAAAGCCTCAAGCTTTATTCTGAAGTTATCTTGAGCAAAAAAATCATTTAAACTTTATGGGGAATTTAGCTTTTCTTTTTACTTCTGCTGCTCGTGGTTGTGCCACAGCTTTTCCCGACAGTAGGCTTATGGATCCCACAGGGAAGGAGAACGAGAAAGGAAAGTTCCTAAAGAATTTCCTAAAGGAACACGCAGGTTTAAAATGAATGGATGCTTGTGCCCTAGAAAAATTAATATGTTGGCTTATGTTTCCTGGCTTGTGTTTATAAGTTTAAATTGTGTTTTTTTTTTCTTTCTTTTTATAATGAATAGGTAGTCCTAACACAAGTACTAGATACTTGCCATTAAAATATTGAAAAGCTAAGGAGTTTGAAGGGTTTTTTTTTTTTAAACTGTACCTTTATTAGAGTAAGACATATTAATATGTAAGCTTCTCAGGAAAATGTTTTTGTCTTTGCACAAATCAATGATTAATTTTGGAAGCAGCTGTTGTGTAATAGCTAACCATCATCACCGGATGTGAAGTACCCCTTTTCTTCTGCTACAAAGGTTTCATTACATTCATTTATTGTAGCTCAATGTCATAACAATCATGGTCTCAAGGTAAAAAAAAAAAAAAAAAGTGTGTATAGGAATTCATATCATTAGCTGATCAGTGAAAACACCATCCTTCATTACTGGGCAAATATAATTAATCTCAAATGTGTAAATGCTACCAATAAGAATGTTTTGAAAGTTTAACATGTTCTTAGAAACTTTCAGTATGCATTACCCTATCATTCTGTTAGATGTAGAGTTTATATATATATAAACTCTACATATATATATATATATATATATATATATATATATATATATATATATATATATATATATATATAGTTCTGTTTTTCAACATATTTCCTTCAGTTTTATTTCTACACATGTCTCCCATTCTGTAGTAGGTTAGTGTTTTAACTTGAAACTTTTACAAACAAAGCTGCATTTGCAGGGGTATTTTGCTACTTCCAAAGCCGTTTTGCGGCATATTTGACTTATTCACATGTATGTCAAAGACTGATAAGAAAACAGTAGAAATGTAGAAAAAATAAATGTTTTTAGGCCCTAAAAAACAGTTATACAGCTGTTGTTTCCATGTCACTGGGTAATATTTTACTACAGTTTTGCTAAATAGATTGAAGTTATAACTATCTGAAGTGTTTATAAATATGGACTATGCAAAAGTCCTCATCATTTTTCCTTCCTTAAAGTGACACAAATTTTTCCTGCAAGACTTTTATTTTGAAAATAGTAGAGAAACTTTTTTTTCACTGTTCACTTTTTCTTTTTATTTATAACTACTTGAACAGTTGCTGACTAAATTGCACTATTTCTAAGACATATTCCTTTACATTTTTTATAACTTAGCTATTTTATAACTGTAATTTTTAACATAAGTAATTGATATAAGCGCTGATTTCAAACAACGCAGGAAAAAATAAATCTGTATTCACCTCAGAGGTCCAGATGTGGTTGTTGGAGCCAGATATAAATGGGAGTTGAAACTGATAGCTGTGTTGTTCTAATTCTGTTGTACATTTAAAATAAAGAAGACACAAAAAGCAATCTAGAAATTCTCACAAATTATAAATTAGTAGCAAAATTTGTGATCCAATTCATGATGTTTGCACTAGGAATTGTATCCAAATCCCAGTCTTGAATATATGACAGAGAGAGTTAACTTACAGGTGAAAAGGAAACAGGGGAATAGGAAAAAAGGAATTGAAGAGGGTTTGGAGAAATGTTGGGTCTCTCCAGGCTGGAGTTGGACAGAGTGCAGCTTTAGGCAGCCTATATTTCTTGTCAAGTTCCCCGATTCAATAACAAGATAGCACTCTATAACATCCACAGGTTTCTCAATTCAACACTATCTTGAGGACAGAAGAAAGAAAGAGCCCATTCAGAGCCTAAAGGGAGAGCCATGCGATAGCATTTCTGCAGGCCAAGCTTTGCCCAAGTGTATAATTCTAATTTCCTTTTTCACAAGCTAACACACGGGGAGTCCGCGTCCATCTGCAGTTGCACTCTGTCCTGTGGGAGGAACAAAGAGGAATAGTGATCTCTCTTGGAGTGTGTATGGGCAATTATTTGAAAGTCATGGATAAAATATGAAGAGAGTAAGAAACTGGACTTGTCTTAGGGAGTGGGGAATAGGAGCTTTTGCCAGGAGAGGACAGGCTGATGGTGGATATACAACCAGAGACTGTCATGGAGGGAGAATTGTTTTGTTATTGAGTAGTAGGATGAGAGGAAAATATATAAAATGTCAAATAACCCATGTGGGGTTCTGGAACAGCCAAAGAACGGTGAATATCAAGTATCCAGTAAACAGTATATATAAATATAAAGCAAAATTTCTAATTTATGTAACTGGTCTGACAACTATGTCAATAAACTCAAATTAGCATTTTCTAAACACAAAAACAGAAAAATCAACAGAAAATAATTTCAAAGCAAAAGCCTGCTCATAAGCTTTAACAATAGACTCCATTTTTTTTCTTGAAACACCATCTGTGTAACAAGACCTGCTTTACTTGTTTGCACAACATCTTTATTTGCCAAGTCACTTCAGAGCAACACAACTCCTAGTCAAAACTTAGGAAACGTGCACTCACTTGACATTTGAGTAATTATGTTTATCACTGTTCTTTCATAATCGGAGCTCCTCTTGAAGTGCAGATGCAGTAAACAGAAAGCTGATACACTTGATGTTTATGTCAGAGATGAATTTGTTCATAAAAAAACATCTTATAGCAGCACGCCGTAACAAATGGACAGGTCAGAATTCATTTCAAACCTCAGGGGTTTCAGAAAAGATTCAGGCTGGCAGGAGCAATCGCCACATCTCTCTGCACACACACAGACGTAAATGTTCATTTGGTCAGTTGTGTTTGTGGATTTTTCCCTGAACATGCGTGAAAAATGTTCCCTATAAGGTCTTGACCACCTTTAATTCAAACCCTGCAAACAAGAAATTCTTCTTATTTACGACTATGAAAAAAGGTCATTAAGTTTTTCAAACAATCAATAATTTGCTTAATATTATCCACAGATGGGAAGAGTTATCTCAAATAAAAACCACATGTTTTGCATTACTTTGATATGAATGCGCTTGGACTCTGACAAAGCATTAAACAACAGCAAGGTGTCTTCTTTTATCTGCCAAACACAAAGTCACGCACATATGTGAGGCATCGCTGTGAGGGCAGACGTCCATGAGATGCTCTTTTTATTTGTTTTGTGCTTCTACTTTCTGCATCTCCTTTTGTTCTTTTATAAATGAAAAGTGATCGTCCTGTCTTGCTTGTCTTTCATTCCCCCCTCTGCACGTGTGTGCGCACGGCCGTTTGAGAGGAGCGCCTGGTGCCTGGGGTGAAATCAGCCAGATAAAAGGCAGTGATGAGGTCTGGATCCTCAGTATCATGACAGCTGTAGATTAAATTAACAAACTTCTGACAAATCAAACAGTTTTTTTTTTATGTCTCCCTCTCTCTTTTCCTCTCTTTATCCCTCCTTACCCATTGAGCCTTCATCAGACAAGCTGGGCGCGCGCTTAAAACAAAATGGATTTCATCTTTAAGGGTTTGAGGAGGCTTTGAAACGGCACCAGCTGCCGAGCTTCGTTGTCTTTTTTTTTTTTCTCTTTTAGACTTGTTGGCTCACTTTTTCTCCCCACAAATACTTCAACAAACTTGAGCCGTATTGTGACAGATAAAGGTAGAGTATCAGCGCTTCAAAACTTGACAGTAATTGAGAGATAAAACAGGCACATTTAGCAGGTTCTGAGAGGCCCGCTCCGTTCAGCACATCAAACGTTTGCACTTAAAATTCCCAGGAATGACAGAGAGCAGAGCTGTGCTTCTGCAGCTTTTAAACTTTGCTGTAATAACTTGTTAGCACAGGCTAAAGTGCTCAATTCTCAGTTGAGCAATGGCAATGTGCAAATGTATTTCAGATCCACTTAGGGTGAAACAGGTGACACACACATATACATTGTTTTACCACTGAATTAATAGGTAGGGCTGGGTATCGATTATAATTTCCAAAAATGATTTGTTTCGATTTACAAAAGCCTGGATCAATTTGATTCCAATTTCTTTTCAATTCTTCAATTCAGTTCAATTTTGAGTTTACATATTTATACACATTTGATTAGAATACAGTAATACTACAATAATTTTTGAATATATTTATATTAATCTGATACCATTCTGTAAAAAAAATGAGATTGTTAATAGCATACAATGTTACATGGTTTCTCAAAAGAAGTTCAACGAAAATGTTCAGATCATTTACATTGTTAACAGTTAACTTCTGGAGGGCGTTTCAGTTTGGTGGCAAGAGTTTGGAAAAAGTCAAGCCAATGAGTTTATAATGTTCATTTAGTCAGCAATGTATGTTTAGGTCGACCAAACAGCATTAGCCGTCCTATGGGAAATTCCATTAAACATTAGCATCAAACTAGCTGACTTTAGCTTCATGTGCTAAATTGATTTATATTTTTATGAATGTTAAGCTTAAGTCAATTTGTATCAGTTTATTGATTTTATTAACCCAGGCCTAAAAGGAGCTGTAGGAAAATATATTGAGTCTTTGTAGATGATCAACCATATTGATTTTATTTAGGCTTTTAACATGGAACTTTAGCTGCAGAAATTAGTGAAATAATGTAAAAATACTTTAACTACATCTAGATAGATAGATAGATAGATAGATAGATATCATTATTTGTCATCGTCACAGGTACAATGACAATAAAAGTGCCCTCTGGTCAGTGCAACACTCATACTTTAAAACAAACCATGGCAAAAAATTTCAACTACAATAATAAATGATACATACAAAAACATAAAAAATGCTGGCAACTGAAATCCAGACATTAAAACAATTTTTTGCTAAACCTGATAGGAGTTAAAATGGTTATAACCAGAGAAAAGAATAATAACAATAAAATGATTCAAATACTAGTTTTAAGAGTGTCTTAAAATGGAAGCTTATTATTTTCTTCACATGGACTTTATTTGTGTATGTCTGTGCAGAAACATCTTTGAAGGGAAATTAAATGTATATACTTATATACCTTTACAGTCACAGTCCCATTCACCCTTGCACACACAAATGAACACACGTTTTGCACAAGGACACTTTGACACATGGAAGGCAAGACTGAACCTAGGATCTTCCGTTCAGACGTTGATCACAGCTCTCTACATTCAAAAATATTTAAATTTTCTAATGTTTAACATTTTGTTTCATAACGGAATTTTTTAACAGCCATCATTTCTTTTAAGTCATTGTTTTTTCCAGCTTTCTATTCAAAAAACTAGTCAATTATTGCAAACGTATTGGAATGAAACTGATTTTAATACTTGAAAACAATCACATCTACTGGGTGTATTAGTCACCAAAACAACCAGTCACTAGCTATGAAGTATGAATTATTTTACTCATATGTCAATAAAAAAAAATACATTAAATAAACTGTGCTAGAATTCTGAAACCAAACACCCTGTCACTAGAGAGCAGTGTTGGGCAGTTCTGACAGACGATCTCTACAGTGGGTGTGTGCATGGGAGAGAATAAAATAGGATAAACTTTCTCAGAAAGCCAAAGCTGCAGCAGCTGGCCAAACAGACAGAGCAGGCGATCAAACTGGTGCTGCGTGTGTGACTGTGTGTGTGTGTGATGCCGAGAGAAGGAGAGGAGTGGTACATGCTCCTAAGGAGAGTCCTTCTTCTCGCCTGACTCCTCAGCCCCTTTGCTCAAACCAACAGAATTAATAAGCTCGTTTGCCAAGAAAAACACTCTAATCAGTGGGTTTCCTCTCATTAAAAGTTAATTAGTTTGACACAAGTTTCCTGCAGAAGAAAGTATTGGCCACTTAGAACTCATTAGAGCAAAAGGAAAACATCAAACTGAGGAAAGGAGGACGAAAGGGTTGAGAAAGGAGGAATGAAGCAAACACACACGCTCAAACTCCGTAACATGCAGCTCACACCGAGAGGCTCACGCGAGCTGGCACCTTTACAAACATGTGCGTTACTTTGTCATTTCAAAATGTTAGTGACATATGTAAACACACATGCCAGAGCATATATACAGAGAGCCGCACATAAGTACAACACTTATATACACATGTGTATTCGCATGCATTGGTATGTAGGATTGCCACGCAACTCAGAAACGATGCCAGGGATCGTTAAACTTTTTTGATTTAAAGACAGTCATGTTGCTGACTTTTTGTTCTGCATAAAGTTAATACGCATATATGTGTGTATTTATATGTATATATATATTTTAATCTTATGGTCTTTTCAGAAAGAATTGGACAAATTGCACATCATTGTAATCACCTACTGAGCCGCATTATGTCATGTATTGTATAAACCGAGGCTTAAACTCACTTATACAGTGTGCTTTTAATTTTCATGCTTGGCTTAATTATTAACACTGATATAGACTCAGGGGCTGAGCCAAGAGTTTTTTCCTTTTTTTTTGAGGGGGGGACTTTTTGAAGGGCTTTTTTTTAATAGTAAAATTACTACCTTTTATGACTTTTGTTGACCAAATTCCTTCTTAAGTTTATCAAATACCCTTTAAAGCAGAGGAACAGGGTCGGTAAATAACATTTTAACATTTACAGTCTATCCTCTGGCCGCACATGTATCCGTGTGAATTAGATGCTTAAGAACAGCAGACCGTGGTCTGGGACACCTTCGCTAACGTAAAGAGCTTTTTAGAAGAATAAAAAGTAGCATTTAAAAGGAGATACAACATCAAAATTGAAATAATAAAAATTGAAGAAAAAATAAAGATCATTGCACTTAAGAAAGTGGTGGTTGCAAAAACCTAAAACAATGTTTAGAGGAAAAAGTTCCATTTAGGGGGCTTTTCTATTTTTTTTTTTTTTTAATAACATGTAATATAATGGACAAAACTAAAAGTTGCCAAAATTCAGTTTATTAACTTATATGGATTACGTATTTGAGTTCTAATTTATTTACTTTTTATATTTATCATTTATTCTCTTTTTTCTTTGCTATCTAAATTCCCCAGAAGTACAGACTACTCTAAAAACACTCCAGAAGAACTTAAAAAGAACAGAAATACTGACACTTACAGGTATAGAAAAACAACATGTTAAAGGATTTACACTAACTGCTAAATAAGAAGGGCTTAATTAAAAGGAAGATTTATCACTCAAAGCATAATGCTGCAATTCAATTACTTTGCTATAATGTGTGTGTTTTATGCTCAGCCTGCAACACCAAAGCAGGTGGGGAGAGATTCCTAACATTCAGTTCAATTTTTCAGTCAGCACTCTGCTAAAGGAAATTAAGACTTATTTTACAGACACAGAAGAAAGGAGTTATGAAGGATGTGGAAGTGGTTTGGAAAATGCAAACGGATTCTAAAAAAAAGGACAATTACAGGTTTTTCAGATGCCAAGACAAACAAAAAATACCACTCTAGTGCTGACAATCCTCTAAATTACATGTGATGAATCCAACTCCCTCGACTGAATGTGTGTTTTGTCTCCTTACAAAGTGAGCCACCCACACCCTCCCCATTTCCTCCTTCGCTCCATCCATCCACTGCTCAACAGTCTCACTGATCTGTCCAGTCTGCTCAGACTTCCTCTCGTTAATGAATCATGAAGTTTGACTTTTACTCCTTAATAAGCAGTGTTTTGCAGAGAGCAAGTGGAAGGCCTGGTGTTTGTTTTTGTTTAATTAAGCGAGCAGGTTCCGTGGGCACGGGGCTCAGTGAGGGAGACGTCCCAGGGCCCAGAGAGCAGCACTGGGGCAAGGAAATGCTGAGAGGCAGCTTGTGCTGCCAGGTGGCTAAAAGACGAATGGGTGCAGGCACAGACTAAGACGGGTCAGGAAACATAGTGGCATGCTGCTGTGAAGTGATGAACAATGACAGGAAATGTTCTGGAGAAAACACACCGGCTAGTGGTGAAAGAAGACTGGAAAGATAGAGGGAGAGGAGGCAAAGAAAGACGTGGAGTAAGAAAAAAAGGGGCAATGTTAAACAAAGACTAAAGAAAAGTTGGTAAAGATGTATAGAAAGGGTGGAAAATGGAAAAAATGACTAGAGAAATAAAATGCTTTGGAGAAGTATGAACTTTGGCTTAGTGTATGGCGAAGTGTATGTATGTATAGGAAAAGTGGATTCTTTATGACCCAAAGGCTCTATATTACACATCAAAGTCTAACTTTCAAAGTATTATTGGAAAATATTTTGAGTTGCATGCTTTAACTTTGACTTTTACTGTCATGCACACAACAGGTTTTCAACAGCTACAAGTAGAATAAGAAAAATAATGCACATTTCTGAGGTAAGCTATGTCAATTAATCCTGTTAGTCCCATTATCCATCCATCCATCCATCCATCCATCCATCCATCCATCCATCCATCCATCCATCCTTCCATCCATCCATCCACCTTCTTCTTCTGCCCATCTGGAATCGGGTCACGGGGGCAGCATTGAGAGCTTCTGAGCTGTCCTGGAGGTCGTCGGCCAAAGGGAGAGTAACCTCACCTCGTCTCTTTGGGCTTGATTTGACCGGGGCCAGTGGGAGGAGCCCCAGTCACTAGGCACTTGCCTGTGAGCCCAAACTCCAAGTCTGGCTACAGAGTAGGGCTCCAGTGATACCAAACCAGGCAAAGTAAGGTAATCTTCAAATGTACTTCTCATAAAGTGGGTTCTGAGCCCGCTTATTTCTGAGCCCTAGCTCTGTCTGGGCAAAAACCCCAAACCTCAAGCTCTCAAACACCTCCAGAATGTTAAGGTGGCGGTTCACAGAGGGGCTGTTCACAAACAATTTTGAATAAAATATTTTTTTGAATAATGCGTGTAATAGAGTGGGGTATCACTACCAAACTTTGAAATTTTCCAGTTCAAATTCCTTCATTTTGTATTATGATTAATTGCAGTCATTAAAAAATCAATTTATATATATATTTTTAATTTCTGTTGCAAAATTGAATTTGATAAGTTATCATTAAGTCTTTACACAGATAGTCATGTACAATGAGCAAAGTTTGAACTTTAAAAAGAGAGCTATAATTTCTGATACTTTAGACAGTTAAAAAAATGTTTTTTATCTTAAGATAACTTCTGAAAATAATTTACTCCATTAATTTTGCGCATGACTATGAAATTTTGTAAGTAAAAATCATTTCATATGAATAATTTTTAAATGTATTTATTATATGGTCCACCTTTACTTTTTGGAGCATCTCTAATCTTTTTTTTTTTTTTTTTTTTTTTTTTACAAAAATGAATGCATAAATGTGCATAATTTCATGATCATCTAATGTGTCTAATAGGTAAGCTTTGAAAACCTCAGTCTGTCTATGTCTGTGCCTTGTGTTTTTAGGGAAAAAGAGGTTTTGATTTTGAGATTATGAGTTTGTAATCAGATCTTCTAATAACATTTACTGTAAATAAAATAAACCTAAGATAGTTATTAAATACTATTTACAATGAATATTAGTTCATTTCACCTCAGCGTCTGACCTTTACAGTTTGTATCATTTTTAAAGCACTCTCACCTCTTGTCTAAAACACAAAAAAGTGCACTCCCTCAATCAATTTTCCCTTTTTTTGACAGCAAAGAAAAAAGCCCATTACACACTGATGTCATGCTGACATGTCTGAAGACATGCAACAAAAGAAACTGTATGCTTAGATGAAATCCTTCTGATAATTTCAAGATTTTTTTCATAAATATTTAAAGTCATTTGTAAAAAAAAATCGAATAACACACAAAAACTAAGTTAAGTGTCAAAAACATAATCAAAAGGAAGTAAATTAACCCCCAGTCGTCTCTAAACTCATCGGTGCCAATCACATCAGCTGTTTATTATGACGTAAAAATGACGTTACTCCCCACCCCATTAGAATAGCTTCATTTAAAATTTAGCATGAAAGCGATGATCTTTGTAGCAAATCCTGGAAACTGTAGTTTAGTTAATCTTTGCCTGGTTCACATTTTTCACATTATTTTGACCTTGTTTTTGCTTTGTTTTCAGATTTATACATTTTTATTTTGTCTCTGCCTACTTGATCTTTATTATATAACAGTTTCATATGCAGTTTCAGGTTCATTGTAGAAATATTGTGTAAAATAATGTAATAAATGTAATAGAATAAGCTCTAAAAGAGAACGATATCAAGCATTGTCACAACAAACTGTTTGAAGAGAAACTATTAGAGAAAATTGTAAAAGTAGAAGAAATTGCTCATAAAGGCAACAGACTACCAGGGCTAAGATAGAATAAATGAAAACAATTTTTAATTTGAACTTGAATTTATTTCTAAAATGTGAATGAGTCAAAATATTCAAAGGTCAGAAAAAAAGCCTAGCAGTCACAGTGAAGATAGTGCAACATAGACAAGATAAGCCAAAAAATATGAGAGTTTTAATTTGGTGGTTAAAGGTGCCTGAAGGGAAAGCACATTTAAAGAACGACCTCCATCTCCAAAGCACAGAAGCCAAAAGAGGCTTTGCCTGTCTTTGATTCTAGCCTAAGGCTTTTCTAGTTGCTTCTAATAGATTTCAATGGCCTCAGTACCAGAAATGAAATCAGTCATGTGATGTGAATTGATGTGATCAGCTTTTTCTGACTCCAGTTCGAAGTCTGGCTTTGACATTTTAAATGAATTACGATTATCTAACTGTATATTTGGAAAGGCCAAACAAAAATCTGTCTTCGCGACCTCAGAGTGCTGCAATTTAATTAGGTTGTACGTGAAAATAAGAAGTTGAGCTCTATAATTAACAAACCCACTGACCCTTTGTCTTTGAAACAGATGAGACTCACATTATTAGCAGTTGATATTTTAAAAACTTTTCTTCTTGAATCTGCTGAGTCGAGCCGTGCTGGCTGAGTTAACCCCGGCAGCCGTGAGGATAATGTCATTGTGTCGTTCCTTAATAATCGGGCAGCGGCTGATTTAAGAGAGTCAACTGACAGTAAGACAACACAATAAAGCTATGATATGTTTTCATTAAAACATCAGGAAATCAATTTACATTCTGCACAGTCGGGTCCTACCCTGAATGATTAGGCTTCACATGCACTAATTAAACAATGAGTGATCATTCTTTTTCTAGAGCATATTACAAAAACGGCTGCTGCCAGTATGATGGAGCTTGGCCAACACCATGCACTGTATATTACTGCCTTACCTGGTGTTTTTGTGTGAAGTGGGATGCCAAGATGAGGCGTCAGAACCCATCTGAGCCTCCTGAAGACAGCCGTCTGCGTGCGCTTGCCAAGCTCACCTAGACTGCGTCACCTGTGTTTGTAACCCAGTGGTGCACTACAACTCTCTATGTGTAAAGCATTTGGCAGAATCAAAGAAAATCCTGTGCAACACCACTGTGTAAGGGAAAAGGAGAACAAGGAGAAGGCCAAAAGCGCCAGAGAAGGCCAACTGTTGGTCCTAATGGGTTTATGTGTCCACCATTGACTTGTATGTAATTCTTGTGATGCATGGCATGTTCAACACTTCATGGCAACACTTTGTGAGCATAAATCCAACACTTCCTTAGTGCCAGCAATATTTTTAGAAAGAAGCAAATACACTTTATAATAACACAAATACTATAAATGAAGATGTGAAAAAAAACCCACAAGATTATATTCAAATTTCAGTTTTCTAGCACTGCTGAGTGTGTTCTTTTGCATATTCTTTTAAAACACATTTTTATGTGACCTCCAGTTATAGCAAAAATGTGCAGAACTGTGAGTACTTGCACCGATGACTTCCCAAGGCACTTTAACGATCTGATAGCGAACACACCAGCATCTCTAAAATGTAGACACTAAATGGAATCCAGCTGTTATTCCTTTATGCATTTGAACTTGTAATTTATCAATGTTTTGATCCCTAAAAACACGGGCAGAGAGGTCCACTTATGTGTTCAATAAAATGTTTTTTTTTTTCTCTGTCACTCCTTCACTTTGTTCTATTCTCCACCTTTATCAGTAGACATATTCCTATGGCATCCAACTGCATCCTAATCATGCTACTTTTTTGCTAGATGTAAAGAGAGAGTGTGCAATGCTCACCTACATAAATTATGATTTACAATTAATAGTCAGCGTCCTTCTTAAGTACAATGTATATTTAAGCACCTCATCCTCTCAAAGTAAACATGGTGAGGAAAAAGTAATATCTATTATTGTTCACTAATCTGTACAAGAAATATGAACTCACTATTGGTTTAGTTGAGAGTAGCTCTGAGGGCTTCGGATCAATGCTGGCTGGGAGCACATTGAGACAACAGAGACATTTACATTGTTTGATAGCAGATAAAGTAGGTTTACATGTTGCCCCAAAGGATGACTGTGCTTTGGGTGTGTGTGTTTTTGCTGCTTATATATTTTAAAAATGATGTTATATTTGGAGAGCTTGATATTCTTCATTTAAAGATTGAAATTTATCAACCAAACAAGAAGTCCCTGGCTCTGCTTTTTGAGGCTGAGGGAGTGTCTGGAGTTGAATGGTATCAGGATAACCTCATCTTTAACCCCACGTATGAGCACTTATTGATTCATTTACTTTGAAGAGGTCTTTGAAATTTTTCCGATGAGGAACTATTGTCAGTCTGTTGGGGCATCCGAGGCACCAGTCCAAATGAGAATGTCTCCAAGCTGGAGACAGATGAACAAACGGAATCATAAAAGATGCAAAGAAAGAGAGACACAGACGAAAAAAAAATAAGAAGAAAGGGAGAAAAAGAGTAAAGGAGCTATGAAAAAATATACAAAGAAGTCCTTGTTTCAGAAACAATGACTTTCCTACCAATAGAAAGTGATGGCTAAGCTGTTGCTATATCCATGTCCCTGACAGAACTCAGAGCGGATCAGGCTTATTGCATTACCTGAAAAAACGGAAAGGGTAGAAATAATCAAAAATGCATCAGAAATAATGCACTTTTCAGACTCTATCCATCATTGTTTCAGCACCCTCGATCCTTTACGAGAAGTGAGTGAGCGACGGGAGGGGGTGAGGCGCTGGCTCCCGCTCCCACCGCCAAAGAGCAGGATGGGTAATTAAATTGCGTGTCACTCTCTAAGAACTAAAATGAATGAAATAGATGAATGCTATTGCATTATGCCACAATCGTGACCTGCACAAAAAATAATGGTAGAATAATAGTTTTAGGGTACCGGCTTGGTTTCTCTGACAGCCACTTGAGTGAATATGCAACAGCACTCGCAGTCGGAAGGGTACGTCCTACACTTTGACAGTGTAATGGTCCTAGCCGTCTTTCGGTCTGTTAGCCTTTTTTGCGTCGTTACTTCTTTCACAGCTCTGCCTCGATCCATCTTGCCATCCATTTGCTCACCTTTCCCTCCCGAGCTGTCACGCTCATTTCGGCCCATTTACCAGGCCAGCATGGAGTCCGGAGTAGCTGAACCGATTTAGCTGTTTTTTGTTGCTTTTCTCTGAAGCAAGCAGCAAAAGCGGCGGCCTTTTTCTCTATTCAACATGCCTCCCAGACACGGGCGCCTTGCTTTGTAGTTTGTTGACTGTAAAAAGCTGAGAAAATTGTTCTGAAATCCTGAGCAAAAAGGAGTGTAAATAAAAGATCAAACCAGGCCTCTGAGCAGAACCAGCGGCCTGGTACTCAGCGCAATAACTCACCATGCGTCGCCATGCATTAGCTTGACGTGTTCACTCCGGGGTGGAGAGAGGTAGCCAAGAGCTTTTCTCTGCTTCTGCCCTGTTTACTGTACAATCACCTGAGGACATACAGTCTTTAATGCACTGAAGTAATATATTTCATTGGACATTTAAATTTTCATAAGATGCTCATCAGGGACCATTTTTCAGGCTAAGATTAAAGAATTAGTGTACTCACATACTGAAGGTGTTTTCTGTTTGAAGATGGGAAGAAAGTCTTGAAATTAATTCACAGGCTGCCCACACCTGGGACATTTGATGAGAAATATTCTCAAGTTTTACTTTATTTATTTATTTACTGGAAGTGGATTTGTGAGGGTTTAAAACGCTGATTTTTATTGAAAATACAACGCATTGTGTGGCCCCCCGGCCAGAAGATGGCAGCACCCAGCTGTACATCAGCCTCCCCGGATTTCTTTCCGAGCCTGGACATGCTGTGCCCAGTGATTGATAGAGATGTCTTGTGGCTGCGCTCGCTACACAGTGTTAGGTCACTGGGCTGACTGGAGGCCTGGCTCCCCTTCCTGCTCTCCACATTTAAAACATGCTGAACCAGTTAACTGCGGCTTTCTTGGATCGGCTCACAAATCACCAGCTGATCAACAGAATCACTCCAGACACATCCTGGCAGTGAATACTAAACAGAACTTAACAAATAGCTGTCTGGGGAAATAAATGAGAAGACGCCAGGCATCTCTGAATACACAAGAAAACAAATGTAGACAAACCTTTAAATGACTGCTGAAACTTTGCATAGCTTTGTATAAAAGTTGTTCTACTATTGTTAGATATAGGCAGCTTTGGATTATTTCTGTTTGTATATGCTGGAGGGGATTGGAGCTGTGCTCCCGTTGGCCCTGTTATTTGATTTCCTCTTTTACAAAGGGCACAGGCAGTGCTCATGTCAAAAGAATGCATGCAATAACAAAACAAGCTTGACTGATAAATACCCACTTTTTGCTTCATGTGTGTGTTTTAATGTCTGCGTATCTTCAGGGCTGCGCTGTCAGTGATCTTCCTAGAGTGCGTCTGACAAAAACAGACTCGCACACACAACTAAAAGCAGCTCGAGACTCCTCAAACCCTCTAATGATGTGTAATGATACCTACCACTGATGGAGTACACACACACACAATCGCAGACGCACCTTCCAAACCCCTCCAGGAGCAGCAGCACCTTACCGACTGTGGAATTACACGCAGGCGATAATCAGGTCAGCCTGCACGTCTTCAGGGATCGGAGGCGTTCATAAACATCCCTGCTGCTTTTCTGTGTTACTTCCTGCGGTAAAACAGCGAGGCGCTCCAGTCGAGCCGACACAGGCCTGCCCGCCCCTGGGTTCACCATCCCCGTGTCTACAAGGAGTAAGACACACACAGACATATACACACACTTTCTCAGAGATATTAACACACAGCCATATCATCAGCATATTAACAGCCCTATTAGCATGGAAAACCCTCCCAGTCATCTACATCTGATTTGACATTTGGCATTGAAATCACTACCTCCACTTAAAATAATATCTAATAGCATTCTACATTTCTTTTAAAGACCGAACAAATGTGTGTGTGTGAGAATACTTGAGGTTGAAACTGGAAGCCAACTCCCTCCTCCTCTACAAACCTTCTACAAACAAAGACCAAAAGAATACAAAGACGTGGGATCTGTGTATGCCTCCATTTTTTTTTTTATAAAAGAATGTCAGCATCTGCTTTTCAAAGGCTTGACTCCCGCTCTGCAGTCAAATACAAACCTTTTTCTAAATTGATTACGCTCTCCAAACTTTTCAGGTTTTTGATGCAACTCAAAGTGAAATGTTCAATATTTTGCTCGCTCGCTCTGGAAGTTCACAAACAGGCGTTGTTGCCTTTATTTTTCTCCAGTCAGGAACCCGGGGCCATCTACAGGAGCAGGTGCAGAGACGGAGCAGGGAAATAGATCCTAATGTGACAACTAAACTTGTCTGCTCTCTGAGGTTCAACTTTTCTTCCCCCCCGAACTTGCTGCGGTTGTGCATTTTTGTTCCGTCTCGTTTTCTGTCTTTTAAGGAGACTTTTGCCAAAATGAAATCGGCAAGTACAATCAAAGCTAATACAACACCTCCTAAGCTCCAAAGGAATCTCCAGTCCATTCCCTCCTTCAAATTTTGCTGCTCTTGCATTTACTATCCTTGTCATTGTACCTGCTGTCATCCAGCCTGAGTCAGTCGCCTTAAAAGGGTCTATCTTCAAGGTGAAATGAGTGGTGTGAGAGCCAACGTTATGAAAATCTAAGCAATTTGCTCTAAAGAGAAATGGAAAGTAGGCAGAATCCTGTCAGTAGGAGTTATTATACTTTGCCGATTTGCGTCAGCCCTCTGATCTCTTTTTGCTCAATTAATCTTTTACAGCCTTTTTTTTTCTTATCATATCTATTTTTTTAAGTAAAAGTTTCACTAACTGGGCAAACAGATACAATTTTCTATTAAAATATTTTTTAGCACCTGATTTACTCTCTGTCCCTGCATGCTAAACCCTCCTTTTTTATCCTGATTGGCCTGTCCTGCCCCACAAACACACCCAACTACTGTCCAGGCCCTGAGAGTTTTTTTCATCTCCACCTCAGTGTCAACATGTCTCCAGCAGAGCTATGTAAACATCTTAGCCACAGCACAGGGCCTACTGTTAGAGCCTGATTACCCCATAGCAGCCCCCAATCAAATGGAAGTATGAAATAAATCACTAGAGATTAGCTTTACTTTGAGAGTCGGTACATGGCCGCTGTGGCCAAATCTGAGGGTCAGGTTTAATGCATCAAAATAAACAAGTCAGACCAACTTCGTTTGTTGTAAGCACCAGACTATACAGTACAGCTTTTTGTACTCTGCTCTTTTGATGATGAATCAGAGAGAGGACAGATGCCAGGAGTGCATGGTTACTTTAACTAATGGTTCAAAACAAAAATACTTGCTCAAGAAATGTAGATGAAAACTTTTCAGCATTATTATTGTACAAATTTCTTGCAAAAGCACTAAATAGATAAATAATACATGCAGATTATATACATTTTACTTGTGATTTGTGCTAAAAAAAAGATTAGATAATTAGATACTTATAAAGTAGTTTTGATCAATTCCTTTTTTTTCAATGTATGCATTTTTTCTAATTTCCACAAATCGACAAAAACATACATATATATATATATATATATATATATATATATATATATATAATATATATATTATATATATATATATATATAATTTATTGTTTTTTCAGTATATCATATAGGTATGATTGTGGTCATTATTTAGGATAGAATATCCCAAAAACTGGGAATTGTTATCTTATTTCTGATTTTCTGAGTCGCCTGGAGTAAGATAACAAGGTTCATTTGAATCAAGTCTTTTTTAACACATTTTTTGAAGGTGATTTGTCATTTGTTTTCTTTAATTGATCATTTTACATTGTTCCACGTCTTGACTCCATGAATTAAAACACATCTTCTTTTAGTTTTTGTTCTGAATTTGGGCAAAGATTAAATGTTGTTGTTATTGTTGAAGTGATAATATCATAAAAAGATGTTTATTTAATTTAAAAAATGGCATAAAAGTCTGCCTAAAAGTAGAGCAAAGTGCTAAATGAAGAAGATTAGGGTGTAAAGCTGAAGCACTCTACTGTGTGGCAGAGGTTATGGTGTTAACACGACGCTGTAAGTGTGATAGCTGTGTAATAGCATGTCATTAAACTGTTATGGTTACACAGCTGAGTGAAACAGAACAGTGGGTGTAAAACCTTGAACAGGGCAAGGCTCTTCCAGCTCCAGCCAAAGCAGCCATCTATAGGGCAGAAGGGAATGTGCAGGTTTGCGTGTGCTTGTGCACACTTGCGTTTGTGTGTGTGTCACCTCATCAGCACTCAGTCTGATTTGTGTATTCAACATTACAGTTTAAATAAGCACAGCAGCCTTGCACCACTTTTCAAGTATTTGATCAAAATCCAATATATCTAAGTAAAGCAGAGTTATTGCCCACAACCCAAAGAAAATACACAGATAAACGTGTTTGAGCTGCGAGCCGAAGCACAGAGTTCAAGCACGAACGCAGACGTGGCATCCGTATAAAGGGGAATTCTTGACTTGCCGTTGCACATTTGTTTTCTGGGGGGTTATTTTTTTGCTGTTGCTGCATGTTTACCGCCATGACTCATAGTGCTTTTATTATTTTACCTCAAATGACCACTGAAAACATGAAAAAATATTCTCAAATTGTTGACTGAGCCTACTATGTATAACAAAAGTCTAACATCTTGATTTGAAGAGTGTTTATAGAGCGCGACCTTGCAGGGATCATTCTCATCTCAGTCCAAATGTGGTCGGACTCCCGTCCTCTGTGCCAAATTCTGTCTCCCTCGCCTCTCACCACAGCTGGGCTTCAAGCCCTTAAAAGTAAAAACATCTTAATTAAAAATCTCTGTTCCGACCAATGTTATTACGATCTTTAACATGCCAGTAAACACTGATGAAGGCGAGCAGTAATGTGACCTGCATGTGGATTTAAACAGCCCTTTAAAGGCAGCCTGGCTGCTGGGTGTGTTGGTGGTGCGGAGAAGCGGTTCTGTTGTCAGCCCTCAACTCAAGCCCTCTGATCTCTCCCTCTGTCTCTCCCTCTTTTCTACTAACAAATACTTTCATTTGCTCTGTGGAAAATCTGTTCTTCATAATATCGCACACTCTGAGCCGGACTGGGAAAGTGAGAAGATGCCAAGAGAAGAAACGAGGAGTTAAATTTAGGAAAACGTCCAGACAAAAAGGCTCGACATTTAACATATTTCCCCCTCCTTTGCGTGGATGTGGCTGGATTCCAATATGAAGGACAGGTTCGGTGTTCTTGCCAAAGATTTAATGGAAAGTTGACTTAGCCTGTTGATGTAGTGATGGTAAACGGTGCAGGCAAAGATGGGATTACACACACAGAAGCTGCGGGGTATGGATGAGCTTTGTGCAGCACCACCACAAGTACAATACACTAAATACATAAAACATGACACACTTTACTTGTTCATCACAGCACTGTTGCATGTGAAGATGGGTCAAAGAAAGTCCGCCAAGGGTGTATAAAGTTAAAGAGTGGTTAAAGTAAGATCAAGTACAGATTTCTCCGCTTTGAAAAATCCACTCTGATGAAAACGGTTCTGTTTTTGGTGCTTTCAACATGTTCTTGTTGCATTTTTCTCTCCGTGGAAGACATAAATAAAGAAAATTAAAATTAAAACTGTATTTCTGAATAGTTCTTTTTTTAAAATTAGAAATGGAAGTGTCTCAATTCCAAGGTATCAAAGTATTTTTTTTACCATATATCACCAATTTTGGTATCAAGTACTCTATTAAAGTATTGATTATTCATAAATGAACAAGAAAATACAAGTGTGTGTCACTTCTTTGTTTTTTTGGTTAATAGGTGAGTAACTCCCAACAACCTTCAGCCTACATAGTATTGAACATGACTAGAAGAGCTGCAAGTTGCCCATGCCTTTGCATTTTCTAAGGCAGGAGTGATAGTTAGCCAGAAGAATAATCGTCACTAACCTGGAAATGTTAACATGTTTCTGTCCTAACGCCGAACTAAAGCTTTAAAGGCAATGTGAAATTTTCATTTTTTTACATTTTGATTTATTCATATATATGTTAATTAATTATTTAAGTTTTGTTTTTAGAACCTAGCACCATAAAGTTATTATCTGGCCTATCTACTGTATGTTGGTATTTTTCTTTTAATCCTGTGTTATCTAATGGGGTCCAGATGACCCCACTCCCTACATCAACACACCTAGGGTAGCACAAGGGTCACAACACCTGATAATTTGCTCAAAGACCCACTCCAATGAAAATCCTGTTTTTAATAGGTTTTTGTAGCATTTTTCACAAAATGGAGGACATGTATAAAGAAGATTAAGCTTAAAACTGTATTTCTGAGGGTTTTTATTATTATTTTTCAAATCATTGTGAATCAGGAGCAGATGAAAAATGTTGTTTGAAAAATGTCTTAGTTGTGATGCAGCAATTGATATGAGCAGGACAAAGTCTTCCTGCTCCACTCCGTTCTGATCCCTCCACTTGCAGACAGATAAATCCATTGACTTCTTCATTTCCTTTGTCCAAACTGGCATCTGGATCAAAAACTGTAAAACCGAATAAATATTGCTCACCATTTTTTGCATCACTAATGATAGGCTGGAGTTGTGAGGACCAATAAGCTATCGAGAGAGTGTAAACAAAGGCATAATGGGTTATCAGCAAAGACTTGCTCTGCATCAACTGTTCCACCTACAACTCAGAGACAAAAACTGTACAGAATTTTTGGTTTTAGCTAAAAACAGTATAATCATAACTTTAAAAAAAACCACTAGGAACACTTTTACAAATGATCAAAATATGATTGAATGGGACTTTATACAATAACTGTTGAAGGGTCTTTGCTATATTATGATATAACTTTCACAGCCTCTAAAAATAAACTGTTCCAATGATAACACAGGCATTCAGTAACCTTTTATCAACATGGCCAAAGTCTGGATGAGATAAAACAGCTTCAGCTGTTTGGGAAAAAGCTTGGTGACAAGGCTTTTGTTCAACAGTTTTTACTTTTTGTTAAATTAAATGGAGTTTTAATACGCCCTGTTTTTTGGAGACATCAGGTCTGAAGTACGTTAAAGGGCGAATTCTTTAAAGAAAGTTAAAAAAGTCAGATTTGTGAAAGCAAATGCCATGCTTTAAATCATTTTTATGCCCTCAAAGCACACTAACTATTGTTAAGTGTTTTGTGTTACACCATGTCACTGCATTTGCTTCATCTCTTTGAGGGTCTTCCAACAAACTCATCAATAGGCTGGATACTGAAAGACAAGAACTTAGTCCTAACATTTTCATCTAAAAACATTAACTGCACAACCTTGGCAGATGGGCTCCGTGTCTGGCTGGTTTGAATGGTACTTTTTAGAGGGGAAACTCTTGAGCTGAGTGTATCCACTGGAAAAAGAGGTCAGGATTAACGATGAGATGAATGACAAGGTTTGTAATGTCAGGAGGCAGCAGAAACTTAGTATAGAGACCAGCATTCAGCTTGACCCTCACTGATCTCTCCTGTCTATTGCACTCAACGCTGAAGAAAGCTGATTCACTTTCAAAAAACACATCACTTGTCAAAAGGAGCTGTCAGACTCTAAGGCAGGAAGGCACTTCAATTAGAAGATACAAAAGTAAGGCCCCTTCCCCGGTTGTGACATTTCTGTTGATCCGGCATTTTTCTCTGAAAAGGAATCAGAGACGAAAAAAGCTGAAAGAGAAAAGGAAACAGAGAGGCAGGAAAGCTGAAGAATTTAAGCACAGACGCAAGAAAGTGGAGCTTGTTGAACATTCAAATCATAACTCAAAGCTTTTCAAATGCAGAGGAAACTTCAAATGCGTGTTTTTGAAGCTGATCAGCAAAGCTGAATCATATCAAAGCCCCCACTTTTTGAGTCTAAAGAAAGCTCAAAAGTAATAAAAGGTGCAGTTCCTCCAAAGACCACAGGAGGTTGGTTTCAAGCAGGAGTAATTTCCCTTTGAGTCCTTAAAAAGCTTAAAAAGACCTACTTCGCTCAAAATGGTATTTTTGCTTTTTCTTGTGGCATTATTCTGATGATGGAGGACATATATATAAAAAATGAAGCTTGAATTTGCAATATTTTAGTGTTTCTTTATTCCAATCATTCTGAATCAGGAACAGTCAAAAAATGCTTGTAGCATTCCAGCCGGATTTATTTCAGACGATGGACTCAATGATGAAAACTGATGGACTATGGTGGGGTATTCCAACCCATTTATTTACTCCACAGGCATAGTCACACTGTAAAAGCTAAAGAAAATAAAACAAACTTATTACAATTTCCCTTTTTGATTCACTGCCACGCTTTGCATGAGCTTGCTGGATAGCTTTAAACAGTTGTTTTATTCACATAAAACATAAATAGCAAAAAATCCCAAAATATAAACTATAAATATAAAGAGTAATCATACCTGTTAGCCTTCCAGCTAGATGCTAGACACAAATTAATGAATTTTAAACAATCTTCAATCCATTTCTGTCCTCATACGAGTGTCAGCCATTATCCTTCTCCCCGTTGAATGGATGCGTGCTTAAAGAGTTCACTGAAAAACCGGAAGTAGTTGGCGCTTTCAAAATAAAAGTCTACACAACTAAAATACACGTAAAAAGCTGTAACAGTGTTTTAGAACATTCTTTTACAATTTAAAATTACTCCTTAGGAAATTGAATGAATCTTCAATTTACTGAAAGAAAAGTGATACAATATTAACTAATCTAGTAAAATGGGGTAATTTGCAATACTGTTTGAAAAACATTATGATATAGAAGTTAAAATTTGCTGACCATAAGCTCCTCGCTCCGTTTCATCTGCTTTTAAATGATTAGATCCTTTGCTTTCCTCGACTGAGCTGGCATCTGGCTTAAAACTGTATGGATCGATGGCTCCAAGTTTGCTTGCCATTTTTGGTGTAATGTTAGGTTGGGGGTGTTTGGGGCTATACGTTTGCAGTAGATCATGTAAAACCTACACATTCTCATTCCAACTCATACATGTATATGGGCGTATGGATTGGCCCCCCTCTGCGTCACTTTTAGATGTTCTGGAAGTCCCCAACTCATTATTTTTTGACGTGCTGGCTGTCGGGTCCCCAACCCTTATCTGGTGATGGTAAGGGATGTGGAACCATTACCTAATTAGGGCACCGGGTTAGGGTACCACCCCCAGGGTTGGGGACCCTTGATTAGTGTATGCATTTTTCCCTGTGCGTGGCCCTGTAGCAAGCGGCCCCCGGAGTGGTACCAGTTCGCAGCTGAAAGGCTGGGGAGCCCCTATGTATTAGAGACAGCCAGCACGACAAAAAACAATGAGTTTGGGACACCCAAAATGTCAAAAAGTGTCGTAAAAGGGGGCACAATCCATATGTCAATTTTTCACAAGTTGGGAGTGAATGCGTTGGTAAAACAAATAGTTCCGTTATGGATGACAGAAAGGGGGGCGTGGTGCTCCGTATCACAACACAAAGGCCAATTTCTAATTAACTACTGCCACTCTGCAGAAACTATGTCCTAGAATACAACACAGGTTTGTTGGTTTTTGGCTAAAAAGGGCATAATCATAATTAAAAGACCAATTGGAATGGCTTTTTTTGTTTTGGTTTTTTTTTTTTAATATATCAGGGTTTTCTAACTCCAGACCTCGAGGGTCGGCCTCCTGTTGGTTTGCCAGAAAACCAGTCTTAACCAGTGTTCATTTCCTGGATCAGGTATGTTTAGCCGAGGGGTGTCCAGATCCAGCCCTTGAGGCCTGGTGTCCTGGTGGTGATTCAATGTTCAATTTGGTCATCCAATTTAAAAATGTTTTTACAATTAACACTTTAACATGCAGGTATGTGATATGAAAAAGCATTTCACAATTAGATTTTATTATGAAAAATTATAATTCAATGTCATGATGTGAAAAATAAAATGTTAAATTAAAGCAAAATCAATTGCATTTTAAATTTGTCGGGTTTTTTTTGATACCATGATTCAAATGAAAATGCATTTTGCAATATACAATTTAAAGTTGATTTGGAATATACAATTCAAAAAATGTACATGCTTCTAGCAGGGGTATTCAACTCCAGGCCTCGAGGGCCGCATTCCTGCAGGTTTTCCAACATACCCGGATCTGGCATGCTCCAAATGGTTGGACACACCTGAACCAGGTAATCAGTCATGAGTAGAGTTTGGATATCTGGAAATTATGCAGACACTGTGGCCCTCGAGGCCTGGAGTTGAATACCCCTGTAAGTCGTTTAAATTTTGCTATGCAGTTTGTCAAACTTTTTTAATATAAGTTTATACTGCAATAAGTTATTTGTCTGTTAAGTGAAATAGATCATCTGAAAATTGTTAGTTCTGCTATTAGAAAATTACAGTGAATGAAGCAATCACAGAAGAGTTTCTTTATTTTTAATTAGAATATGCAATAATCTTTTCTAAATAAAAAAAAAAAAAGAAAGTTTTTCAAACTACCGAAGCCACTCTATTAATGTAGGAATTTTACATATGGATAAATATTTCATGGAATCGTACAATTAATTTGGATAAAGTAAGACCATCAAGGACAAAAACATTTTTTTTTGTTAAACTGCCTCCTCTTATCCAAACTTCTTCCCTTCCTTTTCTCATTTCCATTATTTGTTTCTTGTGCCATTTTATCTACCGGTCTCATTTATCTTTGGTTTTCTCATTTTTCTGTCCTTTTTCACTGGTTGCTTTCTTCCCATTTTTCCATTTCCCCTTTTATTTCTCTCCACTTTTCCTTTCCTCCTCTCCCATGAGGTCTGTGTTGAGAGCACAACAGCAGAATTTGTTTTGCTGCCTCTCATCAAATTAGTGTTGATTTTTCTGCCGCCAAACCACAGATTAGCCGAGTGGATGAACTTCTTTAACTGTTTATCAGAGGCGCGTTTACACAGCACTGCTCAGCGACCCCCATTTACAACAAAATAAAAATCGATGGAAGTTGAAATGTCATTTTCTGATTTGTGGTTTTTCAGACCAGTGGTGATTTTCTGCTTACCAGCATAGTGAATGTCAGCTCTACTGGGTTTCTAAGTTTTTGTGGTGAGGGGTCACATCTGAAGTTTTAAAATTTGTTCCCTGAATGTAAGAGAACTTTTCAACTCATATCCAATGTTTGGATCCCCCGTGGAGACATTTGTAGTTCAATGGGAAAATAGTGTTATTGTTTGAAATCTCTGTCTTTCACAAAGGAAGTCTGCTCTAAAATACCAGCAGTTAACTAAAGGCCCCTTCCACTCAAGCTAGAGCTGTCAGACAATGATGACACAGTGTCCTGTCAGAGCAGTAATGACTAAGATTTACACTCTATTATTAGAAATGGGTCCCTGTGAGCCGCCGCCGCCGCCATAGACCCAATCCAGATCTGGCGAGAGGGAGAACGCAGCTAATGCACCAAATGACCGTCCGTGAGATAACACGAGGTAAAATTATAGTGTTCACCGTGCCCTATGTGTCCTCATCCTCCCAGAGCCCTTAAATGACCAAAGACCAGATGCTAGATTACAAGCTGCAATTTTGGAAATGAATGCATAACGGCTACTCATCTGATTTTTTTTTTTTTTTTTTTTTTTTTTTTTTTTAAACACGGGGCTCTTATTTGGCGTCTTTAACTTTGGTCCAACAGTTGGGAGAGAAATGGAGTAAGTCCTCACAGGTGGAGAAAATTTCATCTATATCTGCTACATAATGTTAAACACCAAAGTAACTCTTTCAAAAACTCAGGTTGATACTTTTTTTCTTCTTTCATAATTCTTGTTTGGAATGAAAATAAGGAACTATGAGACATGCTCAAAAAGTCTAAAGTCACAGATTTTTTTAAAAAAAACACTTCAGTTCCTTTAAAGTCCCACTCCAATCATCTTTTGATCTATTTTAAAAATGGTCCAAGTGGTCTAGTGATTTAGGTAAACTCAGAAAACCTGCTTTATTTTCTAGGATATAGTTTGTGCCGAGCGGTAGTAATTCATTAGAAACTCTCCACTGACTGGTTGGCAGAAGTGTTGGTATGAAATTAAGTCACTGCTGATATCACATAATTCCTTTGTTTACACCCTCTCCAGCTAGCTTACAGCCCCCACAACCCTAACATAACATTAGCGATGTAACAAAAATATCAAGCAATATCAGGGCTACTGAGTATTCACCGATACTGTTTTCTGCCAGATGCCAGCTAAGGAAAACGAAGACGTTAATGGATCTTGTTGTCTTCAAATAGATGCATTAAAATGGAGTGGAGCAGGGAGAAGCTACGTCATAACTAAAAGCTTTTTTGAACCATTTTTTTAATCTGTTCCTGATTAACAAAAATTTGAAAATAAACTCTCAAGCACAGTTTTAATTTTATGTTCTAGTATTATTGTCCTGCAATATGAGAAAAATACCACAGCAACATGCTTAAAACATCCAAAACATAATTTTAAAACATCATTGAAGTGGGTCTGTAAGCTCAAAGAAAAAAAGTGTAAATCATCATTTTATCACTTTCAACTGGATCAAGAAGACAGCTGATTTATTATGCAACAGTCTTTATTTTGGCTCACAAAGGACAGATTGATGTTTTCTATCAAAATATATGAATACACATATGATTTAAAAATTTTAAATGTTTATATTTATATTTTGAGAAAAACTGTTTCTATCATAATTGCTACAAAATATTCAGCTGTACCCACATTTACTATATTAAAAATATTGGACTTAGAGAAAAGGACTCCCCAAAAAATAAAAAACTTATAAAATTAGATTTTAACCCCTTTAATTTAAACTAACAACAATAACTAAAAACATAAAATATTCAAACTTCAAACAAGTATTTTTAGAGCAACAAATTGACGTTGATCCTGGTTCACGCAGTGGACTTTCTTCTTTCTTTTGCATAAGTATGGAGGATTTCGCACACACAGATGCAGAAAAGGCGCATGCTCGTGCTCTTTGGCTCAAAGAGTTTAAAGCTCCAGGAGCTGCTGCCAAAAAGAGAGCAAAAGAGAGCAAAAGAGAGCCAAAGGCACGGTCAAAGAGGAAGACGTGGGGATGAGCATGGTGTGAGGAGGAGAGGGACAGGGCCCCTGTCTCAGCAGGCAACTCGGAGCTGCCTGGCAATGTCACCATGTCATCGCCATGGGAACCACCAGCCTGCAGAGTCTTTTGGACTAATAGGCAGTTGTCAAGGCAATGATAAGATAAATGTTGTGTTTGATGGAAACATAGTGCGATGGGCCTGATAGGCACCAAGAAGCACCCAAACAATCAGCAGAGCGCTGCCGAGAGGGGAGAGCCACAGAGAGGGGGTTGGTATCGCACAGTGGCTAAAAAGAAAAGGCTAAAGGGAGAAATAGAGGATGGACTCTCACCGGAGAAGCAACATCGAGCCTTTCCTCTTCCCCTTTCTCTCTTTGTCTCCGGAGACGGTTAGCTTTCTTCCCTCATGATTTCTGACTCATTGCCCCTTTGCCATGTAGCCTGCACAACAGCGCATGACTGAAGAAACAATCTAGACCTGCTGCCATGTGAGGAACATGTACATACACACACGCACATGCAGGGGAGGGATATGTGCTTATTTAATGTTGTGGATTGAATTCAGTTAGCCCCAGTGGGATTGGGTTTGGAGATGTCAGAAAGATAGATGGGCATCACTGTGCAACACCCCAGCACTGCAACTTTGCTCAAATTGTTTTTGCATGCATGTGTTTATCATGCAGACAACGTGCACACATATATATAAATCAAAAAATATTGTGCAGGTAACACTTGTTAAACACACTGCAAAGAAAAGAAAGTTGGAACCAGTGAAAAATCAGAAGGAACAGGATTTTCGTCCATATATCTACAAGTAATGCAGCAAATATTTGCAGAATTCTGTGTATCAATATATTAACATAAAGTGCCCCCGAAGTGCAAATCACATCAACAAATCACTCAACACAAAAACATTTTAAAGACCACAACAACAATTAAAAATTATTGGAGCCCCTAAAAGGACATAGAAGAAAAAATAGTTTCTCTTGCGCACCAAATATAACTATTGCTCATTAATTAGTTACTGGTGAACACCAGATGTAGTAACTGGTGAGCAGCAGGTATAGTTACGGGCGCACACTAATTAGTAACCATGAGAACCAGGATATCTGGTTTCTTACTGTGTTTGATTTTTTAACATTTCATTTTGATTTCTGTAAAACGCTTTTGCTTTCCAGAATGTTTTATTCGTCATTACGTAAACTGGAAAAGATCAGATGATGTGGTTCGTCCATCGTTTCTAGTGAAAGTTTTTTGACATTAAGCGATACTGGATACCATCATCCAATCGGTGATGTCCTATAATACCTATCTTGTCTGCTTTCTTGTTTTCTTTTATTTTCCCAGCATTTCATTTTATTTTCAAAAAAATTTTTTCCTGCTGGTTTATAATGCTTTTTGTTTTCTAAAATGTAATACTATTTTTTTAATTTATGCTTTACTTTTTTAATTGCTGTTAAATGTTTTTGCATTGAGTGATTTGTTGATGCGATTTACACTTTAGGGCCACCGTATAACTCCCACCTCTACGCGCTCATGAGGACCTCGTACAGTTTTTGTGCAAACTCTGTTCATTTAGCACACGATCTCACATCTCTTGCATCGCTGAAAGCTAAAAAAAAAAATCTTCTAATGTATTATCAACATTATATAAACCAGGGACATGAAGGAAAAAAGTGTGTGATTGAGTGTAAATGTGCAGATACACAATAAAGCTATTTTCTCGACCTTTTGGCCTCAGATTAGAGCCTTCTGGTAGTGTTGTGGTCATGTATTGATTTACAAATACTCGTACTGAATCTGACTTTTCTTTAGGCTACTGATTTTTTATTGTACTATCCACACACAATACTAAGTCACTTCATTCCCATCAAACAAATCACTTCAACAAGAAAATAACCTCAGTTCAAATACCAGAGATCCTTTAACAGTTTGATTATTTAGCCGTGTGCTGGTGCAGTCATTCTTGCTGCCTTTGTCGCACGCTCCCACACACACTAATGCACAAATTCTACCTATATGAATGTGAATGGACCCTTAGGATCTAGTCTCTGGAGAGCCTTGAAGCTTCTGATGCCCTGAAGTAATGGCTATCCATACCTGGCCATAGCTGCCTTCTCATGGCCTTAGGCAACTACTCAGGAATTCCTCTCTGAATACAATAGGCTGCAGGCATGTACACACGCACAAACACACACACACATATATCCAGCTGACCTCTTTCAAAGCTTCTATCTAGTAATGAATTTCCAGACCTTGGATGGCTCCTTCTGATTCACTTCAAACAGGTACCAAGAAAAAAAAAAGTATATTCCTTCATCTTGCCCTCACTCTTCTGTCTGAATCAGTATCACCTTATAAAGCCTAGACAATGTGCATTCATGGATCCAGACTACCAAAAAAAAAAAAAAAAGAAAGAAAGTTAAGTTGAGTGTGTTTAAATATTATCTATAACAGTAAGAAAATCTGAATAATCTTTTACAGGAATATGTCAACCTTGGTGAGAAAATATCTGCATATTTTCTCCTTAGCGGGCCTCCTTTTCTTGTCCTTGGCTTCAGGATGGATTTGTTGTTTGACACTGGTAAGCTGTGCAAAGGAGCGAATCACAGAAAGAACAGAATCCACATATGGAGAGATGCCAATCACTCGCTCAGAGAAGGCATAGAAGAGAGAGGGCAAGAGTTGTGCTACAGCAGCCTCTCCAGCCAGCTTTTGAAAAGAGAATACATTTCTGTCACACTCGCTTCCCGTCTGCTAGATCTGCCAGTTAGTGAAGCCACACAGAGACCCACTCAGAAATACGCACTGGCTTTTCCGGGAAAGTGTTGGGCTCAAAGCAAGCAATCCAACATGTACTGTCTGATAATGGCAAATGAATGGCTGTTAAAATTGATTTTTAAAATTAGTTTGTTTATTCCAATTTTCAGGTATGAGGCACGTGTAGGTAGTGTGGGCTTTAGCTTGGCTTAGAAAATATTTATCAATTCCTCATGACATTTTCACAGTATGATGTTGTTAAAACCAGGTAAAAATGTATTTAGCATGTGCCTTTAAAGACCGGTTCCAATGAAAATATATTTTTGGTGTTTTTAACATGATCTTGTTGCATTTTTCTCATGATAACGGACATATGAAATAAAATTTAAGATCAAAACTGTGTTTTTAAATATTAAGGGGTAGCAATATATAAGTTTGCTTCTTCTCACTCCTTTTCAAGCAATCACTAAAACTCTACTTGACTTTAGCTAATAATTACCATATTTAATGAATCAATAAGTGTGTTTTTGTTTATGTTTGTTTGTTTTATTTCCTAATCAATGCATTTCATTATCTCTGTAATGAGTTTGAACAATCTGTGTTTTTTGTCCTGTATTGTCCACAATCGATGCTTTAATTAAACAAAATCAATCAATAATCGTTGTGAATCGGGAGCAGATGAAAAAAATACGGTTTGAAAAAGTGCTTATTGGGATGTAGAAAATATGCTTGAGCTCACTACTTCAAGCTCTATGCAACAGGAAGGGAAAGGGGGCGGGGTTGCTCCACGCCAACTGTCCCACCCACAAGTCAAATTCCAATTAAATTACAGCCGTTCTGAAAAAATTATGTACTAAAAAACAGATTTTTTTATTTTATTTTTCCCAACATAATCAAAATTAAAAGACTGGAAACAACAGATCAAAATACGATTGGAGTGCTTTTACAGGAAGGTTGATGTGTATTACTGATGATGTAAAATCCTGACTTCCTGTTGTCTCTTCTGTTATGGAGGCCACAGAAACTAAATCTGCCCAAGCAGTACAGATGCCTGTCAGCCCTCCAACCCTCACCCCTGCATTGATTTCTTCTTCTTCTATTGTCTCTCAGCTTCTTCCATCACTTTTTGCCCATTTTTTTTCTCACAACATCTGTCTTATCACTGTTTTTGTTTCAAATGCAACCCCATAGTAAACATTGATGCTTTCTATTGCAACAGACAGACTGACCTGGAGAAAAGACAAGTTCAAGTTAGAAGACAGGAGTGGAGGAGTGCAGTGGACCACATTTGTTTTCTATTGTTGCTGTTAGTCTTGTGTGATTATCTAAATTCTTCTCCTTTGCTCCGTCTTTCTTTTTTTTTCCTTTTTTTTTTTTTTTTTTTACCTTGACCTTGCGCTTGGAGGGTATTTTCCTGTCAGCAGAACGCTTTATCTCTGAGAGCAACAATCAATAAGGATAATTAATGATGCCCGCTGCAATGATAGCCTCAGCAGTCATTACCAGGCATTAATCCATGCAGTCAGAGGAGGGTCAAGGCCGGCCGCATCGCTCACCTAGAGGCGTGGCACAAATTAAAATAATCTACACACCGGCCGTTCTGTCAGGCCTTTTCTGATGCATTCACCTCCGTCGGGCCATAATTAAAGATGGCCCATTGCTAGGTGGTGGGGCACCAGGGTGACAATCCACTGCGTTGTCTCTTTAATATACAACACTTAGCCTGGAGGATGACACTAACAGCAATCTGTAGGAACTCATCTCACCTGCAAGCGTAGGAGGTGGATTCCTTTTTTTTTTCCTCTAGATATGCTGAGACATAAATCAAACGCACAACATGCAATTTTCTAATAACGCGGCGCCATCAGAAATGTGATTTAGAAGTAAATATAATTTGGTCTGGGTGTGAAACACATCAAGTGAACGCCTTATCTTTGCAGTAATGCCCGTGCATAGAGAATGAGATATTAAAAAGACATGTTTTAACCGCTGATTTTAGGATTACTCTGAACACTGGAGACTCCAAATATAATTTAAAGAAATTACATACAGAGATGAATTACATTGAACACACCATCTATTTGCAAGCGATCAGTTCAGCAGTTTGCATCTTAAGCCTTATGTTACAAAAGAACGAATAACACTCTCTAGCAGTCTTTCATTTGTCAAAAGCAGAACACTTCTCTGAAAAACTGGATCACACTGCCTTCTTTGCCTCTGATAGGCTGCAGCATCGCATCAGACGAAAGTGGAGGCAGAGCCTCTAAGTGCCCGTCATGTCAAGGACATTTACAGTTTTACAAATTTGATAGAAAAAAAAAACTAGATTCCATCGTCATAGGCAAAAATTTCCATTGTAATTACATTTTAGGGTAATAATTGGAAATGTGAGATTTTTATTTTTTCCTGAAACGTTTAAATTACTTTCCTCTTGGATGCCATCCAAAAGTGGGGAAGTGCCGAAGGGCAGAGAGGAGATGTTTAAGCAGAGGTTGCTCTGCCAACAGAGAAGAATCTATAATAATGAAATATGCATTCATCTTCAGCTTGCATTCCTCCCTCTCTCCTTTCAGAGGAACACACTGCAGCCAAGTTTGTTTGCGAGACGAAATAGGGTTTGTGTCATTTTTAACACGCACAAGCAAAGAGAAAACCTTCAAAACGATTATGTGGAAACAAAAAAAAGAGGTTGTAATATAATGAGCTGGAATTTATCTTAAATGATAAGTCAAACTAGAAGGACACTTGATGGTGATTGACAAGCATTGGTTGTATCTCACTCCCACGCAGGCTTCTAGCATCCTCTGCTATCCTCCAGCAGCTCCCTCACCCGCCGCTCTGTTTGGTTAAAGTGAAGAGGCGTGCAAACGCAGCGCTGGATGTTCGTGTGATTGCTCTAAAGTCATTCTCATAAATTTTCTCTTTTTTCTCTGCTTTAAATGTTGATCTTATTGAAGTCCTTACCGGTCAGGGTGGGGTGGGCCGCCATTGTCTGCAAGTTTAAGTGTGAACCCCCCCACGGCAGCAAACCAGAAACGCTCACAGGAGGAGAACGTCAAACAAAAAAGACTGTGTGCAGTTTGAATAGTAAAATGATGTCCGTCAGTAAAAGATTCTCCTCAGTAAGATTCCACTTAATCATGCTCATGAAATCTGCTCTAAAGATGAATGCTTTTACATGCCAGCGTAAATGCTGCCAGCAGGCCTCAGCAACATGGCAGTCATGTTAAACATTTCCCAGAAGGCACTCCTGTCACTGTGACGTTTATGTTTTGGGTTGCTCTCATATCGTATTACCTTTGAATTAGAGCAGCAAACTAAACACAAGAAAAGACATAAATCTTATTGCTGCTGAGCTGCATATGTGAAAACCTCTGGTTTTTATACAGTACACTGCAAAAAAAGCTTGAGTAACTGTTTATTTTTCCATGTTTTGCTTCCATGGAGCCATAGTTTTTTGCCTATATTTTTTTTCTCATTTTATTTTTTCAACCTATCTAGTTTAAAAACCATTAACAAAGACAAAACAGGTTTGTGAGTCTATAAAACTTCTAAATTTCTTAAAATTATACATATTCCTCTTTTAAAATATGAAAAATTATATTTACAGGAAAGAGAACTAGCTTTAAAATGATCCAGTGTGTGCCAATACGCCTCTAGTTAAACATTATTGATGATTTAACAATTCACTCATTGCTTAAATACATTTGTGGCTATTTCTGATCCCCATGCATTCATGATATTTCATTTCAATTTATTTTTTCTCTCATACGTCACCATATCCATAATAAGCAAGAGTCATCCATACAAAACAAAAAAAAAAAAAACAGCGTAACACATGAGGGAAGGGAGCATGACAAAGACCAGATCTTATTATTCATGCCCCTTTACCAAAAATATAAAAAAAAACTACATTGGCCATTCATGTCACATACATCTAAATAATTATTTATATCTTTTTAACACAACTTACAATTTTAAATAGTAGCTTTTTGTACAATCTTTTTAATAATAACATTGTTTTCATTGTTTTCATGTCAGTACTCAAAGATTTCCAAAATCTCTTTGTCTTAATGAAGTTTTGTTGATTATTTTGGACAATTTTTGCTCTGCATGTATGACTGATCAGTCCTAATGAGACAAAACCGAATACCTAGATAATAGGGTAATGTCACGGTTAGGGGAGGAGTTAAGCATGTCTGGTTTCTCCTTCTTTTAATTTTCCCCAGAATCGTTTTTTTTGGTAGTTTTTCCTTACATAGAAGGAAAATCTTAGAGCAGGGATGCCCAGTTTAGTTTAGTTCAGCAATCAGATATTGTCTATATTTTAGGAGTGATTGTATGTTTTTGGAATATGAGTGAAGCCCGTTGAGACAACTGTGTTGTAATTTTGGACTATATAAATAAAACTGAATTTAAATAAATAGTCAATGGAAGCTGAAACCACAACAGGATTGTTGTTATATGTCGCTAATTGTTGTCTTGAGAAAAGATTACTTAAACTCCTCCTGTGACATTTTTTTTTTACTTTAAAAAAAAAAAACCTTCTCAATAGTGTTTCAATTACAACTATGACGTTTTAACCAAAATCCCACAGCCTAAATGTCTTGAAAAGCCATTGTTCATGCTGATCTGAAGCCTGTGTCTGCAAAATCTCCTCTGAGGGGGCGTGGCTTTTAGATTAACCCCTGCCCCCTGTCTGATTATGGTAGCTCTGTGTGTGGCTAGCATAAGTCATCATTGCTGCTTCACCAAAATGTCCAGCCGAATTGTTTTGAGCTGGATGTCAGCTCGTACAAGGAAGTGAAGACCTTCGTGGACCGAACTTTCACTGATTTACAATCCTTTACAACTGTGGTCATGTTCGCCTTTCCGTGGTTGCATCGAGAAGGTCCGTGGAGTCTCACAGAGATTATCCAGCGTTCACAGTCCTGCTACAGTAAGTAGAAACTCACACAAAAATTCCAGTGACAGCTGATTTGACCATGGAACTGTGAATGGCGGCTCATTTGCCACGTTCAATAGAAATCTTGTCTTCTTCAGCACCTGAACTAGACACGCTAGCCAGACAAGATGAGAGGTTTGGCGCATGTGCAGCAGAGTTCTCGTTACGTATTAACAGTTCATTAATTCAAACAGAGCGTTTCAGCGATAGTCTGATTAACAGCGATTTAAAACGATAAATACTCATAAAAGCAAAATGATTTCTTACTACATTTGTTCTCTTTCATAAGAAAAATGCCACACTTGTTTAAAACTCAAAAACATTATTTTCATCGGAGTGGGTTGCAGTTTGGATGCAGCACAGAAATGTGTGAACTATACTTGAGAGAAAGGCAAGACCCTTCAAGGAGCTTAATAAGAATAGGTTTAAATGGAAATTTTAAAAATATCATTTTTGTGGGTAACACAGCATCTTTTGTCTAGAAAAAGACCCTTTGGGTAAATTTAAAAAAAAAGTGCCCACAGTAACAAATTACATAATTGCAATCTTTAGGTATTAAAGTGATACTATCGATTTTTTTTTACAATATTTATACAAATTTGACTCATATGGAAGCACAATGCGTCTGGGTAAATAAAAAAAAAACTGTTATGATTTGATTCAGCCTGCTGTTCCACAAATTATTCCAACATTTGGATGCATTAAAACCCCACTTGCCTGCTTGTTCCTGTTCGGGGCCATTTAAGGAATACAACATTGTTAATTCAAAAATGAAATGACTCAGCTGGCATAAACGCTGGGAAAAGATCATCATTTATTTTTGCTTGTGTACATGTCTATTATCCTGTATTTTCCTGGATGTGTCTCCGTGCCCCTGGGCACTCCCCGGCGCTGTCATCAGGTCGGTCGGTAGGATTCCTGATACCGCCGCAGCCTGCCAGCCTGTTAATTAGAGCCAGCATCCAGCCGCCCTGGCTTCATTTGACTATCAGCTACCAAGCCACTTACTCCATAATTTCCTGCCTGGATTGGAGGGCTTTACTATCACTCAGATCGGAAGTTTCCCTTTATCTCTTACATAAAGCCAGCAAACTGCACCTCAGCAAAGCAGGCCCAGCACCTGAACACATGTCATAATGATTACAGGTTGAGCTGCAGGACAGCTTCAAACCCACAGCAGACAATAGATGGGTTGTTGGTGGTATGTGTGATTGTTAGAGGTTTTTTTTTTTTTTTTTTTTTTTTGCTGCACCTGTGTGCTTTTTTTTTTGTATATATTTACTATTTTTCATTACGGATTTGGAATTTGTGTGTGTCTGTGTGCTCTTGTCTGAACGTGTAGAAGCACTGTCGTCTGCTTTGTCGCAGCGGCTTTTAACTTTTTATGGTTTTCTCTTCATTAATTGAAAACATGACGGGGTGCTCTCGGGGCCTGATGGATGGAGCAGGAGAATTGAGAAAGCCATTAGCTTCACTGAAATCACAGCCTGTCAAGCAGTCAATACACACCGCTTTGTGTGTCTGGAAGCAAAGATGGAACAATTATCCCTTTTATTGGGCAGACGCGCGCACGTGTGCACACACACGCTCGGCGCGTCGCAAGCAAGAGGAGGGCAGCAATAACGATCAGCCAAAATCAGTCATTCATTACTGTCAAGTACACCTGACTCTCAGCTTATTAAAAAGTGGTTTAATAGGAGTAAGAAGAACAAAAAACTTTATTAGTAATCAATTGTGATTACAAACCTTTAATATAAATAGATACTTTCTGATTTGACTGCAGGAGTCTACCGAGAATTATTAATTAGTTTGAAGCTGAAGCTCTGAGGAGTTTGGCAGCTGTACAAAACTTTCCACTTTGTTTCCTATTGCTCTCCTGAATGATGCGTATCACCAAGCCATGTTCCATTTGCAATATATTTTAATGAGTGTAAATGCATGATAAACACATGCAAACAGATGAGGATCGGGGAGCTTTGCGGGGCGTAAAAGGATTCCCAGAGTGTTCGGGATCTCTTGTGGGGGTCATGCTCCCCTCAAAGAGGGGTGCAAAGCAGTAGGAGGTCAAAAGTTCACAACCCAGGGGCTGGTTTAGTAATAGCAGGACACTGCAGGCTGTCTGCGAGGTGATGGCCAGGGCTGCAATCAATAAAACAGGTAGAGGAGCAGCAGAGAACAGCTCACTGGGGAGATCAGCATGATCACAATGTGCAGCGTGAAGAACAAGTGCATTTGTTCTGAACAAAGAAACCTCAGAAAAACCCAGCTCAGATTAACGACAAGGATTATTGCAAATATTTGACGGTTTCCATGTTTGGTGTTTGTGTTTTGTGGAGCGGTTTCTGGGATGAAAAGAAAGGAAAAAGTGGAAAAAAGGTGTGTGTGCTCTTTTTACCACCTCTCTGCCATTCATATAAGCAGTGGAACACTTTACATAAGATTTATTACATCCAAGCAGAAATATTATCTTCTGCTGGTGCCATTCATCACCCAGGCCAAGAGACACTGTGAATGATACCACAAAATTATGTAGATCAGTTGTGTCTGAGGAGGGATTCAATTTGGTAACCTTGGTAACCCCAGGTACTCTGAACCACCAGACTTCCCATCACATTCCCATTTTTGGCACGTCACTTAGGCAGTGCAATATGAAAACACACACGTTCACAAACATCCCACTGACGGTGTCTTTCTGCACACATTTATACGCAGATTTAAATATTCAAAACTCACAAGATCAGTTTGAAAATAAAACTATTATATGGTATATAAAGAGAAAAAACATGTGGCGATCAGAAGTTGTTTTGCCCTTGAATCATCAGACTGAGAAATCTTCATGGCTTTACTGGTGAAAAATCAGTGACAAGTGTTAACAGAAACGGCTCCTGTCAAAGGCGGTTCCTGCCACTGTTTCACATAAAAGTCAGGCAGATGGTTTAAAAAAACAAGAATGCAGAAATAAAACAACACAACATGACATTAGCACTGACATTTAATTGGCAACAACAAACAAAGGAATGGATGACTGCAACTTTATTGACTGAATAGCCTTTAAGTCTGTGGTTGTTAAATACAGAACGCATGAGTGACCCTCAAAATTTTAACAACTACATTCTATTTAAACAATTAAAATAAACCAGGTATGGACAATCATCATAAGACATTATAGGTAGAGCTGTACAAAATAAAACAAGATAGCTAAACTGTAAGTTATCTAAGAGATGCTAAAAGACACAAATAAAAGCAATTCAACTTTCAAAGCTCATAATTTTGCCACAGTTAGATGTTATTATGAAGGAAATGAAAACACTAACACATAGCTGTTTGAATCGATGCATTCATTTAATTTATTTATTTTAATGTATTTTAATTCTATGTCTTGGGTGTGTGTAACCGTGTAACTTTTTCCTTTTGACCAGGACTCCCTTTAAAAACAGGTCAGTGGATCTCAATGGGATCTTTTTTCCTGATTTAATAATGGTTAAAAATTAAAAAAGAAAATATTTAAAAATAAAAAAAAACTCAAGACTCAAAAATTCTATTGAACTCATTCTGACAAATGTAATATTTCATGATTTTTGTATCACATATAGTATTTATAAGTGCTAACATTTATTTTAGTGACTAAGACTAATTATTTCGATTTTATTTATTTGCACATAAAATATCTAAAAAAAAAAAAAAAAACAGGTATAAAAATACATAAAAAGTAGGTGCAGGTAGAGTGTTTCATTTTTTTGCCCAACTTGGAACTTTGTTTGTTTGTCTGTTAGTCCTTTGTTTCGAACAATACATAGAAAACAATGAAAACAACAACATATTTATATATAGATTAAGAAATAAATAAATTAGATCAATATGTTGTTCAAAATGGAGTCGGAAGAAATTTTATCTTTATTTCCAATCACGCTTAAAAAAATATCTTCAATGTTTATTTTTCTATCCAAGTTTATGCTATCCTGGATTTAATGGTTTGTTGTGAACTAAGAGTTATAACTCACTTAAACCTTTTTGTTTGACTAAAAGACATTTTGATTTTTATGTTCATTCACACTGTTTGAATCCATATAACAGTTTGAAGTCTCGGACCAAATCAATACGATTATGAATTTATGCTTTTATACTCTAATTTGTTTATGTTTTAACTCATCTATATTGCTGTCCTATTGATTTCACTTTCTATAAGTTCTTCATTAAAATAATTACAAGGAATTCAGTTTCCACATTTTATGTATGCAGACTGTCCTCATACGTTTGCCACACAGTCGTTTTGACTCATACATTAAAGAAACTGTTACGTCTGCTGTCATTCAGATACATGCATAGACAGAAAGGATAATACGAAACGTTCTGTCTCGTAATTGCCGGTAATCTCTGAAAGTGTTCAGAAAGCAGCATCTTTCCTGCACACTTAAGGCTGTGTATCCAGAGTTGACTCAATTATATTGCAAAAGGTGTTTTTGAAAAGCCTGGCTCATTTCTAATTAAGCCACACACGCATACCTATTTGTAGCTCATGTCCTGACATAATGCAAATGCTATGTAAATTAACTGCACTGATCTCCCTCAAGCTCCACTCTCAGAGTTCCTCAGAGACGAGTGGGGCATTTAGTCATACTTTAGACTAGTTTAGTGTCTCATTGGCTAAAACACTGGAATAGACAGATATGCAGAGGGTTTATGAGTAAAAAGACATCACAGAAGCCTGCAATTAATTTGTCTAATTGTTTTCCATCTCGGTCTCGTCCCTCCTCCCTCTCTCTGTTTGTCAGCATATTCATCAGTAATGGCTGCTTGAGTCATCCTCCTTGTTTATTCATCCCGCAAATGCCTTCATGCTCCACTCTTCCACCCTGCAGTGCAACCAGAGGCCCGAGCCACCTCCCCTTTGCTGTCAGCCCCCCCAGCTGAGACTGTTTAGAAAGACCATTACCACGCTCACTCTGCTGTCACTAAACTGTTGTACAACGGCTGGTTAGGCAGCCGACTGACCATGACTGACAGATCATGGCCCTATCTGCGGCTCATCCATGTCGGCGGGGCGCCCCTGTGATTACACTGTTGCTGCATTATATGGTCACAGTCTGGATGGAGAACATAAAAGTACCCTTTGCATGGGAAATTGTTTTTTATTACATCTTTGAAGAAATATTTTAATAGGCCTGCAAAAAAATAATGGTTAAAGTTAAAGGAGGTTAAAGAAAATTGTGTCTACAGAACAGCAGTAGTTAATTCGAAATTTGTATCTGAGTTGGGGCAGGACTGTTGCCGCGGAGTAAGCTTTCTCTCTCTTCTCATCATCCATTTATTTACACTCTCTCCCACTAGCTTACTGCCTTTTCCCACCTCCAAACTAACATTACCAGGGCAACAAAAAATGGTGTGCACGTCCAGTTTCAGACAGCTCAAACGAGGAAAATGAAGACGTACATGGATCTATTTGTCTTCAAGCAGATCAATCAGAATGGAGTGGAGCGAGGTGCTTGTGACCCAGTGATTCTGGCTTTTAAATCAATGCTACAAGCCTTTTTGTGTGCATTATTGTCTGCATTGAATAAAATACTCAGGAATGCAATTTTAAGGTTAATTTTCTATACACATAAGAAAAATGTTACAAGAATATGCTAAAAACAACAGAAACATGATTTTTAATGACATCATTTTTTTAAACAGATAATCTTGTCATTTCAGGTAATAGTTTGAAAAAAAAAAACTAACACTTTGTTGCTGAACTGACCAAATTAGTTGTAAACTTCATTTTTAGTGGGCTCAAGTTGATTTATGAAATGAATAGGGGCTTTGTTTTCTGAAAACTGTTCTTTCACTAAGTGAAAAAAAAAAGCTGGGGGATCTAGTCTTCACTCCTGCATTGTTCCTCTGTGGACGACTGTAGGCAAACATCTGCAGTGTTTGAGATCATTTTAAATATTTGAAGAGGCAGCTCTAACATCTCCTACTCAAAGTTAGTAAAACTAAGAAACAGATAGAAAGGCAATAAAACAAATCATTGTGGATGAGCTACACTTTTCTTGGTGTCAACTCATCTCTTCCACCGTTTTATTATTTTTCATCTTTTGTCTTTCACTCTCTCCGTGTCTATGCCCAAGCCATTAATTGTCCCCGAACAGTGCCACATGCCTCAATGAAAATAAATTGCTTTTAATTTAGGCTCTCCTTTTTGCCACGGCCGGCATCACTTAATTTCATTAGCTCTGAACCTGTAGAGCGCTTTTTCCAAAGCGTCGTCTCATGGACGCACTTGAAAATGAAAAGGAGCGCCTCTCTTTTTTCTCTCTCTCTCTCTTTCCTCCTCTCTGCCTGCTCCCTCTCTCTGCGCTCCTCAATTAACAGAATCGTTTCCTTTCAACTAAAATGAATGTTATTGAAACCAATTAGCATGGACTGGAAAATCTCTCGTTAATGAGGGGAGTGTGGGTGAGTAAACAGGAATGAAAAGATGAAATTAGAGAAGAGGCTCTTCTTGTTGGCCTGGAATAATGACATGCTTAGTCGCCTAATTGTCTGGTGAAAAGCACCGCTGCGATAGTAACAGATTGCGGTGTTCATTAGGCAGCAATGGGCCACCTGCTGCTGGGGCAGCGAGCCCGCAGTCCCTGTACACGTGTTTATCCAAGGGGGCACTGTTTTTTTTTTTTTTTTGGACACCACGCTCACTATGAAAAGCAAATGAGCCTGCCAATATGCTGCAATGTTGTGTCCTTATTGCCAAAGCACAGAAGCATGATATGTCAAATCAAATGAAATGAATGAAACCCAATAAGCTGGAGGGTTTCCTTGCTTTTCTTTTATTTTTGTGGGAAATGACCTATAAAAATACACAGGTTTGTAAAACTATGATTTTTTTTTCTTAGAAAACCTGGGGAAAGTATTCTATTCATCATTTCTGTGGTCATATCCCATCACACAAGTCTTTGTTGCTGCTTTTGAGCCCCGGTTTGTAAAGAGTGTGAGGGTTGAGAGAGGGATAATGGGCCTCTAATTGCAGTGTGGATCAGGTGGGGAGGAGGGCGGTGGTGTTCTTCCAACGTTTATCCCCCCACCCCACCATCCATCCTCCATGAAATATTTAATGGCTCGCCGGGAGAAACAAACTCCATACACATTTTCTAATTCATAACCTGGAGATAGTTTTAGACATTAGAGCATAATGCATCCATATCTCGATCCATCCCGTGTTTCTTCTGGGCTCTCTCCTTCGCTTCCATTATCTGTAACCATGCAAAAAGAGAGCAAAGAAAAAAAAAAAAAAAAGAAAGGCAGGGAAAGAATGAAAGTAACCACTCTTTAGTGCAATGCTAATTAATTCATAATTAATTCTCACATTAGGACGAAAATGAAGAGCACATATTCTGGAGCTCAGTGGGTTTCTCTGTTGCTCCGAGGCAGAGCGGAGAGTTTGAAAAGAGCCGTGACCTCTTGACGTTGGAAAAAAAATATATAACAAAAGTCATCAGCTGAAGCGTGTTCTCGAGCCCTTTTTCCATTCGTTTCAAAGCAGCAGAACGCTTCAGTGTCTCAGTACAGGTCACACGTGTGTTTACACCTCTTTCGCAAGTGTGTACAGAGTTGTGTGTTCGTGTCAAAGCTGTGTCATCCGTGTGAGCTGGCACTCTTCTGACAGACCTCCAACAGCATGCTAATGAGTCCCATTGTTGCATGTTGCAACATCTACAGCTGTTGGCTATAATTATCATGCGGATAACTTAAAGGGTGTCAATTAAAATGCTGCTCTTTTCGCTGCCCTCATCTATCGCCTGCATCCCACCATTGCACCCCTCCCTCTGCCTCTCAGAGACTAAAGGTGAAGGTTTAGAGTGAAGATGAGCAGCAGGTCCAGGATGCTGTTGTGGTTTAATTTGAGCAAAACATAGACCTCTAATCAAAGTCTGCTTTATTTTTATGTGGTCTCACAGGTTAAGCACAAAAGGTTGAAGATTCATTGGAAAATTGGATTCATGGAAGGAGAAAAAAAAGGCAAAAAGGGCTACATTTGTCCCTGTGGGGCTTCCTTTGAGGTTCAGAGTTTAGCCTGGATGGTTGCACCTCCTTCACACACCTAACCTCTCTCACATTCCCCTCTGGGACCTTTCACCCTCTGGGCTTTCGGCTGTGCAACCATCTGCACAGTATTTCTGTGATACACATTGTCCCTCATTATGTTTCCCCTCTTAATTTTTTTTTTCTCACAAATTAGTAATATACATAAATAACCTAGAAGAAAACAATCAACTACAGAATCCATGTGTGCTGTAGTTCAGCTGATTCACCAAGAGGTTATAATCTTTTTTCTGTTTGACTAAAATAATTATTAGTTAGTATGTTTACTGGCAAGTCAACCTCACAGGGTTTAATGTGTATTTCTTTTAGTGAGTACAGACAGTGCGATCAGGGATTTTTGTAAGATACAGATTACGTTTTCATTTCTATGTGTACTTTAAAGGTCTGCTGGGAGTTGAGGACAGCAAATAACACCCCCTCCGTGCTCCTCTGAGACCCTCCCTGCTTAATTGATTTACTTTGTGCACAATGACACGCCCATTAGCGTGTTTATCGAGTCACGCGTCAGTGGCACGTGCTGGGGTCCTCGCTGTGAAACTGACAGGTTATCAGAGACATCAGTGGAGGACAAGCAGGGGTGGGGGGTTCTACAACACACTTTCAATCTCCAAGCGGTTTAAAAAACAATAATTTATTAAGCATTTTCTTATCAGAATGTGTTCAACTTCTATAAAAAAAAACCCTGAGAGCTATAAGTTGTTTGCCTCTAAATTGTGGAACAGAAATAGAGGATGTTGCCATTGGGGAATGTTTCCATCAACACTTCCTTCTGATTTACTTCCTTCTCATATAGTTTTTCTATTTATAGGTCATCCCTGGTTTGAATTAAAACATTTCTTGTGTTAACAAAGTCTATCGTAAATCAGAATAGAAAAAAAATCTTTTGTTTAGCTCAAACTTTTGTTTTGGCACATTGTTTGTTCAGCCTACAGATGTCTGGAAATCATTGCATATTCAGACTGAGTGGAGCTTTAGAAACAGCAAAGCAGAATGCTAAATAAAAATGGATGTTTGAATGAAAGATAGATGAGTGGATGGACCAGTAAAAAGCATCAAACCAAACTCCTTAGTGTACAGAGCTAAAGTTTGAGAATCTTTTAATGTTTTTAAACTTTCTTTTCCCCTTTGATTTGATAATCTAACTCTCGCTTCCTGGTTTTATAATCTGACGCTTCCTGTTTGACTCTGCATTTCCTCCAGCTGGAGCGTGCAGCGTGTAGAGAAGGAAACAGGGAACCCTTGTACTGGATTTGATTAGAGGGAAGTTTATCTCTATATACTCTCTTTTTGACCCCAGGAAAACAATTATTGTCTCCCTCCAGCTCTCGACCCTTTATCACTTTCCTCTGTGCGGTCAGTGTACTTGCTGGAGTTTCACAGTAATCCCTTCCTTTTAATGTGCCTCTGCAGATCTTTATGTGTTTTTGAATATGTTAGCAATTGAATTAGAGTCAATCCAACAATCAATAGCACTTTTATTAAAAAAAAAAAAAAAATTCCATAAAAAAAGCTTTAAAGATCCACTCCAATGAAAACTGTGTTTTTTAAACATATAATTGTAGCATTTTTCTAGTCATAAAAAAGAATTTAATCTTATAACTGCATTTCTGAATATTTCTTTATTCAAATCATGATGGATCCCAAGCAGACGAAAATCCACAGCTTGAAAAAACTCTGATTTGTGATGCAACAACTGCCATGGGTGTGCCAAAGTCTACTCTAATACTCCTATTCTAAAACCTCCACTTGCAAATAAACGTATCTAGTAACCTCTTCAATGCTCCCCATTTTTTTTTTTGCTATACTAATGTTGGTTTGGGCCCAGAAAGCCCAATTTGGATTGGATCCCAAATGGGTTCATCCACAGTGGCTCAGCTGCCCAGGGCCAGGAGCGTGGGCAGCTGAGCCACTGTGGACGTTATGCTAGGAGGCCAGCCCACTGAGTCCTCTCTTAGGCCGATGTGGTCAAACAAGTGGAGCGACAGACCACGGAAACTGCAGACAAACCAAATTGAGGCCCACATTTTATGCCCATTTTTAAACCATATGGGGCCCATTTGGTCTTGCTAGCTGGGGCGTTGTGAGGAACTGTAAGCTAACGGGAGAAACTACAGTAAATGCATACTGGGATATCAAGAAAAGCTTGCATCCTTGTCAACAGTCCCGCCCACAACCCTGAAGCAAATTTCTGACGGGCTGTTCTCTGCAGAAAATATGTATCTTGAAAAATGACACAGCCTTTTTGATTTTAGCTAAAAGGAGCATAATCATAATTAAAAGATCACTAGGATCAATTTTGCAACAGAAACAAGAATAGCTGGAGTGGGACTTTAGCTTTCTTAGGTTTTGAAGTGACCATTCCACGCTTCAGTTTGAGGCAAGACAACAATATATCTTATTATAAGTATACAAACCGGAAAACTGTTGCATAAAGGCCTTTCTATTCTTCGTTGATTAAAATGTTTATTTTTTTCAAAGCAGCTCAGCGGCTCAGAGACAGCATTATTACATTTTGCCCTAAAACAACCGGCACTGTTTCATTTGATCTTTAATTTACCCATTCTGCATTTAAACAGACACTATAATGAATGATGCATCCTCAGCAATATGTTTTTTTTCTTTTCATATTCAATTAAAATGCTGCTTTAGCGTTATCAGGGTCTATTGCTGAGCCGTAATCCAGTCCAAACACACTTTAACTCTGCTTTAACCACAAACTCGATTTAGAAAAATAACATTTTGATTAATGCATGCTAACTACATAATAGAACTTGGAAATATAATTAACAGAAATTGCCTGTGCCTAATTGCTGAATCTCTGTTATTCATTAGATTCCACAGAGAACAAAATACAGGATAATAGATGCATATTAGTTGCATTACTTTTTGATGTTGGGAACACAGTTTAAAGAGAAGCATTTATTATTTATTGTCTGTTTTGTTTTCACTGAGGATCACAGCTATGAAAATGACACTGTAGGTTTACCATGGGTTTCCAAAAAAGCTGCTGCATTTGAAAGCAAGTGGGTTGCCCCCACAGCAGCAGCAGAAGCTAAGTTGACAGATTTACATATCTATGCCTTTCTGATCTTTTTCCAAGTACAGTAACAAATACCGTCTGAGATAAAAAGGTCTGCAAAGTATCGGAAACTTGGATTTTGTTTACAACGCCTTGCTGTAAATTACATTCCACTCCAAAGATTTTCTACTCTCTTCCCATCGTTTCAAACAAACACATGCTGCGGTCGGAGCCTAAAGTCTGTTTAAACTAAATAATAACAAGAATTATGACATGGAACTCAGCTATAGTAGATTGCAAAATCAACATTTCTGTGTATGCAATGATTTGTAATTGTGATTTGACACAAATGAAAAAGTGACATTAGATTAAAATAGGCTACATGTGTGAAAAAACGTACAGCTTTTAACTATAAAAGTACAACTTTTTAATTCTGGTTGCGACTTTACATTAGAGAAATTAAAAAATAATGCTTTGTTTGGTACTGTTTCTTGTTAAAGACCAAATCCAATGAAAACCGTGTTTTTGATGTTTTTAACAGTTGGCACCAGTGTTTGGCAAAGGAGCCATCGTCATCGTGTGAATGGCTGTATGGGACTGTGAATGTGCTTTGGGCCTTCGAAGAAAGTAGGAAACAGCTATACAAATACACGCCATTTACCATTTCCGGGTCTTTATTTCAAATCATGGCGAATCAGGAGCAGACAAAAATTTCTGTTGGAAAGAGCTTGTATTTCTATCTACAAACTACAACCGGTAAGCCATAAGGTCCCTTCTTCACTATATTCTAATGCATCCACTTGCATCAGATCACTAACGTCTTAATTGTCCTTGTCTGAGCTGAAATTTTGCTTAAAACTTTACGACTGTTGAATGGGGCTTTAATCTACCAGGGGAGAGTGTAAACCAAGGAATGATGGGATATCAGTGGTAGCTTACTTCCATGCCAAAGTGGCAATTAAAAGACCACTGGGAATAATTTTACAATAGATCGAAGATAAATGGAGCAGTTGTGTGGTGTGTTAAATGTCAATTTTTTCTCTTTTGGTTGTTTGTTCTTCTCCACTTGTCAACCCAAACTCCAACTTTTTGTAAACACTGCCTTTAAAAAACTATGTTGATTCACTAAATTGACAAACATCTAATTTAAGTCACTTAGCTTTTGTAAGTTTTTTAAATATTTTTGTCCCATCTGGGCTCCACTAGTTTAGATTATAGCCAGCTGTCAGTGAACTACTTGTCATATGAATACCTTCGTTACTGCAGGAGCTTTGCAGAGAGGGTGGCAGGGCTTTTAATGGAGTAAAGCCAAACAAAACAGTGTGTGTATGGGTCATGAAGACAGATTGACCACACACTGGGGGAAGAAACAAGAAAAACAACAAGATGAAACATAGGTGACAGAAGGACTGCAGCTTTCAGGTTGTGATGGTCGTTGGTCTCCATGCTTCTCATGTACCTCTTTATTCAGTCACCAACTTACTATTACTACAATAGTCATTTTTAAACGGTTGCCCCACACAGTGTGGAAATCTGCAGCCACCTGTTAGGAGACATGTTGTATTACATCTTAATGGTCCTACTTGGGGTTTATTTAACAAATCTTTCAATTAAATGTTGACTTCAACATTTTATTTGTGTTAAAAATGGAAATAGTGTCAAGTATAAAAATAATTAAATATGTATGGTATATTAAATACTACGTAGCCTTTTCTCCCACAGTATTGAAGGTAGAAGGCACAAGGTCATAACACACATGGCACACACACGCTATCGCACTTCCTACAATCTTTTGTCACCTGCTGCAACTAATGCCCACGGCAGGACGAGGGCAGGACAGTGGCCTGATGGGAAAATGGGAAATGGGCTATTATCAAGCTAACGGGACACCACGGCCCACTAATCAGATCAGGAAGCAGGGTGTGCGTGTCTCGTGGAGCTAAAGCCTGTGTGTTTCTGAATGTGTGCTAGACGGGGGAGACATGTCAACTCAGCACAGTACTAATGGCAATCAAGTTTTAGGGAGGCAACGGGCCGTGGTGTTTCAGGCATCGCTGGACCCATGGACGGGCCTTTCCGGGTCCGTTCGTGCTGCTGTCTGAGCATGAGTCAGCTGCCCGTGGAGGAGAGTAAATATTTGGGTCCAGCAAAGGAAACATGTATTTCCTTTCTCCAGCTACAGAACAATAATTGCCTCCTTCTCCTGCTTTCTGTGTCTGCTTCTCAGAATAGCAGTAATTATCACACTTCCCTGCATTCATCCAAAACCTTCATTGTCTAAGACAGCGGACCGAAAAGAAAAGGGTGGTGATGGGTTCACGCTTGTGTGTGTTTCTTTTACATGCTTGCACCTTATTGTTAACATGTAAAACAATTTGTTAAATTAGGATATAGACATTACCTGGGTCATGGTGTGATTAGATATCCCAAATTTAGCAAACTTCCTTGCCTGACAATGGGCCTCAATCATGAGGTCATCTTGAAAATATAGTGAAAATGTGTATTCTAAAGCTAATGTGACTTTAAGAATCATAAGCTGTGGAATCCCATACTTACTTTTTCCAAATATAAAATAAGAAATAGATTGCTAACGAAAAAGACCCCCACTCTATGGTTTTTAGAGCTTTACTTCTCTACTTCCTCAGTTTCCTTCTATTTATTCACTCCTGCCGCACAGATATTTTACTGAGGTAAAGGGGTTTGTTTAATTGCTTGAATAAAACCTATTTTGTGGATGCAATAAAAAAATTGGTTGAACGTTAATTACATAAAAGCCCAAAAGGTTTTTTAAAACAAGTTTTCTACCCTAAGTTTGGTTCTTTTTTTATTATTTTTTTGGATAAATCAAGAGGTTCTTGATGGTCAAATACAAAGATTTTTTAACATTCCTCCAAAAAATGTAAATGACTATGCCTGAACTTGAAAAGAGTAAGATTTACTTCTGTTTGAAAATAAAATTCTCAATGTTAGAGGAAGCCTGGAGATGTTTTTCCACCAACAATGAATATATTTACCGTGGATTAATTTTGTTCATTGCCAAATTTTTTGCTAAACTGAATCAAAACATTGCATTTACTTATTATTTCTAAACAAAGCTTTGATTGATTTTCACTATTTTGACCAATGCAAACTGGTGGAAGCATACCATATAAAGGGTTTACATTAAAAAAATTTTTTAATTACACGAACAAGATCAGACACAAAAAATGAAGCCAAATCAGAGTCATAAAGATTTGAAACCCAAATAAAGCAACCTGAAAATTCAAGATGACATATTAGTGTTATGTAAAAAATTAAAAAAAACAAAAAAAAACCAAAGTGTCTGCAATTCTCAATAAAATTAATCAAATTAAACTTAATTACTTTTCAGCTTCTCATTTTTTATTTTAAGTTTCAAAACTCAAGCTTAAAAACTTTTGAAAAGAACGGCGTATGGCCATCCATGTCGCTTCTTATGCATGTTTCAAAATTAGCACGTAGATTATGCAGTCTTATGTTGCCCTAGATGTGTGTAAAGGGATGTGTTTTACAAACTGTGTGTCCAAAGCACAACTTTTGTGCGTTCAAATTGCCGTTTTACTGTGTTGTGCAGATGCTGTAATGCTTGAAAAAAATGGCTAAGGCCATAGGCTGGATTAAGCTGTCTGCTGTGGCCTACTGGTTAACACACTTGCACATTGTATATTTTTCTCAAGCAGTAATTGTGAGTTTGACTCCACAGCATACACTGCGTTTTTTCCATGTTTGCTATCTTTATCTTTTACTGACTTTTAGCAACAACGTTATATTGATTGTTCTTAGTGTTTTCTTTTTTGCTCTTCTTTATTTTAGTTTTTAAAAGTGATACATTGAAAAACTATTAAAAACTATTAAAGTGATGCAACTTCTTAACATGGCTCACAATTATTCCCAGCTAAGTTGCTTTGGGATATATTTCAGGAACAAAAAAAAGAGCTTTACAGTGCAAGCATGGTTGATATCATCATTTTCTATAAAAACAGTTTATTGCTTGTGTAAGAAGAAACTTAATGGCTTCTTGTGAAGAATACAAAATCAATAGCCTGTGCTATTAAGGGAAGTTGTAAAGACAGTAAAAGCATTCAGTTTTCAATAAATAACACACACACAACATTTACTCCATAACACTGAACGCATTGATTGGAAAGCCAATACTACTCAGAAGGGCGACCAACTGGAGAGTTGCGAGAGTAACCAATAAATAAAGAGAATTATGGCTGGTTTGATGTGACTGAACCAATCAACACTAGCTGATAGGGAGCCACGACAGGCTGTGAGACTGTGACAGAATCACATTGAATGTGTGATGCCTGAATATTAGGTGCTGTCACTCAGACACACACACGCACACACACAAATGCACATGTGAATTAGTGTCTAAAGAATACTCGATTTTGACAAGCTGATAAATCGACATTATAAAGCTGCACTCGTGCAAACACGTATGCATGCACGCACACACACTTCAGAAAAATATCATCTTATTTACAATAACCTGGCACTCTACTGTGGTGAAATTGGTATTAGATTCCAGATGACAAATAAAGAAAGTGAAAAAGAGAGGAGAGGAGAACGGTGGGAAAGTTGGGATGGGGGGTTTTTCAGGGGAAGCTGCATTTTTTAGTATGCATGTTGATCCTGTTAGGCTGAAATGTAATAACAGAAAACGTAGGTCCCCTCCACAGGAGGAAGGACCCGTTCAACTCTTTCTGACTACCTTCTATTTATCATCCATGCATAGACTGTCACTGGAAAGAATATATTGCTTTAAAAAGTCGCTTCTGTAATAGGATTGATCTAATTTCCATAAATTTTCATCTGGAATTTGATATTTTCTTCATCAGAGAACAACATAAACTATTTAAAGAGGATGCTGGTGTGGCAAACTTTCCCTTCTATCCCTAAATCTGCTTTTGGATATTCTGTTTTGATGGATACTTTAGGAGTCAATGTAGGAGGGATACAAATATTGGGCCGCTTCTTCACTATACACTGATACAAACATACACATACACCAACAAAGCCACATGCAGTATTGTATGGCTTTATTGCTAAATATAAGGTCCATGTTATTTCCTTCATAAACTGGTGATTGTTTACCATTAACAATGCATGAGCCTCTGTTGACCTCAATGATCTGTTTATTTGCCAGGAGTTTATACTTGTGATATGAAACACATGTGCTAAATAAACAAAGCAGGAAACACAGCATACGGAAATATAAATGTAATTTTCGTACAAAAGATGAGTACGACCACGTCTGCTAAGATTAATTTTCAACTCGTTTTTTTGAGAAGGCAAAATGAATTACTCGTTGTCACACGATAACAACAGTTTCTTGGTAGAATAATATTATTCCATTTTTTCTCAAGAAATTTAGTGAAAAGTCATAATCTTGAAAAAAAATCAGTTTTGGGGACTAGTGGAAAAAATGTATCAGTGTGTTGGAGATATAATGTTACCTCATCTATCGCAGGAGTTTTGTTTAAAGAAATGACCGGCAATTGATGAAATCTGCAAAGTAGAATTGTAGATAATTTAAGGCTGTAAAACACCTGACTTTATATTTTGTAATTTTCTCACAGACATTAACGTGTCCCCTTTTTTGTTTAAACACGATCAAAGGTCAAACATTTGAATAAGAATAAGTCCAGTAATATCAAATTACACCAAAAATCAACTAACAATTGATGATTTATTTATGTAGCTAGCAGAACCCAATCTGAACTGGAGACAGGGACAGAATTGAGAAAGTTATACAAGATGCAGAACACAGTGTGCTGCAAAAATAAAAAATAAAACAAAAAACAAAACAATACATATTAGCCCTGAAGAACATTTTCAAAACAGTTAGACCGCAAAAGGGGATCCCTATGTGAGCCGAAATGGCAAAGACAATCACTAACTGATCGACTCGGAGATCACTATAGATGAGGACTAACTCAGGTGGTAATTGTGTCGATCAAAAACAAATTTCAAACTTGCTTGCTACATCTGAGGAGACATCAGCAACTCGATGATCAATAAACTATACGTATTTTCCTCCTTTATCTAAGAAACTAAACCTTTTACCCGGTCCACAACTTAAGTACTCTTTTTTTTAATAATCTGTAATTTTGATTCATTATTTCGAGACAACCATTTTTACTAGCTTTTGATAAAGAGTCTATAGATCATTATCTTCAGAAAACAAACTGAACGAAACTGTTGTAATATTAGATGTTTCAAATAAAAAAAAAAAGAAAAAGAGTTCTAACAATTTCAATCAACAATAACCAAAGTAAAAACACACATCTTTACCATTCTGGGGTTGTCAGAGTGATGCTGACCATGTCATCCTTTCTGGTTGGCTCTCAGGAACAATCCAAAAGGTGTCCTTCTGCTCTTTGGTCAGGGGACAATCAACGGGAAGCCATCCCTGGTCCTCATAAGCCACAACCCTGCCTGTTCTCTAGCTTTCCCTGGACTGCTCGATATTTCCTACCAAAATGTTCAATCAATCAGGAAATAGAATCTCTTGAGCCAGCAACTTAACGCAAGCTAGTCAGGAAAAACTAGGAAACAGGCAGGATTGTGGCTTATGAGGACCAAGACTGGCTGGCCCTGTTCTAGACTTTCTGCAGGTTACTTGCCTGAAGTTTCATTTTGGCCACATTTAGTTAGCCATAGTTTCTCTTGGGTTTTGGGGGATGGAGGGCATTGTTAGGACTCTTGGGACAGTGGCAGGCTCCTATTCTAGGGCTTGGCCTTGTACTGGACTATGAGCACTGCAGGGGGCTTGTTGTCAGTTGTGTTGTTGAACCTTTTTAACATTCTTATATCTTTTCATTCCAGGGGAGTTATTACAGGTTTGCACCTTTGCGCCCAAAGATCACATCACTGGAGTTCTAACAATTAAATGTGTCCAGTACAGGAGGTCTCATTTTCTAACTGAGTGCTCATCTGCTAGACAGGACAGGTGGGAATTAAAACTTTGAAAGCACATTCAAAACAGCTTTTACAATGTGAATTTATTTAATCATCATTAAGAGTTTGAGTGTTTTAAAAGTCCTTAGCTCTTTATAAATGTCTAAATGTCCACTACTTGGTGGATACCACAAACAAATTGACATTTTCTTTCCTGTGGATAAATACTCTTTCCAGATTTTTCCTCTGACTTTAGTCTCAGCCATAAATTTTCAGTAAGACTCAAAAATGCATTGATTTAGTTTCTTAATTTATCTCGGCTAAAATTTTAAGTTTATTTTTTGGTACTAAACATCATGACTATATTTGGACTTCTGCATTAACTTAAGTTCTTCTTGTTTTGGCTTGGGGGGTTTCATCAACACTAAATTAATATTTTAATTGCTTACATTCACATTTTGATTAAAAACATTAAAACATAACCCTGAAGAATTAAGCACTTGAAAAGTGGAACGGAAAATGAGTTTACGTTTCATCTGAAAAAGTGCTACCATTTTCCATTTGGAGTTGAATATGTTTGGAATAAGTCTTTAACAATGTCATCGGTAACTGTTTCAGGAGCTGGGAAGAACTCGATTAATTACATAAATATTTACTGATCCAATACTTTTATGTGTTGGTACGAACTCCAGATATGGTTGTGCCAAAAAAGAAATAAGATCCACTCTGAATAATCACAAAATTCAAGGTTGAGATAAAGATTAAGAGAGTTTTACTAAAATAGAATGTTTTTAGAGCATTAGGTTTAAATGGGAAGGTCGTGTATTAGATATTCACAACCTGGGTGGACTTTTGTGGGAAAGTTGGGGTGCTGGGAGAATAAAGGTTACAAACCAGGCAAAGGGAGATCTGAAGGGTCTGACTGATTGAGTGTGAGGTGGCAGATTCAAGCAGTGGGTGAGCATTTGCCACCAGGGGGATTCGTGTGTCCTGGGTTTTAGGCAGGGCATCATTAGTGTGCAGTGAATTACACTCCAGACACGTCTTTATGTAGACTAATCATATTACAGCTAGCGCACTCAGCCTTAGCCAGGGGGAGTAGGAGTAAGGCGGGGGGTGGAGAGAGGTTGCCGAACTTTACAATCTGATTTGTCCAGGAGAACTCAATGTAATCTAGCGCCTCCGACTGACACCGTTTTATCTCTCTGTCCATCTATGCGGCTTCACGCGGCTCCTCCCCTGCTCCCCGGCTGGCTCCATCTGGCTTTCAGCCTCCTCAGCACACGTCTGCCCTGCAAACTCTTTCTCATCCCTCCTGCTTGTTTTGCCAATCCCTCCACCCCACCGCACACCTACTTCTCCCACCTCTCTCAAACCAGCCAAGCTCACCCTGCAGCCAGCACATCCCTGCCCCCACCTTGTCAGTTCTGACAAGCCGCTTTAATGGGCGATGTGGCGCGTGCCTCTGACCACTGAGCACAGTCATTAACCTTCACTGGCATAATTGAATTCAAGGTTGATTGCTCGTGACCCTCCCCCCTGCCGAGGTCCCTCTCAATGTACATATTCATTACAAGACCCCAGCTCTAAATGGATTGCACAGGGAAAGCTGTAGCAATCATCCAGGCCGCTCGGAGGGGGCAGAGGCACGCTGCTTGGGGGGGCCGCAAGGGGACCGAGGACAGAGCAATGGGAAGACGGACAAAAGGGGAGGGGCACTAATTGCATGCTAGAGGAAGAGGATGAGATTATGAAAAGAGTAAGAGAATGAAGATGGATCCCTGTGACACTGTCAAATTAGGGGCAGGCCTCGTAACACGGAGAGACACTGAAATGTACAGTGTCACCCGCTGTGCCGGAGGAAGAGGAGAGATTGGGAGGGAAGAGAAATGGAGGGGGGTGGGAGATGAGAGAGAGGCCATTGAGGCTAAGAGAGAATTGAATGTCGAAGAATGAAGTAATATAGACACACACACACAGAAATGCAGACACACACACACGAAAGCTCTCAGGCCGGTTTCAGTGTGAAGGAGAGCATATATCACATCACCCCAAAACTCCACCACCACCACCCGCCACCCCAAGCCAGCAGGTCTGTGACTCTCCTCTCTCTAATAGCTGTCAGATTACTATCAGCCAAACAAGACATCCAGCACTCCCCCCTCCTCGCCCTGTCCTCACTGCCATCCTCCTCATTACCCTTCAACCCTCCTCATCTTCCTCTGCTTTCCTTTCTTCCATCAAGCACCACCATCCTCTCCACCTTAAGGTTTCTACGTATCACATCCTCCTGTTGAGCCACAGGTGTCGTCTTCCCGTATGAACGCTCAACCTCACCTATGAAGGTGGAAAATATTCTTGAAGAACAAGAAGTAAACAAGCAAGTCAAGAAAATCCACTTGATCATTTATACACAAAAAAGCTTCTAAGGTCTTAGCTTGTTTGATCCTAATGTATGAACTGCAATCTCTTGAAAAGATCACTAAGGGGTTTATTTTACCATTTCATCTGGGTTTTAAATTTTTATAGAAGTTGTTTCATTAAAAATAATTTGAAATCCTCTTATAATAAGTTAGAAGTTTTCTTACACTTCTCAAGAAAGACTCCATCAATTTGTTTGCTTAGAATTTTTCTTTTAATAAATGATTGACGCATACTCAAGAGACTCATATCTCAAACCACAGTTAAAAACCTCTTTAAAGTGCTTTCATACATGGGCTACTGCATGTTTTAGTAGCTCCTGATTCAACCAGTTTGTGGGTTAGGTGAGATTATGATTTGTTCTTATGTTTTTTTAATAGTGTCATAGGTATTTAGGTTAAGACTAAAGAACTAATACTCCCTTATTTAAGTGATTTTCATCAGTGTGTAGAGGAAGAAAAACGTTTGTAAAACTTAAATATTCAGAATCTTACTTTTCCAAAGTTATATACATCAAATGACTGATATATGTTTTTTTAATGCTCAGGGGAAACTACCTGCCAAAACAGGAAGGGCCCAGCTCAGCTCTAATATAGACGTTTTGTCCTGTTAATGTCATTACAAAGCAGCACAAAGCAGTGCTCTGATAAAACAGCTGCAGCAAGAGCCAGCCAATGGTCTAAACTGGTGGGTTGGTTTTGGTATTTTGCGATTGCATTGTGTTCTTAGATGCTGTCCCTTCAGCTATGACCTAAAATCTTGCATCATAATGCTTTTAAAATTGTGTATTTGAACTTGGATGAGAACATGAACCTACAGGGCAGAAACCCCTTTACATTTTATCTCTTCCTGTCTTTCTCTTTAAAGTATTTGCCCAAAATAAATATCATCATCTTGGCTCAAAGACACCTATGTTTATGTTTTTGTTAGAATGTACAGTATCTATGTACCAGTATCTGTATCTTTGTAATGTATCTATTTAATACATCAAGAAAAGTCACTTAGAGTTGTTTACTCTGAAGTTATCGTTTTCAGGGAGTCAGTGCACACTCACTAGAAGTTTGTGCTACTGGAAGAACAAAGTTGCTGCAAAGCTAAACCCATTCTCCTTATAAAGGGAAAACAAATTATTTTACACAGTCAAATATTAGAGCATCCAAATAACAATTGGAGTCATAAAAATGAGATGGCTACTTGCATATTCACATAATCGTAACTGACTCAAACTAGATGCTATCTTCTTAGAAAGTCAGGTGTTCCTCATGCAAACTCAACTTTCAGGATTTGCCTTTTTGTCGACCTTGCACTGCTACTGTCGCCTGGCCGGAAACGTCTCTGCCGCTGCAGACAGCCAGCGGTCCACAGAGAGCCATCCGGCTGTCAGTGCAGTGTGCACTGCTCCAGCTTTGTGTCAGTTCCATGTGTGAGCTGTGTCTGTGTGTGTTCATGCACGTGTGATCGTCTTTTATCCCCCTCATCAACACTAACGGGGTTTCCCAGGCTCTGGTCAGGAGAGTGTGGGTCACAGGGCAGGAATCAAACAGCAGAACAATGGAGAGCTTCCTCCACTTAACCTCCTAATGGGCTCTCAATGGCTCCCCTGGCTCCCTCAAAACTATCAGCCACTAGATTCACTTACCTCACCGGACCGGGTGAGGGTGTGTGTGTGGGGGGTCGGGGTGCTCTTATCGGGGCATACTGCAAAAACAGTGAGTGTAGGTGTGAGGAGGAAAACCAGGCCACTGACAGACAGACAGACAGAAACACTGCCTGGCCCAACTGTTTTTGATGAGAGTTTGCAAGGATGAATGGGGGGAAAAAGGTACATTCTTTCAATCACCTCAGCAGTCTCAGTCAAACCATTCTGGATGGAAAAACCACTCTATTTCTACTGACCAATATAGATGTCAGCATATGTGAGTGCATAATACTTTGCGTCAAGGCGCATTGCTTCACTAGTTCCACTTCAATAATTACTTTGAACGCGCACTCCATCCCTGAGCACCTCGCAGCCCCCGAATCTGCAAAGACAAGTGGCCTCATTTATTTCCATGGAGAGAAATAATTTAGCTGTGTCGGGTGCTAACGAGCTAGAGCGGAGGGACTCCTAATTAGATTCACTTTGTTTGTGTCATTTTAATTACATTGTGGTCCCCAACAGTAGAGCCACCAATGAACCTTCAATCTCTTAGCTTTGCTACCATGTGCACTACTGGCACCAGGTCCCAGCAGAGCGTCACTGAAAAGCAGCAATCTTAAACTGTCCTTTCCTTGTCAAACGGGGCTGTGATAGGCTTGGGTTTATGTAAATTTGTTGATTTGGAGCATGTTTGTCAGCTGTGTTGCTTTAATCTCCGAACAACACCCCAAAAGGTCACCATCTTCTGATGTAAACAAATACACGCTTGCTAAACTTTTCGGTGATGAATCATTATTTATTGCCGTAAATGAAAGGCATGGGAGACAGTTTCCCCGTCTCTGTAGTCTTAAGCGGTTTGTTTATGTTCTGCGTTTGAAGGGAGAGCTTCACTAAACCCGAACCCCTTTTGAGTTTCCTTTTGAAGTATTCCCCTAAGACACTGTCACTAATTATTCGGTGTTTCATGATGAATTCCGCTGAGTTCATTAGACCGCTTTAACTGATATTGCTGTCTTGGATCCTAAATGGTTTAGCGTGTGCGTCAAGGCAAACACGTGAACCTTTTATATAATTGAGTGATGAATTGATACTTAATGATTAGCACAGACCTTATGTTCTACTTTCATTTCAAACTTGACAATGTAATATGAAGTTATTATTTGCAGCTTGCACCTGTTTGAAGAAGAAAATTAAGTATTCTGTTGAGTTTTAAGCAACCACCTACTGTGTTTTTTGATGTTTTGCCCAATCTGAAGGTCTCCATAAATGTATTGCATGAAGTGATAAGTGGGAATAAATGTAAAAAATAAACTTAAACATCAAGATATAGTGTGAAAAAGAGTACAAAAAGACAAGAAGGAAAAAAGGACGCCTCAGGGTGTTGCGGTGTCCCTTCTGTGGTGTCGTTCGTGATGGTTTCATCCCATCTGTCCCATGTCGTGTGATAGTGATCAGTCTACAGGGACCCACCTCCACAGATGAGGTCAGCCTTACCTGTCAATCACACTGCTACAGGCCACGACAGGGTCCACCAGGGTCATCTCAAACAGGGAATCCCATATCCTCAGAACTTTAAATTGGAACTTTTCTCAGGAGAAGATGATCCCAAACAGGAATTTGGCACAATAGTGTTAACCAAAAAAAAGATCATCCTATTAATTAACTGTTATTTAGTTTGGCCTCATATTCCCCACAGCCCTATTATCAAATAACACATTTGTGTTACACATTTGTTGGCAGGCAGCATTTGAAATGTGATCATGCAGGGAAGATAATATTAACATAAATGTGCAAAGGTATCCTTGTTATGGGCAAATACTGCTATACACAATTTATTAAAGGCAGTAATGATTTATTCAAAAGAAAACGTTTTTACATTTTTTTTCTGTTTTGGATACTTCCATGAGTTTTTTAAAGTAAACTTACTATCATAAATAAAGATTTTATAATAGCAACTTAGTGTTAAAACTTATCTTTAAAATTGTTTTTTGAGAGTTCAAGTAAAGACAAACTCCTCATATCTTGATCTATTTTAAAAGTGTTCCCAGAGGTCTTTTAATTATGATTATGCGTTTTTTAGTCAAAATGAAAAAAAAAAACTGTGTCCTTATTCAAGGAAAATGTTTAGGCAGAGCTGCAGGAAATTAGAAATTTGTCTCTAAGTTGTGGTTGGGACCGTTTGCACAGAGCAACCCAGCGCCCATTCCCCCTCCCCATTAAAGATAACTCTCTCTCCCTTAGCACTCTCCCCCTAACTTACAGCCTCTCACACCCCCAACATAATATTACCAATGCAACAAAATTGGTGAACAATAGTAGAGCCATTCAGCCACAAAGTTTTTAGCCAGATACCAGCTCAAGCAATGAAAACGAAGATGGATCTAGTCATCTACAAGTGGATGCAACAAAATGACCCAGAAAAATTACATATTAAAAACGTATATTAACCTATTTCATATTAGCATATTAAAAACACCAAAACATTTTTTATCTGAGTGGGTCTTTATTGTGCTTGTCTTCTCTCTTGGAAAGAGGCCATATTCTGGCGGTCTTATTCTGATGAAAACCCATTAAAATACCTTCCTGTCAATGTTTATCACATAATTTTTATAACAGCAGTAAAAAAAGATAGCTCCTCAATATCAGCATTATATAAACCATATTTTTAATTGGTTAGTGTGCAAAAAAACTTACATTGAAAACAACACAAAATCACAAAAGAGGGAATGTGGGTGTTTTTTGTCCTAAACCTACTGATTGCTTTGTTGGATGCCTTTGAATATATAGATCTGTTCAGTCCGTAATGTTCTCCCTGTCCGGAGTAGGTGGTGGAGGACCCAAACTTAGGAGACCAGTCAAGGTGGAAGAAAAGTAAAATACTTAAACTGAAACATGACAAAAACCCATGACAGCAACAAAAATGTAACAGAACAGAACACATGACATGTAATGATGAACTGAAAACCAGACCCATTAAAAGAATGAGGTTGATTAGCTAACTAAAGACAGCTGTGGATAGTTAGCCAAAATAGTGAGACGACAGGCAAAACAGAAATTGACAAAAAAAAAAAAAAAAAAACATAATGGTCAAAAACTAAACCAAAGACCATAATTCTCACAGCCTGTTTTTTTGCATGGTGCTTGATTCATGTTGTATTTTGTTGTTAGATTGTTTGAGGTGTAAAAGAGAGAAAGGCTTTCAGTGGCTTGGTTTTGAAATGTTTAGTGCGGGAAACTCGATAAATCAACTGCATTTGAAAAAAAATAAAAAAGCATAAATTTGGCTATAAATGTCAGCGTTGCGCAACATAGTTTGAATTTTTTATTATATTTCCAGATTTAGGTTGTCAATCATCTATAGCCGACTTGATTTGTGTCTTCAACGTATTTAGGTGTTTTGTTTTTCAGATCTTCATTTTTGTAATGTTCATCAAATCTTTAAGTTTGCACTGGAAAGCCTGGTCTTCTGCATTTTGGGTCGTACACCACTGGTTCATCATGTAATCTGTGCAAAATGTTCAATTTTTAAGCCTCTTAACTGATGGTCTTCTCCGTGTCACCTGCTCTTGGACCTGCACGTATGCTAGTACAGCTAACACAGCTGATGAGCTTGACAGACATCTGAGCTGATCAGAATTTTGTCCAGGAATAATATTTGACTCTGTAAGACAATGTCTGGACAGGGGCTACACAGCTGTGTGTACACGCACACAGAGAACCCCCGCTACAGAGTCACCATACTCCAAACACAACTCACACTGGCCAGAAACAGAGCAGAACAGAGAGACAGTAGGTCGGCTCCAGGGAGATGTTAACGTTCTTGCTGTTTTGAAAAACAACCTCTTTTCTCGTGCAGTCAAGGTTTTTATGCTGTGGGAAAAGTCACACACAGCAACTCAAGTGAATATCTCCCAGGAAGACATGCCAGCATTTTCAAGTGGAATGGGTTTGTGTCTGTATTGATTTCAATGCTGTCTAATCCAAAGATTTAAAGACTCACTCTGATCTATTTAAAGTATTCCCAATGGAGCCTAAATAAAAACAAACTATTGTTTTCTTGGACATAGTTTCTGCAGAGTGGCAGTAGTTCAATAGAAATGTATCTTCTTAAGTTGTGGGTGGGACCGTTGACACAGAGCAACCCCATTTCCCCTTCCCATCTCCACTGCTGAGAGCTCTTTGGAGCAGGGAGCTGTGGCCAAAACACCAAAAACACAATTTATCTGTGTGGGTCTTCAAAGCATCTTCCCTGAAAATGTATAACTTATAAATAAGCAGTAAAAAAGAGTTACCACACACATACATTTGCAAAGTTCTTTGTACATTGACCGTTTTAGAAATTGTAGAAATTGTGCAAGAGTGAAAAGTTTTAGGTGATTCTTTCTTTTCTTTTTGTATTATTCTCATCTAAATTACTTTTCAGCCTTGCCGACCTATGACTGTATCCTTCTTTTTTTTTTTTTTTTTTTAAGAAATCACTGCAAAAACTATACAAAAGTAACCACTCATTTCAATATTTACAATGCTGATGTTTTTTGATGACTTGTTTCTCAGACAGTTTCCACTTTGATTCTTGATTTGTTTTTGTTCCAGTCTGTCCCGGTTTAATGTCTTTTGTCTCATCTTAGGTAGTGTTGTTTGCTTAACAATTTGATTTTGTTTTTTGTCTGGCCCTCAGCTGTTCATTTTCTTAAACATCCATTATTTGAATGGTCACAACAGAAAAGTATCTTTTACTTTAGTTTTCTCTCACATGGCTGCTCAAATATGATTTTGAAGCCCTCTTAAATTAACATGAGGACGCTCAATGCTCATATCCAGTACTGGATTTGTATGTAGACTATAGTGAGGCTTAGATACCAGGGCTGGGTTGATAAAATCAATTAATAAATCTGGATCGATCTAAATCCATAAAGGTAGAGATCGATCTAACAGCTAATGCTTAGGTCCGCTAGCTTGATGCTAACGTATTATGTAATTTCTCATAGGACGGCTAATGCTAACGCTCAGTCGACCTAAACATACATTGCTGACAAAATGTACATCTTTATATACTAACAGGGATGAATTTTCAAAACTCTTTTAAGGATACATTTTTTCAATGAACCATCTGTGGTCTAAGCATCGATTTTTGCTCATACTTTCTTCTTCTGGAGTAAGGTGTAATGCTATAGCATGATTGCCACCTAGTGGCCAAACTGAAATGCCCTCCAAGAGAGGCAGAACAATTATTGAAGCTTCTCTGTTTGAGAATCCATGTTTCACTGTATAGTATGAACAATCTCATAATTATTTCACAAATAAATGTTATTGTATATGAACTGTATCAGATTAATATGAAACTCTTCAAAACACATGTGCAGTATACATTATTAATGTATTTCTAGACAAATGTGTCTAAATGTGTGAACCATATGAATTTAAAATTGAGTTGAATCAAATTGAATTTAGTGGATCAACAGAATCAAAAATATCTGAATGGAATTGATCTAGGTTCTGGTAAATTGAATGAATCAAATTGGTTCTGGAAATTATTGGCAATACCCAAACCTATTAGATACAACAGCAATTTCATTAACCAAAACACACTTATGCACTGTAGAGCTCAGCTGATGTGGCCTGCACTCATGCAGACAGTATTGATTATCTTTTAAAAGCTGGTATAAGTCTGGTCTTACTGAGAGCTTAATGGTGCTTTTGAATAAATCACCCTGAATGGGTGAGTAGATCTTATTCGAGACTGTTTTCTCTGTTAATAGTTGAATATTAATAATAAATCTGACTGGCAAATACAAAAATAACAGCTTCTGAAACGATTCTACTTACAAACAGTGTTGCAGTTTAATCAAAATCTCCCAGAGGAATGGAGGCGTTGAAGGATCTAAATGTCTGAAAATCCGTCATTTTGACGACAGTGATATTTGTATAATTAAAAAGGAGAGGGTATTGTCTGGCCCATATATGATATGACTCCTGCATTGATGAAATTATCTATCTTGAAATAAATTAATATGTTTATCAGGTACAGAGGACACTTTAATAACTCAGCTGTCAAAAGTACCCGATTATGTCTGGGAAACTGGCAGCTGATAATTACCCACAATTCATGCCAGAGGTTTAAATCTTTGCACAAGAAAATTGATGAAACACAATCTAAATTAGTTACAGTAATCCGTTCCAAGTTATGATGGAAAAAGACTTGTGTGTAAGGGGAATAAATAAAAAGGATTTTCAGGTCAGAATCACAAAGCCACAGGAGGCCCGGCTCTTTTTATTCACTCTGAGGTTATTTGGTTACCCTCTTTATAGAATCTATTCCACCACAGGATAAACTGACACGCAGAAGGAACTGTCTCATTTTCAAACTGCCTGGATGTGGACGAGCTGTCCACTTTTTTCTTGGCCACATACTAAATGCGGCCTCGAGTCTTCAAATCTTTTTGTCGTCCCACTATCAGTTAACACAGGCCTGTCCTAATAGGTCTCATTTAATGGATCCTGTGGTTGTTTGTGGAAAGGTAAAAGGAGGGCTGTCCAAACCCACTCTTCCTGTCTCAGGTACTCAAACATGAGCGCGCACACAACCAGTAACATTAATTCAAAGTGACAGCAGTCTTCATGTTGCAAGTAAATCATACTCTATGTTGAATAATAAAGTAATGCATTGTAATAATAAAACAGATAAGGTTTCTGCTGTACTTGCCATGCTTGTTTCACTAGCAACCTTTGGCTCCACCTTTTGTAATTCATTCATTGCGTTTTCATGAATAAAAATATCAAGCTGATATAGATACGCCAGACCATTTGAATAAACTGAAATATTTGAAATGTAAAAATTCATAGATCATCAAGGTTGGGACTTTTCTTGCTAATTTTACAGTTTAAATAATTTATATACACCTTCATTATTGGAAAACTTGGTGATATATCATTACAAGTGTTACAACTTCATATACACTGTTTTAAAAGAATAAAGATAACCCTTTGAAAAATCCTCCTACACCTGAATGAATACATTTTTCTTTTTAATCCTTTATTCTTTACTTAGTTGAATGTGCTGACAACACAACCACACAAAAATTATTAAGTGAAATTACATTTTATAATCATCTGGAGGTGTGGATGTGGAATCAAACTCAAAATTGAAGTGGACAAACACACTCCAGGCTGATCCAACTTCAATGTAATGTCATTGAAACAAGTTAAAATGGGACTCAGTAGTGGGTGTGGCCTCCACTGTTTGACTTCCCTGCAACGCCTGAGTAAGCTTCTGATGAGGCAGCGGATGGTCTCCTGAGGGATCTCCTACCACACCTTGACCAAAGCATCCACCAACTTCTGGACAGTCTGTGGTGCAATTTGGTGTTAGTAGATGGACAGAGACATGACGTCCCAGATGAGCTCAAATGAATTCAGGTTTGGAGAATGAGGAGGTCAGTCCATTACATCAATCCTTTAGTCTAGCAGAAACTGCTGACGCACACAGGAGGTCTAGCATTGTCTTGCATTAGAAGGAAGCCAGGGTCAATGGCACCGGCATACGGTCTCCAAAAGGTCTGAGAATCTTAGGTCGGTATCTAATGGCAGTCAGGATGCCTCTGGTGAGCACATGGCGAGTTTTTTTGCCGTCCAAAGTAATACCTCCCCAAACTATTACTGACCCACAGCCAAACCTGTCATGTTGGACGAGCAGAGTACGCTCCATCTCAAGACGCTGTTGTCACGCCTATTACATGTGCTCATATGAACTTGCTTTCATCTATGAGGAGCACAGTGGCAAATTTTCCAATATTGGTGCTCTTTAGCAAATGCCAGACGTCTTGCACGGTGTTGGGTGTAAGAACACTATAGACATAAGGCCCATACCACGCTCATGGAGTCTGTTTCTAACAGTCTGATCAGATACGTGCACAATTGTGACCTGTTGGACTGGTTCTCTTTTCACAAAGGAGGAGGAAGTGGTCCTGATGCAGGGTTGTTTCTTTCATACGGCCTCCTCCACATCTCCTGATGTGGTCTGTCTCCTGGTGGTGCTTCCATACTCTGAACACTATGGTGACAGACACAGCAAACCTTTTTGCCACAGCTCGCATTGATGAGTTGCACTACCTGGGCCACTTAACTGGGTTGTAGATGCTGTCTCATTGTACCGCTGAAGTGACAACACTGTCGGGTGTCAAAAGTCACCAAAACATCAGCCAGAAGGCATATGGACGGAGAAGTTGTCTGCGATCAGTACTATCAGAACCACTCCTTTATTGGAGGTGTTGCTGTTTGCTTATTATTTTCACCTGTTGTCTATTCTACTTACATAAAAACATGTGAAATTAACTGTCAGTCTATGTTGCCTCATGATTGCACAGTTTGATTACACAGAAGTGCGACTGACTTTAAGTAACTTTGAGTTGTTGAGGTGTTCTCCTGTATTTCTCACATGACCACTGTTTTTTTTTCTTCATTGTCTGAATTATTCTATGGTAAGTATTTATTATAATTCATTTTCCAATATTATTTGTTACTTTTAAGTCAAAGTCTAACTGTATGTATGATCCTTTCTACAAAAAAATCCATGTACTCTATTTTATATTAGAGAAACATTGAAACTAACATATTACATGTATGTCAAAAACCATGTTAGATGCCTCTGAAATAAACTTCAATTTTTTTTTAAATGTGAGTGAATAAAAAATTTGCAAAAACACAAAAAAATATCATTTATGGTGCAGTCTTTGTGTAATTTTCTTTTGTACCCATAGAAGTCACTGTTTTTTAAAGATGGCATCTGGTTTTGAAGGAAGCTCCACCCCCTCAATCAATAGGAGTGTCATCACATCATAAAGCAGCCACTTCACATAGAAGGTTTCCAATGTGGGCCGGGAAAGCCGAGTCCAGAGCTGTCCATATGGTGGACATCTGGATCCTTGGCTGCAGAGGAGAAGCATGGCCATTGGTGGAGTTTTTTTTTTTTTTTTTATCTGTCTGTCTGCGTCTCCTCTCTATCATTAACCTCATGCCCTGACAGTGTGCTCCCTGTGACACTGACCTGCTTCACCTAATGAGCTACCAATTACTACAAATTAGGCGAGAGAGAGGCCACTTCTAACATCCACTCCTGTTTTATCAACACTTCTGTGCGATGTAGTGGGTAGCTTGTGTGGAATAAATTATGAAGGGTGCATACATCTTGGATTTTGGTATGTGTGATGCTTAGAAAGCATGCTTTTGTTATGTTAGATGTGTTGCTGAGGCGCTGAGCTCCAGTGCTTTGGCCAGGCATCCCAGAGATCATTTTCTTTGCACCTGCTGTGCAGTGTGAATGTGAGCTCATACACCCACATATTTGATCTTTAACCTTACGCACCTGGCTATTCTGAGAGACCAGCTTCTTTCTGGCCCATCTCAATGTTTATTCATTTATTTATGGGAAGCCTGGAAATCATCGCCCTTGTGCGGGTCTCCTGTGGCAGCGAGGGAAGGCTGCCCAAATTTATGCATGGCAGCAGAAATTAATTAGGCATCAATTAACTCATGCTAATGCTTATGCATTGAATTTTTTTTTTTTAAGATTCCGCCTGTTAACTAATTTGTAAAAATTGTTTTGCCGAAACGTCAACAGGCGGTAACAGACAGCCTTTTTTTTCCTCATGCACAGAGAAAAATGTGAAATCATAGAGGAATAGAAATAAAGCCTTGAGATGTTAATAAACAAAGCTGGAGGAGGAGAGAAATGTGGCCTGCAGGGGTCACAGCATCAGATCCCGCTTCTCCTCTTCATTTAACTGTGTCCCTGGCCAAGAATGGCCTGCAAGTTCCCCACATACACACACCAATTCATAGAAAGACAGAGGGAGTGAGAAAGGCAGAATGAGGGAGAGGAAAGGGAAGTGAGGCATTTATTTGTTGTTTCACGCTTTGCGGGCTGCTGGTTTGGCAGGCAACCCCCAAAGGTAGAGTTCAGAGAAAGTGTGTGCATTTGTGTGTGGATGTGTATGTTTTGAGCCATCTGCCTTGATGCCTCCTATTGCCGGGAGGTTTCCAACACCACTTGCGTTAATAGTAGGCTAGCTGTTCAACAGGAAGGAGCACTGGATATCCAGTTTATAAATAATTATAATGATGATAATAATAAACTCAGGGGTCAAATGACCTGCATAATATGCACATATTTACAATGTAGATGAAGCATAAAGAGACAGTCAAAATCCTTACACAAATAAAGGGGTAATATTAGATTTAATTTGCCTGGATAATTTATCATTGGACTAAAAATGACGCTTGTGCTTTTTACGAAATGTCATCTGAAATAAAATCCAACATCAAGCATCAGGTAACATACCCTGTGTCATCCGACTGCTGGTATATATGATGGTTATCTTGCTGTGTTCTGTTAACCTCAGCGTGCTCGCTGAGGACTCTTAGCAGCATACCGACAGCTTGATCAATAGGTCAGTGTGCTGACAGCAGTCCTCGGGGTCTTTGCAGAAGGAGAGACTGGGTGGATTGAGGAAGGGGGTAGTTAAGAGTGATCATGTATCCTGAAGACATTAGAAGCAACTAAGCAGGTGGAACAAAACCCACAAAACACTCACTTAACAGATGACCTGTACCCCAACCACCAACTCTGCTGTAGTACACAAACCAAGAAATCCACAAAGATATTTTTTTTCTTTTCATTCTCAAAAGCTACATTTTATTCATCTTATCTTCTGTAATCTGTGTGTAGCTGCATGTAAACGATACACCACTTTGAATTATTCCTACTTGTCTCTTTTTACATGGCTATTTGTACTAACACTGTTCTTCATGGCATCCAAGCAAAACATGTCAGGATGATGGGAAGAATACCATGCCTTTACATTTAAGCTTGGCTTTTCGCAAAGCCCCCGAAAGAGGTTCTTTAATCAGCTGGCTAGCTACAGCTCCCTGGCCTGCTTTCACCTTTCCTCAGTTTACAGCCATGATCTTGAGAAGGAGCTTTAAATTGGAAATTATTACACATTAAGCCCTCTGCGCGCAGGCCAAGATCGAACTGAATCAATATCTTGCCCGGCACAATAAATCAGATGCTTTCTCTCTCCGTCTCTTTCCCCCCTTTACTTGTTCAAGTGGCTATAGGCCACTGCTCAACTGGAACATATTTAAATTTTCTTGTAACAAATTAATTCCAACATTTTCTCGTGATTGAATTAGGACAAGTGCTGGTGCTGTCACAAGTGTTTGGGCGGCTCCTGGGGAGAGACAAATTGCTAGGCCTGGACACGGATAACAAGCAGTGGTGTTGAGTCGCTGATAATCTCCCCACTAATTCTCCATTACAGCAAAATGAGGCCATAAATCTTCCTGACAGCTGATCGATGTAAACATTGTTTCCCCCATGATTGCCAGCTCTCCCAGCGGAGCTACTGTCCGCTCACAATCCGCTGAAATTACTCCCACATCAGCCCTCCCTCCCTTCCTCTCCTGCTAGCAGAAACCGGTGTGTGTGTGCTAGACCGGCCCAACAGGGAAACCAAAGTCATTCCTGTCCTGTCGAGGGAAGAGGTGGCCGTTTAATTTTAGCTCAAAGCTGGCTAAACAAATGGAAAATATGAATCAAAATGTCTTTGGTTTGACCACTGGTGCATGCGATCCTTTTGCAAAGGATTGACTAGTCTACCAGCATGCTGTTTAGTAGAATAAACCCCAGTGAAAGATTGAGTTGTCAAGCAGTCAGAGACCTATTATCACCATGTTCACTGTCTGATAATTTCCCACACTATTATTAAAATCCAATATGCATGCAATTCCGGTGCTTGGAAATGCAGTTTAAACAGGATGCCATGCTGTAATTACAGACAGAAAAATAATGATTTTAAGAGTTGTCAGTAAAAATCTGTTCAATTCATTTGGAATATATATAGCTACTATTTAGCTATAAACAAATAGGGATTTTCAAATCATCATTAGAACATGTAATATGTGCAGATAGGAAAAGTAGCTCTTCAGTTGCATTTATCTTTTCATTAACTGTAATTTGTCTAAATATCCTGCTCTCTGAATTCTTCCCTCTGGCACTACTCTGTTTGTTTACTACTAATAGGTTGGTTATGTACTGCAAGTACTGATTGAGAATTACCACTCTACTAGAGGAAAGACAGCTAAATAGGGTCCTTACAAGTTTCTCGCACAGGTGTTTGTGCTCAACCTCACATCAAAGTGCAGCTGTCCTTTTTGTATCACAAATGTGAAGTTCCTTCTGTTTGTTCTTGCCACATTTTTACAGTTTGTTTTGCACTGCTTGGGGCATGCAAAGTGTGGTGTACTGAACAGCCCACTTGAGGAATTCACAGGATTTCTGTTCTTGAGGACAGAGTTGACACTCGGATTTTGATTTTTTTTTTAAAGTTTTGCAATTTGTAAAGCTTAAATAATGTTCAGTTCGTATTTTCAAATTTATTGAACAAATCATTTTTGTTTCAAGCTTTCCAATCCGCTTCATTGTGTTAAGAGGGGAGATGTGTCCGTTTAATAGAGTAAGAAGCAGAGTGAATATGCCATCAGTCCATCACCGGACTACACACGCTGGATAGTAATTAACATGCACACACAGCCAATTTAGAATCATCCATCAACCTAGCTTGCATGGTTGTGAACTGTGAGGAAGCCGCACCCTAAAAAGCTCACTCAGAAAGGTGGGAACATTCAACTCAAATAAGAGGAAGAGAACATTTACACAGAAGGAAACAGTACTCCATGCTGCAATCAAAAATATTGCAAACATGTAGAAAAAGAAAATGAGCAAAAAATTCTATCTGCTTCTCTCTTCTTCACTTTAAGTAAATTGCTGACATTAGCTTGGTAAATTCCAGGCAACCCTTAAATAAGCCTTTACTCCACTTACTAGTTAACTCTAAGAAGCTGGTTGCAAATATTTATCGTAAGATAAAATTACCTTGAACCTAGCTCAGAGGTGGGCAAACTATGGCCCAAGGGCCTGTTAGGCTGTTAAATTTGTCCCGCCAAATTGGAAGACACGATTTTGATTCCCTGTATTAATGTTTACTTTCCTTGTAGTTCAGGTGGTTTCTCAGAGATGGCAAGTAACAAATAAATTGTTTAGGCGTTGAAAGTTACTCTGCATTCGTCCAATGACGATTTGTGGTTTTTCCAATATTCGTGTGTGATTTCCAAAGAGGACAGTTATTTTTCCAATTATTACTACATCACATAAACGCAGAATCTTCCTGAAATACAGTTTTTTCCTGAGGGACATTTGCTGAAAATGGCTCTAAAATGAGAACCTGGCCTTCAAAACTGTAGTGTTTCAAAGTAATTTTCAATCAAAATGAAAGCATGTTTTTAATCCAGATCCTTTGTTATTTTACCAAATTACCAAGACATGCCACAAAACTGCTTCTGTTCAATTCTAGAATCCTTTGTGGCCTCTGAGTAAGAATTGTTGTCCATCTCTGACCTAGCAGAATGATTTGTAGTTTTCTTATAGATGTTCAGTTATCTTTGAGGTCTGACTTTCTCTTACTTCTCTCTCTGTTTTTAGCTTGCCTGCATGTCGATTATGTTTTTTCCCATCCAAACGCAGTCAACTGACTTTGCTTAGGTCAGAAATCCGTAGCCTAGTTTTTACAGACATATGCTGATGCTGCTCAGGCAGACTTCTAAGTTAACTTTGGCATCTATAACTCTGCCTGAAATGTAAAGTTTGATGCGTAATCCTCTGGTATAAAACTGGTAAAAAAACTATATAGTGCGGGATATACAGTGCCCTGGATTTTAAAGGCAATTCGGACAAGATGCTCACTACTTTTCTTTTGTTTTTACAAACATTGGATATGATGTCACAGATTTCACAAAGTCAAAATCAAATCAATACGAACATTTCACCATGTATATTTATGACTCCATTGTGTTCTGCTGGTGAAAATTTGGATGGTTTATTTAAAAAAATACATTTGAACATATTTTTTGTTCGACCACAATGCATTGTGGTCTATATTCGCTAATATAGTGAGCATCAATGCTCGTTAGTTTTTCGCAAAGACTTCTGGGAAATTTCTCGCACACTCAATTTGGAATTAGTAGATGCGGACAGCGCTAGAGAATGGCGAACACACTATATAGTGCACTAGTGAGTAGGGGGGGATTCAGACATAGCTTTTGTCTTTTTTGTGTTTGTAATACTACGTTCACTCTTGGAATGTGTTGCGCGTTAAAGAACGTGGTTTTATGAACGCGCTTTTAGCAAACGGTGTTTACCATGGACAAGCAGGGAGCGGCAGGGAGGGGCTTTTTCTACTTTTGTCTATTTGTTTACTTGCGCATGTCTACCACTTACAGTTAGAAGTGACTTGGTGCGAAATGTTGAAGAATGGCAAATCTGGCAAATCATGCTCAAGCTTTTTCTTTCACGGCTCTATACTAAAATATGAAAGACATGATGTCATATAATTCCAGATGGGCACAAACCACAGTTATTAGATTCTCCTTCATGAACTCTTTTCAGTCGGTTGTTACTTCCGTGTTTTGAAAAGGACAGCACTCATACATTACTACCAAATCCAACTACCTAGTGGGTTCCACTGAAGTTCAGCTGTTTGGCATTCAAGCAGTCAAGCATATATTCAATCTACGCCCAGTTTGTGTGAAAAACCCCAAAACAGACTTAAAAAATGTTGTTGCAACAAGTTCATGTAAGAGTTTTGAACAGAGAAGCCAAAAACGCAGAATTACAGGCGTTTACATAGACTTTTCATTGAAGCGGTCCCTTGAACGTTTTAAGAGCTGGTAATTGAGGACCAAAAATGCAAGAGAGCAGGCTTGGTAAATAAATAAACTGAAACATGACTAAACAATGGGAGCAACAAAAAGGTGACATAGTAGAGCAGATGATACAGGGTAATTAACTGAAATAAAGAAAGCTGTGAATCATGACAAACGTGAAACTGGTGCGACTGATGGACAGTTCAAACAGAACACGACTAAAAAACAGAACATAAAAATAACGTGACAATTACAGAACGAGTGATATGTACTCAGCTTAAGGAAGGGACTCTTGCAGTTACAAAACAAGCCTGACCATCAACCCTCCACTGTCATGTTTCATAGTGGATTTCATGCATTAGTTTTTAAATGTTGTGTTTTGCCATCTGCAATTGTGGCACCGGTGGTTTAACTTTTATAACTGTCCACAATTATACAAAAATATTTCTTCTTATTTAGATGAGGGTATGCTTCAATTTACATTTTCAAGACTTTTTTAACAGTGAATTTTATTTTCATCCCTTTCAGAGTTTTTTAGCTACTCTCACATATTATTCAGTAACAGGCTTAGTAAGGCATATAGAGTCTGGGTACAGATCAAGTTGTTTTGATAACTGCCTCATGATCATTTCATTGTTGACAATGCAACAACAGATGCCACACATATGGGTTCCTGAATCATGATTAGCAGTAAACAACTGCAATTTCCCTTTTTAAATGCTTTAAAAAAAAGTAATGAGGATATTTTGTCTTTTTTTTAATACATATTAATAAAATAATAACAGCACAGTACTATGATATATGTTTGGACTGACTAAATTAGAGCTCATCACTATCAAAGATATTGTGAGTAACAGAATATTGATGTAACTTTACAAACCTTTAGACCACTGTCCCCTGGGTTTCAGTGTGAGCTGATTCTCGTTTCAGATTGCTTAAATGAAATAAAGAAGCTGTTAAGTGATACACGCATCAGTTTGTAAATACCCTGTCCTTTAATGCAAAATCAATAACAAAATAATAAAATTTTTTACATCAGTTAGGTTACGTTTGTAACAATGAGAATTTCAATGAGTCTTTAAAGACCCACTCCAATAAAATTGTGTTTTTAACATGTTCTTGTAGCATTTTTCTAATGACAGAGAACATGCATGAAGAAAATTAAAACGAAAAAGGGCATTTCTGAGTATTTCTGTAATCAAATTGCTTTGAATCAGGAGCAGACAAAAACTGCTGTTGGAAAAAAGCTGTTGTAGCAGTGACGTAGGTGCTACTAATTATTAAACATTGTCCAAAATACCCCTTTAACATTATTTCCATTGTTTCACAGTCTTTTTTATTTTTTCAGAGAGCTTTAACTCAACATACATGACAAAATTGAATAACTTGATATTAAAAAAAAAAAGAATGGCAACTCAAAACTAGCTTAACTGCAACACGTGGTGAACTGAAGATATTTCACTCATCAAACTTAACCCAACAACACTGTATATGTCAGGATCTGGGCACTGAGACAAACATAGGACACAGAATGACTCAATAAAAGATTTAGTTTATTTCAGCACGAAATGAACCTAGAGGGCTCATGACACTCGGAAGCTCACGAGACGATCTGGCAATGTTGGCAGGAGAATACAGACTCATATAGGAGGGTGTGATAATCAAACACAGGTACATGCGTCGAGAGGAAGGAAACCAGGTGGCATAAAGAAAGAGACAAAAAAAGTTAAACACAACCACACCCCTGATCCCAATCCCCACAGTATATTGGTCACATATTTCCTTAGTTACCTCAACTGTTTTTTTCCTATAACATTTGGTTTCCATTTCACCCTTTTTTTTAAAATAAATCATTCGATACATTTTACCAGTGGATATAGCAGGCTAATACAACACACAATGTGGTTATCACTCTCTGAGATAACTTACTTTCCCACAATTTTCAAAGTCCAACCTCAGTTTTTACCAGATTCATCTTCTTCACTGGATATACACTGTTGGAAGTTGTTTTTTTTTTATCAAATTTAGCTCAAGTACAGTTTTAACAGCTACAATTTCAGTCTTTTTTGTTTTTTTTTTTTACCTTGCTAGGGTCTTTTTTCCCTCTAACTTGCTGCTTTTTTGCACGTGAAAAAAACATCAAAGATCAGACAATGACAGGATGATCACTCCTAACAAATCCAAAAAACAACATTTAACATTTTGACTGCCACTAGTGGAAAAAAAAACTCTACATACAAAGTGTGCTAGCTTACTCTGTGCCATCGGTCCTGCCACAATTTAGAATTGAATTTCTAATAAACTACTGCTGCTCTGCAGAAACTATGTCCATAGAAAATGACACAGGTATTTTTCCTAAAACAGCATAATAGTAATTAAAAGACCACCGGCAACACTTTAAAAATAACTCAGTGGGACTTTAATGTCCCACAAAGACTTGTCCTCCTGCAGAAAAAAAGGGTTCATGTGAGTGATACCATATTTGTTCTAAGCCTTAAACTAGAAATAATAAAAATTCTGTTATCTGTTTGATATCTATAAAGAACCAACAGAAGACTAACAACAACTGTGTTTCTATCTGCTACTGATTGTTTAGATCTTCAGCACAAGTATTTTTCTTTCATTATTTGCTTGTTTTAAAACCACATGTCAATTTTTTTTTCATTAAAAATGAAAAATTAAGGAACATTGTTCTGCCTTGATATGATCTGAACTCAAATGTATTCATAATTACATGACAACATCATGACAGTACAAATAACCTTTATTAAGTTTTACAGTTTTACAGTTTACATTTAACATTACCACAGCTTTACAAATACTACAAACCCTCCTTTCTTTGTTCATTTGTGTCCCTTTCCTGTCTATTCTGGCTGCCTGTACAGGAGAAAATATGAGTCCTGTGACCAGGACACACCCAGGGGGTTACATGTGACAGACCGGCAGACATCCTGCTCCGGCTCTAAAGGTTAGTCGGGCCAGCGCTCCACTGCAATTGGTCCCTGTCTGACTTTGTCGCAAGCATTATGACTTCATCACCCCCAAGAGGAGAGAAAGCAAGAGAAAGAAAAACAGTTTGCACTCATCCGTCAATGTCCATCTCAAATTACAGCTCAACCAATCACTGGCGAGGATCAATAGGGAGCGGCTGGACAGGTTTAAGGGGGTGGCTGGATTTAGAGATGGAAGAGGAAAGGAGGGTCTGAAGATGCCTGCTGAAAGACAGAAGAATAACTGATCAATAAGGATGGATTTTGTCATTTTGAAAGGAGCTGTCAGAGGGGTGTTAACTCCCACCTGCTCAGAGCTATATCCTCCAGACTTGGTCCTGGATGACACGTTGCTTCATCACACTGCGAAATCCCCACTTTGTCTACTACCAATGAGCACTTGTTATTTTCTTTGGCTATCAATTTGCATAGTTCAATTGCACACTTTCAAAGGCCAATCTGAAACAATAATCCGTCTCCACACAGTTGTAATTGCCAAGCATTCTTGCGTTACTGTTGCATCCTACGCCTCCTCCCTACTCCAAGTTGCGGTGCGTGTTAAGCCTGACCCCTGCTCTCCTCCCCACTCGAGGACAAGCGCATACACTGCCGGTGTCAGTCTGATCAGAGCTGTGTGTGCGCGCTGGCTGATTAACTCAATAAGAAACAAAGATCTTCTTTATTGGGATGCTCTCTGCTGTAATGGTTGTTTGATTGGAAGCCAGTGGCTGTATTGACAGGTGAAGTGGACTGATTAATGGGGGTTTAAGCCAGTAAGGATAACAGTCCTTCACATGGATTATTTAACTCTAAAAGAGTGACTGATGATCCACAGCAAGCATGTCGTCCAAGTCATTCTGCTCTGATCCTTCTAAGCACAGTAATGGAGCCATTTATGTGAGGATTTTTCAACATCTTTCAGCATACTTTACATCTTGACATTCTTTTTTTTTTATAGTTGTTATGTCAAGTTTGTCATATGCATTTAATGAAGTCCATTAACATATTTGTTTTTACATTTTGGTAAAATGTTGATTTCCTGCAGTTTATGTATTAGGAGATGTATACAAAAAGGTTTCAAAAATGCTGATTCTTTGCTAAATTATTTACATTTTTAATAATTACTGTCTGTGTGTTAATTAGCATGGTGAGTGAAAGTCAGGAACACATTGACATATTTAGTTAAAAAGCCAGCTAAAGCATTACATAGCAGCAGCAAAGCATTTTAAATGTATACACAGGACCTTATAGCCAGTAGCAAGCTGTCTATTTCAGTCTTCCTTATGTTAATGCATTGGCCTGAAGTGCAAAGTTGTAAAGTAAAGAGTAGATCAGTAAAGGGAAAAGATTTTTTTTTTTTAAAGAAAAGCGTGTGGAGGAATTGGTAGAATATAGAGTATCAGTATTGTGTCTGTCATGAGGGTCAAAGGTGACATGTTTAGGGCTTGGTTGAAGCTCTGGTTTCAATTCTGTGGATCAGAATAGCTTAAATTGACACCAAGACCCATCTGCCCACTGAATTAATCCTGCACTCTCTTCCATTTGGCAGTTTTTTTGTTTTCTTTATCAGCTCCATCCATTTCTTTATTCATTCAGTTGACTTTTGAAAGGGGAGAGGTGACATATCCCGGGGCTGATATGAGTAAAAAAAAAAAAAAAAAAGGAAAATCCAATGATTTCATAACATTTACAGACTAGGGTCATCAGCAGTTATATTTTACTTCTCCCTCCTCTTCCTCTCTTTCCCTCTGTCTTTTTTTGTTGCCGAATCGATCGTTTGTTTGTAAGGAGCTCAAACAGAGTGGGAAAGGGATTCAGAGCTCTGCTGGCAGAGCAGAAATGCTGCTGGGGAAAGAGACAAGAGCTGTTTTCCACTCTCGCAGTGAGTGTGCATGACCTCAGGGCCAGAGAGAGATATCAGGGAATCAGGCAGAGCAACCTCCCCCCGACAAAAAAATGGAATATGAAAAGCAGGATGGCGCTCAGGTCTGTGATCTCAAGCTCAAATGAGTGCAAATTAATTGAAATAAAAACTTTTTAAGGTCGAGAAAATGTGTCTTTTTCATACTAAACCTGGAGTTTCTTCTCTGGATTTTGAGATATTTTTGTTTTGGCTCCACTAACATTTTTGCTACAAAGCATGAAGACTTTAGGCAACAGGTGATGAGCCTTCATGTGCCGCTCTCACTCTGACGGAGACCGAAGCGAAACAGCAGTTGACAGAATATGACAGTGGCTATCAAAAAAGCTGCACAGCGAAACTGTCTGCTAAAGAAAATGCCGCTGGTGAGGAACACAGAATGAGAGAAAAGAGGAAGACTTTAGAAATGGTAAGAGATGATGACAGAATGACACATATGGGACAAAAATGTCTGGGCATCTCCTCTCTGCTCCGCGGAGCTTGCTGGATGCCTACCTCTTCCTCTTGCTCTCAGTCAGTGGCGACTGAGGAAGTGGAGCCCCACGGGGGTCAGCCATGTAAGGAACATAAAAGGCCAATTTAATTTAGCACGTCCGTGGCTACAAAGTATTTTAATTCCGACAGCTGTGACTGAGGAGTTAATATTTGACTTGTCAGAAGTGGGGCCGAGGCCAGTGAATCATTGTAATTCTCATTAAGAGGCTCTCCCCCAGCAGCACCCTAATGCAGAATAATGAAAGTCAAGACAGAGTGAGCTTCTAATGCCAGTTGAGGCCTATCTTTTAATATTCCCCTCTTGATGGATTAGGGAAGCGGGAAATTCATCTTGGATCATAGGGCCTAATTTAATAAGGGATCATTCCAGGAGTATTGCATTTTATAATAATGTCATTTAATGTGTCGTCTTCCATTTTTACTGTCCCATATGTATGCTTATATAATGGTGCCAGAGGGATGTGTTTTTACAGTGCTCAGATCTCTTCTGTGTCCGCACTCGCCCTGCAGACCAGCCTGCACCGTCTCTCCGAGGTCTCCAGCCCCACAACTCAGGTTTTTATTTCATATTTTGGTGATAAAGTCAATTGAGTGAGCACTTATGAGAAGCTGAGTTACTCCTGGTATGTTGCTGCTGCTCCAAATTATTTCTGATAGTATTTAGAGAAAATCACTGTGATATGAGTGTTGGGATTGTAAATATCACCCAAAGGAAATATGATAAAGATACATTGTATTTGCTCCATCATGAGCTCCGAAAACCTCCCTCAGCCAGGCAGAGCTATATTTAGCCAACCAGTCAACGAAAGGAAAACCGCTTTTAGAAAATAAAATGAGTTGCCATTGGGAAAAAAAAAAAAAAACTGCAATATTAGTAGATGTATATTATACTGCTGTAGCTTACATGGCCTCACGATAGAAAAAAATATCCCTTTTATATTAGAGTATCAAAGATCAGCAAAGTTTTATGTTATTGTAATTGCCCATATGGACTCTATAATTTAAAATGATTATATTTGTTTGTATTGACTGTTGTGTAGGTTAATGTGTAACCGCTATCCATGCAGTGTGTAAATTTACATAGAATATTACACAGTGCATAATTACAAAGACAGTGGGCACAAACATATAAATATGAATTCCACTTTTATGAGCTATTATACAAAAGTATAGCATTTTTCAGGGGAAAAATGCATTTGTTTCCAGAATATTATGTTTGCTTGAATTAAAGATGATAAATAGTCACTTTTTTTAGTTTAAAAAATATATAAAATGTATTTCGTTAGATTTAAATTTCACTTTCCTCCTCAAACCCATATTTTTTGGGTTAATAATATGGAATGTTTCATTTAACTTTTACGCTTTTATACTTGCAAAAAATAAATAAATGTTGTGGAACAACTTCTTGAGCTTGGGAATTTGTGCTTTTATATGTCATTTTGTGTTTTTTCTGTTTATTAACCTATAAGAACCCATGGGGATAACAGTGTGACAGAAAAAAAAACAGTAATGTGTATAATGTAATCTGTAGTGGTCCACTTGCTTAATGGTATGTTCCACCAAATTACAGTTGCAAAAGAAAGTATGTGAACCCTTTGAGAGTTCCTCAATTTTGGAAAAAAAATGGACACAAGGTGTTTTTTTTTAATTTATTCATCATTTTTTTGTCTCAATAGAAATAACAGCGATGAAGAAAAAAAATTCTGGTTAAATCACAACAAGTAATGTTTTCAGGTTTTTATCTAACACAATTGTTTGTCTAGTTTATGCTTAAAACCAAGTCATTCCAAAGGGTTTACATATTTTCCCCTGTTATAGAAAAAAATGGGTCTCTTACAGGTTAAAACAACTTATTTCATTTTGAGAGTTTTATTTCCAAATTAAATTGAAAAATAAGTCATCTTTAAAAAAGAAGCAGCTTTAGAAAATGAATGTGTGGAACAGGGGTCTGCAACTTTCAACTCTGAAAGAGCCACCTGGGTGGATTTCTCACAACACCGTAGGGGCCACAATGTCTTCCTTCACCCTTAAAAAAAATAAGACACTGGTTCGTATTTATTCTATTCTTACTTTCATTACATACATAAACGAACTGTTGTTCATGTTCATTTTGTCCATGAATAAAACAAACTTTAAAAAACAAAATAACCATTTTAAAAAACTTTTAGCTTACATGAGCTCCTTTTAAAATAAAAGACAATCTGCCACATATGATCATCTCAGTGCAGTAAATGTAGTAGTATTCAATGTATTGTCAGCAGTGATTAAATAAAAATAGTTAATGTTACTGTTGTCGGTGCATCAAATGTAGATCTAACAAACCAAAATGAAATAAGAGATAATTAATTATTTATTGATAGCCAATGATTTTCTGTAGTACAGGACGTACAAATATTGTTTACAAAATGTTGTAGTTTGACTTGTGATATATACTGTCCTTCAACTGCTTGTAAATGAGTTAAAGTTTGAGTTAGTTTATATTTTTCCCCATTACTACGTTTTCACTTCTTATTTTACAGTTACTTTTTAACTGATTTAAAAAAAAATTTTCTTTAATAAACGATCCACAATGGAGGGCTACAAGAGTCACTTGTGGGTCTGGAGCCGGAGGTTGCACATCCTTGGTGTAGAAGAAAACAAATGGTCTTCTTGGCTACTGTATATGATGTATAGTACATTTTGTTTGTTGGAATTTTCCAACAGATTTAACCAAAACCAGCATCCCCTAGGGGGTCCCATAAGAGCACTTCCAGCACACAGTATATTACCCATGACTCTTTAAAAGAAGGATCCCTGTCATCATTAAGATAAGTACTAGTCTCTCAAACATGCTTTAGCTCAACAAAGTGTTTCCTCTTTGGCGCACTCATATCTTCAGCACCTCCGCCTGCCTCCTCCAACATACTCTTCTCTCTATCTATTCAGCACATATCACTGCCCTTGTCCTCCCAACTCTGCTGTCTCTTTCAGTGGACCTTCCTCTCCATCTCTCTCACATTCCACTCTCTTTAGCTGCTGAAAGTCAAAATTCCTCCCGAGCTCCACAACCAAACTTTTCCGAAAAAAGCATCCAAACCCGATCTTAAATCAAGGTGGCAAGTATCAGCTGAGAGATGTACTTGTTTTCTATCAGTTGGCTTCCTTCCTTTCTATAACAACCAGTTATCTGCAATGGCAAGTGTTAGCTATTTTGGGCTGCTCGCTATATTCGTTCTTGATACGTGTGTCATTTCCCTGGAATTTGCTCTGCTTCAAAAACAAAAGTGAGGAGGGAAAGTTTGGCGCATAGCTACCGCTGATTGCCCTCCAGTTGTTTGAGACTTTCTGAAAATCCAGCAAAAGCAAAAATCCTATTTTTACCAATGTTTGCATAAGAAGTCACTCTGACTCTTCTGAATTAACAGGGTTTGATTTCAAGCTGAGTAGATGCATCTGCTACACTGACACTCTCTAGGTTTTAGGACGATCACACACAGTGCTGCAATATGCAAATAAATAGTGAGCCGGGCACTATTTTTTACATGATTTTTGATAGTTATAAGATAAACAACATTGGAGCATAATGCAGGTTCGTTAAAGTCCCAGTCCACTCATTTTTTTCTGTTGTTAAAGCATTCCCTGGTCTTCTTTATTATGATTAGGCCATTTTAACCAAAACCAAAATTCCAGTGCCATATTCTAACTCATAGTTTCTGCAGGGCATAGTTGTTGCTTATTAGAAATTTGCCTCCGAGTTGTCCCCATTTCCCATCATGCATCTGTTTACACTCTCTCCCCCTAGCTTACAGTCCCTCACAATTTCAACTTAATATTAACGGTGCAACGAAAATGATGGACTGGGTCTTAAAACAAGAGGATAACAGATCACTGAGCAAACACTTGAAGACCCACTCCAATGAGAATTATGTTTTTGATGTTTTAACATGTTCTTCTAGCATTTTCTCATGATACAGGACATATATACAATATTTTTTTCTTAAAACTGTGTTTCTGAATATTTCTTTGTGCAAATCAGGGTAGTTTAGAAGTAGACAAAAACCAGCCGCTTGACGCAGAAACTGAAATGGCTGGGCCAAAGTCTCCCTTCTCTTCTCCATTCCAATGAATCCACTTGCAGACAAAAAATTTATCAACATCTTTATTTTCTTCCATTTCCTGGCATTTGTCTCAAAACTGTACTGCTGGATAACTCTAATAGTGCTCACTGCTTTTTTTTGCTGCACTAATGTTAGCTTAAGCTAGAACGAGAGAGTGTAAACAAAAGGATGCTGGGATATCAGTGGTGGTAAACTTCTGCTGCAACCATCCCGTCCACAACTTTAGAGACATATTTCTGATGAACTTCTGCCGCTCTGCTGAAAATGAGTCATAGAAATAGAGACAGACTTTTTGGTTTTGGCTAAAAACTCCATAATCATAATTAAAGACTACTGAGAATGGTTTTCAAATAGATAAACATACAGTTGGAGTGGGACTTTAAATCAAAGAAAAGCATTATCTCCCGATCCAGCTCACACAATCAGCTCTTCTCTTTTTGTGTCTCAGAATGCCCCATCACTTCCTGTTAGGCTGCACTCCAACTCCATGAGGAGTTCCTCAAACTCTCAGTTGCAGCTGACAGGAGCTGCCACCTTCAGAAGTTACTCTTCATGCTTTTGTTATTAGCCTATAATGAGGTACATGTGCACATATTTGTGCACGGTGCTCGTATGCATTTTTTTCTTGCAGAGCTGAGGTTGAACAACCCACATGCTCTTGCCTGAGGAGTAAATTACCATGGTAATATAGATGTCGATACTGCTGTACCAGTGAGGGGACGCAAGTGGCAGGATCAATGAAAACATGTGAATAAGATACCCTGGATGACAGCTGCCATCCTACTTTAAAATTCTATTGCTTCTAGAACACTTGACCTATTGCTCCCATATTTCTCTGCCCCAAAGACATTTAAATAAACAAAAAGCAGTTTAGGCCAAGATGGGCTATAGTTTTCATTGTAAATTCATTTGCTAAAGTAAAAATCTGAAGTGTTGTTACTGCAGTTGCACGCATTGCAATATAGTTACAGGAGCTTATATTATATAAGTACACAAAGTTGCCTTTTTGTAACTATTTTTATTTCTTCAAAGTTAAAGGGGAAATTTGATGAATCATTTTCTGTCCTTTCAGTGGACTTGAACAGAGTCACCAAGTTCCAGCCAAGACACATTTAAGAGGTTCAGTTTTTCTCTCTGACTCATCTTAAGATGAGTCATAGAACAAAATACAGCCAAAAAAAAAACATTAATGGGGAGATGATGACAATTCTGAAACCACACAAAGGATATTAAATTTCGCTCAAGAAATGTGACAAATCAGTTTTATTTATAACCAACAATGATTATCTGTATAAATATCATTAATTATGTTTTAGTCTAATCATGAAGCACTGTATTTATCCCTCACTGAAGTATTGCTGTTGGGCACAATTTTATCAATGTACTTTGAAGAAATAACTTTTTATAGTCCGACTTCATCTTTGATCCAGCGTACACATGCAGATACATCAAATGCATCTTTCAGACAGTTACGAGCTAGATTCCCAACATGTGAGTCCTCTTACCTCTTCTGGACTTTTCTGACTATCAGCTGACAGAGTAATGGTTTGCGCATGAAGCTGCCAGAAACTTTAAATGACTCCTTCTGTTGCTACTTTAGCCCAAAGTACCCATGACTCATTGGTAGGGGTGTTTAATATTATATTTGTGTAAAAGTTAATTTTTTCTTTAGGCTAAAATGCACACTTTTAAAAACATTTTTAATGCAGCTAAAACTTGTTTTAGCACTTGTTTGAGAGTAATTTCTTGTTTACCATTGTTTTTTGGGGTCTTTGGTTCCCATCCTGCACTGTAAAAAGTGAAACATTGGATCAATTAACAAAAGCTCTGTAATTTGTTGCATTTACAAATTTGAGTTTTTAAATTAAATATTTTGAGTTTAGTAATAGCCAATATTTTCCAGAATCAATTCAATTCACCAGAGCCAGGATTGAGCCTAATTTTTTTTTAATTCTTTTGATCCACTCAATTCAATTTGATTCATTTTTGAGTTCACACTAATTTAGACAGTAATAATTAATGGTATAATAACAGTAATAATTTGTATATGTTTCAAAGATGTTCACATTAATTTGATACAGTTCACATATGGTAAAATTTATTTGTGAAATAATAATGGGATTGTTAAACCATACAGTGTTGCATGGATTCTCAAAAGGAGAAGCTCCAACAATTGTTCTACCTCTCTTGGAGGGCGTTTCAGTTTGGCCACTAGGTGGCAATTGCACTAAACAATTACAACTTATTCCAGAAGAAGAAGAAAGCATGAGCAAAAACTGTGCTTAGACCACGAATGGTTCCTTTAAAAAATATACTTCTTTAAAAGAGTTAAGAAAATTTGTGTATTAAGAAAATTAATGTACAAAGATGTTTATTTAGTCAGCAATGTGTGTTTAAGTTGACCAAGTGTTAGCATTAGCTATCCTATAGGAAATCTCATTATACGTTAGCATCAAGCTAGCAGACTTTAGCATTATTCATTAGAATGATTTCTACTTTAATATATCGATTATTGATCTATTAAGGTTAAATCAATTCAGATTATTCAATTTTATCAACCCAGCCCTAATGAGCATTCACCATTTACTGTTAAACTTTTTTTTTCAAAAGAAATTTGTCATTTGCTTGTTTAAAAAAAAATCAGAATCACGTTTTAAAAGACATTTGGCCACTGCAACACACTATATTTTTTCAAGACAGGGAGAAAAAGAGACACAAAATCTCTAATCATTCTGCTATCGTGTAGATGTTGGATTGACAAAATATAAAAAAGAAAGAAAGAAAAACAAATGTCATGGCATGCGTACATTTTATTAGCTTTCTCCTAGTTTTCTGCTGAATCCAACAGTGACAGTTTCCTACCGGTTATTTTTATTGTAAATGCCTTCTTTGACACAAAAACCCTTTTTTATGCATTTGCATAAATTAAAGTCAACATTTGATGGACTAAAAGCAAAATATTGGTAATGTTTATGGATGTTTAGGTCACATTTTCCCATGAAGTTATGATTAGTTTGCATGCAACTACAGAACCAAATGGAAAACTGTAAGAAAAATGCAACCAGACTATTAATCATGTAGTTGTATGTTTTTTAACATCACTAAGACGTATTAATTTTTGTACAGCGAGTAGATTTATGGTTACGTGAAAGTGGCTAACAGCTTCATGAGTTGAACATTTACAGTGCACAGGTGATTAATGCTGGCACTGAAAACCAGGGGCCATTTCGCCTCACATCCAAACTCAGCCATGGCTACACGTGTCTCTCACCAGTTCAGAGAACATTTGAATGCAGCTGACAGATATATAAATGGTCATAAATGGTTCTCTGGACAGAATGTTGAAAAAGCACTTAACCCCAGAATGAATGACCGTAGACCTCCCTGAATTTAGCCACATTAAAAAGGCACTCCGGCATCGTGGTACAAATACTGAAAGATTTGTCGACTCTTTTTTTTGCAATTTCATGACATTTCAAAATGGCATTTCGTAAACTTCAAACGGCGTAAACACAATCAATAAGAGATGGGTCAGGCCTGTTTTTCCAAAAGGCTTTTTGTAATTTAAGAGTCTGTGTACAAACATTTGATGATTGAAAAGCAAGTGCTCCACTTTGCTCACACACAGATGGGTGGATCTTACCAACTTGTAAATACTGAGCAGCATGGGCCAAATGTTTAACATTTACTTTGTGCCCCTCGTCACTCTCCCTCTCTCCTCTCTCCGTTTCATTTTGTTCTCACACTCGTTTCCCTCAGACCACAATGTATGCAGGAAAGTATGCTCACAAGTGCGCACACAGAAAATGCTGCAGCCAAATGTCACCTTTTTTGAGTGAAAACAAAAAAAAATCCCTGCAAGGTCACTAATGCCACAGGTTTCAACAAATGCAGCCTTGTTTTGTCTTCTTCAGCGTGGGGAGGTATACATTATCTCCAATCTGCAAACTAGCTTCAGCTAGAAATGAATTAATAACAAATAAAATGCTGCCTGTACATAAAAATGTGTAGATTGCCCTGGGGCACCTAAACAGGAAACAGTGAAACAATTAGACTTCTTGTTTTGTTCTGACCTCTGTTTTGTTTTGTTCTACTCAGCAGCAGAATAGAGAGAGCTGCAGATAGAGACTGTTTTTTTTTTTGTTTTTTTTTGAGTGTGCAATCACCACAGTTAAGCCTCTCTGGTCATAGCAGGGGTCAAATCTGTGTGAACACCCACTTTTCATCCTACAGTGAAATTAAATACAGTGTTACAGTCAGGCTTTATACATGCTGTAATTCTCTTCTGACTGCAGCCCACACTAAGTGCTGCGGTTAGCCACCCGGGCCCGTACAGTGGACACATGTGATAACAGGCAGCGATACAGTGTCGTAATTGTTGGCCTGAGTGCTATTGGAGGGTGTTTTCAGCAGTTTTTTTTTTTTTTCTTTTTTTCACACTCGCGCTTCCATTTGATGTCTTTGAAGTTGGGCTTTTATCTGCCTTTGCTCCTGATGGCTGTTGTCTTTGGTGCAGTGTTGTGCGCGCCCTGCTCTTTGAGCGCTCCTAACATGTAACAAAGGCAAACCCTTGGAGAGGAAAAGCAAAAGAAAGGGAGCTCACTCTCGTATCTCCTCACGTAAATTCATACACTCTCAAGAACATATTGCATTCAGCGACAACACCCAGACCAAAAAAAAAAAAAGAAAAACACTCCACTATCAACACAAAAACTGCTTTGTGTGATGGTTTAACATGCCTTTAATTTGATAAAGAGCCAAGTGTGGGAAATAAGAGCAGAGCATTTGTCTCAGGGGTTGTAGTGGGGTAAATATAGCAACAAGACAACTCCAGTTGATATGAAGGATTCCACTGTGTCGAGTGTTGTTGTGACTCACCAGGCTGTGATGATCTGAGTGTGTGTGTAGGTGTGCCAGCTCTGGATTCATACAGCCGCTGCTTCCCTTTCGGCTGGTTGACTTTAGCACGACTGCCTTGTCTTGCCTCAGCCAGCCTGGTGTGTAACAATCTTTGTATGTGAGACTGCAGGTTGGACAGCACAAGTGGAGCAGACATTGAGGAGAATCTGTGCGGCCGGCTCCTGGCTGGCTGTGCTGGGGAAACGTGTCATAAGAGTGTGTAGAGAGGAGTGTGCAAGCTCTCGTAATCTCCTTGTGTTATCCGAACACTTGTGTGTTCCCGTCTCATTGTCTCCTAGGCCCCCTCAGAGCAGAGACCCTCCACTCCAACGACGCTGCATCTCAGGACATCCTGATAGCTGATGGGGCACTCATGAAACCCATGTTTTCACTGCTCTTCAAAATCACACATGTGAACAACTCCACTCTAGGATATTTCAATCTCATGTTACTTATAATAAATTATAGTATCTTTATAATTGTTTTAAATTGATTACAAAGTAAACAAAGTAAACATGTTACAAATAAGAGAATAGAAGTTTTTTTTTGTTTGTTTGGTTTTTTTTTTCTTAAGGGTCAGTCTGAGGATGCGCGCGCCCCTGACCCCAGTGTCTCCATTCCAACGAAGGACAGCGCGCGCACTGGTCCCGCTCTATAACACCCCCCACCCCCCTCCACTTCCATGCCCTCCATTACTGGCGAGGCTCCGAATCAATAATTCAATACTTTTGGCGTCTAAATCCTGCCCCAAACGCTGAGGTGCGCAAACACTGTGGACCCGTCTGCAGTCTCGGTGAAATCAGTATTAATTAATAGCTTAAGACATTGTGTTTGTGGAAAGACCGGAGAGCTAATGCGAGCTGGATTCCTATAAAGGCTCTTGTGTCAGGTGTTTATTAAATGTTCAATAGAGGCGGTTAACATGTCATGAAGCGAATTGGATCACTTTTCGATGCAGAAAAAAACTTAATCGATCGACTTTTTTTTTTAGCAAAGTATTCGGATGACAAACTTTGCATAAATATATGTTAAATAAAGCAACACATAGCTCAGTTAGAGCACTTTTTTCATAATTATTTACACTTTGCAACATTTTCGTCCAAAAAAATGTGCATTTAAAATATGCAAAATCTATTTGTTTTAGGGCAATAATTACAAATAACTATATATAAAATTACTATATGTACTTTTAATCAATTATAATGTTACTGTTGTTAGTTTTAGAAGTTCCAAAGATTTTATTTTCTGCAACATTTGTTTTAAATAATTAATAATAAAAAAAAAAACTTGTTCTCAAATAACATCTTTTTTATTTTGATTGTTTGAATGTTCATTCCTTTATGCGGCCGTTTAGTTGGTATAAGAAATGATCAGTCCTCCAGTACGAGCCCTCCAAACCGAACAATGAATAATGCATCGCTTTTTGGCGCAGCAACAGACAGCAATGTTCGCGACTAAACGGGCCTGTCACAACAGTGACGTTATCAAAAGAGCTCCAGCTAAGGTCATGAATTATTGAAGACCGTTTTCTCGCGATGGTATAATGACAACAACACCAATAACAACAATAATCATAATCCTAATAACTGCGTAAAAATGTATTTTCTGATTTCCTGTTGTTTAAAAAAAATGAAAAGTCAACTCATTTAAGAAACTTTAGTTAATTTATTATGCGAACGAAAGACATTTCGTTTATTCACGTCTCACATGTTATGGAAAAAAAGTAAAACAATTTCATGAATACTCTTTTTTTAAGAAACCCCTGCCTCAGATGAGCTTTTTTTCCTTCTTATAAAAACATCAAAATTACATCGGCTAAGCACGTGGATTTATTACACAGAAACAAAGTTTTAAAAAAGGATCAAATCTCCCACAAGGCATTCATAAAGCCACTAAATAATAAAAAATAATGCATGTTTCTTGTGTATAAACATATCTTACAGGTGCCCGTACCGGTTTGCGTAAACCTAACTTCCCTAAATGTTGTTGTTATTGGCTGTGACTCCTTCAAAAGGGGGATCCGTTTTATGGAAGAAGTATTAAGTTTAACAAAGCCTGTGCATGTCTCTCAACCTCACGCCTGTTGCACAAAAAGGTCCAAGGAGAAGGTCACACAGGTCAGACATTCACGTGCGCGTCACCGCGCGGCTTTGCAGGGAAGAAAACGCGTAAAAAGGGGGGCAGAGGAGACGGGACCAAACATGCAAACACTGCAGAGGCTTTTTTTTCTTTCTTTTCTTTTTTTTTTTACTTTCCTCCAAACTGGACAAGAAACAGAAGAAGAACTCCTACTAAGGTGTCTCTTTATTTTGTCAAAGATTTCCCTCTCTTTCCTTTTACAGAGAAAGTTTTTGTTCTTCTTGAAATATGATGAGGCCAGCCTCTGTTTATGAACGAAATAGAATCAGAGCAACAATAATATCACGTTAAAACCGAACACGAACAGAACAACTGCAGAGTGGTTCGCTTTGTTTGACAAAGTATCGACCGTGCCAGCTGCTTCCTCCTCCTCCTCCTCCTTCATGCGCCTCCTCGGGGTGTCCCGCCGGCCTCCTCAGCCATGTGTCTGTAGAGGAGGCTCCTCCTGATACAATGAAGCCACTTTTTTGGCTCGAAATATAAAAAAAGAAGAAGTGTAGGCTATTTTTGTCATTGTCTCTTCTCTGTTTCATAAATAGCCTATATTTAATCTTTATTCTCATCCTCCTTCATTTACAAAGCATAAATTACGTCCATGGCTAATGGAGTTTTTTTCAGTATGTCCCAGGATTATTTGGGGAGGGTTAAATTGTGAGAGTTTTTTTGTTCAGTGCCGGACGGTGTCCACGCCTCGTGTCCTGCAGGCGTCTCCGTGGCGTCACAGTCCCAATGCGGCCGTGTGCTTTTTGGCCTTCAGTCTCAGGTCGGCGATGCTAGAGTTCTTGCTGGTGTTTTTGGCCGCGGCGGCGGCGGCGACCACCGAGGCGGCGGAGGCGGACTCCGCAGCCAGCGTAGCCAGCGGGAGTCCGAACGGCGGCGCGGGGAACATCATGTAGGGCGCGTGCGCAGCCAGGTGCGAGTGCAGGTGGTGCTGAGCGTGGGCCACAGCGCTGTCCAGTTGCAGCTGCGCCTGCACCTGAAAGGAGAAGGGCGGCACGTTGCAATGACTATCCTACGGGACGGGACGCACGGATGGGGAGGGAGAGAAGGGGGAGAACATGCGTTAACTTTGCAGTGGGTTGCTTGAAGGGTCATTTTCACTAATGAGACGGCATCTTTCATTCACAGTTAACTACAATATGATGATGATGAAGTGCATGGAGAGGCTGTTTCTCTTTGGTGAAACCACCACTCATGCGCAAGCATCAGTATGCAATGATTTGGGAAAAATGCAAACAAAAATGAATGAAAAAAACAAAACTGTGGAAAATTGGAGTGTTTTTTATCATTAAAAGTTAATAAAACACACAGTTATTTCAAAGGTTTGCATTAAACAGATGATTTTTTAATGTACTTTTTGTGAAATGTATTGGTGGTGCAAAGTTTCTTATAAATATTAGCATGATCTATATTAAGATATATATTTGAATTAAAAATATTAAGGGTAACATAATATAAAAGCAAGTCATCTAAAGGCTATTGCAAGGAACATGACTTTGCTGTCCTGTCCATACTTTTCCTGACCTCCACAGTCTGCTGTTTATTATGAAACTGAGACAACACCTTGGAGCTTTGCGCCACAAAATCAATTTTATACCTTCTTTTAAACTTTCCACTCATGCACAATAGGTCCTTATATCCCAGGAAAAAAAGAAGTCTGTAATGAGTATATTTCCCCTCAAATTAAACATTGAGTTTCTGCACCACTTGGGCCACCTGTGCCAAGGCCAAGACAACAGTTGCGCACAGGCAAAGGTGGGGAGCAGATGGGGCTATGGAGCGAGGTGGGCATTTGGGTGGGGCAATATGAAGACTCCTTTAAAGTAACTTGCCTGTTGGAATGGCATCCGTAAAGCCCCAACGTTGACATAGGGTGCTACACGACAAGCTTCAAACTGATTCGCTGCTCCAATCAGGACTCCTGCGTAAAAAATAAAAATGTTCCACGTTAGTTTTGGAAGAGATATTCATTGCATGAAGCAATCGGGAGAAAATATAAATTTAAAAAATCTACAAAATTAATTCCAGTTGGAAAATTTAAGCATCATTTAGCTGGGAATTACGCACAGTGCAAGATTGAATGCAGTAGGATAGAATAGAATAGAATAGAATAGAATAGAATAGAATAGAATAGAATAGAATAGAATAGAATAGAATAGAATAGAATAGAATAGAATGTTGGAAGTACCTTTGTGCAACTGGTTCTCCTGCTTTCTACATTTGGCTCTTCTATTCTGGAACCAAACCTGCAGGGACAGAAATTAATTAGAGACCCACTGATTGGCAGCTGCTTGTGAGGCCGTGTGTAGTGACAACAACCGCAGAAAAACAATATCCCCGAGGAGCACTGAAATATTAATGACGCTGCTTAACCCCGGATTTTAATTATTACATTTAGTCTACAACAAGGCGGAGTGGGGGTTGGAGCCGAGAGAACAGAGAGGGAAACAGCAGGGCTAAAAGGGAACGTGAGCAAGTCTGATTTGAAACTCTTATTAGGAGAAAAGAGGCGCTCTTGTTGGAGATGTGCGGCACTATTGGGCTATAATAAATATCCTTGTCAGCGCCGGTTTCATCTTTCTATAGATGAGGGTCCCCGAAGGCTTGGATAGACTGTTGGATATCGAATTGCAGCAGTGCCATTACGGGTTTGGACATCACAGCAGAGCGATCTGAGAGCATCTCGATCCTTTTCTTTCCGTCTCATTAAATGACCGATGAAATTAATTACATTATCTACCGCGAAAATATAAAAAAGGCGCGTCAGAGATGCGCTTAAATGTCTGACAGTTCTGTCTGATCGCCGCCACAGTACTTACTCTGCACAAAGGGGACAGGAAAAAAATCAAACGCATCTGATGGCTCTCTTCTCCTTCTGTTGGAATTGACAAGCGTCAATTTCAGAGAAGCGCCTCGGAACACAGATTAAACGATTTATTGCCATGATAATCTCCTTTGAATCTCCCTAAACTCGCGCTAAATCAGCGCACAATGCAGCGTGTCAGTCTGGGCTCAATTACATTTAGGGCCCATAAACACACAGTAGTGAAAGCATGATTGAAATATCATATTGATCTGGCTGTCAGCTGGCTTCGTTTATTGATCACAGTGTATGTCACTCGGAAGTCTTTTTTTTTATTTATTTTTTTACGCACGCTTCAGCAGGTACTAGTTTATGGCGACGATGAAAGCAAATGCAGTATACTGTTATCGATTGAAGCACAATTTCAGTTGGAAATAAATTTGTGGCCTTTTACGCACAACTTTTACGCACAACAAAATAATAATAAAAAGAAACATATAACACTCCAATGGAGATACAAAAAAAGGGGGCAGAGGGAGATCTGGTCTTGATTTGGGTTGAAAATAATACATAATGTATGCAAATCCCCGAGCTGTGCTCCTTGTTCGGGGCACAATGCGCCTTAATAGTGAGATTCCAGTTCAGGCTTGTGGAGCCCTAAAAAAAGCAGGTTTTAACTTTTTTTTTTTTTTTTTTTTTTAGGAAGGGGGGGGGTGGAGTTAGTCTTTACCCCCCAGCAAATAGTCTGTCCACCTCTGAGCCTTGGCCATGAAGGCGCACAAGGAATTCATCCAAATATGTTTGTTGTCTGTATGTTTCCTTGTGCTTCAATTCGATTTATATAGGAGATGTCTGAGACTCCCCCACTACTCCCTACTCTTCCTCCCAGCGTCCTCGTGTCCCACAGCTCTGACTCGGTTTTCTTGCACAGATGGTCCATCCCCTTGAAAACTACAGCAGCAGCGCTGGCAAACATGGCCTCATTATCACGCATCCCGGAAATAAAGACTCTAATAATTACAACCCCCTTTTTATATTTAAATGAGCAATAAAATAGGGAAAATATTATGACGCAATAAAACATCGGGATAGTTTAACAATTGCAAATAATATATAGAGGGTGCATTTTATTTGTGTTTAAAAATTGTGATACATTCAGACATATATCCTTTTGTGCTCCAAAGTGTTTGTGTGTTTTTCAAAATAAAATAAAAGTTTTCTTTTTTAAATCACTTTCATTGAATTTTCCTCAAGAAATATTAGGCAGAAGAAATGCGTAAAAAAATGCAATATTTTTCTTATATTTGTTGTTACTTTGTCAGCACATCCCTTCCAGTAATAATCAGAACGATAAATATTGCAACAACAGTTGCAGAAAATGTTTGGTACCTAAAATAATCTATTTTATATGGAAATTAACATTAATATTTTTAATATTTTATTGTATACGCTTTTCTGTTGTTGTCGTGCATTGTCTTTGCGCATCTGAAGGAGCCACGTCCTTACCTGCACTCGGGCCTCCGACAGTCCCAGTCGCTGGCTTAGCTCCTCCCGCATAAAGGCATCCGGGTAGTGGGTTTCATCGAAGAGCCGCTCCAGCTCATTGAGCTGCTCTAATGTGAAGTTAGTCCGACTTCTTCTCTGTTTGATCTTTGTTTGCGTCTCATCCTCTAAGGGCTTGGAGTCCTCTTTCCTGTCTTTCACGTCCGTGGTGCCTGTGTGGCAGACGAAGAAGGGTGTCAGCACCGTGGACCGTGACCCCTCCAACATACTCCTGACTCCCTCCCAGCCTGACCTTGATGATCACTAACGTTTGGAATACATTTTTTATTAATCTTTTGATTAATTTTACTGTTTTTAAAAAGCCACAAATGTTTACATATTATCATAGATTTAAAATTAGAAATAAAGATCGGAAAAAAGAGGGAAAAGACGTTCTCTCAGATATCACAGAGCCATCACTCCTCGGATGTTTTGTAAAGCTACATAAAGCTCTTTAATTATTAACTGCTTATAAATATGTAAGGCCGTGCCCACTGCTGAATGAATGCCTAATACGCGCGCGCGTCTTGGGCTCGCGCTTAACCACGCTGCCCCGTGACGAACAGATGTCACTTTCAAGTCCGCCAACTCGGAGGCATCTCTTCCAGTGTTGTCACATTTTGTTCACATTTCTAATGCGCTATGAACTCTCTCCACAGAGCAGGAGCGGCCTGGAAATGTCAAAGAAGCCGCTGAGTTATTTTGTCTTTGACTTTAGTAGTTTCCACTCAAATAAAACAATATTTAAAAAAAAATTCAGCTGTTTTTACCAGATAAATGATTACATTTTTCATAAAAATATCAAAATTATTACACATTTTCTGTCAAGGGAATTTTTTGGTGGGATAAAAAAATAATATTTTTAACACTTTTTAAAATGACAAAATGTGATGTTTGTCTTTCAAATAGACAATTTTAAGAGTTGTAACTGTCTTAATTTTAAAAAGTAAAGGTAGACGATAAAAACAGGTGAGAATTTGAAGCTAATTGGAAACTACAAAGTAGACAAGATGTAAAGTAACCAAAGCGCAACGTTTTTGACTTGTTCAAAAGTATCCTGCACATTTTAATCTTTACTTTTGTTTTTAGTGTTCTGAGGCTGTTAAAAACTCTGATTGTTGACCACTGTTTTTAAATAACACAAATCTTGCAATATTTAAAGTTTAACTTATCGAGCTTTATGGGTAGTTTTGGCGGTGCGTAAAAGGGGAAAAAATGAATTGTAGAAAATGAAGATCACTTTTAAACTAAGCCCGAAGTGTGCTGACGCTTCTTTAAATCGAAAATGTAAAAATGAAAAAAAGAAAATAAATAATAATAATAAAGTTTTGGAAATTTTCTTCGAATAAGAGCGCATTGACACTGATTGTAGCCTGTCGGGACCTCCGCTCTTTCGTGCAGCTTAAACACATGGCGCACTCCTACCGTCAATGATTTTGGGGCTCCCGCCGTCCCTGATCCTGTCCGGGCTGAGCATGTCCGTTTCCCTGCCCGGCGACAGCGCAACGTTCCGCGTAACGGCGGCCGCTTCCTCTCGGCTCCCCGGTTCCGCAGATAAAGACTCCCTGCTTCCTGCGCGCATTGCTCCGGTTTCCAACACCTCCCTGTACGTTATCACTTCCTTCTTCTCCTTCACTTTCTGATCGAAAGACTTGGACACGAAAGCAGTGAGCTCTTCCATCACTGTTTCCTCTCCTCTTAGAGGAAAAAAAGGGTGAAAAAATCACACATTCACTCACACACACTCACACACATACACTCACACATACATGCACTCTCCCTTTGCTCCTCGACAGCTTAAGACATCAATGATGTGGCTCGTTTTAAAGTCAGCCCCCTTGAAAATGATACAAGGTGATGCAGCCAACTGTGAATGAAAAAAAAATATACGAAGATATATCTTCTCAGCCAATTCCTCCTCCTTTGGTAGCGGAGTTGGGAACCTGCTGGTGATCCTCTATTGAAGTCACAGTATTTATACTTTGCGGCGCCTTGCCCCCTTGATCCGTGCAAATTACCTCCCCTCAGGATGCCGGGATGAGCCCCCCTTCCCCTCCTCTCCTTTACTGATACGAGAGGGAGAGAGAGAAGTAAAAACATTAAGCAGCACAGTCGCTATTGGCCATTAATCCAGGATTGACAAGACGGACTAATTAATTTAATTAAGCGCCCATTCGCTGCTATTGTCCTGAGTTAGTTTTTTAAACACCCAGGAGATGGTCATGGATCTGTCTCTTTTTCCGCTTCTCTTTCTCTCTCCCTCCTTCTCTTTCTCGCTCTCTCTGCAGGGGTGTGGCTTAAAAAAATCGCAAAATGACAGGAGAAGGGGGAAGCACATGGACGAGGAGTCCGTCCTCAGTATCTTCTCTGTGATCTGGGCGGAGGGAAAACGGAGACGCAGCGCTGACACGGGCAGAGAGGAGGTGAAAGCGGACCAGCTGGGATGCCAAGAGGAGCGGCATCGACCTATAAGCGAGGAGCTTCAGATCAAGTTCAAGTGAACGCATCTGGCTTTTGGCTCTTAACCCAGTCACAAACAGTTGGCCTCGCGGGCCTGGCATCAGTTTTTTGCGCGTGCGTCACAGGGTTTCCACGTTTTCACTTCATATTCAAAAATGCTAAAAAAAGAAAAAAAAAAGACAAATAGATATTTGAATTCACTAAAATTATTATTATTATTATTATTATTATTATTATTATTATTATTATTATTATTATTATGCATTCTTTATTGCAGTCCCGGTAACTAATTAGTGAGATGTATTTTGCAGTAACATCATTAACATAACTATACTGTTTAATGTTAATCCTCTGTGGACTTTTTTTAGTCATTAAGAACTTAAATAGCATCTAAACGATTAATTATAGCACTTTTGCCATTGGGTTCTCTAATTAAAGTTTTTAACTGGCTGTGTTTTTTTCCCTTTCCCCCTGCTGATAGCAGTGCCTATATTTGAAAAAAATAAATAAATAAACAATTGCTCTCTTGCAGTGAAGATTTAGACCACGGAGCGGAAAAGAGGGGCAATTAGATGAAGAGGCAGTATATAGTCAGAAACGAAACAGGATATAGCGGGATTTTGAACACGTCGGGATGAATTTAATGCAAAATTAAGCATGTTTATTGATAATCCATATAAAGCCCTATTTCCACAGGAGCTCTAACGGTTCACCTAATTAAATATTTACGACGTTTCAGTTTGAACCTTAGGCATCAATTGCTTTTTATCCTGCTGCATTTGGAGGATTAGGCTTCTTGTATATCAATTTGCAGGGAATTTCCGACAAATCCGTATAGCATATATTATTATTTTGAAATTAAACATTTAATAGTTGATCCGCCAAAGAGTAACATATTAGGCTATATTCGTTTCCAGACCACTTCCTTTATTGAAGGTAAGGTAAATAGTTATTTTGTGTTTAATTTACCCGCATGAAAACTCATTGATTGACAGGTGCTAATTTAGGCTTCAAAAGTCACAATTTATACTCCAAAATTTCTCCCCCTATTATTTTTAAAAATACTATTATTGACTGGTATACCTAGAGCTAATAAATAATATTAGCTAATAAAAATAAAGCAAGAAAAATAATAAATAAATAATTTTATTTATATTGAAAAATCTTCCACCTTGTACTGTTACCACTATTTTTTTTTAACTTTTAATGACGCCTTAAAGTTAAATAAAATAACAGTATTTAAACATTTTTAAATAATCCCTGATTTCGTTATTTTTAAGTGATGTCAAGTGCTTCGATCGATTGCTCTGTGTTCTTTCTGCTTGGTCTGGAATGATCGATGTTTCATCGTTCGACTAGTAGAGTCTGCTGTGCAGCAGATAGCTGTTGTGGTTTAAAGGTGAGTAGCGGGCTTGGATTTCTTAAGATATCCATTGTTTTGCCTTTTATCTTTTTTGGTGTAAGTCGTGTTGATAAAAAGAAACACATTTTGGGCATTTAAAAGCTTAAACCCTTTGACACAAACACGCCTCGTGTGATGTTGTAGCCTGTTAAAATTAGCTATGTTAGCTTGCTAGCTTCAAATGAAATGAAATCTTTGTTTACCTTTTCGGTTTCAGGTGACATTTACATACATAATGGTTATAAATGCTCCTGTGGATGTATTTTACTCAGGTGTTTTTTGATAGCCAGACTGAACTTTAATCACGCTTGGAACTTTGTATCTTTAAGCAGAATATGTTGACCATCTTTTAACACATGCTTAGGAGGCTGGTGAGAAGCAGCAGCTGTACTTATTCGTGTGTTTTGCCCACTGACAGACAGTCCACCGGCATGGGTCGACGCTCGTCTGACAGCGAGGATGATAGCAGGAGCAAGAAGAAGAGAAAGCAGCAGCGCCGCCGCTCCTCATCTTCCTCCTCGTCTTCGTCGTCCTCGTCCTCCGGCAGCAGGGTGAGGAGCAGCCGCAGCCGGAGATCTTCTCGCCGGAGCCGCTCTCGTTCTCGAGACAGAAGGTGAGACACGAACACCTCGCTGGAGGTTGTTCTGAATTATCCATTATCAGAAGTGTTAACAAGCGACAGATGAGTTTGTAGGGGGTACAAATGTCATACATTACACTCAGTAAAAACAGCCGCTAAAATCAATGAGATATAAACCAGCTTTATTCAAAATGGATGGAAATGATACAAGAGAGAGGGTCACCCAGATGTAAAAGCCTTACCTATTTTGTCTTTTTTTTTATTATGCATTTTGTGTTTAATTTTTTCACACCAATTTCTGAAATGATTTTACTCCTTCTGAAAGTTTGGATGGTCTGCTTCTGGCCAGGGCATTTGAAAATATTTTTCATCTTACTGAGTGGGTTTACAATACTGGTTAAACAGATTAACATGTTTGTATATTATAATTCTTATTGTACTACATCATGAGCTTAAAACATCATTTCCTGTTATTTTTTATTTTCAAATAATGGTGAACCAGGAGCAGAAAAAAAGGCAGTTTGAAAAAGCTTGTAAATGTTGCATACAAACTACAATCGGCAGGCCACCAGCTCCCTGCTCTGCTCCATTCTAATGTATTCACTTGCTGACAAATAGATCCATTGCATTAACGTCTTTGTTTTTCCTCGTCTGAGCTGGTATCTGGCTCAAAACTGTACGTCTGGATAGCTCAGATGTTGCTAACTGTTTTTGTTGCATCATTAATGTTAGCTTGGGGTTGTAAGGAGCTGCAAGCTAGCTTGAGAGAGTGTAAACAAAGGGATGATGGGAAATGCTGGACTTATAGGCAAATTTTGTATGAACTCCCTGCACTCTGCAGGAACTATGCCCTAGAAAGTGACACATTTTTTTTTTAATTTAAGTCAAAAGAAGGAATAATCAAAATTGAAAACATAAAATAAAAACACTGGTGATATAATTAAAATCGATCAAAGTGAGATTTTAAAGTGGTGAGAGAGGTCTATAAAGTTCATCATAGAACACTACAACTGTGAGCGACAGAACATTAAAAAAATAATGAAGTCAAAGAATAATTGTTATGGTACATAAAATTACTCTAGGTCAAAAGTTCACCTCAACATTTTGGTATATAACCCTGGTTCGCAATAACAGAGGCCACATGTGTCCTGTTGGTTTTTAGCAGGTTTGCACACATTGTAGCTGCTATTTTGATTCATTCTTCTATGCAGATCTTCTTTAGAGGTGTGATGTTTGTGAGCTTTTACAGGACAACACAGACTTTCCACTCCCAGCACACCTTTTCTATTGGATTGAGGGCACTCCAGAACCTGAAAATGCTTTTTGGTAGTCACTTTTTCCGCTGCCTCTGCGATGTGTTTGGATTATTGTAATTCTAAAAGATTCAGCCATAACAGATTCTCAATGTCTCACTACTGGAAGATATTTTTTCCCCAAATCTCACCTTACATAGCTCCATTCATCCTTTCCTTAAAAAGGATCAATCATCCTGTCCTCTACCCCAAAGCTGCACAGTGTTCTTGGGATGTAACTCAGCATTCCTCTTTCCCCAAACATGACAAGTGGTATTTGTACCATTCAGTTTTGGTCTCCCCTGACCACATGGCCTTCTCATGATACTCTTCTGGATCATCATCAATGATGTCTGGAAAGGTCTGAACATGTGCTGTAACTAGTAGTTTGTTTCTGTGGTCCAAGCTCTTTACAGGTTATTGACCAGTTCCCCTGCACAGTACTAGGCTGTTTTCTCACTGTTCACAAGATTATTTGTACCCAACGAGGTGAGATCTTGCCGGAGTCTCAAACTGAGGGAGATTGTCAGCAATCTTGTTTTTATCCCATTTTATAAAAATTGCTCCAATAGGGGATTTCTTGTCATCAAGCTGCTTGTTTCTTATAGATTGTTGAATTCCATTTCTGTCCAGCAAAGCAATTTTGTCACTGGTGTTCACAGACAGCTCTTTGGTCTTGCTCATGATGGAAAAGTTGCAGTTTAAAAGGTTTACTGTTTCAGGTGTGGACACATCTCTTTAATTATTACTATATTATGAGTTTAAAGCATTGCAATTAATACAGGTAATGAGATAGAAGAGCCTCCTACAGAAGAGATAACACATATACGAGGACATAATTCTTGCTGTTCCAGGAGGTAAATGCTAATTTTCTGCACCATTATACAAATAAGTTCTTTAATGTCCAACTACCATCATCTTTTGATCTATCTTAAAAGCGTTTCCCATCATCTTTTAATTATGATTATACCATTTTAAGCTAAATCTTTTTTGTTTTATATGACATAGTTTCTGCAGAGTGGCCATAGTTCATTAGAAATTCACCTCTGGGGGCAGGACCATTGGTACGGAGTAAGCCCACATCCACTTCCCATCATCTATCTTTTTACACTCTCTCCTGCTAGCTTACAGCCCCTCACAACCCTAACCTAGCATTAGTGATGCAACAAAAATGATGAGTAATATTGCAGCAATCTAGATGTACAGTTTTGAGCCAAATTCCAGTTTAGATGAGATAAAGGAAAATATGCATGGATCTAGTCGTCTGCAAGTGGATTTATCAGAATGGAGTGAAGCTGGGAGTTTGTAGCCAGCCAGTTGAAGCTTCTACTTTACAACTACAATCGTTTTTCAAACATTTCTTTCTTGTCTGCTCGTAATTCACAATTTAAATAAAGACGTACTAAGAAATACAATTTTAATCTCAAATTTCTTTATATTAATCCTTAATCGTCAGAAAAATGCCAGAAGAACGTGTAAAAACACAAACCAAACAACTATTGTCAGTGTTGGTCTTCTAATATCATTTATAACACAAAGCTTGTACAAACTTTTCCAACTGAAATACATTTATTTTTTAAAAGTGAATTTCAATTTTTTTAATGGTACATTTTCACCAACAGGCCAAAGCCCACTTATAGGTGAATTCACACACACACACACACACAACAATTAAATAAAAATGTTCATATTAATAACTATAATAGGTATAATAAAACAGAGATTAATTAAATAAAAATTAAAAATCATTGAAATGGTACATTGCATATTTGAACTGTGATTATTTTTTCCACACAAAGGAATAGTTAAGTAAATACAAAAGTACTTGTAAAAGTGCTATTTTATATTTAGTTATTAAAATGTACATTATTTGCCAATTATACTTTTAGCCTTACCTTTTTCTGGTTATAAAAAAATGGTGGGGGTTAGCATTAGACTATTTTTATTCTTTGCGCAAAGATTACGCCATAATTTCTGACAACAATATAATTTAACATTTCAATGACAGTTTTCCAGACCTCCCAGAAAACGTGAAAACTTTCTTCTAAAAATGTGAGGGATGATTTAACTGGATCTGCTCCTGTCTGTCTCTTCTTTCATTCCTTTAAAGTCTTAAAGTCTGCCCCCCCCTTCCTCCAACACTAGCTGTGCGTGGCTATTCAGAGAAGGCCAGTTGACGGTAATTATTTATGAGACTTGGTCAAGGTCCATTACTGCTGATGGGAAGTCATTGCTTACCTGCACAGAGTGGGGCCGGCTGGGCAGTGTAAACTCAGTAAGCTGCCCAGTTTGATCAATTGACCAAAACTGCCTCTGTTTGTTTAAATGAGTCTTTTTTTTTTTCTTTTTTTTAATAGACTGATTTAAAAGACGGTGCATGTTTTACGGCATTTCCCGCTGACATGCACATAAATGTTCTAAGTTGGTTTTACTAGTGGTAAAACAGAGGAGGGATTATGTTCTGGGTGGGTGACATCAGACCACATAATTAACATGTAGATGCTGGGAAATAAACTGCAAATTTGAGGTAAAAAAGTTGCTACTTAAATTAAGTTTTTCTCGTCTTTTAGAAATCTTTCCCATTTTCCCCATTTTTATTGAAGTTTATGTTCTTTAAAAATGTAATTATAAATTAAGAATACCATACCAATGTGCATTTCTTCCATTCAATGGCATCTGTGGATCTTATTTCCTTAAATTCCCTTTCTGGGAGCGTTTAGAATACTAATAGATCTTTGCTGTGCTTTTCTAAGTAGTACAAATCTGGTTTGATAGTTCAATCTTTGTGTTATTTGTGGTTTTTGCCTTTTCTTTTCCTGTGTCAGAGGTCCCAAAGGACATTTTTCTTTTTTTGTATTTTATTTTTGTAAAGATTTTTGTTATTTTGGGCTTTGGTGAAACAAAAGAAGAGTGTTTAAATAATGAATATTGCACAAACTAAGCTGTCGAGGAAAAAAAGGGGGTGGGTAGGTTCTTCATTTACATTCACCCTCATAAACATTCACCCCTGCTTCATGATATCAATGGGAACATGGTGTGAGTGGTGTTTGGAAAATAGACGCTACACGCTCTGCTGTAGCCACATTAAAGAGCAGCAGAACACCAAAGGGCCCCTGTGGAGGAACTGTAGGGCGGCTTGCATGGTTTGCAGCTTTGAGCCACAGACGAGAACGTTCACTTATGCAAAGTTGTCAACAGTGCTGCTGATAATGTGTTATACATATTTGCGCTTAAAATTAACAACAGATTAGGAATGCAACATTCAGTTTTACAGTTTTTTTTGCAGAAGAAACAAAAATTACAGTCTTTTTCTTTGTGTTTGTGCGTTACAGAAGAAGAAGACGCTCCAGCAGTACTTCATCCCACAGTTCAACTCGCAGGAGGAGAAGTCGCAGTGGAGAGAAAGATAAAGGGAGGAGTCACCGGTCACACAGGTCACGCAGCCGGGACAGAAGGTAGAAAATCTGCACTTTTATTTAGAAATCACACAACTGTGTAAATAAAATAGATTCACTTTAAATATATTTATCTAATTTTGTTACAAATCAGCATGTGGAGTGCACACTTCTTTAAGATTTCTTTTTTTTTTAAAGCTTATTGTTGCATAAACACATCATATTTTATTTATGCCTTATGTCATCAGATGTAAGCACATGTAAACTTGAATCCTAAATCCAGATTACAGTGTTGCATGTGCAGCCGTGCCTCAGTTTGCCCCTAGTATTGCTTTTATTGTGTGTGTGTTGGCATCTCTGCACACAGAGGAGGTACATTTTATGCAACAAGATTCTAAATGTTTTTCCAAACTCTTCTCTCTTTTCACTCATTCCTGCAATTAAAACATCATTAGCCCTGAATACTTATTTAAAATATGACTGTTATTTATGCAATGACTCATTTTTATTTATATTTTGCAGATAGCAAAGTTATTCATGCAAGGCTAATGTGTACACACCTGCACCACACTGTGCACACACGCAAACACGTGCGCGCTCTACCACAGAGAGTTCTGCATCCCTCTCAGAAATATAAAGAGAAATCTCTGTGTGTGGTGATCCATGTCATTAGCATAGATAATCTGCCGCTAATGAACCAGTAAACTGTGCTGCTTTAAACCCCCCCACACACACTCACGCAGTCTCCAACCCATAAAAACATGCACAGATGTACAATTGAAGAAAAGGCTGTCATAATATATGCACCAGCAAGGCCCCTTTGTTTACTTGTGTATGGCTGCGGGGGGGAGCAGAGATCATTTTAATTACAAAGCAAAAAGTGTTTTAATATCTTCATTACAGAGGTTTCAAGATGAAGGGATAATGCAATTGAAGCCTCGACACGTGTGACGGATTGTGCCACAAGAAGACGCCGCACGTCCGTTCTCCAACCACTGGAATTAGCCTCAAAATGCGAGCCCATCGCTGTGTTCTGACACCATTTAGCCAGAGTATTTCACACACTCTTCTTCCTTTGTGAAGAACATTACCAATAGCGGAGCCACCAGTGATTAAAACTTCAGTGAAGAATGACATCGCTGGTGTGTGATGGGATTAAAGGTGGCGGAGATTTGGAATATAGTCAGTGACATCAGTGTTTACAAACGCTGCCACTGTGATTAGGAGGGTGGCGTTGTGTAATCGGCTTAGTGGTAAGCGAGAAGCAGGTGTTAGTGGGAGGGTCTGGCGGAGGCGGTTCTGGAGTTAGGGATGTGCAAAAAATGATGCTGTTGATGACAATGGGAATGCATTTGACAACAACATCTGCGGTCTGTAAAACTTTTGTCCTTGACACGTTTCCACATGTCTTTGGAAGACAATCCAACAGGAATCCATTGACGTTCAATTACTAGTACTAAGTAAACAGTATTTCTGGTTCTGGCTAAGAAATATTAATTAGAATGACCTGGTCCTTATCCTCTCTTACCTTCAGGATATGGAAAAAAAAGTTATAAAAAGGGTCATCTGTACCCAGTTAGTTACAGCTTTTGTCACATTCACCATACGGGTGTACAGGTGTGGCAAGCTCTTGAGTTTCTTGCAGTTTCCTCGAAGCCATCTCAAGGGACGTTGTTGAAAATAGAAAGTACGATTGTCCTGTGTTTGTTAAGTGTATCATGTAGACCGTATTCATAAAGCTAACGTAAGGCCATGCCTGAATTCTTCCCCTACTCCTACAGTTTCTCCCTACACCTACAAATTAGGCCTCCAAGTTTTATGAGCGCATGTCAAATGGGTGATGCTGTTGTACGATTCTCAAATGCCACACTCTAGTCCTGAGGTGAAAATACTGACTCTATGGTGGGTCCATGCAAATGTCGCTTGCACAGGGTGTGTCCATGATATGCAAGAGCCTATGCTATTATCATGTCACCAGCACGCACAAGCCCCATGTCTACAGGATTTTGGGGTTGAGAAAAAAAAAAAAAAAAAAATCCGTAACCTTTGCCCTTGTGTGTTGTGAAAGTGCTCACTACGACCTGTTGCTCGCTGCATACCTGTAGAAAAACATTTTTTTCTCTATGCGCTCACTTAGCGGTCTACAACTTTGATATTTCATGCGGGCCACCTGTGTGCTCCGGACAGGTTCGTCCATTTTTCACCCGCAGACAGCCCATCTCCACCTGTAAGGACAATGGTGACTAAGGCTTAAAACTTTTTCTGCTCTGCAGCCATTCCAAATAAATAAGTCTTCATACATATTTTCAAAATATGATTTTCTTAAATATTTTACCTACATACTTTAAAAATTCAACAAATATATTAAGTTAGATTTGTTTACCATTTTCTTAATTTATGAATAAAGTAATACCATAATAATGAAGCTAACTTGGTGTCGTTTAGCATAAATGTTGTACCAATTTTGCAATGTAGGGAGATTTATTCAATATCTTTCAGTTATTAGGTTTGTTTGACCTCATTCCTCATGAAATTGCATATGTCCTATAGGTGCAGTGAATGGACCACACTCTGTGTGGGGTTGTGAAATTAAAGCAGGTTGGTGTGCCATGTGCACGAATGCCAAGATTGCCATTAGTCAGTTCTTTGTGAGAGTGTGTGGATGAGGCTGCCTGAGCTGGCTGAGAGGTTCGCTGATGGATCAGAGGAGGATTGAGTGGACAGGACCTCATGATTGATACCCAGATAGGATATGAGGTTCCGCCTGCCACCTCCAGCCTGGCCACACCAGCCCCGGCACTACCTGCGGAATATGAAAAAAGGTGGCACTACCGTGGAGGATAACGATTGGAGATGGGAAATAAAGGGGAGTTGAGAAGTTAAAGGAGAATAGAGAAAGTGTAAGTAGAGCGGGATGAGCAGAGGTGATCCCGCAAGGGTAAGGTGGAAAGTGAGCACCGATATGGAGAGCAGGTGGACTTGGAAAGGAAATTATTAAAAGGAAAGGAGAATAAGAAAGTCCATATCAGAATATTTGCTGGAGTTAAGAAGATCAGGACCATAGTAGCTTGAAATGAAGGACTATTGTTGCATTCTTTTATATTTAATGTATAAATGAAAAATAAAGAGGTTCCAAATAAAAAAAAATTACACTATATCATCTGTTTATCATCTATTGTCGCTTCCTTCTCCTCTTGTTCCATTTTCCCCCATACACTTAATCAGAGAAGGGCCAGGTCCCTCAGAGGCAGTCAATCTTACCCTGAAATGTAAAACAGACAAGAGGAGCAGATTACCTATTTGCCATTAATGTTTATTCTCTTTGATGTGAGCAGGCATATTAGGCAGCGTGTGCATGTGTGTATGTGTGTGTCTTTCGCTTACATGCGAGCACACTGTCAAGTGAGCATGTATTAGCGTGATTGAGCGTATGCATGCGTGTGCAGACTTGCGTGAATGCATGTTCAAGGGGGGAATGTCACGTCTTGGTCCACTGGGGGGGTGAGTAGAGTTGAGCATGGCAGCAGTTATCTGATGTGTACCCAGTCCAACAAAGACGACAAGGCCCTTTCATCGCTGCCGGATCACACACTCATCTTTAGGTGAGCTCAGAGTAACGGTGCGATGCTCCGATTTTATTGGCGGCCTCAGCAGGAGGTAAATGTGTGTGGCTCAGTCAGTCATCCTGTCAGTACTTCATTCACAACAGTTTAAGAGCGCCATTGGAGGGTAAGGGGGAAGGGTTGATGCAATAAATCCACCTCTTGTCCAGTTTAAAAGGTCATTGGACCATTTGTTGTTACACACACTTGAAACCATGCTCTTATTTCATGCCTGAATTGCATGCGTGCACTGTGCATTAAACACAAAGACTAAAAACTTGCTCATTAATATTTCAGGGCCATGCTGAGTTATCTGGACAGAGTGCTAGCGTCAGGCTTTACCTCAGATGAGACCAAGGGAATGTCTGAGCTGAGTTTCAGTCCTAAACTCTAAAGAGAGCAAACCCTTCAATTATCCTTTGTTACCTATTCCTTATGAACATGGAGAACGTCTCCTTGCATGACAGGTTAATTGAATATATTAGTCAAAGTGATCACTGATACGTATGCCAGGATAAGCTCATAACTAATGCTTATATATTGGATTCTGCACTGGAAATGTTCTTTGAATAGTAGTTCCTGGTGTAGAAGGATTCCTTTTTGCAAGCAAGGGATGCAAAAACTACAGCAAATGAATACTTTACAGTAAAAGTTGCTTTGATCTTAAATCTCTGGAAAACATATTTATAAATTTAAGTTTTTAAAAATGCAATATTTTTAAATATGTCAATTTTATATGTGTCTGAACAAGTGTTTTGCACTTATCTAAGTTTTAAGTTTTATACATATTTTTAACCATTTCTGATACTGCTGTTGAACAGTAAAAATTTGAACTCAAGATTTACGTGTTGACTTTTGTTCTATGCAGTAGAAGTCAAGCCCAGATTTAAAATCATGATATCAAATCATGAGTTATCATGCACGTAGGGGTGTAAAATTTGTATTTTGCATTTGATCCATCCTCTGGGGGAACAGTGATCTGCAGACACAGCTGTACTCAGAAATGATTTGGTGGTTTAACCCCCAATCCAACAACTCCTTAATGCTAAATGTCCCGTAGGGAGGCACTGGGTCCCATTTTTAGTCTTTAGTATGATTCAGCCTGGATTTGATCTCATTACCTTCTAGTCTCAGGTCGGACACTCTTCCACAAGGCCACTGGGCTGGTGTCAGTCGAGCCATCCATAAATCCATCTCCTCCTTTGATGTATTTGATATGTCTGATACGTTTTATGTTGACTGCTATTCCTGACACTACCCTCTGCATTTATCGGGCTTGGGACAGCTTCAAGCAGGACACTGGTTTGTGCCCTGTTGAGGGTGCATTTATCTTCTTTTTCTTTGTATGTCTGTTTCTTAGTCTATTTGCCCATCAATTTTTGTTTTATTTAATTTATTTTTCCTTTTTTTTTTTTTTTTTGCAGAGATTTTTTTGTTTGTAATTTCAATTTCTTTTTAGTTAATTGTGGGTTTTTGCCGGCCATTTGGGGTAGGGGGGTGTCTTGGCATTTAGGATGAGTGGGGTGTTTCCCCCCCTATGGCCATGCTGGGTAAAAGTAGTTAAAACAGTTTAGGGCTACGAACTTGATGTACAGTGATCCCTCGTTTATTGGGGGGATGCATTCTAAAACTAACCGTCAAAAGACGAAATCCGTGAATTAGGACTGCAGATGTTTTAAGGCTGTAAAAGCCCTCATCTAAAGATTTATGTAGATTTGGCAAACTGCATGCATTCTGCACTGGACACATGGCATGTCAGAGATTGATTGACAAGGTCTCCATTACAACCAGGATGCAGTACACAAAGCTCTGTTATTAAAAAAAAAAAAAAAAAACATGCAAAATGTCAACCGCAAAGCATCAAAGAACCACTTTTAAAGACGATATAATTTGTTGGATACTTTGATTCTTGGTAGATACTTAATTAGGTGTCAGGGATATTAGATGAGGCGTCTTTAGCACAACTACTGTACATTATGTGCTTTTGATAGAAAAACAGCAGCAGATATGTCTATTTTGCAGTGACTTAAAGAGTTATCAAATCTTTTAATATCAGCAAAATATAGATAATGCTGGAGTTGTAGACTGTGAAGTCTGCATCATGCACTGTAGATCACAAAAGCACTACAGGCGTTTGAGTTTGTGTGCAAGCCTGGGCACCTACTTACAGGGGCTAAGGGACGACCTGTTATTTATTGCACAGCAATTTTCCGCGTTCGAGATGAGGTGTCGTTCATCAGGTGGATAGCTTTTGCTGTTTTGCTTCAACATGGAGCATGCACAAGGTCACCTCGGCTGCTTGGGAAAGAGAGGAGCTGAGAAACTGAAGAGAGGAGTATAAAAGAGGGGAAAGGGTGGTGGTGTGCAACTGGAGTGGCATAATTAAAATCAACAACTTTATGGCCTGTGAGTTATTTATTTATTTTTGAGAGTCTAGTTCAGGAGTTCTCCTGTTAGGTGACAGCGTAGATATTTGATGTACATATGTGTTCATTGTGTATTAAATCACACAGTTTAGTTGCAGGTGGTTTGGGGTGTCGCTAACTTTCTGAGACAGGCCCCAAGTGTCCTCTGACAACATGACAGGTGAGATCTGCAAGATTTTCTTCTGAAGTGTAAGTCAGGAGTCATTGAAGAAAGTGCTGAAAGACTCTAAATAAACCGAAGAGTGGCAAAACTCTTGCAAAAACAGAGCAATTTAGAACAAAAATGTTTCCTCATTGAGTACTGAACAGCAATAACATTAGCAATAAAAGGGGAAATACAAGAATTTGATTAAAATTTAATGGAGTTCTGAATTTGAAGTTTTTTTCCAAAGAGATTTCTCAAAACTACTACTGTTATCAATATTTCTGTCCAAATAAATAAATCAATCAAACAAAACAAATTCTGTGACAAATTTATTTTTTATCTTAAATAAATTCACAGAATTTTGCAATAATTACTTGTGTGAAAAGTTATGTAAACAAAGGCTGTTTTCAAAAATTGAAGTTATTTTCACTTCTTTTCATCAATCAGCAACATGTAAAGAATAAATGTACAAAAGAGAAATCTCAATCAAGTCATTGAAGTCTCATTACAATACATTTTTGAGGGATTTTAAAAGTGTCCCTTGTGTCTTTTAATTATGATTTTGCTGTTTTTAGGCAAAATAATAGAACTTGTGTCATTTTATAGCTTATAGTTTCTGCAAATCGAAAGGAGTTCATCGGAAATTTGTCTTTAAGTTGTGGGAAGAACTGTTTGTGCGGATTACACCTGTATGGACTTCCCATCATCCCTTTGTTTACACTCTCTCCCGTTAGCTTACAGCCCCAAGGCAACATTAGCGGTGCAACAAAAAGGTTGAGCAGTATTACAGCTATCCTGCCGTACAGTTTTGAACCAGACTCCTGCTCAAACGAGGAGAACAAAGATGTACAGTACATGGATCTATTTGTCTGCAAGTGAATGCATCAGAATGGAGCGAAACAGGGAGCCGACTGCAGCACCAACGTCACTGCTACAGGGTTTTTCAAGCTGCATTTTTTGTCTTCTCCTGATTCACAACAGTTTGTTTAAAGAAATACTAAAACTGTAAAAAGCTTAATTTTCTTTATATATGTCCTCCATCATGAGATAAGTGCCACAAGAGCATATTAAAAGAACCAAAAATATGATTTTAATTGGTTTCATTGGTTTTAGTTTGAATGACCAAGTCTGGGTATTCTGAGACCTCTACCCCTGAAGCTCAAACTCCAGAAAAGTGGAGGATTGTGCAACAAAAACACAAGGATATTTGAGAACAGACAATTACCCATAGAAATAGAATATTACCAAAAGCAGGAGTTTCGTCATATTTGAAGCAGGTCACAAAAAGAGGAGGTCACAAAAAATCCAAAACTTACTTTAAACCTACTTTGACTACAGGTTGAATTATTAGAAACCACTTATTGTTCTGTTTCTCATAGAAAGAAAACAGCAACAATTGTGAAAAATTTGAGAGTTTAAAAAACATTTTTTTTTAAACTTAACTTTATATATGTATTCTCACAGGGTTTTACCTTCTCTTCTCCTCTCTTATCCACACGAAGACCCTTCTTTCCTTCCACCCCTATTACCAGACTAGTAGATTGTTGATTTAAACTGAAAGATGGCCTGGTTTAGTTCAACCACATCTTCTCTATTCCATAAAAATCAACATGCTTCCAGTTGTGAGATCTAAACGTGTTTATTGTTTCTTCTCTCTTTTCCTTACTCTTTCTGTCTTATCCCTTTTCGGTGTTGTCTTTTTTATTTATCTGCTGTAAAGGCCAGTCAAGCGCCGCTCAGCTTTGTTGTCAGAAACCCTTATTTACCAAAGGGAGGAATAAGTGACTGACACAGACAACCTCTTTCATCCCTGCCTCGCTGCAAGCAGTGTTCTCCTCTACCCCATAACACCCCTTCATCCTGCAGTCTCCTCACAACATTCAAACCCACTCCCTTGGGTAGTAACCTAGGTGTAGAGTCTGCACCAAGTAGCACACACACAAAAAACAAAAATTCCCTTCTTTAAATCCGTTGTTTTTACTAAGAGTCAAATTAAAAACTGATTTATATTTTCCAAAATGCATGAAAAAGTCAACATATTCTTCTTCTAAACAAAAATGCAATATTACAACTCAAATATGCAAACGATTTTTGAAAGATGTAAATAAAATGCTATAATAATACTTCTTTTAGAAATATAAGAAGTGATTGTTAATTGTATTATTTTCCAAATGCAAAATGAATAGGGAAAAAAGTCTAAATCTATTCAAAATTTTAAGTTACTGCCTTTTGCTTTCAAACCAGCATCCATCCATCACTTGCACAAAGACAATGATTTAGTGTAATATTTGGGTGTTTGTTCAACCACTTATACCAAATAGGTGGCAATGATCATCATTGTCGTACATAGGTTGAAACCAAGTCATGAGCTGAAAAAGAAGCGGCTGTCTTGGAGGCTTAAAACTGGGTGAGGATCAACCAAACTCTACTGAGGTGAGGTTGCGAAGGCCAGTTTCATTTCATTGCGTGATTGAGAACAGCAACAAGGTAGTTCTACTGCTGCATAAGCAAGGTCCCTCCCAGAGTACCAAACAAAGATTTCAAAGCAGACTTGAGTTTCAAGATTTGCTGTTGAAACTTTTTTGAAGCCGCAAATCTGAAACGAACAACATTGAGCATCTTAGATGCAGTGTTTGACCAGGAAAACAGCGGAGAGGATGAGACACAGCAAGCTTATTTCCCTTCAAAATCATAAGATGTCCTGCAGGGCCATCAGCTCAGAAACTGCCATACCAACAACCCAGATACAAGGCAAAGCAACTGGAATGGAAGTGGAAATTAGATCAAGATTAATGGTCATGAAGTACAAACAGGGAGGTGTATGGTTTGCTAAGAATGTATTCAATGCAATACTTACAGACAACCCCAAACATAAAACTAAAGTCATTAAGAACTTCAGTGTAAAGAAGAACAAGAAGTATTGGAAGTGATAGCATGAACATCACAGAGTTCAGATCTCAACATCATGGAGCATGTCTGGAATTACATGGCAGGACAGTAGGATGTGAGAAAGCCTACATCCACAGAAGATCTTTGTGTTAGTTCTCCAAGATCTCTGAATCAACCTACCAGCTGAGGTTCTTCAAAATATGTGTGTAAGTCTATTAAGGACTATTGCTGTTTGAAGGCATAGAGTGGTCAGACCAGTTGATTATTTGCATTAGATTTGGAATTTGTTCATTCACTTAATTTTACTGATTTATGAAAATAAGTGCACTTGAAAATATCCTTCATTTACAGAAAGATAGATTTTTTTTTTTGAAACAGTTCTTTGTGGGGAAAAAAAGGCAGAATGTTATGCACAAGAACATATGTGTAAACTGGGTTCCTACTGTAAAAATAAGTTATTTGCTTGCTTAAAGAACCATTCTAATGAAAATTTTGTTTTTGACATGTTCTTGTTGCATTTTTTCATGATGGAGGACGTATATAAAGAAAATTATGATTAAAATTTTTATTTTTATATTAAAATTGTAGTGAATCAGGAGCGGATGAAAACATTTAATTTAAAAACGCTTGTAGTTATGTACAAATTACATTTGGCGGTCCACAAGCTCCCTCCTCCGCTCAATTCCTATGCATTGACTTCCTTCCAGACAATGAGACCCATGTACATCTTCGTTTTCCTTGTCTGAGTTGCCATCAGGCTAAAAATTGTAGTGTGTGTAAACAAAAGGATGATGGGAAATATTGCCAGGCTTACTCCATGCCAGCCTTACAACTCCGATGGGAATTTCTGATTACCTTTGGGCGCAGAATCCAAGACTTCTAAAATGACAACATTTTTTAATTGTTTTTAAAAATTGAATAATTAAAAAACCTCTGGAAATTACATTGACAATAGATCATAGTAAAATTGGAGTGAGACTTTTATTTATTTCCAGCACATATTCATATTTTCTAAAATTTTGATTGTTGTTCTGACAAGGTAAAAAAAATGGCGTTATCATGTTAAATTAAGTTTTGTGGAAAACTTTTTTTTATTTTTTAAAAAATAAGGTCAAACTGTCCTGATTTTACAATTATTACAAAGAAAAAACAGCAACATTAAAAACAGTATCAGGTACATTTTTAAAAAAAGTTGGGGGAAATGGGAAAAGTTGCCAAGGTTATATTTCTAAACATTCCATCTTTTCAAAGGCTTCTTAAAGCTTTTGTAAGCGAGTAATACAGTGGAGAAAATAAGTATGTGATCCCCATGCTGACTTTGTTGGTTCACCTACTTAAAAAATGATCATCTGTCATCTTAATCATTTAAACAGTGAGAGATATAAAAATACAAAGAATATCAAGGAATCGACTTCAAAGAACTTATAAAAATTGACACAAGTGTACCAACAGTTGTCAACTTAACCTTTGGCGTCCTGCTGATGGTTTTGTTGTTCATTCCCATTTTGTACAGGTCTACAATCTTCTCCCTTAACTCTTCTGCTATCCTAGTCATGTTTACATAAAGATTTGGATCATCTGGACTCCACAAGACAGCACACCCAACTTTTTTTTTTCCAAAGATTTGCTATCTTCCCTGGTGTCTGTAGCAGACATAAAACCCTACCCACCTTTGTCTTGGGAGGGATCATACATCAGTTTAAGGGTAGGGTCATCTGGACCCCATAAGAGAACACAAGGGTTAAACCTGATGAAAGTGCTTTAATTTTTCCCATTCTGTAGTGTTTGGAGTCTGACTGACTGATTCTATGACAGATGTCTTTTATACAGGAGATAAGTTAAAACTGGTGTCTTCCATCTTAGGTGACGGGTTAATTAGGATAGTATAACTGGTCTCTTAATGGGTACAAGGGGTCAAATACTAATTATCCTCTATGAAATGTAAATAATTTTATATAAATTCTTTAAAGTCGAATTCTTGCTTTTCTGGGTTTTTTTTCTGTCCTAGTTCAAATGAACCTACTATTAAGAATGACAGACTGTCCCTGTTTTTTTTTAAAGCAGTTAGACCTATAAAATCAGCAATTAAGTTTTTATTTCCTCCACTTTCTATAAGGAAGTTAGATTTAGGAGAAATAAAAGAAACAAAGATTCTTCTTGACAGGTATGTCTGCTCTCTTTTTTGCAACCAAATCTCTGTAGCGCCACAGCCCTAAAAAATTTGATTGGTCCATATTGTAAGCAGTTAGCACATTAGTATTGTGAAAGCCTCCTCCGTTTAGTCAGACCAAGGGAAAGAGAAGTAGCACCAAATGTATCTCTCTCTCTCCTCCCTGCATTTCCTATGTCTCTCTCTTGTATTTAAGCTTCTTGAAGTTCTTCCAAATTGGGTTTTAAATGCCAATTAGGAGGTTGAATGTAGTAAAATAAAAGCAAATGCAGGCAGGATGGCCTCACCTTCTGGCTGGTTAGGCTTCAGAGAGAGCTGAGCCGGACCTTTGGCTCCCAGCGAAGCTTTGAGAGAAATATCCTGCCTAATGAACACATTAATTAGAACCATAACTATTTATAAGATGATAATTAGAAACGAAGGGAGGTAAACTGGGCTTTTCCTGCAATTAATGGAGGATTAATTACGGGAGCTAATGAAGTGGATTTTTGAAACGCGTGGAGGTGAAGTACAGAGATGTGCAGCCCGCTTTGTGATCACTGGCATAATTATTTTCTCCAGCACCAAAGCGTTTTAGGCCCTGGTCCTCGCTGGCTCAGGCCGGCTAATAAGCATCATTGCATCGTTATATATGCACTTAAAAAGACTTGCCACTGAAATGACTGTCTAATTATTTCTAATTGGCAGGCCCTGTGTGTTGTCATTGAGCTGTTTGGAGCCGCAGCACAGCCCTGGGTCTAATAGAGCTTGGGGCGGAGAGGGAGGGGAGTGAGAACTAGAAAGACAGTGATGCATAGAGGGGAAGAGAGTAAAGAGGAGGGGGAGTTTTACTTGTCGCCCGCTGTACGTAGCCGGAGCTGCACATTGGCCCCTCGTGTCACTCCCCCAGCAGGGCAGCAGGTCCTAGAATGATGGCCGACACACCAGCAGGTCACCTTGCCAAGTAGCCGATTAGCAAAGTTGTATCTTATCTGTGCACGCTCCCCCCACCCTTTTAATTAACAGCTTCTGCTCTTAATTTATGCACAAATAAACACTGCCGTCTGTCCGCAGTTCTTGTTTTCACCGAAACATGCAGCACACAAGGATGGGAGGGGGGCGGCGCATTTAAGTGCTGTGTGTGATTCGGTGGCCAGGTTTTGAGACACTCCTCAGAGACCTGAGCTAAAGGAGCATGCATGGACAATCCTCAGTCAGCTGTGAGTACCTTGTACTCTACTTATGCTATGGTTTAAACCATATGGGTATGGAGACTTGGGGGATATGCTGGCTCATACACTATACTTTCGCTTATTTGGCAAAAATATATTAGACCAGGAGTCTCAAACTGGGGGCCTGTGGGCCATTTGCGGACCCCAAGTTGATATCTTGTGGACCTGCCTTAATATAAAAGTTCAATGTCTGCTAAGCAATATCTTCTACATGTCCACGCTTCTTTGATGATAGCTTTGTATTTGCTTTGTGTTGTTTCAGCTTGCTTTATGCTTTAAACTTTGCATTTGCTATTGTCGTTGGATCTGAAAAAGTCCACAGCTATAGCTGCTAGCATTGTTCGCTCCTGTCGTTTCACAGGACATGCAGGAGATATTGCTTAGAAGTCATAGATGGGAACAAATGTTTATTAAACTTGTTCAGTAGTTAAGTAGTTTTGGCACAAATGGAACCTCACACAGCCCAGACTCTGCCTTCGGTGGCCGCAAGGTAAATTGAGTTTGGGAACCCTGTGTCAGAGCAAATAAAAATATTTAAGTGAACAATATTTAAAAATACAACCTTCTGATGTGTGAATCGTGGTTTAGAAGCCGTATTAGCATCTCTGTTCCAAGAAACGTGTGTTTTGCAAAATAAAAGCCCTTCATCATTCCCACATCCCCACCAGACAACCCAACAGCAAATTGCTAACTAATGGAACCACTGCATGCACTTGTCTGTTCGCTTCGGATAAGTAAAGCAGTAACACAAGCGCACACCCACATGTGGTTTTACTCTTACGTTGGGTACTGTATTAGTGGAAAAAGAGGAGAAAAATGAGCAAGAAAGACGGGGGAACTGAAACGAATATCATGTGAGCCTTGACTGAAACCTTGACAATCTTTTTGAAAGTAATGAAACACTTTCTCAGCATGTGTGTGAGGTTTTCTATTTGAAATTTGTCTTCATTTTTGCTCTATCCACTCAGATTTTGGCAGGGCAGAGGACATGATGAGGAAGCAGAGATTGATGGATCAGCCAAAAGATACGTGGCCAACTGTTGTGTGATTGGCTTGACAAAGAGCGTAAAGCCTCAGTGACTGGCTGAATAGAGAATTTGATGCGATGTTGGCTTCAGATACAACAAGAAAAATGTAGTTCTTTTGAATCCAGTCAACAGTTTTTTATTCAGTGTGGATATATGCCAGATATTTCTAAAACTCATTAGGATAAACTCATTTGAAAACTGATGACAAAGTATTTTCCCACGCACTTGTGCAGATGTGTAATCAATCGCACCGCTATTGCAGTATGGTCTTTGGATTCTACTTCTATCAGTCTAATGTAAATCCATGTTTTAGATGTTGATTTAATAAAGATTAAAATTTACTATTAAGCAAAACAGAATTATTGAATAAAAATTATCCTTCAAAAAGTTGGAAGTTTCTTTTGTGTGTATGTGAACACTGATATGCCTCTGTAGACATAAATAATGTCAAACTGTTTTTTGCAAGTTTAATGTATAAAGATTATGCGTTTCATGCATTCTTCAATCAGAAGTCATCTATTGGCCAATTATTTAAGGTTTTAAAGCATTTAAGCATTGTGTTTATTGAGTTATCTGTGTTTATTTCTGACCCTCTTCCTTAGTCAAGCTAGAAAGCAGTTCATAAAAAGTATTCTTAAAGCCTTTTTTAGAGACGCTTCCATCCTGTTAATCAACTTCAACAAGAGATGAAACTAAAAGCACGATATTTTTTTTACAGGGTGCTGCTCAAATTGCATCTTGGGTGTTTAATTAAGTGTAGTTTCCCTTTAGTAAGGGAATGCGTGTCTGCTTTTTGTCCACCCTTTCTAGAGGACCTTTTACAGTCTCCCCACATGGTTTGTCTCAGCGTTTATGATTTTTCTTATACCCGAGTTGTGAGGTTCCTAAATCACTTAAGCACACGCGGCCGAGCTGTCCACATTTAAACAATAAAAGGCTGTTATTCTAAGGACTCTCAGATCTCCTACCACTTCATAAATACTTGCATATAAAAGGCAGAAAAATACATCTTTCCCCGATGGGGGAATGCCGGCGGGGTTGTAAGCGGGTGTCTACGGGCACACCTGCTTCTTGAAGCCTGCTTGATGTCTGGTTCTGTGATTTCTGTTATTTCTTCTCCTTTTTAGTAACCCAGTTTTTCCTAAATATGTATTTCATTTTTCTTCACCTCCAAGTGTCCTTCACCTATTTTTACTTTGTGTGGTTGCCACTCCACATTTTTTTCCTCCTTTAGAAATATGACAGCTAAAACAACTCGCTCTCAACTCTGTAAAGTGTTAGTTTCTCGCTGTGGTGGAAGGAACTTGGGGACGAAAAGCTGATTTCAGATGTGCGAGCGGCTGTGAGCAAGTTTGCAAGTTAGCACCTAGTTGAAGTGAGACCTCCACTTGACCCCACGTCTGGACTGAGTGGGTGAGCTGGTAAGCTACCCCCCCCCCTCCGCACACACAGCCCTCTTTACTCCAGCTGCTAATGGGTGTCATGTCAAGCTGCGGCTGCATGGAGGTCAAAGGTCGTGGGTGCACACCAGACGGCCAAGTTTAGGATTGCGACGAGGAGGCTGAGTGACACTAGGCACATGAGCCACCGAGGACGGGGTATTCAACACATACAGCATTAAGTGATACACACATGCATGCAAGCACATGGAACGCGTATCTGACTGAAAGTCATCTTTTCTCTCATTATGGGCTGGCCGTCATGGGTACAGATAGATCTGAGGGGACTTTGAAGGCCTTTGAACTCTGCTAAATGACTTGACCTTGTGGCTTGTGGCTGAATTTGTGTGGATGCGTTTGGGGTGGGAATGGGGAGGTAGTGAGTGGGTGGCCTGCATGGGGTCTCATTTCTGCTTCACAGCCAAGCTGCGTATCACAGACGTTTGTGTTGACGGCTGCTAAATTAAAAGCAAACTGAATATTATGACAAATCTAAACATTTCTTTTATGAGGCGGAGGGGAGCGAAGGGAAAAAAAAGCGCAACATTCTCTGAATCTTTCACGTTCTATCTTTGCTGTGTTAATTGTGCTCACATTGAGCCACTTCGCAGGATTCCTTGTGTGTTATTTAGAGCGTGTATGTATATTTATGTTTCTGTGTGGGCGTTCATGGTAGATGACGGAGTTTAAGTGTGTGTGTGTATGTTCTGTGAACCGAGGGAACAGATAATGTGGCTGCTTGGAGGGAGTAAGCAGCTTGGGAAATGATTTCAACAGCTCTCATAATTAGAGGAATATCATAAATTAAACTTGTGTCTGCCGTTGCGTTTGAAGAGCACTCAAAAGTAATAAATTCTGGATGGTTAACATATTTGCATTCCAATTCAGCAGGCAGCATCGGGCAGGAACAGCTGTTTTCCACGTCTTTTGGCAGCAGGAGCTGCACATTGCTCACTCAAGGTGCTTTTAGTCACATTGAAATGGCAGAAAGTGACTTTTAACTGGAACATGAAGCTTCTGTCAGTGAAAATAACTCGACAGGAAACATTGCATTAACGAAATTCTTCAAATATTGTTATCTTATTTTTATTACGACCTATCATTTTCAGAAGAAAATTTGATTGGCAAGCATTTTTGTATGTTATATGTACAAATACTGGAGAAGAGCCAATGTATACATAGTATTTTTTATGTTACAATCTTTTTCTTTAATTTGTATTACTTCTGTGTTACATTTTCTTAAGAAAAATACTAAACTGTCAACAAAAAGAAAAAACACAATATGGTCTAATGTCTAAAATTTCTAAGTTGTTTTCAGAAACTTAATGAAAAATAGGGTTCGAGGTTACCTGACCTTTTCATTGAAACTAAAGCACAAATAGCTTTCAGAGCCCTCATTTTTATGATTTAGCTTTATACTTTCTAATGAGGTTTCGGTCCAAATTTGTTTGTAAAAATCTACAAAAGGGGTAGAATATAATTACCTTTTTGTTTTATCTTTTTGGTAAAAATGATTGTGAAGGATGTTTTCTCTGCTTCTGTATTTGTCATTGCTTCTTGAAAACTTAGAAATATTTGCATAAAGGTTACAAAATTAAATGATGCAAAATTATTTAGCTAAAATACACAACATTTTTCCATTTGTTTGCTGAATACACTTACTGATTTTACCATCATGAGAGATCTAGAGGAATAGACTGTAACAAAAGACTTTCACAAACTAGTAATAAATATGCAGCTGTTTAAAGGAGTTAAAATAACGACCATTTGTCCATTATTTCTCACTTTTGTCTGTGGTTCTGACCGTGAGAGTGTCATTCCCCAGACCTCCCTCGGTCTCAATTGAGAGCAGAGGTATCCCCAATCCAGCCTAGAGATGTGAAGTCTGAAACTGCTTCCAAGTTAGGCATACTACAGTGCCCCTAAGGCTTTCTGACCACATGTCCAAACCATCTCAACTGAGTATTTTTAAGTTAAGACAAGGCAAACTGTTTTCTGGTATCTTGGCAGGAAGTCTGGATAACAATTTTAACGCTTTCTCCTAAAATATGGTTAAAACTGCAGAGCTTTTACTTAGTCGTTTGTCACATTTGGTCTAATAAATCTACTTGGCTGTCCGCCCTGAAGAGATTACATCCCTGTGTCCGTCACTGCAGCTCATATGGTAAAATAAAGGTAAAGCAACAGTTCCTGAGATGACTCTTTTTTTGTTTTTTTATTTTTGCAGGCGCCCCCTGTCCCTACACAGTCTATTATGAATAATGATTTGTCTGGGGGGTCAGGAGACGCTCACCTGTATCTGACACAAGTTGATATCTTTCAGCTGCCATTAATGTCCAATTTTCAATGAAAGCAGAAATAGAATACAGATAAAGGTAACACACCATCCTGCTTCACACCCGTGCACATAATTACCCCAATGGGCTGTGGTGAGGGATCATATCCTAGCACGCACTGGGGGGGTCAGTGGCGATAAGCTTCAGCCCAGCTCCCAACATGGAGCATAATTACTCTATTGATAATTCTCCCGGAAAATGGTCCCAGCCAATTGCAGGTCTCCGATTTAATGGATTGGATGATGAAACGGGGAATGAATGGAGGGGTGTGTGTGTGTGTGCAGGTGGGGGTGGGGAGCGTGGCACGTGGGGGCAACCAGGAGCCTTTTATTAGAAATGAAAATATGTTTAGGTCATAGGGGGACCTATTTTCCCTGGAGATAATAAGGCCAATAAAATGTAAAGCAGGGAAAGAGCTTGGAATGGGGTCCAACTGTGACTGTTTATCTGTGTGTGTCCTGCATTAGCCCATTTATCCCTTGCCTCAAATTAGCTAATCATTCTCCAAGGGGAAGGACTTGGTCAGGAAATTGACATTTAGCAGCATCGGCTCACTCTATTAACTACAGTAAATTTAATTTGTTGCACACCCCAGAAGTGGACTGTTTCTCTGCCATCAGAGAGGGATAGGAAAAGGAGACTAAAAACTAAAGAGCGGATAGTAAAATTGTGTTTTTTTGGTTCTGCTGTTTTTGGCCACAGTTGACCAAGCTATAAATATAGAACTTATGGCTGGAACATTGCTGCTCAGTTAAATTTTTTTCTCATGAACTGCTGATTACAAACACACGCAGACATTGTCAACACATCGACTCATTTGTTCCTGGGTCTGTTACTGCCATTGATGGATTATCTCGCCCGGACGCGTCATACCTTGAAAATGCCCATGATTGTCCTATTTTCCATTAGAAGTTATTTTTCGACTTGTCAAATCAACGCTCCAATAAACATCAGATTAAACAATATAAATCAAACTTTCTACAAAGACCTTTAACTCAATGTCTGAATCAGATGTGGCACTGGGATTGTACTTGAAAATCTCTGCGGTTGTCTGTCTTTCTTTAATTTGTTTGCAGAATGTAATGAAGCTGTATATGAAAATAAAGAACGTAATACTGGCTCACAAAATTAAAAACAAGTTTATTGCATCCAATTTAAAATGTTTTTTTGCAAGGGACGCAGCAATTGTTTTCTCACAATTTAGTTAAAACCTTGATTTCTGAGTTACAGTTTTGTTTCAGTTTGATATGATTTGCGTACTACAAAACAGCAAAAAATAAATTAAGAAAAAGTTTTTTTGTTTTTTTTTTAAATTTGCTAGGGATGTAACAATTCAGTAAAGCCACGATTTGTTTCACAGTTTTAAAGTCGCGATTTTGATTTTTTTCCGATTTCTTTTTTTTTTTTTTCTCTTCTCAACACGATGACTTAACGGTATTTTAAGGCCAATTACTTTTTTCTTTTTGCCCCTTATATCAAACTGTCTGTTTTCGTACTAACAGAAAATGTTTCAATACAAATAAACAATTATACATGATGCTAAAAATGATCACAAATCCTTTGATACTGTGTTCATATTGTGCTCCAAAATGATGGACTGCTCCACACACGTGCCCACTCAGCGCATCCCCCTCCCCAGCCACTGATCACGCACTTGGCCACTCTCGTCCCCGCGCTCGCACTCTTCGCAAATGCCGTTAAAGAAATAAAAAAAAAAAAAAGACAGAGAGAGCTAAAGAGAGCACGGCTACTGGGAATAAGTCAGAAACCGCGAACCTACATGGTCACTCTTGACTATTGTTGCGGTAGATTAGTCAAAGTTACATGAAAGTATGACGTTGCAGGGTGAGGAACACATCTCGGCTTTTATTCAATTTGCGCTAATAGTTGCGATCTCAAAATCCTGGAGGGACTCACTTATGTGAAACTTTTAAATCCAAAGGAGCTGCAGGAAATTCCAATGAGGTGGGGCGTGGATGAACAGCACGCAGCCAGTCGGCGACGCACGCACACACACAGGCGGGCCGCAAGCTCACAGACATTTTCTAAATTTAGGCACAGACCGAGACAAACTGATTTTTTACATTTTCTGCACCGATGAATATGTCTGACTTTATTGACAGCATGTAATTGCTTGACTCGTCTGATGAGTTGCAACTTGTTGCAGAAAACCTGCACTTATCAGAGAATATAAAACCCAGTCTGCTTTGGTTCTAGCTGGTAAATTTTGATACTTCTGCAGAGAACTGTAACTTTAAACTAATTGAGGACCAACTCTTTAAACTGGACTCAAGTGATGTTTTACCAAACAGGCATTTCTGACATGTTGTTTCATATCACAATAATCGAACAAAGTCAGTTGAAACCTTTAGAGGTGTAGATTTATTTTCTCAGCACTTAAAAAAAGTGGTCATTTTATGACATGGAGTTAGTAAAGTTTTTTTTTTTTTTTTTTAACCTCCATAACTGAAATCTCTTTGCAGACCTTTAAAAGTGGACCCCGGTGACCCTCGTTCATTGAGATTCCATTCTGTGCAACAGTGACTCTCTAGTGATCAGGACTGCCACCGCCTAATTGGTTGCAACAGTTGTCAGAGTGTTGTCTGTTTGCTAGGTGACAGGCGTCTGAAGGAAATGATTAGTTTTCTATTGGGAAAAAGACAGCTCTGGATGTCCCAAACTGCAAACTAATAAAAGGGGGGAAAGCAATAAAGCTCCTGGACGGTAGGTTTGACTGTTTTTATAGACAAATCAATAAAATGATAGATGATGGAAAATAACGGCATCTTAGCTGCCGATTTCTTCTGGGGCCTCAGATCATACCCGCCCTTACATACACACATATACACATACACTGCAAGCTGAATGCTCTGCACACACCCTTGTGGACATGTCTGCATTATTACGGTCGTATGTTGTGACAGGTAAATAAGTTGACAAGATGAGTAGAGCACATTGAGTTGTAAGTTACACTTTGAATTTTCTTTTTGCAGGTGTTTAAATCAGAGAGTTAATGTTTGTGTGTCACAGCTAACAAAGTAATCTCCTTCTCTAAATCTTTTAGAGACCAGAGGGTCATTGTCAAAATCAATACAAAGGACAGGTGTTCCTTTGAGTCGCCCTCTAATTGGCTCAATTTCTGCACTGTCTCTGCGTGTATGTGTGTTTTATGGTGTATCGGTTTGTATATAACCATTATTGAACCTGTCCAATGAAGGATGAATCGGTCCAATTTCTGAGAATTTAATCCCAGTGAGTTTCATCTGTGAATGCAAGCCAATTTTTGTAATATAAAGTCAAAATCTTTTTCTTGACTTTTAACACTTGTAATATTGGGCTGTTATCTCATTAGGAAAAAACATTAATTATCTAAATCCAAAAGTAAACCTTAGAAGATTCATGCCTGGTTTGACCTTTTAAGTTCTTGATTGTTTTTGTATTATTTGAGATGAAAAAATAACTTTAGCAAGATTTACCAGTTCTTTAGTGAATGTAAGATAAACCATCTCACCTATTTTAATCTGTTTAGGTCTCATTCTCGCCACCGAAGATCTCATAGTAGGAGCGACAGCCGTCGAGCCGTACACAGCCGGAAAAGGAGCCGCAGTCGCAGCAGAGAGAAGGACCGGAGTAGACGAAAGGGCCGGGACCGGGAGAAAGAGAAAGACAAGTACCGGGATAAAGGAAGAGATCGGGACAAGGACAAGGAGAAGGACAAGAGTAAAGACAAATCGGAGAAGAAGGGGTAAGTGGTTTTTTTTTTTTTTGAATCAAACATACCTTCTGCAGAGCTCAATCTAAAATCCACATGGAAATATAACTTGTCGATTATTGTTTTTTTGAATGTTAAAATGGAGCCTAATGTCCTCTCCTCTGGCCCGTCATCAATCACTCCTTCTTTACATCCATCAGTCCACCATTTCCTTTCTTCCTCTTTTTCCCCAGCAATCAAGCATTGTGCTCCCGAGGCCTTGTAATGTGATGCAATGCCCTCCCATAAGAGAAAATTTTATAGTGGGATAGAAATAGATGATAGGTAAGAATGCTGTGCAGGTTCTGTTCGTAAAGAATGTTTTGGTCAGTAGATGATGTCTGATTTCCTCTCACCCTCTGGGCCCTGCTGCAATAAGTCTAGAAACGTAACTAGATCACGGGAACCACTGGTGTCTTTGTTGCTCATGCCAAGATTAAAAAAAGGAAAAAAGAAAACTGGCGTCTTTTGCAGTTTTACGGAATACTACAGTTCAGTCTAGTATCAGATTTAGAATGATAGGTTTTTTTTTTTTTTAAATGAAGCATTTTACTTCAAATTCTTCAGAGAACTCCAACACTCCAGCGTATTTATGCAGACCTTTATTATTACTGGTAGCAAGATGAAATCTGTCATATTTACTTGAACATACTGCTTGGTTGAAGAGGTCAAATAGCCTTTGCCACGTTTACCCTATTGTCAAATCAGGAAATAACTACTTTTTTTTTTTTATTATAGAGCTGAGTTTTTTTCTTTACCAGTTATATGCAGGCACAGAATCTGTCTAAAAAGTTTTCAAAGATCACAAATCTAAAGAATTAGAAGAACAGGTGTGAAATAAAAGTTTTGACATTTATCTGTCTGGAAAGGGTTCCAACCCCTTTACAAACTTTTAAAGCTACAGTGAACTGCAGTGGGATACACTATCTACAACAGGAAATACCATATAAGAATAGTGCTAAACTTATTTAAGGGTGACTGGACTACTAAAATAATTCCAAAAGAGCAACAACTGATGGAGGAACTCTTATAGGAGCCTAAGATATCATTATAATTCCTGCCGGTCCCACCAACTTTGTTTAAGATGTCTTAAAAAATGATGGCTTAGGCGTTAGGGATGTGAATCTTACAACAAGTCACGATTCGATTCGATTCCGATTCTTGGGGTGCCGATTCGATTCTAAAACGATTCTCGATTCTCGATTCAGACATTTAAAACACAAAGGAAAATTTTTAACAAAAAAAGGGAATGTATTTATGATCCTGTGCAAACTTATATTATTCAGACCCTCAAGGATTTCACAGAAGATTTTTATGATTGTTCTGGCCTGAAATGGCCGATGTTGCAGCAGCTTTTGTAAAAAGTTGCAATGTGTTTGAATATATTCATATTTTTAAAAGTGCCTAAAAATTTTAATTATGAAATACAAATCATATTCTCATGTTCCAATTCTTTTTATGATGACATATGCACAAAGTAAATACAACACAGCATCATCCCCTTGAGCTGTCATTTAACTTGAATAGAACTGTCAAACACAAAATCAACTTTGGTCTTTCCTGCTAACATAACCCAAATATGTGTTGATTTAAACATATTTTAGAATAAAATATTTCCAGATTTCCAGTGAAAAATCATGAACTTAAAAACATGATAAACAGATGAATCCTCAGATGTTCTCAGAATCTTCCTCTTTATCTATTTCAAAAACATCCCTGCTGAGTTGCTGGTAGAGGAATACAAAAGCTTTGAGGAGCTGATCTGGTTTTATTGATCTGCTTTGTTTTAAAGAAGATTCTCTCAGGTGTCTGTAGGTTTGTTGTGGAGAAGGTTCTAGATGGAATTCTCTAAATTCTTCCTTTACATTACCAGTTAAAGTGAAATAGTTCCAGATTTCCAGAGTCTCTCTCTGTATTTCTCTTCATACTCGGTACCTGTTGTGCAGCAGCTGTGTCCGGCGCAATATAACAGACTGATCTGTACCTGCGCCGCCCCCCCCCTGCCGCGTGCGCGCCCGGGGAAAGCGCACCTACACTCCAGCGTGCACGCAGCGCATGCTCACCTGCGGGGTGACCGTTCACGCGCGTTATGAAGAGAAAAAGTGTGAGAGGACTATAGAACGATAATTAAGGAGAGCACGGCCGAGTCGGAAGGGAAACGGTCACGTGGTCATCCATGACTGTTGTCAAGGTAGATTGATCTCAATAAAGTTGCGGTGAAAATAAAAAGCTGCAAGGTGCGCAACAAATCTCGGGGTTTGATTGGATTTGCATTAAAAGTTGTTATCGAAACATCAGGAAATCCTGGAGGGACGGATGATTTCAACAATAGAAGGCAGAAAAAGACTTTTCAAACTTTAAGCTCCGGTGATGGACGAGATATGAGCGCGAGCATTTGAAGTGGTCCCGAAGTGTCTGATTTAGCAGATTTTACACACTGCACGTCATGTCAAGCTCCTTACCCCAGGATTTGTGGAATCCGAAGTGTAAACATTTGCCAATTGATGACGGGACAGGAGGAATCTTTTTTTCTCCTGCATGTTGCGTAGCGCGCACGGCTCAGTAAGCTCCGCCTCGCCCTCCAGGGAAAACAAACTACGGTAGCCGTTTCGGGACAAACTTTACGGCTTGCAAGTAAGCTAGCAGGCTCGAGCCATTAAATAAAACATATAAATGCAGGAATATGGCGGGAGGGGGCGAATCGATTCTTGGATATTTAGAATCGATTCTGAATCGTTAAAAATGAGAATCTAGATTCGAATGTGAATCGATTTTTTCCGACACCCCTATTAGGCGTGGAGTTTTGGGTTGCCTTACAGCAGTTTTATAAGTGATAAAACCATTAAAACAGAACTCCAAGAGTAAAATCACCATAAATCAGTTCATTACCTAAAGCACATCTGTGTTCTGCTGCAGAACAATGATCATAAACACAGATAAGTTCAACTTAGAAAATCTATAATTCCCTAATTGCTCTTTTATTACATAATGGCATGCTCCAACACTGCAGGTATGTGCGGATAAAAAAAAATATTTTATGTATTCTTCAATTAGAAAAATGTTCTAATGTTGCGAAGCTCCTTTTTGATGGAAATGGTTAGTAAATCCTTTCTATACAGTATTAAAATAGGCATGTTTTTTTGTTTACTAAGTTACTCTTAACCTATCAATAAATTCACCAAATAAAGAAGCAGATAACACGAAAAATTATAACTTATTTATCCATTGTGAATTTTAATAGATTTTTCAGTAAAAGTTTTAAATTATTGGGATGAAGTCATAACTTCCTGTGATTATTGTAATTTCATACACTATGAGTCATTAAGATGCGTCTTTTTGTGTGTTTTATTTTAAAGTATGCACTAAAATCCTCTTACAATTCAATCTTAAGATCTAATATGACCTTCTTTCTGTTGTGCTTGAGTTTGAGTAAATTCTGTGAATAGATAAAATTATGGAGTTCCTAGAAAAGACATTGATTATTGTACTTTTAATTTATGCTTGAACAAGATGAGTAGACCATAAGTAATAAGTTGTACAGGTTTGCTCTTTTTTAACTTTTTTTGCTGTATTATAATAACTTATTTTTTTCTGCCAATTGTCTAAAATCAACATATTTTCTCTTTTTTGATCTACTGCTATGCAGCCTAAGCTCTCTCTGTACAAATACAGCTTAGTGATTTGCTTCTAAAGCAAATGTTGTGTTTATTTTAAGCTATCTCATATAGCTTTCTTTAGATTAGCATCAGAAAAACAAATAAAGCCAACACTGAGATGTAAGGCCAGCAGACTTATATCTATTTTCTTATTAAGGCTTCAATATCCTTCGGCATTGATAGGATCTCTTTCTTCATCTCTGACCCCGCTTTAACTTGTCAGTGTGCAAGTTTGTTTGTTGGTTTGTGCTTATGTGTGTTTCCATCTTTAACTGTAAGTGTTATTATATATTTACACTTATATTTGTCCTCCCAGCTCGCTTTAGTCTTTGAAGACTTAATAATTCTGAACCATCTCTGTATACCTGACCCACTATGTAAGGTGACACACTTCTTTAGCCACAACTTTTGAACACATGAAAACATGCATATCAGAGTATTGGCATGGGACATCTAGGCTTTCATTTTTGGGTCAAGCACATGCTTCCACTAGTGATCTTTATGATGGATCTTCAAAAAAGAAGCACAGATGTTTTATTTTTTAAGTTTTTTTTTTTTTTCTAAGAATTTGTGGTTTGATACCCTTTTTAATATGTTAAGTTTTATAAAGCTGTTGCTGAACATCCTTTTGGGATGGAAAGCAAGAGATATCAAAGTGAGCTGGTGCTAAAATCCAAGTCATTCTAAACTAGATTATCCTAATCCAATTCAGTCCACATCATCACATTTAGACCCAATTGTTTTATACTTATTGATTCAAAAAGTGACCAGCAGATTACACTGAAGGGTTTTTGGTTTAATCCCTGAACAGAACTAGAAACAGGCTACAGTCTGTATGAACAAAAGATTAGATAGAAACCTCCAGCAGAACCAAAGTCGGTAAAGGCAACCATCTGCCATCACTGCTTGGGTTCTGAGTGGACCGGAATGAGACGAACACAGAACACTGGAACATCTGTTACGAGACAAAAGAGTTAAGCTGTTAATTGCAACAGTTAGAAAACAAGGCAGATGAACACTGGATCAGTGGAACATCTGTTCTAAGACATGGTTATGTTCAGGTCTTGGGGTTGTCTAACCCTGGTTCTCAAGATCAACCACCCTCCTAGTTTTCCAGCTTTCCCTAATTAGTAATAAACAGCAAACGATGTACAGAAACACTGGGAAATGAGTAGGGTGCTAGATCACAAGGTCCTACGTTTATGAAAACAAAACCCCAGGTTTTTGGTTGGGGAAAAAAAGGCCAACAAGTCAGTCTAAGTCCTAAGTCATAGCTCATAGCCCTTACCAGCCCATGTATGGGGCACAGAGGTGGTCTGCTTGAAATAGTCATAGAAAAAGTCATATGGACTGCTTGGTGATCCATTCGTGCACATTTTTTAACGGGTCTTAGGGAACACTTAAAACAAGCAAGGGTAATTAAGGGTAAAGTAGGTGAGACAGGCGCCTTGTACGGAATGGATTTGTCTTTTTTTTTTTTTCAAAGCCTCAAATCCTGCCCAGTACCCAAGGAGTCTGTTAGTGTTATTTAAGTGAAAAGTGTGCGCTTTCCCGGGGCAGAGGCCCAAGGAAAAAAAGATCCAGGACACGCTGGAGAGACTAAGTCTCTTGGTTGGCATTGGAACATCTTGGGGTCTCCCCAGAGGAGCTGGAGGAAGTGGCCGGGGAGAGGGAAGTCGGGGTATCTTTGAATATAGACTGTTGCCTTGTGAGCTGGTCTTGGATTAGCTGAAGAAGATGAATTCTTTGCTGATGGAAGTATGTGGTCTCTGCACGCAGCTTTACTGTTAAAATTTTGTAGTTTGTGTGGCCATCATACGGGCACTTGCATATCACTCTAGTTATTAATGGCTAGACCAGGGGTGTCCAAAGTCCATCCTCGAGGGCCGTTGTCCTACATGTATTCCAACCAACCTGCCATTGAAGCCCCTCATTGGACAACCAGACCTGATCCAGATAATCTGCAGTGGACAAGGCAGGGTTTCTGTTAAACCACTTGGAGGCCGGCCCTTGAGGACTGACTTTGGACACCCCTGGACTAGAGTGCACCGTGAGTGCACAATATGACAGCAGTACATCATAAGTCAGGTCAACTTAGATTTAACCGTACAAAAACTTTTCGATACACTTTCCACACATACAACAACTTTCTATTTTCATGACCTCCCTTAAAGTGGCTGTGCAAGCCTCGTGGGAACTGCAAGACACACCTCATCCTAAAACCCACAGAGCCCATATGGAAGTTAACTTGGACAGGACCATGTCTTTTAAGGCCTTATTCTCTCGCAATGTATGTGACTTAATATAACTAACTATTATCTCGTTAACATGTACGGACAATTCCCTGTTTAGGTCTGACCTTTGATACATTTTTGGGGTTATGTCGTTCAATTTTGATAGATATGTCTGGATGACTGCTGCTCTATCTTTGGAGCTTTACAAAAATGTATTAAAGTTAAAAACTTATGCGACACAATTGCTTTTGTTATAGTGGCAGAAAGGCACTTTTGGTTGAAAAATAATGTCGAAACACTGAAATGTCTCAGGAATATGTTAAACCCTAAATCTTTTTTTAAACTTTATATCTCCTCTTTAACAGGATACCTTCTTTTGCCAGAGTCCTTGTCATTCTTCTTTTTTTTTTCTTAATAGGGATGGGGGCAGGGTCTATATGAGGCCCTGATCTTCACCATCTTGCCACACGCTCACATACATACTATAATACTCCAACCTCATTTGCATCCAGGATTCTTTGCTGAGTGATGGGAGGTGAGTGCAGCGGTGTGATGCTGATGGCAGGGCGGGTTGGAAAAGAGGCTCAGGAGCTTTATAGTGTCTGTCAGGATGAAAGAGGGGCCCCTCAGAGCGGCACCCTGACACTGACTCTGAGTGTGCGCACATGTGTTTGGTGTTGTTGTCATTAAACATTTAAGACTCCTCTAGTGTGACAGCAGGCAAGTTGGTGCTCCAGCGGCATGTTTCCATGCAAAATTTATTGAAAAAGACGAGCTGTTGTTAAGAGATCTTGTTGCCTTTCACTGGTGGCAAAGGGTAAGTGGGTGATTGTTGGATTTTGTGTTTGTGTATGGGGATTGTGTCTGACTTGTGAGAAGTCATTAGATGGTTGTTCCCTAGAAAAATAGTCTAATTTGAAATGCATATTGACAAAAACAAATCTTTTAAGAATAAAGAAGCAATAAACTTTATTTTTCCTTCCAAGATTTTCCACAATAGATTTATTTTTATTCACAATATTGATAAATTACCTCAGTCATGCTAAAAATATTAGCAACTTTTCAAATGTTCTACTGTTCCATTATGAATGAAAAAAATGTTTGGATTTTTTTACATTTTTTAAAGACTTAGATGAAAATTGCGTTTTTGATTTTTTTTAAGCTTAAAATTGCAATTCTGCGTATTTCTTTATTCATAGAATTCATTGTGAGTCAGGAGTACATAAAAAAAAAGACATTTAAAGAAGAGCTTATTTGGGACATAGAAAATACGCCAGGAAGGCCACGACCTCACAGCTCAGAGTATCAGTAAGGGGGGGCAACAGTCCCGCCCACAACCCACAAAATTTCGAATTTCTAATGAACTCTTGCTGCTCTGCAGAAACTGGAAAACGTCAAAGGTTTTTGGCTAAAAATGCTACAATCACCTAATTGTGATCATGATGACCCCAGCCTTACACTTGTTTGTTTACTTATATGGATCCCATTAGCTGAAAGCTGTGCCTTTAACTAGTCTTCCTGGGTCAATTGAGGCGTTATCCGTCCCATGACAAATATGGACAAAGGTGGACAGGATTTTATGTCTGCCACAGACTCCAGTGAAAACCAAAACTAATTGGAAAAAAAAGTTCAGCTTGCTGTCTTGCGGGGTCTACTTCCATCATTAACATACCTAGGATAGCACAAGGGTTACAAGACCACTATGAGCACTTTTACAACAGATCAAAAGGGGATCGGAGTGAGACTTAAACTGTTTCAAGGACCTAGATGTTCTGCTGAGTAAAACGGGGGATAAATCAAGATTAGCAAAAATTAAGAACCAGTTTAGTTGCCTTGTGGTAGCATGTCCTTTCTGAGACTGGACAATTGTGAGTTCCCATCCATGGCCAAGTCAAACTGACGACTCTAAAGCCCAACCCGAATTCTTCCCTTCTGCCTACCCCTTCTCCCATTCCCTACATTGAGCCCTCCAAATGGAGAGGTATGAAAAATTAGTGTGTCTGATTTTGGACGTCACTTTTGCTCAATGACTTCACCAAACCCCCTCACCAGAGAGGGGTCTGTATCACTCCGCTTGGAGTGGAGGATATTAAAAAAGATATTTCGGAAACCACTTTTCCTTCACAAGCTCCTTCAAATAGAGGGGTAGAGAGAAGGAAAGAATTCGGATTGGGCCTAAAAATGGGAGCCAATGGCTCCCCGCCTGACACTCAACATTAAACGGTTGGATTTGGGGGTAAAATCACCAAATAGTTCCAGAGTTCAGCTGTGTCTGCAGCTCACCCCTCCCCCACGAGATGGGTTATTAGTAGTATAACAATAATTTTACAATATGTTTTTATTCTTAGAATCTTTCCTGACAAGCTTAAAAACCTCTATATGGCAGTTTTGTTCCTTCTGAAGTGTGGAAAACTCCTCTCATTACAGTCTGTCTACACTGATAAGCTAAAGAGAGGCCAGCCTCGATGCAGGAGTTCCAGAAGGACCTGCAGGCCTCAGCGTGGTTAGCTTTGCTCCATAGCTTTGTTTTAACCTCTGCAAACTCAGATGCTGTGAGGCAGAAAGAAAAATAAAACAAAAGCTCGACACACAAACACACACACATTTGCACTTAGGTCTTTTCATTTTCTCTTGCTTTGCCTCACTCAGAGGAAATGATTGTCTGCTTCTTTGTCCCTGTTGAACATCTATCAGCTCATTAGTTTTGATAATACACAGAGAAAGCAAGTATGTTTTTATGTGAGTTGATGCTTAGTCTGTGTAGCCCCTGCCGGCGGCGGCGTCTTTGCCTTTTGGGAGCATGTGTATGGGTGGTGTGGATGGGACCACTGGCTGCTGTGTTGTGTTGTGTGCGCTACTGCAGGACTTAAGGCTGTGTCTGGCTCTGGGAATGGGTCTGGGGAGGTAAGAGAGACTTCAAACACCGTCCTTGGTAGGTTAGGATACGCTCATATTGACTTAAATCAATGAGCTGTAAGTGTGTTTTTTATTTGTGTGCGCATCAAGGGGGGAGCCCTGTGGCCAGGAGCAAGAAGAAGATGTGGGTGAGACTGAGGCAGTGTGAATGTGTGTGTTTGTGTTTCAGTGCAGATGAGAATCTGGACGGTAGAAATGAGAGTGATGTCTGTACACAAACAGTGGACATTTCACACATTCATGCTTTTCCTCAACTCTCAGTAGACAAGTGAAACACATGCATGCCTCGACAGGGGTGCAGCTGCAGTGTTTGTAAGCCTGTGGCTGTATGTAGTCATTCCCTTATTTTGTTTTTCCTATCTCAAAAATGAACTTTGAAAAGGAATTTGAGAAATAAATTGCCTTTTCTCTTCAAGAGATGCATGTTAAAAGAAGATTTATTTGCATATACAGACAAGCTAGCTTAAAAAATATGGAAGGTTTAATAATTTCATAATACAGACCCTTTACTGATTACTTTTGTAGTACATTTTATTTCAAACCAAAACTTTTTCTGCATTATATTTTTTTAATTTAAAAGTAATAATTAACTGAATTAATACGTGACTGTTTACCAAAAAAAACAAAAAACAAACAAAATGTATTGACTGAAGCCTTAATTAAAAAAAAAAAAAAAAAAAAAAAGCAAAAAAAACACAACAACAGTGCGCCTTGTAATCCGGAGTCCCTTATATATGGATTAATTCTGGTTGTGCTTACTTATGCTGAAGCAATTTTGAGAGCTATTCTGCGCTTTAGTAAAATGTCAGTTTTTATGAGTAACAAAAAAGGTAGGGCAATATTGTAAATATGCTAACACGGCTAACGTGTAGTGGTGTTGGACTGCGCTTTTGCTACGTGACACTATTAAGGTTGGGAGTTAGCATAGTCACAGTTACATTTGTTTTAGTAGCATAAGTTTGTTTTTTAATTAATTACAAACAAGGCTGTGGATTACAGGTATTGTGAATATGCTAACGTGGTTAATGTGTAACATGTTAGAAACGGGTTGTAGAGACACTCTGAAAGCAATTATTAATTATTAAAATTATTAAAAGAATGTTGTTCTCTTTTCTTGCTTAATGCCCTTATATCTCAGTGCGCCTTATATATGAAATAAGTTCAGAAATAGACCATTTATTGGTGGAAGGTCTTATAATCTGGTGCGCCTAATAGTGAGGAAAATACACTTAACATTAAAAAAAGGAGCGACAAACAATTATTTTTGAAGCAGGACAACTTACCTTGAATATTGTTTTTTCTTCAGTGGGTTTGTGTTGCCGTCACTTTTTTCATGTCAATTTTTGCATTTAAAAGTTATTAAAATAATAAAAATTGAAAACATTTATTTGTCATGCCCTGAATGAATTGAGGATTTTGCAATCACTTTTTGATACATTTTGCAGAGATTAATAATCAACTGTTACTGATTATGTGAATATCAAAACTGACCATCACTAGAATTGATCTAAAAAGATGTTTGACCTTGTTATAGGAGTCTGCGACTGCCAAATAGGAAATGTAAATGTAGCAATAGTGCCTTTATGGCAAAAGAACTAAAATATTTTGGTAAACAATATTACATTTGTTATTTTTAGTTAATGAGAAAATAACGAGTAGCTGGATATAATAAAAGAACCTCATTACTTTTTTTAAGTGTGAGGAAAAGCTGGTCACTTAGAATCACAGGGGATACACTCAGAGTGAGTGACAGAAAGCTGTGACAATCCACTTACCAAGCTCTGTAATCTGTTTAACCATTTAGAGAGTTGTTAGGAGAATATGCAAACACTCACACACAAGAGAGTAAAAACACCCTGCAGGCTGTAGCCGTGCACAGGAGCATCTCTCCCCTGAAGTGGCCAGCGAGTCAGTGCAGTTGCTCATTTGGAGCAGTGCGTGTCTATTTGGCGGCATGAGTGTCTGTGCGGTGATGTGTTTGAGACCTGCTGGAGGCACTGAGAGACGCCAGCCCTGGAGCGTGATGACAGAGACCAGACCCGGCCAAATAGAAGATCCCCCAATCCAATTACCCCATTCCTCTCTTTTATTTCTCCCCTGCTCTTTTTTTCCCCTCCTTTTCTCCTCTCCTCTTTTTACCGTCCTGTCTTTGCAGACACTGTTGAAGGCGATTGCAGCGGCTGCTGAAGTGACTGGCTGCTCTAATTTCCGAATCAGAGGAGCTTGTAGATGAGATTTTATGCTCCAGGTTATGAGCAGGCGAGCTTCAGGTTTAGGAAGAGTTAAATGAACGAAATATGCTTTTTATATTGCGTGCTTTCCTTTCTTTATCTCAAAACAACTTTGGTTTTGAGGAAGCAGAAGTCCTGTAAAAAAAATATTTTTATGAAAATCTGCTCCAGATGCGCAGGAAAGAGTTGGCAAAAGTCTTTATAAGAAGGATTTGGACTGAGAATACATCACAGACTGACATTTTTTGGGGGGTTTTATTTAAAAATACAAGTAAATTTAACACTGAACAGAAACAAGTTTTTTGTTCAAGAAAAACCTTTAGTCATGAATTTGACCCATGCTGCTCAGAAACAGAAATGTAGCTTTCCGTATTCCCCCGGCCCCATGGCAATCATTACAAGAATACCTCTCAAACTGGGTAAACTAGAGTAAGAAGCCATGACTCACATGTAGAAGTAAACATTGCCGAGGAAGCACGTATAACAATCATCCTCTGTGGAGCTTAGAAATCGACAAACATTTGTAGAGTTTTCTCTATCCTAGAAACTAGGAAAAGCCAAAAGAGTTCTGATGTGTTTAGTGGTTTCTCAAATTGATGTTTTACCAGAAGGATTGCTAATTTGTGTCACTGTAAGAGTTGCCACATGTATTTGCTCAACTACAGTTATATCTGCCTCCTTTTGGCTGCGTCTTCTGCTATAATTTTAGTGGAAGTGCAATTCTCTGACATAACATTGTGTTCATTTTGGACCTATTTTTCGGTTGCCTATGCTCATTACCATGTGGCATCTCACTGAGCTGTCATTCCCCTGATGCTGTACTTTGGGCCACTCTGGTTTTTCCTGGTTCAACCACATAGACCCAAACTTACATAACCTTCCTTTTTTTTTACTTATTTGCTATAAAGCTACCTTCCGACGTAGACTCTTTTAATAAAGTTGGCAGCTTCCTGGTTTTGCTTTATAGTAAAAATAATCATTATTTTACTTATCACATTCAAAAATGTTTGCTAAAAAAAACCCCAGTAGCACACTTTTAAAAAATTCAAACACTGCTCTTAACTAATATTAGTAATAGCATATTAGTATGAGAATTAATGCTTAAGTCTCTGGGTATTTAACTTGTTTAAATATTAATATTAAAAAGATTTTTCTGTTTCAACAAAGTAAAAAAAATCCCTCCAGCTGTCTAGAAAGGTAATTTTATATCCACATAGTTTGATTACATGACAGATGTAGACATTTGTTCAAAAAAGTTTTAATTGCCAGAAAACTGTTTTCTATTTTAATGTTTTACTTTCTGATGAACAAATGCAGACATATCTCTACATACGCAAAAGACACCATCTAAGTTTTTCTCATTTTGTTTACTTTTAAAAGTTTCCTAACAAGCGTTAGTAACAGACATTTTTTCTAAAAGTATTGTTTTAAAATGGTTTTAAAAAAATACTAAATTGGCTTACTATATGGTACTTTAGGTTTTTTGCTCACTTTTCATATAACACTTATACTAATTTGACTAGCCATCAGTTCACTTTGTGTGATAAGAGCAGCAAATAGTGTTTCAGAGTCTCTGGTGACCATATTCAGCTTTTGTACAAAAAACAAAATTAAAAATAATTCAGTTGTTGTTTCCTCAAATCTTGCAGTGAGTTTATCGGATATTTTAATGTTTGTGTGTTTTGAAATCTGTCAAACTAATGCAGTAGGGGTAAGTAGGATAATTTGTTTTCTGTTTTTGTATGTATTTTTTTTAACAAAACCAGTAAATTTCTATTTTCATATGCATTTTTCATGCGTTTTCTAAACTCATTATTTTAATGTAGTCCTGCATTTCTGTTTTATTTCATTTCCAGTTCCTAATATACTGGATCTTTGCACAAATAGCTGGGAATATTGTGAGCAATGGTTTCTAATCAACATAAAAAAAAACTTTTCTACTGCAGTAAAGGACCCCAACTCTTATTGAGAAAAATTCTCATAGAAAATGTGTTTTTGGGAAAAGTCGTAGATATTTAGAAGGAAAAAAAAAATCAAATAAAATCTTCTTGTTAACTTTTCAGTCAGATATTATTTCAGATGGAATATTGCTCGGGGAAGCAGTGCTATGGCACTCACATTTTTGGCTCAGAGGCAAAGTTGCTTTATTCTGACTTTGTGTTTGAGAGATGTTTACATATAATCACATGAGATGCTAGAATTTCTAATCTACATAATTATCAGTGTATGAATTCAGTCATTTGATGTCGGTTTTCCTTTGCCAGTAAAATAGTTGTTTTATTCGAAAATTGAATATTTTTAACTGTAACATTCAGTGTTTACGTATTGGGAACTGATCAAAATATTAGATTATATGTGTATGTTCACAATGGAACAGTTACTTACAGGTGAGCTGTGTGTTTTGCATGTCAAACTTGCAATGTTTGTGCTTTTTTTGAAGTAAAAATGGGGTTTTCCTTTTACATTTGGCACATTTTTTTTCTTTTTAAACAGATCAGCCAAAATGGAAGGCAGGTCACACACTGAATTGTACACTCCTGACATTTCTACCTTAAGGCCAGACTGCAAAGTGCTTGGGGCCTTGTTGTTTTGTTTTCTGATGGATGGATAAAAAAAAAAAAGAGAGGGGAGAATAAAAACCTGACTTACGCTGGTCAGTGATTATGCCAGTTTGATACCTCGGGAAGGAAAGAAGTGAAAAAGGCACAGAAGCTAACTGAGTGTCATTGATATGAATAACAATGTGCGCAGTGTGTCTCCCTGGACCCTGATAACCTGCAGCCCACAGCCTGGTGCGTTTGACAGGCTGGCCTTTGTGGCCAGTTTATCCCGCCTGTACACTTGTAAGGTAGAGCCGGGATAATCGCATCTAATCTAATTAAGGCTAAAGAGGGCCATGACTGAGGCTGGCCACAAGCAGACCGGCCACTCAACACACACACACACATCAACAAATAAAGCTCAACAGTAAAATCCTGTTTGCATCAGAAAAATAAGGTTGTCATATTGATTATGCAGATGAAGGACTAACGGGGACTAACTGCCTCTCAGGCCAGCCGGTTACAGCTGACACAGGCTAAAGAGACGGATGCAGAGAGGAAGAGGGGATTAGAACTGGTTTGGCTCTGCTTTCTTTCTACCACTTTGCATGTACCACTTTCAGATTCACAGCACTATTGTACCTGCTGCCTCCATCTCATTTGGTAATGTGGAAGAGAGGCTGACGATGACAGTAAAGGAAAAAAATCTAAATAGAATATTTAGCCTTTTTAATTATTAACGTTTGCTGAGAGATTAATAGTTTTAAACATAAGACACACTTGAGTAAATAAACCACATCATCAGTGACCTTTAAATATTTATTGATTAATTAAAAATTGTTTTTTATTAGCTAAAATAAAAAGTGTTCACTTCTTTCCTAACCTCATTTTAACTTATTATACCTGTGTAAAATCAAGATCTTAAGGAAATATCTTGAGGTGTGTGCAAGTGTTTTGTGTGTACTGCCAGCGAAAGAGCCAGATTGATATTTCCCTCCTCTGCTGTATAGAAAGGCCGTGTATTCTCTGGATGAGAGTGTGATGTACAATTGAAGGGCAGGATTGAAACTGATTACCTTGTTAACTCCTGGCACCCACTGGCAGCTTGAAATAGACCTGAGCACCAGGGCCTGATTTGCAAATGAATTACCCAATCGCCTGGCCCTCCTCTTCCCCTCCCCTCCATTCAGCCGCCTTCCTCTCTCCTGCATTCGCTTTCTTTTTTTGTGTGCGTGTCCATTTGGTGCCAAGATCATCTTTTTATATTGTGCCATGACAGATGCTGTGCCGGGCTGCCATTGTTCCCCATCAGTTTTTCTGGGGCCGCGAACAGAGCCAAAAGATTTCCACATGTGATTTTAACACAGGCGTCCCTTCTGCCTCATAGCGCGGGGCTTCATTCTTTGTGCGCCACTACCGCAATCTGCATAGTTCTGAAGCCGACAAAAATGTTGGGGAGTGTCATTGTCTCAGTTTCAATTATGGAGAGGTATTTCCCTGATTAGGAGAGCTTACAATTGGGGAGTATGAAAAAGATCGCTGGCTATTGAAGGGAGCCGTTGGGAAATTGATTGCTCCCCGTGTCTCCCTTTAGCTTTTCTCTCTCTGCCTTTGTCCTGCTCTCACTCCGTGTTTCACACTGAAATTAAGTCAGATTTCTTTAAAAGTTTTCCCTTGCATTCTGTTAACATCATCAGTGAGATGAGGTGTATAATTAGCTGCTTATGCTTAGTTTTCTTTAATTTATTTTATTACTGTTTGACTTGGTTAAAAAAATTATATTTTAGCTCACGATTAATTTGTGAGTAAAACTTTTTTGAAAGTGTTTAATGTTAATGCTATCAGTGTTTAAACTTATTGATAATTTCCTCCACATGTTAAAGCTTTACACTGAAAGACCATTTTGCACAGGAAGGAACAAAAACATGAACTGAGAAAAAAGGAAACTTTTGTTTAGCTTTTTAAACAGTTCTTTAGAATAGGTTTCTATATCAGTCTGTCTATTTTTGTTTGTCAGAATTAAAATTAAGAAAATCTTCATGGTAAAATTAGATTTTATTTTTAAGTTATGACTGTGTCATTATAAGCACAAACCTAGTATTGAAACAAGTTGCCCACATGTAATTTTTGCTTATTTTTCCTTTTATTTCATGTTAGTTTTGGTGAAATCTTTAATTATATACATTTACAATTAGCACACTTAGTGGAAAACAAGTAAAACATTAAGGAGCTTTGATAAAAATAATTGTTGCCATTAACTGTTGAATTGAAAAAAAAACCTTTAGGTAATTTAATTTGGCTGTCACTCATGTTCAGGAGCCAGATATGTGCCTCTTATGAACAGGTACGAGTCAGAGAGCAGAAGGATCAAGCATAGATGCTTCTTTCCCTTTATTCCTGCTCTCCCAACTTTTTTTTTATTGACTGTACTTTACCCTTCCTGAGAGAAACATAACATTGAAAATTCGTTGGTCTCTTTTTTAATGGACTGCCTTGCCCCTTATACCATTTTGGGATTAAGCCGAAGTAGCGCCTCCTTTTCCAAAAAAGAGGGGCTTTCCTAAATGCACGCCTCCTTTGAGTGTGTGTGTGCGTGAGCGCTTGTGTGTGGAATTACATAGAAAGCATAGAATGATAAGTTTGCGTTTTGTTCCCTCTTATGTGTTTTGCATGCAAGAGTGACAGCCCCTGACTTACCCCTGTATTATCCCTTCCTGTCAGTCTGAGTGTGCATGTGTTTGTGTCTCCCCTCAACCTCCTTAGCTGTATAAAACCCTGAGAGGTGGCTCTGATAGCACATACAAGAATACAATTTCAATTTCAATTGGCAGCCGTATTAAAACGGGCTATGGAGATGGCAATCAGGCCTGGGGGGAAAGCTGCGCTCCCTGTATTATTATGCATGTGTATGTGTGGGCTGTGTGTGTGTCTGTTCTCAGAAATCAAGCTTTCGCCTTCGAACAGTTAAACAGGCAGATGTCACTGATGTGGGTTGTGCATTAGTGCTTTGTGTACTGTATTTGAGTGGAGGTGTGTGTGTGCATGTCCGAAGCAAGTTGACTTTTTAATAATATAGCTTCCATTCTATTACACTCAAAGAAAATATGAATCCTCAATGACACAGTTGACAAGGCATGCAATTGGGGCAAATAGGCGCACACACCAACACAGGCTCGCACACAAACTGATAAATGATGTCTCTTTCACAGTGTCATGTCCGTCCTTCGCTGCTGCATTCTGGTTCCTCCCAACTCTCTGAAAGATTTCATTAAAGGCCAATGTGAGTCTTAGATTAAGAGGGTAGTATTTTTTTCCACCCTATTTTGTAATGAGTAAGTGTGCTGGAACGGTTCGTGTAAAACCATATTCGGACAGTACTACACACGTGAAGTTGTAATGTACTTTTGATTTACGAATAACTTTACTTTTATAGTCCAGTAAATGGCCTTGCTTCACAAGGAGGGTTTACTTATTGCAGTAACCTATATGAGACAATATCCAGAGGACAGAGAGCCACTAAAGCCTGCTATTGCACAGTACTGGCAAGTAGTGGACAGCGAAAGGGTTAAAGCTTTCTCTTTCAGGACAGCAGGTCTGAGAGGTAATGCATGGCTGATGAGAGCCGGTCTAATGGGCAGCTCTGTTAGCTGAAAATCAAATGACTACCTCTGCATTTTAAGTCCCTCTGTCGCCTCTATTGACCGACTAAAGTTATTCATCTCCACTGTGTCAAGGGCTGGGGGGGTGAGGTGGTTCAGCTAAAGAGAGTAATAAAAACGGGAGGGCGAAGACTTAATGCGATTATTAGAAACTTGACCACAGATGACAACTCATCTGGTGCTGGTTTCTATAATTAATTGTCTGCTTGCAAGAATGGGGAGGGAGGCAGCTAGCGAGGGTAAGGGGTTGTGAACAGAGGAGAAGGACAGACAAGCTTGTGATTGGGAGAGCACAATTTGACAGGTGAGGAGCGATGCACTAAAAGGGATGAGAGAGACTGAGGCTTAAAAAATCTTCATTAGAGAACAGGTCACAGAAAATGCTTTTGGGCACTGGCAATGCAATGTGGCTCTGTGAGGAGAACAGCTGGGATTGGCTGAAAATGTTGGAAAACACAAGGAAGGTTCAAAAACGAAGCTAGGATAAAACTGTGTGTGTGTAGTCAGTGTGATGGATCCAGCAACCATGTTAAATTGGTTGGTATTGATCTTGCCAAGGCTTACTTTAACACTCGCACTTGTTTGTCCAGTTTTACGTAATTGACCACGGATAACTAATTACCGTTTCCTGGAACAACAGTACATTACTCTCTGTCTCTTGCCTGCCTTGCTCACTCACCAGTCTTTGTCAGGCTCTCTGTCTTCCTGGCTCGTTGCTCTTTCAAAGGGAAGAGAGGGGTAGGCATGAAACATGAGATCAAATCCTAAAGTTAATCACGCAAATTCTCTGCCTTTAAGGTCCTTGACATGCAAACCAATTATGATTAATTGTGCGCTTTGAGAATGTTTGAAAACTTAACATCTGTAGTCTGCACTACTAGAAGTTCAGGCTTTGAAGCTCATTTAAGTCACTTGGACTTCTCTGCTAAACCTTGTATATCCTCAGCTCTATCAATCTATCATGTAAATAGACCTTTTTGGCTTCGGACAACAACTCTGTATTTCTAAGAGTTTTTACAGATGCTTGAATGTGGAATGGCACATTTTTATCTGTCCTTTATGTAAAGTGTTAAAAAAACTGTTTGTGGTTCAAGTTTTTAAGTTTCATGAATAATATACACTTTAGCAGTATTCTACAGCTTTATGAACACCATTTGATCTTTTCCATTTTTGCACTGGAACAATGCAGGTGTTTGTGGATAAGCTGCATACTTGTTGAACTTGTAAAAACATTGTTCCCAGCTATTTCTTTTTGAGGGTTATTTGGGAACATAGAATGTATAGATGCTGTTGGGAGGGCCATTGGATCCCTTTAGAAGCAGAGGAGCTTGGTTCACAAAGCCAGCAAATAACTCTGACTTGTATCCAGTAAGTATTTCGTACCAGGTTTGTATTTTTGTCAGTTCCATAGCTGTTTACCAAATGTGAATTGGTTTGATTGAGAGATTTGTGCAACATCTGCAGTAATTTGCTCTGTTGCATCCAAAACTACAAAGGGACGATTCAGGGGATTATTCCTTTGTAAGATTGCTGGGACGTCTAACAAAGAAGAGGCTCCATAATGAATTCAATTCAATAAAATGTTTTTTATTTAGCCAACTATTACAACACAGTTGTCTCAATGGGCTTCACTCCGGTTACTGTCCAAAAACATAAAATCAGTCATAAAATAAAACCAATAGCTGATTGCTAAACTAAACTAAACAGACTAAGCTAAACTGGTCATCACTGCCCTTAGACTCTACTTCTCAGTATGGAACAACTTAAAAAAAAAAAAAAACAGATTCTAGAGGGAAAGAAAGAAACCTCAGGGATGTCCACATGAAGGTGGGGTCCTTTTCCTGGACAGACAGGGGGTGTAACGGGACTGTTAAAGAAGAATGAACTTAACTCTAACTCTACAACTACACGTATGAACAGTGTAGCGGATGGGCTTCATCCAGATGGAGCAGAGGGACAGCTGGGGAAATGAGGCGAGCCAGAGGCGAAGTCCACAGCCAAGGACTGGAGCATAGATGAGCCACCTTTAATCTGAAATATCTCCCACTGAATCGCATTGCACCAATCAGTCACGATCAAATAAATGAAAAATGAATTATAAAGGATAATGGAGAAGATAAAACTAGAGGACAGAACCCCAGTGTACCATTCTTTCCCCAGGCACAATGGAGAGATAACGTCCTTTACTTGGTTTGGAATCAACTTCAGTTTTGATCTTTACGCTTTTTTTGAGCCCGTTGTTTGGAGAAGGCCGTCTACGTGTGCTCGGGCTCCACGATATGAGGAAAACGTTCAATATGCAATATTAGTGATCAATATTGCCACGATGATATGACATGTGATACATGAATAGATAGCAGGGGTGTAACAGATCACAGATAATCCACGGTCCATACGGATCAGAAGCCACGTTTCAGGACACATGTGTTTTGCAGACCACTCCAACCCTCACCCCCTGCACGCGCACACCTCGCGTTGGTATAATTTTAATCAATTTTCTGTTCACATTAAATTAAATTTGTGTCAAAGTCATAAAAATCCTCTTTGTTTTGACAAGCGCTAAAGTAGCTGCTTCACAGTTATTTTAAAGTCTTTACACCTGAAACTCCCGCTGCGTGTGGGAGGAGCTTCCGTCAAGAACTTTTCTCGACTTCATAATGAAGGATGTGAATCAACGCTGCTTCTCCGCAGGCAGAGAGGAGGGGCGTTTTTTTTTTTTTTAACAGATCCGAAAAATTATCCGAACCATGACACTTAAACCGTGACACGATCCGAACCGTGAGTTTTGTGATCCATTGCACCCCTAATAGATAGCAAAACAAAAAACAACTAATACATACATTTCTATTTCCAACATATTTACATAAATAAAAGTTGAAATAACTTCAATTATACTCCAAATGGCCCATTTTTACTACGGGCATCTAACATAAAAATGTGCCATTGCTGTTAATGATGTGACCTGATTGGTCAGATGTGTAGAGGGCTCCATGACTCCTGAAGTTCTTGCCATGAGATTGTTTAAGCATGTGGGTAAATATTTAGAATAACCATTTATTGCAGTGTACGCCATCTTTTGCAATACATGTATCGCACTGGCTCAAATCGCAATGATGATACATTTGTGATTCATGATGTGGGCCTTGTGTGGACAAATACTGTTTGAAGATTAGTGTCCATTATAGCATGTCAATGTAAAAGACATCAGCTGAAGTTAAAAGACATCAGGTTTTTATGTAAACTAAAAATGAAGGCTTTAAACAACCATCTTAGATTAACAATAAATTAAAAAGACACCTGGCTATTTTTTTTTGTCAACGGCAATTGAAGTTAAATTAAAAAAGAACAAGCCTAACTTTAAATGGATCTGTAATCAAAGACTGAAGCACAAGTGAAAAAACAATTTTATTTAGGCTAAACTAACAGGTTCTTTATCTTCAGTTTCATTGTTGTGGTCCAATAAAATTATATATCTTAAAACAGTAACGGGCCTTCAACGTGGCAAACTTGTCCCAGGTTGACATGAATCAGAGTGCTGTGTCATCCATGTCTTGCCTGCTCTTCATCTCTCTCTTTCCATCGCTCTGCTCCATCCCCCATGCTGTGGGCCTGCGCTATAATGTGCTCTGTGGTTGTTGTAAGCAGGCCATAGTGTCTCTAAGGCCTTGTGTTACACCGCCATTACTATCTGGCCTGCATCCACTACAAATTGGATGAACAGACACTGACACATTTTCAATATTATTACATTAAACCAAGTGGATTTTGATTGATAACCTAATATTGGCCTAATGCAAAACATCAATCATGGCAAGTATATTAATTATTTAAAATTGTGGCGTAATTCAGAAATCGATGGTGCTTCTGTGTTGAAGGCACTGTGTACAGAAGGAGAGAAGACAGAGAAGGGAGAAAAAGAAAACTCACTCCCTGAAGACCTGAACAGATTATATGATGTTTGGGAAAAAAAAAAAAAAAGATGAGGATGTAAAGCGTTGTGTGTGCAAGTGTGTGTGAGCTGTGCTTGTCTAATGGATGGAGCGATCCCTTCGGGCCTGGTGTGGACAACGCCGGACAGCTTGCCCTTGATGAAGTCAGTACAACAGATGAAAGAGCAGGAGATTAAATACATGTGAAGAGCTTAATAAAGGTTCAGTTGGAAGAATGAAAGAGAGGAAAAACGATGCGGGTGTAAAACGAAGAGGAGAGAAGGGGAAGGAAATGAGTGGAGGAGGGATTGAGCACTGCATCTCCCTTGTGTTAGATTGTTTCTCACTAATTGCGCTTCATTAGTGGATTACACACACTGTCACCACGGTAACAAATGTCTTGCTGTCTGGTTGCCGGGCGCCCATCACGTGTAATGAATGTGGCGGGGTGTTTGTCAGAATGTAATGTAATTACAGCTAGATGAAGTTTGCCTTAAGTGGTTGCCTTGTCTGCATGCGGCTCTGTGACAGAGCACAGAATAAACAAACCAGCACGCGTTGTTTTGTCCCTTTTCACTCTTGTTGCAACTCCTTTTTTTCTTTTAACTTCTTTGGTCAGGTAGTCCTTTTATTTCTTCATACTATTGGTTGTTGAAACTGATGGAAGTTTGTGGGAACGCCGCACATGGGACACAGCCTGATGGATGGATAGGTGAACGGATGCATACAAGAATAGAGGGGAGAGGGAGTTGGAAAGCAGGACAGATTAAACAGTATGTAATTTTAGAGATGGTGTAGATTTACACTGTAATTCTGCCAGCTGCATTAGCAACTGAAGCCTGTCGATAAACCTTCTTCCCTCTTAGTATGCACACCCGCGCGCACACGCACACACATCACACTGTAAAACGCCACTGCCCGGGTGGAGTTGTCAGTAATGGAGGCCAGAGTTGGTCGAGGGGGTGCTGGGATCGGAGACCGAGGCTGTTTGGGTTTCCCTTGATCTTTTGATTTTTCACTGCTGCAAATTTGAGATGTGCCAAAATTGCATCTATTATTTACTGCCAATTTGCTCTTTTTTTTTTTTTTTTAAACAGACTGCTGCCCACTCCTCCTCCACTTCCTCGGCTCGCCGCTCTGCTGTTGTCACCCTGATAATCATAACACACATTTTTTATTAATTCATAGATAATAAGCTCCCAGTTCTTTCTTTGTTGTTGAAAATTATTAGTGTGACTGCCAGCAGTGTGGCGACAGCCTTAGTTAACCTCTGTCTGGTTTTGATGTTAAAGCATGGACATGCATACTGTGTTTCTGTCTAACAGGTTATCAGTTGAAAAAAAATATTTTTTTTTGTATTGGTGAACCTAAACTCTTTGATATCGACAAGATCTGTTTGTCTGATTACAGGCAATAATCTTTTGGTCATAGCAGTCACTAAAATTATACCAGCATCACTTTAATTTAAATAAACCAATTAAAAAAAAGTTTTTTTTAATTACCTTAAAACAAGTTACTTCTGGTTTTTATCTGTATTGTGAACAATGTCTTAAAAATAAACCTAAAAATACAAAATAACCAGTGTGGTCCTTGCATATGTTGTGTAAATGCTCATAAGGCTTTCATTTCTTGGACTTTTGTCATTTTTGTAATTTACCATGAGCATCATTTTTTCTTTTTTTTTTTTTGTCTTTCAGGGACACTGGGATCCTCATGGTTGGATTAGAACATCTGGTAAGTTCTACTACACACAAACACATTTTATTATCTGCATTCCTAATGAAAGCTGTGTATTTGGGTGTGAATACCTGCAGCTTTCAGCCAAAGAGAAACAGTCAGAGAAAATGGGACAGATTAAGGATAGTGTGGCCCCACCTTGAGCTTTAGATCATCCTTTACATTACCATGTATTTATCCTTAACTCTACATGTAACACGCACACCCTCGTTTTTACTGATACATCTGAGTATCTGTGTGTTTCTCGTCTTTGGCACACATGTGTATCTAAATCTGTTTCTACATTCTTATTTAAAAGAAAGGGAATTTGTTTTAAACTCAGACTTGGACCCCCAGTGTGTCTTTTCCTCTATCAGTCTCAGTCAGCATGGACTTTACCTCATTCTTGTCCTATCCCTGAAGCTAGGACCTGCAGGAAAAGCTCTCCTGGGACGGTTCTGAAAATTTAATGATCAGGGTTTCCTTGGTCTCTCACGCTACTTTCTTTAATATGGGGTCAAGGTGCCATGCAACAAAGTGAAAAGGTTTTCTCACCTCTTTTTGGGTGGGGAAAAAAAAACAGGTTTGATGTGCGCCATATTCCATGGGATAAATTATAGACAGGGGTCAGTGAGGGTCCTGGATCTCTATGGATGTCATAAGCCCTCCATCCCTTGCCTCCGTGCATACTAAACTGCAGATACCACCACCCTACGAAAATGACCCCCTTCCTGATACACATAACGCAAATGACCCTGAATATAATGACTGATCCCAAAATTCAGTTCACTGGAGCTCTTTGCTTTTGCCGATCTCATGAAGTAAAAATATGACTTCACCACCTTGAAGCACATGGGCAGAATTGGTCCTCAAAGTGTTTATATACTTCATTTGAGTAAGAACGACTTAAGTAGCTTCTCTGATGAGTCCATTTTGCTTTTATAAAGTAGATACACAAGTCTTCATCAGGGAGACATATTTAAGAGTTGCTTCATTGGTTCATTATTGTTTTATTACTTCACTCAGCCCTACAGAGAAAATATGCTTTCACATTTTAGTTAGCTACAGAAATATAAAAAATATATACACATAAATGGCAGTTTCTTACATTTTTCTTTACGTAATGAAACTATTACTCAACTGCCAGTTTTCTAGTAGCCACCTAATGATGTGGCAAAAAAAGACAGGCATTAAATATATTAATATTTCTAATATGAAAACAGTGATGGCCTACTCTGCATTTTGAGCTGTCTGAAGGTAGGACTATGGGTTTGATTGATGCACTCCTAGAAATATTGTTTGAATTATTCAAGAGTCGGTTAGTGCATAAACAGCATTAATCAATATGTTTATGGGCAGGTAAACATTATGAGAGCCTGTATGTCATGGTGAGATGAGTCCACCTCTTATGGCTGTTCAGGAAAGCTATTTTAAATTAGACCAAAGTAACTCTGGATCAGTACACAATTAAGACAGATATCTACAAGTGCTCTATGTTATATGCAGTCTGCTGCATGTATAAGCCAAAAAAAAAAAAAAGCACAAATAATGATGTGTCTACAGTGTACTTGTTTTCTTAAAGGTGACTTAAAAAGCAGGGAAAACAAGGCATCTTTTAGGAACAAAAATTAGTGTGTAATACATATAAAAATGTATTTTAGGTATATAACAATAGTGAACAAAATTTAAAAAAAAAAACCTACCAGTCTCCCTAAAAAGGATGGTAATAAGTCAATTAACAAGACTTTCAAGAGAGCAAACTTCTATCCAGATTAATCTGTGGTCCCAAATCAAAAATAGTGCAAACTGTGGGTATTCCATTCAATTGTCAATTTGTTCAAAAGTCTAACATAATCTAATGTTTTTGTTAAAGAAATCTAGTTGAGTTCCATGGAGAAACATTCTGCTTTCCTTTTCATATTTCACCAGGTGTTTCAGGTGTTTAACATTTAAACATACGTTTTTCACAAAGAAAATACATCTGCTAAAACATTTCTCCCATTTTAGAGTAATTATTAGACCCTGCTTTGTCTAAATTCAGAAATGAAATGACTTGAAACTTAAGCATTACTTGCTTAGAGACACATACACAAACAAGCATGTGTATTTGCCAGATCAGTTTTGGTACACATCTTTCAGGGAATTTGAATCTTTGAATACCGAGTGTTTAAATTTATGGCTGTGTTTATGGGGAGATTGCACCACAGTAAGCAGCTGCCTAGGGAGTGCAAGTCTCTGATTAGGATTCGGGACAGAGAGCTGTAAATAATGGAGCTCATCTCCCTCTGAGTCGGAGTTGCAGGATGTTGGAAATGCCGTTTCTCTCTCAGTACCTCACCGTGTAGATTTCTAAACAGGCGTTTATGACTCTCGGTTGATCTACTGCTGTTAAGATTGGTGCATCAAGCATTTTGACGCTTTGCCATGGTGTTACTGGCTAAAACCACATTATCCTGTCAGCCAATTGCCCTGAACCTGGCCAGTGTAAAAGAGTGATTACCATTTTCATTCTATTCTTTTAAAAAAATCATCATACATGGTATAGTTTTATTCATTGCAAGTTTTCCTATAGAAGAGTTTTATTCTTTATGAAAATGTATAGTAGTACTTTCCTTTGCTGGTAGATTATTAGTTTGAATAGCTAGCGAAGTCACTAGGAAAGCAGTTAAGATCTGTTTGGTCTGACATTTGTTGTTTTTTGTGTTTTATTTTCCAATTTCAGAGGTAATCTAGAGGGTAAGACTGAAGTTAATTCCTCCCAGTGCTCTGATTTATTTTTTATTTTTTTACACACACAGACCACGCATGCAAAAACATACACCAAATACTATCAGTTGTGTACAAGTGGTGGTACAGTTGTAAAAAACAAGTGTCCTACAGCAGTTCAATGCAGAACTTTCTGGAGCACAAAAAAGAAAAAAAAAAAGACTACAGATCAATCAATTCATGAGGAATCAACTTCATCCCAATTGTTTTTTGTTTTTTTTTTTTGTTTTTTCAACTTGTCCTGTCTAACAGCTGAGCAAACAGATACGGGCTGAGAGCCTCTTGCGTTGGACAGATTTTAATGTCCCAACATTAAGTATAAACCCCTGTTGTATTTTATACTAAACTTTATTTATATTGATTATGTTGTATCATTTTACTTTTTTGTGGGGGTAAAAGAGGGGGGGTTTACAGAAAAAAGAAGATAACAGAGGGTAGTAACATCATAAAACAACCAGGTCTAAATAGTCTGGAATGGGCGGGGCCTGTCTACACACACTCAATAGCTACGCACATACTTGTTGGCCAAAATAATCTTTACCTTTAAAGTAGTCAAAAATGTACACAATACCACTGCAGCTCACATGCAATCATAGAAGCTGACACAAATAAAGCCTTTCATTCTGTCATACTTTCTGTTTGTGTGAGGTGAGCTGACACCTGTGCTCCGGTGAGTGTTTATGTTTTGCTGATGTGGATGTTGATGGAATGTATAGATCATCCCAATTATTGGCTTAGTCAGCATCTATACTCATAGTTCTACCAGACACACATGGTGCTCAATAATGGAAAATGAAACAATAGAACGATAAAGAAACTGGGCACAGAGGGGTTTTGTCATTAGGCTAGGGCAGACATGGGCAAACTACGGCCCGCGGGCCAGATCCGGCCCGCCCCCACGTTTGGTCCGGTCGCTGAACAATATCAGAAAAGCATGATGTTTTTTTTTTCCATCTGGCCAAACAGATCAAGACCCACATAAATCCTGACAATCCTCACCCCCACGAGCGCTTTCAGCTCCTGTGCGCATGTGAATCTCTGTTCTGTTTAATAAAGTCGCGCAGCTTCTCAGTTTTAACACAAAATGTTAAATGTGTGAGGAGCTGCAGCCTTGAAAGTCTCAGGGACTCTGGAGGAGCAGAACTGGGTTTAGGCTCGGGTCGTTCAGGCTATTGCCCGGGGCAGTAATAAAGAAAAACAAAACGAAACAAAACTGCGTGCTACTGTTTTTAACTACACCAGCGAATTAGCGCCCCCTGCAGGTGTACACGCTCCTGTCAGCTGAGAAGTCATCAAAAGGTGTGTTAAGAAAAACTCTTAGTCTCTCCCAAATGAAGTGGACGGACAGGGGAGGAGGCAGAAACCCACATACATTGTTTTAAAAGTCAGTTATACTGTGATATTATGTAACACACATTTTAATACAGATATAAAAAAATCATATATATATATATTTTTTAAATTCATGTTTGTGTGACATGGCCAAAGAAAAATAGTGAACACAAAATGTGTTGAGGTGAGAATTGGTTTTATGGTCACCTTTGGTGGAGAAGTTTGCCAAAACGCCAGAAAGATTGACAAAAAAGGTCAAAAGCATCTGGTACCAACTTTAGAAAAAAAATTTTAAAAAAAGAGGAGAAGAAATTAAATAAACAAAAATGTATCCTCTCATAACAAGGGACAGGACAGGACAGGCTGTTGATTATATTTTTGAAATGTGTTTGTATTACTTTTTTCCAGACTTATTTCTATGAAGATCAAAAAGTGGAAAAGTTTGCCCACCCCTGGTCTAGGGAGTAGACAGGTACATATTCCATGGGGGCCAGTTTACAGATCAGTCTTGAGATGAGGTTAAGTTGAGTTCGTGATTCCCGGCGAGGTTAAATTGCAGATCTGGTGTCATTGTGGAAATGACATGAGTTCTAAATCAGATATTGCATTGTGAGTTTTAGTCAAAGAGGCAATTTTAGTGTATAAAAATATGCATATTGTTGAAAAAATAGCTTAAGAAGTATAGAAAATTGACCAGAACGCAATACTTAGATATAACTGAGCAAATAGTTTATTTTAGCTTCATAACATCAGTCTGCTATTTCCAATATGTCACCAGACTGCTCTTCACACATGTTACTTCAGGGATGGCTGATGTCTGAGTGTCCCACAGTGAGTTGAAGAGTTTACTCCGGCGAATAGCCTGCTTGGCTCACTGACAGACAGAGACTAGCAGCTGTAGCTGTCGCAGCACATGCACACATCAACAGGGCAACTGGGCGTCACTTAGTATGGTCATTATGTGTCTTCATGACAACTTCATGTATACGTGGTCAGACACATTTTTACCAGACTGGTGCTGGATTCTTGGTGTTTTGCTCTCTCATCTAGAACTTTTTTTGTTCGTTTTTTTTGCGTTTCTTTAGAGAAAATTTTTTTTCAAAAGTTTGAAAAAAAAAAAAAAAAAAAAAAACTTCTCAAATGGAGAAACGCTAGACACATGAGGGAAGTGTGTGTGTGTGTGTGGGGGGGTAGTCTACAAACAGATTTACATGCTTATTACACTAATGATTTCATGATATTTGATGTGGCGGCTGTTTGAAAGACGTAAAAGCAAGGAAAAAAGGGTGTGTGGGAAGGTGGGGGTGGGGTCTGTGTGTGTTTAAAGGGGGGGGTCAGTCTCTCATCTTGACAGTGCTGCTAAATGATGGAGTAATTTGGGTGACCTCTGACTCTGGCAAGGCCCAGATATAATTGAATGTCATTTCTGCACGCAACAAGATGTGTCTGTGTATATGGGGGGGTGGGGTGTTTAGTCGGGGGGCAGCCTTACAATATACAAAAAAAGTCCTTTATTTTGACCCTCCCCGTCTCACACGTATCACTTGTCTAATTTACATGCCCCCCTCTCCCTCAATGTCCGTGTCACTGTGGCCGGCTCCTTGACTGTTTCCCAAAAAATCAAGCTCCCCAAACAAAAGAAATATTGCATTAATTTTCAAATAATGATATTACATTAATCGTGGAGATCTCATATATCAAAATGTGAGAACTACTCCCTTACTGTATGTGCTTCATCTTAATGGTATCGCTGGATGTCAAGGGCATGGAGGAAATTAAATCGGAAAGTGCAGATAGACCAAAGAAGATATTATCTCTGGATGATTGCAGTTTTGATAGGTATTCCAGTGAATTTCATTTTCTCCGGATGGGGAGAAGATGAGTTAGCCTGCACATTTGCTCATTTTTCTTCTACATGATTTATGTGGGTTGAGTATAAAACTCTCTCTTTCTCTCCCACCCCTTTTGGCCCCCTCCACCTCCCCCTTTATCAGCAACACATACATGCATGCACACACGTACACTAAATGACTCCCTTTGAGGTGTATCTGGTCCGGGGCACTTTATGAGTGTGCACATGCGTGGCTTTCGTATGTGGGAAGAGCAGAAGTGTGTGCAGCTTTTCTGACTTCATATGCATGTGCGTGCGTCGGCGTGCGCTGTGTTTGCACAAACGCGCGCACGCCCGAGATAGCAGCAGAGCCATCAGCGGGAATGATTCCAGGGAGACGGGGGAGTGTCATTACTCAGACTTGTTTACATTCTAAATACGTAATGAAATCTTGTTGGTAATAATGACGGGAATAAAAGTTTAGGAAATTGTAAAAGTGGTGAAGTTTGAGAAATGAGCCCCGGCCTGTGAAATAGCATTTGGGGGCAGGAAACGACATTATTATGCAGTGCTCCTGCCTGCCTGAGACATGAAGATGAACTGCTGGCGGGTCATAAAATGCTGTTAGCCTTAGCCTGAAGTATGGCACATTGTAAAAGAGCCCTGATCGCATATTGCCATTATATATAAAAGCATAGCCATACAAAACATTATTTTTCATATAAGATGAGCTGGGATACAGTGGCTCAGGCCCCCAAAAATACATACACTGATAGGCAGACTTTTTTTTCTTCTTAAAAAATATCTAAATAAACATATTGCCATGGAACCCATCTCTGCCCTGATCTTATAGACCTCGATATTAAAAACAGAAATATTGCATTTTCTAGGGGCTCTGTTTTCCTCCCGTCCTCTTTTGGGTATGGGATATATCTTGGTGTTGTTTAGTTTGCTGAGGGAGAGGCACCGAGCGAAAAGGGGAGATGCAGAGGAAGCCTGAGTGGAATTCAACAAATGAAAGAAAATGGAAACAGATGAAGACTTTAAAAATATAATGAGATGAATATTGAGCATATCAGCTGCAGGATAAAGAGAGTTAGTTTGGGCGGCTGGTGTTTATTTGGGTGTATATTGAAGCTGCTTATTGACAGAAAATGATGGTTACAGTGGCACTATTAGGATTAATGTTAATGATAGATGGACAGAAGATGTCACAAATAACTTTTTTTTCCTTCTTCATAGTGGCGTCATGTGTGGGTTCACTCAGACCTACATTTTACTGTATGTTGTTATTCACATTCCCGTCTTTCTCGGTTGGAAATTGGAAGCCGAGTAGAGGAGTCTCACAGACTCTCCGATGCTGAAACTTTATCTTTGTTCTTCTGTATTCAACTAGTTGCCTGGTAAAGCCATCAGCTTTGAAAGTCTGTGTTATATAGTGGATGTCTAGTGAAAATACAGGAGTTAATGCAAAAAAAAAATACAGATTTGGGGTTGTCCGTTAACCTAAATCTGAAATAAGAACATCTAAAGATGTAATATAAACACGAATAATCAGTAACTTATTTTAAAAAGAATTATTGGATTATTAATAACTTGAAAGAATAACAGAAAATTTAAGAAATTGTTGCAATTATCTCTGTAATTTAAATATATTTATATTTCAGAATTTTGTAAATTAACTCATCCAATTTTTAAAGATTAAATAATTAGAAGAGATCTGACACATTTATTATTTTCTATTTCTGATTTGAACTTTAAAAATCCAGTCCTTTGCTCATGGAACTATATCGCCTTTTTTGTTTTGTTTAAGTTTGTCTTTTTCTAAAACAACACGTTAATATTACCATATATTAAAATCTTTTTTACTTTTGTTTTTTGGTTTTAGCTGTATTGCCACCAGTTCAGTTAAAACAGTATAAGGTTAAAGGAATCTCAGGCATAAAAATACAAAGTTTAAAACGAAAGTTTTGAGCATTATAAGGTGTCATTACTTAACAATGTTTATGTATAGATTTACTTTTCTTTGTTTAACTTGATTCTTTTAACTAAGTCACTTGGTTCTTCCTTATTGCGATGATTGTATTAATTTTATGATTCCTTTTTAATTGAGATTTTTCATATTTTTTCATCCTGGTATTTATCTTTTCTATCCTTCGTAACCCTTCCGTTCTCCTTAGCTTGTTTACATTAAAAGTGGGGTCATCTGGACACCACAGGACAGTGCGCTGAACTTTTTTTTTTCACTGATTTCGGAGTTTCACTAATGTCCATGGCAGACATAAAATCCTGTCCCCCTTCGTCCACATTTGTCATGGAAGAAATCGCAAAACAATATGTGGTTGGAGCCATCTGGACCCCAAGGAGAGCGGAAGGGTTAAAGGGTAGCAGTTTTTTTTCATTGTTAGGCTTTTTTTAAATACAAGTTTTCGGGACATCTTCAAAAGTGCTAATTCTGTTAACTAGTTTGAAAACTTCAATATTGACCGTTGACAATTTTTTTCTTTTTTTTCTTCTAAATCTTTTTTATTCTGCAGAAAATATATTATTATGACAGCATTGTTGCTACCAGTCTACACTCTGACGATGGTCCTTTTTGCTGGATTGTGCACATTTTGACCATTAATAAGATGACCAAGCTTCATTCAAACAAAGCCTGACTCAAAATTTCCTGCGTGCTCATTATACGCAGACTTGTATTGTCTTTACCAAGCAGAGTGAGAGTTATTTATTTTTCTAATGAGACGTGTTTATTTTTGACTAATGGGACAGACAGCGGGCACTTATCTTTGCAAAGCATGTCCCAGCATGTCTTTCATCACTGTGATAAGGTAAGCGAAGGGGCTCACCGTGAGCATGCTCAGCACAACTTCCTGACATGTCTACAGCACGAGTTACCTTAATTTAAGCTGCTGTGGGTACCAGCTACTGGCAAGACTCATCTATTTAAAGTACATCTCTAATGGGATTGTTTTTTATTTTGAGGTGGTGGGAACAACCTGTTCCTACCCTGTTTTTTTGTCTTCAAATATTCTAGATGTTTTGTACTGTAAAAAGGCAAAGCAACAAAAAAGTTTTTATTTTTATTTTATTTAGGGCTTTGAGCGTTAACGTACGCGATCAATCAAAAAGAAAGAGCGTGTTAAAATGTATCAATGCAAATTAGTTACACCTCGCAAGGAAACAGACTGGCTTTGCCTCAGCGGTTCAATTTCAATTTTTCAATTTTATTTTATTTTAAAGGGGACAATGCAATTTATAAGAAAACCACATGATAAAACAGGAAAAAAAAACATGGTTTTTAAAAAAACAGAATTAGCCAAAAGGTTAGTTTTCATCTGTGGTCCCCTGGCCATGATGAGAAAAAAGCAGTAAAAAACACTTATGTTCAGGCTTCCACGGCATGTAATAAAACACTTTGTCATCATTATTCCACTAAAACATGGTCATTTACAAAAGAAGTAAATCTTCAATCGGTTTTTAGAACTTTATTTTTTTTCTTTTTTTTTTTGTTTTTTTTTTGTTTTTTGTTTGTTTTTTTTTTTCACAAAAAGTGGACTCTCTGATTCATGGTCCGCGTTGTCGTGACAACACGTTGCAGAACCTCGACTCCAGCACAGCAGAAAGTGATAAATATGCTGTTCGTCATGATAGATTAAATAAAGCATCAGTTCAGAAGGAAAGTTCACCTCTTAATTTTTGTTTTTGTCCAGTAGATGAAGAAAAGTTCAAAGAAACCAACGCAGTGACATAGAACATTTGGGCCATGTGACCAGAACTACTACTTCTTTTTTTATTTTTTTAGGTCTGCAGGTTTGTTTCTTATGGATGTATGTCCGCATCTTTGTTTGCTTGGAGTGATACTGCAGACATAAAAGTCTTAAGCGTTCTGCTTATCTTACTGTTAAAGGTGTTTTAGAAGGTCCTAAATGGTTAAATTTTTTTTTTTTTTTTGATTGCTGAGAGAAAGTTTGTTTAGGATACCATACACAAAAAACAACATAAAATCCAAATGTTTACACCAATATTGCTATAATTGATTTAAACTCAATGTACCTATTTCCTATTTCCTAGTTTTGCTATGCTTTATATGGGATAGTATTATTGTACTGCATGAAAGTCTGAAAAAAATCTTGTTTTCTCTGAATGGGTATTGGAAGTAATACAAGTTAGACCAAACTTTTAGTTCTTGTTTACATTTTGTTTTCTTGTAACAAATAATTCAAGTAGTAGTACAGTAGTGTGGGATACTTAAACTACTTCACCCACTTGTTGAAAGATACCATGAAAAACTTTAAATTATCCTTGATGATGTAAAAAAAAATTAATATCTTATAGATATCATTTTTTTGCATTACATTTGTATCAATTGAAATTAATTCAATATATTTTGTATTTTAAATAATTATATTACTAAAGGACACACACCAAGTAATACATAGCTAAAAAATAGTAACAGGTAACTTTAATTGTTGTTTGTCTATTAACGCCTGCGTAACATGCTTGTAATTTGTTCTCACTTTCATGCTCTTGCTGAAAGACTAAACTGACTGTTTTCTTTTTGCACACATCAGGGTTTATTGGGGAAACATAGGTACGGAAAGCGATTCTGTCGTCATTCAACCAGCTCCACAAGAGAATTAGCGAAGCCCGTTCACTCCATGAATTACTTTGTAACATTACTTCATTAAACAGAAGAAGTCTGTTTATCATTTATTGTTTCCTGTCAAAGTCTCTACCTGTCTACACACAGTCAATGCAGGCAAATCTTTTTCTCCTGGTGTCAGATGTTTTCTCGTGTTTGTTCACACACCGACTGAGCAAAGCTTCTTTCTTTGCGGCGGGTTCTTCCCTTCTCCCTCAGTAGGGGGTCATAAATCTGTCTCTAGGGAGCACAATTAATGCCTTTTAATTGTTTGCTAACGAACGACACAAAGAAAGGAGCTGGTTTGCGCGTGTCAATTATGAGGAGGGAAAAAAAAATTTGTTGTGAAAGTAAAAACATCTGATGTTCTGTGTGGTTTTGGGGAATTATGTGAATAGCTTCACATTTATTAAATTACTTTTAAGTACTTTACATACTTGTGTTGCTAATTTGATATAACTAAGACTATAATATCCCTAATGTGGTCAAGAGACAGTTTTTTTTTTTTAAATCTTGCAGCTTGACATAAAGCAAACTTTTTTTTTTTTTTTTTTTCTAAAGCTACCAGGCATTTTGTCATCATCTATTATGGACTTTAAATTGCTTGAGGTTCTTGCCAGACAGGTAAAATATTTTTGAATTGCACTGGCAGACTGTTCTGCAGCAAATGTAACCCAGGACAATTCTTCTGAGTCTATCCGTGGCTTCAAATTACACGGATTTGCATTCGCCTCAAGGTAAATGTAAACAAATGCTAATTTAATTACAGAGTGGGCGTTGTAATAAACTGTAACTAAGCTGATTGCTTAGAACACATATGAAGCGCTCCCGCTTGAAGTGACTGATCATAACACGGATGATTTCAGAGTCACTGGAATTGGTCTTCGGGATAAGCTGAAGACCATAAAAGTGGTATTGAAGCACTTTTTGCTGTAAATAAATACATTTCCTTAATAAACTGGTCCTGGAGAAGGGTGGAGAGAAAAATCTGTCTGCGCATTTTTATGAGACCGATCCTCCTCTTCTGTGGAATGTTATCAGTTGGTAGTTTAGTATGTGGAGCTCTACCTTTCGATGTGGGTGTGATCTGCTGTCACCTGCTGCTGTCATGCACGCACACGCAATTGCACCTATGTTGCATTAAGTATGCCTCAGTCACTGTCGGTGTTGTACCCCGGCGTGTGTTCCATCTAGGATGCGGCACCCTGACATAACTACATTAAAGGAGGTCATTATATTTCCCCTGCCGCCATCGAAAAGTGACATTTTTACAAAGTGACAAGTTTACAGTTTGATAAATCCGATTTTTCCTGCGAGTGATGTAGGTAGTCAAGAGATGGGAAGAGCCAGGCGAGTAGGAAGAGGCGGAGGAGGGAAGAAGCGCTGCCTGTCAGCTACGCCCCGGCCTCGTCGTCTAAATGATGCTCCCAGGCAGCAGATTCAAATCCCATCCCCATTAGCATTTAATTTCTCTCTAATCTTACACACAGTCTCTGCTGCTGCATGGTAACAAGGGCCGCTTTGCCACAGCAGCTGAGAGAAAAAAAAAAAAGAAAACCTCCAAGAGCAATCTGCAGCGTACTCGGCTTTTATAGCTCCGTGTCCTGTCGTAGCCATCATTCTTTCTTGACAATTAAGACCCTCGAATCTAATAGCAATGATATTAGAATTACAGCTAGGACCTTTTGAAGGCATGTCAGGAAAAGGGGCCATGCCTCCCAATACAGCTGTCAGAGCACACGGCCCTCTCCCAGTCACGCCTGCTAAATGTTTCTGATGAGCGCACACACATGTGCACGCCGGCACAAAAGAAAGGGGAATATGTTGAGTCTTTGGCTGTGATCTTTTTAAAATGTGCTCTCTGTGCCCTCTTATCCAACTCTCCAAAGACTTGTTACAGCAGCTTTTGTTTTCTCTCTTCCCTTTTCACTTCTCCCTCTCTTGTTCTTTGTCTCTAAATTTCTCTTCATCTCTTCCTCATTGATTCTCCCTGGTGTGTCAGAGATGCTGCCTTCCCCAACAGCAGGTTTTTTCGTTTTTACAGATGACGATTCTAGTAGCTCGCTGAAGTTGTCCCTTGGTACTCCGAGGACATTTTGCGCGTACAGTCGCTTTAATGGCTCCAGTTAAAGATTATCATGGGTAAAATATATTTTAGCCTGAGGGACACAGCTGTTTTAGTGTGAGATTACATGGATGAAGGTGTGGAAGTGTGGTGGCTGTCTGATTGGGCTTTATGATCTCTCAGACAGCTGTGTGGTGATGTAAATGAGAAGGTCATCCCTAAGGAATGACTTCCTGTCTGGCCAGGCAACAAAAATAAACCTCAAATCACACGCATACAAAAATAAGGAAAGAAATAGAAACATGCATATGCGAGTGAGTTGCTTAGTTGTTTATCTCAAAACAAATTACAAAATTATGGGTGCCAGCATTACAAGATCATGCCAGAACTGACTATGGCTCGGTTTCACAGCCAAATAACTGAAGTGAATCAATTTGGATTCACAATTTGACTCACATAAAATCAATTTTATTTGGTATTGAAAAAAAAAACTTTTACATAACTTGTTTGAACTGAGTAAAAAGTTGAACCAGCATAAATGCAACTTTTCTTTCTTGTTTTAAAACATAACTAAGAGCAGTTTTTGTAAAAAAAAAAAAAAAAAATGCAAGAATTTCTAAAAAGAAAAATATATTCATAGATTAATAACATTAATATCAAGTTTAAGTTAAGTTTAAGTTTAGATTATTTTTTTGTGACCACTGGTTTCAATCTTTTAGAGTCCAATCATCTTTTGATCTACTTTCATCGTGTTCCCACTGGTCTTTTATTTTTGATTATGCTGTTTAGCTGAAATAAAGAAAGCTTTTCTCTGACATAGTTTCTGCAGAGTCACTGGAATATATCTTAAACTCACCTCTATTTGTAGGAAGAACTGTTGGCACAGAGTAAGCCTTCCCTGATTTCCCATCATCCCTTTGTTTACACTCTTTATCCGCTACCTTACAGCCCCTCACAATCCCAAACTAACTTTAACGGTACAAGAAATATACCTGAGCTATCCAGCCATATAGTTCTGAGCCGGATGCCATCTCAGACAAGAAAAACAAAGGTTTTAATGTCTCTGGAAAGAAGTGGAGTAGGAAGCCTTTGGGCCTTTGATCATCGCATCTACGTCACTGCTACAGGCTTTATTCAAACTGCATTTTATCATCTGATTCACAACTATATGAATTTAAAACAATAAATAAATAAATACTCCAACACAATTTTATTCTTAATTTTCTTTTAATATGTCCCCCGATCTTTAAAAAAATTCCACAAGAATTTGTTTGTAATAGAAATTATACATTTCCCCCTTCGTTTTCCATGACATTTAATGAGCGACCTTTGTGCTCAGTTTGAAGCCAGAAGATGTAACACTATTTTGATTGGAGCACGTCTTTAAAGTACAACCCTAGTCCTGATTGACCCACCCAACATGAGAGCATGAAGAGTGCAGACACCCTAATTTACCAACTGTACATTGTTTACGTTAGCTTGAGGTTTCTAGATGACAGTTCTAAAGATTTCTATAAGACCCTATGAAATATTTAGCTGTTGTATGCACAGGTAACTATAACCATTCAGAATCAGTGGGATGCCCATTCATAAAATGATAAAGCTGGAGATGCTGTTATCTGATCCATCCGTGAAGGTGCATGTGTAGTTTTTTTTTTTTTTTGTATGTTATTGGTTTAATTCTGGAAAAAAAAAAAAAAAGTTTAACCTTATTTCCAATGAGCGGTACTGTCAGGTATTTTCAATGTTTTCATTTTGACATAGACCCATTAAACAATCCCGACCCGTACCTTTTCCGGGGCCCCCATCGGTCCATATAAAAATGAATTAGGATGGTTGGGGTAGAGCCACTGTTGCTCCCCATTGATTGGCTGAAAGTAATGACGACATTAGAAAGCACCAATATAGCGCTCATTTATTCACGTTATACACGATGTGCAAAAAGTAAAGCAAGAAAAAGACGAGCTGCTGGATGACTTCTATTGTCGTTGCTTTTCTAGTCGTCGCACTACAATGACTCAGTGACACACTAGCGGTCTACACCACGCATGTGCTGTGAAAACAATCTGGTCAGTGGGAGCGAGGTTTAACTGAGTGGAAACGCTACCCAGATTCATTAACTAGTCTGTACCGCACCACTCCTTACCATACTGGACCGCTCAGTGGAAACAAGGCTTTTGAGTCTACTATTTATCTTTGTCAACTAAAAGCTGTTGACCTGGCCTTATTAAATAGACTTCCTTTTATGTAGGTCACATAAGCTTTCAGCCCTCTCCTCAACAATAGTTAAATATCACATGTTTTTTTTTTTAGGTTCAAGATCATGAGCAGCACATAAGAGAGATGATTATCCTGACATTAAAGCCTTGTGTTGTAATTACAAGAGGGAAACATTTTCAATTTAATGAGCCATCAAGGATGCCCGTGCAGACCGTGTCTGCAGAAGGTTTCTATTCTACAAAATAATAGGGGATAGTTAAAAAAAAAAAAACTGCAACCATATCTTGTTATCACGATTTGTTTTTGTCGCCAAGTGAAAAGCTAAATGTCACCTTTGAGAGCAATAAAGTGTTGTAAAATACAGGAAACTGAAGGGAATATATTCATGTTTAATTCACACAAACTGGTGTTTCACACTGTCTTTAATTTTATCACATTTAAGCTAATCAAATTAATTATTTTACTGATTGTTATGAAATGAAAATGTTTTGATTTAGTTTTGGTTTTTGGATTGGACAGGAAACGGTCAAAACAAAAAGTACTTCAGAAGACAAACAAATGAGACATATATGTATACATAGATATATCAAATTTTGGATGATTAATTGTGACTTGATAGAAAAATGAAAAATTAAAGAAGATTATATTATCAACATATCATTGCCTCTTTCTGTTCTCTATAGACTCCAGCGGAGCAGGCCAAAGTTCGTATGCATATGGTCTTACAAGCTGCAGGTAAGTGAGAATGATGGCTATACATCTTGCCAAAATGTCCTTAGTTCCATTTATGTTCAAACATTGTACAATATCAGTGTTTTGGTAAATCACACCTTAAAGACATTGAGGACTGAAAGTACACACATGATTTCTGACGTAAAAACCGTATTTAATTGTATTCCCCTGCTTGATATGTTGCTGTATGCCTGACCCCTGCTAGCCTCCATTTCAAGTGGTCGATGAATTGTTTTCCCACACACACACACTGACAACTGCACTCATGCACGCCCTCCGCCTTGAGTGCTCGTAGGCCCATATTCACTGCAGCTTAATTTCAAACACTCCTCCCAGTACATAAGTCATAGATGTCACCATGCACTCGGTGTATATATTCCAGTGTGTATTCCAGGGCTGGAGTTGCGAGCCAGATGTGACAGGCAGAGATTGACTGTGGAGAAAGATGTCTTCATGTTTACAGTCATACACACACATACAGAAAAGAGAGAGGGAGCACTTCAGAACAGGCTCTAATTTCACCACAGGAAATATATGAAAGGACCAGGCGTCTATACATCATCTATAAAGCACCCGCCCGCTTCGTACTTACCTAACTTAAGACTTTCCTTAGCTCTCTGTTAGGCCAAAGAGCAACACTGCCATCCCTTGATGTGATTTTAATGAGTTGAACTTATGCAGGCATGTTTGACTCGCAGCATCATTTCAAATTACTCCAAGCTTTTTGCTTTTTTTATGTTAACATAGCTAGAACATCCTTGTTTAAATAAAGTTTTATTTGACAGTTCTTTTGGTTTTATGGCTTATAAGACACCCTGCGCTCCCTCAGTGATAATGACAGGGAAGCTTTGTGAATTTGAGCACGTGTCTCTGAGTGCATCGAAGCAGTCTAGACTCTGGACTGAAAGAGAAGCTTTAATGGGACAAACTTTGTTTCTGGTTTTTCTCCATCTCAAAGAGACTTTCAGTGAGCAGGTTTATGGCTCCGTCACCTCACAGCCCAGACTGGATTGTTTCAGGCCTTCTGATGCTCACGATCATGCATGCAATGAGGATTTACAGTAAAGTGAAAAGGGGTAACGAGTTTGAACTTTTTAAATGACTGCTATCCTTCAGTCTTGTGTCCTTGCGTTTTCATGTTAAATATTCTCTTTTTTTTAGTATTTGCATCTGCTAAGTGCCGTTGCTACCAAATGTCATCTTCTTACAGTACTTTTCTTGTTCCTCTCCTATCCGTCTGCACTTTTTTTTGTTGTTTTGCGGTTTTTGTTCCAATCTTGTTAGCGGGCAGAGGGAGATATGGATGGAGGCCGAGAAGGAAGCAGCAGATGTTGGGAGGTTGTGTGAATGTTAATGTCCTGACGTAGCTGTGTGGCTTAAGCCTTCTCCTCCTCCCTCTTTCCCTCCGTTCCTCTCTGAGAGCCCGCCAGGCTTTCTCTCTCGGGGTCTCCTGACATCCTTGAAGCCCGCGGCTCTTCTTTCCTCTTCTCCACTCTCCTGCATCTCTTTCTCTCCCCTACCCCTCCCTCCCCTCCATTCTTTTGTCCATCTATGGACTCTCTCTAGTCAGTAGAGAGCAGATCATCCTATGGCTAAAGCGGCTCAGGCTTTTGTGTTGGGGGGCTCTGTGGACCTGTAATGAGCCCCTTCGGCTGGCCCGCTGGCCTGCTTAGCACTCACTGGGGGCTTTAAGTGTGTGTTTGTGTGTGTGAAAAAGAGAGAGAGGGGGAGAGAGAGACACTGGCGTAGGATGGGGAGGGATGAGAAGCGCAGGGCTGGCCCCCAATGAAAGGGCTGGATGGATATGTTTATGGGTCACTTCCTGCTTGGCCTACATATTGCATTCACACAAACACACTCTCACTCGAAGTACACTTGTCTGTAAACGTGTCTATAAATTATTTCACAAGATCATTCCACCCCTTTTGTATTTATAATTTGAATCAACTAGGATTTATTTATGATCAATCATAGTCATAAAGAGCACAGTTCTGCATGTTATACACAGTACAGTACTTTGTAATGTCTACTCAGGGTTTCTAGTTGCATTAAATCGATTGCAGAAACGCTTTTTCCCATAAATACAATAGTTATTTTAAAAAGGACAGTTGTCATGCATGCTGTTCTATTTTGTTCCTGTTCCACTTTTTTTGTGGGTTTTACCTAGAATTACCTGCCCAGCTCCTCAAATGTGAAATCTTCAAGGCAACAGTGTACTATACTTTTTTTTTTTTTCCTTTGCTGCTCTCCGCCTGGATTCAGGCTCTTTTCATAGCCGTGTCCATTTCCACTCAAATGAGCACAAATACTGAGCACGGCAAAGGGCATCTACTTATTCACTTGTCAATAGGGAGTGTTTTCAGAACACCCACTTAGGACCTGAGGGCCAGAGGTCATCAAAACTTTCTTCTTCTCCCTTATTAAGTCTTTGACGGCAGGAAAACAAACAATTCTTAAGATCTCATGAAAGGCTTGAACTTGGAAGTGCATTTCTGCCATGAATTATTCCTTTTCTTTTGGTTTGACAGGTAACAGCAGGCGGTTAAAACGAAATTTCAAATTCTCTTTTCTAAATTTGATGTTTTGTACAATGAAGGTTGAGACAGCTCTTCAGCTACTTTGGGGTTTTTTTATGTGATCAGTGTCAATCTTTAACATTCTCTGATGCTGATGGGTCAAATATGAGTCTTCTTTTATAAGTTTTTCCTTCTATAATTTGGCAAAATGGTGTGCATTAAAAGCAAAACTACTTAAAAATATTTGAATATTTGTTGAGATACTGAGTATGAAGAAGCTTGTGTATTTTTTATAGTATCTATATTGTCAATTACAGCCCATTAATTAATAAATTATTTTTAAAAAGTATGAAATAAGAATATATTTGTAATATTTTACACAATTGTGACAAAATAGTAAAATCAGCCCTGAACACAATATTTTTAAAGTAATTATTCTAAATTAAAAAGTTGATTAACAATATAAAAACAGTTCTCGATGTTAATTTCTCAAGTTTAAGTCTATTTTTATTCAGTAGAGCTTTTAGTTGATCTTAGTCTTTGTTTTAATTCTTTTCCATTTTACTGTGTTTTACTATGTTTTTAGTTTTTATTATTATTGGATTTTATTACTTCTCTTTGTTTTGATTTGATTTTATGCTCCTTTTGTAAAGCACTTCTTACTCTTTCTGGGAAAAAGTGCTATAGAAATAAAGATATTCTTTTCTATTATTAAGTACTTTTCTATATTGTGAGCTATAAAATCATTTTGTTCACATAAAATAAAAACATATTGTAAGAAACCTGAAAACAAAGAACAAAAAGAACATAATGAGTAAAAAGTTACAATTATTTTTAATGAATAATCTTTAAAATACCTTAATTTTAACCTTGTTATTTGTTCAGTTGTGTATTATTGTTTTTATTTTTTCCTTTAAAAGAAATAAAATAAAAAAACAAGGCAATACCTAATTGGTCAAGCTGAATTGCATGTCACACTAAATTGTAAACGCAGCATGTTGTACTTTTCTGCTGTAATAGAATACTTCAAAAAAGTTGACACTTTTTTCCTCTAATACTTTCAGGTTTTTTTTCCCTCCATGTATTTCTTATGCATCTTCATCCCACTGTCCCTCCCACCACCCTAGCCCTTAAGGCCTGACAGATGTGGGCTGAACAGACCACATACATGGAGGGTGTCTCCTTACCCCCTCTGGAACTAAAGAGCTAATGCGCCACATTTAGGTGGCGACCACTCTTTGTTCTGTGACAGTGAGGGGTGACGGGCACAGTGAGGCAAGAACAGGATCAAGCTCTTTAGACAATGTCTTTATATCATTTTAGGGACTCTGAATTTTTGTATTAAAGCAAATAATTAACATTTTAATATTTTTCACATTCATTCCAAAATGTAAGCATTTTTTTAAATCAAAATATCTAGAATTTTTTGTCATTTTAAATTTTTAATCTTACCAAATGAATTGTAAAACATGTGAGAGCTGCAATATTTAGGTTTTATTGTAAACTATTATCTACATAGTACAATCAGTACAGGACTGTGGTCACATTTCATTTGTAAGGTGCTGCAAAAAAAGTTCCCTAAACTGTCAGTCAAATAAGTCAAGTCATTTTCACGAAGAGATTAAATTCATTATTCATAAGTATCCTTTTGGGATTAGTAAATTGTATTTCAACAGAAATTTGAAGCATTTGAAATAAGAGTATTTTGAAAAGCTCCAAAACTAACTATACCGGGTAAGTGACGCATTTTTTATACAATCTGTCTAGTCCAGCTTTAATTTGGTACTAGTCTTGAATTCACTAATAAAAAATGAAGGGTTTAGTTATAAATGCAGTCTGGGTACAGACAGGATTCTACAATCTTACAATAAAACAAAACAAAGAACAATTTAGGACTTACAATATCAATGCAAGCATTTCAAGCTAGCAGTGTTTTTTGGGTTTTTTTTTTACTTAAAAAGAAAATCAAATTCTGCCTTTTTTTTCTTTGATTTCTGGCCTCAGAAATCCCCGTTGCATCTGTTCAGGAATGCTTCCCCTGTTGTCCTTTGGGAGGATAATGGCTCAGGGTTGTCCTGTAATTTAGCCTCTGTAACCATTGATCAGTTAGATTTATGTGCCATTACCTCACTGTTCCAGTCAACACTCGTAATTATGTCTCGAATAGAGAAAGAGACGGAGAAGTGGGCCCTGCACTTACACAACACCAAAATACCTGAGGAATATTTCAACAAACACTCTCCAATGCTCACCTTGTAGTAGAGTGACTCACTGCCTCCAGGTTAACGGGTTTGCTAGTAGAACAACCAATAGATATTGAAATCCAGAAAAAAGTTTCAAGTAAAAATTAGTTTTTAAGCATTTTTATTTTTAAGACACCTGTGGTTTAATAGATCATGGGAATTTAAAGATAGGACTCAAACCTGTTCTCTGTGTGATCAGACACGCTGTTTCTGGTCATAGCAAATCTACCGGTTCAGAGACATAAGCAGGTTGCTCGCAGGGCTGAGTGACCTAAGAGCTGAAAGGTTCAGAGGTTTATGTACAATTGATTTTTTTGGTTTGTTTTATGGGTATAATAAAGACGGGTCCTTCTTGTGCCCTTTCTCTGTGAGTAAGCTTGTGTCTCCACAGCCCCCACCTCCTCTGTTTGTGGGCAAAGAGAAATCACCAACCTTATAAGCAGTTTCATGTACTTTACAGTAACAGAGGGGATCGGTCAATAATCCCACCCAAGATTAAATGATTATATAAACATTATGTTAGCTTATCTAATCAAATTTGAGCTTCACCCTTGGTATACACTATGTCTGTAACAACAGATTTTTAATGTAATTTATTCAAGTTTGCTTTAAATAAAATAACTTATTACATAGTCAACAGGAAAATAAAGTTTTACTGCTGTATTATGTTTTTTGAGAAAATTCATGTCAAAGATGAAACATTTTAATCTTTGAAGCTTGTATTATCTTCTAATACTGAACTATATAGTGTGGGACTATCTAGTGCCTTGGATTTTAAACCCAATTTGGATACTATTCTAAATACTTTAATTTACTTTTCTTTAAATATGATGTTACCAATTCCACATAGTGAAAATCTAACCAATACAATCATTTCACGACCTCTATTTGTGACTCTGCTGGATACTGATGATGAAAATGTGGATAGTTTATTAAAAAAATACATTCAAACATGTTTGTATTGCAAAAATTGTTCAACCGGATATATTTTGGTTTATAATCGACTCACTTGTTTTCCACAAAGACTTTGGGAAATTTCTAGGGCACTCGATTTTGGAATTGTAGATTCGGACAGCCTTACAAAATGGCGATTTCTCTATATAATGAGTTGGGAAGGAATTCGGACATAGCCTACATCTCACTTTACTCTCAACCCATTATGGGCCACTTTTGTTTTTCTAAGTATTGGATTCAGAGCAAAAAATAAAGAATAAAAATGGACCAGATCCAGAACCGTGCCGGACTAAAAGCTGATTCAGTCTTAACCCCTTTCCACTTATGTTTTTGCTTTCAAGAAGTAAGGAAAGTTAGGAGCAGAAGTTGTTTGATGTATATTTGCATCAAGTGGTGTCAAACGGTAAACATCACTGCGTAAACGTAAACCTACTTCTTGCAGATAAACCTTGATCTCCTTCGAGTATTTATTAAATGTAAATACTTAATTGTATTTAATGTATTTTAGTTTTATTTTAGTTATCTGTTTTTTGATCCATGGTAACAAATCAATGTACTTATGCGATCAGTTGCTTCATTTATGAGTAAAACACCTTTTTTCTTATCATAAAAAATTTGTTTTAGACTTTGCTAAGTTCTAACTAGAAAAATCAAAATATTTGAAAATGTTGCTAAAGCCTTTAAACTATAATCAAAAATTTCCCTTTACTTGCATCCCTAAAAAAACGCTACTCTTGTTGGTGATTTTGATCAAATTATTAAAATATTTTGACATATAAATCAATGCTTTTCCTGACGTAATAAGTGTGTTCTTCATAAATAAACTTCATTATAAAGACCAGTGTTACTTTTTTCCCACAGAGAATAGTTTGTGTTGTTTAAACTGAGCTGCATGGCTGCTCTGAATCTGTGCACGTGTGTGCATAAAAGCCAGAAAGAAAGAGATTAAGGGGGAAAAAATGTGCTTTTCTTCTACATGTGGGCAGATTTCAAACAGCATCTGGTGAGTTCGCGAGAAAGGCTGCTACAAGTATGTTCAAATCCAAATGTATCATCATTAATGCCCCCCACCCCCCTACTCTCCTCACCCATTTAACTCACCTCCCCGTTGGTGGTCAGAGACGCACGCTGAGTTTTCCCTCCTCCCCCTTTCTGGCTTTTCTCTCAACGTGAAGACATTTCCATAACAGATAAAGAACCATTTTAATTTGCTGCTTCCCATAATTTTGCAACATATGGTTTAAATAATTTTGATGCAAATGAATGCGACTAATTATTTGCAGATGAGCAAAGCGGCAATTGAAGATGAATGATTAATCTAATTTGTAGCCACCTTACATTTTACTAGTCAGTTACTGTTAAGTAAACTTAGCAAAGTAATCTCATTACAATAGTCCTTTTTTTTGTTTTAAAGGGGATTTTAGAAGAAAACTTTAACTAAGAAAAGGTAAAGTTAATGTATTTTTTAAATTATAACCTTCAAAATGTTGCTGCAACTCATGTTACATCTGATTAATGGTTTTAAGGGTAAAGAGGAAAGAAATGTGAATCTTTTAACTGTAGGTGCGCTAAGATTTTTTGTGCTGTTGATGTTAAAGATTGAGCTGTCTCCACAGCTTGGGCTTGTAAATATTTCTACAAGGTTTTAATTGATGTGACAGCCCAATTGGCCTTGGATTAAACATAAATGGATTGCAGCCAAGTGTTCCATTGCGCTTTCCTGCCTCCATGATTTGGAGTAATTTCTTCCCTTTGACATACTATTCTTCATTGTCGGTGCTGGGCAATTATGCCAGGAATGTAATCGCATTTCTCCTATTACTGTGGTCAAAGTTGTTAATCATGATTGTTGTAAATTTATGCAGCAAGAAAGCGCTCTTGTGGCTGCATAACTGCATACGTCCAATCTCTTTGAAAAAGTATTTTACCTCCCAAGTAGACCTCATTCCCTAACTTCAACACAGAAAAACTTAACATCAAAGGAAAAGACTCATAATATAAGTGCAATATCGTCCTAAAATAGTAAATGCAATTATTTTGCTCTTTCACTGATTATTTTGGAGAAATAAATGAATTTGCTTATATTAAAAAGTCATGCACTTGTCCTTGAAGATGATCTTTTTTCATGCATATATAAACAAATTAAGGATTTCTATGTCAGCAGATCAGCTTGCTAGCTTCAAACATGGCTTTCCCACTGCTGTGGTTATAACCACTAAAAGATAAAGTTTCATATTTGTAAAAACAGACAGGATTTTACACACTGATAAAAATGTTCACAGTTTTTATAATTTTTTTCATTGTGTATTTTTATATGGAGTTTACAGCATTTCACTTTCATACCTGCTGAAAACATACTTTTTTCCATTAAACTACAATTAGAACTGAGCAAGTTTATGTCAATAGAATGTGGTCGCTGAAGATGCTGAAATTGATGGCTAAAAACACTGAAGCTGATAAATATTAGCTAAATGCCAAATTAGCCTAAAAAAATAGTAAAATGTCTAATTTAGCCAAAACAGCTATCATAGAGCTAAAATATTAGCTGAAATCCAAATTAGCCCAAAAAAAAAGAAGAAAACTCTGGAAAAAAATGCATACATTTGCAAAAATAGCTAGCATGAAGCATAAAAAACTAGTAAAATGTCTAATTTAGCTAAAAAAAAAAAAAGTAATCATAGAACTAAAATATTTTCTAAAATCCAAATTACCTTAAAACAACAGAAAAAAGCCTAAATTAGCCAAAACAACTTAATATGAAGCAAAAAAAACTTAACTCAACTTCAAATTACCCTAAAAAACAGAAAAAGTCCAAATCTTAGCTAAACTCCAAGCCCTTTTATTCTATATTTTTACATGGAGTTTACAGCATTTCATTTTTATACCTGTAAAAAACAATATTATTTTTTTTTCTTGTTTGAGCTACTATTTGGACTAAGCAAGTAATTCTTTTGAGGCGTACATAAAAATTATTCCAATTTCTCTTAAAAGCACAAAAAGGCACATAAACTTATATTTTCCTTTTATTTAACTTTTTTTTTCCAATTTAGTTAAATACCGCTTAAAAAAATAAAAGTAAGCAGTAGCAACTGTCTGAGTTTGTTATAACTCAGAGTCATAAATCATTTTTCAGCTCATGTACAGATCAAGAATAACACAAAATAGCTCTCACTTTTAAATGCTGAAAATACTCATTATGTTTCCTAATTAAATGGGGGCTGCTTGGATTTGGTCAGAACAAGGAATTATGATAAGCCCAAACCTTGCTCAGATCATCATGGTTTGGTTAAATGTTTAAAAACATCAAAAAGATTTTATTTTTGTGGTAATCTGAAGAAAAACTGCATTTTTTTGTGGTTTTCTGTTGGGCTGCATTAACAGACCTCAAATACCCTGATTAGGTTTTTTTAAGCTTAGTCTGAATCGGAAAAAAAATCCAACTTTGGGGTTACTTTTTCATCTTTATCAGCTTCTGTGAGGGATATTTGTTGTTACATGTGCACTCCACTGCCTGTGTATAATGTGGTGAAGATTTTATGCTCGTAGGTAAATGGATTATATGTGTTTTTCTGTGTGTTACTCTCATAGGTTTAGCTGGGTCAGTGGCAAGCTCACCCACTGATTTCAATTAAAAAATGTAATCGGCGGCTGCTTTTCTGCTCATAAATACTTTTTTCAGCCATACACAACCATCATTTCAAAGGATGCAAAAGTTTTTTCATTTTTATCCATTCCTTTCTGTTTTTTCTTTTTAATATGTCTTCCTCTAGTGGTAAAACTGAAACAGTTTCTTCTCTCTTTTCACACCAGCGGGGCTTCTCAGAAACTCACAGGCTGGGATGGATTTGAAGTAATAAAAACCCCTTTGTTTTAGTTTCTATTGAACCATTCATCATCACTTTATTTAATATGAGGCTGTAATTGTGCCATCCCCAACCCTCACTAATGGCTGTGTTCGTCTGTGTTTGCTTTGTTGATGGAAATGAATGAAATTAGGATAAACAACCGCAGAGTCGCATGTAATCAAGCCCTGATTAATGTACCAGCTATTCAGCGCCGTTTCTCATTCCACAACACCTGATATCTTTCCCATAAACAAATTGTGTTTGTCTAAATGAAGAAATTAAATGACGCATTTGATGAGTTTATGATTGACCCGGTCCGACTCGTGGCTCATTATTCTCTGTCTTTGAGGCCAAGAGGTATGTTACTAATGCCCTGTCACTTCCCACACAAGGATTTATCACCACCCCTGATTAATGGCAGCCAAACAGCATTTTAATAATTTTATGATTGTGGTTTGTGGCAGGCACAGGCAGAGATCCTGAGAGAGAGAAAGAGAGTGAGGGAGGAAGATGCAGGGTAACAGGAGGGAGGAAGGGGAAGATTGTCCAAAGAGGGATAGAAAGCAACAGAAAGTGTTCATTCCAGATTAAATGTTTTTTTTTTTTTTTTTTTGGTGTTGGTTTAGCAGACGTGATTATTCGCTGCATGAACATCCCCATGAATCTTCCTCTTGCAAGTGAAAGCATTTTGTACATAGTTAATGAATTTCTCCCCCCCTCCTCATTATTACATTTACTTTTCCATTGGAAAATAACAAATTGGGCAGCAAATCTGTGTAAAATACCTCAACAGTGAGTGACAACACCCCCAGGGGGTGAAATGTGGAGGCGGATAAAGCCATGGGGCTAGTTTTCCAGGTTAAGTAAAAGGTGGGAGTTAACAGTCAAAGTATAGATGAATATCATGATTTAGTCACTAAATATGAAGGCATGCCACCATGAGGGGGAAAAAAACAAAAAACTTGAGACCATCGAATAGACAGATAAGAAGATTGCTATGTATGCTGATGTTTAAGTTCAGACTCTGAACCAATTTTAATGATGTCAGCTGTAGCGTTAGCCAATCTTTCTTTCCCTCTCGGTATTAAACATATGTGCCATCTTTCCAGCATCAGTCTGAATCCAGCGCTAAGAACACAGACTCATCCGACTTGTTACTGATCCACTGAACTTTTCTGCACTTCCAAAGCAAATGTTTTACACACCTGTTCTAGGATTAGAGTAGTTATTAGTAGCTCCATGGTGTGAGAGGCAGACAAAAACAGACAACAACCATTTGAGGATCATTGTTCCCATGCAGAGCTCAATAACAAATGATTGTTAGATCCTCTGCCATGTTCTCTGGCCCTTTGGTTGTAATGTTTAAATAGGGTTTTTATGTTATCATGTTGGAATAATTGTTGGTGGAAAAGAGAATCAAAGGCAATTTCATTTTAGGTATACTTGCAGCTTTTTTGTTGCTTAAATTGAGAAAAGTATAATATAGCTGTACTTCATATATGTTTTTTTTAAGCAAGAACACAAAAAAGACAAAAACATCAAATCTAGCTAAGATATTATGTCATAAAATGAATTAAAAAATATGAAAATTTAAAAAGATGATGCCATATTTCACTGGTGGGCAAACTTTTTGACTTGTGGGATAAAATGGTTCTAAAATTTGACTGAAGAACCAGACCAGGAGCTGATGTGTGGTGTGTATTGGTAATACACCTCATCAAAGAAAGAAATAACATGGAATCTAAGCATGGAGAATATAAATAAATGCATTTTAAAACAGTAAATTTTGGACTTTTTTTTTTACTCAGTAAACACACTAGTACAGAATAACTTTCTAGAAAATGGTCATTGTTTGTCTAAGGTGCACCATCTTTGGGGAGACGCCAGAATCACAGAGAAAGTAAAGCATTATTAAGGATTATCATTATAATTTTTTCCAGTTTGGAGGGCCAGATTAAATAGTATAACGGGCCACATTTGGCCCCCGGGCCGTAGTATACCCACCCCTGCCATATTCTTTGCATTATAATAACTTAATTATAAATAGACATTTTCACTTATACTTACAGAACACACACAAAATAAGGATTGTTAATTACATAAAATTATTGTCAAATAGTTTGAATAATTTCTGCTTTACAGGGACTAGTAAAAACAAATGTATCTAATCCCATCCCTTTTGTTTTACCTTTTTTTTCTGATATAGTTTCTATAATCCAGTTCTATTTAGAGTTATTTATACATTTCACCCAATTGCAATTAATGTATTAACTTTGATTTACAATAACTTCAAAACACATTTTTTTCCCAAACTAATCACTAATCATGTCACATAACGTGTTTGCTTAACTAAAAATTGACCAACTAAAAGGACTCCTAGATATTCTATGACTGCACAACTTCTAAAGTAAAAACAAAGTAAACAAAACAAAGATTTAAAAAAAAAAGCTAAAATGAAATTAGGCATAAAGCAGAAAAGAGTAAAAAAAATCACTTCTTCATGAAAAATAATACCTAGTAAAAAAGTGTTGAATTTATCTAAATCTTTTGAACTTCCTGCTCTTCTCTAAAAATCCATCTTTATTTAACATCTGGTATTTTTGTTGTTGTGCCAATTGGTGTTGATATATTTATCATTGTTTTCATATTACCTGCAGGCGGAAGGTATTTTTTAAAATTAGATTGTAGTTACTGTTCAAGATTTTTAGGAGTGTTTTTCTGTGACATTTTAAAACTTGTATTTAGTTTTCTCAACTTAAAAATCACTAAAAGTGAACCTCTAGACCCCAAGGGTCCATGAGTTAAATATAGCATTTTCCTTCAAGTGCTTTCCATCTTGATTACCATATAAGGACATTTCTGGGCCAGAGTTGGAAAAAAAGAAAACTGTTTATTTATATGACTTATTAATATTAGCACACCGGCATTATTTCATTATTTAGAATTAATAGGGCTTCAACATCGTTGATCTCCCTGCCTATTCAAGTGTTAGCTTTTTAATCTCTTTTTGTAAGGCGAAGCTTGTGCTTATGTACGTGCACATGCCTAATTTTTTATTTACTCTCATGGGAGCGAGGAGTTAAAGTCTACATGCCAAGACCCATACCACACTCTCTCCAGTGGTTTTGAACAGTGTTTTACTTCTGCCACATCAGCAACTTTTCAAAGTGAATGTTAGTTTGAATTAGATTAGTGTAGGTCATTTTTCTGTCTACCTCAGAGACACAGGAATAAACGCAACATGGCTGATAAACATTTAGACACCTGTCGTCTCCAATCTTATGTTCCCAGCCTCAGGAACAGATGGAAGGCATGAGTTGTTTTAAACCTCTAATGGACTTCTAATTGTGTACAGGCTTGGCTGTTACCCCATCCCCGACTGACGAAGCTTATTATTTCTCTTCCTCATCCTTTTACACATTTCTCATATTTCTAATCAAGTCTAAGTGCCAATAGTCAAATCTTGGTCCTCTTTCATACACTTATTTCTCCATTGACTTTGCTTATTTCCACCATTCTACTCTGAGTTCCAGATGCTATTCTCTCATGGATTGGTTTTGTGGTCTCAACATTCCTCTTCAATTCATACACCAACCAAACAGGGTTCACTTTTATTTGTCCAAGATGCTGCCAAATACTGTTGGTTTTGGCAAAGAATTAAAAAAGCATGAAACATTTATATTTTTCATTAGTATAATTTCACACATTTAAGCTTAATTACCAAACCAGACAATAGAGAGCCCGTGAAAACCTGTATATTTCAGATTAAAGCTCCCATCTACCAAAGTCAAACTTCAGCTGTGTATTTAAGAAGTAAGTACATCGCTTTGCTTTCATCTCCTCATGTTGGAAAAGAGGGACATTTTTTTGTGGGTGGAAGCTAATGTTCATTTAATTTCCCTTCTTTCTACCCCTCATATATTTGCATTCTTCAGGTAATTCTTGTCTGTTTCACTCACTTGCTTTCTCTCTTTTTGCTTCTCTTATATATATATACATAGAGAACAGGGCCTTTTTCATAGCCAACAACATCTGCAGAACACATGTTCAGCAAATGTACATGTGTGTGACTATCTGCAGGACCATGAATCAGTTCATGTTAGCTTAAAAGAAAGATGGCTGAGCTTGTGTCTACTGATCATAAAAGAATGACTTCTTTATATATTTTTTCTTTCTGATGTCTCAAACATTATTCCATGGTACCAAAAGCCACACTCTGAGGCTTTACACTCCAGAGTAGAAATCGATGAAATGAGCTCTGTTCATGCTCAAAATAAAGTTGTCTTGAGTTGAGCCTCAACAGTTATATATTTTAGCTAGCATTTGTCTTCATTTGGAATCCAAAGTTTGAATTTTCATAAATAGTTGTGCAGATGTTTCTGCTTTGCCTTCACCCTGTTCATCTTTTCCAGCTCTTTTATCAACCTCTAATTATTTCTAAAGCTTGTTGTGTTTCTTTCTCCTTTCTCCTGATGATGGAGTCATCTAGGATTGCTACATCCCTTTTGTGGCCTTCTTTAGCTATTTGCCATCACCATGATGTTGGTCTATATCTCAAAGTGCCACAGGTTTTTGGCATCTTCGTTTTTCTCCATATTTCTTGACTTGGCCTTAGGACGTCCATCCCAGACTTGACACAATCAATGGCACCTTCTTTTGTCATGGCACTGGTTGAATGCCCTGACTGCTAGCATCTGCTGCATTGCCTCAGCAGCATCTTTGCACGGCCTGCTCCGAGGATCCTGTTTGTTTGGTAGACCCCAGCCTCTATTGATTTTGCACTCAAGAGCATGTACTTGTGCAGACATGATCAATACCTCTGTGCTGTCCTTCACTCCAGCCATTTCAAGACATTGGCTGGATTTCCCTCCAATCAGCCACCTCTTGTACCGTCTTATGATATACCATTGTTGAGGCTTGTTACATCCATGATCTCTCATACTCATTTCTACTGTTTTTGCTTGAAGTATAAGCACCCTCACTTCTAGCAGTGATGCGTTCATGTTGATTGAAACATGTTGTAATTGACTATGCTTGAAAGAAGTAATAAACTCTAAAATCTAGCAATTTCATTGATATCACAGTGAATCTTTGGATAGTGATTCTGACTCTTGAATAGTCATATGCTTCTTTCCTTTTACCCAATTGGATGCTGAACTTATGGCACTGGTTAATGCCCTGGCGCTTCCTGCTCATAATCCTAATGATATTATCTCCCTTTTGTCTAGTTTCAGTTTTTCCCAGTTTCTAAAACACTAAATCCCATTCTCTAAACCAGTCCATCAATTGATTAAACTCTTTTCTCAAAAATGTAAGTCTCTACTCTAATCTAGTCTCTAATCTTAACCTAAAACAGAATTTGCAGTCAATACATAATTTGAAAAAACTCTGACACAACACTTTTCAAACAGAGTTGGTTTTCACAATGCACGAGATGCAAAAAGTTCACTCAAAGAGGCAAAACTCAAACTCCAAAATAGCACTAACACAAAACCATTAACCTACAGCTGGTCAAAACTGAAGACAGTTGTTGCAAATTAACAGCAGCGGACACTGAGGGCAGCTTTGAAACAACCGAACAGCTTTTAAAGATGGATAACACAGCATGGCAAGTCAGAACAAGACCTAAACCTGGACCAAGACTCAGATCTGCACCAAGAACCGAACTCTCATAGATGCCCAGACCAGCACAAAGACCCCAACCTAGACCAAAAATTGGACCAAGAAAAAAGGACAAGAATTTCTCATAAGATCCAGACACAGTTACAGTTTTCCTTCCACCTTACTCTCCATTCCTTAACCCAACTGGGTAATTTTTTTCTGTTTAACATTAGAAGGTTTACCTGAGACAACCATACACTCTGGGAAAATCTGTTGTAGGCCATGGACATGGCTTGTGATAACATTTCAATTTTGTCTTGTAAAGATTGGATCAGACACACAAGATCTTTTTTAACACCTGTTGTCTGCCTAGGGAGAATATAACCTATGATGTGGGTGAACCCCCTTTGGTCTGATCCAGCAGAGACAAGATGGTGAAGTCCAATAAATATAAACCTGGATTTATAGTAAAAAGTAAATCTTAAATTATATTTTATACAAATTTTTGGGTGTCTTTGCCAAACTTAAGCCTCATGCTCTCTTATGGGGTCCAGATGACCCCACCTTTTTATTGATGTGTGATCTCTCCCATGACAATGGCGGACAGATGACCCCACTTTTAATGTTAACAGGCCTAGGGTTGGACAAGGGTTAATAAACCATTTAATGTACAGTGTCAAGTGTGTTGTTGGGTTTGCTGTGTGTTTGTTTGACAACGGATGTAAAAATAATTCGAGAATCTGTAAAAAAAACTACCGTATTTTCTGGACTATAAGCCGCTACTTTTTCCCAAGGTGTTAAATCATGCGGCTTATACAAAGGTGCTTATTCATTGTTCTTCCACTGTTAGGGAGTTCTAACCGAATTTGAGTCAAAAGCAAGATAGACAAAAAATCAATGCAAATCAGAAAAGCCAACGCCACTTTTTCTTTAGCAGATAGAACACTCGTGACAAATTATTAACTGGCAATTGTTTTTAAAATCTTTCTTCATGGAAATCACACAAAGAAGTTTGTGTGGTTATTTTAAGTAAAAGATATGAGCTTGCTATCTAGGAAGAAAGTACTGCTGCACACAAGCTTAGCATCAATGAATCTATGGATAGATGTGCATACATGTACATTTAAAATACAAAATTGATATAGTAATTATCTTATTTTTCAACATAGATATCTGCGGCTTATAGCCCAGTGCGGCTTGTATTTCTTTTTTTTTTCTTTCTTTTTTAAACTGAGCAGGTGCGGCTTATATACAGGTGCGCCTTATAGTCCAGAAAATACGGTATTCAATCTCGACAATATGTTCATCAAAGAAAAAAGTTTAAAAAATTGATTCGACAGCTTCCCATGAAGGCGCGCCTGTGTGTGTGTGCTTACACACTGGCCACGCAATCAAGCAGATACTTTGAATGAAGTCAATGCAAACATGAGCACACCAGAATTCCTAGCCTCTGTGCACAGTGCGTGCATTGCTATGCAAGTTTTTAAGTCGGGCCGTGAGCTCTAAGCACAAATCGGCCACACACTGAGCGCGTGCTGAATATGCGGTGCACTGCACGCGGGTTTATGAACTTACAGTCAGCAGGTGTATCCACACCGGTGCAGCGCGCCCATGCACGTATAAGCAGAGAGGAATCTTCTTCTATTCAGACCCTCCATGATTTCACAATGTTGTGATCGTAACTATTAACGGACATATAGGCAAACCCCGTGATTTGTTGCAGCTTTTTATTTTTTTCACCACAACTTACTGGAGCTTTGACCCATCTACCATAATAACAGTCATGGATCATGACGTGATCATTTCCCTTCTGACTTTTTCCGCGAGTCCTGCTCTCTTTTATTATATATTTGTCCTACCTTTCTTTCCCCTCAAGATGCGCGTGAACGTCACCCCGGCACAGACGCAGAGGGTCGTGTGATGAGCGTGTGCGGTTGTGGAGCGGTCTGTCATGAGCCAAGTTTGAGAGAAAGACAAAGAGAGACTCTAGAAACTGATAATACACAGGAAGAATTTAGAGTCTGCAGGAAAATAATTCCATGTAGATCTTGATAGAGATCTTTTGCATATATTGGGAACGTTTTCTGATTGTTTCAGTCGAAACAGTAGCAATAGCGGTTATAGCTATTTATATAGCTTATATATATAGCTTATATATATATAGCTTATATATTATATTTATATATAGCTTCTTTACTGCACAGAATTAACCCTGCTACTTTTGGTTAAGCTTTGAAAAATGAGCTTCTTCTATTATTGTCATCTGATTAGTGTGCAGGCTCAATGAAATCCAGTACCGGCGAGTGTGTCATGGGACAGACCAGAGGGTCATTAATTTTTACAAAACCTTCCTTTACAGCTGTTCATCATTTGTTACACCTAATACTCATCTTATTCATTAAAAAAGGAAAGCACAACTATTAAAAGTAAGGTGCAACAAAGCTAAACCAGATTTTAAACACAAGTTGTGCTTTCATTTAAGACTTCCATTAGTCTTTGCACTAAAAGGAAACTTGTCAGTGAAAGCAGCGTCTCCCGTCTCTAGGCTAAAACCTGTTTTCTTGGAGCAGCTGATAGCAAAAGCTAAAGACTTTAACAGCAAACAGCAGGAATTAAAAGAAATCTGCTGGACAGACATCAGTGTGACTCACCTTCCCACCTCTCTGATCTTCTAAAACCTGCTGCGCATTTCAGCAAATGTTTTTGGAATTGACTTTACCACTTACACATTCCGGTTCAAACAGGGGCCAAACAAGAATCCTGGTTATCTCATTGAAGGGTGCAGAGATAAGGGGTGGTCTGACAATTTTTTTTTTTGTTATCCTTAGCACCTTGTCACAGACAGAACGAAGGTGACTTATATATGAAAAACTACTTAAAATTACAAAAAAAAAACACATTTATTAAATCCCAAATTTTTATAGAAATTGTAAAAGCAAAATAAACAATTTTTTGGGGTGCTTCTCAAGAAAGAATGTTTTCTATAACTTCTACATAACTTACATCTGAAAGTCAGCAATTAAACTAATCTGTTGAGTTTTAATGCTATAATATCAAATTTGCATACATTTTTTTTCATGCAGAATAAGTTTCAGTATGTTATAGCTGCAGTAAAATCATTGTTAATACACAACAATTCAAGACAGACATACATATACTCAGACAACTCAAACATTTATTTTCTAAAAAAAAACAGATCCACATTGACTTAATGCATCCTTATTCTGAAGCTCTGCATTACCATTTGTCCTTGCAGACGCACATACTCATAAACACATGGGACTAAAGGATGCACCGTTTGAATTTTGACAAGCGGTCAACCTGTCTGACCCAGCCTGTCGTTGTCTTTATATCTTAATCTGAAACTCTAAGATCTGCTTTGTACTCTTAACACATTTTACAGGTTCCCCTTTACCTAGTGTGTGTTTGTGTTTGTTTGTGTCCTTGCACAAAAAAATCAGGCACATTTTTGATCTGTGCAATCTTTCGATCCGGGATTAGTTGAACTGCACAGCTGAATTAAATTTGTAATTGTGTAGCAAAAAAATCCACCTATGACATTTGACCTTTACTTGATAGAGATCCGAACTTGAATAGGATTAAGGGAGTCCTGATTACTCCTCCTGGAATGAGTTTACTTATGGCTAGGAATAGACAAGTTGAAAGAGTTTGATGGACATCTAACCACATGGGGAACCTCAGTTTTGGGGGGGAATACAGGTTGCTGACAAATGGTTTTAGGTGAAGGGGGAGTGTGTTGAGGGTAGTCTACAAATCAGGGCTAATCGGTGGGATCAGCCGAAGTGAATAGGCTAGTTGTTATTCTGAATTGGCCAAGATATGTGGTTGTATGATAGAGAGCTGGGGATTAAATTCCTCTGACGGCGAAGCTTGGCTTTCTGTACAGGATGGCTTTTCTCCCGTCTGATACATACAAGCAGACAACAATATGAGAGCAGGAATGAGCACTGATGATAAATGTATAATCCCCACACACATTCACATTAAACCCCATGGATTACAGTTTGGGGATTTCAGTTGTCTTTTCGTCTGTCTTGCTCTTTCCTCCTCTGCTTCACTGCCCTCGCTCGTCAACAGCTCCACTTGGCCCGAGCTGCCAATCCAAAGCTTTGATGAGACAGTGTCAGCTATTTGTTTGGCCGAGCACAAATGAAGCTCTAAATAGCAGGAGTCAAAGAGAACTGAGACAGGAGAGCTGATGGAGATGGAGAATGACCATTCTAATCTGCCACCTTCTTCCTCCACTCTTTCTTTCTTTTATTATCTCTCTCGTAGCTGTCTTTCTCTCCCTCCGTTCTTAACGCTGCCTCTCGCCCTTTATCTCTTAAGCACAGCCTGTGCCAGTGTGGGCTTGCAGATGATTACTGGTGTAATCACTCACATTTTAGATGATCTGATAGGAGAAAAAGGCCCACAAATCATCTTAGCGCCTCCTAAATCCCCTGAAATTCTGTCTCCTGAAAACAGTGGCCAACTTTATTTTCGTTTTCAATGTTGTCTTTTTTGAACAGCAGGTCAGAAAATTCCCTCAGAAAAGCCCACTTAAAACAATGTCTCGTTAAGCCCATTCTGACAATATCCTCTCCTCATTTTTGTGTAATGTAAGCCCCGGATTTGTCGAGTGTAAGCAGATTGCGGTACAATGTTAGTACAAGTAGACTAGATGTTACAAACTTGTCTAATCTGTAAGTTTCAACTTTGTTTTATTAAGAGTCCCTTTTTGCCGCAGTGGAGTTTTTAAAACTTTCAGTGGGAAAATGTTTCAACTTAAGTTGTTTTTTTTAGTCTTTTTCATTTTCTCTATTTTTTTAGAACAATTGAAACAATTGATTGTTGAGCAGAGATGATGATTTTGTAAAATTATGTGTATCCTTTTTTAGAGTACATTTCACATGCACTTCCTAAACACACTTTTAGCTGATACACATAATCATATTCAAATTCAGACAGATTTAGCTTAAAAAATAAACATGTCAAAACAGTGCATTCAAAATCGTTTTAAAGGTTCAACTTAGTTGGCAAAGCTTATGTTACAAGTCCTGAATGAGGTCAATTTGAGAGGTTTCTTCATCAATCCCAGATTCACAGATCCAGGTTTGAGTCTGCATATCGTTATAACACTGTTAGCTACTGAGCAAGTCTTCCTAAATCACAAACAGCATCACACTCTTTAATCAGCTGCAACATATAAAAAACTAATTTGCTATCTCTTTAAAGCAGTTTTTTTCTTTTGAACTATTTGATTTGTTTTATCTGCTTATTCTGCATCAAGCAAGAAAATCTTAAGTAAAGAGCCCAAAGCCCTGAAATCTAGATTATATGGGTTATAGACCATATATAGTCAAATACTTACAGTAAAAGTAATATGTTCAAGTGGTAATTATTTATGACAATCTTCAATCTGATTAAATTGCATGTCACAAAAGTGTCATCTGACGGTCTGAGCTTTGCAAAAATTTAATTCCATAAAACTCTTGTAGCTACATGTGAGACTCTACAGACCTCAATTAACATGTTAAGTGTTGAAGTCCATGTATTTATATGTTAGTTTCTCTGTTGCCGTTTTTGTTACAACTGTAAAATGTATAAAACAAACTGACAGCACCCTTTATTAGCTCCTCCTTTGACCAGACTCTTCAGACAAATGGATGGGGGGTGTCTTCCTTTTACCTCCTTAAGTTCTCAAGAACCAGTGACTGCAGCACATACAGCTCTTTGTACTGCTCTGATTCAGACAGGGAGAATGTATGGCTAGACTTAACTTTCCAAAGTTCTGCACACTGTTCGAATTATGGTTTTTGCTCACACGGCATCACAGAGCCTGTAAGAAGCTTCAGCGTCTCTCCAGACGCGCCGGTGCAGTGAAGAGCGAATCTTTATCTGATTTCTTATAGCTGTCAAAGTTAACACAGAAGCTGAGTCTACAGAGGGGACCAGCATCCTCTTTCTGAGAAGTCCAGAAAAAAAAAATGTTCAGCAGTCCTGCATTTTAACTGAATACAATGTGCTGTATGTGTTTTTGCTTTGATAACTAATATTTTAGGTTTAAAAGCTTAGTTACATGTACCTGTTCGGGGTTGGACCCATACGGGTAATAAAAATCCATACAGTGCCTGTGTCTCACTTAGTTCACTCTTATTTACCCTTGCATGCTACGACCTGTCTTTTGCTGCATGCCCATCAAAAAGTGCATTAACATTTTTGCTTAATGGGCTCACTGGTTGGTATACAGTTTTGATATTTCATGTAAGCCACTCTCATACAGGTTTGCCCGTTTCTTGCCTGTATGCACACTAAGGGCAGTTACAACTAAGGCCCAACTCGCTTTACAGAGAGCCTCCTTCCGAAATCTGAAAACTGACAAAGCAATTGACAGTCCTAAAGAACTAGGGGTGTAACGATTCATTTTGACAATGATTCGATTCATATCATAATTTGCGTTTACCAAGACAATTCCTTGTCTAATCTTGGTTTCTTTAGAACGATCCGATCATGTTCACTGACCTAAAATTGATGCAGGACATCTTTAATCAAAAGTTCAACAAGTGTAAATTTAATGTGTGAACAAACAAACAACTTAAACAAGGCTTAATGGTAAATCCATTCACATTTTAGTTTCACAAAGTTCAGTCCACTGTTGTTTTTCTATTTCAAAATAATTCAGGCGTAACATTAGTAGAACATTATAACACTTCCTCAAACAGATCTGGTTTGATCGTAAGTATATATGTCGATTAATTAAGTCAGTCGATGAATTGTTACACCCCTTTAAAGAAGCTCTCTAGTCTTAAAGCTAAAACACTTTTTAGTTATGCTAATATTTAGATTGTTGATCAGGGTACACTTATGTGTCCAACTACAATTATTGTTATCATTAAAATTAGACCAAAGCAGCAATTAGTTGAAGCTCAGTATGTACCTGAATCTCCAAATTGTCTCTCAATGGTGCTAATTTCTGAAAACCGCAGGCCATGTAAATTAATCAGTGCTCTGAAAAGCACCGCCAAATTTTTTTGAACAGCTTGGTAACTGTTTATTACATGTAAAGGTGTCCCTTAACAGCAGGCAGACTGCCCTAAGGGGCCGATGGTAAGGCTAGTAGGAAAAAGAAAACAGATTATTTTGGTCTCGGGGCACCAATAGATGGCCAGATGAACCAGCAGGGGCCCCTTTCTTTTATTCATTCTCCCAGTGGACTTTGCTACAGGTCTGGAAAAAGCCCCGCCTTTTAAAACTGTTACTTTTATCAAAAGCATTTTGATTCAAATCACTGCTGTGACTTAAGTGCATTGAAAGATTTTAATTTAGTGATGCAGCTCATGCAGTAAATGTTAGCAAATATTACTTTGTACAAATATGTTAATGATGGAAAAGCACAAATATTAGATGTACAGCATATAACTGTAATGAGAGGTGATTGTGTGTGTGATCTGCATTGGGGTGTGTGTGTGTGTGTACTGGTAATAATCCTGTTCCCCATCTGTAAAGCCTCGGTGAAACCCCACTAAGCCACTTCATTCACTTTGATCCAGTTTTGGGGGCTAGTTTAATTTCCCATAATGCCGTGGATCAATGATTTCCTTTCAGCACCAATGTAATTAGGGATTTTAAGCCAATTTTGGGCTCCTCTGTGACAGCAGTTTAGGGAAACTGGAATTTATTATCAGTGAGCTTTAAAAAAAGATCAATATCAGCTCATGTCTAGGGTTGCATGAACATATGAGAAAAAGAGGGAAGTCGTTGTGTGTGAAGAGGCAGAAATAGTTGGCTGGACCTGAGAACGGCATTTTTCAAACGCTAATGCTGTCTCTATTTGAATGCATCATTTTACTATGTTATGCAAAGTTCTAAAAGTTGACAGTCCTGATTTTAAAAAGTCAATGTTCTATCCATATTGGTGAAGGTTGAGTGATTCTTGTTTTGGACCAGTCATTCTGTGAACTTCTTTTGTTTAAGGCTGGATCTGTTTCTACATTGTTTGTGGACTATTTTTTCTGTAAACAACCATACTGACAGCACAGGAAAAGTATCCAATATTGCATCCTGGATAGGTTTGAAGTACACATTTGCATCTTTTTTTTTCTGTGAATAAAGCAGATCTAACTTCTATAGCTTCCCAATGAGGTGGAAGTTATAATTTTACTTATAATGGTACTGGCTTGCATCACCACTTAACTAAAATATTTTGATGTTTATTCACATTTTTAATGGTTATTATTGAATTATTGTTCTTGAAAGTAAAATAAAAACATTTTAAGAGGCTAAATTGTAATCCCTTTAATTTGTGTTTATTTCTTAAAACAATTTTCCCATTTAAATACAATGATTGAAATGCACAACTCACTAATAAACCAATAATTGAAATGAACCACATTAGTCTTCTTAGAAGGATATCAAGTTGAAGTGGCTTGGGCTTGGATGGCCTGATTAAAAATGGTAACACAATCAGAGCAAATATTGGATTGTTTTCACAGATGATAAAGTTGTATTTAGTCCTCAGAACAACATCCATTTCCTGACCACGAGACCAACCTCTTATGCAGCGAGAAGAATTGTTTCAAGCATTGTGGTTTGAATCTGGCAGTTAGACAAACATTTGGGATCCTCGTGTCTGTGGGTGTTAGAGGTCAACCTAATTAGCTTGGATTGTAGTCTGCAATGCTACAGGGGATCATTCTGCTCAAATGTCTTTTTATGGATCCTGATGAGAAGTCTTAACTATTCTGTGCAATACAAAATTCTGTTGTTTTACTGGAAGAAGCTGTTTGCCTCTAAGACAGACAGATGAACTTGGTGTCCTTTAGTTTCTTAATGGCTGTTCTGAAAAGTCTTTTACTGTGTGAATTATAGAGCTGTCTCCAACTTGTGAAAAGTATAAGCTTCACACCTGTTGTTAGGTGGGCTGGGTCGACCCTCTGTCCACTCTGCAATAAAGACTATAGCCGATGGCAAAATGTAGGTCTACGTGTGTCTGCTGTCTTTAACCACACTTAGGTTTCAATGTTGTAAGAGAAATTACATGAAAAAAGAGAAATACTTGACTTTATGATGAGGACCTGATCTCTACACATTTGTGTTTTGGGTACGTAATATTTTGAATCTGTCCAAGCTTAAAGAAGAAAGTTTACTAGAGTTTCAGTTGTATTAGGAATAAAGTGGAAAATGATTTTTTTGTAAAAAAAAAAATCAGGCTTGAATTGGTGGTTCTAACGTCTGGAAATGACAAAAATAGCCCCCCTAGAAATAAGTAAAAACTCAAATAAAAATGTCGTAAAGTAAGCCAAAAGTGGTGTAATAAAATAGTTCTATCATTTTAAGCAAAAAATTCTAGCTTATTTTGCTGTTGAAAAACTTTCTAGGTAAGATTAAAAGACATTAAATAAGACATTTGTTCTTGAATCAATTGTCCTTTTCTTTTCTTAAGATTCAGTTTTTGCAGTGAATGATTGGAAAAATCCCTTTAAATTTAATCCACATTTCCTAAAACCCTGCTGCTTTAATATTTTGTATAACCAATGTGGGGTTTGGGGCCAGGTTTAGTTTTGTTTCTGTTTTACCTTTGTTTTCACCTTCCTCTCGTTTCAGGTGAGTTGATTTCGTTCTTTTTCCACCTGTTCTCCTCCCTCTGATTATCTTGTTTCTGTTTATAAGCTGCGTATTCCCCTTCACTTGTTGCCAGATTGTCTTGTGTGCTTTCTCGAGTACCACAAGCCTTTTAACCTCTTTGAATTTAATACATAACAAAAGAAATAAAAGAATAAACAATATTCTTTTGCAAACATTCTGCTTTTGCATTCGTGTCCACACCCAGATCCTGAAAACCAAACCCCAAACAAGTGGTCGGCAACCTGGGGCACGCATCCCACAGCTGGCATACGGAAGGAAAGACAGTGGCACGTGGGGGTGTGACAGCAATAAGCACTTGATCTGTCATCTGTTTGTATCTTTTGGATTTGAGAAAAAAAATTGGTTTAAATGACAATCTCTTTTCACAATGAGCTTTTCCCCCTATGAGATCAAGCAATTACTGTGACCCTGCCCAGTTATTCAAATACTGCCCCTTTTTTCACTGAACTTTATTGTTTCACACAATGTACATTGCTTTTCACATCAACCTTCATGAACGGGAAATTTAAACTAATGCACACTGTGAGGGGACAAGAAAAAACAGAGTTTATCGCGATGCAACTCAAACGTTCTAATAATCCCCCCGTGTTGCAGGTGAGATGACGGGTGGGCTGATATGAGCACGTGTCTGTAGATGGAACGTGAGCGCGCGTGTGTGGGAACAGCGTGAAGCTGATCCGCGAGCTCTTGAACACGTTTATGACTGCACAGCTTTTTTTTTTTTTTTTTGGATCATGTTTTTGGCATCGCAGCAACATTTAAGAAGTTATGAGTTCAGTTTGTTGAATAATAACCAGGCAAGGTTAGATTATACCCAGACTTTTCTTTTGTTCTGCCAAATATCAATATGAAACGGGAACAAGTTTTAAAATGAATACTGCAGCTGATCACCACTCCATTTACTGGGGGTGAAAAAGAAAGTCCAAAAGCAGAAAATGTTTACATGCAACTAAAGCACCATCACAGAGTTAACTTACACTTAGTTGCTCAGGTCCTGTCTCACAATGTAACAAAGATGAAAAAGATTAAAGCATGCACTTGTTTTTCATGGGTGTCAAGTTCTTAAAATTTTGATGGTATTTTGTTCTGACTTATCTAATTCTTTTGCTGTATGTATGACACACCACAAATGCAGTAGTTGTAGCACTATTCCAACTTTGTCCTATTTTCCTTTTGCAATATTGCTATAAAAACACTTTTTAAGTTAATTCCAAAATGTGTTTAAAAAAAAAACTATTTTCTGCTATTTACATTTTTTCTATATATATTGGAAATGTTTTTGTATTTCTTTGTATTAGAGTTCACATCATAGTTGGCTAGATGTAGGACTGTCTCGCAGGATATCTGGGTTCGCTAATCAAGTCGGGCAATGAGCTGTGGGTTCTTGGACAAGACCCTTCACGCTGCTGCCCAGCTGGATCTCCCTGCACCTTAAAAACACAGGGTTGTGTCAGATAGGGGATCTGGCGTAAAAACTCTGCCAAACCACTTGTGCAAATCAGTGAAAGCTGATTTTGCTGTGGTGACCCCTAATGGGATACACCAAAAAGTGAACAACAACTGCAAAAGTTTGCGTTTTAGTTGGTGATAATACAGTTGTTAAGGAGATAATTTTGAATTGGCACCTGAGATTAACATAAACACTGCTGTTTAAAATGTTTACAAATTTTAATGAAGTTTATTGGTCACGTAGAATTCTGTTTATCTACTAATTAAGATCTAGATCTAAATGTTGACTCATTAAAATTGGAATCATTTAACATATTAGATTAAACATTCCTGTTATCCATTTATAATTGCCCAATGGACATGACTGACCAGCATCCTCCTCTCTCATTTACCTGGCTTCCCTTTGAACTAATCTCGTCCTGCAGGACTATCTCACTGTTGTGGAGGGCCACAGCCTGAAATTAGCACCAGACCTTTTGCCAAGTCTAACTAAGTTGTTATTACTGGGGGAAAAAAAGCCTATGAGTTGTTTAACTCTTTTGAAGTGTGTCGTACTTAAATAGCAGCGCCCCTTAACCTTGTTCAGCCTTTCAGCTTTGGTTTTGTGTGTGCGTGTGTTTTGTGTGTGTGTGTGTAGAATTTACCGTTTCCATTCGGCTGGCCAATCTTTAAAGTTGCTCACTGGTCTGTTTGCAGCCAGGGGGTGAGGCATAGCATTAAGTACTTTCAAATAGGACCAAACTAAGCCTATATGCAAACAAAACCCAGGGAATTAGGGGAACTAAGCTGGCCTGTTCACAGTAACTCCTCAGCCAACTCTGAACCACAGAGGAGGACAGAGGGAAGCAGAGAAGGGAGACGGGCACTTCTCTCAGTTCTCATGAATGGCCTGCTCTTTTAATTGTGTTGAACAAAACAACAGTGGCTAAGTAATGGGGTTTTAAAGCGAAGCACATTTGGATGGATTGTGTAACACCCTGTGTGGGTGTGAGGCAGGGAGCAGCGAGGCAGAGAGACACGAAGGGCGAGTGGGCGACATTGTGAGGCGGTAACAAAAGGCAGAAGCTGGCAAACGGAGGCATGCATCGTAAAGCCTGGATTCAAACTGGCCGGCTAATTACTGACATGCATTGTCAAGGAGGAGTAAACACAACAAAAACAGGATAAAGATTAATTTTACACCTCATCCTTCTCACTGTCAGACGAAGAAATAAATCCTGTAAATTAAAAACAGAAGAAGACGAAGAAGAAGCTATGGAGAGTGCAACAACACAAAGCAGTGCTTGTGAAGCATGAGTTTTTTTTGTCAATCCTGGTTCTTAAATGCATCCTCTGTACTCTTTATGTACCTCCGTTAAAGAGTTAGCACAGAGCAATGTTTACGAAACCACTAGAAGGAATTAAATAGGCTGCGAGTACTCTTACAGGTGCTGACACTCTTCGTATTTTTAGGTTGGTTATAAAAGAAACAGGAGCTTTGAAGGTTGCACAGGTGGTTAGAGTCATGAAGGCTGTAGTTAGGAAAGCCAGAGGCCTCGCTCTTGAGTGGGTTGTAATGCGATAATATCTTGTGGAATAATTTACAAAGGGAAAAAATGGAGGCGGAGAAAAAAAAAGTAGGCAGAAGCGCTAGAATTATTAATACTGGTGTTTTAGTGGAAAAACGCTAACATCTACTGACATGTTTGTTCTTCATCCAGCTCTTTTAGACTTTGGTCTGCCATTTTCCTCATTCTAACCCCTTCTGTTGTATTTTGACAAGTGTTTAAAAAAATCTTTTGTTATTCCCAAACCATGCCAGGCTGGTTTTCTTCCTCCCTCTGCGTTTTTTTTTTTTTTTTTTTGTGTAACACGGAGGTTTCACAAGCGTACGCCGGCGATTTAGAGATGAAAGGGATGGAATCATCCTGATTCCTGCCCTGCCACTGAGCTGCTCAAACTCCCTGACAAATCTGTCAGACTCCATTTTGGCTCCAGCTGCCAGAGTAAACTTGCTCTGCCATTTACAATCAACAAGAGGCATTGTAAAGTCCCACTCTAGCCTGTGTCAGAAGCCTCCGACTACTCTCCTTTTCAGAAATATTTAACTACATTTTGTGCTCCCTTTTTTGTCTTCTTTGGTTTTTGTTCTCTTCTTCTCATTTGTTTTTATCTTTGCTAAAGGAATAACCATCATGAGTCAGCTACAAAATCTTCACATTAATCTAAAATGTCATTATATGCTGACAAAGTTTAGTGTTTGTGTATTTCATTTTGTCACATTTTATTATTAACTTCAAACGTGCCTTTGCTCATTGGTGAAGTTGTTTGTTTTTTTTAATAAGCTTGTGAACTACATTGAAAGCAATAGCCTTTAAAGACCCATTATAATGTGATCTTTTAAATATGATTACACCATTTTCTGCCAAAAATGTTACAAAATGCAACTAATTTGATCAGAAATTTGCCTCTAAGTTAATGGTGCAGAGCAATTCCGTCCCCTCTTCCCATCCTCATTGCTAAGAGCTCTCCACATATGTGCTCTACCGCTAGCTTCCTGCCCCTCACATCCCAACTTAATATTACTGAAGCAAGTGGTGAGCAATATTGGAGCCATCCAGCTTTACAGTTTTGAGCCAGATGCAGCTCAAATGAGGAAAATGAGGTGAGATCAATTTGTCTGCATGTGGATGCATCAGAATGGAGCGGAACAGGGAGCTTGTGGCTCGCTCATCATACTGTTTATGTCACAAATACGCTCTTATTCAAAGTGCATTTTATTTTATCTGCTTCTGATTTACAACAATTTGAATAATGAATTATTCAGAAATATACCTCTTTAAGATCATATATTAATTTATGTTTTTTATCATAAGAAAGATCTAAAAGGAACATTTTAAAAACACAGAAAGTACAGTTTTAATTGAAGTGAGTGTCTAAAGTGTTGGAATTGCATTAAAAGTTTTTGTGGACACGTGAATCACTGAGGAAGAGGAGAAGGATCAGCTAAATGGTTTACAATTGAAATGTTTTTTTTTGGTAAATATTGAATTATTTTTTTTTGTCTCACTTTAATATATTTTTTCATGCTTTTAATTTTGTGATATTTTTTTCTTATCTTTGCAAATATTTCTCTGCAAGTTTTTTTTTCTTTTTCCGCTCCTGGAGCTCCTGCAGTGTGTTTGTTTGAAGACCTGAGGAGGACCACGGACAGAGCACAAGCATGAGAGAGTAGGAAGATGCTTGGTTTTTCTCTGGTAGTGGTACTCCTGGTGTGAGAGAGGAAGCCTCTCTGGCTGAGCTTTTCATGTGGGGATACTCGGGGGAGAATCGAAGAAAGAGATGTACAAAGGTGAGCTGGTGCTATAAGATGTTTATTAGCCAGCTTTAGAGCTTTGACCCAGCTTTTCACTGGCCTTTGATAGAGTGGTAGCTGTTATTTAACTTAATTAAGCTGCGGTTAATACATTTGCAGTTGTTTTTTGTTTTGTTTTTTCCCAGAATTTGCAAAATATGAGGATTTGTCTAACTGTGACGGACACATTACAAATCCCCATTTTGCCCTCTGACCTTTGCTTTATTGATCTAACAGCTGGTTTTGGTACATCTACCTAATAAATTCATCTTAATTCTCATTCCTGAAGTAATAGCTTCCCTCTGGAATGACGACAGAGTTGTTTGTTTTGGTCATCTACAACAAGCCCCCCAGCTTTCTTCAGCTTGAAATGAAAATATCATTTAAATAACTTTATAATGCCAGAACATAAAGAACAAATTCCTTAGCCGTTCATTCTGCCGTGCTCCGCCATAAGCCTGGCGAGTCTCAGCATGGCCCGGCTCAGCGCCGTATGAATCGGTGCGTCCACAATCACTGTGCCGGTATGTTAATTTTCGAGTCAAAGGGGCAGCTCCCTTTTCATCACGGCAGCGGCTGTGGAATATTCAGCGCTGCAGATGTTCATGAATAATGTCTGTGGCCAAACCCCTGGCTGAGGCTGGGGGGGGAGGAATAGAGGGATGAGTAAGAGGAGGAGGAGGAGGGAGGCAGTGAGGCCAGATGAATTACACGTAGGGGGGATCTGACAGGCGGCGTGAAGCTTTGTGATCATTCCAAAGTTCTAATAATCTCTCTCACCTTCTCCATCTCCCCAGTAATGAAAGAGAATAGGTGATTGCACCCCGGGCTATGTTCCTCGCGTAATGACTCCTCCAAAGGCACAGAGCCGCTAAGGAAAAATGAACTTTGAATGAGTGGCGAATTGGCTCTGACAGAGTGATAGACCGTGACACAGATTCTGTAGAAAAACAGACGTAGTGCTAATTGATTATCAATATTTTAAGCAAAGTGATGAAAATAAGCATTAAGAGATGATAAAGAGGGGGGAAGACGAGGGAGTGCTCCGGCCTACCTTGAACAGTAGCTGGTATTTGTCCAAATCCCCTCGTTCTTCTCTCCCCACCGCGACAGTCAGGCAGAGCTTCAACACCCCCCCCCACCCCCCCCCACTGGCAACAGCCTCCTCATTCACGACATCAAAACTCACACGTGTGTGTGTTCATGGTTAAGTATGTTCTGATTTTGTAATCCTTTTGTTTAAGTAATTTTGTAATTTTCTCCTTGACTTTCAACAGAATCTTATAAAACCACTATTTGACCCTTTGGCACTGAAAGTGTAATAGCTTATAATAGCTTTTTTTTTGTCTCAAGAAAGGTTGACACCCCTGAGTTAACTTTATCGGAACAAATCTTTACAGAAATCTTTATGTAGAATCAAATTAACACCCAAGCCACCAAGTGTCTCGTCCATTAAAAATTCCACTCCAATCATCTTTTGATCTTTTGTAAAAATGTTCCTAGAGGTCTTTTGATTATGATTATGCTGGTTTTTTTGGCAAAAAAAAAAAAAAAAAACTGTTGTTTTCTTGGATATAGTTTCTGCAGAGCAGCAGGAGTTAATCAGAAATTAATTGAGCAAGCCTGCTCTCCCTTCCCATCATCCCTCTGTTTGTACTGTTTTCTGCTAGCTTACAGCCCCTGACAAACACTACCTAGCATTACTGGTGCAACTAAAACAACTAGGAACATTGGAGCTATCCAGTCGTGCAATTTTGAGCCAGATGCAGCTCAGATGAGAAAAACGAGACATACATGGATATATTTTTCTGCAAGTGAATGCATCTGAATGGAGCAGAGCATGCCGCCTGTGGTGTGCTGTTTTAGGTTCTATGTCACTCTGACGAGAATTTGTTAATGGCATTTCTTTGACAATGATTTGAATGAAGAAATGCTCAGAAATGCTATTTTAAACGTAATCTTCTTTACATATTTCTCTCCATCAGGAGAAAATCACCACAAGAACATGTTAAAAATGATTTGACATTCAGACACTTACATAAGCTCAATGTTCCACTAGCTTCTGGACCACCAAGTTTGCGTGACGGTTCGTCAGTGTGTATTTGTTCCTGTAATGTTGTCAGTTGTTCTCAGCCCCGCCGACGCTGCCCCGGTCTCTGCACTTCTGCCTTTCTTTTCTAAGTGGCTGCCCTTTTGAACCTCCTTGTGCCGGCACTGCGATTAGCGGCTCCAGTTTACCTTTCATGTGCGGGGGTCCTGATAGATTTAGTCCCATTTAGCCCCCTTTTTGCAACTAGCAACGTCCCAGCTACATGTATGGAACACACACTCAGCGGTGTGCCATTACAATGGCATCCAACAGGCTTTCAGCGGGGGAACCAGAGCCTTTGTCCCCAATATAACAGCTTGTTCAAGTGTATTCAAGAAAGTAAAAGAAAATTATAAAAGCAAAAACCAAGTGCACACTCACTCCAGATATTGTTGCAAAGCAATTTCTAAAACCACTTTAGTCATAGTTTAGAAGAAAAATCACTTCAATAATAATATACTTTTTTTTATTTTGAGTTGATAAGGTGTAACATAAAAATGTAAAAGCCTTTCAAGGACCCGTGTAAGGTAGAAATTGACAAAATTTTAGTGTGCTTACAAACAAATTCAATTTAAAACATTGAGTTATTAGTGTTGCACTTTCATGTTGACTATTTCACCCAAAAAACCTTTTTCAACCCTTGTGTAATCAATTAAACAACCCAACAATTTTAGAAACATAAGATCAAAGGTTAAAAGCTAAAGAAATACAAAATAAACTTGAAAGCAAGTTATTGAAAAAATAGAGAACATTGTAAAATGCAAGATGTAAAGGAGTAAGCAAAAAAAGATGAAAAAAGAGACACTGGCATGTAGCGAGGTTGAAGCCAAGGGTGAGATGTCATTCAGAGGCCCCAGGATGCTTAATATTTTACCATGTGATCCTTGCATTATGGATTTGGTTTGATTGCCCTCTCAAGACCTTTGTGATACACACTCACGGATGTTAGTGAAGTTCTTACAACTGAATTGTAGAGTTAATTTCAAAAGGCACATTCACGCTCTTCATAATTGAAATTCATATTTAGGGGAAAACATAGTGAAGTTTTTTCTATTTGCATCATTACATGAATATACAATTTTTATATGTATCTAACTATTTTTGGGTTTTTTTATGTTTGAGTCAATGGCAAGTCCTGTATTGCTGTGTGGTTCCTTTAAATCCCTCTGGTTGCTCAGTCTTCATAATTTTGACTCTGCGACCCAGGACTTGTTTGTCTCTTGGGGAGGGGTGTAGGTGCAGAATTATTTTACCCTCAGCTCTAAAATCTTACAATGGGTGTGAACTTCTCACGAGGGGATCTTTACCTGGTTCATCTCTTGCTTGCTTGATCCAAGTGAAACCGGATCTTAATCCGACTTCCGGCCCACATTTTTTTGCAAAAGGCTAAAAAATAACTCCTAGTTTCCTTTTGACCAGAGAACTAGTTGATCATTGGTCTCAATGTTTTAATAACGAATATTGAAAACGAGTTTTAAGATCTCACTAAAAAACTTGCATAATTTCTATCAAAATTCTGACATAAAATATAATAAAAGTGAGAAATGATGGTGACAAGTGCCTCTCTTAGGGATCAAATATATTAGAATAGCCTTTAACATCTAAAAGAGGTTCTTGATACAATGAGATTTTCAATTATATCAACGCTTTTCTTATAAGTAAATTTTGCAAAAAAATCCCTTTAGAATATTTTTAAAAGATACATATCTCAAATCTCAAGTACTGTCCTATAAATGAAACCGAGATCATCAAAAGTTACATTTTAAAATTGGGGGCTGCTTTGAAATTGAACAAAACAAAAGCTTTAAATTTAGCATTAGTAATAACAGTTGCATTTCTTTAGACACTGAGCTCAAAGAGGTTCAGTGAATCTGTGTTAAACTCAGATTGGCGTATCATTCAGTTACAGCTGAGCACCAGCAGTAGCATCTTCATTCATTTAGGCAGTAATTTCACTCTGAAGCATCAATTACATCTCAGCATTAGTGAACCTAATTGATGCAACCAACCCCCAACATCACAAAATACTCCTGAAACATAAGAGAGCTCTTCATGGGGTAACAAATGAATAATATATTAATTTTGTAAGATATATCTGTCTAATTGCTTAGTTTGTGAATATTTCATGGGTGTCATTAATTCAGCTTTATGACAGAAAAAAATTCAGACGGTGATAAGGATAAATGAAGTGTCCTGCCTTAATGAATTCTGCCTTTCACTGAAGGAATAACCTTTAGTTTTGATGATATGATTACATTTTTTAAATAACATTTTTAGACTTTTATGAGTAACTTTACTATGTCAATCAAAATGTCTTTGTCAACTTTTTGGTATTAGTTGGTTTAATTTGATTTTTAAAAAACTGTGTGCAAAATATTTAAATTATTAAACTTTTTGCTCATGTATTTTAAATATCTCAAGTTGAGAATTTTAATAGAATTGTTTGCAGATCAGTTGGAAGATGCATGTAAATAAACAGAGTTGCATGGTCTGGATGCTATCTCCAGCTGGTGCTGTCTGTGCATTGTGCCACCCAGTGGTTCCTGAGGGTATTGTATCTGCCCTTGATCCATTTAACCTCTACCTGCTGGAGGTGGAGGATCACACCAGGCCAGCTGACAGAAGCCCTAATTCTTTTACAAGAAGTACTTTTTTGTCCCTTTAGAGACAATAAAGCAAGCAGGGTTTAACGTGTCTTAGTCAGCATCCTTGGCTTAGTATGTGCTGATGGAGGAAATTAAGATAGAATTACAAGTATTATGAATATTTCAGTTTATATTTAAAAAACATTTCAACTTTGGAAATAAATAGGAGCAGAAATGGCCACATTGAGGTATTCTCTGTCACTTGGAGCAAAAGTTTTTGGTCGCTTCCTAGAACTAAAAGGAGTTGCAGTTCTGGATTAGCCTATATTACTATCCATCAAATTTACTGCTATTGCTAAGGCCCTTTTTTCTGTGAGTACATGTTTTCAAGAAGTTTTTACTTTTACACATCAACAGTCCTTTCCTGTCCGTCTGTGCCTGTTGTGCCTTCATTAGTGTCTAATCAGGTTGTCCAAACCGCCCATTTGCTCCTTTAGCTTCTTAATAATTAGCAAATTAAAGTTTTTTGTTTGTCTGTCACTCATCCCAACTGTTTTATTTATTTGTTTTCGTGGTCGTAGCCACCTCCCCCCCGATATCCCGTGCCGGTTAGAGGCCCAGCTGCCGAGCTTCACTGTAAAGTGGCCGAGTGATTGGAGGGGACAGCTTTCCAATGGCGCCGCGCTGCCTCTAATATTCTGTTTGTCGTTGGGTGTGAGGCTGATTTATCACGCCTCCTCTCCCGCTGACATTCAGATTCACTTTGATTGGCAGCTGGACAGCGTGACAGCCAGCACCAACAGGCACTGCAAGCGTCACCCCAGCTTCCGCACATGCATTGTGTCACGCAGTCAAATTTGATGCTTTTCAGAGTGAACGTCCTCATTTTCCGGGTATGTAGAATTGCATACTCACCCATAAACAGGTCTGGGTGGGGAACTAATTAATTAAACTGTGTGCCTTTGGCCAGTTTTCTATTTTCTTTCTCTATTACCCTCTGAACAATATAACAGCTTTTCTCACTTGAAATACTTACTGTACCCAGCCTTAGGCTTGAGCTGCTGCACTTTCACATTGACTACACCCCCCCCCCCCCCCCCCCATCCCTCTTTAATAACTCTATAACTCACCTCAGCCTTAGATTTAATTGCTTATCTGTGTGTAAATGTATTAACCCTCTGCTGTATCTGTTTTGCTGCCGTCCCGGGGGCCTGACAAGTCTCTGTGACTGCCGTGCCTTACATCCAATGAATAGTCCTTCTCTGAGCAGTAATAGGGAATCAGCATCGTAGCAGCAAGCATTGGCGGCGTGTAAGAGATAAATCAGATTGGGGGTCTTGCTTTGCCAGTTTATTGAATCTAAATTGCGTGCGCGCTTGGCCCCCGCCGGCCCTACACAGCCCATCCATCTCCCGGCTGATAATGGAGCGGGCCCGATTCCACCTGGTGGGAGCATTATTACATTTCCCCTCTAACGAGACCCGGCTAATCCTGCCAAGGGAGGAGGACAGGAGGAGAAAGAAGAGAGGAGGAAAGAGAATAGGTAGAGAGAAAAGAGGAGTGAAATGTTGGTGGATGAAGAGACGAGAAGAAGGGAGGATCGGAGCGATAAAAAGGAGATTCAGTGAGGAAAAAAAAAATGATCCATACTGGCAGCCTGTCTCTACCTCCCACTCTCCCTCTTTTTTTCCCCTCCTCATTTTCACTTTTCCTCCTCTATGTTGTTGCCCATAAAACATCTTCCAGCACCATCAGAGCTACATGGCCCCTGGGCCCCTGAGCTGCAATTACACTCATAATCACAATGCGATTTCACTGACACTCTCTGCCCCTTCCTTCTGCCATCCCTCCACCCCTGAAGCCAAGACGGAACGAAGTCTAAATGAAGTGAAAGGCTTCTCCTCTCACCAGCACACGGCCGTCTATTACCCACTTTAATAAAAGTCCATCACAAATTATCTTACAATGAGCTGGAGTCACCAGACTGCCAAGAAACCTTCTTTGAAACAGTGTCATTAGCTCACAGACGCATCCTGGTGGTTGTTGAATCACTTCATCTGCTTTTTAAGCCTTCATATTAACAGGCTCTTCATGAAGGTTAACCAAATGGCTCAGTACATTTTTTAAAAAGTTATTTATTTATTTTTTTTGTCAAACATGGCTCCTTATTGATTTAATTAAATCATATCCCTGGACTCGGTGCTCAGGCCCACTTTCATTGTTTTGAGGGGGCAGAAGCCCCGTGAGGCAGCACACTGATGAGAGATGGATAAACAGTTTGATTTGCTGCTATCGCCCCCAGGCAAAGTGTACTGGAGAGATGAGCAAGAGAAGGAAGAGAAAGCATGAAAAAAACAAGGAGGGGTGGAATAGGGCAAAATAGAGAAAGAGCAGCAAGTGCCGGGGATGAGAGAACCTGTTGGGGGAGGGATGAAAGGATAGAGGAAGAGGATAAACATGCAAAGAAAAAGAAGCGACAAATCACTCCTGTTGTTTGTGCACCCTCTTTTTTTGTTTTTAGTGCATGCAGACAGTGTTTTCTCTCTCATTTTCACTTGTTTTGTTTGTTTCCCCTGCTGTCTTAGCTCTTTCTTTTATTCTACATGGCCCCCATCTATCTGCCTGTCTCCCTTTTCCTCACACCCCCCCTCAGCTACATCATACCTACAATTCCGCTCCGTCTTCTCGCTGCCTCTCGCTAGCCCCGAGCAAAAAGTGAACTCTAAAGCGTACACGCCGAGGCACACACGGGGTACCCAGACAGGTGTTTACACATAAATGTTCACCTGTGCATACAAAGCAGGAAAAAAAAAACATGTTTGCAAAGACAAGCCTCTGATTTAGTGGCACAAGCTATACACGGTGTATTTTAACAAAAACTCACCAGACAATAACAGTTTCATGATGTATCTACTCTCATTCTTTCTGCAGTATTTAGGAAGTTTCCCCTTATTAACCCTTTAACACGTGACACTTAAACTCAAAATCTTTAACATATTTTAACTTTTCAACACAATCAACGTAATTCATTTTCCGCTTCAGAATCTACTGGAATTACAAACTTGATCGTGTTAACGGTTGAAAAGTTACAGTAAATCAAAGAACAAACACTGGAGCCCCGTTGTTAAAGTTGAAAAATTGAGCTCATTTTGTGCATTTCAGCGTGGTCACAAAAAGATGAGACGAAAAGGAAGTGTATCCAAAGACAAAGATGTTTTTATTTTTTTTATGCAGACATTAAAAAGTAACCAACCCTAAATGAGAAGTTTATTGAGAGTAAAAGTGTATGTAGACGAGAGTGGTGCAAACCCCATTTGCACTCCCACAGCTTTGCCCTAACACAAACACCCTGCGAGCGCTCACAAACACTAACACCCACTTCTAGATTGCGTTAACCACAACAGTTCAGAACTCTACTTCTCTTCCTCCCCCTTCTGTCTCTACTTCTCCCTTTCAAGCCTCCTTCCCACCTTTTTTTTTTCCTCAAAGTTTAAACTCATTAAGTGTAATGATATTGGAGACTCAATTTTACATAGCTCACTCATCAACCAAGTGAGATAGCAATAAAGGCAAATGGCTCCGCCGAGGACCCTAACGCTGCGAAATAAATGATGCGCCGCAACGGAAATGTAATTAATTTAGAGGCAGTATTGATAGTCCTGCCATACACGGCATTATATTTTTTAATGTGGCTTAAAGTCTTGATTATTCAGGGGGTAAGGTATGGGTGGGGGGAGCTGAGACAACACAGTTCATGACAAGACACGCTTAAGATGCCCTGACGAGTGTTTACTCCCGCTACCTCGCTTTCTCTTAAGCTTTTCATTATGCCAAGACGATAAACACCTCTCAGGAAGAAACGCTGACTTAACAGGAGTATGAAGGAGAAGCAGAAAAAGATGCTGCCTGGTACAGAGGAGAGGATGAGGCACACGTGTTCTTTTTTTTTGCATTTGTAACTTAGTGTTTATATAATAAGAATTCAATAGATATTTTACTTTGTGCTATTTCATAACTCTATTTTTTTTCAAATTGTTGCTTTAAAAAGAAGAAAATATTAACAGCAGTAATTGTTATGCAAAGTTGACTGTAGATACTTAAACATATCCTAAAAATGTTAATAAGGTTGCCTAAAGTCATATTTTAAAGTACATTTCTTTTTCTTTAACTATAGTTTCTGGTCTTTGTCTTTCAGCAAAGACAGATGAAGTTCTGAAGGCCAAAGTTGCCCAGAGAGAGGAAGAAGCCCGAAAGAAGATTGAGGAAGGTAAGTGAACGATGGTTTAAGGATCCAGTTTGTACATGAGAACATGTTCATCACAGCAGCTCTTACGGGTGGATACGGACTGCCTGATGATGAAAAAATTGGCAAACATGTACAGTGGCCTGCATAAAATATCAAAGTTGTAGATCACTCAGTTAGTCTACATCTTTACGGTTATACACTCACTGTAAACTGTAAACAATATTTTGTTGACAACTTCATAACTTTTATACTGGAACATAAAGTCCAAGTCAAATCATGAGTTGTTGATGTTAAAGTCCAAGTCAAGTCACAAGGTCATGCATGATGTTAAAGTCCAAGTCCAGCCATGAGTCACTGCTGTTGAAGTCCAAGTCAAGTCTAAAGTCGTCAAATTCACGACTCGAGTCAAAGTCATGTGACTCGAATCCACACCTCTGTTCCGTAAAGAGTAAAATGTTCTTGCACATATTTTTCACGAGGTGGTGTGGGTGACAGGTCGTAGCAAACACTTATATAACATCAAAGGGTAAGTAAAGGTTATGTATGCAGATACAGACACATCGTACAGATTTGTCCTTTTTTTTTAACCCCCTCCAAGAAAAGGTGTCTGCCTCTTGCACGCAGCTGGGCGGTTAAAATTTAGAAAATTAGATTACTTAAAGCGTAATTTGTGTGGGTGTCCTGCAAGAGTTTACGTTTCACCCTCACATCCCGTGCGTGCGGGATTTGCGTATGGTCGGTAAGGACCAAGTGCGCGCACCTTACAAACAACTTGAGTCCCAAATGACAGCATCACCTGTACATCATAAATAAGTGTAACTTGCATCATCCCTATAACACACACATGACAATTACACGTGCCATTTTTATGACGTCCCTTAAGGTGGCCGCACAAGCCTCAAGAGAACTCCAAAACATACCTGTGCTCTTCTGTGCTATTTTATGGGATCAAGATGACCTCACCTTTACATTAATGTCTGATCCCTCCTGGACAAAGGTGGATAAAGGTGGACAGGATTTTATGCCTGCCACAGACAGCAGTGAAGATATAAAAATCTTTGAATCTAAAAAAATCAGTGCGCTGTCTTGTGAGGTCCAGATGACCCCACCTTTAATATAAACATGCCTAAGATAGCACAAGGGTTACAATACAGCCACACCTGTGTAAGACCTTCTACGGGCCGGACAACCCATTGACCCAGAGCTACCCATACGGAGGATTGACTTGTACGAGTGCTTGTGACTGAGGCACCTGCATGACTGCAGGCTGCACAGTATCAATTGTGAAATGCTGCTACTAGAAAGTAACAATATGTATTTTCAATGTTGCATTTACTTCTCAAAAATGCACATATATCATTTGATTTAAATAGAAAAAAGGAACAAAAAAAAAAGCAGTTTCAGACTTCCATACAGCCTTAAGCATACAATCAAAACAACTAGATCGAAATTTGTCTAATTAAAATCAAGTATCTTTTGTTTCAAGCAACATCAGTAGAGTAAAGAGCAGGAACATAGAATATGCCCTTGTTTCTTGCATGAGATCATGGCTGCATGTTCCACTAATCTAATACATGTATGTTTGGAATAACAGTCCAATACCTTGTGCATGACATTTCCGCTACCAATGTTGCATCTTCACTTTGCATATTATGAACCCAGAGATGCTGATATTGCTCCATAGATTTTATTAAACAGGTATAATCTGCATAAAAATGCAGACAGAAAGGTAGGAATGTGCTTGGCATTGCAGACGATAAATCCAGCAGAAACACTCCACCACCACCACTAGCATTGGAAAGGCTTACACACACCCACCTACACACACACACACCGATTATCTTGATGCACATTCAAATAAAGTCAAGAGTAATTTGCAGTGGATATGCTAACAGTAATAAAAGTCCTTAGATAGAGTAATGACCTGGGTCCCTTGCTGACCAGAGCAAGATATAAATGAGAATATCAAATGCGCTGTTATCAGCTTGCTGTGTGTGTCTATATGCACCCTCACTATCACATGTTGTCACTTTATTTGTTTTAGCGTGTGTGTGTTGTTTTTTTTTTTTTTTTTGTCGCTTGCCTCTTTCTTTGTGTAACTTTTTGTGTTGGTGTGGATGATGTACGCCAGTGTGACCTTTAAAGTTAGCTGACCTTTTAGCCAAATGAAAGTCCAACCATCAGAAACTAATTAGCCTAGCATTTTTTTTATTTATTTTTTTTCTAGTCACCCAGTTCCAGAAAAATTGATTTCTTTCTCCTTTCTGTTTTACCGTGTTTTGTTTGGCCTCTTCACGGTTTATGTTAGTTTCAAATACATTTCTTGGTAAGTCTTGTTGACTTTTTGGCTTTTCACTTTAAGTTTTAACTTCATCAATATTATTATTGTTAATGCAAATGAATAAATTGGAACCATAATTAATCAAAAAAGTTATAAAAATTAAATTGTAATAGTTTTCCTTGTTGACTTTTTGCAGATTTTCATTTTCTGTTAAACTGTTCTAAATGTCAAAGTTGACAGTGAGCTAATATCTGTTTTCTGTATTCATTTTTTCTCAAAGCTCTGAACAAAAATCTTTAAGTTTGACTATTTAGTGCTTTTTCCTGATGACAGATAAAGTCATAACGGCACAGCAGAGGCCTAATGGTTTACCATAGTCTAATTATCAGAGGATAGTGGTGCAGTCATGAAAACACATCTCCAAGCAGAATCAGCTGCCTCCATGCTCTTCAGCCTTTTCCTCTGTTGCAGCTAACATGGAGGAGGTGAACCACCGCTGCTGCTAAACAGCGGAACGGCAGAGGTCTCCTTATTCTCTGCAGGGCCCTCTCTCAGGTCAACGCAATTGCAAAGTTTGCGCTTGAACCACTAAGTCAACAGAAACGAGAAAGCCTTTGAAAGGCAACGGAGGGCGAAGCGAAGAACACCACCTACACAGCCTCGTTCATAAATAGATCTATATCCCAGACAGGCAGCATGTTTGAGTTAGTTTAGCACTAATCGAAACCATGGAGATCTGATTCATGTGGATGCTGTGATATGCAAGCTATTATTGTAGCACACTGTGGCCACATACTGCAGAGCGCTGAGAGAGGAGAGGAGGGGTTATCAACAAGGTTTACTTAGAGAGAGGATCAATAACTGGCCCTGTGGTCCTCTGTTAACAAAGTAGTATCCGCTTTAAAAGGAGTGTTTGGCTCCCTGGTTAAAGGAAGCCAGATGAGGCTAGTGGTTGAAAAAGGAAACATATGATCCAAAACCTGTAAGAATAATAGAGGTGGAGGTTTCCATTGTTAGTTGGAAGGCTTGTTTATACTACTAGATCTTAGAATTCCTTCTTGTTTGCCTTGAGGGCCTTCAGCTAACACGGTGAGTCAAGCTGTAATGATGCAGACAGATTTGTGTTGACTGAACTATCAACTGGCACTTTACTGAAGGCTCCACAGTCCCTGTGAATGGATGCACTGCACGCAGAGCTGGACAGCCTTTGTACAATGAAAAGGAAAACTTTTTGGAAACTTTGCAAGGTTTTATGCACACTGACAAAATCGTTGCTGTGGCTCCCCTGCTAATAAAAGAAAACCCTCAATAGTCATGGAAGAAAACATGAAACTAACAAACTAGTAAAGAGTTGATGTTTACTCTAAATCAACCAAAAAAAAAAACTGACATTACTTTAAGTTGTTCAATTGAACTGTGCTGGAAAAACAAAATAGGCCTAAATTGAAATACTGGTTACAAAATTGTGCATTATTATTATGGTTTGTGTGTATAACTGACACAATTGAAACTCCATATTTTTGAGACATAGAGACTCCTTCGTTTGCCTGTTTATTATTGTTACTTTTTTTTCTTTTTGGAAGTTGAAGGCTCTTCTTCTGTTTCCTCACTGGATTTTTTTAGCACAAATAATATTTCTTTTTAACTTTTCTTCTATGGAGACTTCAATTTAGTTGTTGGCAACTTGGCACAGTCACTTTAAGAAAGTAGCAGATGTATTTTTGACACAAGACTGAGGGACTTGACATGCATAAGTATTGAGTCGATGTGACAAGGTTCTTAATGCAGTGAAAAATAAACACTCAAAAATAAGATGAGCAAGCCAGGAAACTTAAAGAATGAACTTTTTTTTTCCTATAAAAAACAAAGAAAGAATAATTTTTTTTCTGGGAGAGCTCATCGCTACCACTGCAACCCAGACTGTTCTCTATAAACTGGAAATAGTCCCCCCCTTATAAAGGCTTAGCCCCTCCCACAGGCCAGTTAACCAAACATGTCTTTGACACAACTGTTGAAGCTGGTCTTCAGGCGCTGTCTTGCAACCTGTGATGCTTCTTCGTCACAGTCGGATGTGATGGGGATAATCCTAAAATTTCCTAAAACTAAACTTCCTTCATAATCAGGTTATAAATAAAACAGACGTAATGTAGGTCCCGCCGACTATCACAGGGATTGTACCGGTCTGGGTGTGGTGACCTCTGCTCTAAAACATATTATGTGTCTGGAAATTTGTAATTGGCCAATGATGTTTTATTGTCTTTTTCTCACAATAAAATAAATACATGTTATCTAGAATTAACTTTTCCTGCAATTGTAATGGCCTGTTTTAAAAATAAAAATAACATAAAACTGCAGCAATATTTTCTGTGGATTGTGATATTACAAAAACAATCATGTCATGTGTAGCAAATGTTAGTTTTTAGTTTTTTTGGGGGTAATTTATTACCTATTTAACCAATTTATTACACTAATAAATGCCAAAAACATTCAAAATAATACATGTTGTGGAAATAAAAATGTGTTTATTGTAATAAAATGATGCTTATAGCAAAATAATAATATGAATGTTATGTTTAATTTTTTAAGCAGCTGTTGTAAAATAATCAAATCCTCGTTTTAGTCCTCTTTGAATGCATGGTAACCAAATGTTATAGTTGGATGAAGGCTTTAAAAAAAAAACTCCCACGTTCCCTTCTTGGTTGCACTCATTCTGTGAAATCTAAGCCTGGTGTGTCATTGATGATGCTCTGTCAGAATCTTTTCATTTGGGCATAAAAAAGTATGTATCCATGGACCAAAGACCAGCCTATAGCATGCAGATGATGTCTTACCCCCCACCTGAATCTGCTCTGTCCCAATTACCTCAAACCGCCACCAGATTGGGAGATCATATATTTTAATGAGACGTATAATAGCTCTTTAACCCGTATCATTAGGGAAATATAGTATATCTACCGTTTGCTCTTTGGGCTGTTAAACGAAGGACTGTTTCCCTAATTATGTGGTGTGTAGGACAGGTCACGGGTTGGGTGTGTACCAGTATGTGTGTGTGTCTGTATTCAGAAATTATATGACCATTAAATATTCAGCCACAAGCCTCCCTCCCCAGCCCCCTCCTCAACCCAGCAACCATTAACGCCTCATCACCGTTTAACTAGCACTGTTGTCAATCACCCCCGAGGTCCGGGCCAAAACAGAAAATGTCTAGATTTTCGGTTTCCTCTGAGACTGAGAGCGCACAACACTGCTCCCCAAGGGGGGCACCTTTTGTTGGGGAAAACTACAACTATAATTAGGACTCACACCAGCACTTGTTTGAAATAATATTTATCTGTTTGTCATGATTGAATGCTCTGCTAAACAAGAGTAGGCTCAAATTTCGCCTCCGTGTGCACATTGTAGCAGTGTGTGTGTGTGTGTGCCCGCAATAAATGATGTGATCCCTTTTCTAATTGAAAATAATAGCTAATCCATGGATAACAAGCTCTTGTATAATCCAAAGCCGTATCCCTTTAGTTCTGGCCTATCTCGGTTGTAATAAAAGACAGGAAATGAGAGGCAAGTGAGAGTGGTGGCTTGGACATTGACGCTCAATGTAATCTGCCTTGAAATCAAATTATTTGACCTGGAAAGCCTAACAATACAAAACTCCTGCCAGCCTGCTGTTAAATATTTAGCACATGCCTGTCATGAATACAAATGGGGCACAAATTAGAATCTACAGGCGCGTGACCCCCATATCACACCCAGGGAGCACGGGGCGCTGGCTCTGCTTTAAATGTTTTAATTACAAAGGCCACAGTGTGGCGTGCCACGTTACCTCATCGAGCGGCGCCGCTTGAAGGACAAGGGATGAAATTCAACCGCTGGTAAACACGAGCAATCCCATGTCCATGATCTAATCACATTAACTAAAACATGAGGTTTCTGGAGGAAGTGCCTGAATCCTACCAAGTTCTCATTACAGTTCCTCACTTAAGGTAGACACTGCTGTTTTTTTTTTTTTTTCCCCAACTTTCTGTTGGCTATATGATCTACGCTACGACTCCAGGGAGTCCCTTTATTGCTCTTGTGCACTCAACGCTGAAGAAAGATCTGTCTCAGTGATTTTGATGTAAGGAAATCTGGTTTGTAACGATCAGGTATTGATTAGTTGAGGTGGCCCCATCTCCTGTCGTTACTTCAGATAAATGGTCTTATTTGTTGTGTTATTATGTTCAACACAATCATGCCAGGAACAGTCAGAGGGAGTATTGAACCGACACTTCATTGGCTTCATGGTTTCTTTTTGTTCCAGGAATTAAAGGATCTTTTCCGCCAGTTCGACTCAGTGGAAAGTTGTCAAGAATGAACACTGCCAGTCAATTGAAGGATGTTTACTCAACCTTAATCTTCCAAAACAACTTTTCACATTAATGCGTGACTTTAGTCAAGCAACATCTGATTCAGTGTAGAGCAAGTGCCCTATATTCATCTTAACTGTTTTATTCTCTCCTTTCTTTCCCTCATTCATTCAGGTTTGTGGTTCCATCACATCGAAGTGATTAGTTATGCAGAGCTTGTAAGCACTGAATCAGAGTTCTGGTCCCCGGGGAAATAAATTTGGCAGAAAATCAGTGCGAGAAGATTTAATTATCACGAGGAGACCTTTTTTCCTTGTCTTGGCCCACTGAAGCCCAAACTCCTCTCCTCTCTTTCTCTCTTCCATGCCATGCTCAGCTCTGCAGTTTGCAGCCAAAGAAGCCCTGGCGTCCGCGCTGCACACCAACCCTCGCTTTGCTTTGCCTTCCCAATTTGGTTCATTGCATGGTGATAAGCCAAGCAATTACCGTTTTATTGATTTTTAATCACTGCAAATTTAAAAAAAAAAAAAAAAAAAAGTTCCCTCCCTCATAACTCTAACTTCCTGTTTTCATACCAGGGAGAGCTCCAAGGTGGCTCGGTGACCTCCTGTCGTAACTGCTGTTGGTCCCAGGAACCAGTCATAGCATGAGCTGAGTTCTGCTGACCCCGTTTGACCTTGTCGTCCCGGAGTAATGAAATGCTGATGGTGCCCGGTGTGGCTGTCACGTCCGTGGCTATGGAGCCTATAGCTTAATATTCCTCTAAAGATATCTGTGGAATAACATGTTTGACTTGATAGCAGCCGGGCTGTCTCTTGCTATAGGTTGGATTACAGAAAAATTGAGCGTGCACGTTTTTACACCAGGTCAAGCAGACAGATGATTGACAGCCCTTTTTTACGCTCTGTGATTGGTAATCGTTTTGGGTGACCCTTATCAATTAACCTGCTGACACTAAACCAATGTAGGCTCAGCAACTTCTCATCCAGTCAACAGATGTTTTTTTTTTTTTTTTAGTTTTTTTAATATCTGTCATTATGATTGTTTGTGATTTGTTTTATATTTAATGCTAATTCTTTTAGCCAGACACATTTTATTTTCATTTAATTACCGTAGTAGAAAGCTGAATGTGAGAATTTGGATGTACAAATTTGAATATTTTTTAGGATTCAGAAGGTGGATATTAGTAGATTTCAAAGCCTATTTTGGGAACGTGGTGTGCATGTGAAATGGGTTGTCCCCCACACACACACATACAGATGCATATCTGGACATGATCAAGCACAGCAGCGGTTTGCTGGGTGCAGTCTAACAGGGTGGTCAGGCGGCTGTGATTAGACACGCCCTCAGACTGCTGCAGGTCAAAGTGCTGGCATTTCTGGGTGGCTCTGGCCATGTGGTCGCCTCGGCAAGATTTGTCATTAGACATCAGAGGTCGCTTAGGAGTGTGTGTTTTAGTGAGGTGGCTGCATGCGCCAGTGTGTCTCCGCTTTAAAATGCTGGATGCTTGTAATGTAATCATAAAGGAGTCCATCTCCATTCGTTTCTTTGGCTTTAGGTTCATTTTATGGTCAAAAAAAAAGCTGTATTACTGCAAAATTGATTATAGAAAACTTAGCTGTCAATTTATTTAAACTGAAATATCACTGAAGAGATTTTTGTAATCCTACAAAGAAACTGGTTTATCATTTTGTATTCCCTTCTTTTACATTTAAATGTCATTTTAACTCATTTATTTCAAGTTTTGTGTTCTACTGCCTCTATTTCACATTAGAAAAGTAATGACCTATCATGTTCTTTAAACTGCACAAAAAGTCAAGGTCAACAAAGTATTTATATACATGAGAAAGTTACACTACATTCTAGGCTGACTAGGCTGAAAGTACTACTTATACCTTCCAGGTGAATAAAAGTATGTTCCATTTTGGGTCATCTTGCAATTCGATTACGATTCTCGAGGTAATGATTCGATTATAAAACCATTATCAATGCAGCTTTCAGTCATTATCTGAGTTTGTTGGAGGGAAAGAGATTTTAGCTGACAGTTTTCTGTTGTTAAATGAACAGTTATTGTGAAGTCTGATTCTGTAGCAAGTGAAATCCAAGGGTCACACAATAATGCTATTCTGTTGGCTTTCACAATTGCTGCCATGACTTCAGCTTTCGTCTCAGTATACAGTGCTAGGTTGACCGAGTCAGTGAAGAAGTTATGGAAGGGATGTTGTATCTCCACTCTAACATACAGTGCAACGTTTTGAAGCTCTCATTCTCCACCACAGTCCTTTAGTATAAAAGCTCTGATTGGCTTTCTTGTTCACTTTGCTTTGTCTGACAACAGTTAAAGTTTCTGTAGGATATCCATTATGGCTTTATGACTGTCAGAGGTTCTCGCAGCAGAACTTGTTAAAGCCACTCTCATGCCTGTAGCACTCAAACTGTTTCTAGTTTCTAACCTCCTCCTGATGTAATTTTGCAAATTTGCAGTGTTTCCTACATAATTAAACTTGCACACTGTGTAACTTTTATCCAAAACCAATTGGCTGTCAGCACTGAAGTCAGGCCGGTGATATGACACGATTTGCAAGGTCAGCTCTTTAAAAAATGTCTGAATGAAAAATACCCTGCATTTAGTTCTGCCAGTTATTTTCACTTTCATTGATATTAATTCTCTGATTATCAACTTTTTAAAATTCATAAAACGATTCAGAATCGTTCATTGATTGTTATCAATTAATCAAATGATTAATTTTTCCCCCAACTACTAGTTCACTGTATGCTTTAAAATCAATATTCATGCAAAAACTCTGTCAAATGTTTTCAATCACATAGTTAGTTTGTAATTGTAATTATTTTTACAGAATAATGTTTTGTTTATGATTTATGTTAATTTGCTAATGTAAAGCATTCAAAATTGGGACATTAATGCAGAAATGTTTTGTGTAACTGACCTAGATATAATAAAAACTGGAAAATTGTGACTAAAAGTAGAGCTGCTAATAGAAGCTGATCCGTTAGGAATGTCAGGACATTGCCTACCTGTTCCCTCAATAGGTAAATAAGGATTTTCATGTCCTTTAGATCATGAAAGAAACTTATTTGGAGGAAATCTTACCAATACAAATCTTATTAGTGGTGTTAATGTTTTATTCATTCCAGTTAGGATGAACAAAAGAAAGAAATGTTTCTCACAGTGCTGAGGTTATTAGTCTACAACTGAGGTCAGAGGAAGAGGAGGTGGGGGACAATTACCTAATTAATTACTAGTCCTGTACACATGCACGCACACACACACACAACCGTGACCTTTACTGATACAGTTTGCAGCCGACCGCATAAACAGGACTCACCCTGCCTCTCTGTCCCTTTCCCTATATTGCAAATACACACACACACACACACACACTCAGACACACAGAGCAGAGGCCGTCAGGAGCCAGCAGAGTTAAAGGGAAAATCAATTACAACTCAGCTAAAGGGAAAGAGTTGGTTACTTGATGGCTGCATGTCAAGACGACTGTAGGTCACAAAGTGTGCATGGCTTGTGTGCAGGGCGATGTTCGTGCATTAGTGTGTGTTCAAATCCAACCCCTCCCTGCCAGGATTCTGATTACATCATTTTCATTTTAAAGACCTTTCTCCAATTAAGTAATTAGCTGCTTGGTGTTTCTCTAATTATAGAGTTGTTCATAAAAGGGCTGCTGACCAGTCTGAGATCTAAAAAACCGAGGACAATGCACTTTTTTCTGCACACACACACACAGTCAACACAGACGTGCACAAACACACAGCCTGGTTCAAAATCAAGTTAATGCAGTCAAATGCTTGTTATTTCTGGTAAAGGGCAGGGCGGGACGCCGTATTTCTAATCACACTAAAACAGGGCTGTGCTTAATAAAGAAGTCTGTGAGTGTCACTGACAGGCCCACTCCTCCGCAGTGAATATATTTGGACTGAGAAATCAGTTTATCTTCATTTCCTAAAACTTTTTAGGTAATTGTTGCTCTTGCGGCCGTATCCTAAAGGCCTTAAAATGTCTGAAGCGAATGGGAAACAAAATACAATAATGTTAGGAATGCTGCCAATATCCATTTGAAGACGGTCAACACAGAAAGTGGCTGTGATCTTGAATATCTCACCACTCAGCCTGTGAAAGTGTCACTATTTAATGAGATTCTGTGATGTTGCCCAGACTCGGGACATCGGCTAACACTCGTACTACACTCTCTTTTTTTTTTTTCTTTTTTTTGCACACACACACAGATGGTGAGAGAAGCTCACCCAGCTGGTTTGGGTTTGCTCTGTTTCTGTTGTCGCTGTGCAGTCAGGTTAGCAGAGACAGTTGGGATTTAACGTGGATTTCAAATAAACTGGCTCACATTCAGGAAAAAAAAAAAATACGATTCAATTTTGTTTTTATGATATTTTTGTCCTAAAATGATTTTAGGAGACTGGACATCAGCAGAAATGGTGAATGGGGAGAGTAGACAGAGATGTGAGTGAAGATAGTGGATCACGGCGCGTGGCTGCCGTGTCATCCTGTCATTAGCGAGTTGTTTGGGCCTTTAATTCATCATTCAGACCTTTATTGACTGGTGAGTGGGAGATCACTATCAGTAGGAGACAAAAGTGGCTTTGAAAAACACTCATTCACCAGCTGCTCCTCATTTCCCAACACCAAACAGACATCCTATATGTGCATATAGGACAAATCATATAGAAAAGCTACATTAGGCTTTTATCCTGATCATGTGTTCATTCTAAAATCCATTTGAGTGATCCTATAAGTGACGAGGCATGCACATTGTGCTGCTCACTGGTGTAACTTTCTCGCTAACAGCATCACGCTTTTTGGAGGAAGTCAGATATAGGAGTCACTTTGTATATTATGTGTTTGTGTTTTGGGAGGGGGGGGGTCCCATGGGAACATGCTTTGTAGTAGCTTAGCCACCTGTCTGTCATTGGACATGTCTCTGCTCATATTCCCGCTCACTAACACATGCACGCATGCTCATACGCAGGCTCCTCCGGGACACGCTTGGACCATCTGGCTCAGCCTGTTCAGATTTTCCTTAATTTTGTGTGACCCGTTGACCCCTGGACCTCCACTGGGTTCAGTATAGCAGCGTCACACCTTGTCATTGCAGCGACAACACGGTTTGGGGTTTGTCGTCTTGTATGGTGAACATAAGCAATTGTGTTAGAATTTGCAGCTTCAGTTCTTATTTGGATTAATCTGGTGCTTTTACTTTACTCAAATTACATATGATTTATATAACTATTTGTTCAAATGTAATTAATTTAACCCTGTCTATAAAGCCTTTAGGTAGCATGTTCTCTTGCATGTGTTGATTCAGTCTCTGAAGTCATCATCTTTTAATCTCTTTTATTACCTGTGACTCTTAGCACTTGACGCTTGTATTTTCAGCTGCTCCATTTGGCTCTGAAAGATAAGGGTTAATGGATTTCAAGTTTTCAGTTTGATCTGCTTTTGCTTTGTTTTACAATTGAAAGATTTAGCTTCATCTAAGTGTTGATGATTGTTTACTAATTAAATCCTATTTTCTTCAATGCAAATAATATAATCGTATTCTCAAATATTAGCCTTCTCTGTATCAATTAAGACAATGGAGACGATAAAAATCTAATTTCACTTGTGTTTCTTCCATTGACATATATTGTTTCGCTGGACATATCAAGGAGTTGACATCACCCATAGTAAATGCATTACCTCCGACCCTCGCGAAATATAGGGCCAAAGCCCTCTCCCTTATTTCCTGATCATCTGCCGCCATTTTGAAACCCTTCAACAGTGATTGGTCCGAGTCGGCCTGAGTCACTTTTTTAGAGGAATTACTGTGGCCAATCATGAGTGAGCTTGTTAGAAGTCCACACCCCTTCCTTTTAAAGCAGCTCAGGAAAAGCTGTCAATGAAAGTTGGAGGTGGAGTCTGTGGGCACCACAAGCTTTAGATGGTTATTCTGACAAATAGAGTGACTGAATAATAACAGTTTATTTTTGAATGGGAGTCAATGGGATTTGGAACCAGTATCAATACTTCCTATTAGGAATACAAGAATGTAAGGTTGATATTTCCAGTGATTATTCTGTCAATGCTTTCCTGTCAATAATTTGATATTCACTATTTGACAAATAGGCATTTTTTTCTTCTTTTTTTATCCTCACATTTTCAATTCTATCCTTACTTCTACTTTTTTCCAAGTCTAAAACTTCTCAGATATTGACATGCAGCTTTGCCCTGCTAGCTATCAATTGAAATCAGCAAATCAATGAGCCTAATAGCTTCTCATTAGCCACTTGATACATTTCCAGGGCTAACATCAGAACCTGTCAGCACTTCCTAATCAATACAGTCTAAAAGCATTATTCAAGCAGGGCCGCACCGAACACCTCTTGAACAGCAGCAGTTGGCAGTGTATCTCTGCGTGGCGCTGAAGGTCCGACTGTCAGTTTGTGGTCTGAGGTGGTGCCTGCTTAAAGTTTTCTGATACACTAACAAAAATCTCATTAGTGGCAACGTCTATACTCTCCAAACAAACAACAATCGTCTTCCCAGCCGCAGTGTCCTGCAGACGGTCATTTGAAGCTGATAACAAAACCTCATTAGAGGGATTTTAATAAGTAACCTATTTTTTATTATTATTTTCTATGTCCAGTCTCCAGTCATTCATTACAGCAACCTGTTGTTTGGGCCTGGAGAGTCATCCTGCGAGGTCTTTGATCGGGCCAGCTAAGAACAGGGCCAGACCCACTATCGCCCTCAGCACACAGCCATGCTAAGCTTAACTCTGCTTTTTGATGCCAAGCTCTGTGAGTGTGGGCATGTGTGTGTCTGTGTGTTTTTTTTCTTCAGCTCAGAGGTTACAAAAACAACACCATCCAGCCTTCAGGTAAGGCCTACAAGAGATCAGCCAAGAACGAGAGAAGGAGCCTCTTATGCGGACATTCCCCTGGTATTGTCACCACAGTTAACGAAGATGAAAATAAAAAGAAAGAAAGATAGAAAGTCAGCACATTCACACTTAATGAATCGACTGGTGTGTCTGCAATAGCCTCCGTGCATGTGATGCGAGTTTCCCAAACAAATCAGGTGCTGCTGTAAGGAAGGGGTTGGGGGATACGCGCGGGAGGCTGAAGGTGGAGGCTGGCAGCGGAGCCGTTGGCCACTGAAGCAGATGGAGAGAGAGGGAGCGTGGATGGTGGAGGACAGGGCAGCGGAGATAAATCATTAGAGAGCAGGTTATTGGAAATGCGGGGAGATAAAAGAGTGAAGAAGCCAGTAATTGCCTTAAAGATCAGACTACAAAGCATTACTTTGGATTTTACAAGGCCAGCCAACAACAAAAGAGCTGTAATTTATGAGCTCAGTGTAAAAGAATAGCATAATTACATTAAAAATTAATGCTAATGAGGGCTAAAATGGGAAAGGTGGTTATTATGAAAGTTTGTATTCATCTTCTCTGGGTTGAATGATGGCCAGTGGCTTGATTAATGGCTTAATTTCTATCAATTAGCAGGAAAAAAAATCTCCACTGAGACAAGCCTAAATTGAGCATTGAATTACACATCTTTAGCACAGAGCAGGGAGAGGTGGAGGCATTACTGAAACCTGGAAACCGATGGATGCTGAAGGAAGAAAGTAAGGTTTGGGACGTACAGAGTTTTGCAACTTTGCCTCTATATTTACCAGACTTCTCTTGCAGCATTTTTGTAGTTTTATATTTACAAATCTGCCAACTTTTTCTTTTTTTTTTTTTTTGCCTCATAACATGAAGGCTTTTGCTTTCCCTAAACTTCGGTGTCAAGTGTAGCTTCTCCCATATCCCTGAAGGGCACAGCATACACCCTAAAAAGGCTCAAAGGTAGAGCGATCCTCAGTCTGCGCATAGATTCGGAGCGGTCTAAAAACATTTTCTGTAAATTCAATTCCTGCTAAAGCAAAATTAAAGATGCTCAGTTTTGTTGAAAGGGATAACATGAAGTTATATGACTTAAAACATAAAACATTAACTTAAGCTTTCAATTTATTAAAAATACTAAATGCAGTTTAGAGGGATTTACTGAAGAATTATCTCTGGATGTAAAAATTATTATAATAATTGTTTTTTCCCACTTATTTGAAGGAGTGGGATTGATCACATTTACAGTTTGATTAGTCAATTAACAGATTTTTTTCAGTTATTCTAAAACCCTTTTTCCCCACTTAAAAAAAATAAGATTTGGTTTTTAAATAATTATATTAAAACATTTTAAAAAAATATTTTTCTGCTTTTAAACCACAAATCGATGTGGTATACATGGAGTTTTTTTATTTTGTTGTTATTGTCTGATAGTTTCATTACATTCACTAAAGGCTTTTGCTAAATAACTATAAAAAAATAATTTTAGGGAAAGCTCAACAACACCCCACGCGTGTTTATATTTAGATTCTCTTGATTAAAACAACAAGCGCTGGGCAAATGTAGTCTGCACGCCGCTGCAGTCAATTACTGAAATTACTCAGCGGCCACAAGTCATGCAGCTCCGCTGATCTTGATTGACGAACTGTAGGCCAGAGTCAAGTCTTACAAGGGCATCACAGCCATGGCCCACAGGCTGAACACACAGGAGGCCATGTGTTGTGGAACAGCACCCCCTTCTGGCTTGGACGTGCAGTTGCTGCGTGACCGGTCTGTCTCCACGGCTAAAGAGATGAGCTGAAATCCTTTTCCATCGGCTGCTTTGATTTTCTCTCCTCATCTTTGGGTCTTAATCAATGAAGTGGACAAACAGCTATTAAGAGAAAACAATAGTCTATTGATCTTGAGGCGCTCATCAGGACCGCTGTCTATCCAACTAATTTCGGTAATGAGAGGGCAAGCGAGTTTTCTGAGTATGTCTTTGTACTAGAGCACAGACATGCATTGATTTAATCACGCAAACACACATTCTCACACCCTGCTTGGTCACTATTCAGATCTAAATAAACAAGATAAAAGGTTATTAGCTTACATTCTTTCCACTTCCTGATAATGAATACACTTGCAGGATAGAAAGATAACGAAATAACTTGATTCAAAGCATGCTGTACGTTTTATTAACACTTTTTCCCCCTCCTCTAGTTTGTTTTCTGATATCTTTCTCAGCTTTCACTTATCGTCTCTCTCTGAAAGATAAGCATTCCTAATGCGGTGACAATCGAGTCGACCTGTTAAATTAATTTGCCAGATAATGTGTCAATATTAAATATCAACTTTGACCTCTCTGAGCAGCGGAGTGCGCTCACCCAGCCAGAGTATTGATTTTCGGCCGCCTCGGAGCTCGCCGGGCCAGCACTCAAAGTCCATTATTTTTGATTTTCTCATGAAATACATATCTTTTCCCGCTGACATCTGACAAACAGCATATGGAAGTCATTTTATCTACCAGTAATGTGTTTGTCAAAAAGTCTGAGGCCTTAATGGATCCCTGCATGGCACACAGGCTCGCCATGGAGATGCTGGGAGATAACGGGGTGGATGTGTGGCTCCGCACGCCAACTGTTTATGTAGGGCGTTCATGTTCAAAGGACAGCACAGAAGGAGTAATGGGGGGGAGTAAAGTTTACTGGACTAATTGAAAGGCCACAATGTTAAACCAGTCTTTCAGAGACACACATTCTCAACACATCCGCACAGTATAGAGATAGCAGTGTGAAGGACAGGCCACAGTCTACAGGAGGATATTAGGCCAGTGTTCAGACTTCATCAAGCGGCCCAGTCAAGGTAATGGCTATTTTTGGAGCTGCCGGGCAATCGGTCTCTGCTCACATCTTCTGACAAGCTGATCATCAAATCAACATTATCAAAACACGTCACTCGTCAGTCGGTATAAGCGGCACATAATATCAAAAGCGGATGTTGTAAAAGTATTTTGATCCGTCACTCTCATCGTCACATTTTTGCTGTGAAAAGCGGACCAATAATATTCAAAAGCGGATATATCCTGCAGTTGCCGGAATAGCTTCCTATCTGCTATTAAATTATATCAACAAATACGTGTTCCATCTCTGTCCAACGTCGTGTAAGCTGGCATTTTGCATGTTTGGCAGCACGTCTCCCTAATGTGTATTTGACTTTCATGTCACATTTGCCAGTGCAGCGGAAACACGGAATAGGGATTGACAATTGACAGATAGAAAGATGGGAGAGTGCAGGAGAGGACGGATGGATGGGAACGAGAAGGATGAATATTGACTGATCAGTGGAGAGATTGACAGCTAGAGAATAATGGGAGCATTCCGCCTTTTTTTTTTTCTCTCTTCCTGTCGCTAACTTTCCTGGCGTACCTATTTTTTGCCTACCCACGCGACAAAGACTGTTCTTGTATTCTTGAAAATGATTTGCTATCTGATATGCAGAATCCTGATGTGTTTATATCTTGGAGTGATTTCTTGGAAACCCATAGTGTCTCTTTTTGGGGAGATTGGACAAGCTGGAGTGGAATACTCTCTGATACATGAACACTGTATAAAACTTAATCACATTTAGTCTCTGTAATGAAATTCCACTGCAGTGAGTTTGTGTTCATATTTTGATTATTTTACAATGCCATTATCTGAGTGTAATTCACTGTCTGGCTATTATCTTGTTAGTATGTTTTTTTTCATCCTTTGCCTTTTGTAAGAATGCCATGTCCTTGGACAAACAGGAGAGCTTTTTCTCTGAGGCCAAGATTAAAATAGGAGACTATCATATCTCATCTTGTATGTGTCAAATAGCATTATACAAGGGAGAGATCCCAACCCAGATGAAATCAGGTGCCTTTCAGACCATGACAAGGGATAGCGGAGTCTTTTTGGATGTGTGTGCTTTTGTTTATGGTTTTTTTTTTCTTCTGTGGAACATGTGTTTCAGAGGGAACTTCTCTGGAGGAGCAAGTGAGAAGGATAAAGGACATCGAGGCCATCGAGAGTGATTCTTTTGTTCCTCAGGCTTTCAAATCATCCCGAGACATCGTAAAGGTGCGTTCAGTCTCTCTCAAACCTTCACTCTGTAGCTTTTTACTCCGTCTCTTATTGGATTTCCCCCCTTTTCTGCAATGCTGCGCCGTCTGTCCAGAGACGGCCCAGACCAAATCAAGCACTCCCATTCAGCACCGTTTGTTCAGACAGACACCCCCCACCCCTCGGTCGCCACCTCTGAAGCAGCAGCACCCACACAAAAGCTGCAGCGGGCTTTTCCCCGTGTCCCGCCTCTGTGGCGGTCTACCCCCTCTGGTTGTGCAAATGCAGACAAAATGCTGGGGTCATTATGGAAATGTTTCAGTCTCTGAAGAAACAGGAATTAGATTTGTTGGGGCTCATGTCTGCCTTAAAAGAAATAAGGGGGTGAGGACGTTCAACAGCAACAGACTTCACCTCATGATAAGTTTGACAAAGATTTAAGACTCGAGTAGCTCCAGATTTTGCAAGAGTAAGGATTTTGAGTTGGTATAAATATTAGGGGCATTGGCATGAGTCTGGCAATATGATACACATCCCGATACATGTCTCACAATGCGTATTGTGATGGGACTGTACCAGAACAATTTTACACTTTTTTAACAGTATGACTTAGAAAAAAACTCTACCTGAATAATAATATGTTTTTCATTAGAATAAAAATGTTAAAATTAATTTTATTTAATTATTACAACAGACGCTACAACTGTATCTCATATACATGTTGCTTTTACTCATTTAGTGCTTTTCTTGTGGTAAATTAAGAAATATTTGTTTTTAAAGGGGACATTCAACATTGTCTTATTTCCACAGCAAAATATTTTTTAGTTTAGGAAAAAAAAATAGAATGAATGTGCCTTAACCGATTCTAAAAGTATGACTGAGGAAAAAAGTGTTGTTTATTTACAACATTGTTTAGTATAGCTTTTTAACAGTTCTTAGACGGGTGATTCTGGGGTTTTCTTGAGAGCATTTTAAATCGATACAAATATTGCCAAACAAAATATTGCATTATTTTGCCATATCGATTTTTCCCTACACCTCTGATAAATATCTATTTTTCAGAAGACGGAAATTCCATGTGGTTTTTATTGCAGGAGAGTTCTTTGGTCAACTTAAATTGCGGTTGCAGATAATGTTTATTCAGAAAAAAGATTTTTTTTTTTTTTTACCTTTTTATATTTAGTAAAAAGCAAATAAATATTAAGATAATTTTGCCCTAACTGCTCACTTAATCTCACTATCAATCATAAATTACTCAATTTTAACATTCAGAATATTCATCAACTTATTAAAATGTCTTTTTCTTCCATTTTATTTCTTTCATTTTTTATTTCATTTATATTTTTCTACAAAAATAACCACAGATGTAGTTGTTTTATAAAATAAAAACATAACATGTTTAGTTGATTGACCGTGTAAGTTTGCCTACAGTAAAAAAACAAAAAAATGTTAAATATACTATATAATTGTTTGTATTTCATTACATTCTGAATGTGTTGAAAGTTATTGCCAAAAATGATGTCTCTGCAAGCAACTTGCATATGTTTTGAGGTTAGAGGGTCACAGAGGAGAACTAGTGTCCGTGACTTATTAGGAAGAATGTTGGTTTCATCCACAAATTTTATTAAGCCAGCATCCAATTTACAACAACATAGTGTATCCTACAAGCTTCTCCTTACTTGTAAGTCAGGGTGGATAAAAGTGTCTGGAAAATTATTGCCAAAAGACCATAAAGTATTTTTAGACTGATGTTAATGTATGTGGTTTTTTAACCAATGAATGGTAACTGTAAATGATCATCATTTGACAGCCGAGGGAAACTTTCTGAATATATTTAAGAAACTAAAAAAACAAATGTTTCCTTTCAAGCCAGCTGCATTCATTAAAAATGGATATTCAGCATATCAGTCCACAGACATATAATGAGTGGTTTTACTGTCTGATATTTAGCTCGACATCATCTTTCTTGGTGTGCATGTTTCACATCCTTCTCACTTTCAGTATGGTGCCAAATAAACCTCAAAAAGCTACTTCCAGATTGGTAAACATTTGCTCTAAAGCTGCTGTTAAGATTCGTTAACATACACAGTCTACACAGATGTTATTTTGATATTTCTTCTTTACTATGAACAAAAAAACAAAACAGGCCTTTTATTAAAATATGGCGCTTATGACAATTTAAAGCATTTTTTTCAAAAAGTCATAAAAATGTCCCTTTTAGATGTAACTTTAACACTTTCATCAATCTATGCAAACAAAATCTACTTAAAAGTTTTTTGTTTTTTTTACTTTACTTCCTGTCTTTATTCAGATTTTCTTGTAGGATGCATATAGTATTTATGATTTCTAACAAAATTTTCTAACATTTTGTCATGTGGAAGTATAACCAACATGACAGCATTGCACTTATATGAAATAAAATGTGTGTGTTTTTTTCTTTGAGTGTGTCGAACAAAGCACCAAAAACACAACTGTTGATGGAAACAATTGTATGTAAAATTCTATTTAAATTCCAATTCACTTTCTATTGGTTTATTTCTTCTCTCTGTTTGCAAGTAATTCCAACAAACTGTTACTAATGCTTTTAAAATGCTCTGAATACTTAAGTATTCCACGGTTACTTGGAGTGAAGCAATCTTTACAGACAATCATAAATAATTGGAGAACCTATGTATTCAAACTGGTTATTTGTTTTTTTTTTTTTTTTTTTTTTTTTGCTGTACCTAGTTGGCTGCTTGATCACTGCCATCTGCTGGACAAATATCAGATGACAATATAAATATGTATATTTATTTTATTTGTGTCAAAATTCAACCTCTTGTGCTTTTATTATCACTTTTTTGAGAAAAATAAAAGGGCTTAAATTAAACCCTGAATTATAATCCATAATAATTTTGGATTATTTTTACCCTATTAAAGTGTGTTCAAGCTACATATTAAGTAGCTTTCCATGCTATTATTTTATGCCCATTGTACAATACTGCCACTAGTTAATTTTGTTATATTTAATTGATTTTTTCTTAATAGCTATATCTATTTAATGCTCAGTTTCAGCTTTTTAGAGCATTTGTTTCAGATTAAAATATTCATTTCACATTAAAAGTCACAGATTTGTTGTTTTGTGTGTTTTTTGGAAGCACAGACTGAGCCAACTGAGGTCAAGTTGGAGTCGGAAAGAGCATATTCTCAGGACATCTCTTTTCCTACATCAATAATCTACAACGACAATGACACGCTTGCCCATCCCAGTGTAAGTTTTCCACAGACAAACTCTTTTCTTCTTTATCACCTCTAGCCATCAACCAGGTTTCTAGAGTTTACTTTAAAACCTTGGAACCAATAAATGCTTAATTGGCAAGCTTAGATAAGTCAATCTCATTTCTTGTCCTAGTATTTTCCTCGTCTTTGTTTTTTATGTAGTGTTAGACTTTACAGAATCATAGAAAAAGTTGGTAAACTTTTTTTTCTTTTAGAACCACAAATCCTACTACCCAGACTGCCACAATATTCACTTCATTGCGAAGTGTACGAAGTCAGTGCATCAAATTGTACACGACATTGCAGTATAGCAGTTTATAGCCTTCTAACATCACCTCTTCCTCTCACTGCAAACCAATCATGAAAAACGAGGAGGAAAACTTTAAACTCCAATAACACTCCCCGGGGCTTCGCACTCATCTATCTCCACTGGGAAAACTAAGTTATGCCCTGATGTATGCAGATAACCCACTCACATACAAGCACAATGCCCCCCAGCCCAACACACACAGGCAAAGACTCTCAGACAGGCTGATGTATGGTTGCAATATGCCCCAGGCGGGCCCTGGCCCCAGCTCCAGCTTCAGCTCCACATCCCATTAGAACAGATGAGTCCCATTAGCCCAGCTCAGATACTGTCATCCCACACACACAGCCTCATTAGCACCATGACACTCGCACAGAGCCGACAGACACAACCCTACTGGTGTCGAATCTTACACGCAGATAACATGCACTGCAGCTGTAAGGCAGCTCAGGTTGGAAATGAAAGATTGACACGCTCGAGGCGGGGGGCCAGCCATCTGCATAATGCCAGTCTTATCAACACATCGATGTACAGTATATACACACTGCCAGCATGTCAACATTGTTCCTCATCCTCGGATAAATACATGCAGCGAGTATGGGGAAAAAAACCTCCCCTCCGCCTCAGCGCTTTACTTCTCAGTCATTTATGTTACTCCCTAATAAACAGATGCCTTCATTCATCAGACACTTGCAGCAGCCGTTTTATAGCCCCTTTACAATCAATATCACCTCTGCTTTCAATGCTCCATAAGAAATAAGGCCCACACGAGGCTCCGATTATGACTTACACGCTGAAATTTCTCATTGGAAATTGGAACTGAGCAGATATGACCAGAAAGACCCATGAAAAGACCTCAATACATTATGACGTTGTCTCTGTGCCAGAAACTACACTGAGGTCACGTGGATGTCAGGGAGAAATACTGATAACTGTGTCATAAACTTGCACAGGATCAAAACCCATTTGTTTCTGTCAGAGCATGAGATGATAAGGAGATCAGCCTGAACACACGTACACACACAATACGCACTGACTTTGAGCTTGTTTAAACTGACACGTACACACATCTTCACAGGCTATAAATGTGTGTCACTATATGTGTTTTTAGAATGTTTATACATGCATAGCATAATGCCTTTGATAGAGAGTGAAATGTAAAACAGCCTGTAAAACATTTTGTCTTCACATACAATTTAAAATTTTTTATGTTTTCCTCTAATATGTTCAACAAAGTATGACTCTTCAAATATGAAGACTCTGATTTTGTTTATGTTTTTCTGTCCTGCAGCTGTTTATGGACAAGGAGCAGGCGGAGGAGCTTTGGATGAACCGGCTGGTCTCACTGCGACAAGAAAGGCTGATGGGAAGCCCTGTTGCTTGAAGACAAGAAAACAGTTTTTCTATTGCATCTCGTGTTTTTTTTTCCACTAGTTTCTGTGATCTATGATTTTTTAAAACAAGTTTTCGGCCCTGATATACCTACTTTTACTAAAATAAATAAAAAGAATGAGCTGTTGTTCTATATATGTCTTCATTATTTGGCTGTTATGTAAAAGATAAATGCCTCGTGTTGATGTTTTCTCAGTGTTGTGTTTCTGTTTAAGTAAAGATAGATTCTTGGCAGTGAGTTAACTCAAGTCTACTTGTGGAACTGCCACACTGTAAATCTATACCGAGTCTTGGACCAGACTCTTCTGCTCTTCAAATAGTCAGTGCTGTAATAGAGTTATAATTAAGAAGGTACAACGACTTGAACAAACAGGTCCTTTATGCTTTCACTCCTACTTGTTTATGAGGGTGTTTCTGACTACATTTTACCTCCAAGTTGATGTTCTGTATACCTTTACAGTAGACAAATACATTTTTAAATCTTTTCAAAATAAAGGATTGAATGTTTAGTCTTGTATTAATCATGTCAAGAACAAATAATCTGCTCATTTTTTAATTGAAAAAATTTATTTTTGGCTCAAGGTCCAAATAACAAGACTATTAAAACAAACTGAAATGAATACATTAAAGATACAATGAATATGTAGAAATGCAAATAACAATAGACATGAAAGTTCAAGTAAGAACACATTACAAACAAAAACACATTGAATGTAAGAAAATGTAGTTACATTGACGTTGTGAGGATGATTTAGATAACTTCCCTTGTGCTCTAGTAAGATAAGAAAAAGCTTCTTTTTCAAGAATTTTCTCGAGTTCCGTTGTCATAGCAGCGGCTTGACAACATCAAGCGAGTAAGTGCGACCCGGTTGGAACTTCCTGCGATGAGCCAATGCGTCAGCTGGAATCCTGTCACATGGTCTGCGCCAGAGCTCAGAGCGAGTGGGTTCTCAGAGGTATTCAGCCGCAGAGAGGAAACGGGCACGCGCGTAGACGGACTATTTTCTCTAAACTTTCTCCTTTTGAATCTTCGAAAGTTAAAGAAAATGTTCAACAGCATGCTTAGGGACTTTGAAGACGACCCGTTTTTCTCGTAAGTAACTGAGTTGTTTTAAAATGTTTACATGATATTGTTATTTTGGTCTATTTTATTTACTATAAACACAACTTCATTATTATTTACTTGTCTTGCTAGCTATTAATCACAGTTAGCAAATGGGGCATTCTACTAGCTAAAGCGACTAATTCAAAGATTTTTTGTGTGTGTGTTCGCTGTTTTGTTTACATAAAATATTGGGTCTATAAAAAAATTATAAGCCTTAACAGACAATTAAGTAATATTTTTTATTACAAAAATTAATAGTTATTTTTCCGGTTTACTATATTTTAAATAATTTACACATAATTGAAAAGGAAATGTTTTCTTGTAGCGTAACTATACTAGTACTACTGTAACTATACTAGTTTACGGTAAAAAAATAAATAAATAAATAAATAATAAAACGTTTAAAACAAAGACACTAAATAACCGGTCATTTCCTCTTGACCTGTTTGTATTTAAACGTGTGTCCTTCAGTCACTGACATGGGTCAACGCGTTAGCCTCACTTCAGGACCCAACTTTCATGTCAAGTAGCTGAAATTATTTTAGGACAGAGTCTCCTGTACCACTGTGTTGGATTTATCTGAGACAGGGGCGGAACTACGGGGGACCCACACTTGCCCCACAATTTTTGAGTTACGATTGGGCTCAATATTTACAAAGATTAAGAAATTATCAATACAAGGTTGTATAAGCATAAATGAAAACAAAATCAATATTTTTAAATGATATTAAGAAAATAATATAAATGTTAGAACTGCATATTTTTTATCCTTTCATTTGTAATGGCCGTCCACTCTTCTGTTTTCATTTGCCACTCTCCCACCCCCTTATAAAATGTTTTAGTTCCACCCCTGATCTTTATATGATTTTTTTTTTTTTCCAGTACTATGCTGATAGAAGAAATGGGAGTCATAAAAATACACATGCTACCATCAACTTCCCTGTTTGTTTGTTTTTAAAAATATGTGTTTTCTTGTCCCACAGAGACCCTTTCCACGCTCACAGGGACCATGTCCACCGCATGATGCGCAGCTTTTCGGAGCCATTTGGTTCTTCTTTAATGCCTAGTATTTCGGATGTGAGGAACCGAGGACAAGATGTGGCAGATCCTTTCACATCTTCCTCCCTGGCCCTGAGAAATGACCACAGGGTGAGAACATGAATTAAAAAAAAAAAATTTAAAATGGAGATAAGCTTAGGGTTTATTGGCAGCTTTAAAACTCAACCCACTTGTAAGCTCTTTAGCTAACTTGAATATCAGGACTTGATAACTTATGTATGGAGCTAACTTGTGGTCCACATAGCCTTATAGGTGTAGTGCTAGCTGGAAGCACTCACTAAGACCATGCTGGAAGCAGGCCAGTGGCCGTTAAAACTGTTCTGATTTTGTGGAAGGGTAACCCCGTTGGCCTCACTGGACAGTTATATCTAACCCTTTGCAGACCTATTTATAGACCATTGTTCCACTGACACTGTTTTCTTGCAAATACCCACACCGACTTCTTTGACACTCGCAGCAATAAAACCTCCTGAGAGCTCTGCTCAGCTGGAAATAGCTCCGTCTTTGATATTACTCACTTTGGTCATGGGTGCCCTGTTGATGCTCTTCCCATCTATGATGGTGAGGGATTGCAGTAAATGGTCACGGGCATGAAGGACTGGGGAAGTTTGGAACTCTTATTTGTTCCGGTACATTTTGATAGCAACTTGTAGCAAGAAGACAGCTGCTTAGAAGCACCTACGAGTTTAATCGGAAAGCTCTCTTACTTGCTGCTATATCAGACATCACCTGCTTTAATCGAAGGACCCGAGAGATTGTTAGATTCCTTGATGATGACTTGCATCAGAAGTGTTGCCTCAGACACCACCAGTCTCCTTTATTCATTAGAATTCATTAGCTCGTGAAGAGCTCAACGAACTTGAAATCAGTGACAGATAATGTGAAAATACACTCCAAAAGTTTATTCTAATGTCAATCAGGAGTAACATTAGGATGTTTTAAACCTACTTTGTGTGGCGTCTTTATGAATTATGACAAAGGTTTGAAGGAGGGAAACTTATGATCCGGCCATGGAATCCTAAGCAAATAAATAAAAAGAAAACACTAGTTTTCATTGTCACTTTCTGATGGTTTCTGAGGATCAGGGGAAGTTGAGTCTCGTCATTCAGCTGTGAGTTTGGCTTCCACACAGCGTGTGCTGGACAGTCAAATGTCATGAGCCCTCTTGTTTTCCTCCTTGTTGCTCTTTTTGTCCATCTGCTTCCACAGAACTTGGCATCACGGGCACATTAGCAGCTTGATGACAGACAGCTCGCTCTCAAGCTGCTCTCCTATATCACAGACACAAATGTGCACACAGATATGTTCAAACACACACCATTAAAACATGTTTATGGACACGGTTTGAAGACACATACACACTTATTTGCTACATGATGGTGAAAGGCTGTACTTCTTACATGAGCTTACTTACCGTGAGCTTCCCAGTGGGAAAATACGCCTGCCTTCCACTTCTGCTGCCTTCTCACATTTCCCTCCCTTAAACCAGCGCCAGCTGCTTGGATTGAGTTACTTTTCAAAGCATTAATTCATAGGGCCGCTTAATTTAAACGTTCTGTTTAGTAGCAACTTGTGATCATGTTTTTAAAAGTTATTCGTAAAGATATTTAGGATTTGTAGTTTATGACACAAACTTCCACACGTTGCCTATTTTGTATTGCAAATGATTTCAACTTGGTTTCATTTTTTTTCTTTGGCAGCACATTTCCAGCACTGCTTTGAAACCCACAGTATTGGACAAATCTTCTATATGCTGTTTGTACCATTAACATTTGTACATTTCAGTCAGCCAGATGGCCTGAAATAATGTGTAATGTAGAACAGCAGGTCTGCACTCCCTATTTTCCACCTCTAGCTTCTCCTCTCCTGTTAGCCTGACCTAAATATAATGTTTGCAGACCTATAACGGGTGTTTATTGGTGCATAGATACCGTTGTGGTCAGGAGCGATTCACATCTGCTTGACCTTTAAAAGAGCTGAGAGAGCAGCCTTGAGTTCTTCACCCCATCCCCCCGCCCGAACCTCAACCTACCCACTTTAGCTTTCCTAGAACCGAGCTCAGTTTCAGTGTTAAAACCCGTACTAATCTCTGGCCATGCGACCCAATTACGCATGGAACACAGGTCACTCAACACTCGACTGATTACACACAATAACTCTGGACATCACCCCCCCACCCCCCACCCCCACCCCACCCCCAAAGAAAGTGCTAGTGCACACTTAGCGATAGCAGTTGAGATGCTTCTCCAGGCCCAAGAGGTTCCAAACACCTGTGGCCTGTAGCTCAGGGAGCACACATTCAGACTGCTCTCCCAGGACTCCTTCCCCTCCATACTTGCACCCCATTTCTCTCTGCTCGTAACCCCAGAAGCCGTGTGGCCTTGAACTGCACTCCGCCAAAGAGGGGGCTGCTTTTAGCTGCATTCAGGGCTTCAAAACCAATGAAAGTCAAATTTGCAACTTAGAGACAACACCCCTAAAGAAATCTGCATAAATGAAAGATTATGTTTACTTAACGTAAGCATATGTGATTGCATACATTCAAATTACAGAGTTGTTACAGATCCCACTACTCGTGTAGCTTAGCAAAGATATTCAGATACTGTGTTTTGACACTAACGTGACGTTGCTTGGCTCCCTACAATAGCAACAACTGATTATGTCCCTTAGGCACTATTGGTAATGTAATCAGTTTAGCCCTTTGCTGTTCATGTACACGTATCATACTAAGATCATGAAGAAGTCTATAAATGAGTCTGTGCACTATTATTTGTTGATCTGAAAACAGCCCAACTTGCAGCAGCAGTGTTTTCTCCTCATCTGCTCTGCAGTTTAGCAGTGATCTATGTCTACTAAAGGACTTGATACAGAACTCCTTCCATTAATTGATTTTAAATCCAAGTTGAGAGCACGAGAGAGATTATTTTGTTTGTAACTGTTTTTCAAAAATATATTTTTTTTTTCTATCTGTAATAAGTGTTTTTGTCACCTCTTGGCAAGGACTTCCTTGTAAAATAGATTTCTTAATCTCAGTTTCTGCTAAACATCAGCAAAATCCTAGTCTGCCCGGGTAATGGGGTTGCTTCCCAATATTTTTAAGCCATTAAAAACATTTCTAACTGCTTAAAGATTATCAGAGTTTGTCTTTTATTTCTGCACTTGACCTCATAATTCATTTGTCAAATATTACTGTCAAAGTGTGATTGATAACAGATATTTTATTGAAGCATAGTACTTTGAAGTGAACAGATACACCCAACTCCCACAAGTATCAAAATACATTGCTAAAAGAGTGTTTCTAAAAAGGCAAAGCTATAATACTTTTATCACTTAAATTCTATGCAGGAATATTCTACAGACAGAAATCAGTATTGAGAGTTTATCTTGAGTTCATATGCTCCAGGATTGTTTTTGGGATGTTTATGAAAATAAGGAACAATGGGGCGTTCTCTTTGAGGAATCCTTTTGGGATGTTTGACAACATGATGACCAACATAAGGAACACGATGGAGGGAATGCACAGAAACTTCGTATGTTGACTGACACTCTTTAAGACGCCTCTTTTTTTTTTTTTTTAGACTGAGTTGCTGCATAAATTATGTGTAACGTGTTTTTCAGGACAACCAGTCCACAGATTCAAACACCCACTCGTTCAGCTCCTCATCAGTTATGACATACTCAAAAGTGGGTGATGAGCCACCAAAGGTCTTTCAGGCCACTTCCTCAACACGCCATGCTCCTGGAGGGGTAAGTACCCTGAGAGGATATAAGAATGCAATTCTGTGTTGTGAACTTTTAAATGCACCTCATTGGTAGCATCAACTGACACTTTTTTTATTAGTAGAAACATAGTTCAGTCTGAATTGTTTAACCAGGTTTTCTTTCTTAGATCAAGGAGACTCGGCGGGCTCTGAAAGATTCTGACACTGGACTGGAGCAGATGAGTATCGGTCACTACATCCAAGACAGAGGACATGTCGTTGAGAAGAAGTACAACAAAAAAACGGGGCAGAAGGAGTTTAACCAAGACTTTCAGAACCTGGATGAGTGTACGTCAAAGCACTGGACTATGAAAACTGCTCCGCTGTAAAGTAAGCATTGTGTCTTACATATTTTTAATCACAATTTATAGCTGAAGCCCAGTGTTTCGATGAGGAGTGGCAGCAAGAGTTGTCCAAGTTTCAGCCGTCACGCCCCAGGCAAAGTTTAAGGGAACCTCAACCCCCTACTGCTTACCGGGCAGCACTTCCTGCTCCTGACCACGGCAAAAGGTTTGTATTCACAGGTACACTGTAAAGTATAGTGTCTGTAACCTTAAAAATTCTTGCACTATCATTCTATTTAACTTGTGTTTGGTGTTTCTTCTAGAGACCAACAAAGACAGACGTTTGGGAGTAGAGACAAAGCCCAAAGTTCAGTAAAGACAAATCCCTAAAAGCATCCTCTAGTTTGTTTAGTCGCTGCTGATGAAAGTGTTTCAGGAATCTCACTGCTTCCCTTACACATTTGCACACGCCGCTGTTGATTTTCTAACAGTCAAATTGTTATAAATGCTTATAAATATGTTGGCAGAGATCATTTTTCAAGACACTTAAACGTTAGTAAAGTAAACTAAACAATAGAGAAATGCTGTTTTAGAAACTTTTTTATTTCTGTGTTTTTCAGTTGTAAGCTATTCAATAAAACCTGCCTAATGAGCTTTTGCATTTGCATCAAAATCCAAACGTAGCTATAGATTTTGTTCATTATTTCTCAATCGGAAAAGGGATTATTACTTTTCATATAAACATTATGTAAGATAAGTTTCCCAATTGTTAGAAACTGCTGTTGTGGTCATTTTTCATTGGTTTTAGTTTTAAAGCTGAAATATTTTTAAATCACAACACTTGATGCATTTATTTTTCTATTTTTACTTTGTTGTTTTTTTTCCCCTCTGATGAAATCTGGTTTATGTAGAACAGGACTCAGCATGGGTTGTTGTCTGACAATAAAAATTATTTATAAAAGAAAAACAATTTTAGTTTCATTTTCCATTAAACTTGAACTGTGCTTGGAAGAGGTTGTGCTGTGATGGACCTTCCGGGACCTTTGGTGATATTTTTGGAAGTGAGCACTTGTCAGTCGCTCAGAGTAGTCTGAGATGTTACACAGCTGCAGCCCCCTCACATGTATTAGTTCAAATGTTCAACCCACTATAAATATTTCTTACTTGTATATAAGTATGTGTTTATTTATTCCACTTGGGAAAACAGCACAAATTGGTTGTGTAAATGTAATGCAACAACATTATGACATCTGTCAGTTAAATCTGTCTTCAGGTTTAAAAATACATAATTGTGTCAAAGTTCTGAACCCATGGACAATATTTTTTGCTTTTGTAACAATATTAAGCAATTTTAGATCAAAAGGCAAGGCAAACGTATCAAAAAGGATGTTTATTATTCAATACAAAAATCTTACAAACTAAAGATGAACTTGTACCTCTACTGCCATCTGTTGGTCATTACAGACTGCTCACTTTCAGAGTTCTGTACAATGCTCAGAAAATAAATGTAACTTTAAGCCTTGATTTGTGTGAAATTTAATGATAAAAGGAGATGTAAAGAGTCCATGCAGGTCTACATGATTCCCTGAGGCTGTCCCTTTCCAGCGATCTTCTTGGAGCACTCCAGCAAAGCATTGTGAATGTCTTTGGCGCAGGAGATCTGTGATTTGATCATGGTAAGGTACTGGGCATAGGACATGGATTCTGTCTGCACCGTGTCGGGCTTGGTGGCAGTTGGGACCAGGTTGGGTGAATGTTTGGCGCTGTCGATGCTCTGAGAGAGGCACTCGTATGCCAGTCGCTGCATAAAGGAGAGAGGAATGTCACAAAAAATCCTGACAATCCTGTTTACATCAAATAAAAAAATAGCATTAAACTGTGTTACAGGGCACAATTTTAGTGTCTGGATGTTTACATTAAAAAAAAAAAATTAAAAGCGCTTAAACCTAAAATGTGAAATATTGTAGTGGGGTCTCTGATATTTAAGTGTAAGCACCAATCTCTTGAAGATGCTGAATGTTTTTGATAGATATGAGGCTGAAATAACTAAACTAAATTAACAAAAATGTTAAAATCACAGGAGCTCACGCATGCTTCATTATAATCTACAATAATATCATTCCCTCTAATTTATTTTAATAATATTTTGCCTGAAATAGTTTTAAACCCATATGAACAGTTTTGGCCTAAAAGTTAGTCATGACATGCAAAAAAGCCTCAGTTGTTACTGTGAATAATGGGAAAAAAAAGTCCAAGAAAATTTAACTCAAGTTTATAAAATGTGCAGCTTGTTTTGTGAAATTAAAAAGTGTGATAGTAAAGAAACTCTTACCAAACACAGCTCCAGCTGATCACAAAGCGCGTAAAACTCCTCTAAACTTTTGTCAAAACGCTGAACAGACGTGTCACTACTTTTACTTGAAAAACACAAACAAACAAACACAAGATACACATTAAAGGTAACCCCATTGCTATTATTGACCATAACATTGCTGAGAGCTCATGTACCATAAATAAAGTACTCACATGCCATTGTCAATGGAGGTGTTGTAGCTTAAATTCATAGATGCGATCTTCAATAAATTCTAAACATTAGAGATAGATTCAAAAAATGTAAATATCCCTACAGTTTGTAGTCTTTGTAAATTAGCCGGTTGTTTTTTAAGCTTAGCATTAGCTATCTCGGTTTGTCCTAATTACCTGTAAGCTCTCCTTAAGCTGTGGAATAAGCATCCTAAACTTATGAACTGGGTCGATATCTTGCTGTTGACTGAGTTGTTGCTGTTGTTGAATTGAAGCGGGCTGTTGTAAGCCGGGCTGAGACATCGGCCCAGCCGCCTGCTGCTGTTGTTGCTGCTGCTGAGACGCCATCTTTAACCCCCGTCTGTGGTGACAAAACATTTCCGGTGTCGTACCTTTCAAATTAAAACAAAGGTTTGCCGGATCTTTACAAACCCTTTTCAGATGAAGAAACGAAGTTGCCATTCGATGTGATTAAACCTTGAATAAAAATTAACGGCATCTGTGGTTTTGTTTGTTTGTGTTTATTCAACACCTCCACTTTAATTTCTTTTTTTTTTTTTTTTTTTTTTAATAATATCAATTTTAGATTTACTTGCAAGGGACATCATTTCCACACATACGGTTTTGTTTTGTTTTGTTTTGTTTTAACGAATGCAACCTTTTCAAAGACTACATTTTCTCCAAACATATCAGTGTATTTCAGCGGTTCTTTACTGACAGCAGAGGAGCCGCCGGGTAGGGAGGGCTGTGCTGTAGTTCTGGGGCAGAAACCCCGTAGTGCCGCACAACAGCGCCATTCGGTAACTGCAACTGTGTCCAAAATGGCTGGAGCTGATGGAGACGATTCTCTCTACCCTATTGCTGTTCTCATCGACGAATTGAGAAATGAAGACGTCCAGGTAGTACTATGAAATAATTTTCTAAATGAAAAATGTAATACTGGCACATGGCATCGAAGATTTCGTAATGCGGGCGTTCGATTGCTATCTAGTTAGCAAATATGCTAGCTAACGTTCCCGGCTAAGGCCTGTCGGTCGCACCCTGTTCATTTAAATATACTTTGTCTTGATATGTAATGTTAGGTTTTCATCTACACCAACGTTTGACAGTATACCTGGTGAATGAAACCTTACATTTTCGTAGTTATTAATTGAATTTGATTATTTTTAAACCAATGGGGTTATTTATGTAGCCGCTAGCTTACCATTGCCAAATGTCAAAATACTAGCTAGCTAATAGAATAACAGATTGAATTTGTGGTTTAATTTAAATTTTAACGACGTTATATTCGTGTTAATTGTTCATCCGAAGTACATGTTCAATTAAAATGTATTTCTGACCTGACTGCTACCAAATTGATCACAAAATCATAAACACTCGAGTGATTCGACTCGGGGAGGAGGAAAAAAAATTCAGCTGTAGCTTCGACGTCATATAAATAATGAAGAGACCTTTGCTTTCTAACACTTATTCCGGTCATGTTTTGTTGTTTTCAGCTGCGTCTCAACAGCATCAAGAAGCTGTCCACCATTGCACTAGCTCTCGGTGTGGAGAGGACTCGCACGGAGCTCCTTCCTTTCCTTACAGGTAATGTCATCAGCTGTCTTTGGAGTCCCACAAGGAATCATAACTGCATGGTCTGGTTTTTCTAAATCTACTACTTAGCCATAAATGTCTTTCCATGTGTTTGATGTAATTAACTTTTTTTTTAATTTTATTTTATTTTTTAAATCACGTTCTCTGTTTACAATACAATAAATAATTGTACAATAAGCTGTTTATTTGCAATAAGCCTAAAATAAAAGACCAACCAGCCAACTAAGTTTCTTCCATTCTATCTCCACAAATATTCCCGCAATTGAATCCCTGGTTGTGTGATAACAAAACACAAATATGTTCTGCTGCCTCATGATCGGCGCGTGGAACAGAAACTTGAATATGGCCTGAATGAGAGCCTTTAATTTGATTCTTGTGGATATTTTTGGGACTAGCTGTTCCTTTGCCTGCCAATTTGATAATAGAATTGGAAGTCTCTCTTCGTTTTAGACTGAACTTCGGTTGCTCTGAGATTCCTCAGTCTGAATATGAAACGAACCGAGACCAGAACAACTAAACCAAAACGACCACCGTACCCAACAGTCCAGCTCTCTCTGGACTGCTTGATGCTGACAACCTAAATCAGGTGTGTTCAGCTAATCAGGATGTGGAATTACTTGAGCCAGCTAATCAGCAGCAAGATGGTCAGGGAGAGCTGGAAAACAGGCAGGGTTGAGGCTCTTGAGGACCAGGGTTGCCCAGCCCTGATATATATGGATATAGTTTACTCTGAAATGCTTAAGAAAATCATGGTAGGGCCTCTTTTAAATGTTGTCTCAAAGGGAAAATTACCATGTGATTTTCAGACACTATCTATGATGAAGATGAAGTGCTTTTGGCATTGGCTGAGCAGCTTGGCAATTTCACTATGCTGGTTGGGGGACCAGAATATGTTCACTGCCTCCTGGTAAGTTGTTGAATTAGATTACTTTTTTTTTTTTTAGTAAAAATAATGTTGTTGTGGTCCAGAAACTTAATCTTCTGCAATTGAATTTCCTCTTTGCACCCAGCCTCCTCTGGAGAGTCTTGCAACAGTGGAAGAAACGGTTGTTAGAGACAAAGCTGTGGAATCCCTGCGAAAGATCTCTCAGGAGCACTCTCCAGTTGACCTGGAGGTCCACTTTGAGCCTTTGGTGAAGCGGTTGGCCAGTGGTGACTGGTTCACCTCTCGCACTTCAGCTTGTGGCCTCTTCAGTGTGTGTTATCCCCGGGTATCCAGCACCGTCAAGGCTGAAATTCGCCAGTAAGTGGATTCTATTGCTTTTAAATGGTTGTTGGTTTATTGCTAATTTTATTACATTTGTTTAAAAAAAATTTTTTTACATATGATTTTTTGCTTTTTGTTAGGCATTTTCGCACCTTGTGTTCAGATGACACCCCAATGGTGCGTCGAGCTGCAGCATCTAAGTTGGGAGAGTTTGCCAAAGTCCTGGAGCCTGAATATGTAAAAAGTGACATAATTTCCCTCTTCACTGCTTTGGCCTCCGATGAGCAGGTACTATTGCTTCTCTTCCTTTGTTACAAAAACCAGTAATTTAGCAATTTGAGCTGTGTGCATTTGACTGTTACATCCTCTAGTTGCCACCAAACTGATTTAATGTACCATTTTTCTCAGGACTCTGTGCGGTTGCTTGCAGTGGAGGCTTGTGTAAGCATTGCCACTCTGCTGCCACAAGAGGACTTGGAGACATTGGTGATGCCAACCCTTCGCCAGGCTGCTGAAGACAAGTCTTGGAGAGTTCGCTACATGGTGGCTGACAAGTTCTCAGAGGTAAAGGAACTATCTTCTTGCTATCAACAAAGTGATTTAAGTGCTGGTTTTGTATTCATAACTACATTACAAGTTGTGGCTACTCCACTCAAGCTCCAGTGGAGGAATTGGATGAAGGAACCTCTTTTCAAAGGCACCACTATGATGCAGCAAGGTTTAATCCTTCCTGTATTGTTTCCTACAGTGACCCTCTAAGACTATGGTCACTCAACCTAAAATGCCACCACATGGCAAGCTAAAGGCAAATTTTTCAGCAGGTGGCTGTACAGGGTTATGTAGAATGAAAAAATTGAGCGATAGCTGGGTGGTCACAGGTCGGATCACCAGCCGGCTGCAGCTCTGGTTGGGCAAAGTGTAAATATCCCCGAACAATGGCGGATCATATCAAGTTCTACCAGCAGCCCAGGCCCTCACGCCTGACGGCTGCCTGACTGCCGCCGTCTACATTCATGACCACGTCAACAACAATAAAAAAAAAATTTAAAAAGTCAGTAGTGGCACAAAATCTTAGAAGATTCTGCCGATACCTCCCTATTACATGGTGGCAGTTGTAGTTTTGACTGTAGCTTACTGGGGATCCATGTTCATAATCAGTAGGCCATGATTGGCTCTGACAGTAACCCTTTTCATCCACATTTTTAGAAATAGAAACAATATTACGTCCAGACTCTAGGTGGTGCTCACACTTCAACTTCAATGTGTTTCACAGTTCAATTTTCCTGTAAACTATAGTGTTACTTTGTTTCTAAATAAATATTCCAAATAATTTTCTTTGTGCTTTTGCTAATGACACACTGTTAAATATGATTATGACTACCTATAGATGTTCTTTAAGGAAATGTTTCTGTGCCACCATTATTACCTTGTTTATTTTCTCATTTTTAATCATGAAACTTAACTTTTCTCGTCACTTTTTTTTCTGTTTTCTCTTTTTACAGCTCCAGAAAGCAGTTGGGTCTGAAATCACCAAAAACGACCTGGTCCCTGCCTTCCAGAATCTACTCAAAGACTGTGAAGCTGAGGTCCGTGCAGCTGCAGCCAACAAAGTCAAAGGTATGATGGACTTAACAAAATGAAGGGTTCTGCTTAACTTGTTTTTGAGTCCATTTCCGAGTTGTGATTGATATTTTCTTTGTGGTAGAATTCTGCGAGAACCTTCCGGAGGACAACCGTGAGCAAATCATCATGACTCACATTCTGCCCTGCGTCAAGGTAAAAAATATATTTAACCGTTATGTTATGAAATTGTTCCCAAGTCTTATTTTCCGCTTAAATTTCACCCTGAAATGCTTAAGCAACTATTCTTGCTTCTAAATCCAGGTTATTTCTTGTAATAGTATTTCTTAAAGCTTTCATGTTGACTTGGCCTTTGTCTCTAATATTTAGGTTTTTACAAGCAATACTTATATTTGTCAGAGTAATGTACTGAATTTGGTTCTAAATGTCTACCGAAAATATTATTTTGTGGTGTTTCATTTAATACTAAAATATTAAATAAAAAAAATAATTAAAACAATGTAAATTTGTACTCAAAGTAAGACATGTACCGAACTAATTAATATATTCTATTGATCTAAAATCTAGATTTATTTTGTTTTAGCTATATTTTATCAATTTCTCTGTATATTATTTATTTCAAAGTTAACTTTCGTATTATATTCGTTGTTTTCCCTTTGGAATGATTTAAAAAAAATAATTCCATAGCTCATCATAATGTAATGTTACTTAGAATAATTGTAAAGCAAAGTTGTTTTTCCATTGAAATAGCAGTTTCTGCTCTTTCTGGTCTTCTACACACTATTTAGGTAGGATTCATTGGCTTAAATGAAATTGAATTTGTCCAATTTCAAATGTGAACTGACTCTTGGAGTTGGTCCTGGACAATATGACTATACGTGTTGTGAGGGTGATAGAAAAGTGTTGATCATTTCATAGCATTTCTCTCCTATCGTTTCCATTTTTTTTTAATCGCTAAACTTCTTTGCAAAAATGTGTTTTCTTGCTAAAGTTTCTCATTTATTGCTTTTCTGTTACATGTTAATTGGAAAAATAGTCAGAGAAAAGTAAGTAATGGCATTTTTGGTTAAAAAAATTCAGAGAAAAACTAAAAATATACTTTATTGTTGTATATTATGATATATCTATGTCACAAAATATTTTTACTGGAATCACAAATATCTAAACTATTATTTGGATTCCCTTTAAAGACAGGACATAACTTCATTTTGCTTTTGGTTAAATCTGAACACCAGGTGGCACTGTTGCTTTTGGTAAAGAGTAGTCTATATTATAATGGTTATTTCAAATTCCTCTTTTCATTTGTTTGTTTGATTTTTGGTCTGACTAAATGTGCTTTTAAGCATTGTTAATAGAGGATCACCTTTGATCTTAAATTCCTAGATGTTTTTTTTTTTTTTTTAAAACCACTGAACCGAGTCAGAAAGATATGCTCCTCTTATCCTGTCAACAAACAAGGAAAGCCTCAAAGCTGTGTGTGTAAAAACAACTGCAGTCTTGGTAAAACAAAAAACATGACAACTGTGGAAAATATTGCTCATGTTTACAAGTTCCACTGTAGTTAGTGTGATCATGTAGACTTCAGGCATAAGGGCTTTAAGGATTTATTTAACTTATTTATTCAGATAAAATGTATTTATTCATGAAAATTGTATATCATTTGGCCATTATTTTGTCAATATTTGCAGATGTGAGGATATTTCCCCTGTTGTTTCCTACTGACTATTCTGCAGTTTGTCTTTCAGAAGTTAAAGTGAATAATCTTTTAGGTGCACAGGCTCACAGTTTGCGTCCCAGTTCTCCTTTTGTTGTTGCAGCTTCTGTCAAAGCACAGCTTGACCATGACCAGATAGCATGTGGTTTTTTTGTTTTGCTGTTGGCTTGCAGCTAACCAAGGCGACCTCGAAGGTCTCTTGGTGTCCTGGCCTGTCACAATTCTGAAGGCTTTCTCTGTGCACAATAGACTTTCTTCAGGACTTCGTGCTAAACTTTTAGTCTAGTTATGCAATAATTATTTGAACTTTTGTGGCTTATTTTTCTGTGTACAGTTAGATATTTATTCATGGATCCTTAACAATTTGGGCCCCAACACTAAAAATTTCATGTGCATTTTTTTGTTTGTTTACACAGAACTTAAAAATACAAACTTCTTTTGATTTTGTTCTCTAGTTGAATTTTATTTTAAATATCCCAATTTTAGAAATTTGTTTTCTTGGTTGTGAACACTTGTACCATTCCGACTGGGACAAATGTGGTCTGATCAGAAGGTTGCAGGTTCGGTTCCTGCCTCGCCTGTCTATGTGTTAGTGTCCACTCAACCCCACATTGTTCTGGTGATCTGGTCAGCACCAAACTCAGTCATTTCAACAACGCAGTTTAACCTTAAAAGTAGGACAATTAACTTTTGACATGACACTTAAAAGAGCATAAGAATGGAGTATGACCTGACTAGGTTACTGTCAATTACTAGGAATGCTGCAGTGCCAGCAGAGACTGCTCAAAAGGAAAATAAATTGCAATAAATATTCAGAATGGTCTGTTTTTTAGTTATGGGTTGTGTTTTTCTGCTGTCTGGATTATTTGCCTGACTTCAGTCTTTCCTTATGTGGTTGAGTTACAAAGTTTTGAAGCCTGGATTTTTCTTTCTTTTTTTTCATTTAAACTTAAAAAAATTCTTGAATATACACAATTCATAATAATTACCACTACCATCACTTTCTGTTGTCCGTTTTCTTCTTCTACCTAAAATAATATTGTTTATTTTGATGCTAGTATGGTATATGGGTAAATATCTTTATTTTTAAGGACAAACTCATGTGTGTGCCTCTCCCCTCTGTTTGATGTGCCCTGTCTCTGTCCAGGAACTTGTCTCAGACACCAACCAGCATGTGAAGTCCGCCCTGGCCTCGGTCATAATGGGCCTTTCCACCATACTGGGCAAGGACAACACAATTGAGCACTTGCTGCCTCTCTTCCTGGCTCAGCTTAAAGATGAGGTAAAGGAAATGCAACCCAAACGTGAAGCATTGTGGCCTATTTCAAACTGGCTTTTTGGTATTGTCTACACAGGTTTACGTTTGACATAATTTATTAGAAATGCCTCATTTTTAAGCATTGGGTTTCAGCTGTATTCCTGTGTTGTGAAGCAAAACACTTGATCACAGCCCACAAATGTATCTGAATGAATAGGAGCAGGGTCTGCTCCTCCTCTCACCATGTGTATATTTGTCTGTAGGTAATGAAACCTCATTCAATTTTGAAAAAATTAAATGAATTCTTGTTTTTAGAGAATTTTATTTATACTTGCACTAAAAAGAGAATTGAATGTTTTGCATTGGCTTTAAATGTTCCTGTGTGGAACACGTGACTGAAGTGTTGGCCCGCACACCGGCTGAGAATGTCGGTGTGTAGTCCTGATTTGCTACACATCAATCTTCTAAATGAAATTACTGTCCTATTTCCTTGCTCGTAACACTTCTCAAAGCAATTTTTTTTGTTCCTTTTCGGACATCCAGGCCACCATATCGACATCTAAAGATGAGTTTTATATCAAGAGATTTCTTTACAAACCTTTAGACAAACTTTTTTCACTCATTTTCTTTAACTTCTATTTTCTTAATTGCGTCCACATTTAACAACCACATTGCTTTAAAGCAACACAGTAACTTTTAGTTTTTTTCCACATTCTGCTGCCTACCACTCAGCAGAAGGGACACTTGGGCGATGCATTTATTACTACATAAAAAAGTTTTTATATTTTCATTTTCACTTAAATTGTGAAGAGCCAGTCACTAATGTACTATATGTAGCAAATGTCTTCCCACAGTCATTACAACAAATATTGCATGAGTCAAAAGAAGCATGCATTAACCTAAATGTTTAGGTTTGTGTTTAAAATGTTAAATTTATATTGAAGATGAAATATTGGTAGTTTTAGGAAGAATGAAAGTTTTTTAAGACATGTGTTTATTAAGATGGAAAAGTTATATATATATATTTTTTACATCATTTTACTAGCAGTTTCATTTGTGTTTTACACAAATCTTAATTGGAAAATTGTGTAAGAATTGTGTAAAGAACTGTTATTTATGGAAATGTTTTTGAGAGGCTTTTGATTCCTCTGCTGTCTTTTGTTTTTGTACTATTAAAAGATGGCCCATTTTCCTCTTTCTACAAACACAACCAAAAGTGTCTTCATCAGTTGAATTCAGACCAACAGATTTTTCTGTTCAAAGTGCATTTCCTCGAGACTGTTTCAAATGTTTCAAGATGAGAAAAGTTTGGCTGATATCACATTTTGTCATTCATTTTCTTATTATAGTTTTTTGCATCTCAGTATTTTATTCATCATTTATGCAACTTTTTCATTAGAATGGTTTTCTGTGTTTGTGTGTATTCCAGGTCTTTGTTTTTTGTTTTTTTTTTCTACAGAGGTCAGGTTTGTTTAGAGTAGATAAAGTGGCTTGGCATAACTGAGTCAAAAAATAGTTTACACTCAAAGATACTTGATTTTGTTATAAATGCACAAATTAGAATTTTTTAGATTTCTGGATTGTTCTGGTTTTGCTGATGTGTTGATAATCGTGTTTTTTTTTTTGTTTTTTTTTTTGTCTTTAGTGCCCTGAGGTGCGTCTGAATATCATCTCCAATCTGGACTGTGTGAATGAGGTGATCGGCATACGGCAGCTGTCACAGTCACTGCTGCCCGCCATTGTGGAGTTGGCTGAGGATGCCAAGTGGCGAGTTCGTCTCGCCATCATAGAGTACATGCCCTTGTTGGCAGGACAACTGGTGAGTCACATGTGCTGGATAAAGGAGCTTTCCTAATTCACACCTCTTCAAGAAAATAAAAACATTCAGTGTGTGCCAAAAACTGAAACTTTTTTTCAAATGTTTGCAGAAGTCTCTCTTATGTTTCTGTCCCTATGTTTTCTCAGGGGGTGGAGTTCTTTGATGAAAAGCTCAACACACTCTGCATGGCCTGGTTAATTGATCACGGTAAGAAACAGTTTTTGTGCGGCTTAAAGCGGCTTCATGAGTATGTGAGCTCATTTTGAGAGCATGTTAGCATTAGCTGCTAAAGGTTTTCTAACTGAAATCCCTTTTTTTCTATCCCTTAAATTTGTACATCATCACTTCTGCGTGCAACAGACCTTGAGAGCATTTGCGTTCCATAACCTGTAGCTGGAAATCTGTTCATTTGAAGATTGCTGGTGGTTGTTGTTTTAAGTACACATGTTTAAATATATTAGTGGTAAAGTAGTCGTGAGCAGTTTTTCTAAGCAATGGTGTCGCCTGAAACCGTATAGTTAATCCTCTGGTCTTTTATTGGGTAGATTAACCTTGAACCCAAACAGTTATTTAAAAGTTGAGCCTATATCAGTATGGAGGCCTGCAAACAGACCAGCGCTCCGTATCGACTCATTAAAATAGATGTTCCCTGCATGTATGTTGTTCTCTTGACATTGGGGTTTCCAATTAGAGAGGCACACACTCTGCGGTGAGGACAAAGGGCCAGCTGGGTTACATCATTGGAATGCAGTTGGTGTGAGTCTGTGTGTGAATGGCTCGGGTTAAGGCTGTGCCAGCCTTACGTAAGCCTTTCAAAGAAAGACGGGTCTGCAGATATCTGTCTGGAATTTTTCCCATACCAACTTGTTCCATAAGAGTGTCTTTCTTTGTCTCTGTGTGGAATTTTATACAACAGATCAATGCTTTGATGTTTGGCTATTTTCCACACAGATATTCGCCAACTATTGCTCAAACTTCAGTTTTTATACTTTGAAAGACGGTGCTATGTATTTGTGTGAGATACTTTGTAATTCATTTTTTATTGATTTGTTCTTTTTCCCTCTGCTTTTACTGTTACTCTGCTAAATTGTTTGAGAAGTTTAACATTTATATCTCTGTGGAGGAAAAGAAGCTTCACAGACGACCAAAACCATTTGTTTTTTTACTTTTACACACCGTCTAAAGAAGTACCATTATTGAGGTTACTGGCTGAAAAACTTTTTGATTCAAGATCTGAGTTTGTGTGATTCACATTTTAGAATTATTTTTAGCTGTAACGAGTAGCCGGGTGCTCGGATACTCGCGATCGGGTGCCGAAAATTCGAGTATGAACATTTTACGACGTCCAAGATCGCTGATTCGCGATCTTCATAAATATTGTAGAGTTTAGTCAAATATTATCTGGCAACATTGTATTTGAAATATAGAAAAATATTTGATTTTAAGTTTATGATTTAAAACAAAGACAAATATGCAGTACTACTGTCACCGGAAGTAAATAAATCTTTGTGACGCTGAACTTCCGGTTTTCAAAGTAAAACGAGCGAGAGCTTTTATTCTGTTAAAAAATAAGACTCAAGTTCTGCTCACTGACACAAGTTCTGAAAAAAATGAATGACCTTTAACACAGAAGCTTTAGCTCCAGTGTTTACATTCTTTTTGTTATAGTAACTCTTCAACAGTTAACGCAATTAACATAACTTCAGTTTATTCTGAAGCAGAGAAACGCAGCCTCACACTTGTAAACGCCGCGGAAAAAAACGACTTTCTCCATACGGGCTCCGCGCCAATATGTAAAGCTTAGAGCACAAAATGTTGAAGAACTTTGAGGACAGAAAACTGGAGAACATTTTCAGGTTTGTTGTTAAATGATGTAAAACAACGTTAATTTTTATGGCCTTTTATGTTGTTTCTATTCATACTAAACTTAACCAGAAGGTTGACAAAAAAGTTTCAAATGACAAACACCATTTCTTTCTATTTTAAATATTTGTGTTTTTATCAGTTTTGTTGAATGTGATTTCCATTCTAAATAGAGGTATAAATGGTGCTTTACTACAAATAATTTCTATTCTATACATCCAGTAAAAAGACATGACATACACATAACAACAAACATTATATCAAAAAGAATCATGGTTCAATTTGTGAATCATTGAGCTTGATTCGTGAATCAAATCTAATTGCCACCTAAGCAACGATCCACAGCCCTTATGCACAACAGAAAGAATATCTTTGGGAAAATATAGGATTTGCAAGAATGTGTTTAAAAAATAAAACGGTAGCAGAGTAAGAATGGTTCTGAAAAACAGATCGACTGAGTGATAACGGGTTATTTCTCAGTAGAAATCTATGGAATTTTGACTTCTTGGAACCAGCGGTACTTCTTCTTAGGAAGAACCTGTGAGCTTTTGTTGGTGCCATCTTTCCCAATCCTCTCCCTTGAGATTTTGGTTAACATTTTCCTCGTTATGTTGAAACATATAAGCTGTGTGTGTGTGTGTGTGCGTGTGTGTGTTGTCACATGCTCTGTGGCTGAACTTTTTGCTAAAGGGTGTAAAGGGGGCTGTTATTCAGTGAAGCTGCAGGCTTAAGGTTAGGGTTGGTGTAACCTTTATTATCCCTCTTAATTCGGATACTTCTTTGGAGCATCACTTCTCCATTTGTGACTTAAACCTAGCAGATGAGGGGTCCGTCTTTAAGTTATTTTTTTTTAAGGCTCATCATCCAGAACTTGATTTGGAATGTGGCAATTTTCAAATTGATTTTTTTTGTCATTTCCAGTCAACCGGCCTATATACTTCAGTGACGCACCAGCTCATGTGCGTCACTGAAGTGTCGAGCTAGATTCTCATAACTGCTGCATTGTGGTCCTTTCGTTTGGACCATGTGACATGCAGGTGTGTTTAATCCTGCACTCATGAGTCTAAATCCAACCGATTCAGTGTTTTGGCACCAGCACCCCGCCCTATTGGTTTCAGAATTAACCCCCATCAAAGGAGCCTCGGGTTGTTTAATAAAAAAAGGATTCTACATGTACAGGCTTGAGTTTGCAGGTGAAGAATAGAGCCGGAGAGCTCGTGTGAAGAAAATCCTGCCGGTTTCTAACAAATCTCCTGTATTTTCTAGTGTACGCCATCCGTGAGGCGGCCACTTGTAACCTCATGAAGCTTGTGGAGAAGTTCGGGGCAGAGTGGGCTCAGAACACCATTGTGCCCAAAGTGCTTGGAATGGCAAACGACCCCAATTACCTCCACAGGATGACCACTCTGTTCTGCATCAATGTGAGTAAATCCCACTCTTCATGTGAGCAAACCTTTAGCTGCTCAGCTGCTTGATTCAATGTTTCAATACATTTCAAACCATTTTTGTGTGTGTCTCAGGCTTTGTCAGAAGCATGTGGTCAGGAGATCACCACGAAGCAGATGCTGCCCGTGGTCCTGAAGATGTCCAACGACCAGGTGGCTAATGTCCGCTTCAATGTGGCCAAGTCCCTGCAGAAGATCGGCCCGGTCCTCGACAGCAAGTATGTTAACCTGAGTGTTTTCATGATGATAAAGTTCAAGGGTGTATTCAGACAGGACACACTGTGTTTGCTTGAAGTGAACCAGAGTTAGTTTCCTCCGATAATCCAGAACAAAGTTTTAGTGTAAATACACCCAAGTAGACCCTGTTTTGGGACCAGGAACCGCTCTCTAACCCATCTTTTGAGGTGGTCTCAGTTCGTTTCCAAATGGACTGAGCTCGGATTCGTTCCAAATTTCATTAGTCTGTATAGACTTCCAATATTAATTCTCTTTTTGCTTTGCCCCGCCCTTGTAATTTCTGTCCAATGATTGAAGAGAGCTTTAGTCACATGTTTTTCTTTACAAGCTTTGGTTCAGTGCAGAAATGTCTGGTAGATGTTGGTCTGAATACAGACCAAACTCAAGGTTCTGGACTCAATCTGGACCAATAGACTTATCCAGTCTGAAAACTCCCTCAGGGAAAAACCTGCATAAACGATGCTCTTTGTTTGTTTCAGTGCTCTGCAAACAGAAGTGAAGCCGGTGCTGGAGAAGCTGGCCACTGACTCTGACATGGACGTCAAGTATTTTGCCCAGGAGGCTATTAGTGGTACGTTTTGTTTTCATCTCCCCAGCACCAAGTCACTCAACTTCAACTTACTAAACTTCATGTTTTTGTTTTTCCTCTGCAGTTCTGGCCCTCGCATAACCATCCCAAATAAACGACTTAAAGCAGAGATTTCATGCAAACAAAATTACACTTTTACAGGATATTTATTGATGTTCAGGAACAACTGGTGATGTATAGAAAAACTGTTAACAATTGTTCTTTTTTTTTTTTTTACTGTTTAATGGAAGTCCACGTTCAGGCATTCTTTGCTGTAAATGAGTGCTTTTAGACAGGCAGAGTGTGATGACATTGAGTTAAGTAGTGCACGCTGACTAATGTGCTACTGTGCTCGCTCCACCGAAGCCCCTCCCATTCCTCCCTTTCTTCCTCCATACTGTTGTACTTTAGCCAGTCAGTACAAGAGGCAATATCTGTACGCTCTAGATCTGCGCTAGCTAGCGTTTGTCGCTCCAGATGTTTGTTTTGGTTTGCCTTTTCCCTGACAGGCTGGCACGGCTCAGCAAGACTCTCCAACTCCAGAGCAGAACCTGCTCTTTAGATTTGCAGAGCTGTCACTACAACACCCTGACATAGAAATAACGGGGGGAAATAATCTGATCTGACCCTCAAGCAGATTGCATGTCTTTATCAACTTCACACTTTTCTCCTCCTTGTGCTTTGTGGCAAAAAAACAAATGAATTGGTCAAAGAAGCTGCTGTGGCTCAGTGTAATGGGGACCAGCCGATTGTAGCTTGCTGCTTATTATCCCTCCTTCAAATCTTAAGTGATTTTTCTTGATAAGCCCACAGGAGAAGTCAGCTTTGATTTGTGCTTGCTCATACCAGTTATGTTAATGCTTTTTCAATATGCCCAGATAAACACTTTGTTCCATACAGACAATGTTCTCGCCTCTAAAGGACATTTAATTTGTCCACCTTTCACAGGACATGAAAATAAAATGGCAGATTTCAATCCATAATTGTCTCCTTTAATCACCAAAGTTCACTGAACCCGAGCTCCGAGAGGATCGTCAAACCCTCCATTGAAACCGAGGACTCAGCATGTGTCTAAAACTGCATAATGTTTTATTATGGGATGGGAATGGGCAGGAAGAGCCGTTGTCCAGTTTGTTTGTTTTTTATTTTTCTTTTCGGCTGTCCTCCCCCTCCCTCCTTTTTCCTGAATAAATCAGATTATTGATTGTCTTGTCTTAAAAGTACTGGCTTTTATTTGGGTTTTTCTTTTTTTGGTCACAGTTGGGATGATGTACTACTGTATCTTGATCTGAATAAAGTAACACAAATCTACTTAAGCTTCCTGTTTTTTTGATACCCTTTAAAACTTTATCCAGGTCATTATTTACAGTTTTAGAAACCATCCTGAAGTGTGGTTTATTCAGTGGAAGCTTCTGAAGGTGGATGTTCTACAATTTAAGATGTTTACCATCTTGTGAACATCCAGAGAACGTGACTGGCTTGAGGAGCCTTCAGCTTCCTGTTTGTTCAACTCCGGTTCGATGGGCGGCAGATTAAAGTGAGACCGGGTCCTCCGGGAAGGCGTGCAGAGCGGGACGGGACCTGACCCATCGCTCTCACTCCTGCTACTGTTGCAAAAATGAGGCTGAGCTGCTCATTATAAACCAATTTATCAGTCTTTAAAGATGATTAAAATAAAGTTCTATCCTTGTTAATTCCAGATGAGCAGTCCAAGTAGAGGATTAGGTCAATAAAAATCTTAAAGTTCTTTAATCTCCTCAAATCTCCCATCAGCCCTCGCTGGTGTCCGCTTTCCCAATCCGCCCCGAAGAGTTTTTTCTTTTCTTTTTGACTTGTCAGGATTTAGCACACAGCGTCCTGTGATATACAGGTGGGTGTGGCCTCTGTGCACCTTCTCAAGACTTGACATCTCAAGCTTTTTTTTTTTTTTAGATATGTATCAACTTAAATTTTCCTCACAGGCCACATCATTTAAGCTCATGATTCAAAGCAAAGCCAAATATCACCATTAAAACGTAATTATTGGGAAAGAGGACTAATCCGGCCCCTAAATCCAGCAGAGTTCATCAGGCAGTAATGAAGCAGCTCCACGTTTTCTATTTAGATCCAGTTATTTGTGGGGATTTTCAGCAGCTTCTGACTGAGCCCAGGGGCTTGACGTCAATGCAGCGGCCTCCCAGGACTGTGTCATTTATAATGAAAGGAGTCAAGCAAAGCCCCCACGCAGCATGACACTCACAGAGGTCAGGATGACAAATGACAAACATCAGTTTGAGGAGGGAAAAGAGGCATGTTAGCCTCCATTTCTTCAAGTCACCTTGCTCCTCCTTGTTGCGTCATCTTTCAGGGAAGGGTTGAGCAAACTTTTTTCTTTTTTTTTCGTCTTCCTCCTGCTGGAATCAGAGAATCACCCGGGTGCTGCGTGTTTGACTCTTGGCTCACATCACACATCCAGCTCACAGCCTTCTCCAGGCTCTACTGGGTCATGTGTGCTGGGATTTTTTTTTTTTTTTTTGACTCTGTCCATCTGCTGTCCAGCGTGTGCTTAGAGACCAGGAGTGCAGCATGACCTTCGATGGAGATGTAATTAGAGGGAAAAATCTTTAGTGATCCACGCACACAACATGCAGAAGCGGCGCTGCTTCCTCAGAAGCTGCACTTTGTTTTCCTGAACTTTAGTGACATAAATTAAGAAAAAAAATGTACATTTTTATGAATACTGTCTCTAATCTCCAGTAATGATGGGATCTGCACTCAAACTGCAGCAGGATGTTATCATCTGCCCTCCTCTGGTTGCCATGACAACCATTGATGTCATTACAGTAGGTTTTGGCCTATAGAGGGAGGAGATCTTCGATATTGTGATATTTTCCAGGCCAAAAAAAAAGAGGATTTCTATTGTGTGTCAGCTTTCTCTTTTTGTCACGAAGGAGTGTCTGCAGCGGGCCGTCTGCTGGAGGTCTCTCAGGCATTCAGGGCCGGTGAATATGCACTATAAATAACCACGGCGAGCTGGAATATGCCGGTGTCCTGTTCACTTTTAATTTAGCACAAGCCTTTCACTGAAATGGATGTTTTTGTCATCTGAAAGCAGAGGTTAGACCATAATCAGAGTAATAAATTCCTCTTTCGTTTCAGAGCTCTGCATGGATCATCCTCTCGGAGCCACATGTGTCAAATGTAAAAGAGATGAAATCTGATCGAGTGGGAGGTTTGTGCGGTCATAGATGAGTGTGACCCAGACCGTGCTGGACACATGCCCCTCATCCCAGGAAAGGACGGAGTTTCCATGAACAGATTGACCCCACCCCTCTCCAGCAAACCCCCGGTGCTGCATTAGTGGGATTAGCTGTTCTCCGTCTGTGTGGGCCGGATGGATTGACATGTTCCCTCACATTGGAAGCAAGCCCCGGCCTGGATGTTCTGCTGCAACTCACGCCTGCTTGGACAAGAAGAAATCTGCAGGCTGCAAACTCACCGCCTCATCTTGTGATTGCAGATTTTAAAGGATTATGGAATGTCTCCAGAGCCTACGATGAAAGTTTTTACATCTTTCCCACAGCATCACAATGCCATCATCCCTGGAGGGTTTTTGTGTCTGACCGAGTTGCAGAGCTAACCCATCACAGTAAAGGGGTTATCAAGCAGGAAATTGACCTCCAGTTTCTCATGTCCACTGCAGAGCGGGTCACTCGGGCTAATTTGATTAATTAAAAAGTGGTTGAATGATTTGCATCACAAAGCAGAACTGGCATAATGAACAGTCTTATATAAACAGACCTATCAACAGCCGAACCTCCTTTACGCCCCCCAGAAGGCAGATTTACACACAATGGATTCTAAAAAAAGGGGTTGCATCCGTGTGAGGAAGAAAGTGGAGTAAGATCCATTTTTCTGGGTCAGTAACCCTTCAGATAAGCATGGAAAGATGAACTCAACAAAAAGACAAGAAGAGACATTTTTCAGTTCAATAAACCTTTTTAATCTCAACAGCAAATTAGCTTATGTGTGGTCAACATCAATGAAGGTAGATATAAAACTGGATTTCTATTGATTTGATTTTTGTCGGGTTTTTTTTTATCAGCAGGTAGTGAAATTATGATACCTGGAAACACGTCCACTAGAATCTTGACTTAAGTCTTCAACTAGAGAAATATTGCTATAATACTTTAAAATGGCATACACTGATTGACCGACCAGAAGAAAAAAGCTGACAGAAGCACCACAGACTCCACAGCTGGACAGGAAAGGAGAACTCCTGACCGGAAACTCCAACAAAACATGGTGGCTGGTACAGGGAAACTTCTGAGGGGACTTTGGTTTTGTACCTTTGTAAAACCCGGCTAAACTTAACTTCCAGAAACAAAAATACAGAAACGGAAGAAAGTAATTAGAAAATAAAAGGGTCCAACCAGGAATAATGGTGCTATTCAGAGTCTTAATCTAAGTATGAAAAGTAAAAAGGCACACTGAACACTACTCAACACAAATCGCCTCAGTGGAGCGTGAGGATCCACTACAATCTGTACAAAGAACACTCATCATAATAAACTGAAAAGTGTTACTTCACCTTGGATTCAAATAATCAAATAAAATGGAACTCTGTCTGGTCTTTCTTTGAAAGAAATCTGCTTTGTGTCCATTATTAGTGAGGAAGAGAGAGGGGGTGGGGGTGAAAGGGCTCTTCCTAACACGCTGCAGTCCGTTTGATCTGCCAGGAAAAAGGCAGAGGCACAAACCCGTCCCGCCTCCTCGTCCTCTTCCGCTACATCTCTTTTTCCCCATATTGTCAAAGTGCTCCAGTATTCAACTTCCACAGCTCGTCCTGCAAATGCTCCTCGCCTTCCGCAGTTCAGATGAGGAGCTTGGGAAATGGAAGTATTGATGCAACCACAAGGCCTGGCGGGCTCTCATTCACCGAGTTTAGCACCAACGTCAGGCGAGTGGATAAAAAGGTGCACGAGAAGCCAACTGTGTTGATGCAGCTGACTGATGATGTCCTCTGGATTCCAGCCGCACGCTTGGTCCACATTTCCTTTTTGTCCAATAAAAAGTGACTGTGTGGGCTCCGTCTTTACAACCACAACTTCACTGCATCAGACTACACACCGCTTAACCCACGACTACCGCAGGTCAAGCTGATCATTTTCAGGCCATCATTCAAACTGGGTGCAATTTTTAAAATTTAATATAACAGAGACTGTATCCCTGTGTGCTTCGAGCAGCTTTCACACAGTCTAAGTGCTGTTAAAAGAAGAAGAAAAAAAAAAAAAACCTCTTCTGGTTGCTGTCATAACAGAGAAAGCCGTTAAGATCCAGTGTACACTGTTCTGGTGTCCCGCCGCCTTCAGGTCACGGCAGCCAAAATATCCCAGAGGAAACGCCCTCCCTCACCAAATCTAATGCTGGGAGTCCCTACTCTGTTAACAACACAGGGGCACGACTGGAGCGCTGACGATGTAAACAAGAAATAAAATGCTAATTTGCAGGTTATAGTTATAAAAAGGTTTAGTAGTGTTTTTATTATTTTATAAATGAGGGGGAAAAAAGTGCAAACATACTTCTCCACACTCAATACTGTGCAAAAGTGATTTGTAGAGAAGTGCTTGATAGGCATCTAAAGTGACTAACGATACAAACCTTCCTTCAGTTCCTCTACCCTCCTGCTCTGACCTTCGACCCGGTGAGCGCTTCAGGTTTGGAGGCAGCATCACAAACCTCCCTAAACTGTCCTTACCACACACTTCCTGCTGTATTTGCTGACTGTGTACCATAAAGCTGTGACTGTTTTTTTTTCACTAATGTAAGTGAAGGATCGTTGGCGTCTTTTTGAATTTGAAATTCTAAAAACTAAAATCAGAGTGACAAATTTTCAGTCTTTCTCAGTCTGAGGGAAGATCTGAATATGTAATATAAAAAAACAAACCAAAAAAAAAAACACTGAAAACCAAAAAACTTCGTACCCTAAAGAGAAGTGATGCTCAAAACCCAATACATGCTCACATCGGGTTTAACGCTGATTTAAGTATCATTGGTTTCCAGAACTTTCTCTGAATAAATAGAAATGTTTTGGAAATATTTTTCAGAAAAAAAAAATTAAATACAAAGTACTTTTGCACAGTACTGTCCATACAGATGTCTCCAGGCTCATCTATGCACTTTCCAGGGCAGATTATCTCCCGGTTACATCATCAGCTCAAGTGATGTCACTGCTGGCGACTCGGCGTCCCCTGAGGACCAATCAGGAGCCGGCTGTACGGGTCATAATTTCATTCACGATCCTGGCACATAAAGGATTAATATTGCTTCAGTATTGCCACAGAAACAGCATGACAAACTGTTTAAACCAAAACTTCTCACCCTTATAAAATAAAAAAGTAAAAAATTGTCACGTCAGCCCTCATTTATCAGGTAAACATGAGCCACACCGGAACGGGTCAACAGGCCTGCAGGTGCTTCCATTCAAAAAAAAGAAGAAAAAAAAAACGAGCATTGGTCTGCAAACCTGAAAGGTGTGCTATCAGTAGTGTAGGAAATTTGTCGTGATCAGTAGTTAGATTTATAAAAATGAAAAAAAGAAAAAAAAAAATGTCTCACTGCTGTGAAAAAGCTGTTTTTTTTCAGCAAATACAAACTTTACCTGTGTCTTTAAAGGAATAGTGTTGTGCAGGACTATAGTATAACCGTTTCATAGTGCATTGACTTCAAAAGCGACGTTTGAATGTGTGATGTTCATGGTACCGTGATAAATGAGGGACATTTTCTCTCCATCCTTCCTGATGGTGTCCTTCTCTCAAACTGGAAAAGCAAAGCCAGACTTTGTGCTTTTTTTGTTTTCCACTCAATTCCTCTATTCCTAGGTGCAGTGCTGCAGTCCGGCAGCGTCTGGGAGGATGCGTCCTCACTGTGGCGAAGGAGCCACCGGCGGCGCCCACCGCCAGCAGGACAGAAGCAGCTTCGTCAAATCAGCACAGCTTAGATCGCATTGTGCAAAAGCGTGGGAACTGTCCCGAACTGCGTGGCAGATGAGAACGAGGTTAGAGGAGAGGGAGACAGCGAGGTATATCACGGGAGGATTTTGGTGGGAAAGAAGGTTTTTTCACAACTGAGAAATGAAGTCTGTAGAAGTTGTACAAAAAACAACACCTTCCTTCCCTGTTGCTACGCCTGAGGTCTCCACCTCTACCTCCGCCTCCCTCTGCTATCGATGCTGTTTGGGTTCTCATTGCTTAATACTGCTGGATTAACCCCCTGAGCTGGCTTTAGTTGACCAGGACGAAGCCATGCTGCGAGTCCACGGTCTCCATCATTTCACTGTCCAGGAGGGAAGCCTGCAGTTTAGGCGTGCCTAAGCTGTCCGTCTGCCCCACCGCGGGACCGCCAGCGTCCGCCTCTCCTGGACCAGGCTGAGGCAGCAGGCTGGCGTCCATGGAGAACTCGTATTGCTCTGGCAGGAGAGCCTCGGCGGAAGGGCCCGGAGAATGCGGATCGCAGGGGTAGCTGAAGCCCAAGCCGCCCGTAGAAGCCTCCAGAGATTGCTGATGGTGGATTGGGTGGTGCATGAGGTGAGCTGCGGGGGGCAGCTGTTGGGCGTAGGGGTGGTGGCTCATGTACGGGTCGTAGCCCAGGCCCTCACCGGGCTCCATTAGAGGGCTCAAGCTGTGGGTGAGACTGAAAGGGGGCGAGGCTTGGGGGCTGCCTTGCTGCTGGGACTGGGGCTGGTGGGGGGCTGACATGGAGGGGGCCTGGGGGGGGCTCTGGGGGGCGGATGGATCCAGAACGGGGCTGCCGGGGGGGTAGGAGCCCTCAGCGATCTGCATCTGGTTAAAGTAGGCCTGGAGTCCCATGCCCTGTGACTGCTGCTGCTGCAGATACATCCTCTTCTGGTTCAGCCTGCAGAGAGGAAAGCCTTTGAACCAACAGCAGTGAGAAGGAAAAACCCTTCTACATGACACCAACAATACAGATCCTCAGAGATGAGAAAGCTAAACTGTGCAAACTGTCTACTCAAGGCTCTACAACCACCTGCAGACATGAAAGAAGTGCTTTGCTGACTGCGCTGCAGTTTCATTACCTGTGTTCCTGTAGCTGCTGCTCTAAACTTCTCGGCGTCTCCTTGCAGAAAAGTTGGCAGCTCGCGGGGCTGTTAGCCAGGATGTTAGCCTTCTGGGCGAAAAGAGAGATTGAATCTAACAATTGCCGCTTCATCTTTACTGTAGGATTGTGGGAGATCAACTCTGCCCTCCCCAGTGTGGACTTGTACGAGCCTGTGGATC